>OX297854.1:154825318-156075318 GCA_946477585.1 Cheilosia urbana
GGGGGCAGCATGATCTCTCTATGATGCTCTCTGTTATGATTTTTTTCGAGTTAAGCAACGGCACTGAGTAAAGATTCGTAAGAATTCGTATGATTTCGCGGATTCTGCATATTTTCTATTGAATGAAAAAGCTGAATGTTGGCCGACACATCAATCATTGCGGTTTGATTGAAAAAAATCCCGCCGTACTAATAACAACTTAGTGGAATATTGTAATAGGTCAAGAATCAAAAGAATATGTTCGAGGGATTTGCGACTTGAAGGATTTCGCCCAGAGGATGACTTTTCTATGCTAAATTGAGGGGAATGCAAAACTTGGATCGAAAAATTCGAGTTAGAGGGAAATTCGAGTTAAAACAGGTTTGACTTAGAGGGATTCGACAGTACCTATATGTACAAGCTACAAGGTGGGCCAAGAGAGATCACCCTATTGGAAGATGCTCCAATGGCCGCCAATGTCAAATCTATTTTGACATTTGTGGACTAGACAGATGTAGAATAAAAGTGAACAAGCCATGGAGCGATACACTCCCCAAGATTGCGGAATAATTTCGAATTTTCGATTTTTCAACTTAAATCATAATGAGCGATGAGGCTCATTTCCACTTCAGCGGGTACGTGAACAAACAAAACTATCAGTTCTGGGGCACCGAAAATGCACGAGTAATGCACGAGGAGCCATTACACCCGCTCAAAGTTACTGCATGGTTCGCTGTTCACGCTGGAGGAGTCATCGGGCCATTTTTTTTTTTTTTTTGTTTCGAGAGCGCGCGCCGCTGGTCAAACGACAACAGTGGATGGTGCGCGCTATAGGGCCATGTTAACCGGTAGGAGGTTAGCTCCCAATATGTAAAGCTGTAAACATTATAAACTTGAGTTGTATTTTTTTATTTCATCACTTTACGAACTTAAATTTAACTTTCCTTACCAGCTTTACTAATGAAGATAATGTTAAATTCAGGCTGGGATTCGAAAAGATAAAACACTATTCTGTTCAACTTTTCTAATAAAATCACTTTATTCACAATTTCTAATTAATCACTTATTAAGTACCAAAACAATATCACTTAAATCAATTCTTAAACGTTTCAATCCAATCGCTTTATTCACTGTATTCCTTTACACTTATTTATCTCACAACCGATTACTCTTTCGAACTTTAACAATCACTGGTTAAAAATCAATTGTACATCTCTGTTCTCAACGCGCCCCTTTTAAATCCGCTCTGCCACCTATCAGCGAATATTCCAGAAGTATATTCCAACTCTTCTCTAGATGGTTCTAGAATTAGCTAACTTGACATATTCCAGTCTCCAATTGGAAGTGGAACTTGGAGGGTGAATAAGTGCCCGATTCCCCACAATTCCTAAGTGCCTGATTCACCACAATAAATTAATTGTCCCTTTCATTTCTTCGTAATATCCTTGAAGTAAAAGTAGAGTTTACCAAACAATTTACTCTTTACAGGATAGAGAACTATAAATAATTAATGTGACAAAAATTTGGGGTCCATTTAAATTTGTTTGTCGATCTAACAATGTTTATGAATCTAGCAGGCATTTATAAATGAGAATGGCACTAGCTATTGGAAATATTGCACTTTTTTTTCAACAATTTCCCTGCTTTGTTTCCCAGGCATGATGCTTTTATTAGCTCTCCAAAAATTAATTTATAAAAAAGAAAATTAATTCAACAAGAAACTAAAAAATAAGATAACGTACTTACATTGTAAATTGGAAATATATTTTAGGTTATTTTTAGATTTTACGTTTTGAAGAGTAGGTAGGTACCAAAATTCGAATTGGGTTCAATTTTAAATTCTTGTTCATAAAAAAAATTGTTTTTAAACCGAATAATGTGTAAATTTGTAATTTCTGTTGGAAAATTAAATCTTTGTCCCAATGTTGATTTCTTCGTCGTATTCCTTCGGTATATTTGTCTGAAGTTATATTTAAAGTAAGTTAACAACAATTAAATGAGATGTTCAGTCTAAAATCATTTAATGCAAATTTTCTCATAGGTAGGTATACCTTCCTACATATTCCTACATACAATTGGATGCCTACGCTCCATAGAATGAATGAATGCCTGATTATTAGGAAACGTCAATAAAAAAAAAAAAATAATAACAAATTTGACCCAACAAAAACCACTGCCAGAATGTTTTTTCATCAGCTTTAAGGATCATTTAATTGACCAGGCCGAGTTATTATTTGAAAATTCTGCCATTATTTTCTCACAGTCTTACTTTCTGAAGACTCGGAAATAAGCAAATAAATTCATTCAATTTTGTTAAAAATACTCACTCATGAAAGTAAAAAAAGTTTTTCGAAATCGATTCAGGTTCCATCATTCACCCCAACGCACGCTCCTATGTAGGCACAACCGCACAAACATCATTTCTACCAACTTGGTACAAAATTGCCTTCCTACCTAAATGTGGGTCATTCCATGAGTGATAGCAAACTGCAAAAGTATTACGATAGGTAATCTCTTGTAAAAAGTACCTACCTACATTCTTACATAGGGTTACAGCATCTCACAGTAACTCAATTGTTTATCAAGGGCTTTGAATTTTTTGTTTTACTAATTACATTAGCTACGTACAGCACACTTTATATTGGGTATAGAAACTTCAACTTCTCATTCCATTAGCGTATGCCAAGTTTACCCTAAAGTTTGCCTAAAGCCAAAGGACACAACGTGCTCACAAAGGCTCTGACATTGATGTTATAGGATTACCTCGAGTGAAAGGATCGAATTCAAGAATTTAATTAGATAAGTTGCGTCATCTTCAAGAAAGAAAATGAGAAAAAATAAAAAAAAATATCATTTTAAAGCGATTCGCTTTTCATACACCTGTATCTAGTATGTATACAACTTTCTAGTTTACTTTTTGCAGCCACAAGGCACATCAGTTGGGAATAAAAATTGGAAAATATAATTTTTGACTGCCTCGATATGAGAAAAATATGACCCACTTATCCTGTACCTACCAGTTAAAGGTGTTATAGATGGATTAGGAGTTTTCGATGGGAATTTTTTCCTCACATACCTGTAACATCAATAAAGTTAATAAATACCTATCACGTGCGCTAGCTATGTCCAATAATTGTCAGCTCTGCTGACGTGACCAAATAAAGGCTATGGGCACGTGCAGATGCTTGTTCGAATGTGAGTTATGAAAGGATATCATTTCTCTTATCGGGTAGGTTAAAGTTTGAATGTCGTTTGAAAAACATAAGACAGCTTCCTACAAGGTCGAGCGTAGGTTGCAAACGGATCAAATTCGCCTACATCAACAGAATTCAATGAGGTCAAATTAGGGACGCGTATACGTAGTTCCTTCTGAACTTTTGGTCCAGTTTCTTAGTGAATCTATGATGAGATCGATATATTTTTTACCAAAGGTCAAGAGTCCTCTCTGACTTACAGATGTTCCTTCTTGTTCTCAAGATACCTAATTGATATATCTATTTTGCATTTGTGGAATTCATTTTTCTTAATCAAACAATCTAAAGATGTATGTTGCGCACAGTTTTTTTCGAAATCATCTTTTACCAGTATTCCGGCCCAGCGAGGTATCCGTCGGAAAAGAAAATTTTCCGATTTTATACGATTCAGAGGATTCGCTATGCGAGGTATTCTTCGGAACAACTGTTCGGAGAATATTCCGACATTTTTTAACTCATATCGGCGAATTACGTAGAAGTGTGATCAAGTACATTTTTTTGTTAAATTTTTTGCAGCTAGGTTCCGATGATCCGACAGAAATTGGTTCCGAAGTCGGACACCTCGAATCGAATTTGAGCCTCCGAAAGAGAATGCGTTGCGGATAATTTTCCGTGCCGATGAATACCTCGCTAGGGCCGATGTTTAAAATGTGCAAATACCTCGTTGATACCCGTCAGAATGAATTTGGAAAAACAAACGCCATCGTCTTCTAGCGGTTAAATCTATCTATTTTATAAACAAAAACCAATCTACTGGTTAAAAAATCCCTTTTATTCCAATATTAAAACATTAATTTCTATTAGATTACAAATAAACAAAAATCTGCAGAGCAAATTCTATAAAAACGGTAAACAAAAAGCCTATAGCAGAACTCACAACGGAATGCGCCTAGTTAACTTAATTTATTTAGTTTTTTTTCTTCAATACGAGTTACAAATCAATGAAAGACTCTTGGAAATGTATAAAAAAGATGAGCTGAAATGAGCTACCCTCGACTTATGTGTTCAATTACGACTATTCGTAGACAATAACATAGAAAATTAGAGAACCAAAAAACAGGCTGCTTTAAACGCTCAACTTACTTCAATCTTTGGACCAGTGAGCATACAATTACTGCTACGAACTGATCAATAGAGCTTGCTTAAGCCTGCTGAAAGTTAATGTTTGTATTGAGTGAAGACGTGGACATCATTATTTTTTGGCAATTTCAAATAAAAACAGAACCTCATCGACCAGTAACTTGTGTTCAGACAAGCAGTTTTGTGTGCACACCACTGTAGACTTCAGACTTCCATAATACCGTACGCAGCTAGTCCGATTCTCACTTGTTCATGCTTATTTTGACATTCGAACGAATAGCCAATTCATACAAATGTCTCTATTCGTTCGAATGAACTTGTGTGTACTTTGATAGACATTCGTTCGAATTGGCTATTCGTTCGAATGTCAAAATAAGCATGGTTAAATCGAACGCATTCTGTAGTTTGCATCAGTTAAAAATACCACCTAGTTTCATCGTTCGAAAAAAGCCATTCAATTTACAGCCAACACATTGTAAGTTTCATTTCAATATTATTCAACTGCATACTTATTCTATACATGTTTAAAAATTAGAACAAACAATATCTACTTAAACATTAAAGAGAAAAAGGAATCAGTTAAAGAACAAAAATGCACATATAAATTCTTTCCATCGTAATCATTCACACAATTTATTTAAACTTTGTATTTTGTAATATTATTTCTGTTTATTTTTTGTATTTTCTTTTCTCTTAAAAAATAGACCTAAAATTTCTTTTTAGTTTCCTTCTTTTAATTTGTTGGATTTTGTTGATGTGGTATGGTTTTGTTGACTTTTTTCTTTTTCTTTTTTTTAATTCAATTTAGTTCTATCGGAATCATTTCCGCTTCGCCCATGCGTCCATTTGTTGACTGAACTCATTGGCATACTTGACAACGGCAATCTGTGTACGATTGAGAGCTTTACCAAGATTCTCAGGCGATAATGATCCTCTGCAATGGATAGAGGATTTATGTTTTGATTATATCAAAGGAGGGACTACTTAATATTTGACTTACACAAGGACATTAACTTTGAAGAATTCGGTGATCTTTCCGAGACTGTCGGAAACAAATACACGTGTCGATACGGCGGCGTTTTCAAGCTTCTGCGGCAGGCCGGGAATGTATTGCTCCAACTGTAAGAAAGAAACATTTTGCGTAAATATGTATTGTTTGTTGGTAGTTAAAAAAAAAAACTGATCTACTCATACGGTTAAGTTTCAAGGAATACTGGAAAATGGTGAATGTGTTGCAAAAAATTACCACTTTCAGTATGAAATTGACAATTTGAGATGAGCACTTAACGTGGCAATGAACATTTACTTCCACGGACATGATTGCTGGGCTACGATATGAATTCGACCGAACTTTGCTTTGAACTGATTGAACATTTCAAATGGGCTGCAGTTTATTTGCGATGGAAATGCAATTCAGAGACCCGAGGAAAATAGCTGACTTCGAATGAAATTGAATGAGTTTTCGCTGAGAATGTGAAATTGGATAGTATTTCCCAAAACAAACGGTGTTGAAAGACTTGGCCATCGATCACCATGCACACAACAGCGTAGTATGTGCAGATCGGATAAATTACAAAAATATGCTCACTCTGGCGAAAGAGAAATTATGATTGCCGATTTGGAAACATGAAACTGAACAATACCCTCATATTTGTGTGGCTATTTAGTGGCTTTACACAGTTGTTGAGAATAAGCGGTCGTGATTGTCGTTACTTGTTGTAAACTTGTGTCAATACGCACCTTGTAACCACAGTACGCGATCCGCATGTTCAGGGAAAAAATCTCAGATGAGGCCATAAATTAAGTAGGGCAACTGACCGCAAAATAGGTAACAAAAAACCGTTGCCGGTTCAATTCAAAGATACTGTGACAATCGGAAGCATTTCTATGTAGCCATTAACCACAATACATAATATGTGCATTTGTTTGTTACATTTTTGACAGCTAGGTGCCGATATCATCCGATAGAAATTGGTTGCGAAATTTGGTTACGATTTGCAGCGCGGTGCGCCATCGCAATTGTTTATTTCTCCTCCGAAGTCGGACACCTTGAATGGAATTTGAGTCTCCGAAAGAGTATGCGTTGCGGAGAATTTTCCGTTCCGACGAACACCTCGCTAGGGCCGAATATAAGTAGCACCTGACATGCGGGACAATTGCGAACCCACTTATACTGTGCATATAGCAGCCAAATGACTCCAACTGTACGGCAACTACAAACTTCGGTACATGCCAGAAGGATACATAGTCCATGCGAACACTCCTTGGAGAACACCAAACACCGTGTTTTGAATATAGAATGCGTTCATCCCTCACTAATAAAGGTTAAAAAACACACTAAGAACGTTTAAACGTTACCCGATCTATAGGGACCTTTATGATTATTTACGTATCAACCCCAATATAATGACGTTTTCCCTCGTATTGCGCATAAGTAATAATAAGCAGACATCACACTTATTGCCTGAGAAATAAAAACTCAATGTCAAGATCCATCTCTCTTGTATACTTACAAATGCTGCCACAACTGGCCACTTTGCCACAGCATAATCCCTCACTAATCCATACGTACTGCACGCCGCATTGCGTGACATTTTGTACAGATCACAGAGCAGCTTTCCGACCGGCTTCACATAGCCCGGCACCTTTTGTTCGGCCCACTTGTAGCCTCGCGCAGTGTTTGTCATTACAACGACGTAACCCTTTTCCACGTGGGGCAGTAAGCCGGCATTCTTAAGCATCTTGCCTGTGGCTGAATTTGCAAACACACCCTTGCCATTTGTGTTTGTATCGTAGTGTAGAACGCCCGCGATAATCGCCAGTAGCACAATACTGCCGAGGAACCATTTGCAGCACGATGAGCAAGATTTCCCCGCAGCAGCCTTCTTCTTTTGTTGTGTGGATTTATCTTGAACGTTCTGTAAAGAATTAACCAAAGGCGAAATATTATTAAGAGTCTAAAAATTCACATAAAGAACAGTTTCTTTTTAAATAGATAAGAACAATTGTTTACCTTCTTCGTTTGCTGTTTGGCTTGCTTGGCTTTTTGGTTCTTTGTGTTTTGGGCCATGTTTATGGAATTGTTTGAAATTGTTTTATGTAGCAAAAATTTGTTCCTTAATTACAAGTGATAAAAACTGCGAAAATTTTACAAATTAACATACTGTAAGTGTTGAAGGCGGGGAGAGTTCGAAAGTGCTGCCCTGGGATGGCGTCAATTAGTTTCAACAACAACGAAAATGGATGACTTTATCTCTGAGCAAAGCTGACGTGTAGACACGTATGGGGTGTGGTGAGTTGTAAGTGAAATTTATTTACTTTGCATTGCCATTATCAATAGTGCGCTACAAAACACAAACAACATTAAATAATGATACGCGTTGAACTTTTAATCGTAGCCTTGGTAGGAGTGTAATAGTCGAGATATTTTTATTTTCCCCAGCTGAGCTGATAGTGGCGGATAAGAGTTCTCCATTTCAATTTAGAATGAACACGTCCTCAGGTCGAGATATTATACTACGGGGTGTATGTGTGATTAGACAATCTATGAGCTAGCAGCGGAGCAACTGCTGATGCTGGCAAATGTTTCTGATTCCACAAAGTGTTTGAATAACTACTGGGTACATAATCTAATATGTAATAGAAATTAATTTAAAAAACAAAAAAACCCGACTGACTGTACAAAAGATCTGACTGACTGACTTTATTTCTATAGCCTATGACACTCCGGGAGGGAATACCAATTTAATGTCACCTTACTCTTCAAATCGGTCAAGCCGTT
The DNA here is from genome assembly GCA_946477585.1 of Cheilosia urbana. Classification (NCBI taxonomy): domain Eukaryota; kingdom Metazoa; phylum Arthropoda; class Insecta; order Diptera; family Syrphidae; genus Cheilosia; species Cheilosia urbana. The sequence goes on from OX297854.1 coordinate 154,833,413, forward strand.
TGGACTAGAGGGCGTCACGTAGGAACGCACATAGGATACGCGCGAAACACATAAACCTCCCTGTGTCCTGTCGGGTAAAAACAATGACGGATGCAATATCACCGACTCAGGGAATAGAGTTAAGTATTAGGCGTTTTTTATTATGATCCTAGATCATTGATTTTCATGGAAATGGAAATGGAAATCAATGAGCTATATAGATCGTGAGATCGCAAGACCTGACGGCATTCCAGCGGAAGTGCTAAAAGCCATCGCTCAAACCTGCCCCCAAATTCTTCTGAATATGTACAACCGCTGCTTGGAAGAAGGGATTTTCTTTAATAAATGGAAAATACAACGCCTAGCTCTAATCAGCAAAGGAATAGGGGACCCAAATTCACCTGCATAGACCGCTTTGCATGTTGGATACGGCAGGGAAACTATTAGAGAAGAGTAGTAAGAGTTGTTCCCTCGAAAAACAACATTTCACAAACTGAAATTCGACATAATTTCCCAACGAGAATCGTTGTTACTCCTCGCTTCCCTACGCAACTACTAGAAAAGCTGTTGAAACCCCGGCTGCTATTGAAACAGACCACTGCAATCCAGAGTGCAGGAGACCTATCCAAAAGACAAAACGGATTCCGGAAAGGATACTCAACGATCGGAGCAGTTGAGGAGGTGGTCAAAACAGTGAAAGCCGCTCATCGAGGAAGTCATAGCTCGAAAAAGATCGCCGTTCTGGTTAATCTAGACACAGCCAGATGGATAGGCATGTTGAAATCACTTGAGGAGGTCTATAGGATACCTCAGTACCTACTTCGTATATTCCAAGACTACCTCAGCGAACGAAAACTAGTTAACGTCACAAACGAAGGACCTCATGTTAATCAAATCACAGTGGGAGCAGCGCAGGGGTCAATCCTTGGACACGACCTCTGGAGCATATTTTATGACGAGATTCTTCATATCGAAACAGACAGTAAACAGTAAACAGACGACATTGGCGCGGTGATAACTGCGAGTCACACTGAAGACGCACGAAGAAAGTTGAATCAAATTATGAGACGTGTCTATCTCTGGGTAGAAACCCATGGTCTTAGTTTTGCATCTGAAAAGACCGAGATTGTCCTACTGACCAGGAGACATATCCCGATGCAAATTGAATTTCATATAGGCCCAGATGTAATCACCAGCAAAAACGCAGTAAAGTATCTTGGGATAACTATCGACTTACTTTCTGGAGTCATATTAAAACCGCTTCCGAACGAGCTGCTAAGGTGACCACATTCTTTAGCAAACTCATGGCAAACGTTGGAGGACCAAGAGAAAGCAAATGAAGGGCAGATGCACTTGAAACAGGAGAACTACAGGAAACAGATGGCAGCAGTACAGAGAAGAAGAGCCCTCCGCATCGCAAGTTCTTAACGCACTGCAGCAGAACCAGCAGGAGTGGCACCCATTGACCTCTTAGCCGCAGAAAGAAAGCTGGTATATGATAAGAGAGCGGAAAAAGGAGCAGAAGCGGCAACCACTGAAGCAAAACAAGCCACCAAACAATTATGGCAACTAAGCTGGACTGGAACTCTGAAACAAAAGGTAGATGGACCGCCAGGCGGATCAGAGACGTCGCTGAATGGACAACGCGAAAACACTGAGAAATAAATTATTATACCACGCAGTTTCTAACCGGCCATGGATATTTTAATGCATACATGCCAGTAAGGCGAATCACTGGTAGACGACGCTTTTCATACCTTCTTCACGTGCAGCAGGTTGTGAACCGTGGAAAGGCAGCATTTGGAATCGGAGGTAGGTTATATTTCCCCCGAAAATATCATTGGAAGGATGATCGCAAGCGAACGAAAATGGAAACAGTAAACAGCGTTTTACGATACCGTGCTCAAAACCAAGAAGAGAGAAGAAAGCCAGAGCACACACAGGAAAGTTTATGAGATAGGAGGAAAATAACGACCCCCGAAGCAATACTAATAGTGGTTACAGTTGGCTTCTGAAGAAAACCAAAGGGAGAGGGGGAGTTCAGTCAGTAAGAGTCTTACACACCAAGAAAATTTAAATTTTTTGACGGTGCATGATGCCTTCTTCGCCCTCCCTATAGGGGAAAAAAATAGATCATGAGGGCGTAAAAAAAAAGGCCTATTATTAGTATTGAGCTGAGGCAATGGTTCTGCCAAAATACCACCATTTACATCAAGTGGCTGAGGTGATCGAAAAGTCTCCTTAATGTACGCCACTCAACAACAAGTTCTAGTGCCAAATTCTGTCATGCTTTCCAACGTATGGCTCACTTAATGACGAACGGACGTTCAATATTGCACCCAATTAGCAGGTTGGCGTGTAAATCTTTGCTCGATCTATAAGCTTTTATTATATCAACGATATAACTGATCCAAATTCGCGTACACGTCCCATTATAAATCGAGTATCGAGTTATGCTGTTCACGTTCATAGTAACAAAAACACTTTTCAATCAACAGTCGTATGAACTCCGCGATTAGCCTTTGTTTCATGCTCCTACAGTAGATGATATAAAATGGGGGGTATTGCGCTTCAAAGAAAGGGGTTAACGACATTGAACACACCGGGAAACTAGTATTTGTTGAATACAGCTTTTTTTTCATAATATTCTCGTTCTCTTCACAAGTGGCTCTTTTCGACTGACTCACTATCACCTGAAAAATATTATCGAGTATTGAGGAAGAACACCTACCGAATAACAAATACTCCGTCAAGGGAAAAGAAATATGATCCAACTGACTAGGGACAGAAATGAAAAAAAAAAAATCAACTAATCTGTATAGAGCACCTCAACTCCCATCGAAAATCAATCGCAACTACAAACTTTCCAGTGCTACTCAGCTTTCATCGCTTGGCTCAAGTATGCCTACTTCATAAATTAAACACGTCTTATAATTTTCTTCTTGTCAACTAAAGAGGAAAAACCGGTAAAATATACGACACATATTTGTTTAGATGTTTTGTTTTTGTTGCAAATAAATTTCAACAAACATTGTTTTGATTGCCAATTGTTACACAATATTTATGCAATTGGTCGCTTATCCCAATTGGTAGGTATGTTTTAAAACAAATGCTAGACATATCAAATACCAAGTACCTACCTGCATGAATAAAATGTAGGTATGTCTAAACAGGGAGACGTATGTCATTTGATTTAGAGCTCAACGACACCATCAAATCGATGTGCGACAAGTGTTTATGTTTGCCAAACACAAAATCGTAAATATGTCGAGTTGATAGAGTAAATATTTGAGTGCCATTTGTTGTTCTCTACCTGCTACGTCATTGAATAAATATTTTATGCAGCGTAAAAAGTTGGACTTTTGTTTTTGTCAAGTGATATTGCCGCTGTCAGTAGATGAACATTTTTGTTCTCTGTGGGTTGTTTTAAAGTGTATAATTGAATTTGCCAAAACATAACTGGATGTACCTTTCAACAAGACAATAGAAAAAGAGAAAGGAAACAAGAATAATGCGAGAAACAGCTTAACACAGCGACATCAACAGCAACTTTGACAACTTTTTAGAACAACTGTATTTTAATTACGTTGAACACACTAGCACAGCAACATCAACAGCTACATCAACGTTAGAGCTAATCCTAAATTCGCTGTTGCTGTTGCTGTCAAAGTCGCTTTGTTAATCTGTTTCTCGCATATCATATTCACCTTTGTTGACTTTGTCGCCAGCTGCCGAATTTTCGCCAAGGAGGTATTATTTATGCGGGTAAGGGCATGAACTTCTAGTTAAAGACCAAAACAGGGAGTAGCAAAGTGTTTGCAAGACTTTACGTTGTACTGTTGCAAGACCTCTTAGGTGACTAATGGACATGACAATTGACGAGCATCGTGGTTGCACTGTTGAAGGGGTAAAAGGCAGGTCGCTATTCCCGGTAGTAATTCGGCCCTAGCGAGGTATCCGTCGGAATAGAAAATTCTCCGATTTTATACGATTCGGAGGACTTTTGCAGCGAGGTATTCTTCGGAACAACTGTTTGGAGAACTGTTCCGACATTTTGTAACGCATATTGGCGAAAACTGCAAAAACCAAAATTTTAACTAAGGGATTTTTCTACTGCGCCACCTCTCGCGATCGTCTGACAAACATCCGAGAGTATAACTGTCTTGAAAGAGGTTCTCAATTAGCCGTTTGGAGTCGGCATAAAATTGTAGATCCCTTCCATTCGTTCCAAAAATGAAAAACTCACACAAAACGAATGGTTGTGAGAAGCTAGGCCTAGGGTCCCTCCGGACCCCTGGCGAATTACGTTGAAGTGCGATGACGATTTTGTTAAATATTTGACAGCTAGGTTCCGATATTCTCCGACAGAAATTGGTTGCGGAATTTGTTGACGAGTGCGGTGCGCCACCATCGCAATTGTTTATTTCTCTTCCGAAGGTGGACATCTCAAATGGAATTTGAGCCTCCGAAAGAGTTGCGGAGAATTTTCCATTCCGACGGATTCTCTAGGGCCGATTATTTGCTAAAAGTTTTAATACCTAGGGGAATCAGAGATATTTGAAACATTTTGAAATTTATAGAATTGGCAGTGAGTTTTCGTGTTACAGTGTGATTGGGGACATAGATAAATCTTTATTTTTGTAAGATAACCACAAGTTCTGTGCGTGGACTCGACTTTGTATGACGTTGGGCATACAAAAAACTGTCGAGGGTAGTCAATGTTTCAGCTGTTAAGATCAGGTTTAGGCTTCTACGGTATAGCTTCGGAAGTAAGAATGAGAGTGCTTGGTTAGACACGCCCGTCTTCATTCCTGCGAATTACTAACAGTCTTATAGGTATAAACTATTCATATCGAGCCGAAAACCTGGGGTTGAATTACCACATCCGTGATCTGAATTTGTTATTGTTTTGCTTGAAAAATCCACAAAATTCAGCGACGTAAAGTTCGCTCACAGATGCGGTAATTCGGCCCCTGGTTTTCGCGAAAACACTCGAAAACAGAAGTTTTCCCATACATATTTCAGTTTTCATAACGAGTCGTTTATACCATGTTCCCACCAACGTGATTTAGCTAAATCCACTTGATTTAGCTAAATCATCTCATAAATTACGTGATTTACCATACATTTTCGTGATTACTAATTACGTGATTTAGACGTGTTTAAATTTTAATTACGTATCGGTCCACACAAAATAAAATCGAACATACCTTTATTATGTTCAGCACTTCATTCAGCAAACGAAAAGTCAGTGATGGGACTTGAGAAAAGTGAAACGGTGGTAAAAAAAATATTGTCCATGATGAATAATTCAGTAAATAATGAAGTAATGGCGCAGCAAATGGTGTACACTGGACTGAAAGTTTTTGCTGATGCAATTCTTCGAGAAAAATACTGAAGGTGGTAGATTTCGAGTTCAGGTTGGTGGAATTTCCGAAAGTGTAAAAAGCGGTAGAAATACCACTTAAGTGTTAAAGTCCCATCACTGATAGAGCAAAGTTGACGTAAATGACACACTAAAACACGTAAAGTTCGGTGGGGACGCGTTTCGTGATTTATAAATCACTTCGGCTAAATCACGTTGGTGGGAACATGGTATTACAGTCGTTTTCCACGATAACACCATGGACGACTTCCAATCGTTGCATTGTTGAAACAAACACACCTTTTGCAACATTCAGCAGAGCAGCTGACCGAACAAATGTCACAACTCACAACTTAAAATTGATGAGATAGTAGATATTATTTTTAAATGCTCTGAATTTATTTTATTAATTTGTTAATTAATGCGATCGAAATAGGTAAACAAAATAGTTTACACAGAAGTTTGAGGACTATACTCTGTCCAAGAAAAATTGTCAGTACAGGCCTTATGGGAAGCTCTTTTTTCTACCAGTGGTGCCTGTAGCTCTCCCACGGCACTCAAACACAAGATTTGCCACTGAAATAAAAACGAAACCACTGGCATTCCAAAGAATTTTGTTGTTGTAATTTTCCTGCAATTCGCATATATCCCTCCACAACCAGTCTGCCACACAGTTGCGGGCAGAATGAGCACGATCACTTGTGTTCGCTTGCTGTTTTCATCAAACAAAATAAGCAGTGTGAGTGACTGAAGCACATCAGAGAAGTGTTACCATATGACAATGTTAGCATATCATTAAGGGTTTTTCTTTGAATTTTGTCAAAGAACTTTCGGTTTTGGTGCTTTTTGGAGCTTTTTGGAGCTTTTGAGAGCGGCATATTATTTGGGGTGCTGCCATTCGGTTTAAATTTGTTTGTATTTCAGAAAGATCCAATAATATTCAGTTACATATAATAACATATTTTTGAATGTTGTCTTTTAGAAATAATGTTTATTCGTGAGGTGTTTTAATGCATTCATTTCAGTAACGCAACAAGTGATCATATGTGCGTTGTAGAGATATTTTAATAAATTAATAGTGATTAATAGGGCAACTCAACCGGATTCATGCAAAAGCATGGTATTTTTTGGGATAACATTTGATTAAATATTTTATTATAGAAAACTAAGTACAAATTTTCAGCCTTATTCGTTAGGGCATATTTCTGCATGTTTTGGTAGGTATAAATTCATATTTCACTTTGTAGAGAATATTTTTCACACTGAAATATCAAAATGATGAAGCAGGTAGACCTATACTGTTTATTTTCGGTCGTTGGGTTTTACCACATCCGGTCACTCCTCTCCAGTAAAGTAAATGCCTTGAAAGGATTTTATGATCCTTTTTTGCTACTGTTTCCGCGAAGTTCTGCATTGACGGGAAATAATTTTTTAACAAATATGTAATCTAGGTATACATGTCTATATTAAAAAATGTATGTAGAGCTGCACAAGTGCAGTCCTTTTACCATCTGTTTAGGTATATGACATTGCGTCGTGGTTATATAATTTTTTCTAATTGCCTGTTTGTGTATATAAGGCGGAAACAATGGTTGTTATCTGAATAGTGGATAGTGCATCTAAGCAAGTGGTTAGCTTTATTGTGCATATGAATAAACAGAAACATGGCTACAAAGTGTTCAAAGGATCTGAGTGTAGAAAAGAAACAACAAATTGTTGATGCAACTGAAAAATTCTATGGCCTTTTAAAAGTAAATCGGAAGCCGTAGGAAATGCGGCTACTGTTTTTCCTGTTACGGAACAAACTGTATACAGGCTTTTAAGGGAAAAATCAATCAAAGGCCACAATTCACCACCAAAGAAGAAAAATAATTCCGGTATCAAGAGCAAGGTGGATGATTTGGACAAATGTGCAATTAGGCGGATAGTCCATCAATTTTCAACCCAACGCTAGACAAGATATTATTGGAAGTACAAAAAAGTGAAAATATAACAAAACTAAGCAGGTCAACTTTGCATACAATATTGCAAAAAGATCTCGTACTTAAATTCGTCAAACGTCAGTGAAAGAATTTGTTTTGGAATTTATTTCGTTCAGCAATATTTTTATTTTAAATTGGAAGATGGTAACCCTAACAGTATTGCTCTCTGAGTTATGGCGAATTATCATACACACTACGGCAACCCTGTGAGAGCTTTAAAAAGGGACCGATTTATGTAAGTCATTGCAACCAGACTGAGAGACAAACATCCTATCTTCCCTGTACTGACAATTTTTCTTGGACAGAGTATAGTGTCTCACAGCTGATTGAAACGTCAAACGAAAACTGGTTATTGTTCGGTGTGAAAACAATTTCGAGTTTTCGCTGCGGTGTGAAGGGTGAAGGGTATTATAGGCAAAAGGCAATTCAACAAAATAATTAAGATCTCCCTCTTCAAACGGTCTTGACTCTAAAAGAGTGATAAGAGAAAAGGTGTACAGTCATTTAGTATCTACTTAAAATAAAGTAAAGTAAAGTATGCAATTCGCAGAGCTCTATCTTTAGCTTTAGCCAATCGGAAACTGCCACAGCCTACTTTTAAGTGCTACATTTTTGTCGTTTTCCATTTTGATTTTCAGATTTTCCTCTAAGATTTCAGATTTTTCGTGCCCAATGGAACATAAAACGAGATTTTTCTTTCTTTGCATTTGTGGTGCGTGTTTGAAAAGTCACCTGTTCTTAAATTGGAATTTGTGTTTACAAAAATATTGTCAATTTATGTTCATATCACTGCGCTGGTCAAATGTAGAATTTCCTCTTTTGTTCACAGACTTTACGTCTCTTAAAACGTAACAATTTTTTTTTTTTTTTATATACCTACTTCTCCCGGGAAAGGCGAACCTATAACGCTTCAACAGCGCCCCGAGATGCCTGCAGATGTATGTTTGCTCTGCAATTAAATTGCAGCTTGACAAACAACAAATGTTTTCTGGTCAGTGTCAGTAGGTGTGAATCTCATTCAGAAATCGAGATTTGCAAAATTGTTTTTTTTTTTTTTTTTTTGCGGCCAATGGAACATGAAATCTGACAGCCACCTGATTTCGAGAGCAGAAAAACTGCTCTGAATCTGAAAAAAAAGTGTTTTTTTTTTTGTCTCAATGGAAAACGACAATAATGTGTCAAAAGACGTGTGAAATAAATAGCGAAACACTTTCAAAATATGTAGTCAAATACCAGTTAAGCATAATTATACACGAAGACACCACTTACCTAAAGTTTTAAAGCAATCATTCGAAAGGGTTGGCTTATTTTTAAGTTCCTACCCTACTGGGAAAAGACATTTAATTTCAAAGCAATTAACTAATGAACTGCAGCCCAGAGATAACATCTGACCGAGGATAGGTACGTACCCAATGGATAGGATATTCATTTAATTGAACAAAAATTGTTACAAACTATAAGTAGATTTATTCTCCCGGTGTAAAAGAGATAGCGCCCCTTACGAAATGCAATTTCCAACTACTCGATTAGAACCAAACAGGCAGCTGGTCTCTTCCATAAGAAAAGTGTTTATACGTTGAACCTACAAAGCACTTGTGGCTCATTTAGATCTTACCCCCCCTGCCTCTGCGATCAGCCCAGGCCCCACATCTTATAAACCGAAACAAACACAAATTTTCTTTATGCAAATATCTACAAACTACAATCCTGACATAGAAATGAAGCTAGTTGGCGCAGGCGAACAAGTCCCAGACAAGCTCTTTTTATTTTCATTCTCTCTACCACTTTCGCGAGACCGAAAATACAAAAATATAGGCCACGTGGTGAAACTGAATTGGATAGACTGCATGTTGCCCTTATCTATGATCCATTAAACGCAATCTTTTACCAAACTAGCTTTCAACTATACAGTATAGATAAACCCTCCTCCAAGGCAAATGAAAGTGAAGAGCACTTGCGAGCAATCTCACATCAGGCGATGATTATAGCACTTGAATTTCCAGCCCGCAACCCGGCATTTATGACTTTATGTGCCGATAATGGACAAAGTCCCTATCACTATTCACCACAGTACCAATGCCAACCAGTGCTTAAGCAATTCTTATCACATCAGATTGAAATTGAGGTGCTGCCCACCACATCTACTCTCTTATCGATCATCGACTTTGTGCACTTGGATTTGTTTCAAGTAAAAAAAAAAAAATAATAAAATGAAAAAAAAAAAAAAAATCATTTTTAGTAATGGTTTCTCCACGTATGCACAAATGATTACCACTGTGACGCACCGGGAACCGGACACGAATATTAGACTCTTCTTCGTGTCATTAATCCCACAAAAGAAATGAACTGAAGCTGATGCTATCGCTCTGCCCGAGGGATTAGAAACAAGTTTTCTATTCAATTTCGGCAACATTTTGTTACATTTCAACAATTTTAGCCGCATAAACTGTGATTGATAGCCATCGGTAGATATATACATATATATATTTTTTTTTTCAATTTGCGTTCATCTTTGACGCTACGGTTTATCCCAAAAAACACTTTCTCATCTCTCTCCGCACAGGGACAGTTTTTTTTTTTGCATATTTTTTCTTACGCACTTGTAGTGAGAAACTGTAAATTGTTGTAAATTTCAAAAATGAAATTCCACTGAGTAAGGAAGAAACCACAAATTTGAGAAAAACTACCAACAAATGAACTATAATTTTGATTATAAATGCAATTGAAATTTTTTGTACAAAATTTCTCCGGTGGAATCTTTACAACAAGAAAACTTCACCACAGCACAGCGCTCACGTCAACGAATACGACTGTTTTTTGCTTTTGAGGGGCGATGGTGGTTGGTGGAGGAGCTGATGACGAAGATGGCGGCTGCTAATAATTTATTCAGCTATTTGTTTCTGTGGCTGAATAAAAGTGAAATAAATCAATAAAAATGGCAACCAAACGATGAATTTCAGAATGAATTGCTTAATTCATTCGACTGTGGTTCTTGACTTGACTGAGATTTGGTTAAGTAAGGTAGCGCTGTACTGAGGTGACAATAAGGTCCCGATTCACTAGGGTTTTCACCATTTTCCTGGAGAATAAATACAATAAAACTTACGTCAATCCGGTTTTTTTTTTCTTCTTTTATTTTTAGGCGTGTTTTTTTGAGCTTCGATCTTAGCAAAGCAAAGTAAAGTAGGATTTTCAGCATGCGATTACAACAACTACGCCCTACTTGACACTTCGAGGAATCACAGTAGTTGTTGTAATTGCGTGCTGAAAATCCTATTTTTTTTTGCTTTGCTGAGTTCGAAGCTCAAAAAAACAGGCCTTTTATTGGACGCCGATTTTTTCCACTTCGGTCCATGCAAAAATAAAGATTCTACCTGCTACACCGACTGAAATATAAAATTCTGAAGATTGGTCCATTTTTATTTGTTTTTGTTGTAGGACTTAAAACAAACATCCTATCTCAGCGAAAGTAAAGTACAACAACTAGTGTCACCCTCCTCCAAGTCAGTCTGATGTCGATTTCCATTGGGATTTCGAGATTTTGCTCTCAGATTTCAGATTTTTCGTGCCCAATGGAACATAAAACGAGATTTTTCTTCCTTTGCCTTTGTGGTGGTTCGTGATTTAAAAGTCAGCTGTTCTAAATTGTAATTTTTGTTTATAAGAATCTATTCAATTTATGCTAATATACATTACAGCGGCCAAATGTATTTTTTTTTCTCTATTTTTCACAGACTTCTCGTCTAAAAACATAAGTAAACACACTTTAAAGTTTGACAAACGACAAATGTTTTGGTGTTATTGCAAATAGGTGTGACTCTCGCTCGGGTATCGAGATTCGCTTTTTTTGCGCCCAATGGAACATGAAATCTGACAACCAGCTGATTTCGAGAGCAGAAAAACTGCTCTGACTCTGAAAAAAAGTGCTTTTTCTGTCCCAATGGAAAACGACATGACAATATGCAAGCGTTTGACAAGTGCTAGTTAGATATCTCTGTTTTGCTTTTTTTATCTCAATTTGGGGAGAAATCTCCTGAATCGGTCCTTAGGGCCCGATTCTGTGTCAAATTGTTCGGGTTACTGGTGAATAAATAAATCCATGTACTACAAAAAATGAACTACTGTGATCTACAAAAATTGGGTCGGCAATGTTGTTCTTCCGGCGGTTTGTATAAATTTTTGATAATAAAAGATAATTCCGGAAGATTTGATAATTATATTTATCGCGGATGTGAATAGGCTGTGGAGTCAACTCCCCGGAAATACATTTTTGCGGATTCTGTAATCGACATGAATGTCTTTTTTGAATAGAAGTTGTTAGAAAAGTTGTTGCGACAATTTGTTTGAATTTAAAAAAATGGAAAGTTGTAAACAATTTTCTTCATACGTTTAACAAAAACGTATCAGAAAATAGTCTAAAAGATGTTAACAATCCGTTTGGGCTTGTTTTTGCCTACTGATTGAATGACGACTGATTGTTTTTGAGAGATTTTGTTACACAAGGCAGCCGTTCAGTTCCCTTTCCGAAGGTACCTTTTGCACGATGAGTTGGGTAAAGCGATGATTCTCAAGAACTATGAATTGTTTCTTATGAACAATTCTCTATTTCCTACTTTCATAAATCTATGCTCAAAAACTCAGAGCGCCTCTTAATAGTTGTTCTAAATAACCTGAACTAAGGAAACATACTCAAAACCAACCAGCAGACTTTGAAAAATCTTTACACAAGAAAGAACAAAACAAATCGTCAGCGAAACTTACCCCAAACAACGACAGTAAATCATCCAAATGTGGGTCCCTCTTTTTCGATGATTCTAGTTCCAAATTGAGTTGCGCTGCAACTACGAGGAATTCATCAAACGATTTAGAATCGCGCAGTTTTACTGCTGATCCATCCCATTGTTTATCTGTGTGAAGAAAATAAATCCAATGGAAAATATGAACTCCGTCCATGTAAAAAATGTTTAGTAGTATATCATTTAGGCATTCAATCTACATGCAGTCAAACAACCGTATAAAATAACTTGCAAGTTACGTCCGCATTTTCCATTCATCAACATAGAAGTCATTTGCATGTACTTACAAATTTGCTGCAACAGCAGATACGATGGCAGGACATTCTTCTTGTAGTTCATCTTCCAAACCTTAAAGCACTCATCACCGTTGCTTAGACAATCAATACACCCGTCGATTTCGACTTGACTCTTAGTGGAATTCTCAATATCACGGAAAAGATTTAGGAAGACACTCGAGCATTTCGATGAGCTCTCGATGTATTTTGTCTGCAAAATTCGATGAAACATTAAGAGTCCCAACGATTAGCGCAAGATTCTGCTTACCAAAAATAGCTGAGAGCTTGTCGTGAGCAACTGCTGACACTCCCTTGGAATGCTGTACTTAGCCTTTAAGGCGTTGTAAGTTATAAAGAAGTCTGATTGACTCATGATTAGTCTGGAAATGGATATATAAGACCAAACAGCAAGTAAATTGTTACCAAGTGTACTTACTTTTGATTGCCATCGGTGGACGAAAGAACCTTTTCGATGTATTCGGCAACAAATCGCGAGTAACTCTTCATGTCAATCACCGGCAACATGATATTTTGCCAGACTTTAACGCCAATGTTAACATCGCGATAGCCACCCTGTCCAACACCCCATAAAATACTAAGTCCAATGTTGCTTCGATTCTGATATGAATTTCTCAGAATCGCAGTCTTTGCCAGGCTGTTTGAGCACACCACCGGCCAATTTTGAGCGACAATTTGCAGAAGAAGCTGTGTACATGTTTAATATGATTGAAGGAACACGACGATAGACTGGGTGGGAACTCACCTTATATCCGACAACTGGTTTGTTCTTGGACAACTCCTCAGTTAATCTTGTCAGTAGAGTATCATAAAAATAGGATAGGTTCACCTCGCCCATAGATTTGAAAATATCAACGATTGCAGTCTTAAGGTTCTTTGGAACGACATTGCTTGGATAAAGAATAGCTTTGCCCGAGAATACTGGATCAGAATCAAACGGCAAGTGTGAGTTGAAAAACGCGGCAATCTAAGTGGAAACAAGGACATGTTTGACAACGTAGATTGAAAGCCTACCCTATGCATACCTCTCTCAACCAATACAACTCATTGCCGGGGAATGTAGCACGCAGCTGTTCCATCAGCCCGTATAACTCATCAGCCGTTATCTTGAGCAGGGCGGTTTCCAGATTCTTTGGCTTTGGCGGTGCAGGTGGAGCTGCTGGTGCTGTGGACTTCTTGTTACTTTCATTGTTATTGCTTTTGGTCTTTTTAGCGGGCGATGACTTGTTGCTAGTCGTAGTCTTCTTGGGTGACTTGTTCTCTTTGTCCTTGGGTTTTTTACTAAGAATGCTATTCAGCTGATGCTGGGGGACTGTGGGTAAAATGAAATTTGATTTCAAGCAAAAACATGCCACTAGTCAGGCACTTACAAATTTCTTCCAAACTGGGACCGGCTAAAGCCAAACGTTTCTTTTCTGTGTGCGCTTCGACTTTCTTTTCCAAATTGCGCTGTTTCTTTGACTTAGTTACCACTTCCCATTGATTGGATGCCATTTTTAAGAAATCAATTTCTACAAATTCTATTAGCAAAACACGAAACCGATTGAATATCAATCTGAAAGGAAAAATAAATGCAAACGTGCACTGCAGATACGAAATGAAAGTTAAAGAAATAGTGACGTTGACACCTTTCTACCGACGAGGTGACAGATGTCACAAATTTCATTTTCCGATGAATTCAGCACTGCATTCGGAGTGTGTTCGGTGAACATTGAAACTACTGATTTTTTTTAAATTTATAAAATTATTGGTAATATTTATATTGCACACAGGATATAAATAAACAAAATTATTTAAAAAATAGGAATATCGTCATAGGTGAAGCCATCTCTTTTACACATAATGCAAATTAGAATGTAACCATAGTAACCACCCGGTATGAACATCAATATGCCCAGCATGAGGAGCGGCCAGACCCGATCCTCGTATTTAGCGTCATAGTAACCGCCTGATATTAGAATACTAAATGCAATGCAGGTCTATAAAGAGAAAGCGATTGAGTGAGCATGCTGTACTACAAGAAGATACTCACCGCTCCAGCGATCATAAAGCCTACAATCAAAATCACTTGCTTTAGTGGAAAAGTCCGCTTTGGTTCGGTGAACTGTTCAGGATCTACGCCATCTGCAGTGTCGTATGTTGAAGATTCCACTTGCGTGTACCGTGTTTCATTTATATTTCGGCGCCGCGACATGGTTTAAGTAGCAGTTTGTGTGATGGCAAGAAACGATGATTTGATACACTTTCGGTGGCAAGTTACGCTAGCAAGTAATTCATTAAATGATTCAAGTGCACATTCTAAAATCATGTGACGACCTTTAGTAATACAAATAAGGGAAACTGCGAGTAAATTTGAGGAATTTACTTTGTTTTTTGTTTCCACAGCTTGGAAATGAACAAAGTTGCACCTATTTTGTTATTGAACTGTCAAAATCCAAGTAATAACAACCCAGCTGATTTGTCATGCCAGTGGTACCAAACTTTGATTAGAATTAATTCAACTGTCGGTATAATAGTGTTAGTCTAGTCGGTATAAAACAAAGGAGTTAAGCTGGAAGGTCCATGCATGTTCCAACCAGAGACAATACTGAGACCCCCAACTCACAATCCTCTTGCCGCTGGCCCCCTCAGTTTTTTTTCAAATTCGCCATTTTGTTTTCCTATCGGTGTTATGTCTATTTAGAATCCGTGTGACATGTAAAAACATACAAAAAATATAAATTCAATGCTGCCAACCGCTACCAACCATGGGGGAATGTGAAAGAATTCGGGAATACGATATTTTAAGATAACTGAATGCTATTGGTTGATTATTATAAATTTTCAAAAATCGATTAATATAATTTGTTTGGTTAATAATACTATCTAAATGAGTTGTTTTATATTCCAGAAACATATTAGGAGAAACATTGTTGTGTATTTTCCACTTTGGAATATCATTAACTTCGATTTCATATGTGCATTTTTCTTAAATAACTGAAGAAAAATTGCTCAAAATGTTTTTATTTTCCTACAACCATTCTGCAGTAATCATTTTTCATAAATATTTTCAGCAAAAGTGTAATAATTCCCAAAATAAAATACTATTTACACGAAACGAATAATTTCAAATTTAACTGACAAAATTCTATGAACGCTGGAAGCAACTTTGCCGACAGCGGTAGTGGGACACGCAAGGTGCGAGTGTGTTGGTGAGTGACAGTTGTCAATACGAATTTCTATGTAACAATACTAACGCACTTAGCGTGTACCACCCCATAGAAATATAGCTTGTAGGCAAGTAACGGAAAATCGGCCGAAGTTGGGGGTCTCAGTATTGTCTCTGGTTCCAACCATACTTCAATTGCCTGTAACTTTAATGTGGTATTCGATTGGGCGCTCTCAGAGCACTTTTTTTTGCTCTCAGAGCAGTTTTTTTGTTCGTTTGGTACAAAAAAAAAGCAATCTTTTTCAGATTTCAGAGCTTTTTTGCGAATCTAGATATTTTCTCAGATTTACCAATACAAGTGCGCTTGAGTTTGACAGCTGGTGGAGGGCGTTTAGGTTTTCGTGAATTTGTTCTAAAGCAAAGAAAGGCATTTCATCGGGTGAATCTATTTTTTTGTAAATTATTCATGCATAAACATTTAAAAATCAATCGGGACGCAAATTTCGAATGTTTTAATTTAAAATTTAACCACTGAATGGAAAACGCTTTGAAAAGTGTTCGAATCTCACGAACATTATCACAAAAAAGAGCAAGTGACGTTTTAATGTTCGATTAGCCACGCGAAATCTGAGAGCGAATCTGAAGAAGCCCAAACGAATACCACATAAATTTTCTTTAGGGGTGGTGGCTTTCAAAGACAAGTTGGGGCTGACTGGGCGGTACCAATGGGTCAAAATATTTGCTATTTATTCCCTTGAGACCTTAAAAAAGAAAACAAATATATTTTAATATGTTTTAAACACGTTTTTATTTATTAATTTAGAGGATTACACTCGATTAAAATCTTTATTAATAACTATCAACTTATCCAAGAAAACGACGGCGTCCAACAACTATTTAAATTCCCAACAGCTGTCATCCCACCTTCGTCGTTAAGTTGGGTGCAGCTGTTGTCGTCGAAATGGGTGCGTCTGACAAGTAGTCGTCAATGGGTGCGTCTGGCAAACACCTTCATACGTTGAAAGCACAGATGGCGCTTTTACATAAGTTTACAACTCGGCCAATCTGACAATTGATCGACCTCGAACAAAAGATAAACTAAATACTTATCAATAATCTCTACATATTACTCCAAACTTATATCTACGGCAAGAGGGTCACTTGGACTCTCAATAGAAACAGCCTCTTCATTTCGGTCTAACAACCATTTTCGCATTCTATTCGCCTCAACAACACCATCGTACGGAAGCTGAGTCAACTGGCAGTTTTCAATATCCCGCAATACATATCTGTCATGTCCGAGAATCTTACATACGACATAAGGGCCACGAAATTTCGGCAAAAACTTTTTATTCGTCCCGACGGCAGTATCAACGTTACGCATAACAACAAAATCACCGACTTTATATTCTTTAACTTTTTTACTGTGCCTAAGAAAATAGTCTAAATTATATTTCTGAGACTTATCAATCTCTCCTGAAGCTTCGGCACGAATTTGATCTAAATTACGGCAGCTCTCGGAAGCCATCTTTTCCTCTAGATGTTCCGTCATTTCATCTATTATTTCACCCCTTTGGCTAACACCAAACAATAGCATACTAGGTGAGTTCTTCGTCGTGCTATGAATAGAATTATTAATAGCGTACTCCACCTTTAGTAACTTACTCGACCAATCGGCATGATTTACCGGCTCACTCAATTTTCCCAGCATAGACTTGATAACCCGATTGACTCTTTCGACTTGCCCATTTGCCTGGGGTGAAGCCACGGCAACCTTTACATGTTCTATATTTCGTTTTATTAGAAAGTCCTCAAATTCGAAAGAGGTAAAGCATGTACCTCTATCTGACACAATGCGTCGCGGTCTGCTATAATACTGAAAGTATTTATCTAATGCGGAAATTACTTCTATTGTACTCGTCGAGTTCGTAGGATATAGCTTTACGAATTTTGTAAAAGCATCTATTACTACCAAAATATGCTTCCTTTTCGAACTAAGGGACGGCAAGGGACCAAAGTGATCCACATGAATTGTGTCAAACGGCAGAGGGTTTTTAGGAATATTATACAAGTTCCTCTCGCTAGAACGGACCGGCATAGCGTACATAATGCACTTAATACAATTTTGGATAAATCTTTCAATCTTTCGTCTTATGCTTGGAAACCAGTAATGCATAGCAATCTTATCGTAACATTTCTCCAGCGCCTGATGACCTAGTTTTTCATGAATCAACCGTATAACATTATCTTCCATTTCATTCGGCACGAATAATGCCTTTCTTCCACTTCTCTTCACTCTGTATACAAGTCCATCCCTCAATTCAAAGTTTTTGACTTCTTCAACCTCCATTCGATCCCGTAATTCCATAATTATTTTGTCCCGTCCTTGCGCAATTTGGATTTGAAAATCCGTATCATCAACATCCCAAATTGCAGCAACCTGGCACCTGCTAAGGGCATCCACATGTCCCATAGATATACCACTACGATGCTGAATTTTATAATTATAATTTTCAAGTTCTAAGGCCCAGCGGGCAATCCGTGGATTAACTTGTTTCTTTTCTAATGTCATCGTCAGCGAGCTACAATCCGTAACTATTTTGAAGGGTATTCCTTCCAAATATACCCGGAATCGTCTCAAAGCATAAATTATAGCAAGCGTCTCTAGTTCAAAGCTATGATACCTAGATTCGGCAGCGGAAGTTGTCTTAGAAAAGTAAGACACCGGATGAAATTTTCTATCATCTTGCCTTTGAAGCAAGACAGCACCAAAACCAATTGAACTGGCATCACAATGCAGTTCTGTGTCCTTTATAGGACTATAAATAGCCAAAATCGGTGCTTCAATTAGTCTGCATTTTAACTCATTAAAAGCGTCCAAACATGGTTTGTCAAAATCATAGTCGGCATTTTTCTTTAATAAATTTTGCAACGGCTTTGCAATTCGGGAAAATGACGGCACAAATCGTCTGAAATAAGAGAACAACCCAATACAAGAATGCAATTGTTTCTGATTAGTCGGCACTCGATATTCTTTAATAGCGGCAATATGAGAATCACTTGGCGCAATACCTTGCGAAGAAACAGCGTATCCCAAATACTCTATTTCCGTATGACCGAACCGGCATTTCGAGAGATTTAGTTTAAGATTCCGTTGAGTTATACGTCTCAAAACGGTTCTTAGCAATAATTTGTGTTCCTCAAAGTCTGCTGTAGCAATCAATATATCGTCCATATAAGCAACTATTTTACCCGAATCAATTAAATCTCGGAAAATAACATTAATAAACCGCTGAAAAACGGCCGGAGCATTTTTCAACCCGAACGGCATTTTTAAATACTCCCACATGCCATTTGGAGTAACGAACGCAGTAAGAGGAATAGATTCCTCAGAAACCCTAACTTGATGGAATCCGCTTTTCAAATCTAGGAGCGTAAAATATTGTTTTCCTTCAAGATACTCTATACAATCTTCTATAAGCGGCAAAGGTTGATTATCCCTAATGGTTTTTTTATTGAGACCGCGATAGTCCACACACATTCGAAGTTCTCCGTTCTTCTTTTTTACTAACACAATAGCAGACGCATACGGCGAGTTACTTTGTCTAATAATACCGTCTTTTTCCAACTGATTCACTATTGCCTGCACTTGAGTTCTTTCAAAGTAAGACAGTCGTCGGGGAGAACAGTGGAACGGAACATTATCAGTCAGATGAATCTTCATTTCATAATCTAACGGTTCTACTTCAATATCTTTCGGCAACACATAAGCATCTATAATTAAACTATTCAGTTCGGCACAGCACAATTTACCCAATTTATGATCAATATTCAAATCTAATTCGTCAGACACAACTTCAATATTAAATATATCCGGCATTTTATAGTACTCGTAATTAGTCTCAGTTGCCTCAACTTCCAATACCATTTCAAATCTTTCTGGTTTATTACCAACTAGCAAACACTTATTCCCGATGAGGCTATATCTATTAAGAGTTGTAAGAAGTTCATTTGGCAAAACAAATTTATTATTTCTATTTATAGCAACCAACTTTTCTTTAGAGTATCTAACCTTTACTCTTGTCAAATGGATACTAAAAGCATACAAAAAATTACGTCCAAAAATAATCGGTAGAGCCATACTTTCATCTGGGACAATATTAATTTTTATCGTCTTTATTTTATTATGAAATTTTGCTTTACATTTCATTTCTCCTAAAACATTTAATTTGTTTCCACCCACCCCGTAAAATGAGGATTTCGGAATTTTCAATCGTCGCAGCAACTTAGCCGGGACATACGAAGACTTTATAAAACTAGTTGGGCTGCCCGTATCAAAAAGAGAAAGAAACTTCATAAATTCTACATCTTTTGCCAAATCAACTTCAAAAGCGACACTCACCCAATTTACAGCACCAACTACTTCGCTTAAACTTTCATCGTTATCAGACCCTACTTTCGAAACGGCAGCAACTTGTTGATTACGCTTCGGAACGGCAGCGGCAGACAGCATCTTCTTCGGGTTCGGGCACGTCCTGTGGTCATGTCCCATCTCCCAACATCGGAAACACGACCCATTTCGGCGCAAAGGGTGTGGACAGTATGGTTTAATATGCCCCGTCTGTGAGCAATTAAAGCATAGTACGGCATTTCTATTAACATTCGGCTTGGTTACAGCGGCAGGTTTCGTCGATACGGCATTAGAAATACATCCTGATGTACTCGTAGCACTTTCCATCAAATATTTCTGCTGATAGCGATTAACGAGTTGTTTCAGTTCGTCGATGGTACGAGCACCCAACAGCAGATTAACATTGGATATGTTACTACCCATCCCGTCTATGATGAAGTCAATGATCTCCGTTTCACCAATGTCGGATCGTTTGGCAATCGCCTGCATGTTTAGAATGTAGCAATGCAGCGACTCTTCTTGTTTTTTCCACTTCCTTAGGGCTAGCATTCTGTACACATCCTGGCGAGACACAGCTATGTCGAATTCTTTTAATAGTGCTGCCTTCAGTTCGCTATAATTAAGCGCCACCGTCGAGAGTAGGAACACTTTAGCAGTTCCTATTAGTGAACGTCTCAAGCTCAATAATTTAAACCTTTCATCGGCATTTACCGTCTGCATAATTTCTTCAAAATCACGGAAAAAATGTTTTACCGAATGGCTTACGTCATCGCCATCAAATTTTGGAATGGCGTGCTCAATTTCGCCAAATTCCGATCGTCGTTCGGCAGGAGGGGCGGCATCATTCTCCAACTCTTTAATCTGCTTCCGCAGCTTCAGCACTTCGAGACGCTTACGTAGCTCGCTTAATTCCTCATCCAACGCGGCACTTCTCAGTTCCTCGGCATCGTCGGCTTCGGTATCAACGTCATCGGCAACGTCATCGGCATCGGCATCGGCATCGGCATCTTCCTCGCTTGCCGCAGATAAATTGTTGCTTTTGTTGACTTCACTGTGGTGCAGTCTCTTTAACTGGGCCGTGGTAGCTGTTTCGGGGAATTCTACGCCAGCTTCCCTGAGCGCTTCTACCAACTGCTGTTTTGACAAGACACGCGGCATTTTAACACGTTTAATGTAATTATTATCAGAATTTTTAATTAAATTTTATTTTATTTCACAGGCCAGTGATATTCTGACCCCACATCTGAGTTTTAAACACGTTTTTATTTATTAATTTAGAGGATTACACTCGATTAAAATCTTTATTAATAACTATCAACTTATCCAAGAAAACGACGGCGTCCAACAACTATTTAAATTCCCAACAGCTGTCATCCCACCTTCGTCGTTAAGTTGGGTGCAGCTGTTGTCGTCGAAATGGGTGCGTCTGACAAGTAGTCGTCAATGGGTGCGTCTGGCAAACACCTTCATACGTTGAAAGCACAGATGGCGCTTTTACATAAGTTTACAATGTGAACATAATTATTCTCAAACTCACTTACATTTTTTCACAATAAAAAAGAAACACTTGTATCAGTTGCTCAGAATGACAGCGTCGGCAAGAAAGTGAGTTAAAAACTCTAGTGCTGCCACAATCAATCATTTCTTGCAATTCACAATAGTATAAATTTTATCAATAATGCCCCGATTCGCCAGGGTTTTCACCATTTACCTGGTTAAGTTAATCCGGAGTTTTATTTTATTTATTTTTTTTTATTGGACGCCTCGGTTTTTTCCACTTCGGTCCATGCAAAAATAAAGATTCCAACGACAGAAATATCAAATTCTGAAGATTGGTCCATTTTTGTTTGTTTTTGTTGTAGGACTTAAAACAAACATCCTATCTCAGCTAAAGTAAAGTATAACAACTAGCGTCACCTCCTCAAAGTCAGTCTGACATTATGCAAGCTCTTGATAAGTGATAGTTAGATATCTCGTTTTGCTTTTTTTTTTATCTCAATTTGGGGAGAAATCTTATGAATCGTGTCCTTAGGGCCCGAATCTCTGTCAAATTATCGGGGTTACTGGTGAATAAATCCTTAACTATGTATTACGTAAAATTAAAAAAAAAAAAAAAAAGTAAAATTAACTACTGTGATCTACAAAATTGGGTCCGGCATCAAAAAAATGTTGAGATTCATTGTGCCTCATTCACTGTTTGTAACACAACAAATTTACTAACGAGAATAGTGTTTGAGACTGCGAATTTGATAAATAATTTGATAATTTGATGTAACTCTGGCGGATTTTATTCAATCATTTTTTAGTGATCGCTTTAGAAGAGTTGATTATCAAAAACGACAATAAAAAAAGCGACAATCAACTATCACCTTAGCCGATTCCAAGTCAGTATTAAATACAACAAACAAATTATTTCTCAACAAGAATTATTTTGTTGTGTCATTGGTGTTTGAGTTCGTGGGATTGTGATTTATTTTCATTTTCGTTCTCTTTTTTTTTTTTTCATATAGTCTAATATACAGTTTTTTTAATAATCCTGATTCCTGACATTTTCGTCATTTGACAGCTATGTAGTGTGGTCATTTGCCTGTTGGCATTCATATCATATGCATCTCAAGATCAATACGAGTGCAATAAAAAGTGAATGCTTTTAAAACCTGAACGCAGGTATGTTCCTGTATACGAACATTTTAAGTTTTTATTTTCGAAAGGAAGGCAAAATAAATTGCCGACCGAAATAATTCGAGAATAATAAATATATAAAGGCAGCGTCCATTGACCGGTAAACGCATAGAACGATAGAACCATATATCCCATATGGAGGAAAGTTCGCAACAAAAATTGTGATATTTGGTATTAATTTTTTTCTGTTTACTTAAAATAAGGGGAAATTATGTAACCCACTCTTTAATTCACCTTAATCTGGATTTTATCGCCTAACTCAAGATCAACTTTTGTTTGTTGTTCGAAATCCGTTTACTTTTAGTCGAGTTGAATTGACAGCTGAATTCTTAAAAATTGAAGTGCTTCATGTTCTTGGTTACCATTTCCCATTGGGCACATTCAAAAATCGAGTTATCTTAAGTCGACTAGATTGGTCTGGACTAGATGTAAACTGAACGGAAAAACTATATTGGTCGGGAACGTCACTTTTCCTTCGTCAGCCACATATGCGAACTGTCAACTAAGTAGGTATGTACGTACTTACTCACGAATGCCTTGAGTAGATTCCAAACTGAGAAACATTAAGTCAGACAGCTGTCAGATTTACTATACTAGAGACTTGAACGTTCCAATTGCCTTCTTTCATAAACCATGTTTTACAAAATCGATTAAAAGACCCGACAATGAATTTTGCATCATTCTTTTGACATTTTTGTTAAAGTCTGAATGTTGATTTTTCAGCAGTCTTTTGATAAAACAATATGCCTGGTGAGCGCACATTTTTACCATAACTTTATGGTTTAGCTGTCACATTCCCATAACGATTAGGCAGTGCGCATGACCGGTGAGTGGGGTTTTAACATTGGATAATGCCCTTTTCCAATGCTCAATCCATCCTCAATGGAAGCTTAACAAATAATAATACTGGCTTAGCAAATACACACACTTTCAGAAAAAAGCTCCAGGCGAGCTTTGATTTAATAAATAAATTGTATTTATGAATAGGTATTACACATTTTTAATTTTCGGAAGAAAAGAACGTTTAATAAATTTAAGCGTTACGCGATTATAGTGTTAAAATGTCCATTAGTTGTACAACATGCCTTATTGAATAGCATTAGGAAGACATACGACTTAATTCCAAATGACAGAGTGGAAAAGTGAAGACAGTGATGAAGACGAAGAGGTGAAGAGATACAAAAGCACGACTAAAAGAAGGGAATCACTACTTCCAAATGTCTAAGTGTCGTTAATCTTCTCATTGTTGCCTTTCAACTGTCGAAAGCAGCTTCTTTTGACATACAGGAAGGCACAAAAAGCTGTCACGAGGAATATCACTCCTACCACACTGCCTATGACAACAGCCCTCATCTTTCGATGTGACGGCACCACCAGTTCCAATTCATTTCCTGCTTCTTGGTCCCCATTTATTGACTGACTGTGTATCTGAACCTTATAGACGGCGTCTTCCTTCAAGTGCTTTAGTTGATAGTAGGTGTCAACGGTGTCAGCTGTGCCGATTAGGTGGTGCTCTGGCTCGCGCCACCACTTAATCACATACAAACGAAGGATGTCCAAGCCGTGAACTGGTGGGTCCCAGTGCAAAAGGTACCCATGGGAGTTCTCGATAGCTGTCAGATTGCGTGGTGGGCCGATTCGTGTGAACGGCGGTATCGGGTCATGAAACTGTTCCGGTTCACTGAAATCTGAAGCTAGATAGAAAACAAACACAATACATTTACAGGTATACCGAAGACAAATAGAATGATACATGGCGGACCTTACCTTTGGTAGAATAGCGGAATAATTTGCTGAACATTCCATCGCCATATCGATCCTGACTGAGGACCATAAATTCATACTCCCGTCCGGGTATGAGGTTTTTGATTGTCGCCTCCATCACATTCTTCGTGAGAATTCGCATTGTGCGCCATTCGGCTGCATCTGACAGTCGATACCAGACGATATATTCCAAATTGGGCCGCAAATAGCCTGCAAAAAGGACAAAAACCATGAGAATAGGGTGAGTAGTATCATAAAATTGTGTACAGTTTTGGCCCAACCCCCGGATTACCGTACCGTCATCGTCAGCAGCAGGAACCTGCTTGCATGATGGTCATTTGGTCTATTGGATCATTGCATCACATTAGTGATTCTCGCGACGAGGTGCACCCAAGGCCATTAGTGTTTCGTGGTCGCAATTAGCCACAAACGATTTATGGTTAATATTGAAAGAGGGAGGTGCGTGTTGGCTGCAGGGCAATGCAGTGGCTTTTGTATCGGCATTCATCTTTTCATCTAGGGAAATTATGGCTTGCCGTATTGATGGATGACCGGGGTACATATTGATTGATGCGGGTTATTATTGCTGAATAGCTCGATTTCACAGCTCAAACTGGTCAGAATAATAATTTGCATTCCATTTCCAACACAAAACTGATGAATACAACAAGAGTAGGTATCTCAGGTGAAAGACTACAAGGTCGAATGTAGTAAATCGGGATTTTTCAACAACATTTTGCTGATTCAGAAGTTTAGCAGACCATTTTTGAAGCAGAAGCAGCACTGTTGCTATTGCCATTGTTACCTACCATACTGAGACCCCCAACTCACAATCCTCTTGCCGCTGGCCCCCTCAGTTTTTTTTCAAATTCGCCATTTTGTTTTCCTATCGGTGTTATGTCTACTTAGAATCCGTGTGACATGTAAAAACATACAAAAAATATAAAATCAATGCTGCCAACCACTACCAACCATGGGGGAATGGTATAGAGTTCGGGAATACGACATTTTAAGATAACTGAATGCTATTGGTTGATTATTATAAATTTTCAAAAGTCGATTAATATAATTTGTTTGGTTAATAATACTATCTAAATGAGTTGTTTTATATACTAGAAACATATGAGGACAAACATTGTTGTGTATTTTCCGCTTTTGAATATCATTAACTTCGATTTCATGAGTAAATTTTTCTTAAATAACTGAAGAAAAATTACTCAAAATGTTTTTATTTTCCTACACTCATTCTGCAGTAATCATTTTTCATAAACATTTTCAGCAAAAGTGCACTTATTCCTAAAATAAAATACTATTGACACGTAACGAATAATTTTAAATCTAACCGACCAAATTCTATGAACGCTGGCAGCAACTTTGCCGACACCGGAAGTCACTGGAAGTTGTTGATATTTTTTGAGGGTGTGTTGGTGTGTTGAAGTTTCGTGACATTTCTCAGTACGAATTTCTATGTATCAATACTAGCGCACTAAATTGTGTACACTCCGTACAAGTATTGCTTGTAGGCAAGGTAAC
Organism: Cheilosia urbana; assembly: GCA_946477585.1. Classification (NCBI taxonomy): domain Eukaryota; kingdom Metazoa; phylum Arthropoda; class Insecta; order Diptera; family Syrphidae; genus Cheilosia; species Cheilosia urbana. Next base: position 154,859,366 of record OX297854.1, read on the forward strand.
GGGAAATCGGCCGAAGTTGGGGGTCTCAGTATTGTCTCTGATGAGAACGATGAAGAAAATGGGGACGTTCAATTATCTAGTTGACAGCTGTCTGACTAGATGATCTCGGTTTTGATTGGCTGAAATCGGTCATACGAGCAGCTTTCAGTTGAAGTTTGAATCTAGGTATGATATTTGTGACTGAGTAAATGTAATTTTCCATTGGTCAAAAAGAAGCGTTCGGGAGAGTCCGGAATCGAAAAAATCTCTTCTGAAACCGTTCCATTGGCACAAAAAATGGAGATTCTGAGAAAATAATTTTCACTTCTCGATTTGAAGTCAGAATCCACTCAAGAAGTACTCAAACAAGTGTAATTTATGTATTTTATACAAGTCAGCTTACAGCAGCCGTAGATTATTTTTTGTCATTTCACCAATACTTTTGTGGATTCAGAAGCAGTTTTCTCGTTTCATTGGATTACAGGATGAGTGGATCCCCGAGTGAAACCAATGGAAAAAAGACATAAGTTGACAGTTCGGATCTGTGTCTGAGGCAGTTTTTTAATATCGTGGGGATAAATCCCTTTTTGTGGGAATGTCCGAAAAGCCTTTCGTGGGATAATAAAAAAAAGCACCAAATCGTGGAAATTTCAGGAATCTAACAAGAACTATTCAAACTGTAATTTTTTGCTTAAATTTAATCAAAACTCATACATTTTACCATATTATCAACACTGAATGTCCATAAAAAGGATTTCATATAAATCGTCTTTTATCAAAATTTTCCAGTATTTAAAACTATGGTTTTTATACTAAAGGTTAATTAACCGTGATTTTATTTCCGTGTAATCCAAATTTTACTTTCGAAAACTGGATTTTGAGGCAAAAAGTATCGTGGGCTTTTAAAAGGGAATTCGAATACGGAAAAAGAAAAAAAAGGGAAAAATTACAACGATTTGTGGGATAAATAAAGAAAGAGTGCTAATAATACTGGTCCGACGTAGAAAAAGTCAGATTCCCGACCAATCTATTTTTTGCGTTCAGGTTACATCTTATCCAGACCAATCTAATCGACTTAAGATAACTAGATTCTTGAATGTGCAAAAAGAGAGCTGCAATTTGACAGATGACACACAAGATGTTTGTCTTTTTTCGTTACCGACTGCAGTTTTTCTTTTGAATAGTCTTCGGAAATTAATTTGCAATAAAAAATAAACAATTGTGAAGCAAATATGACTTTGCAGATCAACTGCGTTACCGACATATAAAGAGATTTTAATATGAAGGAAACGTCAGCAACAGGGTTTGTAAATACGACTTGAATGTAAAAGTACCTACAAACAAAAAAGCTACTCTCTTGCACATTTTTGGGGCTCTATCGGGCCGGCTTCATATGAATGTGTACCTACTCGGAAAAAGCATTTGTAAGCAAATTTTGAAGAGGCGATTGGAAATGAATCCACCTTCAAATCGATTAATCAAATCCAATACCTATTTGATTGTCAAGTTATAACTCGACCATAACACACCCTGTAGCAATTTCTGCCTACATTATATTGTGTATGCCACCTACCTGGTTGCCAGCGAACAGTAATTGCTGTTTCGGTACTATTTGCCGTCAAATTATGCGGGGGCCTGGGAGCCACATTCTCAATCATCAATTCCGTATCCGCTGTTATAGTCGCTGCTCCATTTGTCGCCGAACATTCGTAGATACCGCGATCTGATTCCACAATTCGCTCGATGGTCAAATTGCCACCTTCGATTTTGTACCTTCCCTCGGGCAGTGCTATACCGTCTTTCTGTTTCGCAGGACATAAATCCCAATTAAATTGGAGTACCTAACATCTCAAACAACCGCACTACTCACCCTAGTCCAGACCATTGTAGGCAGATGGTTACCGTCACGTTCACTGGCCTCGCATGATAGCTGCGCATTTTCACCTAGCTTGTGAATATAAATGGGCTTCGGGGTGATGGTAAATATTGGCGGTCGTTGGACAATCACACTAATGATTGGTGATGGACCATCTGTCCCCAGCTCATTATACGGTGTACAAGTGTAGCTGCCGGCATGGTTTTCATCCACCTTGCTGAAGAATAAGCTGCCGTTCATTTTATAGAAGACACCCTGAGGAGGAAGTGAATTATGTGGGCTTATGCCGAACATACTAATATTCGATGACTTACTGGAACGTTGTATGAATCGAACAGTAGTCCGTCCTTCTCCCACCGCAGATTCTTCAGAGGCGGATTGGATCGAAAGTGACAGTCGAGTATTGCCGGATGACCGTACGGTAAGTACACCTCTGGCGGAGAGTAAATTACTTTTGCTTTATCTGGAAAATGGAATTCTCATCAAAAGCTGTTAATAAATCAAACAGGTACAGTAACTCACATTGAATATTAAGGTACGCCTTGGCGGTCTGCAGTTCATCGTCAGTGTTCTTCACGTTGCACTCGTACTCTCCCAGGTCACTCATCATGGTCGGGTCGATACTCAGGCTGCCGTCGGGACCCATGAACGAACGTCGTTGAAGGTCCGGCTGCTCTTTTAAGGTGATGCCATCTTTGTACCATGTCACCACAGATGTGTCGGGATATTTCATGACACAGTGGAAAAACGCTGTTTGGCCTTCCATAATGGTTTGATTGACGGGTGGAATTTTGATCAACGAACCACCCTCGACTGTTAGTTGGTATAGGGTGCCATTGTTTCGTACGCTTGGCGTCCGATTTGGGAATATAATTTGGCAGTGGTAAAGACCCTGATCGGATTCACGTATTGCGGTTAGATTTGCTGATGCTTTGCCATAATCGCCATGGTTGTCGACGAGACTCAGGCGACCTAAAAACAGTTCACTGGTGGAGACGTCACCATCGTACCATGTGAAGATTTTTTTCCCCTGGAATATTTTTAAAGAGATGTACAATCGTAAGTAGTTGAAATAATTTATAGAATAGTTAGTGAGCTTGAAACGCGTTAGAGTTCTATTAACAGTAATGTGTCTTGTGCACTTCGAGTTAAAAAAGAATTGCTTATTCCAAAGACTCCGTTCAGTTACATAAGTAATCTGGCGGGGTTTAGAAAACACACGCTTTTGGCTCACATTTAAATCTCAGTTCCTTTCGCTCCTATCACCTGTCATCAAATCTAGGGCAGGTAAAACAAAATTAAAACGCCAGTCGGCTTAAGAAGTTATATCTTGAAAGTTACCAGAAGATGGTAAGGTAGTGCGAATTCCCTTCATTTATAAGTACCAACCCATTTCTCTTCAACTAAACCATGATTCTGAACACTGTATTACCGACCAAATAAACGTGGATACACTCAGTTCTATGCTTAACATTCAAATTTCCACCCTTCAAAACCGCGGGGCAGGATGGTATATTTCCAGGTCTAATGCAATGAGGAGTAGACGTAACTCCACCAAGGCTCAGGAATATATACGTTGCATGCCTAGGCTACATCCCGATTACATGGAGGGAGACAAATGTGGTCTTCCTTCCAATGTCGGGGAAAAAGGATTACACCGGGGCAAAGTCCTTCAGACCAGTTAGCCTAACATCCTTTCTGTAAAAAACAATAGAAAGGGGGTGGTGGACTATATGGAAAGTACTGCGCTTAAGGTGTATCCTTGAAATAGTAGACAGCATGCCTACAGTGCAGGCATATCTACAGAAACAGTGCTACATCAAGTGGTACGCGTTGCAGAAGAAGAGTTAAATATTGGGGGCATTGCGATGACAACCATAATGGACATTGAAGGTGCCTTCGATAAGATATTCCTTGAAAGTCTGAAACAAGCCTTGGAAAAACGTAAGGTTAACCCACTGGTGGTAAGATGGCTGGACAATATGTTGAACTTTGAACACAAGGGCGATAAATATTCGGATGGGAACCTCAAAACTTAGAGGAAGGGTTAGCAGAGGTTGCCCACAACCACCTACACTATGGAATATCACTGTGGACTCTCTTCTCGACAGACTTGAGGCGACTGGCATTCACACAGTGGGATATGCCGACGACATAGCAATAATGGCCAGAGGCAATTTCATAGACTTCACAGCAGATATCATAAGGAATGCGCTCAAAGTGGTGGCACGGTGGTGTCTGGAACAAGGGCTATCCATTTATGCGGAGAAAACAGATCTAATAATCTTCACAAGGTAGATGAAAAATCTGGATTTTCGACCCTCAACACTTTTCGGATCTGAACTAACAATAAACAAGAAGGTTAATAAGTGTCTGGGAGTCTATCTAGATACTAGACTTACTTGGAACTACCATGTTGAGGAGTCAGTCAGCAAGGCAAAAAAGGTACTACATCAATGCAAACGTGTATGTGGATAGAGGTGGGGACTCTCGCCTTGGTCAGCATACTGGATGTATACGATAATAACTAGACCCATTATCACCTACGCCTCGGTTGTATGGTGGGCGAAAGCCTCCCATAAAACTGTGAGGAAGCACATGGATAGGGTCCAAAGTTTAGCATGTATAGGAGTTACAGGTGCAATAAGGACAATACCAACATGCGCATTGGAAGTGATCCTGGGGATCTTAGGTTAGGTTAGGGGGATCTTACCGCTAGACGTATTTATTAAGAAACAGCGGCCCTAGCGGCACTTCGTTTGCATCGAGATGTGAAACGGTACAATCGTGGTACCATCTGTGGGCATAGGAAGATCCTGGAACTTGTCAAAAGCGAGATTAGGTAGCTGAATATGCCTATGGATGGGATAGCAAGGGTGCGTATTATGGAAAGGAGTCACAAAACACCTATTGAGAACGGATTACTTCCAGAAAAAAGGAGTGGTGAAATAGTGATTTACACAGATGGATTCATGATGGATGAAGGAGCGGGTGCCGGTATCTATTCAGCAGAGCTGGAACTAGTCCGTCACGTTAGCCTCAGAAAGCACGCTTCCGTATACCAGGCAGAGATGATTGCAATGCTTCATGCATTGGACTACTTGCTTGAGAGTCAGGTGGGGGGAAGAAATATCCTTATAGCACTGGACAATCAGGCGGTGATCAGACGCATGGAACAGACAAACATCACAACATCATTGGCACTGGAATGTGTACTTAAGCTCAATAAGTGCTCATCTAAAAAGGAGGGTACGAGGACTTATAGGGATCGAAGGCAACGAAAAGGCGGACTCCCTTGCAAAACAGGGGTCAACTGAAAAGATGCTGGGACCAGAACCATTCTCTTCAATTGGCAAAGGAATGGTAGAACAGCTGATGCACAAATGGATCACGGCAGAACACCTGAGAAGGTGGTCAACCGTGGAACAATGTAGACAGGCTAAAATGGCAATTAAGTGGCCGACCTGCTCCACTCAAAGAAGGGTTCTAGGCATGAGTCGAGGAACATTGAAATAGGTGGTGGCTTTGTCAACAGGACATGATAATTTTGGGTATAACTTAAGGAAGATGGGCCTTAGAGAGGACGATACCTGTAAACTATGCCTGGAGGAATCTGAGACAGCGGCACATATACTGCGTCAATATCCGGCGTTGGCTGGCAGAAGAATGAAGATCTTGGAACATCATCATGGGTCGAGACTCAGTCGATGAAAGAGATCTCCCATAAACAGTTGCTAGCGTTAACACTAGGAATTGAGCTTAGGGAAGAACTCTGGAGAAATCCAGAGAGTCACCCTGGGTAAGATTTATAGTGGTAGAGAGACGAAAAGAGACCCGACAATGGTGGTCTGATTCGAATATCTCTCGAAATCTATATATGACATCAAATTTACCCAGATCCAGAAGAGCCGAACATCATATTGTTACTGTAAGTTCGTGATAAAGTTAATAATAATAAACCTCATTCGCGAAAAATGTGTTCAATTGTCTACAATCAAATCGCAGCTCCAACTATAGGTAGACACAGGCAAAGATTAAAAATTACCGTTCAATGCTATCAAATTAATTCGGATAAAATACACTGAATATCTTTCAGACTCAAAATAGTCTCTTTTAATAAAACCGTTATAAATTGTGCATCAACAGCAAGTTTTCAATTTGTAGAAATCTTTCAATTTTCCCCTCAGTAGGACACTCTGGCTTATGCGTAACTTACTGTCCTTCACGTACACGCACGTACGATTATCTAATGATACCCCACGTTTATAAAAAAAAATTATAATACCACAGCAGCCAATCTCTCATAATAATCCGCCGTACGGAAACTAAATGAAAACCCCCCACCCGTAAAATAGCAAAAACGCCTGTGTACCTAAAGGCATGACGAGAATTTGCAGTTTAACTTTCTGTCAACAACAACGGCCAGCATTCAGCCCCGTTGGACACATAATAATAATCCTCCCAGACGACGTGCACTTGCGTCTTCCAAGAATAGCTTCTGCTTTGCGCTTTCAAACTGTTCCCATGGCATTCGATGTTCGCCACTGCCCCTTCCTCCGGTGCCACTTGCTTCAGCTGCTGTCAGATCTGCTTCAATGAAAATTAATTTATGGAAATATTCCCCGCGAGTAATTTGCTAATCAAATCGCAATTATCATAAACAAGACCAGAAAAGACAATGTCCATACAGAAAAGCTTTGCCAGCATCATAGCCATAGGCGACCCTGGCAGTCATTTTACCACAGCCAAACCGACCCGACAACGTTCAGTCAGAGTTGATGGCACCACCCGCTGATTACCTGAACGAGCTCAATTTGCTTACTCGCAGTGTACGCCAGTGATGTCAAACTTTCTCTCAAGTTCAGTGTTACGCAATGTAAATTGAATTTTTTTTTTTTTGCATAAGTGCTCCCAGGCATATTGCATATCGTGTGGCATCGATTGTATGGTGACGGTTAGCTTTGTTTTTGCGTAGAGCGGTTTTCATTCATAAAACTAAACTCAGAGGCATGATCAGCATCATCTTAATGCCCCACCGGACTCGGTCAGAGCATAATTCACCTCATTTCGTCCACACACCGGCCGAACAGACCGCAATCAATCATAAGTAGCAAGGCAAATTATTCAAATCGGTATAAACCGAGCGGAAGACTCGCCCGTCTCCACGTGAGTGGAGACAATATGTCGAGCGGCGGACAGAAGTAGTTGACGTTAGTGCACTAGGCACTGGCCAGGCCATCGCCATAGTGCACTCGCGGTTGGGAAGCGCAAGCGGAGCAGGTGGTGTTCGTTCGAGTAGGAAATCATGCGGCATGCATTCTGGGGCCATTTGCGGACGACTCTAAATTAGTCACAATCAACGCGCATTGTGGACACGGTTTTGAGTGTTTGGTGTGTGTTTGTTGTTATCAACTTGAAACATCATAGTGGATGGTGCGGAGGCCATTTTGATTTATAGACATCGCGCCATGGGAGGAACTCTGCGTGTGGAATGCGAGGGCAATATTTTGACAGAGGGCAAGGTGGATGCATATAGCTATCATATCGTGATACAAGTAATCCGCAAAAGTAATGCCACGACTGTGGAATGGTAACTGACATTTAATTGTCATTATTTGTCGCACTGTGGCAAAGTATGCATTTAGGCTGATGATTTATTTTCACATATTGCATGATATGAATCGGATGGTCTAAATGAGGAACTGTAACGGGGCTTAGCCTCAAATAAGGTGCAGATAATGCAAATTTTGCTAGGAGTGTTTTGAATATGTTTTCCGTATTTCTGTACAGAAGTTATAACCTACTATTAAATTGTGACAAGGACAAAGAAATATATGTCAAATTTTTAATTTCAACGCCACACAAAAACAAATAAATTTCCGCATTGTCTTAAAATGAAATTCTCTTTTTCTTTCAGTTTTTACACGATTGGACACAGGGAGGGTTATGTGTTTCGCAGGTATCCTATGTACGTTCCTACGTGACGCCCTGTAGCCCAAACGGCTTGACCGATTGGTGTTCTCTCCCGGAGTGTCACTGGCTAAACAAATAAATATAAAAATATAAATTAAAAACAAAACTACCTACACAATCTGACGAAAATATGCACAGCCTCCGACTGCCAATTAGGTATACTAATTTGTTTTGCCGCCATTTTGGTAAACATTATTCCTGACAGTTCATATTTGGCAGTCGTAAAGTAGACACGTGGCAAATTTATTTTGCAAAAATATTCGATAAACCAACGTGTTTTAATCGTTAAAACATTTTATCAAAATCAATAATCGATTACTGTGACGATGAGAAAGTTACGTGAAATTTTTGGGAGAAACAACGTGCCAACAATACGCACTATTTATAATGTAGTGAATGATTTCGAAGAAAGAGGGTCTGTAGGTGATAGGCCCAAGCATGGACCACAACGTACATACAGTCTGGTGTGCAATTTGGTCAGGAGGAATCATTGCACCTTACTTCTTTGAAAACGTAAACGGCGTAACAGTAACTGTGAATAGGGAGCGATATCGTGATGTGATTGAAAACTTTTTAACGCCACAACTTCATGCTTTGGGCTTGATTAACATGTGGTATCAACAAGACGGTGCCACATCGCATACAGCCAGGATTACAATGGAATTACTGCGAGACCTCTTTCCACAACAAATTATTTCAAGAAATGGTGATGTTGATTGGCCTCCACGGTCGCCTGATTTGACTGCTTCGGACTTCTTTTTGTGGCGATATCTGAAAAGCAAGATTTATGCAAACAAACCAGAAACGCTTGAGCAAATCAAACAAAATATTCGTGATGAAATAAATGAAATACCGCGTGAAATGTGTGAGAATGTAATGATAAATGTGCTCAAAAGGGCTCGCATTTGTGAGACTAATAGAGGCGGACATTTACCTGATATTGTATTCCATACATAATTGCTGACATTACATAAAACATTTATCAATATAAGATCCATGCTCGTTCATTTAATCAAAAATTAAAACAAACAAAGTAGTATACTTTCCGGCGGACACCCTGTACTTCTAAGTGTCTTATTTCAAACTTTTTAAAAGTAGAAAATTAGAATGTACATTTATTTATATTGTTATTGTTATTAATAATAATTTTTTTACAGTCAGTGTTTTTTTTTGGTTTTTTAAATTAACTTTTTTATTATCTGTGCACTGACTATGAATATTGAATAGGTTTGAAATAAAAGTAAAATTGCACCGGGGTATTCACAACAAACTGTCAAGCGTACCTGTTTGTGCCTTATTTACTTATTATGTTAGCTTTTCTCTTAGTATAAATCGTACAGAATGGTTTTTAAAAATTTAATGTGCAAACTGCTTAAACTATTTTTGAAGATTCTTCCTATAACTAGCTATATAACAAAAGCTTATGAGTCGAAATTATCAATGGAATTTATTATAGCAAATATTAATCTATATAAATATATAAAACAAAATTGCATCCGTAAGACCGCCCATAACTCAATAAAGGATCGTAAATTTTTTGGGCGGGAAAATTGGAAAATTCGTAAAAAAAATAATGCGGGGAAATTGTTTTGCTTTTTTTTTTAAATTTTGATCGCTATATACCTACAAGAGATCGTGTTTGTCAAAAATTTCACATGAATTTAATTATTTAGTGGGTTTTCTTTACTGAAACAATGGGGACGTTCAAGTATCTAGTTTAGTAATTCTGACAGCTGTCTGACTGATGTATGTACCTATTTCGATTTTGATTGGCTAAAATTGGATATGAATAGCTATTTAAGTTGACGTTTTTGGAGCTACCCCTGCATCTAGTTAAGAAATTCGTGACTGAGTACTTAGTTGACAGTAAGCATAGTTATGTCGAATGACTTGGGAAAACTGACGTTCCCGACCAATCTATTTTTTGCATTCAGGTTACATCTTATCCAGAACAATCTAGCCGACTTAAGAAAACTAGATTCTTGAATTTGTCCAACTGTTTTAAGCTGGGGCAAAGCTGGGCGGGAACAGCCAGCTAAATATACAATAAGCTATTATTATTATTTTTTATTATTCAGAATACTACTGCGAAAAAAGAGGTGAATCCGAGGTACGCAACCATGTTTGTAACTTAAGTTGGAAATGCAATGTTAACTATAGAACACTCAAGTGCGAAACGCAATGAAGTCATTTAAAATTACTTATTATAGTAACGTTTATTTGTAATTGGTATAAAACCGTACATAAAACTCACTGCAGTTACTTCAAAACTAGATGTTAGAAGGTAGTATTTATTATTTGCTATGTGATGAGAGATTCAAAATATTATTCCACCTCAATGATAAGAAGTTCAAGTTCGAAAGCAGATACGCTTATCAGTACTCAAATATTTCGAATTTGTAAATTTGCAGTTGTTTTGTAGCATTAAACACGAAAAACTTCATATAAAAAATTGTTAATGCATTTCCATGGCCACTAAATTCAATTTCCTGCATAAAATGAAAAAGAGGTACATCCGTTTGTCTGCAGTTACTGCTTTAAAAGGCAAAACGTGTCACACATTTTTGCACTTTAGATATTGCAGTCGTATAATACTTTTGAGACCTTGTAGCTCGACCATAAGTTCCTATGTTCTAAAGATATGAATAATTTTTGAAACGGGCAATATACGCAGTAGCAGAACTGACAAAGCTTTATATATACGCTTGGGTTTTACTTATAACCACCTTCTATAGTAAATATTTCAGCGACCGAATAAATGTACACATCCAGATACTAAATAAAATAATAAATAGTTGGCGCAACAGGTCCGGAGGGACCCTAGGCCTAGCTTCTCACAACCATTCGTTTTGTGTGAGTTTTTCATTTTTGGAACGAATGGAAGGGATCTACAATCTCCAAACGGCTAATTGAGAAGCTCTTTCAAGACAGTTATACTCTCGGATATTTGTCAGACGTTCGCGAGAGGTAGCGCAGTGGAAAAAACCCGAAGTCGGAATTTGGGGTTTTGTGGGACTCGAACCTGGGGCCCCTCGCTTAGTAGTCCAACACACTAACCACTAAGCTACTGCGACTACTAGATATACCTACTAGATATTAGCTCAACAAAAAAGAAGCGTTTACTTGGATGCATTGCGACAGTTTTTCTTTTCAGTTATCTACGCTATGTACTTTGACAACTAATTTTGGACTCTCTTGTCGAGACGGATGGTCGAGTTTTTTTTCTTATCTAGATCCTTTGCGTTGGGGTTTCAAATTTCATTTTTCGAAAATATTTTTAACCACTATGTGGCCCACATCGAAGCCATATAGCTGAAGGTCTACTTCTCTTCCGACGAATAGGTACCATTTCGGAGTACACCTAATAATTCAACCCACATTAAAATTGCTGAATCTAGCACCCATCACATTTGCCAAAAGAACCGCTCCAAAAATAGAAACGCGATTGCAAATCCCGTCAACCTTCGGTGCTTATCAAAGACATTGATAATGAACATCTCATTGTCATTGACCCTATCACCGTATCCGCATAATTTCGAACACTTGATTACGTATATCGCCATTGTCAACTTGTAGTCTCTTCGACATGCCGATAATTTTGCAAATAAATTATCAACTGACCTTTGAATTGAACGTTACTCCTACAACTAATTGAACCTCTACTCTCACCATAGGACTATATAACCGTTCTCGGCTTATGAAAATGACCAATTAATTGCACTGCGCTCCATCTAAGGAACTGACAACTGTGCACTTTCTCCGTACAATTTCCCACATCTATTGTGTGCGATTTGTCATCAGCGCACCCCTGATTTGAGGGTCCCATACAATTGTAATTAGTGAATCACACTTCTTCACCATCACTTTCCGGGCTTTTGTTTTTCACCACCCAGACGATGTGCATGATTAATTAAATTGAATTGCTGGACAGATGAACGATTCAACGGTGAACCCATTGACATGCACATGACATCACGAACCAACTCAGCCGAAAAAGCAAAAAACAAAACAAAATACGCATCAACCGATATTATCAAATTGCGTTACTCCACTCCGATTGAATTTAATTTAAATCATGAGTATGTAGTACACAACAATGCCTGAACAAATTTATAAATTAATGAATAGTGAACATGAATGACGGCGGGCGCGAGCGTCCGTCGGTCGTTCGAACTTTCCTTCTGATGCTGATTGACAATCGCCAACAACAATCTGACGGACAGAGGGTGTACAAAAACAGGCCACCACTCGCCGAATGCTTTTCAATCCCGCCCAATGGTCAATGGAGTTTTACAGTTCGTAGCAGTTTCATGACATCATCCAGTGAACTCCTCCTGGCTTTATTGGTTTTGCCATTCGGAAATGGACACTGGCCCCTGATATTTTGAGAAGATAGCAAGCTCAAAGTGGTGGCGTATAGAATTTAGAATGCGCTTTTGGGGCAAACAAAAAATGTGTGCTGCATTTAATGGCTTAGTGGTATATCGTATATACAAAAAATGTCACCATGACACATTCCATTTCCATATGCCGCGCCGCTGTGAATTTTATACGCATATCTGGACCATTTTATTCAATAGGAAGCCAGTATTTATTTCAGATCCAGTAAAGTGGGAGTTTTATGATTTCTGTAATCCAGATTCGATTGAAAGCAAAAGGAAGACAACATTTTAGTTCTTTGGGTGGTCATGATGTGCTTTGTTGTGGAAAATTTGTTCGACCCTTTTCTTTACTTTTAAGCCTAGTATCCTGCTCGCGCTAAATTGTATCTCCCTTACAAAAATGTCAACAAAGATAAAATTTAGCGAGGCAGTTTAGCAAAGCAGTATCCTGTTCGCACGCTAAATCCTTAACTTCATACAGATGGGCCGATGAAAAGTCTCCACTCATTTAGCTCGCGAAATAAATGTCCGGTACATTAAATCGAAGATAAATTCTGACATACAAAACAGAGGAAAGAGTTTGTCTTGTGTTTGCTATGATTTTTTTTTGGCGGAAAACGCAGATAATGTTTGCGTGATAATAAGAGACAACGCAAAGCCAAACAATAGAGCCAAAACAGAGATATAAATATAAATAAAGCGAACCGAATTTCAGGGGGACTTTTTCTTTCATTTGGCCTCGTCTTTTGCGTAGGTTCCACTATGGTAAGGAGATTGTGGAAAGTTTGAGGATACATGTCGAAGTTCTTCTTATAATTTCTAGGTTTCTTACGTCTTTCAAGTTTGAAATTCGAAAATTACGTTTACTGATGTCTGTCATGGTACTCATAGTTCATAACCATATGGGTTTTGTCCCATCTGTATCATGTTTAATAATAATTCAGCGACCATTTATCTTTGGTGTGGAAAAACGAAGTGGAGACTAGGGCGCTAAAATTTAGCGTGAGCAGGATACTAGGCTTTAACAAAGATACCCTGTAGCTGAAGTGAGATTTCTTTAGCCACAAAAGCTATGCGAACGAACAACCTAAGTCAAGGGTACCTATTTATCAAGATAAATAGGCCAAGTCCATTCGGGTCAGCTTGATTCGATCTTCAGATGAACAGACCTAGAATGAACACTGTGCGAACGTGTTTCAAACACAAACCTATCAACTGCTGTATCGATTTCGTTATCGACTCGGATTCACCTCATTACCGACATTTTTGGAACTATTGGGAATCTTTCAAAAATCTATGTGGGTTAAGTCAACAAGATTTATCTGGACGAGATTTTTACGTGAACGTCGGTGACGTCGCATTTATTACGTCAGCCACACATTCGAAATATGAGCTTTTGTTCATTGGGCAAAAAGATCGACCTGAAGAGTCCGGAGTAAAAAAAAAAAAACTGTTCCATTACCAAAAAAAAAGAAGAGGTGATTTTGAGAAGAGAATTTCGCTTCTCGATTTGATGTCTGAATCCACTCAAGAAGCACTTACACAGGAGCTATTTATGTATACTTATTCGAATCGCACATCAACACAAAAAAGAGTCACGGACGTTTTTATGTTCGATTAACCACACAAAGTCTGAAATCTGAGAGCGAATCTGAAGAAGCCCAATGGAATACCTACCACATCCGTTAAAAAAATATTTATTATGTCTGTAAACAAACCCTCCACTAAAAAAAATTCACTTGAGAGGAAAAAAAAAACAACATAAGACATAATACAAAACAAATAAACTTTCATTTCAAACAAAGTTAAAAAAAATTAAGTACCTACCCCTCTTAAAAAAAACTTAAAAATTGTAGTTGCAACAAAAATTATAATTCCATAGTGACATGAAATAGATTATACGTATGGGCAAATAGTGTTACCAGAGCTCCAAACTTCGTGAATTTTGCGATTTAGGAGTAATAAAATCAACTTCAGTTAAGAATTGAATTCTAATTTGTAGAGAATATTTTGCTATCTAAAAATTTCTTTTGGAGAACAAAATATTCCACTTTTATATGCGAATATTTTTCGGAAAAAATATATTCTTTGCAGCTTAAAAATATTCCACTGTGGTCACACTGTTTACAACCATTCGTTTTGTGTGAGTTTTTGTTTTGTTTGGAACGAATGGAAGGGATGTACAATTTTTATGCCGACTCCAAACGGCTAATTGGAGAAGCTCTTTCATGACAGTTTTTTTGTAACAAGGAAAAACCGCTAAAGTCGAATTTGATCATTTTCCAGGAGAGAATATGAAAGTTTTGCTAAAATGTATAAAATTACAAATGGCTCCGGACTATCTATTTATTAATAAAAGTCGGCTTTGCTCCAATTTTGAAAAAAATATTTTGAAGATTTGGACATGCTGAACCAAATAATATCAAAAGCTCAGTTTCGTTTAAGCTCGACTTTAGCAGTTTTTAGGGTTCCGTAGCCAAATGGCAAAAAACGAAACCCTTGCTGTGACACAGCTACTTTTTTCCGACATTTTAAAGAATTAGACTGTTGAAACTTGGTAAATACATAGATGTATTTTGTGAACCGCATTAAGATTTTACACAAAAATAGAAAAAAAAAAAACAATTTGGGGGGTCCCCATACTTAGAACTGAAACTCAAGTTATTTTTTTATGGATAGGTTTTCAAAAATGATATTTAGGTTTCTAGTATTATTTTTTTTCTAAACTGAATAGTTTGCACGAGAGACACTACCAAAGTAACTTCTAAAATAAGAGAATGATAAAACTAAAAAATATATATGATGTACATTACCATGTAAACTTCCACCGAAAATTGGTTTGAACGAGATCTAGTAAGTAGTATTTTTTTTATAAGTCATAAATCGTAGACCGAAATTTACCTTTCATACAATCAACTCAAATATAAAAATAATAAATAAAAAAAAAACATTTAATTTCATAAACATAAACCTTATACATAAACCCTGAACCTATAGGGGCTGGCATATAGTTAGATCTAAATCCCATCATTTATGTACCTAATTATAATGTTTACTTATCAATAACTTAATTAAAAAATAAACTATTATTAAAACATCGATCAAAGTTACAACGAACTACAAGAACTTTTATGTTATGTTTCTTGCTGCGACTCGCACTTGGCCGCTTTTTCCTTGTTGCACCAGAGTTAAGGGCCCAGTCCATAGAATCCGTTGCATCCGTCGCGTCGTCGGATTCTTCAATATAAACGCATTCGACGGAACGAGCAGTCCCATGGAATTCGTCGCATACGGTGACAGGCAGTATTTTAAATACTCTATCATTATTTGTCCCACGAAACGTGGTAATATTTCCCTTTCCACCATACTAAAATTCTCTTTTACATAATTCTCTTGATAGGTGTTTTTATTTTTTTTTGTGAAAATATCTATCTTTTAAAATCCAAATTCATATTTTACGGAAAGACTATCACATTAAATTACCTTTGGTATAAAAATCACAGTTTGTTAATATTATTATGATTACCTTAACATTTTCTTTTTTCTCACGGAAGGCTTTTCGGACACCGAAATTCCCAAAAAGAGGAAGAACTCCCACGATATAAGAGCACTAGTGACAGCCGATGACTCTCTCTCTCAATATTTCTCTCACGCTGTGCCAACTGTCAACGGTTGCGACGGACAGAAACCGTCGAAACCGGCACGTGCGCTGCTTATGGATCACCTTCCATAAGCTACTGTGTATTCTATTAAACTTTCAGTCGAAAACGTTGCCGCAACGGACGCGACGGATTCTATCGGTTGGGCTTGTTGTGAATTATGAATGTAAATATTAATAAAATAACTAAATACATTGTTCAAGTAGTCGAAAAGGCCTGAGTGAATTTGGCTTCAGGACCTAGTTAAGGCCATATTGTACGGCGGACAGGAAGCGTATATCAAATCTGCTCTTTCTCTTTTTGTTATTTCTGCAGAACTGTCATACCGTCATACGAAGTAGTTTGAGTTCTTCAACTTAAGGCCAATGATCTGCGGCTCCAAACTGTTGTCAAAATAATATTCTCTCATCAAAATTTTACATAGTATATGCTACAAACTTAGCATATGTAGTGTCAACTGTCAAAACTGCAGTCGCAGGCGGAGGTGAATACTCCATTTAAGCAAGAATTAATTTAAGTTTATTAATAAATCAGTTCAAAATTAGATAAATTTTATGTCCACATAGTTTGACTGTCAAGTGTATAACCGCAATAAAATGTGGGCTAAAAATTAATTTCCTATTCCATCTCACCACGATCAAAATTATCAAATGGCATAATAATTTCGTTCATTAAATCATGCATTGGAATTTGAAAATTGTTATCACGGCTAAACCATGAAAAACATTCGCCTAACCACCAATACTTTATCAGAATGTAATTTAGAAAATTATTTCCGAACCATCAATAACTGAAAACGCTGCCACCACCCCATTTGCACCTCCACTTTTGCCACATACATAATTATACGAGTAGGTTAGGTGTTGACGGATCAATTCACGGATTGATTCAATTCAAATAAAACTATCAGAGCCGAATGGCTTCTGAATTTTACTAAATACAATAATAAGTGACGAGTATGT
Organism: Cheilosia urbana; assembly: GCA_946477585.1. Taxonomy (NCBI): domain Eukaryota; kingdom Metazoa; phylum Arthropoda; class Insecta; order Diptera; family Syrphidae; genus Cheilosia; species Cheilosia urbana. The sequence goes on from OX297854.1 coordinate 154,876,197, forward strand.
AATAATGTATCTATGTACGGTACGTAATAATAATAATTAGTCAGAGGGTTGCGTTGATAGAATTCTCGAGTGCTATAATTTTGCGCACTGAAAATTTGCCATTTCCATCAATTCAGCTATTTAGCAAAGCTGCAGCTACTCACACAGAAAACAAATGCGATTGACACTTGATCTACTAAAGAGGTTGAGCCAGCGTGTGGCTTGTTATTTTATCAGTTTTTGGAATCATGCGGTCGCCATTGAAATTCGATAGTCGAAATGATACAACTACCAATTTATTTGAACACACAACCCAATGAATTGTTTGTGTCTCTGAAATGCCCTTAGACATAGGCATAGATATAGATAGAGATAGATAGATAGATGAACGTCAAACTTACTTACATCTTTGCTCCAGTGAACCACATATGGGATGTGATATTCGTATGGAAAGTCAACCCGACAGTTGAACACTACATATGAACCGACCTTGCCTTCCAGATTCATCAGACCTGAGTGGTCTCTGCTGGCTTCGACACAGGATATATTAATTAGTAGAACTAATAGTAGACCGACGACGACGGCATATAGGGGTTGAGAAGACGCTGACGGTGATGCGGTACTGACGCTTGCTGCTGATGATGATAATGTTGATGTTGACGATGATATGTTTGAGGAGTCTAACGTCACCTTCGATTGGAACCGCCGTGTTCCATTAGAATTGTTCTTTGGTAGTGGAGTTGATGGTGTGGAATTTTTTCGAGGATTTTCCTCACATTGGCAGCAATGCATAATCGAAAATGGTGTTTGAGTATTCACACTGGCGTTGGGGCACATGTTTGCATAGTTTTGTTTTTAAATGATCACTTCATATAACATAGTAATGGACTCTTCAATGTTTTAATTTCTTGCAACACGCACTTTAAGTTTCACTTAAATGTTACCTGGACAAATTTGTTTAAAATCATACACATCCAGCAGAAAGTAAGTAATTAGGAATGCAACTTTTTAATGCTAAAGGGGTGCAAGGGCATTAAAAGGTCAATAAGTTCATTAGTTACTATCGCAACAGCAAAAAAAGTGTTGCTTTCACCACTGCTACGGTCACCTCAATTGTTATTGGCGACTCAGAGCTAACCGCGCACGTTCCTGTTGCATAAATAGTTTTTAATGAGAACGTGTCCTTGTTGCTTGGCTATGTTTGTGTAGCTCTACTACTTGTGGCGACTAAATAGTCCCGATTAATTTATCTAGTGAAACTAGGTAGACTTGGCTAATTAAATGAAAAATTAAAGTCTAAAGGCAAGATGGCTACTGTGTAATTGGAAAAAGAAACTATTTCTTCGCCATGTGCGGTAGAGTGTCCACACAGAGTCTTCTTCTGAGTTGTGACCATAGACCTACCTTCTCACAACCACTCGTAGATGTGAGTTTGGGCGCCCTTACTAATAATTTCACACTTCTGTCGCAAGTTTATCAGAGTTACCTCGAAGGTTTAAAAAACTCCAGAATGTACATATAAGTGAACAAAGGTTAGACGAATTGAAACATTACGGCTTCCGAAGAAAGTCCCGGTATCTATGGTCGCACCCTTCAGATATTCGAGACACTGGTAAAAAGCCTAAGTCAACCTGAATTCTATGCTTTTTAAGAAGCCACTAATCGATAGACCATGTAAAGGTCCTTTCAATTAAAGTGAAGTTTTTTCAAAGAGATTCCTCGCTTCCTGACAAATTTTAAACTAACTATATCAAAATATTCAGTTTCGTTATCGCCTTTAACGAAATTTGGTTACAGTTCTGCCTTAAGTCCAACATCAGCAAGTTCATGAACTACTAACAACCGTTGCATAAATATTCTACTTTGCATTTTCCTATTCAAACATCGTCGTTGCACTTGGCATTCATATGTCAAGTCTGTAGGTACCTATACATAATCATGGTTATGCTTAATAAGAGACAGCGTTTTTAATTAATGACAACAACTACAAATATGGGCACACGGCATTCCAAATAGTCCAGACGTACAATGCCTCAATTAAAATGATAATAAAACGTATTAACGGCATTTTGTTCAATTAACTCAAATTAGTTGCTACGACTAGCACGTTTCTCGTTTCTTATTTTGTTCTAAATAGCAATGAAGATTAAATTAATTCTTGTTAAACATGTCACTTTGTTCTATTATTTTTGATTTGATTAAAATACCAAAAGAACTGCACAACTATTCACGTTATTTCAACTCAACAAACATATCCTGAAGTCAGCCAGATACAACAATATTCGCAAGTCGTATTCGATATTCGTCCGTTTGTTTCAACTCGAATTTCCCAAGTCAGAACTTTAGTTAGTAGTTAACCCAAACAGGTATTCGTATATTTACTCGGATGCGTGTCATTCGAATAATTCGTTAGAATAAAAAGCAGATAAAAAATACACAAATATTCAACTCGTTGTTTAGGCTTACAACTTGATGTCAAGCAACCGACTGCGACGAGAATAGAACCGAAACTGCTGCTAGATGACAAACTAATCTGCCAGATTACCGGCGATTCGCACTTAGTTAGTGTCGCATTCGCAACGTCAAAATCAACATCATTACGATCATGATGATCAGTGGGTTGCACTTTGCGCATCTGTGAAGCTGTAGATGGAGATTTGGCTGACTGGTTGCGGGAATCAAGAGTAATGTGTAAAAAAGCTCAGCGAATTTTGTGTGGACCAGCGTAAGTACAATATGATGTTTGATAATAAAGAGCTACTCGTAGATAGGATGATGGAAAGTTAAGATGGGCTATAGATTTCCGTTTGATCTTACCAAACATTTTTTTGACAATATTAAAGGCCGCGTTCCACTGCCCGCTAGATGACTAGCGGCATGCCAAACTCCATATAAAAAAAATTTACCTTTCACCATTTGCGCTAGACATGTAGCATTTTTTGGGAAATATCCCTTTCAGGGAAATTTCTCAATCTAGCGCAAAACAACGCGCTGCATTCAACCTTAAAATTAAACCACCCTTTATGAACATACTGATATACTTAAGGTACGATAGGACTTTTTTCAAGTCATTTAAATTACGCTATGACGTCAGGAAAAAATGTCGCATTAGAGTGACATTCAAGCTAGGATTCGTCATTGGTCATTTGCGAAAAAATGGCAATCACACGAAACGACTATCATCGTCATTTTTGTCCCAAAATAAAACGACGGACACATAACAGCCAAAAATTTGTCCTAAGCGTCATTAAAGAGCGGCGTTCACACGGTCATTTTTTCGCATCATTTTTATGCCACAAAATTCATGTCATTTGGTCCGCCATGGTATCCCAAAAATGGCGAACATACAGAAAGGCATTAAAATGATCGCATTGTGACGCAACTTTGACGTCAAAGCACCATTTAAATGACAGAAAAAAAAAAAAAAAAAAATGGCTGTGTTATCGTAGCTTTATTTCAAAGCTTAGGTTAGGTTAGGTTGAGTGGGGTTGTGAGATCGCCACAAAATATTGATAATTGTTTTATTTAATGTCGGCAAATATGTATGGAATACAATATCAGGTAAACGTCCGCCTCTGTTAGTCTCACAAATGCGAGCCCTTTTGAGCACATTTTTCATTACATTCTCACACATTTCACGCGGTATTTCATTAATTTCATCACGAATATTTTGTTTGAGTTGCTCAAGCGTTTCTGGTTTGTTTGCATAAATCTTGCTTTTCAGATATCCCCACAAAAAGAAGTCCGGAGCAGTCAAATCAGGCAACCTTGGAGGCCAATCAACATCACCATTTCTTGAAATAACTTGTTGTGGAAAGAGGTCTCGCAGTAATTCCATTGTAATCCTGGCTGTATGCGATGTGGCACCGTCTTGTTGATACCACATGTTAATCAAGCCCAAAGCATGAAGTTGTGGCGTTAAAAAGTTTTCAATCATATCACGATATCGCTCCCCATTCACAGTTACCGTTACGCCGTTTTCATTTTCAAATAAGTAAGGTCCAATGATTCCTCCTGACCAAATTGCACACCAGACTATAACTGGTGATAGGTCCATGCTTGGGCGGCAAAACAAAGTAGTATACCTTCCCGGCGGACACCCTGTGTATCAACTCAGCTATATCTACATTTTAAAATCTCATTCAATTTAGTTTTTGGAAGTTGCAAAAAAAAAGTGCCTTTTCTGAATCTCTTCTGCAAGTTTAGAATTTTCTCAAAATATTTAACAAGTATTGGCTCGTTTAAACCGAAAATAGTGTTGTGATAGGGAACCGCATTATATTTTAGACATATTTATTTTGAAATCACAGTTTTTGAAAACTTTCCGAAGCACCTTTTTCAACTAACAAAATGGAACAAAGTAGCAACAAATTGTATCAGGCTCCTCGAAGAAAGTACCAAATTGTCGCACAACGGTCACGCTGTTCGCAGTTCCTCTCATCCAACATCCTTCTCGCTAACTAAAAAGGTTGCGTATGGGAAAGCTCGCCTGGAATTTTCAGGAGCAAGGCTAGAATAGAACAGGAAATATTGGAAGTTGTCAGTTCTCGACATCACGCACACATTTATAGAATCCGCCTATACGTGAACCCTTTCCGCATCGGCCATTGCGGGAAAAACCGCACAAAATCAAGGCACTGGCTTCGAAGCTTGTGCAATTGTAAGCTGTTTATCTTAATTATGCTCGTCTATGCAGATATCACTATCGACAGCAGTTAAGTGTGGGCTTCTTGCGGCCTATATAACTCTTGTATAGAGGTCCTCTTAATATACCTACTCTTAAAATGTATGTAACTCTTGGTTTTTGTTTTTAACAAACTGCTCTTTCCTCTGGTTCCAGTGGCAACAATACAGGATTTAAAATATGACGTGATTAAAATCAGATTAAAACTTTGCCCCAAGGCAATCTATGCTAATGTCATCATAGACAATTTTTATGATTCGTCGACTTTCTGACCTCTTTTCGCATTTGGTAAACGCGAATATATTCCACTAAGCTTTCACCCACACAGTATGGAAACAAGGTGATTATCTCAATGGTATTCTCTATAAAAAAAAACAAAAACAATGTGCGACGGCCGTAATTGAATTAAGCATATGGACTGAACTGATTGCAAAGAAGAGCGCGGAGCTGTGGGCTGTGCCATGATACAAATATCAGAAGAAACAAAACCTAAGACGTGAGGGCATAGATTACAAGTTCGCTACGCAACATGGCTATAGTTGACTAGTTCAGTGGTTTGCTGGTTAATTTAAATGATGATAAATCTACATACTTGTAGTGGATTGTCGTCTTATACACATGCTTGCTTGGGCTAAAATTACTGCATCTACTATCCAGAGGCGTAACTTTCTTCCGGGTTCTGTGAAAAGAAGTAAAATTGGATATGCAAAGCATACTTGCTAAACGTTTGTAATGCATTTATTGCAATAATTAAATTTAGAGTTAGATATTATGTGACTAGACCGGTCTTCTGTCGAATAGTTTTATTTTTAGACTTAATTATTATTATTATTTAAACTATTAACAAATAATAAATTAAGTGTTAATTAATATAAAACATAGCGCTAGCTACCAGGGCCTTCGGCTAGAGGTAGACTTAATTATTTCTGATCCTTGCATTGTTAGGCAATGTGTCTTTTGAAATGTGAACAATGATATGAGATAAAAATACAGATAAATGCGATGAAACTTTGTTGCGAATTGTACTCATTTCTGTGTTTATATCCGCAAATAAGCGGAGACAGTGCTCTGCATTCTATAGCGCTGGAAGAATTGCGATACTGGGACCACTGATTGATTGCTGGCATTAGTGCTAGATAGATCCACATTGAAGAGTTTCACAGCCAGATGCTAAAAAGGTGCACTTTAGGAGATGGTTACCATGTCAGCTCGAAGAGATCAATTATGAATTAATTAATTCCCTTTGCAGAAGATAAAATGCAAACAAATACGTACCCCAAATGATTTTGTTTTTGATAGCTCAACATATTCCGAGAATAAACACAAGTCGGTAATTTTTTAATATTTTTTTTTATTTATTTTCACTTTTTTTTCATTAAATTTCACTAACATATACTTCGAACGTAATTTATATAAAACATCATTTTTTCCTTATTCCTTTTTTTTTGTTGTTGTTTTTATATCATTGTTTTATTTTCTTTCTTTATACAGATTCTTTTTCTTTTGTAAATTACTTCTTAAAACAAACGGCAATGAAAAATAAATTAAATTAATTGTACCAAAAAAAATATTTAAAAATAACTTAACTTCATTAAAAGAAAATCTAAAACACACACAAAAAAAATATTAAAACTTGTCTTTTTCTTTTGTTTTTGTTCTTTCTTGCAAAATACGTATTTACAAATGTAATAACTATAAATTTTCATCAACTATAAATTACTTTTAGAATAGAATTTTCTTTTTATAAATTTGTAAACAAGAGTAAAAACAAAATGTAGTTCTACCCAAATTCATGTGAGCATTCATTTAATTGGGTGAAATAAGAAAAAAATTAAACAAAATTCAACACTTAATTGAATTTTTGTTTTAATTAATAATGTGAACTGTTAATTGCTGTTAGTTTTTTCTTCTTAATTCAAAATGTTACCTAATGTTTTTGTTTTCATTATTATTATTATACTTTGTTTGTATTAATGAATTAAATATTTATATTTATTTTTGATTGTTTAACTATGTACGAAATTTTTTGTGTTTTTTTTTTCATTCTTTTAGATTTTTTTTTCTGCTTTTTTTTCAATTTAGAAATCATGAAAAATCGTTTCGATTTTAAAAATTACAATCAAGAAGAACTGCGTGCTTCTTAATTTAAGACGATTTATATGTATATATATTTTTTTGCTGTTTTCATTTGTTTAGTTAAATTCAATAAATACTATATAATTTAAGAATAAACATAAAAAGAATTTGTACTATAGAAAATAAGGTAAAACATATTATTTTTAAAGTATAATGAAACAAACGCGGTATTACTAAGTTATTTTTATTTCTACTTCGAATTTTCGACCAATTGTTTAACTTTGTGCCTTGTTTCTAACAAAACGTGTACTTATAATTTATGTTGAACATAGGCAAGAAAAATGGAAGATAAACAAAATTAAAGCTTTACATATGAGACATTATTTCCTTACCACACGATTTTTTTGTTTTAAATTAAATGAATCGATCTTTTGAAGAAGCAAATATACCGTTCTTAAATTATATATGGTCGATAAAGCGTTAGATTTCTTAAGTCTGATAATGTTTTTTGTTTTTTAATTTATTTTTATTACTTAAGTCCTAGTAATTCACCTCTTCGTTTTCTTTATTATTTAGAGTTAATAATTCTTTTCACGATTTTCACTTTCAATGTTATTTTGATATTTATTTTCGTGATGTTCTTTAAAAAAAAAAAACAAAATGTATTTGTTCGTTTGAATTTTGAGCGACAAATTTGAAAGTTGAGTGCACTTGAGATATGAAATAAAAACAGATGTTGGTGTTACGAAATTATATATGAAAATCGTTATCTTCTTTTTAGCCCATTTATGCTATGCTTATATATCAAAATATTCAACTAAATGCATGTGAAAATAAAATCTTGTTGTTTAGACTTTATAAAACTTATGAGTCGGACGTAATACCCTAATATTGTAACAGACTCAATGTGACAAATATTTAATGTTCGGAAAAGACACAAGTTGGTCGAAATCGTTATTTGTATGAGCAACCGTAGGCGGTTAGGGAAAGGATGCGTGGAAGTAACGACACATTAAATGTCGGAAACTGACAGGGTATGTCACAGAAAGAAGACAAACACCGATTGTTTACCTTATGGAAAATTGAGTGAAAGTTCAAGTAAAAGTTACTTAAGGACAGAACTCAACTTTTCCGCGCTCTGTTTTGAACAAAAAAAAAAAAAAAAAAAATCAAAATGCATATTAGTTGTAGGTACTAGGTAGGTAGCATAAAATTGAGTGACATGAGAGGTGTTTTCAAAAGCTTTCTGTCAATTTGACAAATATTACAGCTTTTGACGTTTCCACAAACACTTTGATTGTACGATAAATTAAATACAAAAATGCGAGTCTATCTCCTTTGAAATTGGTTATGTGTGTATTCATCTGACTGCAATATTAAATGCCCTATTTATTCTGCAAAAAGCTATAAGGTAAAACTATAAAATTTCGGACAAATGGGCTAAAAAAAATAAAAACAAATGAGCTCTGTGTATTACAAATCACTGTGAGAGTAGGTAAGTATAACATGATTGATGAGGACACATTACTTTAGTTCTCTTTACGAAAAAAAAGTGTAAAGAAAAAACGTCAAAACAAATCAAATGAATGCAAAAATCGAATTTACACAATTTTCTCAAAATAAATACTAATAACAAAAATTAAGAATATAAAATCACTCTCGTAATTTTTTGGGTTCTAATTTGATTTTGTTTCTTTACTCTCATATTTATCTTTTAGTATAATATATATATGTATATATGTTTCCTTTTGTTATTTAATTTTATCAATAAATGTGCACCTATTTTGTTGTATTTAAACTTTATTCACTTTTGTTTTTCATTGGTTATCTATTTAACCGAAGAAAGTATTATAGAGATATTTCTTTTTGTTTATATATAGTTTGTTTTTTATTTTTATTAAATTTAAATTATGAAACGTTTGTCTTTGTTGTTGTTCTCTATAATAATATAAGAATTTTACTTACTAAGAGTAAAATTGTTAATTATTTTTTGTTTTCTTAAATGTTCTCTCTAAATGTTGTCTTAGTAATTTTGTTCTTTCTTTTTTTTCTTTGCAAAAGGAAAAAATTTGTTTGAAAAAAATAATTTTATTTGTTAATTATTTTTCTGTGTCGTAATTCGGAAATATTTAGAATTTCTTACTTATCATTCTAAAAAAAAAGAAAAACCTACGATTAGTATTTACAGAGTTGTTTAGTAATTATTTATAATTTGTTTTTCTTTCTTTATAATTATTAATAATAATTTGTTTTACCCTAAATATTTGTTGTTGTTGTGTAATCTCTTTATAATATAACTATAGCCATTTACTATTTTCTTCATTTTTTTTTTTATAATTTATGTATTTAATAATTGCGATCTTATCGATTTTTATTTTTGTTCTGTTCTATATTATTTTTACAGTTAAATTTGTAATATATCTGCATGAGTTTCTTTTTCTTTACAATAAAATTAGGTTCTAAGTTTTTGTGTTAATAATTAATTTTCCATGTTGTGTACGTTTTTGTTTTCATTTATATTTCTAATGGGTTTTTATTTGTTATAATATAATTTAAATATACCTATTTCTATTGAGAAATAATTCGAGTGCTCTTTAAAAAGTTCGAAGGATGGGGTGGCGTATTGTGAATGTTTCGTTTCGAAGTTCATAGCCATTGGCCGATGTTTATTGATCCAGAGCAGCCAAAGGTTGGATGGTAATTTTGTGATGTCTAGCACATGCTCTCCAACTCAACGACTCCGGCCCGTTTCATGGCCTGGCGCTTGCGATAGTCGTAGAACTCTTCTTTCATTGCTTGAACTCGCGCCTCGATGTTGTCGTAGCGGGTGATACCGCCATATCGTTGCTTTCGCATTGGGCCCATAGTCATTGCGGCAGTTGGAGGCATACCTGAAGTAGCGGTGTGAAATATCCCTCCCGCGTTGCTTCCTGTGTCGATGTTAAGCAAATTGAGATCATCGCGAGGACCACCTGTAGGCGTGGAAGCACTAGGTGTCGGGGTGGACGGGTCGAATTCGTAGTGCCCATCGACGCTGCCCACGTCGACCGCTTTGTGTAGGTTCACGGTATCGGTGGCGGCATTAAGACGCGAGATCATGTCCAACCAATGTCCCATTGTGTAGGTAGGAGTCGTTGGCCGCTGCAAGCTGCCCGTATAATTATAGTACGGTAGTGATTGTGTACCCACTGTCGCCGACGCAGCTGCCGCCGACGACGGATGATGATGATGGTGATAATTCAGGCTGTGATGATGATAGGGCTGGCCTGGATCCTGATAGTAGTATGACGTGGATGGAGGCGGGGGTGGTGGACGATACGGAGGCAGTAACCGCCACTCACTTGTACTCCCCGAATGATGAGATCCGTGCTGTTGATTCGATGTGTTTTTGCTGCCGAAGCCACTCGAACTGGAGCGACTCTCTGGCGAAGCTTCTAGCCCCATGCCACCGGATGTGCGGTAATTTGCCGCAAAGTTAAGATGTGGCAGCGGGGACAGAAGCTCAGAATGGGAACGCGTCACTCGTGAATGGCGCGGATACCATCTCGTTCTCGGCCGGTAACTGTGATATGGAGTCTGCGAGTGATAGTATCCCCGCCATGACGGCGACGGTGGTATGTGCAGCGGCACGAAGCCTTGATTCATGCGGCGTGTCTCCTCCTGGATTGTCCTCAGTGAGGGCAACTCATGAGAATAGTATCGCTGATATCGATTCGCGGCGGCTCCGCCACCAGCTGCTGCAGCAGCTGTACCTAGTCCTCCACTGGAGAAAGTCGGAAATGAACGCTCCGCCGAACTTGGGTACACAGTACTCAGATCGGAGAACTGATTGGCCGCCGGTGTCCATGGCGAATGTATGCCAATCGTGCTGGCCGGGGAGCTCGAGAAAATACGCGATACCCTTGAAGGTGTATAGAGGTTGGGTGCGATTGGTGTCTGCGGCCCGGGCAGCGTGTTTATATGCAGAGGTCTCGATGCTGGCTGTGGTAAATTTCGATAAACGTTGCTGTACTGTTGATTGCCTGAAACATTTTGATATCGTCCCGCACCAACACGCAACAAACCACCGAGCCCATGCAGAAAACCCTTCGCAGAGCCAATCGATTGGAGACTCAACTGACTTGGCGACGCAACTAAGGGTCGCCGCCAAGATGCACGCGAATTAATAATATTACGGCGTGCAAGAAAACCCCCATCGTCGCTGCTGGAATTCTGCGATCCGGTGCTATTGCGACGTTCATCAGTGGTGGCGGCAATGCCGTCATTTGCCGTAAGCGCATTTGGCGATTCGGAGAGTACAAAACGTCCATCCACAGAGCGATGAATTTGGCCAACGTTTCGGGTTCCATCTATCTCATCGGCGTGCGGTGTGCTATAGATGGAGTGACAATTTGTACAACGATCTGGTGGCCAAATCCAATGGAGTATGGTGATGATAATCGTGGCTACACTTGATATTCTGGCTTGTTTACATCTGTCAATGGAAAAGAGAAACCGATTAGTATTTCATTTTGGAGTTAGATGAAAGACAATAAAAAGACGAATGAAGCAACAAAAATCACGCTAAGTTCATGCGACAATTTATTGTAAACAAAGAAGCTTCTATTAGGAGAGGGGAAAACAAAGATCTTTGGGTGATTGAACATGTAGATGATAGATTCATGTTGCAGGAGATGTAGCTATAATATTTCCTGACTTAAAAGGGGTGTAACCAGGTACGAATTTAGCACGCTCTAGACTTACTTTCGAGTTAAAAATAAATACTTGCGCTGTTACTTTGCAACACACAAAAAATGAGAAGAAAGATCTCGCGGAGTCAATGGTTTTGTTAAAGCTAAGTATACTGAGACCACCACCTACTGTTTCGGTGCACTAATCACGTCACAACTCACAACTCACAAGTGTGATTTACTTCTCATATTTTCTCCCTATTTTGGTTCGAAAAAAAAAAAAAAAAAAACTAAACAAGAAACAACGCCACACAGCGGCCGTGGTAAGCAACAACATTTTCGTGTTGATGGTAGTAAAGTCTCAAGCCACATTTTCCGAGAAGGATGACAGTTCTTTGTCTGCCAGACTAATTTGTTTTATTTGCTCAAATGTTGCTACAAGCGAATTCGTATATTGACACAATGTCACCATCACTTTCGTAAACGTCAAAGTTTTTCATATTCGTCTTCCATCGCACTTCTTGGATGGTGGTTACGTCAGATTTCTAACGTTCTCGAGGACAAACAATTTACTGCGAAAATGTCTTAGGCGGCTCTCCCACTGAAGCAACAAGCAACAAGCAACTGGCAATAGGAAACATGCGATATTATCGCTAACAGTTATTTTACATTGAATCAAATTAGACGTCTCACATTAAAGCAACTCAATATCGGTTGAACGAAAAATGTTGCTGATTGCGGCAACATTATTGCTGGCGATACACAGCGCATGTTGAAAAGCGATATATATCGCGTCGTTGTATCAATATTTTGCATGTAGTGAGTGCGGTGATAGTACATGTAGGTAAAAATCCCTGCACGTAGGGATTTTCGATCTAAAAATGACGCCGAAGGCAAAAAGGGACAGATTTGTAATGTAGGTATTTTTTTCGGATGAAAAATTTTCATCTGATTTGTAAGTTAATTGATTTGCTCAGTCAAAAAATGTTTATTATTTTTGTTTATCTATTATATTTTGCTCTTACATTCGTCGATATTACCTAAGGAATGAAATGGGATGACATAACTTGAAGAGTCAACAAATAGGAAAAATTTATTTGTGGTTGAAATTGAGTATGAGAAGTTTGATTCGATTTTATTCATGTATGATAAAATAGTTATGTAGAGAGTTTGTATTGAAAATTATTCGACGGTGTAGGGAAAAGTAGGGACTTTCTTTGTGTACTGTAAGGATTTTTCCTGTGTTTTCTGTACTATCACTGAGTGAGTGACAGGTCGCTAGAAATACTGTTGCTTCAATGTGAGAATAGGTTAAAATAAAAGTTGCGTATTGCTTATTGCTTATTGCTTGTTGCCTCAGTGGGAGAGCCGCCTTATACATATTTAAAATTATTTATTTTTATTATTTAGACTTGAATATTGCAATGTTGTACAGCAACGCAATTCAAAATAAATGTTTCTTATTCATTATTTTTTTTTTGGTTAGCCTGAAAACATCTCCCCGGATTTTTTTTTGGATTGAGTTCCTACACTCGGCTGCAACAAATAAGACCCCAATGAAATAAGGCCCTAAAAGAGAAAATGAAATAAGGCCCCAAATTTGGGGTGTTATTAGAAAATAGATTGCCATCTTTTAGGAGCATATTGAAAATCGAAATAAGCTGTTAAATGTCAATTTTGTGAATTTATTTGTGGAAATTGAAATCAAAGTAAAAGTATTTTGCAATTAAAACGAAAAAGTAATAAAATAAGAAATCACACCCCAATTTCAAATATGAAATAAGGCCCCACTGCGATGAAATAAGGCAAAAATGAAATAAGGCGCCAAAGTAGGTATTTATTATTTTTTAATTATTTCATAATGAAATAAGACCCCAATTTTCATTAGGCAATAACGCCCCAAAAAAGGTAATAACACCCCAAATTCTATTAAAAATCATTGTTGTTGTTTCCTGCATACTTTTTTGGGGCCTTATTTCATATTTTTTTGGGGCCTTATTTCGCAGAGCCCCTACACTCAGCTTAAATGGAAAATATATTCTGGTGATTATTTTATTGTCCTGTTTTATACCTGTAAAATAATCAATGAATTTGCATAAATCCGCCTGCCAAACTAGCACAAACTATGGATTATGAATAATACATTTGTCCTTTCACTACAATCTCATTTTAACTGAATAATGCCTCATAATATTCAAAGCGCGCTAAACATGATCGCTACAGGGCTGGCTTATGGGGAATGAAAACATTTGGATTATAGACATTGCAAAATTAAAACTACAAAACAAAGAATTAAAAAAAATCGAACACCATCAACACACATTAAAAACAAATCGCCACAAACCTTTAAATCTGCGTTATTTATTGTTCCATACATACGAAATTTGCACAAATAGCCAATTAAAATGTTGCACAAATCCAGGCATAAATCGGATTGGTGGAAGGGATAGCGACAAAATCATTAAACATCCATTTAGTATCCATTTGATGGTATCGAAAGCAAACGGGAAAAAAATAGAGAAACAAATTTCAAATACACAACACATTAGGTTATTTGCACTACTCCAGAACAGAAAGTAAAAAAAAAAAAAAAAAAAAATATATATCTGAAAACAATAGTCTTTTCAAATGAACACACACAAGTAGAATAGAACCAGCACAAGGAATAAAATACAAATAAAACTGAAACATTCACATAAACCCGTGAGATTATGTGCGTGAGTTATTCCCGCAGCCCCCTCAGTACCCACTTACGTAAATAAGTAAACATTATGTGTTGAAATTCAAAAATCAACAGAATCTCGAGGGAAGAAAAGAAACATTAAAAGGACACCCAGTCTCCTCTGAATGGCGAACAGTTGGTGTTACCGGGCGAAATTTTATGACTGTTTTTTTTTTCGCTGAAATTGCAGCTTTTATGCCAACGGCATTGTTGCCAGCGCCCATCGCGCGACAATGTTGGGCTAAAGTCGAAAGAATTCAGCGTTGGGCGCCAGTTTACCATGGAATGGGGTATCTGGCGTTGGACGCCATGAAAAAATCCATATAAAATGCCAGCCGACATTGGAATGCGTTGTGTACAAATGCCATACCTCAGACGAGGATGAAGCGAGCAAAAAGCCATTAGAGGCTCAAATATCGAAACGTATACTTAAAAACTGATTCCGATATGGTATTTATGGACCAGAGATCCTATTTTTATTGCCACTTTATGCTATGCTTCCGCATTGGAAATAATGCTGGCTCACAATTGATTTTGGGTTGGGTTAGGCGCGGTGCGCGGTGGTGAAGCTGCCGTGCCGCACCGGTGCTCCTCGTGCTCCTTGTAATCGTAAATCATTGTGTAAATTCTTGCGAAAATATTTAAAAGTGTATATATATACAAACAATATAACAAATGGAAGGCAAATGCTAAAATTCAAACGGCAAACAAACAGCAGCTGTACGGGATGGTAGGAGATTCAAAATGTCGGCGGCGTAAAACATTTAAGTTGTTACGGCTCGGTTACACGGGCAAGGTCTGAGGGGACGGTGGCGAGAAAATATACGGCTGAAAATAAAATATGAACCAAAGGAGAACATGACTGGTGAAGATGAAAGCGCCGATTAGGCCGCACATGAGTTGTGTCGGTTATTCTCTGTTTAACCAATGAAAGAGTAGATATTTCTACAAATTGCGAAGGAAGATGGCGGAGTTATGGAAAATGACATTATTGCGATTAAGAAAACGATTTTCTGGCATTAATTGCTGGCGTCAAAATGTAGTGAAATGTATTTGATTCATTTCAAGGAAATTGTTTTAAGAGTTTTCAGGAAATTAAAATTCCCATTGGCTTTTATTTTCAAGTAATATTTATGCGAAAATTGAACAACATTTCAGAGAAATATTTTTTTCTCGATATGTCTCTATTACTTTTAGAGAATGCGTTTACGATTTTCATGTTAACTTTGCTACCTTGAGTGGAGAACTTAATGGAAAGTTTACCCAAATTGTAGAATTTGTTTGTAGAAATATGTGCCCAATCATGATTTGTATTCAAGAGTTGCTTACTAAATTTCAGTCAGTCCAGCATTCAGTTGTTGCGCCACTCAGATCCATGAAACTTGGCAGTCTTTCAGGCACTACGTAAACAAAGTCTTTACAAACCATTCTAGTCCAAAACTTTGCGCAAAATGGATGCCAATAAGTTCCAACTCCGGCCAGGCGTTACCTTCGAGATGCTTTAGAGTCATTTCGAATCTTTTTTGACAGCATTTACTCCGGATTGTGGATGAAATTGGACTCTTTTTTTCAAATGTAGTACGCTTTTGCTGCAATTTAACCATATACTTGTGAAACCCTTTTAATTGACTTAATCCGTTAACTAAGTTTACTTTCACCTACTAGTATTGACATAATTTGTGCGTTTTGTCAATATATTTGTGAGAAAACGTACATTCTGCGTCTGCGTTAAGTTGAATTATAACAACTAGAGTTCGACCGGTGGTAACGTTTAATAAAAAAAAATGTTTTTCTTTAATCGGTACAAGGGTATAAAACATCAAAAAAGTATAAAAAAAAGATAAGATTGGAATGGGATTCTTTTTTTTCAGAAGGGACTCTTTTCCAAAATGTTCAGAGGTAACACTGACTCCGGCCCCATTTATAATTGAAACACATTCATTGTTGTCATTGAAGCGGACAGTAAACAATCCTAGAAAATAATATGTTCCCCAAATATATCCGTAGAAAGAGAAACCTGTCACATTTCTTTTGCATCCATATCGTACAACACACGATGGGCTGAATAAATAACGACATCAGCTCATAAATGGTGTTGCAAATACATTTTAAATGAAGGACTAATGCGAATGACATTCCCTCGCCTTTGTTGAACCATTACCCTATTTATCCTGCTAGGTTTGTTTCTTCTTTTTTTTTTGGCTTTTTATTTTTATTGCAGAGATAAAAATTCGCAAATGCGAAAATTTAACAGAACAACAAAGACAACTTCACCTTAATTCATACTCATGCGAGTGCATACATTATTAACCACCAACAGAGAGCCGGTAGGTGGTGGAAACGTGAAATGGCCTTGTCCAAAAAAATTAAAAATAAAACAAAGCACCAACAAGCAAAAAATGAACTTAACATATCCTTTGAGATTAACAGTATGCCGCAGGTATATAAATGAATATCTGCAGCCTGTATATGGAATGAGATTTTCATTATGAAACAGGGTGTTGAATAATTAACGACAACAAGAGTGCAACTTTATTGTGCAACGTGTGGTTTATTTAAATTAAGCCTATTCAGTTCCACCGTTTCTCCATTAGTTTCTGTCAAGAGCGACCCGACTGTTTTTGGTCTGGATTTATACATATATGTTAAGTGGGAAGAGGTTAGCAATTGAGGTCTTCCTTCATTGCCAAAAAAGAATGTTCACCATTTTAGGTTCTATCATAAGATTGCAGAAATTAATTCAGCTGTCACGAATAAAGTGGAACTTTTACTTTCTTTGTCGCGTATACGTAATTGTTATTAAGCTAGTCTTCTGTAGTGTGTACCTACACTGTGTCAAGGGGCGGCTGGGATAGAGGTTTTCTCATGCAAGGTTACTTATGGCGTTTTGTTTACCATTTATAGGTTAAGTTAGGCAATTTGACTGAAGTATTGTTTAGAATACAATGCATGCATAATCTGTTTGTTTTACTTAGATAATAGAGTCTAGGTATGGCGGAGAGCCTTGAGTGGCAAGCAGAATGCATGATTGTGTTGTAATTGTATTTCAGAAACTGCTTACTTGTATCTTTGGCTATGGTTGGAGTATCCTTATCAAAATTCGTGGAAAAACCATTTATGGCTATATAATCAACAGACATAATCCAATTTATTATTAACTTCTAAAATACACTTTTCACTGTGTTTTAAGCACAGCCTAAGTTAAAAGGAGTAATATCAACTTTTATTAAAAACAAAAACTTTTGCAAAATCATCCAAGTATCTACACTTTAGGGACGATTATTATAGACATCGGGCTATAAATAATTGAAATACAGGCGAATCCCTCAAGTCGAATTTTCACGGGAGATAAAAATAAGTTCGAGTTAGAGGGATTTCTGAAAAAATCGATTCATGTAGAGAAATATTGTAATAGGTCAAGAATCAAAAGAATATGTTCGAGTTAGAGGGATTTCGACTTCGAGGATGACTTTTCTATGCAAAATTAAAGGGAATGCAAAAATTGGGTCGAAAAATTCGAGTTGGAGGGAAATTCGAGTTAAAGGAGGTTCGACTTAGAGGGATTCGACTGTAATTACATTCCTCAACATGGAAGTGTGCTTTAAGGACCCACGATTTTTCTTTAATCACATAGCACAAGCGTTATGAAGACAGTCTCATTTTTGTATAAGATGGTACAAAGACTCTCCAATTTTTCTTCCCTTTTCGCGCATCGTCAATTTTTAGCAGCTTGGGAAGAGTACTATTATTACCGGTAAATACAAATCAGCCTTCCCACAAAATACCCACGAAAACGGTAAATAACACAAGCATGCTTAATTAAAATCATAAACACAAACCGATAGCGGGGACAACAAACAAATAGGTTAAACAGAAAACGAAACCAAAAAAAAAAAAAAAAAACACATTAAAACATTTACAACGTTGACATGGACATGACACAATGAAAATAATGAACAACTACGGTAATGGATTGCTTACGATTTTGGTTATGACATGATGGGCCTGGAACTATAAAAACGGTTTCATAATCCCGATAATATTCGGAATCATTCCTGTGGAATGTGTATTTTCATTTGTTTTTTTTTTTTCGAGTTATGCAAAACAAAAACAATAATGAAGAGAATGACGAAACAAAATGAATTATTTTTTCTGCTGCGTATTATTATAGTTTTATTGATTTTTGATCTTTGATCTAAACGAAAACAGAATACTCACTTTTTTAAAGGCACTTGACCACTGGAATTAGAGCCCGTACGATTGGCAGCAATGTTACGGGCATCGGTCATCCTGCAAGCTACCATGTTGAACTCTGTAATCGAATTATTTCTAAAATTAATTGGGTTATAGCATTGGCCATCCTTAAAATATATATATTTTGTTTTGCTTGCTTTTCTGTCACTAATAGAACATTGAACAATTATACTCCACCACCATTACATTCACTATATTTTTTAATATCTATTTATATTATTACTTTCAACACGTATTTAGTAGATTACTTTTAGCAAAATTTATTGTTAGTTTTACTCTCTTGATTTGCAAATGCGATTTTCATATTAATTCAAACAAACATTAGAGTACATTTATATTTACAAATAAGAGGGGAGGGGATGCATATTTACCATCACCGCAAAGTCAACATTAGCACTTAGTTTCTAGCAGTGTAAAGCTTATACTCATTTGGCGTTTAATTCTAATTTATTGTTCTGTTTAGTTTATACTATATCTATGTATACACACATTTTTTATTTTTATTTTTTTTTAACATTCGCACTAAACAAATAAATATATAGATTAATATATTTGCATTTTCTGTTTACTATTTATAGTTTTGTTTTATATATGTATATAGCATATCATGGAGGGGAGCACACACAAAAATATATATATTAGGACACGGCTCAGATTGAAAGTTATGGAAATTTGATGGTCCAGGATGCTGATGATGCCTTCCTTGAAAGTTAAGTAGAACTTTCGAGGTCGGTTATTGCCGGGTGAATATTGAATTTATATTTATATTCTTTTGCAAGTAGAATTCGTATGAAATGTGTATGGGTGCGTGTGTTTGAGTGTGTGCGTATATTTGTATGTGTGTGTTTACATTGTTATGTTGAGTTGACTAATAAGAGGGTTTTGTTTGATTAAATCAAAATAAGGCGGATGATGATATGTAACTAAAGGAAAAATAAAATTGATGTGCAAAATGGGGAGCAAACAATGGAGATTGATTGAATTTAATTCTCCAGTCTATCCATCCTATGGTGCTATTGCATAAATGAGGTAGAGCGGGTGTTTGTGTAACTAAGGAATTTTTTGCAAGCACTCACTTTTGTTCGAGTGTGAATAGGGATAGGATCGGAAACGTTTTTATGATCAAATCCGATTTTTGTTTTCATCAAAGAAATCGCGCTAAGGAAAACTAATAATAAGAGTGCTGTATAGCGGAAATAGAGTGCACAGTTTTAAACAACTTATGTGATGGTCGAAAATCATATAAATTCGACCAGTTCGATAGTACGGATAGACTACAAGGCAGAGATACAATTTATGGTAAATTTTAGTCTGGAGTTCCGGACTATTAATTGCTAATAACTTTTGTTTGTAAAGGGTTTGCCAAAAAGTGGTGTTATTGTGAATGACACCCTATTTCGGTAGCTGTCACTTTTGAAGCTTTTATTCTCTGACATTTGACTAGAAACTACGTCATTACTAAAAATGGAACGATACACGGTTCAACAACGCATTGAAATTATTAAAATTCACTACAAAAATGGCGAAAATCTGCAGTCACAGTTCGCAAAACTAAAGCATTTTTTGGTCGTCGTGAAGCACCTTGTCGGACCGCAATACAGAAATTGGTGGAAAAATTCGAGCTGTTGGGACAAGTTAGTGATTTGAAGAATAAAACCCGTGCACGTCGCTCAAGAACAACTGAGAATATTGCTGCTGTAGCCCAAAGTGTTGAAGAAAACCCAGGTTTGTCCATTCCTCGTCGTTCTTTGGAATTGGACATTCCACAAACGTCATTACACCGTATTTTGCATAAAGACTTGGGTCTTAAGGCTTATAGAGTTCAGTTAGCACAAGAACTCAAGCCGGCCGATCATTAACAACGTCGTGTCTTTGCTGATTGGGGCCTTGAAATGCATGAAAATGATCCGGAATTCCATCGAAAAATCATCTTGGCTGATGAGGCCCATTTCTACCTCGGTGGCTACATCAACAAGCAAAATTGTCGCATCTGGGGCTCGGAAAACCCAAGAGTTATTGTTGAGAATCCTCTCCATCCTCAACGTGTGACTGTTTGGTGCGGTTTATGGTCCGGCGAATTCATTGGACCTTCCTCTTTATTATGAAATAAACATCCGATCAAAAAATGACATTTTTCTTTGAATACCAAAATAACACCTCTTATTGGAAAATCATTTATATGGACTTGTTCACGCACTACGCTAAAAATAACTAAGTAGGAAACGATATGGATCAAAATTTAGTTTTTCTTTCATCGCAAATGGCCAACTCATTCTGAGTCATGAAATTGGTACAGTCTTTCATTGGGACATTGTGCATTGACTAGAGGTAATTTATTCACTCCTTGATTACCACGTATCGTTACCAAGTATGCTGTAACTACGAGGAGTCTGTGGTATAAAGAGATGCTAAATCTAGCGGAATGTTATGAGTACGACTTGGAATTAGACTGGAATGCAAGGCATAGTTGGAAAGGTAGACTATACGATTTTCGCATTTAGATTCATGTTTTCGACAAACATTTATCGAGCAAGCGAGTGCGTCAACACATAGGGAGATCTATAAGGCACTACATTTTAACCTTGGGTCGCTGAACTACTTTAAGGACTCGAAAAAAATAGGACACATCTCTACAATTTTCCGCGCAAGGCCATATACGGAACACCTTCCGATTTTATGCTCATTGTTCAAAATGTCGCACAGGGAAAATATCATCCACTTTATCGGGATTTGTCCCATTTTCCGCGATATCAGAAGATCCTGCTTTGGGAAAGTTACCCTGTCAACCGAAGAAGTCCAGGAACAACTAAACGGGTCCAATTGGAAAGCTCTTACATTATATTGTGAAACAACTTTAGCTTACCGGAAAAGAATTATGGAGGAAGATTTTTAAATTAAATGTAAAAAAATATGTTGATAGTCTTTGGCAGACGGCTTTTAGCTATGTCATTTAAGATAGATTTAATATTTCTCTTTTTTTTTTTCCTCTCTTAATTTATTCACTCCTATGGTTAGTGATGGGACTTGGGAAAAGCGAAGCGGTGGTAGAAAGCCTTAAAAAAAGGTGTTAGATAAGTGGTAGGTAGAAAATTTGTTTTCAATGGTAAGTGACTAAATTATTCATAACAATTAAGTAGTAATAATAAAACAGGGAAGATAAGAAGATAAGAATTTTATTGGTATAAAAAATATACATTTCTTTTGTTATCGCACATATATTTATTACAGAGATGTGATATATTAATGATATCTTTCTACTGAAACATTATTGGATATAAAATCGGCTCTTCTGAGTTAAATGCGATTAGAGGAAAAAACCAAAGAAAAAAAACCTCTATTTAAAGAAAATAGTATAAATAAGTTATTAAAATTAAATAAATAAATAAATAAATAAATAAATAAATAAATACATACATAAATAAATAAATAAATAAATAAATAAATAAATACATACATAAATAAATAAATAAATAAATAAATAAATAAATAAATAAATAAATAAATAAATAAATAAATAATTAAAAAAACAAAATAGATAAACTAAGCAATAAATAAATAAATAAATAAAACACATAAAAACAATTAAATAAATAAGTTAACAGATAAATGAGCAAGTTATATAAACAACAATATAACACTTGAATCAGTAACACTTATTAAGGTTACCATAAACTAACAATCAGAAGAATGAAATACCAGTTATATCACAAAAGACGAAAAATGTAGCAATTTATTAAGCCAACTCGTTGATGAGAGGATTATCTGAGTAATCGCATCTCCTTATAAATGCATTGGTAAGTTTTTGTATTCTATTGAAGACCAATTCAACATTGCCCTTAACATGGAGGTTAGCAGTTGAATGATGCCATGGGAGATTTAGCATCATTTTTAAAATTTTATTTTGCGAAGTTTGTAGTTTTTTAATATGGCATTTAGCACAATTACCCCAAACTGGACATCCATACGTCATTATTGCTTGGAAAATAACTTTGTGGATGATTATCTTGTTTTCTACCGATAAAAGCGATTTCCTGTTGATGAAGGGATAAAGAAGCTTAAGCGCAATATAAAACAGGGAAATAAAATAGACATAAATCAGTCATTTCTTATTATTAACATAATTTTTAAAAATCGCATTTGTCGTTCAAAACAAACAAAATTATTACTTCGTGGCAAGCGTCTGGGAATTTATATTTTGAAGCATATTTGACCAATAATTTTAGGGGTTAAAAATCATCCCCGTTCCCCAGAAGTTCCCTGACAGCTAAGGTGCTGTGAACAGTTACGGTATTTGATTTGTTTCTTTTATCAGTTTTTATATTACCGATGTGAAAAATTATGTTACGTTGCGCTTCTATGAGGTAAACAACAAAGTTGTAACATGTGTGATGAAAGGTTTTTGAATGTAAAATTTCCCAATCCAACTTTTAAATTTTTGAAAGAACTACAGAAAGTTGTAGCGCACCGTGTCGCATTGCGTGGAACAGCGTTATACCACTTACTTTTGACAGCTAAACTGCACATTTTTTCCGAAGCTCTCCCACAGCTAATTGCTGCGGAATATTTTAATGTGAAATGAACGCGTTTTTATGCTTCATTTATTTTCTTCCGAAACGAATACTTCGAACGCAATTTGAGTTCGGATCGGATTTGACTTTCGTATCGGAATTTCTTTCGAGCGGATAACTCGATAGGGGTGAATGTGTGTTGCGTTGTGTTCTTTTGTTTTTTGCATCCATTTCGTTGATGTTTAAACTGGGTAAGAGGGAAAAGTAGAAATAAATATATCAGACGATATGCAGCCTAGAGCCTTATGCAAGAAAAGGGCAAATGATCGTTTTATATTTGAAAAAATCATATTTCCCCACGAAATTCTCAATAGACTGCTGCCGTTAGTATAAACTTAGATGTGGACCCCAAATGAAGAGCTAGAAGAATTGGAAGGCCTCAATTATCCGCTAGATGAGCCATTGCTAGACAAGGCTCAAGGTATATAGAACTACAAGGTATGATATTCCGCGATTATTTTTTCGCTTGTTCTGCGCATCTACGTCACATGACGACAATTATTTTGACGTTTCTCTGAAAATGTATTCATATACGGGTGGTTTTCTGTTTGAAAGTTTTATTTTTTATAATAAAAGTATTTTGTGTGCTGTTTTCAAGTGTAATATTGTACAAATTATGTATATAATTGCTTATGAATCATTAATTCAATGTGCATAAAAGCTTTTGTCATGTGGGTAGTCCACATTAATATATCGAAACCTATGAACGTCGCTAAAAGATATTTTTGTCGGTGAAACTATTTTGTGCATTTCAATGAAAACTTTTAAAGCAACTCGCTAGGTCGCTACATCTTTTGCGCCACTATTAAAGAAGACAAGATGCGTCGAACTGGTCATCGACTGGACAAGAATGCTGAAGTCTGTCAGAAAGATTAATGAAAATCTGCAAAATGTTACCTAAACTCAATGGAAGGTAATAACATCATTTTTTGTTTTGTTTGTATCTAATATAACTACAATTCGATATTTTAATATCCCTAAAGGTGGAGATAGCATTACCAGAAAATCACTGGTCAGCCTTTTGATGCGCATGAGAATGGCCAGCAGGAGCAATAGCAGCAAAGATGACAGAATTCCTCAGAATTTCCCATAGCAACTTCCTATTCTAATCAACGGGCACGACGACGGCTAGGTAGCCGAAATGTTATCTGCTAGAACCTATTGGAAAACAAAGGAGTTTAATAAAAAATGATTTTAGTTTCATTTTATTAACTTGTTTAGTTTTCGTTTATTCGTGTTTACATTTTCGTGTATTTGTGAATTAAAAATTTTAATTTTAAAAAACATTTTACATCGAAAAAACTGTTTCTTTATTTATTTTTCCAAGGTACTATTTTTAGAAAGCAACATTAACTGATTGATGTAATTAGAGCAACATTTAAGTGAGGAAGAATTGTACATATTGAACATTTTATCAAGAGTCTCTAGTTTTTGTACGAATTCCGGATTTGGTTGCTGAAGCCCTCCTTCTGAAACTAAGTTCGTCCAACAACATGAACTTGTATTGTTAGCATCCGAATATTTTTGCATTATTTCTGGCATTTTCAGTTTAAATCTATACATAATATATCCAGCTACATGCTCAAGTGCATCATATTGAAGATCCCCCATATCTTGAGCAGCATCTGGGATACCCGTGTTGTGGTTTTCTTCAGTGAAATCTGAGAACAATGTGGAAGTTATGACACTACCGGGACAATCTTCAGATATCATTATATAAAGCTCATCTTCTTCATTAACGCAGTCCGGTGAAATTTTTACATTTAATTTGTCTTTATGACCGCACTTATGTACCACTTTTTTCGAGGTTTGTATCTTTTGGAAACCGGAAGAATTTAAGTTTTTCAATTTTTTCTGTCTTATTTCGACTTAATTTTGTGTTATTGTTGCTTTTGCAACCAAACACTGCATATTGTACCAATTTCAAACCACTAATATTTACCTTCTTTTATTTTTAAATACTTATTTTTCGAGCTAAAGTAGAAAACACAACGCTTTTACAAAAAATTTCACCGAAATTTCAAATGTGTTGTCGTCGAGTGACGTAACAGTGTAAGAGACAGATGCAAGAAGACATGCGCAATATCATACCATGTAGTTTTATATACCTTGGACAAGGCTAATGGCAAAAAGTTCAAAGTATAGCTGGGGTATTAAAATGATTAGCCACCTTATTTGTTAAATCAATCCCTAGAAATTTAAGAACAAAAGAACTACGGCTCTGAATCCGACCTCTTGAGAGGTGAAAACTCGTGTACCTACCTCATTTAAAGCGGCAATAGGAAGAGTCTTAATGATTTCTTAACACAACTGTTTTTATAACGAATGAGTAACGGAATAGGAGTAGTGGTTAGTGTGTTGGACTACTAAGCGAGGGGTTGTGGTTCGAATCCCGCAAAAACCCAAACTCCAACTTAGGGTTTTTTTCCACTGCGCCACCTCTCGCGATCGTCTGACAAATATCCGAGAGTATAACTTTCTTGAAAGAGCTTCTCAATTAGCCGTTTGGAATCGGCATAAAATTGTAGATCCCTTCCATTCGTTCCAAAAATGAAAAACTCACACAAAACGAATGGTTGTGAGAAGCTAGGCCTAGGGTCCCTCCGGAACTGTTGCGCCAACTATTTTTTTTTAGTAACGGAATTTGAATTTAAATTCTGATGTACAGCATTTTTTTAAGGGCATCACTAATACCTATTTTCAATAACTCTAAAAAAAATATTAAAACGTAGAGAGGGGGAATATCACTACTACACAAAAAAATCCCACTAGTATATATGTTCAATTCGTTAACCTCTAGTGATATTAACCCTACTCATTTCCGGAACAACTATTCAAACAGAAAAATACTCTTACCTTTTGAATGATACTAAATACACAAATGTATAATGAGTTAAAAACAAAAATATCAATTTGAGCAGAACTATCTACAACATCGAATTTAACTAAAAAAAAAAAACCAATCATGCAACACAAAAAGCCACTTATGAACATGGTTTCATAAAAAAACAGAACCCTTTACAAAGTGTCGATTTGATCATAAAAATGTTTCACAATGGCTAAATTAGGTATTTCAAAGTGGAATGTAGTATATTTATTTACCACTCAATAACAATAATCTAAGTGAGATGGGAGCACTGACAGACCAATCTGATTTTGCTTTCCAATTGCACCAAATGTGCGCGTTTAATTTGATCATCGTAATCAGATAAGTCATCTCTACCTTCCGAACGAATCCGACATAATATTGAAGGATTTTCTAAACTTACCCCATTTACTTCTGTTTTACTTTTTTTTTGTTTATATTTAAAAATTAAATAAAATCTAAGAGAAATATATTAAATTGTTAAATTTTAGTCAAATTGTTGTTCTTTTTTTTTTGTTTTTTGGTTTTGAAATTTTGATATTATACAAGATTCTATATAAGCACTTCATCAGCTTATATGATTTTTTTTTAATGCTTATACTAGTTGCGTAAGGTTTGTCGTTTTGGGGTATTTTACCAATTTTGTGCGTGAATTTTTTACAAAAAACGTCTGCCCATACATATAAAAGACGTTGCATTAACATCGTTAAAAATCCTATTTTGCTGGATCTTAGTTCTGGGCAGTAGAAACGATGGAACTAAGACCGATAGTTTTCCATAAACATTTTTTTTTTATTTAAAATTTAAGTAAATTGAAGAAAAAAACTTTTTCTATATAAATATGTATCTTGCTGTGTTACTTTTCGAATAAACCACAAAAAGAAGAAAGAATTAAACTAAGAACGAGAAATCAAAGCAATATTCCTTTTTTTTCATTTCAAATTTCATGCACATAATTATAGTCTCAATTGCAATCATTATGTCATCTGTTGTACTGATTTGTGTCATTGTGTTTTGTGTTTTTTGGTTTTGGTGTGCGTTCACAATCCTAGCGAACATGGGGGCGTTCGAAAATCTTATTTGACAGCAGGCCTGGGTTAATCAAGTCTCAAGTGCATCGTTTTTTCAGTTGACGTTCATGGAGGGTTAGCCGATAAATATGGTCACGAAGTTCTCGACTGGGAACGAAGAAGTTGAACCCGCCGCACTATAATTATCACAAAAAGTCTTTTGAAAAAAATAAGCGCTTTTAAATATCCTATAAGAAAAACTTAACTTAATTTGGAGCCGACAACTTTAAAATTTAATTCCCAAAACAACAGGGTAACATTTAAATTAAATAGCTTTTACGTGGTGTGTACTAATTAAATGACATTGTTTCTGCACGTCCGAATGGATTTTATTTTTCGTCCTTAATTTGGCTCCTGTATAGGAGGTATACGCTTATGTCGCTAATGCGTATTTTTTTTTTTGTGTTTTGTTTAACTGAAATAATTTTCAAACTTAAGGACGGAGAAGAGCGAGTGGGTCGGTTTTGCCAGTCCAGTTGGTATTGTTGTTGGCAGTTAACAGAACAACGTAATGTTGTAAAACGTGCGCCTGGATGTGTGCGTGTGTGTAGGAGCGCGTTAAAAGAGGACATTTTTGCAATTCGAATTAAATTCGAGGTTGGTTCGTGGGCGGTCGTAGACCATCTGGTGTACACTGATTTCTCTCCCGTTTTTTTTTTTGTTCTGTTTGTTTTTTAATCAGCATTTTACCTAGCATCTGGGACATTTAATTAACATAGTATTGGAATGAAAATAAATTTAAAACATTGGGTGAAGCGGGAGTGTAAATCAATTGTAAAACATTAATCGCCTTTGTGTCAGTCAAAAAGGACGAAAAAATACATGAACCGTGGACGATAAAAATAGGTACGCTCCTTTTTTTTTTGCTCGTTCAATCATTGCACTTATAATGATGCGATCGTTAATTGTGTATGTTGATTTAAGTGAATGTGTGTGTGTGTTGAATGTCCGCTGACAATGGTCAGTGCGTAAGCTGATAAAGGAATCTTAAAAACAATCTGTTGGGGGATTACACCCGCTTAACTGGTATGCAAATTACTTTGGTAGGCTTAAAAATAATTTAATTTAATGTTACAAAGGTAGAGGAGAATATATACATCCGATAAGGAAAAACATCTGGCGAATAAATCAGTTATCTGTTGTTGTAAAATTGGTTTTATGGAAGCATCAATTCGATCTCTGATTGTACCTAGGATTGCATTACCGTGCAATTATTATCTGTGTGTATGTCAAATGTGGCTGTGCCTGTGTCACCAGTCTAGTTGGCGTTAGTAATGTGTTAAAGCTGAAGCGCCTGTTCTACAAGCTTCTATCGTACTGTCTGTAGGTTTTTCTTTTTTTTTAAAAACAAAATCGCAAAGCAAACACTCACACTACGTCAAGCACACCAAAAATGTTACACAAGAAACCATAAAAAAAAAAAAACAAAAACCAAAAGCAATTTTAGATCAATAAAGCTAAATAAGCAATTCAAAACGATAAACAAAATTTGCAGCCCCGAAATGGATGTTAATTATTACAACCAATAGCGTTTGACTCCCTAAATTAATTCAAATTTGTTTATAAACGAAATATTAATACTCGCTTTTCTACAATAGAAATAATTTACTGTTTTAAAGGAAAAGTTAATCTTTTAGACTCGCAACAGCATCCCAGATAATAAGCCATCAAATTGTAAGTTTTTACTTTATTAGCCTAGAGTAACAGTTGGTTTTACCTTTTTCCTGTTTTCGTCGTTTACGTTTATTGCAAATTTTTACGGCACAAACCGATAAAATGATCGCAACAATAAAAAACAGGATCCCCCCAACGACACCGGCCGTAATTGCTTTATGTTTGACGCGAGCCGGTACAGGGAATTTAACTTCATCGCTGGACTCGTAACTTTTTTCTGAATTTGCTAGAACACGAAAATAATATGTACGACCGCCAACTAAATTCTTAACTAAGTATTGCGTTTCTTCTGGGCGTATTTGACCGCGATTGAGTGTTTTCCATTGCGCATCTGTACGATATTTAATTGTGTAGAATTTAACGATATGGGCACGTTCTAGTGGTGATTGCCATGATATTAAAAAGCCATTTGATACTTCCGTAACGGTTAGATTACGTGGTGGACCGGGTTTCGGACCTATGGAGAAAAATTGTACAAAAATGTTCAGTGTTAACATGGGTTTTGCAATATTATTTGTTATTTCTTAAATAAAACAGGTACATACATAAGTATCATGCAATTTAAATAGCATGCATTGCTGAAAAAAAAAACTATATAATACTAGCTATTTAATGTAAAATAGGAGCTGGTGAAAGTGTATAGAAAATGCTAAAAGAAATATTTCAATGAGAAAATAAGTAAAAGGCGCAAACAAATTTATAACATCACATTAGAAGAGCTTTTACAATCAAAGTGCAGGGGAAACATTCGCATTTCCGTGAAACGCCTTCGTTATTTCATATACTAGTTTTTTTTTAAACACGATTTTAAAAATTCAACACTTTAAAAAATGTAAATACAATCCTTCCTCGTGTAGATTGGCTACTTTTCACAAAAGCACAATACCTACCTACATATATTAAATTCAGGGCCTTAAGTAAAAAATTTCGTAGTCAACACGATTTTTAACACGTGCCATTTTTGAAATATCATTTTGAGATTTTGTGCTTTTTGAAGTTTTTTTTTTTTTTTATAAATTTTGGTATTTCCGAAGAATAAAATGTTTCAAACACTATTTAGAACCATTTTTGTGATTTGTATAGATCTAGGTAAGTGAAAAAAACCATTTCTGCAGAATGCTAAACGGCGAAGACGACACAAATTCCGCTGTCAGGCAGAACGAACCATTCAACCTGGACGATGAAAGCCAAGACGTCCGTCCACCTGACCAAAATGAAGTGAGGATAGCAATATCCAAGCTGAAGTCCAACAAGGCTGCTGGACCAGACGGCTTACCTGCCGAGCTCTTCAAGGCAGCCGGAGATGTCTTGGTAGAGTGCATACATCAACTCGTCTCCAAAATTTGGTTAGAGGAAAGTATGCCTGATGAATGGAACCTCAGCATCGTTTGCCCGATCCACAAGAAAGGAGACTCTCTAAACTGCGCCAACTATAGAGGCATCAGTCTCCTTAATACTGCGTATAAGATCATGTCTGCTGTACTATGTGAACGCCTGAAACCTTTCGTCCACGATCTGATAGGTCCCTATCAGTGCGGTTTTAGGCCCGGTAAGTCCACGACCGATCAAATATTCACACTACGGCAGATCCTAGAGAAAACCCAAAAAGTCCAGATCGATACTCACCATCTTTTTATCGATTTTAAGGCCGCATATGACAGCATTTATAGAGACGAGCTATACAGAGCCATGTCTAGTTTTGGCATCCCTGCCAAACTTGTCAGATTGTGCAGAATGACGATGGAGAACGCTCGCTGCTCCGTAAAGGTCGGAAACAATCTCACCGAGACCTTTGATGTCAAAAAAGGATTTAGACAAGGTGATGCGCTGTCATGTGACTTCTTCAACATCATTCTTGAGAAGATTGTGCGAAACTCACAAGCCAACACCAGAGGCACAATTTTCTATAAGTCTGTGCAACTGCTTGCATACGCTGACGACATTGACATTGTTGGTACAACACAGCGAGCTGTCACTGGTGCGTTTGCAAGTATTAGTGCAGAAGCGGCAAAAATGGGTTTAGTGGTGAATGAGGGTAAAACAAAATATATGCTGTCAACAAGAAGGGACACACGACATCGACGAATCGGGCAGAACGTCACGATAGACAGCTATAACTTTGAGGTAGTTAGGGACTTTGTCTACCTCGGCTCCGCTATAAACTCTGATAACGACATCACATCAGAAATCAAACGAAGAATCACACTTGCCAACCGCTGTTTCTTTGGCCTAAGACGGCAATTGATTAGTAAGGCCTTGTCAAGAAGCACTAAGGAGATTCTATATAAGACTCTCATCATCCCTGTCCTGCTCTATGGCGCAGAAGCATGGACCCTAGCAAAAACGGATGAGGATCCTCTTGGTCGCTTCGAACGCAAAATTCTTCGAGTGATTTTTGGTCCCGTTTGCGTTGACGGGATTTGGAGGAGAAGATTTAACAGCGAACTCTACGAGCTGTACAGCGACATCGACCTGGTCAGAAAAGTACGCATTATTAGTCGTCTAAGATAGTTAGGACATGTAGAGCGAATGGACACCAACGCTCCTGCCCGGAGAGTCTTCGATTCCAACCCGGAAGGACAACGCAGTAGTCCAGTGCGCGCGCAAGTGGAAGGGGACCTCAACCAACTTGGAGTGCGCAACTGGAGGCAGTTAGCCAAAGATCGCGCTAACTGGAGAGGCGTATTGGTTGAGGCCCAGGTCCACCCCGGACTGTAGCGCCACCTTAAGTAAGTAAGGTAAGTGAAAGGTTTATAGAGTTAAGCACAATTTAAGATCTATAAATATAAAACAAAGTTGCATTCGTAAGACCGCTCATAACTCGAGAATGGATCGTTCGATTTGATATATATTATATATATTTTCTTTGTTGAGCTTGTCTGCGCGTAAGGAAGGTTCATAGGGCGAGAAAATTCGAAAATTGTAAAGATAAATTCGAAAGTTCGTGAAAATTGATTTTGTACAGGGAGCTTTATTTTTTTTTTAAATTTTGATCATAGTATACAGTGAGATCGTATTTGTCAGAAGATATTTTGGATCAATAAAATGTATTTCAGGTGGAATAGTCAATTTTGGGCGGGACGAAGTTCGCCGGACCCGGTAGTTCTTTTTAGATTTTCTAAATTAGTTTTTGAAGTTATCGTTTTTAACTAAATCCACTTACGAAACATTATTTTTCGGTCAAAAGACATCGCAAACTGCGCCGTACTAATACAAAATTTTAGTCTAAATTTACGGAAGCTCACAATTGCGATATTTGTATGGAAAACATAGCCACTGTGAACTACTAAAATTTAGAGTCGAAACAAAAAATGTTTATTGGTAAGGCCCATTGAGTTTTTTCTTTGAATATATGTACGACTAAGGTGCCTGTCCATTTGAGAGTAAAATAGCTCTCAAGCAGCTCTCGGGAGCAAACTCGCAAGTGGACATAGCCGAAAAAGTAGTTCGCGTAGAGTTAACTTTTTACCGAGAGTAACTCTCGAGAGGTTTACTAGCGTAAGTACTCTCAAATGGACAGGCACCTTTAAAGCGGAAAACAAAAGCCAATGCTGCGATTATAATAACTTTTCAAAGCAGTTTTTGGTAACAGCAACATGGGAAAATAACTGCGTCCAGCAAATCTTATTTCTACTTTAGTAATCTTGTCCGCCAATGCACTCGAGCCTCTGGAAGTAATGCATCTACACTTCCAACAAATTATGCTAAATGAACTAAAACAAATGTACTGAAATAAATCTGCAAGCTAGGAATGTTATTCATTCCGAACGAGAAAAGTTTTTTATATCCAACACCTGCTCGAGAAAAGTCATTTGCATATTCGAAACAAAAATTACCCCAAATGACCAAAGTCATAATAATCATCAAGTTGGAATAGACTTTCCGACCATGACCATGCTATTTCAAGCAACATTAAACGCTGACCTTAAACGAATTAACCCTCTGGTGTTTCAGATTTTAACGACTGTTAATTACAAACTGCTGGGTTTGTTCCCAGAGGACAATATATTTAATCGCAAGGTCAAACCAGTGCCTAATGCTCCTTTTTTGTAATTAATGAATTCAATATTCATTTATTGTACAACCCCGTTGATATTTACAAAGAAAATCATTTTTCCTGACCCAATTTGATTCCCTTCCACCTTAATCACCCTAATCACCCACCGTTACCTATGTAGCGCGCAGCGCCCCACTTTTAACCAGGGGGTTGAAATTTAACTTTTGATCTTCGTTACAAGGACAACACAAAAGCACTGTACAATATTATAAATAAAGTTTTTCCACGAAAATACGCTTTGCCGAAAAAATGGATAACGCGTTCCCGGAATGTCCTTTTTTTCTGCCACCCACATTGCGCCATAGCAATTCACGTTCCGCTCATGCGATGATAATTTAATAAGAACAGCGCGCAAAATTTTCATAATTGCTTAATTAAACTTTTCTCATAAACAACTGACTTTTACCAATTTTACCAATTTGTTATCCCTTTTTGTTTTGCTTCTGCTATACTTGAGCGAAATTTGTGTGGTAAAAATAAAATACACCAAACGTATCATAACGGCACACTGTTGGCCATGCTTGTGCTTATCTGCACCAAACATTCGTAATTGAAATCTGTGTGTGTGTGTGTGTGTTTTGTTGGTGTATTTTTTTACTGCTTTCTCTTTTCGACTTAAATTATATTGTGGGCAAGGATTAGAAGGGCTTAATCGGGCTTACTCATAAATTATGCTTAACAACATTCTATGTAGAGGTTGTCGGTGCTAAAACATGCAAATGACACAAGAGAAACTCATGTTAAAAAAAAAAAATAATTACTACCCCTACCACTACCGGGAGAGAGAATTTTAATTTATACGAAACGCAGCATGCATAATGTAATAAATCCAAATTTTAGTACTAAGGTCACAAATTATAACAACAGGTACGAGTACAAGAAATATTTGTGTGCTGCAAGTGTAAATCTCCCAGGACGACGTTTTCGTAAAAATGAAATGAAAAACGGACGATGGCATATTTATCTTCTAAAACGAACCACTTTAATTTCTGTTTATTTCTTTTTCTGTCTCCCCTGAACGAAGGACACCCACACCGCACACACAACAGACAGAAAAAGGATTTCATTTTCCTCTAATTTAATCCAAGGAGGAGGTTTTTTTTTTCTTTTTTTTTTTTCATGCAAATTCTTCGTCCAAAAAGGACACTAAAACACTTGTCATTTCGTCTACTCCAACATGAATGTTCTGTCTGCATAAAAGGATAAGAATATTTCTTTCTGTGTGTAAATTGCCTTGTCTTATCCTTGTCTGTTTGTTTTTCCGTTTTATGTTTATTTTTGTTCGTCCTTTATATTTTTAATTTTTCCTCTATCCTCAGCCAGCACATATAGCTAATGTTTTGTGTCTAAACAGAAATTAAAATGGATTTCCACAATAAATTACGTGAAATCCTTTATGTATCCTTTTTACCCATTCCCCCTCTAACAGCAAGTGCTTCGTGTTTTATTTTATTGCTGTTGTTGAGCGGTGAGAGAAAACAAATTATGACGTACAATTGTACACCTACCCACAGAAAAGGATAATTGAGTGTGTGTTGAATAGAAAATTAAGACAAAAGTACCAAACTAAAACAAATCAACCCCAGAGAAAGGATACGAATTTCCAAATGAAAACCAAATAAAGTTCTAAGTATATATGTAATCCAATTCTACAAGAAAACAAAATAAAAATAAAATCAAAGAAAGGTAATTATTGTTTATACTACATGTGTGTATGTGTGTTGTATGTATATACCTCGCAGCTTAAGTTTCGGAGGATAATAAATAACCGAGCCGTTTGAATCAGTTCGAAAGTACATTTCATAGAATGCTAATGCGGTGTCTGGAAAAACGATAAAAAAAAAAAGAAAATTCAAATGAAAATGAAAACGAAAAAACGAACAAAAAAACCATACAAACAACGTGAAACTAGGACGAAGGAGAATAACAGTTTTCTTTCGCAATGCACAAGGTTGCGTGACAATTAAACATTACACACACGCAACACAGTACGGTGTGCACAATGTTTCGTTATGGGGGTGAGATAATCGTTAACCTTGGCACTATTCTTATTTCACTTATATCCTTTGGCAAATTGTGCCCCCTCCCATTTTTCTTTGTTGGAAATTATTATTATTTTTCTGTAATTAGCGTTGCG
The DNA here is from genome assembly GCA_946477585.1 of Cheilosia urbana. Taxonomy (NCBI): domain Eukaryota; kingdom Metazoa; phylum Arthropoda; class Insecta; order Diptera; family Syrphidae; genus Cheilosia; species Cheilosia urbana. The sequence continues at coordinate 154,910,954 of OX297854.1, forward strand.
CATTTTCTTTTAATTATTTTACAAAGTGCCCTTGTATATGAACTTATCAGCGGGTGTGTGTGTGTTTTTTTTTATTTCACTTTTCACTCCAACTTTGACTGACTCTAACTGATGGAAAAATGTAGCGTGACATTTGAAGGATATTGACTTGAAATTATAAATAAGCATTGCGTGACACTTGCAGGGCACTTGTGGGTGCATACTGCATAATATGGAACCCATCTTCATGTGGTGTAAGTGTGTGTGCTACAGGATGTATCAGAGCTGAATGAAGTTTTCATTTGACGGTTATGACATTGAACGGAACATTTTTTATCAGATGTAGGTCGAAACACTGCAACCTTACACGAGCGGAAAATAATTAGAAATCGTATTCTATAGTCGGGTCACATTTGTAGTAGAGGAATTATCGACGTACGTTTACCTTGAATGTAGAATGTGAATGCTCATTGGAAAATAGTTAACACACAAGATGACAAAGCCAGGGAATTACAAAAAAATATAAAAGCTGTAAAATATAATCTTGAAGTGGAAAATAGCAACTTGTTCGTATTTAATTCAAAGGAAACTCAGCTCATCACCCTTTTTGCCTTTTTAGCAAAAAACAAATTTTTACGAGATTACATTAAAAAGTGGACGATCAACCTAATGGTCCCATCGAATTTGTTTCAGGGATGGAAAATGCGATTTTCGATTTGTAGGTACGGAAAACTTTTGTAAGATTATTTTAAATAATGTTAAGTCACAATAAGTATGTTATTTTATATTATTGTATACCTAATAGTGTGGAATAAATTAAATAAATAATATAGTAATAAAAAAAAAACAAAATTAACTAAAATGGAGCCAATTGCATTGAAAACAATTTTTCGTATAAAAAAGTGAATTGAAAATATTTTATTTTCAAACCATAAAGAAAAAAGAAATTAACAAAAATAAAAGAATAGTTCTGAGTCAGAAACTAAAAAGTAGAATCCAGTCAACGATTTGTGTAGAACTTAAAACAAATAGTTGATTCATTCATGATTCGTCAGTTGATTTTATTTCTTATTGTTGGAAGAATACAAATATAAAAATTGTATCAAATAAAGGCAAATTGTATCTACTTTTTTACTCGCGCAAACTTATTTGTATCGAATTCAATACAATTGTATCGACTTTTCCATCCCTGATTCTTTTACCTTCTTGGAGTCGCACTCAATTTGGGAATGACATGCCAAAACCACGTATAGGTAGGTATGTAATATCGCAAAATTAGCGTCTGAAAAGTTAAGTATACACAGACAATGCTTTAACAATTATTTCCATTTTTGGAGCTCGGCCCCCAAAACACAAATTTAACTTCGGGATAATGGACTACATCCAAAGGCGAGCTACTCGACTTATATTAAGTCGTGTACTAAAATCGAATCTACGACACAGAAATCAGGGTCTAGCCGTATTTAAAAAAAAAAAAATCTTAGAACCACCCTGTCGTCCCTACATGCATCGTTCACTCACATCAGACATTTTTGATTGTGAAAAGACCGATGGGATGGTTCCCAATATCAGTATCAGTCTGAAGAAATTTACAAATTTTGTTTTCAAATGTCTAAGCTCAATTCAAATGTCCACAGACGTCGATTTTTGTTATCAGTTTGCGGACAACGAACGTCAGCCTTCACTTTGCAATTGGTATGCAAATTTTTCAATTACCAAATGAACTTAAGCAGAAAAAAAAAAAATGGGAACACATGCGCCCTAAGTAAGTATTAAAAAAAAAAAACGTAATAAGGAATAAAGTGAAACAAAAACTTTCAAAATATGAATGTCAGTGGTGGTTGAAGCATGCCAACTTTGCGAATGTGCCATATTTCTAATGATGATTGATTTGAAACGAACAACAAATACACATAGATAGTTTAAATTTCTGAGTGCCAAGAGGCCGACGGAGATTGTTCCACCTCCCTCACCCCTTACACAGCAGCCATAGCGACACAAAACATTTATCTAACACTTTTAGTGGAAATGATAAATTGCGTTCGTAATCATTTGTCACTCGGTATCTTGTCTTACCAGCATCATCTGGCATATGTTGAAACACATGATCTGGAGGTTGGGTTGCAGCCTTGACATTACGAGGCGCTGCTGGGGCGTCTTCAGTCATACACAGATAAGACAGAAATCATCATTTTTTTTTTTTACAATTTGCAATACGATAAGGAAAAAGTGTTATTAAAAAAAATAAAAAAAAAACTCACCAAGTGTCCGCACTGTCATCACTTTACTCATCATACCATCGCCGAGTGCATTCCGTCCGACCACCTGGAACTCATAGGTCATTCCCGGTGCCAGCCCGTTAATGGTCACCTGAGTGCTACCCGACGGTGTCACCGATATCGTCTGCCAATCAGATACGCCAGCCTCTCGATACCATATCGTGTAGTCCTGCTTGTACTCTTGGCCGCCACTGTACCCGGGCATCCATTGCAGCGTTATCGAAGACTCGGTCGCTTTACCCGTGATATTATACGGTGCATGCGGCTGAGTGCCTTCGATGACCAGCTGGGTTGCCGACATTAGGGTGGCCACTTCGTTCGACACCACACACTGATAGTAGCCAAAGTCCTCGCGTCTCAGATTCTCAATGGTTATATTGCCGCCATTGATTCGCACACGACTTTTTTGCGATTCCGTCAGCTGAAGGCCATCCTGTCGTTGCCATTTAATTGTGGGTCGTTGTGTACCTTCGGCTTCGATGGCATCGCAATGCATCTCAACACTGTCGCCCACCTTTCGCTGATACAGCGACTCGGGCTCAACGGTGAATGCGGGCGGCTTACGCACCAGCACCTCCATCGGGCCCGAAGAGCCCTGGGTGCCTTGAGCATTGTACGGGGTGCATGTGTAGCGACCCTGATGATTCTCATTGACGCGTGTGAACAACAGCGAACCGTTGTTCATGATGACGATGTCCTTGGTCTGATATGGCTCGAGGAGACGCTTATCCTTGGTCCACGTCACATACTGTAAGGGTGGATTCGATCTAATATAACATTGAACGACACCGGCTAGCCGAAAGGGTAGATATTGTACAGTTGGTGTGAAGGTCACTTTGGCAGGATCTAAACAAGAGAGGATATTTTTAAATTTATTTATTACTTTCCAAAACCAACTGCCACTACTCACATTCAACATTTAAATAAGCCGAAGCACTTTGCGGATCTCCAATACCATTTGATACTTCGCACAGATACTGTCCGGAATCATCAGCACTAACTGGATTTATAATAAGGGAGCCATCCTTACGAATGGTGACACGCGTCTCTAGCGAGGCCACCTCACGTACGGGTGAACCCTCACGAAACCATCGAACGGTGACATTACCAGGCATGGCTTTCGCCTCGCATGAGAACATCACCTTCTCGCCCTCGAGTTTGGTTTGGTTTGTGGGCGGCACCTATTGAGAGCAAAAACAACAAAACACGGCACGAATGGAAGAGCGAACGTTTTAAGGATTTTAATGGAAATTAAACAATTTTATTTTTAAGTGATTCAAAATTTTGTGCACATATGAAATGATTGGCAATTTAAAAAAAAGAAAAAGAAAAAGAAATAACGTAATTAATAAATTTTAATTATCGTCTGTATATAATATTGTGATACGAGGCTAATGGTAAAGCAAACTTGGCAACGGTTGGCTTCTCCTTATTCCTTTGATGTTTTTTGTCCAACGATAAATGGTGTTCTGTAAAGCTTTTGAAAAAGCATTCATAAAATATGACTTATAAGTGTTGTGCACAGTCGTTCGTACCGTACCTACCTACCTACATAAATAAGGTCATTTGGAAAGTGGTCATATAAATAGTGAAATAAAGGTTTTCGCGGTGAACTTCCGCTTGAAATACAATAAATGTTTTGTTTGTTGAATGTTTAAGTCTAAGTTAAAAGGAGGGAATTTATTTCCAAAAGCTTCTGCTTTAAAGAAAATTAGACAGAGTAGGTACATAGGTAGTATGAGCGTCTATGCCATTTTGAGAGAACATAATTGAAGGGTCAACTTCTCAAAACAGCTTAATAAAATATTTCCTTTGCTGACACTTAGCCATAACGGTCACAGGCGCCGATAAGTCTTTTGAAACAAACAATAAAATCATGGCACTGCTCACCACCTTAAAAGTTGCTTTACCTTCAAAATATGACGTATTAAGTTTTGGTCAGATTCCTTCCAAATAACGTCTTGTGTTGGCCACGGAAGGAGTACTTTACATAAGACGCGTGACGCCAATCAAGTGGTACAAAATGAGGTGTTGACATCGACCCAACTCTGGCATCTTGCCTTAATCACTGTTCCAAACCAAGTTGAATTTGGAGCCTTTAATTTTGAATAGGTGATTATGGTTGATAGGAAACACACTGGTCAAATGTCCAAAGAAAAAACCCGTAACTAAAGGACGTTACAAAATGATTATTCTATTCCCCAAGGGATGGCTAAAGACTTTAAATATTTTTGCTACCATCAAGTAATATTAGTTCTTAAGGGCCCAACCCATAAAATCCGTTGCATGAACGTCTGACAAACATACGAGTGTCTTGAACGAGCTTCTCAATTAGCCGTTTGTAGTCGGCATAAAATTGTAGATCCATTCCATTCGTTCCAAAAATGTTGTGAGAAGCTAGGCCTAGGGTTTCGCCGGACCTGTCGCGCCAACTATTTATTTATTTATTTAGTAGTATTGAGTGCACTATATCCGCTTGTTCACGAGTCTCTCTTATAAAGACACGCTTTTTAACCAATAAAAAACCGGGCAATCACAGTAAATGTATTCAGGGGGTTCAGATGAAATCTGAGGCCATAATGACCTGTGGAGAAGCCTACTAGCTTTCTTATATTATCCTTACTGAGCATAATAATTTCCTTGTAGGAGTAAGGCTTGATTATTAATCGTTTGGATTGTCTTGGACATGTTCCCAGTGTTCAAGACGAGGCTTACTACACATTTTTTTTTTTTAAGTTTTGCTATTAATAAAACCCCTGTTGGATATTCGGGGCATACATATTTCGAGTAATTGTTAACACTCACAAAAGAAAAACGAACAAATCCGTGATTTTTTTTTCTTGATTTTTATGAAGGCCCTAGCCCAAAAATGGGGAGATATTTTTGTCCAGAAGACTATAGCTCTCGTGGGATTACGTGCTAATCTACCTACGTGAATAAAAATTATTCCAAGAAATAATTTTTAAAACTACACATGTGCGACCATTTTGTCATTCCCTCTAAAATGGCAGCTTTTGAAATGGTAGACCACTCATCTTAAATTCCATTTACCTGACTGAGCTACCAATCAATTTTTATACACACAAGTCGTGTATAAGGTCTTCAAGATGACGTACTGACTTTAATTGGCTTTGGCAATCACATGCAGTACGTTATGGGCACCAACTTGTCAGCTGTTCCTGGTTGGGCAATATGGCTGCGTTTTTACAGAGGGGTGAATCAAGAATTATGCAAAAAAAAGTCCACTTTGTCTCAAACAATAGATGTCTAAAAGAGAATAAGCAAGTAAACAGAAAAAATTCCACCATCAGGAGCATGTTTAAATTCTGTGACCCACATTATAAACAATGGTCCTTTCCGGCCCCTTGACAGTTTATAAAAATCGAACGCAAAATGTACACATCCAACCAACAATCGAACGTAAAACCAGAAGGTAAATCATGTGCAAATGCTTCCAATTTTAGCCAGTAGTCCCGTGAGAACTATCATACTTATACATTGATTATTCAGGTCTTCATTAAGACCTACGGAGTTCACTATTTCTGTACAGCTCTCATCATGTCAAATTAGTGGGCTTCATTTTAGCGAATAAATATAAAATATAAGAGGCTGTCACTATCAGCACACGCTCAACGTGACCAATGTCATTCACAGGTGTTTTCAGTTAAGATTTTAACTGCTTATAACGTGCAGTAGCTTAGTGGTTAGTGTGTTGGACTGCTATGCGGTGGTCCCAGGTTCGAATCCCGCAAAAACCCAATTCCGACTTAGGATTTTTTTCCGCTGCGCTACCTCTCGCGAACGTCTGACAAACATCCGAGAGTATAAATGTCTTGAAAGAGCTTCTCAATTAGCCATTTGGAGTCGGCATAAAATTGTAGATCCCTTCCATTCGTTCCAAAAATGAGAAACTCACACAAAACGAATGGTTGTGAGAAGCTAGGCCTAGGGTCTCTCCGGACCTGTTGCGCCATCTATTTATAACGTGCAACTGTTATTCTTCCTTGTAGCAAGAGCTTTACTTATTTAGATACCTACGGCATATTTCGAGCTAACAAAACATAATACTTGTTGAGTTGGGATAGAAGAAAGTTACTCAGATACTGAGCAAAAGATACTTAGAAACTAATTAAAGTATTCCGTGTTTGTCAACAATTTATACTTTTCTCATTTTACGGTTTGATAAATTCCCGAATGAAAAGTTTATCCCGTCACAACGGTATTTAGATTCAATGTTCTAGGAAAGCAATGAGACCGGATTTGTTGATAGTAGGTACCCCCGTTCCTGTATATACCCCGAAGGATTATACAAACAAACTTATTGACTTGAAACTTGTCACTTATACCCTATAGGGAGGGTAAATAATTAATTCCAAACTCTAATAAGACATCCGCGGTGTCAACTTCAAACAAATTGATGACTTTGGTTGGTTGGGTGAGTTTTCACTCTTCACAGATGACTTTACACCTACTTTGGCGTAGTTTTTCACCAGATAGTCAGCTATTAGATGCAGGTGATGGTATGCAAGTTCTGCACAGAATTAAATCAAATGGCAACTTGTATGGATGCAAGTGAAAGTTAAAAAATTGTATAGACCTAGCCTCAATGGAATTGACGTTGAATTAAATGTAACTGACGAATTGTAATGGAAACTACAGTTTACACATGCAGCCAAAAATCGGTCTGACATTTACAAAATTCATTCTAAAGCTAAAAGGCATGTCCCGCTGAATTCATGACTCCGTTAACAGGCGTTTCGGCTGTATCATTTTCGATTAAAATAAATATTTGTTAAAAACTAGCCCCAAGCATTAATTTTGAACTAATAACCAGAAACGAACTGAACACTCAGCAACAAGGCCACATAATGACCCATTTGCCGCAGACATGACACGACGACGGGCGGACTATTTATTGCACCAAAATTGCCACTCCCAGAGGAAAATTTGTATATTAAATTAACAACACCGCCCATCTATACCTTTCATCAAAAAAAAACCGAAATTTAATTAGTCACCAATCAACATCGGATCAATCAATGCCTGACTGGGGTTTTGGTTCGGGGACTACGAGCATTTCTAATGCAGACACCACCCTCGCACCCGGCAGTGTTTGAATTTCATTCTGTTAACAACAACTGCCACACACCGACAACAGTGTGTCACTTAGATTGAGAGATTTGAGGGCGTCCTGAGAACATTCCTGTAGGACATGAACATGATGCGGTTAATAGGTACAACAACTAATATGGCTTTGATCTTCCAACTTCCTACACAAACACTCTCGCACTGACAATACTGATGATGATGATGTGTGTTTGTGTTTGTGTTAACGTATCATTGATAATTCTACAAAGTAATTTCAAATTCGTATATGATAAAAGGGATTAACTGACGAATTTCGGTCTTCCCGCTCAGCTTCCTGAGTGTGTGGAATCGTTTGTAATGCCGTTCCCATTGGCTGGGTACTTCGTTTTTTTTTTTTTACTACACTGTTTGCTTGGCATTTTTAATTAGCCCCTTAGCTAACGAAGGACAATAATTAAATCCGATCAAAACCGGAGCAACGTTGTGAATGAAATGGCAAATAATCAATTTCAAATGTGGGTGCTGGGTGAGTTGTTGGTTTGGTTTTAGGCGATGGGTAGATAAATAAAGTGGGAGGACCGACAGAGCGAGAGGGAATTGGAGGAATTGTGCAAATTTACTGTTTGTTTGTTAGCTCTTGGAAACGATGATGTGGGGATCCTTTTGGCCTCAAAATTCTCCTTCATTTACCCGCACTCTCATTCGCTGTGTCGGTCGGGCTCGGTTCGTCACAGTCAGTTACACAGACTCACATATTTATAGGCAGAGAGTTGGTTTGGGGGTGGCAGATTGATTCATATGCAAGGATACACATCGAGAATTTCTAATTTGGTATTCATCTCGTGTTATCCTAACCCAGCCTATCCTATTTAGGTTTTCGTTTAATTTTATTTTATTGTGAGTCAGGTTCCTGAGCTGTTTTGCTAATTTACTTCAAGCTGACTTGGATGGATTTTGCCAAAGTTCTGACTGTTCAAGAGTGGGTGGGTGGGTGTATGTGTGTGTGATTTTCCAAAGGCGGCTGATTGATGTTGACAACAGGCGCATGTACCTATATATGTATTATAACGACCTGTGGGATTTGATACGTTGTATTGCTTGCTGCAGCGATTTTTGTATAAATGAAAATGTTAGAACAAAATGGATCCATTATTACATAAATGTACTTATAGGTACATGGTGTACTACATACGGTTAGTTATTCTGGGGCCTTTATATTTGTATAGAGAAAATTTAGTTTTTGTTGAATTTTGCTTTAGTTTATTTAAGTTAAATTCGAAATTAAGTCATTTAAATTATAAGGAGTCTAGGCAGTCAGAAGTCAGACGCGTCCTATTGTTCAATTTCTTCATGAAAGCCTAACTTTTAGACAATAAATATTAACATTAAAAAAATGTTTTCACTTCTGCTCTAAGTACTAACTACAGTCGAAAATGATCGAAAATGAACTCTTCAGATTGTAACGGGTGATTTTTTAGCTGGTTTGGTTTTGGCAACACTGGTTTTGACAGCTGACGTGTGTTTAGTACCTTGTGTCACTGTCAAACAGCTTCAGTTTGGTTTGCAATTTAACCATGGATCGTCTTACAAATGAACAACGCTTGCAAATTATTGAATTTTACTATCAAAATTCGTGCTCGGTTCGAAATGTTCATCGCGCGCTGCTTCCATTTTATGATCGGCATTCTCGACCTTCTGAGCAGTCTATTCGGAAGATTGTGACCAAATTTCGCACCAAATTTACTTTGTTGGACATTAAACCACCAACACGTTTACGTACTGTGCGTAGTGAAGAAAATATTGCGGCCGTATCAGCTAGTGTGACAGAAGACCGCGAAATGTCGATTCGGCGCCGTTCCCAGCAGTTAGGCCTTTGTTACAGCACTACGTGGAAAATTTTGCGGAAGGATTTGTGCGTAAAGCCTTTTAAGATACAGCTTGTGCAAGAACTAAAGCCAGCCGACCTACCACAACGCCGAATTTTTGGTGAATGGGCTCTTGGAAAGCTGGCCGAGGATCCGCTTTTTTATCGAAAAATTGTGTTCAGCGATGAGGCTCATTTTTGGTTGAATGGGTACGTAAATAAGCAAAATTGCCGCATTTGGAGTGAAGATCAGCCAGAAGCATTGCAACAGCTACCAATGCATCCCGAAAAAGCCACTGTTTGGTGCGGTTTATGGGCCGGGGCATAATTGGGCCATATTTCTTCAAAGATGATGCGAATCGCAGCGTTACTGTCAATGGTGAACGCTACCGAGCGATGATAACAAACTTTTTTTTGCCCGAAATGGAAGTTCTTGACTTGCATGATATGTGGTTTCAACAAGACGGTGCCACATGCCACACAGCACGCGAAACAATGGCGCAATTGCGAGGCGAGTTTGATGAACAGTTAATTTCACGTTTCGGGCCGGTCAATTGGCCGCCTAGATCGTGCGATTTGACACCATTAGATATTTTTTTGTGGGGGTATGTCAAGGCTAATGTGTATAGGGACAAGCCCGCTTCGATTGACGCACTGGAAGCCAACATCCATGCATTCATTCGTGAGATACCGGCCGATATGTGTGAAAGAGTATGCCAAAATTGGACTCAGCGGATGGACTACCTGAGACGCAGCCGCGGTCAACATTTGCATGAAATTATCTTTAAACATTAAATTGCAAGGTTCAAACTATCGATTCAAATAAATATTTCATTCATTTTTTCGAATTTTTTTTGTTTTTTTTTTTTTTAAAAGTTCTAAACCTCTTAAAAAATCACCCGTTACTTTTCACAAATTGAAATTTTAACTTTTAGGACTGAAGTGTAGGTTTGTCGTTTCGGGAATTCGTAGGCTATAATGAATATTAAGTTAAATATGCCCAAATTCTTTTTACTACATGCAGTAATCCCCTGTTAATTTCATCAACTTAAAATACAAAATTTTTGACCCGATTAACCTAAAACTGACTTACAGAAATCCCGGTTAATTGAGCCATCGAATCATTTAAGAAAATCTCGCTTAATTAAGCTGGCACTTCAATTATGCGATTTATTAAAAATAAAATACTAAACCAGTATGTAAGTACACTTAATACAGTTCATACCAGTTTAAAAAGTGCTGAAATATATGCATTTTTTGCATCACTTTTGTTCAGCTATTAATATATTGTATATAGACCCTTTTAACCGGTATTGAAAGTATTTTTAAATAAATCTAATAGAATATCAATGCAATTAACCGGGGAACGCAATTAAACTGGAACGCAATAAAATGGGACCCAATTAACCGGGGACTACTGCATTAACTTAGCTCATGATTGAAATATCAAATAATTTCCATCCTTGGCGTTGAAATAAGACAAATAAATATTTTCTTCATTTTTTTGGTGACATTGACATAAATGACTATGACCATAATAAGAGTTAATAATAAAAAAAAAACATCACCTCGCTTTTCATAACAAAGGAATTTTGTCTTTTAAAGGATAAAATAACAATAATAGTTCAGTCTCACCTCAGTTTTTAGGAACATGTATTTGTTTATGCTTATTAGTGCGCCTTGATCAATATCACTATTATTTCTGGGTTCTTTTGTAAACAAAAAAAAAATTCAATTTTAAGATTATGACATGCGTAATTCTCAAACAAATTTTTGTTTTCAATTCACTGAACATGTTTCAACTGATGCCGATTCCTGCACTTATTTTTTTATTAAATTTGTATATGAAAAAATTGTTTCAGCACAAACCGAAAAATGTGGTATTGAAAGTATGCCTTGAGCTGTTCTATATATTTCTTAAACATAAAATCACCACATTATTTTTTTAATGAAACTAACCTCTGTCCAAAACAAAAATGGGTGCATTTTTTAAAGATTGATTTTTGATATTTTATCAGGGAAAAATTTGAGTACATACTACTGATAGAAATGAAATTGTGTCTCCTGAAATATGGTTTGTCGAAAAATATTCTATAGAAATAAACTTCGAAATTTATTCTTCCCTGAAGGTCTTCCACAAACGCCATTTAATAGTCTTTTGCATGTACTTAAAGTTGGTGTATATCATTATTTGGCACATGATATCTTTTAAAGAAGGATTGTAGCTGCGTTAATTTTAAAGTAAAAACAGTGATTGGTAAGTTTTAACTTTTTCGAGTGGATTGTATCTGTGTAACTTTATTTTCTGATTGTATCTGCTTTTCCATTACTGTCTTGTCCTAGTGTATTTCCCAACTCTTGCCACCCTCTCGAGAACTTGATCCAAATCGTAATTCATAGAAAACAAAATACTATTCATTACTAACCCGTGACAGAAATACTTTCCACTCAATCTACATTAAAATTAAAAAAAGGTTTCAATATCCTCTCATTCCCCAAGCTCTAACCAAACTTCAGTAAATTTCTTAGTGTTTTTTCCGACACTGGCCAGCATCTTGTGCACTTGAGCCCAGCTTGACCGTTGTGCAACTAAAGTAGCTGTGGCACTTTTTTTGAGAGCCTGCCACAATTGTTTGCCCTTTTTTAGTTGAAGAATTCACTCCAAAATATTTTCAAATGGTGTTATTTACAAATAAAAACCTTTAAAATGTAACGCAGTTGCTTATCATAACACTATTATAGTGTTTAGTGAGCAAATGTTTGTTAAATATCGTTCAAAAATACCAAATATTGAGAATAGCTTCAGAAATGGCCCTTTTTCTTGCGAGTTTTCAGAATTCTGCAGCTTTCACGCTGCTTGAGCCCATTCGGAATTCGTACCGAAACGAAAAACTACCCCGCTAGACTGCGAATGTGACACGAGCGAAAGCAATACTTTCCATTTCCACTCATTTAACCATCAACTCGTTCAGATGATTTGGATACGAAATGTTTCTATCAAAAATAAATGCTATACAAAAAAATATAATGCACATCGCACCCACTATTTCGTTCAGCTCAGTTGTTAACTAAATCAACTATGACTATGGGTTTGTATGGTGTTCGTGTGGTGCTTGCTGCTTCAAGAAAAAATTAAATTGAATGAGTCTAGGTGAACCCTTTCCATGAGTAAACATAGTGGCCAACTTATTGACAGTGTCTGACAGTATTTTAAAAGCTGCTGCAATGATGCTTAGAAGCACAAAATCTTATGTCGATGTTGGCCACATTCGAAAGCCCAGCACATATTTTGTCCGTACTGTTCCACAAGAAAACCAACGCATATCTTATGTTAGCTTTTATGCTTTTGTTGTGCGACCACCATGCCAAAGCAAAGCTAAGATTGAAACCGATGGATTTTGAAAATCTCTTTTGGTTTTGTGTAGCTGAGTTTTTGCATGGAGGAGAATGGCTTAGTTCATCTCTGTTCATCTCTGCCTGTCTATATGACACAGGTGCATGGGCTGTGTGTATCAAGGGAGTCGATTTAATTGGAGAATTTATACTTAAAAAGTGTTTTTCTTTAGCAGAATCAAATCGCAATCTAAGTTAATTGCTCGAAGAAAAAGGAAAATTCATACCTACTCTTTTTGCTAGGCAAACATTTTCCCCGTTAACTTAGTATGAGGCTGGAAATTTCTATTACTGGCTGCCATCAGTTCACTTCAGTTAGAGGTTATTTTTTTGGCAGTGTACCGATGTATAAGGGATGAGAAATATTATTCTTTACACAATTACACCTCACATTGAACATAACTGAAACCCCGTAGAGTGACACCAACGTGTGTGAGCTTGCTCATAATAGAAACCATAATAGGGATTTTACGAAAACAAATTCCACATCAATAATAATGAAAAACAAATTGTAATTGTATACATTTAAGCTCATGTCATGCAAGCTTAAAACACAAAACATTCATATGGCAAGAAAATTGGATATACTAAATTTTTGAGAGAGAACAAATAAATAAAAATAAAATATGTAAAACAAAAAAAACATTTAAATTTGCGCTCAAGCATTGACCAACTAATTTTTATTAGAAATCTGCGCCATTAACAGCTTTGAGTGACACAACCGAAAATGGAATTTATATTATTTTGGTGAAACAGTAATGAAATAGAAATGTTAATTCTTTTGTATAATTATTTGACTTTGAACAATTTTGAAAGTGAATTTAATTATATGACTTACAGTAATACCGAATTTTTCTTCGGCTTTACCGGTATCCGGCTGTAAAAAAAAGAAGAGAACAAGAAAAGAAAACACGAACTGCCATACCGATTAATGGTATTTGAAAAAGTTTAGGTTTAGTATAACAGAAAAATTTGTAGTATGAAGAAGCCTGAGAGAAGAAATAGCTTTGCTTAAAATAGAGTAGGGGGGAAAATGCAGAAAAATTGTATTCTAATTTTCGGTGTTCTTGTTTATGGTATTATCTAGGTAGGTATAATATTATTTTCTTTTTTGAATTGAATTGAATTGAAATGTCCAGTGATTTACGAGTAGATGGCAAAATATGGGTTTGCGAGTAGTTGAGCGTGATTGAATAAGTAATTATTTTACTGATATGTGTGTGTATGTAGATAGATGTGTTTGTGTTGTTATATCAATGCAACATTTCGTAAAACAGCAATGGTGAGAATGGTATTGTCCAGTTCGAAATTTACTCTAAAAGCTCAATAGATCGTAAATGATAAGATAATTATGAGAAAAGCTTTTATTTCAAAACGCATCAGTTAGGAATTTAATACGCGTTTTCATTGCAATTATTAGGAGCTCTGTATTAGATTAGATTGCTTGGAAATAGGTTACCATATCGGACGTGGTGATGAATTCTAGTGGAGCCCTCGCTCCTAACTGTTTCATTTATGACTGGGAATAATAGGACATGAACAAAGAAAAGGAAAAAACTGCGAGCGAATGATAGAAATCCATAACACGTTAGAGTGAGACGGCATTTATGTTCTCGCTTTTGAGGATTATATACATCTTGTAATTATTTACATACGCTCGTCCTTTTCGATAGAAGTAGGCATTCCAAGAATATACATATTTTACAAAATTCGCTTAAGCTCTTAGTCTCGAGCAGAAGGACGAAAAAATCAACATAACGATATACAATCTCAAATTTCGTACGACGGACCCATTCTACTGTTCAAGTTAAATCGCATGATCTGCTTCGATCACCATTCGTTATTTTACTTAATTAAACCAGTCGAGTAAAAGCTGTGCATTCATGTCGGTAATGCATCATATTCAAATGTAGTGCTTCCAAATACACAAACTTATACACTGCTGTATGGACTTCGTTGTCACAGTCACATGGCCGCGAATCTGAGCGACCATGCTTACCAGCCCTATTCTGGTATTCATCATCATTCAAACTGAATCTGGATTCACCTCTCTAATGTCGGTAACGTCGGTAATACTTCGCGGTATTATCTTATTCACGTGAACGGATTCTTTCTATACAATTCAGATCCGCATGTCAAATGTTGCGGTTTTTAAGAAAAATGGATCATCTGTCTGGTTGAAAGTTGATAAAATGTAAGCAAAAAAATAATTTATTGCTTGATTACAGTAAAACCCGTATAAGTGACTCTCGCTTAAGTGCCCAACCCGCATGAGTGCCTTTTTTTAAAATCATTATTCTGAGGATTTTTTCATCTAAAACTCATCTTTTAAATACCTTTCGCTTAACTTTTATTTTGCATACCTACTTTTATTGAAATTTACCTGAAAAAAATTCTTTTAAGTACACATTTTTGAAATCAGCTGAAAAAATACAAAACCTTTTTTTCCTTTAGCTTTTCCTTGTGTTTATTTTTAAAAGTTACCGATACCAGTCAGTTAATGTAATGTATTTTCTTATTTTTTAAATAAAATTAAATGTTTTTCTTTTATTATATTTTTTATAAATTTAGAGATAAGTGCCTATGTGCACTTAAGCGGATTTTTTTTTATAACTACCTAACCCGCCTAAGTGCCTGTCAAAACGGGTCATTTAAGTTGAGTCTCTTGTCCGGGTCTTACTAAATAAAAATTATTCATTTTTAGGGGTAGAACAACAAACAGAGACCGATTGACCAATATGTCAAAAGGCAAACGCGAGGACTTACGCGAATTTTGGAATTACCTAAAATATAAGCTCAATCTCCTGGGTCCATCAATGAAAGATGTGACTAAGTGGAAGCAGGTTAGTTTTTAAATAAGTTCCACTTCAGATTTTATTCCAAACAACAGGATTTTCCAGGTGTAGAGCGACTAAAAATCGCATTTGAAGAGAAAACTCTGACAACATAAAAAACAAGAATAACGAGCCACTTAGTTTCTAAATTGGTCGTCAATTTGACACTTGCAACCTCCAGTCTCCCAGACGTGAATATCATTTCTAAATAAAGGGTTTTTCAAAAGGGACGCTACAAAAGTAGAGCGAAAGAATAACGAGCCACTTAGTTTCTAAATTGGTCGTCAATTTGACACTTGCAACCTCCAGTCTCCCAGACGTGAATATCATTTCTAAATAAAGGGTTTTTCAAAAGGGACGCTACAAAAGTAGAGCGACAGGGACAGCAAACGACCCTGAATTTCTTGCCGCTCTTTTGACATTTCTCTTCAGGGTTGCCATTTCATGATGGAAAGATATACGAGCCAACAAACGAGCCGAAATTATTAAAATTTACTACCGAAATTCGGAGTCAGTGGCCTCAACATTAAGAGCGCTACGTCCAATTTATGGTCGCCATAATCGTCCTAGCAGATCAACAATTGAGCGTCTAGTGGAAAAATTTGAATCCACAGGCACAGTACAGACAAAGAAGTGCCCGTAGTGTTGAGAATATTGCTGCCGTTGAGGCTTCAGTTGAAGAAAGCCCAAATGTGTCTCTCACACGTCGTTCTCAAGCGTTGGGCATCTCTGTGACGTCGTTGTGGCGAATTTTGCGAAAAGATCTTGGCCTACATCCTTACAAGATTAAATTGACGCAAGAACTGAAGCCGCTTGACCACCAGAAGCGTCGTATGTTCGTGAATTGGGCTGAGCAACAACTTGAAAATGATTCGGATTTTCATCGAAAAATCATCTTCAGCGATGAGGCTCATTTCTGGCTGAATGGCTTCGTCAATAAACAAAATATGCAGTATTGGTCAGGCAGCAATCCACACGTACTCCATGAGTCATCATTGCATCCCGAAAAAATTACGGTTTGGTGTGGTTTATGGGCCGGCGACGTCATTGGGCCGTACTTCTTCCGTGATGATCAAGACCGGCACGTTACTGTGAATGGGAATCGCTACCGTTCAATGATAACCGAATATTTTTGGCCCCAATTGGATGATATGGACTTGGAGGACATGTAGTTCCAACAAGACGGCGCCACAAGCGACACAGCGATTGTCACAATCAATTTATTGGAAACCAAGTTTGGAGAAAGTGTTATCTCACGAAATGGTTCAGTCGCTTGGCCATCTCGGTCGTGCGATTTGACGCCGTTAGACTATTTCCTGTGGGGCTACGTCAAGTCTATGGTCTATGCCAATAAGCCAGCGACGATTGATGAACTTCGTACGAATATCGAACGTGAAATTGCAGCAGTATCGGCTGCAATCAAAGAATTTCATTGATATACAAAATAGTTTTTGTTTTATTTAAAAAAAACTTTTATAGCGCTCTTATTGAAAAAACCCGATATAAATGGAATTTTGAGACATAAATAACAGGACTCGAGCTTTCGAACTAACAAAGTTCACAGCTTCAAAAACAATCACATGACACAAGTTGATATTTCACTAAAAGGAATTGATACAGAGAGAAATGGACCTAACCCTGTTAATATAAGAATAGAAATAATTTGTTCATGACCCTCCCCAATAAACGATACCAATCGAATGATTATACTATAAGTGTGTCCCAACATTTCTATCATTTCATATTGTCTCAATACAACATCCTAAATATTTTAGTAATTAAGTGCCTCAAATCCGATTAACTTTATCGGCGTCTGAATCTCAATCCGACCACTTCACCGAACGGACGCGACGTACCCTAACATGCTGATACACCTCGAGAAGGAGTTCGCCTCATTTCGTTTAACTTCCTGCAAACTCATTAGAAAACTTTTACACTCAAATGCAAATTGTTTCGAACAATATTAAAAAAAAAAAAAAAAAAAAAAAACATTTAACCTCCATCTATACACATCCAGAGTGGGTGCAAAACAAAACACCTATCTACAAACCCGCATCCTTACAATATTCTCGTATGGAAAATGTGTTACCCATTACACGGTAGACGGTACACAGATTTGCCGTGCGCAGAAAAAAAAAAAAAAAAAAACAATGACAACATTTTGTATGGTGTGGATCGTTGCGCTAATTAAGTTCCCTTTTTAGTGTGTCCCTAATGTTTATCAGCGGGTTGCTGCCACATTAAGCGAGAGTTCAAAATTCATTTGCTTTTAAAGAATCCCATGAGATATTCTGCCTTCCATTGGCAGGGTTCTTGTTATTTTCTTTTGTTTACTCTGTAGCAAAAGTTTTCATGTTAATTTTCCAACTACATTTACAGAGACATTCGCCGCGACTGTATATATGCCTGCAAGATACAACGAATATACATGCGTGAATACATATATTATTTTAGAAACTTTGTGTCACACAATAACGATGACATAAAATAAGCGAACTTATTACAGGAGTTGGAAAAAGTTGTCCCTTCTCCTCTGAAAGTGCCGTCGTCTTTATCTTCTGTTCTGTTTGGTTTAACTGCATTCCAAGTCCAACATAATAAAGGAGCTTCTTATGTTTCCCCAATAACTCTGCACGAGAAAGAGGAGACGAACAGAAATAAAAACACATGCCCACACGATATGTGTAGAGCTGCCAAAATTTCGGAAGATAGTTCCGTATCTATCTGATAGGAATTATATAATGGAAAGTTTTACTTCCTTCTTGTGTACACACGTTTGCCATCTAATATTAGCTCGAAGTGTTATAGAAGCTGGCACCTCACACTTCCTGTTCCATGCCCTCAATTGATGCGAAAAATATGTGATTTGTTACAATAGTTGCCCGTTATCACACATAACAATTTGCGCTAATGACATGGCCTACACATACCCAAGGGTTGGTGACGGGGGTGGGGTGGAAAACTTTATTTTTGCCAGGTATCGGGGCTTAATAAATGCCAGCAGCGTTATGCTACCATTTTCCACGCATACGTCGTTCATATTTCAAACAAAAACACTTAAACTTGAGCTAGTGCGCAACTTTTGCATTGTTTAAAAGATCTACTTCGAAACAGCTGACATTTCCGCTTCTACATGGAAGAGGTGTATGGTGCGCAGGAAAGAACCTACAAAATTGCTCGTACTCATACTTGCACGAAGCAGCTCATTGCAAATTTAGTGGGGAAAAGTTTGTGCCTATATTCATAATGCTTTCCCAAAGACTGGTGCATACATTTTATAAAGGTACGCCTAAGCAAGATAGATGTGATAGAAATTGGTTGCAACTTGCAAACCAAACGACTCCACGACTGGATGCAAAACAATAAAGATAGTACATTCTAACTGGGAAGGAGGATTGGGCAAATAACTAAGAAAGAACAAGGCAGAACAAAACTATAAATGTAATAAAATGTTTTTAAAAACTGATTCAAATAACTGGGAACAAGGTAAGTAATTCAGTACAGCCAAACCGATTCGCCAGTTTGTTACACTGATTACTTGTCAATGGATGAAGGATTTTCACAGAAAACTTTAATAAAGTCAAACGGCCTCGCCAATAACCAACTTTAGTCTGGCAGTTTACGCAAAGACTCCACAACCACACTTTCCGAAATTCCTTTACCAATAAACAAATATAGTTGCCAGAATATCGCTTAGTGTAGGGTCACAATTTAATGTTGAGAAAGCCATATTTATGTCCGGAATCAGCTAAATAAATCCTCCATTTATGTCACTTTGAAGACAAGTGTTGCCCAACCGTCCAAAATCACGGTATTAAATTTCGTAGTAGGAGCGAATTTAAAGGGTTAAAAGAGCTTCCCAAGGATACAGAGCCCGAACCGAAGCCTGCAAGGACGAACAAGGGAACATCGTAGTAGAATCGCAGTCGATGCTGAGGGTATGGAAGAACTACTTCTGCAGACTGTTTAACGGCGATGACGAACAAAATCCCGCTGTCAGGCAGAATGAACCATTCAACCTGGACGATGAAGACCAACAATTCCGTCCACCCGACCTGGACGAGGTGAAGATAGCCATATCTAAGCTGAAGTCCAACAAAGCCGCTGGAGCAAATGGCCTAGCCGCCGAGCTATTCAAAGCGGCAGGCGATGACTTGGGTAGGAGCATGCACCTACTCATCTGTAAAATATGGTCGGAGGAAAGTATGCCCGATGAATGGAACCTCAGCATTGTTTGCCCGATCCTCAAGAAAGGAGATCCTCTGAACTGCGCCAACTACAGAGGTATAAGTATTCTTAACATCGCCTACAAGATCTTATCTGCCGTGTTGTGTGAACGCCTGAAGCCTTTCGTCAACAACCTGATTGGTCCCTATCAGTGTGGCTTCAGGCCAGGAAAGTCTACCATTGACCAAATATTCACACTGCGGCAGATCTTGGAGAAAACCCAGAAAGTCCAAATCGATACCCACCACCTTTTATCGATTTTAAGGCCGCCTATGACAGCATTTATAGGGACGAGCTATATAGAGCAATGTCTAGCTTTGGCATCCCTGCCAAACTCGTCCGTTTGTGCAGGATGACAATGGAGAAAGCACGCTGCTCCATTAAGGTCGGTAAAGAACTCACCGAGACCTTCGATGTCAAAAAAGGATTTAGACAAGGCGATGCGCTGTCATGTGACTTCTTTAACATCGTTCTTGAAAGAATAGTGCAAAACTCAAACGCTAACACCAGATGCACTATCTTCTATAAGTCCGTCCAACTACTCGCTTACGCCGACGACATCGACATAATCGGCAGATCGAAGCGTGATGTCACTGACGCGTTCGTGAGCATTGAGACGGAAGCGGCAAAGATGGGTTTGGCGGTCAATGAGGGCAAGACAAAGTATATGCTGTCATCAAGAAAGGACAACCAACACCGACGTCTTGGACAAAATGTCACCATAGACAGATATAACTTTGAGGTGGTAAAGGACTTTGTCTACCTAGGCTCCGCTATGACTTCAGACAATGACACCAGCGCTGAGATTAAACGAAGAATAACTCTTGCCAATCGCTGTTTCTTTGGGCTAAGAAAGCAATTGAGTAGCAAAGCCCTCTCTCGAACAACTAAAGTGACCCTTTATAAGACCTTGATCATCCTAGTCCTACTTTATGGTGCAGAGGCATGGACTCTATCAAAAGCGGATGAGGCTACTCTTGGTTACTTCGAGAGGAAAATTCTTCGAGTAATTTTCGGTCCCGTCTGCATAGACGGTGAATGGAGGAGGAGATACAACGACGAACTGTACGGGCTGTACAGCGACATCGACCTAGCCAGAAGAGTGAAGGTCCAACGACTGAGGTGGCTGGGTCATGTAGAGCGAATGGACGTCAATGCTCCGGCCCGGAAGATCTTCGAATCCACACCCGAGGGACGGCGCAGTAGAGGAAGACCGCGACTCAGGTGGCGCACGCAAGTGGAAGGGGACCTTAACCAACTTAGCGTGCGAAACTGGAGACGGCTGGCCAAAGATCGTGCTGGCTGGAGACGCTTGTTGGTTGAGGCCCAGGTCCACCCCGGACTGTAGCGCCACCTTAAGTAAGTAAGTAAGTAAGTAGGAGCGAATTTAAATATTCAGTGTTCAGTCTGATCTTGTTTATATTTAGTAATAAATTAATTTTAGTAAACAGCCGTAAGCCTTGGAGATAGTGCTGTTACTTTTTAGATTAACCTATACATTTATGTTTATTGGTTAATAAATAATAATATCTTCTACATATATTCTTCTTCTATCTTTATAATCCTTTCGGGGCGAAACTCGATGATGTTATAACTCGGTAACCCTTGGGACGATTTTTATGATTCGTTTTCTGTTTTGTTCGTATTGCTGTATATCAGGTTTAGGAAGAGAGAAACTTCCGGAAAATCGCCGTGCGGTCCTGATTTGGCTTCCAATAATTCTTCCTATTAAATATTTATATTGACTTTTCTAGCTCAAAAATTAACAAGAAAACTACGTACTATGTGCGGATATTTTTTTTTGTTTTTTGTTTTTAAAAAGTAGATTGATAAAATCGAGATGAAATTAATGTATTATACTTTGGTCAACAGTGATGGTTGGTTACTGATTTTGTGCATCGCTCCAACAGTTTCATTGCTTTCATACAGTTCATAAGGTAAATATTTTGTAAAATGCTTAAACGCGGACAAAAAAGCTGTTTAAAAGTAAATTTCAGTGATTTTTTGAAAATGCCAAGACGAATGCGCGCATATATTGGCCGATGAACAAGGCAAGCAAATAAACAAAAAATATATCAGTGAAGCCAAACTGAAGAAGAACGCGAAGAATGGGACATCGCATGGCACGCATAAGACCCGATCAACAGGCAAGAAAATTGAAAGTGCAAGTAATGAGAACTGCGTCAAATTGTACTGCTGCTGGGATGGGAACAAGTTCAAATCGATTCAAAGGACTGGCATTTCAGTATGAACCAACAGAAAATTTTGGCGGACGCGAACAATAATACAACAGTCAATCTCTTATCAATCGTTTGCTGTATTACAAGTTACGTCCTCTGATTTTTGTATTCTATTCTCTAGTCGGATTTGTTTCTAAAAAGCCGTGTAATTAACAGTTAGTACACTTCAAATACAGAACAATCATTTGAAAATTTTCAAACAATGTACTGGAAATTGCTATAAAATAATAATTTTCCAACTTCATCAGTTTACAGTAATATCTATTTGATTTTTGTTTTACTGTTAGTGCTGTTCCATCGCTGTTCCCTCGCATTTTGAAAATAGATTTAATTGTTGTTTTTGTCAAAACTTTATTGGCGCAGAAGTACCCAACAAAAGTTAATTCGTTTCCATTGTAATCAAAATTAACAGAGCACGAGGACTTAAAAGGGTTTGAGTTTTAAATTTACAAAAATTTTAAAATTAAATTTTATTGAGTGGAGGGTTTAGTGGATAGTCATAGAGGGCAGTGTTTTTGTTATTCTTGGAACAATAATTTGAACGAGTTATACATTTCGTTGAAAACTTTTGAACTATGTGTATCAATACAAGACTAGATTATGCACGGTCATCCTATCTTCAATGTAACAAGGATTGAATTTTATTATGCGAGAGTTATCGAGGTATATATTTTGTATATAATGTATGTTGATAGAGCCAAATAGCTACAGCAAAATCCCGTTTTATCAAAACTCCATTTGTTAAGATTGGTTGAGTGTGAGGACCACAAAAGGGATCTATATAATGTACAGGTACACTCTATTACAATTAAATTATAGAGAATTTCAAAGCAAATACTTCCCTTTCATCTATTAATACATTTTCCTGTTGCAATTAAAAACATAAAACTGGCCCGAACAATGAGACTCTTGAAGTTTCACAACAGGTTCTAGGTGAATCAATGAAATTGTATACTCTTCTGGGGTATCTCTCTATTTTGAATGAGCCCACTCCAATCTATAGTTGATACCCAATTATTTATGTAAATAATGGTGGTCTTTACATCCTCCATCTGGTATTTTTCTGGATACTAAATAATTTATCTCATCGCTTTGTGTGCCAGTAACTTTGGAAAATAATAACTGTTTTCGTGGTATTTTTAGCTTAACCTATGAACTGTGGAAACTTTTGTAAGAAGCAGAATTTGAGAAAGAAACCCCCTCTATATGAACTTCGATAATAACAGTATCTATAGCAAGGCCTTCACAATTCTAGAGTTCTAATTTAATATTTATAGTTAAAAATTGGGAGAAACAAAAACGCGATGTGGCGTTTTTCTAATACACTACTAGATTTTTTTAAATATCATTTCTCGTCCACGAAAAAACTTATTAAATCGATGAAATACATCGCACTGATAAAAGCCATACACAAATAGAACTGGTTTCTGTAGTAAGTAACCCTACAATCAAATATATTTGGTCGTCATGCCAATTTTGGTACGGGCGCTAACCTAAAAAAATATTTGGAAAATCGAAATAGCCTCTGATTCTTAAAGTCTATTTAAACGGTTTTATAAATGAATAATGGGTATACAATACTAGAAGGTCTGTACCCACATGTTTGGCATATATGCAAATATGTAGAACAAAATTTAATAAATTAGTCTTATTATTTCAAATTCCAATGAGACAATGAATGGGGGGAAAAATCGTTTGCCAGAGAACACCATTTACATAGTTGGCCGCTTTACCACAATTTGCTTAAAACACGTTTTTAGCAGTCAGATAGTTATTTAAATAATTTTTAACAAAAATATGAATACTGTCGATTTAATAATAATTAAATTATTTTATAACGCCTTAAGCAAATGATATATGCGTGATTGAATTGATTTTTGGGAAAACTTAAATTCAACTATAATCAAAATTTTCCCAATTTAAGTTGCTGAAATTTATGAGATTAAATGAATGAGAGAACTAGATTTCATCTTTTAAATCAACAAAACAATTCTATGCACGCAATGCATTATGCATAATGAATTTAATTATTTTTTTGTATGAAGGTAAAATGAAGGGGGATACAAAACACGAATCATTCAATAGGGGGCGACAACAACACAAGAACTACCGAAAATATTTCATTTCATTATTAATTCTTTTTTAAAAAAAATCTCTTTCAGTTGTTTAATTGTTTTTTTTTGTCCATTAAAATATTTAGCCAATTCAACAATAATCATATTTTGTTAACTATATTGTGAAAAAACAAACTTGAAAATTAAAGTTTAAAATATTTGCCAATCAAAAATTATAGTATAAACAAATTAATATTAGTAATTGCCAATTTTTTTTTTTTTTTTTGAAAAGTTGTTAAAGAAAGTTATTAAAAATATAAAAAAATATAAAATAACAAAACAAAATTAAATCATTGGTAAATTCATTAATAAGAATTTGTAAATTTTGATAAAAAAAAAGTAAGAAAATTAATATTTTTTTTTTTTGTATTTTTGGAATTTGTTTTGTCATCTTTTTTCTTTTTACCATGATTACAGCGCCGCCCGCTATTATAACACGGGCCGTATGGGAGACTTGTCCCTCACCATTGCGTGCAATGCAGGTGTACTCTCCGATGTCCTCGTGTCTGATGGTGGAGATCCGTAACTCGGTACCATCATTAAAGATGCCAACAGTAGAGGATGGATCAACGGGATTAGCATCTTTGTACCATAGAATTTCTGGTGTTGGTGTGCCATCGGCTTGGCAATTTAGAATAATTGAATCACCTGGAATCATAAACAAGAACGATGGTTAGGTATATTCAACAAAAAGCTGATAGTACTAAAAATTTCTGTATAAATTAAAAACACTAAGTAAAATATTCATGAACTGAAAGCAGCCAGGAGCATCTATGTTCCTTTTTTAAACGATCTATACTGACAGGGTTACTTGCAGCAATAGCAAGCCGAAAATAAAAGTGGCAACACTGATACAAAGCCAACAATAATGCGGCGAGTGTTGTGATGGGTATCAATTAACCGCCATCCACACATAGGGACTAGTGAGAGTGACACTCAGATCCATCCAAAGCTAAAATAATTTTCAAAGAATACTTCTCTCGTTGTTGAGTATACAAATGTAATTTATTTAGACCACAAAATTGGCTTTTAAACATCAGAGGAGCTGCAAATTTGAGCCCTAAAGATGTGTCTTCAAGTCAAGGACATGAGATAAACTCAGAAATCTAAAATTCCAGACTCTCTACCTTATGAAAAATGCAGCAGCCCTGATAAAGATCAATTAAATTAGCAATTCAAAAGTAAATTCCTTTGGCGTCTCTTTCAAACAAGGTCTAGGTTGGTATATGAGGACTTTGCAGCACATTAAAGATTAAAGCCCAACGATAGCGTGCTTACAGTTTCAGCATTAATAGCGTTAAAATTGTCTGCCATTCGGACGAATCTTATGAAGCTCTTGATTTCGTTTCCTTTTTTTCCTTTTCACCATCCATCTGGGCGTCATCACGGCGGTCGTAAAACAACATTCAAATAAAATAAAAACATGCTACGCGAACCGAGCGTCCCATCTCCCATAGCTAATTACCCAGCAGACGGTTTCCCATTGCAGATAGGTCACCGCACTACTAGTGTAAAATAAATAATCTCTTTTGCTTCATTTCCACGCCATCCATGATCCCCACAGAAGGACTACGGACATCTCATAATCTGCAAATAATTTGAAAATTATTGCAATTTTCTTTTCACCATTCCAAGCTCGGCCACTTGGCATTGTCTCTTTTTGTGCGGTTTCTGTTTCTTGTTTTTCCTGCTCATGTCCTGTTGACAGGGGAATATGCATTTTCTTGTGTTCCGCTCTTGCATTCCTGAAAGGATTCGCGATGATAAAGTACACCACGAAAAAAGAACAATAACCCTCACCCCTTATGCAGTGAATCCGTCGTTAACCTCCTGAAATAACATTATTATACCCGGGTTTCCTTGCGGACAACAAACCAAAAAAAAAAAGGATTCACCGGGCCAAAACAAAAGAACCACTGAAGATATCTCCGGCGAGTGTTGAGTTCATTCAGGGTAATGATTAAGCCACCAGTATAAAGATAAGAGAAAAGCGCACAGCAGGAATTCAAAACCACCAAGAAGAAACAGAAGATAGTCTTGGACTTGTTACACCCTGTGTGCGGGTGTTATGGCCAAGAATAATTATTAAGCATCATGTCTGAAGCAGCTTGAAATGACACTTCCTTCCCGAGATTACATCCTGCTGTTATCTACTTGAAAGTAATTTCCCTACGATGTCTCTTTTTTTCTTCCCTATCCTCGATGTTGTTTATCCTGGTGTTTCTTGGTGTTTCGTTTTGCTTTAATGTCTCAACGGTAACGGTGTCAGTTTGCAAAAGCGCGATCTCCACTGCATACATTCTTTTTGTCTGCCAAAGGACATCTACACGGGGGAGACCATTTTTAACCCCACTTCTCGCTGATGGGTTTCCAGATTGTTTCTCATCTCTAAAGCAGTTTTATATTTTATCCTTTGAATAGTCTTTCAAACAAAAAAAAAAAAAAAAAAACGGAAATGCGCACATAAGGAGGACGATGTCAAAAACAAAAATTCTGCATGCATTGAAACGTCCATCCCAGCTAACAGCAACATCGCGCTAATGTCCTTAAGAATACTTTGACTTGTCGTCTGCTCTGGGTTTTGTCACTATCCCACACTTGCGATGTGTGTTTGTGTTTAGAATCCTGCAGCTTTGAATCTAAAGTGTTATTTATTTCACTCATTTCGTACAGAGGGAAGGTGATGATGTTTTCTTTTCCTTGGAAGGAGTTTATTTACAAAAGGGATATGCTGACACTTAGCAATAGTGGTAGTTGTTCTTAGCTGACATTTGTCATTCAAATAACGATTTGTGTATGTGTATAAATGTGTGTTGGAAGTGGATTAAGCTTTTTTTCATGTATGCCGATATTTATTATTTTTGCACTACAAAGAGGGAGAGAGAGAGAGAGAGAGCGATAGCGAGAGAGAGAGACCTGACTCCTATACGTTCAGCCAGACATATCCACTTTAAGTCTGCGCTTGCACATCTCTGTATGACAAGTTGCAATATTATTTGGCAGGATCCTTTCGAAAATCCAACTGTGTGCAGCAGAGTGTACATAATATGTAGGTACCTGTACCTCGAGTAATAATAATTCATGATGAAGCTTATATGTTGTTACTTGTTAGTTGGGTTGTTCTTATTACGTCTTCATCGTGTCCTCGTGTACATGCATATGGAGGAGACATTGTCAAATTGTATGACTGACAAACTACTTGAAGAGCTGGCAATTTATGTTGCCTGTCAAGCTAAATTGACTATACGAGTGGCTGAGATGGAGAAATGGATAGCATATACCTACGAGTAGGTACTTGTGTCAACTAGGAAAATTGTCAAAAATTGTCTCAATATTTTAAAGGTTTGTATATATACATTACATATGTAACTATGTCTATGTAGGAAATGAAACTGACATTTTTATGTCACAAGAGCAGGAAGTGGATTTGCCGAAATTAGCATATACGAATGGCAACTGCCAAGAGCAAGGCAAATACAACTTAGGACACTTTTAAATAATGGGCAAATAAATCTCCGAACACAAAGGTACAACCCACGTAATAATGTGTTGGCACAAATTGCCATGTTAAGTGTCTCGGCTGATGTTGGCCGTTTATGTTAATAGGGAAGACACTATTCTGTGGAAATATTTTTGCCAACGCGAAATCGATTTAGAATTGATTGGGATACGAACTTACGAGTTTCAGATAGACATTTAAACGCTGACGGAAAGTGGTCAACACTTGGTACTTTATCTTCCATCAGGAAGGTATTTGCCGCTCTGCACTGACCACGCCATTCTTTTTTACACCTGTATAGCATTTTGCATTGGTTACCATCACTTAGACTGGGGAATATTGTTGCAATTGGTGTGTGGTATGACGTATGAGCACTTTGAGAAGCTGCGGCTGCTATTCTGAACACAAAGTACTAGACTTTTTAGAAATGAGGAAATTGGAAATTGGCAGCATCTTAAAAATGAACAATACAGAAAAAAGCAAGTACAAAACTAATTAAAATTTGAGCAAAACAATTGGAATTAATTAAAGAAGATGGATTTTATTAACGGTATTAATTCAATAACATTAAACCACTTAAACGGTAGAACCGTAATTTGTACGAGAACGACGACTACTTATAAAAGAATCGGTTATTATTACGCAATTTACGTGATGGATCATTAATACCCTTTTCACACCGAGCCGAAAACACTTGAAAACTTCATCGAAAACAAAAGTTTTCCCATACATTTTTCAGTTTTCAAAACGAGTTGTTTAAAGTCGTTTTCCACCAAAACACCACGAAAACGACTTCCGATCGTTGGGTTGTTGAAACAAACACACCTTATGCAACATTCAGCACAGCATCTGACCGAACAAATGTCAAAACTCACAACTTATAATCATTGTTCACACTAATTTATGTGCTAATATTATTTTTGAAGGCTCAGTCTGAATTAATTTTATTTGTTAATTAATGCCATCGAAATTTGTAAACAAAATAGTTTACATAGAAGTTCCGCGGCTAGTGTCTCACAGCTGATTGAGACGTCAAACGAAAACTAGTTATTGTTTGGTGTGAATGAAATTTCGAGTTTTCGATGAAAACACGTTTTTCTCTGCGGTGTGAAAAGGGTATAAGGCCCGTTTACTGATACTACTCATAGCGATTTAAGTTCGATTTAAATACATTATGGGCTGCTTGTTCTATGTCATAAACTGTCACCCAGATTTTAAGTCGAACTTAAATCGCTATCGTATTAGCAAACGGGCCTAAGCCCTACAAGACTTAAAATATCGGGGCAGTGAATCTCCCCCAATAAGTTTTCTGTTGAGAAAAAAACCTATTGACACATTTCTCCTAACCTCAAGAGATTCGAGTCCAATAAGTTGCAATCGGGCTAAATAAGGGGGTATGTTGAAAAAGTCCGAGCAAGGAAGACGCTTGAGGGCAAACGTAAGAATTTCTTTTGAACTACTTCGATTGTTAAATCTCTCATATTGGAGATGGAATAGACGCATATTCCAACGGCAATCGACCAAACGACAAATATAAAATTTTTATGGCATAGGGGTCGGTGAACACCCATAACGTTTAAGCATTCCCGATGCTCTATTGGCTTTATTTGTGAAATATTCATAGTGGTCAATGTAGGATAGTTTAATATTTAACATAACACCTAAATCTTTTATCAAAGAAGATACGCGGGGATAACCATACTGTCGAAGGAATAAGCGTGAATGAAAGGCGAGGTACGACGGGAAAAAGTATCTAACATTAAGGGACAAGTAGTTTTTATTGCAACACAAAACGAAGCCTTGGAGATGTGCATTCAATGCATCAAAACCAAAACTAGATATTTGGATCATTGCATGAATAGTATATTTTAAAATCATCGGCAAACACCTGGATATTGCAAATAAATTTGACAACATCATTAAGGAATAAAATAAATAAGAGCGGGCCTATGTGACTTCCTTGTGGGACACCGGATGTAATTATGATTTCTTTGGCTAAGTGTCCTCGCAAATTTACAAATTGGTATCTGTTTCCTAAATAGGATGACAGCCATCTAAGAAAAATTGTAGGAAACCCAAAATGTTCAAGTCTGTAAAGAAGAAGCTTGTGGTCAACTCGGTCAAACGCTTTACTGAAATCAGTGTAAATGACATCGCCTTGATTAGATATCTCACTAATACAAAAATTTGTAAAAAGAGATTAGTAACAGTGGATACGTTTTTTTACAAAATCATGTTGGTTATTGCAAATAAAATTTTACAAAATAAAATTCAACTTATCAAACAGTTTAGCGATGGATCTAAAAATTGGATTGGATTGGATCGGATTTAAAAATTGGAACTATAAAATAATTTTTCCATAGGGAAGCAAAAATACCAGTCTTCAACGATACATTGAAAAAAATGTGGCAAAGTATGGAACGTTAAGGAATGGCACACATTTTAAGAAGCCTTCTGGAATACCAGCCAAATTTCTTAGTTTACTCAGTATCATATCTTCGGGAAAAGCATAATGTGACTAAAAATAGATAAATGCGGTGCACCTAAATAAAAAAAAGCTATAACTGAGCCGGGATTTGAATACACTGATTGAAAAAATGCAATAAAAATATTGCAGTTAATCTTTTGACTGAACTTCATAGGAGATTCGGTCTCCCTTTCATCAGATGTGTCAAAAGTACTACTATCATTGTCGCTTTGATTAACATTCACAATGCCCATTTTTATTTCTTGATTAAATAAAGTTACTAAACATGAAGATTTATATTTTTTTAACTATCTTCACAAATGCAAAAGATAACTGAACGCATGGCCTTGAGTTTTCTGCTGCTACTGCGTTTCTGCTGGTAGTGGCTTTAGACCCACTGCTGTCCCGCTGAGAGTGGGTTTCGACAATTTTACAGCGTCTGGCAAGGACCCTCGTTGCGTGTAAGACTTACATTTCTTTCTTCATCAGAAAGATATTAAAAAATCGGTTTAAATCGGCAGTTTGATCGCGTCTGGCGAGGACTTCGCTGCGTGCAAAACGTCTTGGACTCGAATTTTCATGTTCCAGAGGGAATGTTCTATGTTTATGGAAAATGACATTCGGTAACGTAAAATATTAAAAAATATGTTTAATCCGGTACTTTGGTCGCTTCTGGCAAGGACTTGGCTGCGCGAAAAACGTCTTGGACCCATATTTTCATGTTTAAGCTGATATACTCTGTTGCTTAGGTGTATAATCAAGTGGTTTCACATATTACTACTTTGGAAAATGACCCATATTCGACGCGCTGTCACACGCTTCGGCTCCCACGATTTACTGCCAGACTGTCTTTTTCGATACACTCTGTATTTAGGCTATCAGTAGTGCAGATATCTTTCGGTTACCTCTCAGACAGAAAAATTACTGCGGGCTCTTGGCCTAGTACAACTCCCAATAAATTTAAACAGACCAAAATTGAACCTTTTCAGGTGATTAATATAGGGTAGTTAAAAATACACTCACAACCTAGTAACAATAATTTAACTTATGTTCCTCGAGATGATTTATTTGCGTGGTGGCTACAGTTTTCAAAAATATTTTTCGGTAATAAATAGGACGTAAACTTTTCTGATAAAAAAAAATATATATATATATTCAGCAGCATAAATATTCGAGTTTGTATTTAAAACTATTGGAAAAATTAAAAATATCAAGTGCACTTACCTAAATTAACGTATATAATATCTTCTGGAGTAACACTAAAACGTGGCGGTGCATGCACATCTAAATGGAACCATGTACCGTTCTTATGCTGTTTGGGATCACGATTCAAGAATACAACTTTACACTCGTACCATCCCTGATCCGATTCCTTGATGTTGGTCAAATTGAGCGATGCCGATCCGAATGGTGAGTCCTGTGACACACGAGACACACGATCCTTGTAGCCCTCTTCGATGTGTTCCGGATAACTCTCGTACCAAATGTAGATGGGTAAATCTGATCCCTATTTTTGTTTTGTGTTTTTTTTTCAATTGGAATATTATAGAAATTAATTAATAGTTTTAAATAATTTTTTAAATTTCCTTAAAAATACAATAAAATTAAAAGAAATTCTTTTTTTTTCGTTACCAATATGAAAGCAATGTATATAAGTAAGTTTGTATATATTATATATTTTTTATATACATATGTACAACTAATGCGAATGCTGATTTAAGTTTTAATTGTATTATTAATTACTAAATGCAAATATTTAATCGAAGCGTTTAACAATAAGACAAAAAATATAAATAAAGCGTGCATATAGAAATAAATGTTTGTGCGTGTTTGTATATTCTTCTGTTGGAATGTAATACAATATACCACACATAATACAACCTCAACCGCAGTGTCCTGTTACGTAATTAGTTAAACAATGATTTTGGTGTAGCGCATATATTTATTAATTTACGTACAGACACCAATATATATATTTTTTTAACAACGAGGACATGTATTTTTGTAACATTATACCTGATCACCATGGCAAAGATATTCGCATGCAGTTATCCTGCGAAATTAATAGGTAATCATGTCATTTTATTTTATTTTCATCCAATGTGCCTCCACTTTCGTGCCGCATACAAAAACGAGTGCATCGGTGGGGAAAGAGAGTTTTTTTTTATTTCGTATCCTTGTCGTGGTTTCTGATGTTCAGTTTTGGTTTATATTTTTTGTTAACGCGTGTGTGAAAAACGTTTTTTTTTTTTCCTTGTTCCTGCTGGTGTACGTATAAATCGCGAAATTGATTTTCAATTTTTTTTTTCTTTTTTTCAGTATATTCTATGTTGGTTGGTAGGTATTCTGAATAAATTACACGGTTTCCTTGAAAATATCCATAAACCAACCAGAAACGTGTTTTATGCTAAAACGTAAGGCTTCCGATATATCACGCAACCGATATTATATAGCTTGGTACCACAAGCACGACGCTGCGAGGGGATTTTATTTTTAGCAATTATTTTGGAAAATCGCAAGTGAATTGATTTATACAGAGAGTGTGTGTGTCAGAGAGAGAGAGAGAGAGAAAGAGTGAAAAGGAAGGACGGTGCAAGCCAGGGCTACCAACGTACTTAATATGTATAGTAGATCTACTTCATTTAATTTTTTGTATCCATCTGCTACGTATCAACTTATTTCTACTTCTTTTGACTCATTTTTTGTATAACTATCAAAATTGCATTTAATATCTATGTGTTTTATTGATTCATTTTTGCAAATGAAAAAAGTCATTTGCTTGATCTGAATGCCCTCATCGTAAAAATGTAGGTACTACAATTTGCTTTCAGTTTTCCAAATTGTCAAACTTCTTGTTATGGAGGAGAATTCACTTGAATTGAATGGATTGAAATGGAACAAAAACTTCCTATGTATCTATATCTATATCTATACATACAATAAAACTGTAGGCATTTTCTTTGTTACCTAATGACGTGAAAACTACTGCACAGATTTCGATGAAATTTTTTTTGAAATGTTCCTTAAGATTCTGAGAAACACATAGGCTATTCCTTTTATTACCATGCCTATTTTTTGGAGCGCTTTTGACTAAAATGTGTTTTTTTCTGACTTTACTGCCTTTTACTCGCCAGTAAACAAACAATTCTTAATCAGTGCAAACAAAACAAAATACTCAGGAAAGCCAACACTTTTATAGTTATTTTAAGCCATCAATCAGCTTTCTATGTCCTTTAGAAGCTAAGCTACAACCTAAAATCTAACAAGAACAAAATATAAATTTATTTTCTCAAATCGAATATTATCAGCAGCCGCGTTTCTTGATCGTTGTTCTGCTTTGGAGTGGTTGTGTGGCGCACATCGCACAAGCATGTTCATATGAAAAAAAACTGCGTGGTGTTTTCTCCAAATTAAGTGAAACGAAAGAGAAGTATGCGACGTGAATGTGTATGTAATCAACAGGGACAATGTGTTTCAGAGGAAATGCGCAGGTGGCTGATGACGTGCGCTGATGGACGTATGGTGGTGTATATAGAAATTGAGTTCAAGGTTTTTGTTTTAGTGGTTGTTATAGTACCTACGTTGATACCTACAGTAAAGAATTCAAGAAGTAAACACGATATAGGTGAATTATGTTGTTTGATTTATTTATTGTTGGTGTAGATGTAGATACAAATTTCAGTTAAGGCTTTTGTTTTAGTATAGTTGTTTTGATTTTACCTACGTTGATGCCTACAGTAAGGAAGTGGAACTTTAATACTCACGCTGTTGAATTTCATTTATTTAAATTGGTGTTTTAGGTAAATAGATTTGTTTGATTTATTGTTTCACATTGACAATGTTCACCGCTTTGTTTTAGCTAGACTGTTGATTTTAAACAAATATGCCGTTGAGAAAACGGTCAAATCTCTTTTATTGGAAATTACACAGTCTCACGCCGCGTACGAAGTTGCGGGCGTAGCTAGTTTCAAAATAAATCAATGTACTGTGTACCTATTAATTTGCGAAACTTATACTTTAAAAGCTGTACCTAGTGGTTAAACGAGAAACTATTCAACTTTATGTTTTCGTTCTGAATATGAGGTACATTCTTTTTTGGACCTATATAAATTTATTTTGTCTATAGATTTTTTATTTTTCATTATCTGCTACTCTTTTTGACGTATCTACTTCGTTTTTTTTTTTTTTTTGGGACATTTGCTACACCTTCTGCTCAACATGAGGGCTGCAATTGCATAAATTTGACATCAGTGATATTTGGTTCCAAAAAGACTGTGTCACGCGCCACACGCAACGGACCCGTCGATTGGTCGCCAAGATTGTGTGATTTAACGCCTCTAGTTTAGGGAGCTCAAAACCAATAATGATTATTACTCATGTGAACCATTCACTTCCGTTAATAAAGCTGAGAATGTTATCAGCGCTGGTGTAGCGTAGATCACTAGGATCATTGAGAAAGTACTTTCCTAAGTACGCCATCCTTAGGTTGGATAGAGCTGGACAATTGCAGAGAAGGTGAGTGATGGACTCATCCTCTTCTCCATCCCTGCAGCTTCATTGTATGGCAGTCCAAGTCTTGGCGCATGTCTGCCCAGAATAAAATGACCGCTAATGACATTAGCAACCAATGAGATACTAGATTTGTTGAGTCGCAGAAGCTCCTTGGATCTTTTAGTATCCAGTGTCGGCCAAGTAAGCCTGGCAACGTTGCAACATCCAAGATGTTCCCATCTATGGTTTACTTTTCTTGTTGCGTCCGCACTAATGATCGAGAAATAGGGGTCGTATTGATCGAAATGTGCGGCCGAGTCATCGAAAATTGGGTTCAACGTATCGACCGCTGCAGACGTCCCCGTGGTAGTTAATGATCGAAGTCGAGTTCTATTCATAAATGTTTTGATAGAAATTCAAGCATAATATACTTTTTTTTTGAGATATCTCAAGTAGTTTACATTTTATTTAAAAAAAATTGGTGCGACTTTGGTAAAAGATGATAATCTCTCTGCAGAATTCTTGAAATTTCTTCTGAGTACGGTGCAAGGACGAAATGGAGTAATTTTATTTCAAATCAACAAAAAGCTGAAATTAATATGCCCCAGCTCATAAATGTATGCAATGATAAAAACGTATGCATTGATAAAATGTATGCAATGATAAAACACAGTGACACATTTCCGTCCCCGCAAGTTAAATGTTTGGAATTACTCCACCAGATTCCAAAAAATGTATGCAATGATTAAACCCAGTGACGCATTCCCTGTCCCCGCAAGTTAAATGTGTGGAATTACTCCAATAGATTCCAATAACGCGCGCTTTGATGTTTACGCATCAAAAAAAGTTGTCAAGTCTTTAATGAAAGACAATTTTATATACAACTTGATAAATGTTTAAGGTCGTGGATTCATGGGAAAGCCAATTTATAACGGCTTATTTAGATACTAGAAGTTTGGATAAGTACTTTTTTGTTCTTAATAAACCCACAATTTGTCACTTTCAGGAAATTGCTTTTAAATACTTAATGGCATCATATCTGCTCAAAAACAATCAACAAAAAGAAGCTTATAATTTCCAATCTATCTCAAAGCCACAAATTTTAACGTCTCCTACGTCAAAGCCGATTACTAACGTTGTCACTCATCCAAAATATGATTACTTACGGGAAAGGCGAACCGCAACAAAAAAGATATCAAAACAAAACTAAATCCTAAAACAAAACTCTGACCAATAATGCTGCATTTATCATTGTTGTGCAAAATTCAGGACTTATATCCATCCACAATTTCCCAAAGATTTCTCTGACACTATTTACAGTACCGATATTGTTGTGTCGCCACACACATATAGGTTTCGGGATGATTGGGTGGAAAAACCGCCAACCACCCATCAGGAGGATATAATAGCGATAATAAATTTATTCCATTTTGATGGAGTGTCCTAATATTTCGGACAAATAATGTCACACACATTTACATTTGCACAAGGATATCTAACATGGAGATTTTGGCATACGAATGTGGCCATACTTGAGCGACTGATGTACTAAATTTTACTTTTACTGTAGTAAAACTATTGGTCGACTAGGGACTCATAAAGCAATTCCCCAAACCATAGGGAAATATAATGTGTCAATTGTGTGTGTGTGCAAGTGACATCGTGTGCGTATGTATCTATCGCTATGGTGTCATGTAATCGAAATAATAATTTATTAATGCGTTTGTATGATGTGGCAGAATTGACTATTATTTTGACTTATGAATACAAAAGCTTAAGTGTAATGAAGGGATACGATATGTAGAGAGAGAGAGAGACTGCGTATCCTGGGTGTGG
The DNA here is from genome assembly GCA_946477585.1 of Cheilosia urbana. Classification (NCBI taxonomy): domain Eukaryota; kingdom Metazoa; phylum Arthropoda; class Insecta; order Diptera; family Syrphidae; genus Cheilosia; species Cheilosia urbana. The sequence goes on from OX297854.1 coordinate 154,947,265, forward strand.
TTACAAATTCTGATTAATATTTATATTAGCAATTCAGTATAATATGTTAGGGTGGTACTCATGAAGATAAGGTAAATTTATGTCGCAACGTCCTTAGGAGTGTAGTTGATTTTTTGATGAAGTATCTACCATGGTTGATATACGACAGATTGCCGGATACCCCCAGAACGTATGTTTTATTCGAATAGCTAGATATATATATATTTTTTTTTTTTTTTTTTTCATGATGGCTTCTTCACATTATTAGATGCATTGTAAATAGGTCAACATAGTAATGCGGAACTACCTCGTAAGCTATGGCAATATAGGTATTACATGAAACTGAATAGAGCGCAAACGTTCATTTACAAAATATACAAAATATATAAAAGCTCACGCTAAGTCTGTCATTTAAAGTTACCATATCCAGACAACGGTGCAACAGAAGCTCAGGATATTTTTGGCCGTTTTTCAGTGATCATCAGCTCGTGATGAAAGCTCTGCGACTTATATAATTTGTCGCACTTTATCTAAAGTCAAATTAACAGCCAGCTTCTTAAAAACTCGAATATAATGCTCAAGCCAGGTCTCCAAATACAGTCCCATCCGTTACTGGCTTTTCCAAAATACCATTGCATGATTTTTAATAAAATAAATAAATAAATAAATGGGAGCGTATCGGAATCCCGCTTTTTGAAATCCCGCTTTTCAAAAATCCCGAAAAAAAAGTTTTAAAATCCCGTCTGCTAAAATACTGTTTTTTTTTAAATCCCGTCTTCTAAAATCCCGCTTGTTCAAAATCCCGATCTATTATAATCCCGCTTTTTAAAATCCCGCCTATTCCCGCTAATCCCGTTTTTTTACAAAATATTGTTATCAAAAAAAAAAAAAAAAAAATAGATGTTGGTTATATGCGCTTTTTTATTCTATTATTATATATTTAAAAATATTAAAAATACTCCACCAAAAAGAAAATGCATCCGAATGTTTTTACTGTAAGCACATATTTGTTTTTGCTTACATATTCAACATTGTTTTTACGCATTGCGAAAATAGTATATAATGCACATAAAAACCTTCCTCTTGCTAACGGTTTTACCCTTATCATTTACTGCTGTAATAATTATTGGAGTTCACGCCAATTTATATTGTGTAGAATATCATATAACATTATTTTATTTTTATTTTTTTTAATTATTGAAGATTGTCATATTTATTACTTAAAAATGTATTTTGATATTATTTACTTCTTATTTTGTTACTTCCTCTAAAATTGATAAACGTTAAAATAAACTGCATTTCAAAAAAACACTCATTGCTTAATTTATTTTAATGCTCTTATTATCCCGCTTTTACAATCAAAAGTAGTTGTTTTATTTTAAAAAATCGCGCGAAACGGGATTATAAAAAACGGGATTATAAGAGGCGGGGTTTTAAAAAGCGGGATTTTAAAAAAGCGGGATTATAAAAAGCGGGATTATAAAAAGCGGGATTTTAGTAGCGGGATTTTAAGAATCGGCATTATAAAAAGCGGGATATCGAACCCAACCCTAAATAAATGGTTTGCGCAGCAGGTCCGGAGGGGCCCTAGGCCTAAACTCACGTTTTTGTGTGAGTTTTTCATTTTTGAAACGAGTGGAAGGGATCTACAATTTTATGCCGACTCCAAAGGGCTAATTGAGAAGCTCTTTCAAGACAGTTATACTCTCGGATTTTTGTCAGACGTTCGCGAGAGGTGGCGCAGTGGAAAAAACCTTAAGTTGGAATTTGGGTTTTTGCGGGATTCGAACCTCGATCCCTCGCTTAGTAGTCCAACACATGTTATGATTTTGAATGCCTGTAGAAAATTGCCCACGCCCTTCTGACTTTTTGTACAAAATGAGAGAAAAGCCCTCTAATAAGAAGGCTACCTCATTTTAAGCTACTACTTAATTACTATTCAGGCAACAAAATTCAAATGAAAACAACAACTTTAACGACTCGCATCTTTATGATCAAGTATCCATTTTTTCAGCTTGTAAATTATTCCCCGACTCGAGTAGTAGCAAAGGATTGTCCCGTGGATCATGATGACAAAGCAAAAAAACCTGGTCGTGGCACACAAATCAATTTCGTCATATGAAGGACCCATTCCAAAGTCCCAAAGTCAACATGTTAAATATATTTATGGCTCTATTTTTTGCCAGGATAGAAATTTGTTGATTAATTTATCGTTGTTGCGTAGGAGGATGTCATAAAAATAAAGATGCCACCTATCTATGCTGCGATGCCTACAAATTTGATGGGTTCTACAATAAAATATCCTTATCTCTGTATTGGAATTCATTACTAGCTATTTTGCTATTAATTTCTATCAGCACTGCTGGGTTGGAACGAATTAAATCACAAGGGGCATGTGTGTTTTAATACATCCACGTGTCCTGTTAATTAGTAATGTGGGTTGTGCCATCCCAAATTGGATCCTTGGTCTAATGACAAATGGGCCTGGATAAGTTTAATGGTATAGCGTAGGATTGGCTACATTTTTATGAATGCCGTCTTGGATTGGATTGGTCTCGAAGATGGAAAAACCTTGTGTTGTGTTTGAGATATGATACATACGATGAATGCATGTATTAAAATTTACTACAATAGGGCTTCCTTTATTTTTTCCAGGTTATCATAATATCTTTTTCAAAAGTTTTTAATTAGACCTCAACATTTTTATATGGTTTCGCAAAAGACCGGAATAGCAACAGTTTCTAAGTAAGGGTGATTTTTTAAGAGGTTTAGAACTTTAAAAAAAAAAAAAACACAAAAATTCGAAAAAATGAATGAAATATTTATTTGAATCGATAGTTTGAACCTTGCAATTTAATGTTTAAAGATAATTTCATGCAAATGTTGACTGCGGCTGCGTCTCAGGTAGTCCATCTGCTGAGTCCAATTTTGGCATACTCTTTCACACATATCGGCCGGTATCTCACGAATGAATGCATGGATGTTGGCTTCCAGTGCGTCAATCGAAGCGGGCTTGTCCCTATACACATTAGCCTTGACATACCCCCACAAAAAATAATCTAATGGTGTCAAATCGCACGATCTAGGCGGCCAATTGACCGGCCCGAAACGTGAAATTAACTGTTCACCAAACTCGCCTCGCAATTGCGCCATTGTTTCGCGTGTTGTGTATCATGTGGCACCGTCTTGCTGAAACCACATATCATGCAAGTCAAGAACTTCCATTTCGGGCAAAAAAAAGTTTGTTATCATCGCTCGGTAGCGTTCACCATTGACAGTAACGCTGCGATTCGCATCATCTTTGAAGAAATATGGCCCAATAATGCCGCCGGCCCATAAACCGCACCAAACAGTGGCTTTTTCGGGATGCATTGGTAGCTGTTGCAATGCTTCTGGCTGATCTTCACTCCAAATGCGGCAATTTTGCTTATTTACGTACCCATTCAACCAAAAATGAGCCTCATAGCTGAACACAATTTTTCGATAAAAAAGCGGATCCTCGGCCAGCTTTCCAAGAGCCCATTCACCAAAAATTCGGCGTTGTGGTAGGTCGGCTGGCTTTAGTTCTTGCACAAGCTGTATCTTAAAAGGCTTTACGCACAAATCCTTCCGCAAAATTTTCCACGTAGTGCTGTAACAAAGGCCTAACTGCTGGGAACGGCGCCGAATCGACATTTCGCGGTCTTCTGTCACACTAGCTGATACGGCCGCAATATTTTCTTCACTACGCACAGTACGTAAATGTGTTGGTGGTTTAATGTCCAACAAAGTAAATTTGGTGCGAAATTTGGTCACAATCTTCCGAATAGACTGCTCAGAAGGTCGAGAATGCCGATCATAAAATGGAAGCAGCGCGCGATGAACATTTCGAACCGAGCACGAATTTTGATAGTAAAATTCAATAATTTGCAAGCGTTGTTCATTTGTAAGACGATCCATGGTTAAATTGCAAACCAAACTGAAGCTGTTTGACAGTGACACAAGGTACTAAACACACGTCAGCTGTCAAAACCAGTGTTGCCAAAACCAAACCAGCTAAAAAATCACCCGTTATTTGGTTTTCGGTTTTTAAACTTAAATCAGAGACAGTTTTCATACGGAAAGGAGGGAAGGAAGGAAAAAGACATTTGCAAACAGCCGTTACGCCTCCAGTCAAATATGTTTGCTGATTTTTTCATTTCAACCGTTCAGCAGCAGTAAGATTAGGATTTTTAAAAATTAAATAGGTCCTGATGATAGTTCAAAATAACCAAATCACATTTATCAATTTTTTATTTATTTCAATCAAATGAGTATACCTACCCCTACTGTTCTTGATAGATTTCTTAATATAAGTATTTACTTGAAAACGACCACCAAAGCCTAAAAAAAGAATTATTTTTTTCCTAAATGAATTCCTACTAAGTGAAAATCGAACATCATCATTATATTAATACGTGAAAATCTGAAGATTCCGTAGGTACACCTTTTTAGTATTTATTATGAAATGAGTAGAAAAAAACATATCATTCGAAAGGTAGGTACTGTGCACAAACCAACAATCCTCGGTATATGTCGCTTAAGACTGGTTAAATGAAATTAAGAATTTCCCATATGAAATGCTTATCAGTTAATTGAACCCATTTTGGTGGCGCCATATTGCCATAGTAACGTAGGTACCTATTCAAATATAATAATCATCTTAGATTAGAATATATTTTCGAAGGAATGCAATTTACGAACCCCTCAAAGTAAGCAATTTCGTAGGTACCTACCTAATTTTAATTCAGGGGAATTCGAACTATGCGAGGTGTTAACTGCGCGACGGTTGGTTTTAATGCTGTTACTATATCGAAACGAACGTTTTTCGACATGATTATCTTCTCTTATATAAAAATGAATGTCTGTTTGTATGTCCTTTATAGAATCCTAAACTATGCATTTGATCATGTGATGATCCATAGCAAAGTTGTTGTGCATGAGTCCGCGAAGGTTTCTGAGTTGGTACGACCAATTTTAGACAGAGGGGCGTGGCACCGCCCATACAAAAAAAAACATTAAAAACCTTAAATTTCGAAAGCCACTGAATCGGTTGAGTTAAAATTTACACACAATCTTAGATATTGGCCTAGGAGTATACCTGTGAAGATTGGTCAAAATTGGACAAAGGGGCGTTGCACCGCCCATACTAAAAAAAAACATTAAAAACCTTATATTTCGAAAGCCACCGAATCGATTGAGTTGAAATTTATACATAATCTTACGTATTGGCCCAGGAGTATACCGTTGAAAATTGGTCAATATTGGACAAAGGGGCGGGCACCACCCATAAAAAAAAATCTTATATTTTGAAATCCACCGAATTGATTGATTGATTGAGTTCAAATTTATTGCCGTGGCAGTTAATGCTGAGTTGTGGGTGACATGAGAATTTATGTAAATTGTGAAATTCATTTAAGGACTTTAGTCAAAAAGCGAAAGGCTGACTGATACGAAAGAAATTGAGTAGCATGTGTATTGTGCATGCTCGGAATAATTATTTTCATTGCATTAACGAATTTTGGCAGAACGAAGTTCGCCGGGTCAGCTTGTTTTGCTATAAATTTTCATTGTGACGGATTAAAATATTAATCATGAGGAAAACTATTTTCAAAGGGGAGCATTTTTTTTTTTTTTTGATATGTGCGAGTAGATAGGTATCGCTTTTTCGCTTATAACAAAAAAACACCGGTACAATCGAAAATTGTGGTACCTACGTTTTTTAGTATTTCATCCTTATAAAAGATAGGTTCGATTTTCGACTACAAGCGAGGCTAGTCAGAATGACCGCTGCAGAGTTCTGAAAAGTCGAAAGAAAAAGGGCCATTTATAAAAAAGTGTCATTTATAAAGCCATTCTGCAAATTTACAATTTTTCAACGATATTTAACAAACTCCGGTTCGATAAACTTGCTGTGCTAGGCAACTGCGGTACGTTTTAAAAGTTTTTATTTGGAAATAAGGGTATTTGGAAAGTTTTCAAAACGCGCCAACTAAAAAGGGCCCAAATAGCAAAAAATTGGCAGAAAAAAAGGTCACGCTGACTAGTATACATTAAATGTAGGCAGCAAAAACGAGCAATCAATATGGCCAGTTAAGTCGTCATGAGCAAACATTACGGAATAATATACCTATCCTTCTTTTGAAAAGAGGTTCCAAATTTATTGAATGACATGTATCCTTAGGTTAGGTTGAGTGGGGTTGTGAGGTCGTCACAAAAGACCATCAGGCACCAAAGCGGGCCCATCGGCAAAAAGTAAGTACCGAATATTTTCTAATATTCAAACAAAGGCCATTACGAATACATCAATTATTTTTAATCGGTTTAGATAATTTTGTAACGCTAAGGCATCTGAGTTTATTGTTTTGTAGATCCTTAGATCAACTGCATACAAAATAAATTTAAAGTTTAATACGAAAGAGGATAGGTCATTGATAAAAAGAAGAAAAAGAAGAGGCCCAATGTCGCTTGCTTGGGGAACACCTACAAAATTTCGAAATTCGTTCGAAAAAGAGGTTCCAATTTTAACAAATTGTTTGCGGTTAGACAGGTAACTGCCAGCGTTGCCACTTAAAAAAAAGTGAAGTAGATCTGAGCCAAAAAGTCAAGTAGATTCAAGAAAAGGGAAGTTGATCTCAAAAACATAGTTTTCATATCGTTTGTATAATAATTCTTTCATGTATTTGGCTAAACTTTTCAGAACAGACACAACAACCAAAACCGAACCAAATGTAACTATAACCTCTTTGACAGAAAATTTAAAGGACGACAATGATAACCGTCAGAAAATTGTGATGAAGTGTGATGGAATTTATTCGTTTGAAATGTGAATCCGAGCTTACATGAAAGAGTGTAAGAAACTTTTAAAATATACATATTATATATGTACTAGCTGACCCGGCGAACTTCGTTCCGCCCAAATTCATTAATGTAGGTAATGAAATTAATAATTCCGAGCTTTCGCTTCATTCTGCTTCATGTAATTCGGTCAATTCAAATTTTTTATTCAAAAGGTATATTAAAATTAAATAAATAAATAAAATCAAATACTTGTCGGCCAACCTACCACTTTTCCACTGAAATGCTTTATGGTACACAACATTTTTGGTTCTATTTCTATTATCGGGTTTGTACACGTACAAAGCGAGAGCTTTGACGAAACGTGAAATTCAAGATTTATGCCACACACAGCGATTGTCCTTGCGACTTATTAATTGTCATAGCAAAAGCGAGAAGTACGGGAAATTGAAAACGCTTAAATACGAACGACAAATCGTTATGAAAAAGTAGAATCCGCGGAATAAAAACATCTCGCCTTTGAATTTTCCAATAAAAATCGTTGCTTGAATAATATTTTGTATTAAATTCTTCACAATCAAACGCGTACCGCTACAAAGTTTTGGTTCTTACATTGCTGCAGTATTCTTTGCATGCAGGTTCTTCATCCACTTGCAGATTCAATGGCAATTTCAATGCAGAATGAGCTGTTCGACCGCCTTCTAACAAAGTAGCCACTATCCCAGAAGAGGCTAGGGCCAAAGCGATCTCAGATCTCGAATGAATTGTACCAATCAGTGAAATCAGGAATGTATTTCCAGTTTCACCGGGCGCATCAAGGAGAAAATTCCGCCATTTTCGATATCGACTGCTTGCATCAATTCATCGTACACTTTCTTTTATTCTTGATTCAACATTGGCACATTTGTTCGAACAGCTTGACTCAATGCGATTCGACCGAAGTCCATTTCTCGCTCAAATTCTGGATTAAATGCGTCTTGCATTGAGAGATTTGGCTGTGGCATCCCCAATTTGCACAACAAATTGCCACTCATGAGCAGACACATATCCTCGAACAAAATCAAAGCTTTGTTGCGCATTTCATCTGACATCTCCAGTTCATTATCCGATGTCACAGTGCGAATTCGATGCAAAATATCGTCGGCCATAATATCATCTTTGTATAATCAAAGTACCTATCTACTTCATTTCAAAAAGTTACTTAATGTAACATAGTAAACATAATTTATTAGAACAAAGTTTTTAGGTACCTATATTTAAAAAAAAAAAAAAAAACTTCAAAATTGTTGACAACAACAATTTGCTTGGAAAATAATTAAAATAATTGACAACAACAATTGCTTTTAAAATTCAAAATATTTTTTTTTGTATTTGAAGTATCACTACTCGATTTCTATCCAGTCTATTTTTTTTCAAAGTGTACAAAAATGAATTTATTGGAATGGCGGTTGCACCTTCTTTCAAAAATTTATCATACTAATATATTAACCTTCTCTGCATGGTCTATTAACCAACAAACAAAACTAAATCAAAATCGGATGTGTGTGGCAGTCGGTAGGCTGTCACACACACATTTATCAAGTTATTTTTATATATATAGATTTTTTTTTTTTTTTGAAGCAGATCTAAGGGGACATTTTTTATACGAGTGTGTTATGTATGCGTCTTGTAATTTGCTTAAGCATAACGTAACTAAAGTTCACACAAGCGAAACTTTTCCCCATTTATATCTATAAAAAAAATTCTCCCTCCTACTTTCCCGACATGTATTACATGTATTGCAGGAAATTGGTCAAAGTTTCTTTCGTACGAGATAAAAGTTTTAGCATTAATTACCCTTTGAGACATTACATTTCATATGAGCTATGACTATGACCTATGTCAAAGGCGCCGCGTACTTGGTATACTCATGCGTCATGCCTCATGCCCCATGGGGGTTGGCAAAGTATCATGCTCTTTTCGAATACAGCGAGGTTTCTGTGTTCCTTTCAATTATAAGGTGTGTTTTTCTCTTCGGAGGTACACTTTATTCAGACCTTCGGGATCCACAGAAATCCGACGACTTACGGTGCGATTTTATTTTTTAACTTGCAAATCACCGACGTATCTAGATAAAACATATATTGGGACATATGTCGGAAAATTTTTGGGAAAAGGAAACTCTCTCCTCTTTTGAGGGCCAGATACACATCAAATGAGTAAGTTTCTCTACTTTCTTAAGCACATTTTAAGAAAGTCCTGTAAAATTCATAAATGGGGGTTAGTTGATTTCAAATTCAGTATCAAAAATGAACGAAAATTTACTCAAATTTCTGGTGACAATCGCCAGTTTTTCGCCCATCGTCCATACCTTAAAAAGAGAACAGACACAAGCTTCGAGCAAAAATAAATGTACAAATTTGTTAATTTCCACACATTGCCTCTTCACTCTTTCCAGTATTAAGGCTTTAAGGGCTTGCTCTTGTCTGCATTTTAAATCTCTCAGTTCCTAGATATGAATAGTTAAAAGTGGCCCTTCAATCCACTCACCTGAACCTGACTGCTTCATATTTTATTAATTTTTGAAAGGACTAAGACAAACAAAATTGAAATATTTGTCCTTTTCGGTATATACATGCCCGCATATGCAACAACATTTTTCTGCCTCTCTTTCAATTTAATGTTACACACGCTCAGGTGTACACATATAGTGTAAACTTTGCGAATAAAAATAATAACAAGCGCATAGTCCCTCGTCACAAACCATTTTTTTTTACATTCATCCTCTCCCTTTATGTAAATTAAGCCACTTGCAGAATTTTTGCAAATGTACCTTGCTATTGTACCCACATTTTCTCACTTTTATCCGGATATGACTCATCCCAACGATACACATTTTTGCTTTTTAAATATTAAAAAAATACATACACACATGCATAACAAACAACAACAACTGCGGGTACAGCATATATTCCAATCGTCACCACTTCGCGTAGTCTGCGCGAAGTAATTTTACAGGTGTGGTCCGCAATCATTGAATATCCAGCTGACTGTTTTTATTTTCCCATCGTTATGGGATAGGGAAGCAACAAGGATTCAGAGAAAAAGTGCCTATCGATATGTGTTAGGGGGAAGGGAATAAATGGGTCGCAAGAAAACATTAAACAAGGGTCCACGCGAAAAGGGAATACTGTATGTATCTACGGCGAGATAAATATTTTTGTGATAATTAAAAGAGTGGTTGTAGGTCCTCATATATGTGTGTTAATTTATAGCCAGTGTGTGTCGAGAGTCGAGGCTTTCATTACTCATATTTAAACAAATTCAATTTATGAGTCTGCCTACCCATATTTCCATAAAGGATATATTTTCATATTCCTCTGTGCAGGCTTATCATCAATCATTGGGTTTTTGTATATTTTATTTTTGGTGAAGCCAGCATTTTTATGCAGTGATTGCGAGGTATTATATGACGCAAGCCTTTCCTCGTTGTCGACATTGGTATTGTGCAAAAAATGCGAACAAGTCCTTCAATCGTACCATAAGCCACTGAAAATGACATTTTTTTTCTTGGTTTTTTGCAAAATCAACTTTACCAGACTTCGAGCTCGGAATTGGTCTAGATGTCTGCAAAAAAATGAAATGTAAGACTCTGGGTCTGGGTGCTTACAGCCAATCGGTTTATTTTTTTATTTGTTCGAACGAATGGACTCAGTGGTAAATGTGGCGAACTACTTAGTGGGGTTCGACCCCCAAAAAATCGAAAACATTTCGTAAGCCTTTTTTTTACTGATAGGACTATTTCTCTAGGCACACTGGCCGATGAGAACGGTTGTCAGACACAAAATAAGAGAGAGACACTTCAACTCTTGCTTAAAACTCACTTTCCCGGTTCAACTATTATTGATCCCCTCACAACAAACCTATCCCCCCAACTCGAGCGGATTTGTCTGCCGACGAGAGGGGACTGGAAAATTGCGAAACAAATCTGAAACCAGAACGCCATTAAATGGGCCATAAACTCCCTGAAGCCTTATAAGGCAGCAGGTGAAGACGGCATATTTCCTGCACTTTTACAGCAGGGAATTGGTGTACTGGTACGTGGTACCCATATTCACCAAACTGTTCAGTTGCAGTCTAGCCTACGGTCACATACCGGAAGCCTGGCGGAAAGTAACAGTTAAATACTTACCTAAAGCAGGGAGGAATTTGGATTCAAGCCCAAAATCCTTTCGCCCCATCAGTCTCATGTCTTTTATTCTTAAAAGCATGGAAAAACTCATTGATAGACACATAAGGGATGTAGCGCTAACACATTTTCCGGTCAGTAAGTCTCAGCATGCCTATCAACCAGGAAATGCACCGAGTCAGCACTCAGTGACTTAGTAACAAAAATTGAATCCTCCATTAATTTTAAGGAAATCTGTCTTGTCGCTTTCCTTGATATTGAAGCAGCTTTCAATTACACGTCCTATGAGTCCACCCACAGGACTCTCAACAACATGAATCTATCTCCTATTATTGGAAGATGGATAATGTCAATGCTGAATAGCAGAATAATTCAGTCCCGCATCGATGATGCGGAAATATCAGCACTCACAAGCAGAGGGTGTTCTCAGGGGGGTGTCCTTTCGCCCCTCTTATGGTCCCTTGTCATTGACGATTTACTTCAGTCCCTGACAAATCAAGGGATCTATGCCGTAGGATATGCCGACGACGCTGCAATCGTCGTCAGTGGTAAATTTGAAAGCACGGTCTCAGAAATACTGCAGTACGCTTTAGCTGTTGTTCAGAGATGGTGTAATAAAGAAGGTCTTTCTGTTAATCCAAAGAAGACAACTATAGTCCCCTTTACTAGACGGAGGAAACTTGATCTCCTGATTCGCCCTACCCTGTTCGGCGAAACCATTGAATTCTCTCGAGAAGCCAAATATCTGCGAATTATCCTTGACAGTAAACTATCATGGAACCAGCAGATTGAACATACCGTAAACAGAGCCACCAGATCTCTATGGATCTGTCGTCGAGTCTGCGGTAAAAACTGGGGTCTTAGGCCTCGGATGATATACTGGCTCTATTCGCTCGTCGTAAGACCAGCGGTTACCTATGCCGCCGTGGTCAGGTGGATGAAGACTAACGAAGTCACCACAGTTAAAAAGCTAGAACGAGCCCAACGTATAGCCGGAAATTGTATGACGGACTGCTTACGCTCCACACCGACTATGACACTCAATGTCATCATTGGTCTAACACCTCTTCAAACACATATTCAAATGGAAGCCAGACTGGGTGCTCACCGCCTGTTCCATTCGAACAACTTTGACTCTTATACCTATCAAGGAGGTCATCTGTCCTTACTCAGCACCATTGAGCCTTCAAGCTCATTTAGCATGACTCTTGATGACATGCTACCGAAATATGTCTTCCACAAAAACTTCTCCATAATCATCCCCCCTAGGGAAGAGTGGGAGGAATGTAAACATTTTCCATTTCGACTTGACATCATCTGGTACACAGACGGTTCTAAGATGGAATCAGGGACTTGCTCTGGAGTCTACGGTGAGTCAAACCAGGTGAACTTGTCAGTCAGCCTTGGGAAGAACTTATCCATATTCCAGGCTGAAGTCCTTGCAATCAACCATTGCGCTAGAATAAATCTAATTTCTAACACACGTGAAAAAAACATATTTGTATTCTCAGATAGCCAAGCAGCTCTCAAAGCTCTTGACTCATCTGGCACAATAGGCCCCTCTAAGAAGCCACAGTGCCAGAGCTCATTGAAAGCTCTCCTGCCTTACAATCTAATCTAACCCAAGTCTTTTTTTTTCAATATCCATCCTTTTGCGAATGTTTTGCAAAGAGTACAGTCTGAGAAATAGTCTCAATTTAGAGGTATAGAATCGGGTAAAAGTTGTGCAGGTTTCGCTAATTAGTCCAAGATGGACCCCAAAATCAACAGAGTATTGGCTACCGTGAGTATAAGAAAGGTTTTAGATTTTTGATTACATTCTAGAAAAAGCTGTAGTAGAATTTCAGATGAGTAAAACAACTTAAGCCAGCTAACGGGTACAACCAAATTTTACTTTATTAGGTACTGGCTCGCATTCTAAGCATTTGACTGAGCACCCATAGACTGCCGTTTTTTTTTTTTTCAAAATAAGCTGAATGCCACAGTACTGTTTTTGTTATGAAATTTCTGCAGTTGTTATAGCCATAAACCAGCTTAACTGGACACATCAAAATACCGTGAGCACTGGAACTCCTATACTTTCCATCCCGCAAGTTTCCATGTTCATAGCCCTCCACAGGTAAGATAAAGTACTCTTGATGCAAACCAATTGCCTTGGGTAAAAACTTCTCCGCAGACGACATACATCCTGCTGAGAGAGAAAATATCGGACCCATCATCGCTGGACCACAATTCGCCTTTTTATTCCACATCCAAGAAGAATAATAAAAAAAAAACAACACAAAAGTAATAAACTACTTATGCAACAAGGATATTTTGAAAATCTTCTTCCATTGTTTTCTATCGGTTTGGTTTGTCCTTCATGGAGGAGCAGAGAAAAAAAAAACCTACAGCAAAATATACAACTCACACAATAAGTGCGGCCAAACTTTTTTAATTAATCATCATCTCATGAATCCCTTTTGCAATGATGATGAAGAAGGAAGAAAGGACCCCAAAAACCCAACCCCTCCTCAACCATTCCGCATATATGATAACTGAGCCACAGCCAATCTTCAAACGAAACACAAAATTAAAATAAATTTATTGTTTTGTTTTTTCTTCTCTGTGAACTATGTCCTGTGCTATGTGAAAACTGGAAAGTCCTTCTGCTTGATACTCGTATATTTTCTTGAGGAAACTTTTCCAAGAAGAGTTTTTAGTACAAACTAGCCCTCTAACCATTGTGTGTATGCACCTTGCTGTGTGTTTTTATCAGCCAGACATAACATGTCGAGAGTGTATATTGTATCGTCATCTCCTGTTGACTTAAATCTCATATCCTGCAGAGAAAGGAGAAACCTTTCCACAGCAGTGCACACACAAAACCAAAGCGGACAAAGAAGGATTCAGTGTTCAGTGTTTTTGTGCTTTCAGTTTTTATTACGCCCTGTGGTTTTATATCCGTAATTATTGTTCTACCCCACAAGATGGACACACAGAGAGTTTTTGTGGCAGCACCCAGCCGTGCTCCAACCCGGGGGATATGATGGGTGTTGGTATGTATATGTTCTGCTACACCCACATTTCGATATCTTTTTGTTTCGTTGCGTAATAAAATTATCGTCAGAAGTTTTTATTTTCGTTTCGGACCGGTCGCTATATGAATCGCCTACGTTTACATTTTTGGCAGGCGCAGAGCCGTAAACGCTCCACTATAGACGGGTATTCTTTCTTTAAATTGTTTGTTGTATGGGAAGATTTTCACTATACTTTTTCCGGAATGACTTTGAAGAATCTACCATGGAATGAGTGTTATGGCAAAAGTTTTGTCTTGATGGCTATTTAATTGCTTGGATGTTTTTAATTACGTTGTTGGCCTGAATTTTCTTTTTTTTTTGTATTAATATGAGGTTAAGGCCTTTGCCTTTAGTCTGTTTCGTTTTATTGGGTGTTCAGTAATTTTAAATTGTACATGGATTAAGTTCAGGCTCACCTGCGTAAATTCGAGTGACAGTGGGCGTTTTGGGGAATTCTTAGTGGTACTGGAAATGCTTTTGCAATACAAGTCCGGATTGGTTTTATATAGGCAGATGGAAGTCTGTGGCTTAAGTCGAATGTAAACTTTTTTAAGCAAAAGCCACCAATCTGAGTCTTGTTAAGGCGAGTAGACTTGAGCATCAATTTTGTTTTCCTATCGTTTAGGGAGATGGCAAATCCTGGAAGTCCCCTGACTGCGCTATATTCAATATTTTGACAAGTTTTAAACACATCCAACCAATCACTTTATAAATTGACCTCGCGATAGCCATCACCATCGGTAACCGTCATCCAAATATACACAGCTACCACGTAACCATTGTACCCTATCAAAGTACCATTAAATTGAAATTTGATGTTCATTAATTTGCACTCCCTTAAAAAAACGGAAACAACTATTTCCATCCCTAAAATGGACCGCACCATTGATGACACAAAATTCCAAAATAATTTAATAGCTGTTCATTTTGATGCCAGTTTGTTTGTATTGGTTTTTCCATTCCCGTAATGCAAATTGAATATATTTGACACATGGTAATGGCCATCTGTATCTGTTAATGCCCGGCTATCTGAAATTGTGTTCTTTTTTTCCTGGCCGCACATTATTCAAAAGCAATTTGAAATTATATCGCACTAAAAATAAACGCTCATGACACTTCATTTTGCAGAATATGTCCCTCATCATATGTACCTATATGTTTTATATTGTGTGTGTAAAATAAATACACAAAATGACTAGACTATATCATTGAACAAAGTATCTGGGTTACATAGCTGATGCAAAAGAGATACAATCATTTCGGTATATGGTGTCACAGAAAAAATGAAAACACATTGCACCCCATATAGAGTCAAATTGAATCAGGCCCTCGTTTCTAACGCTGAAAGCGTGATAGCAAAAAAAAAAAGAAAACCCCCATCCTTTCAGTGTCTGATGTCTGCCAGACTGACAGGATAGAAATAATCATTCACAAAGAGCATCCTCATCTTGCTGGAACCCTATTTGCTCTTTGAATTTACAGAGTGGATGATGTTACAAAACAATTTTTTTTTTTTAACATTTATGTCGCACTAGTACAATTTTCGCAGCCAACAGGCAGCTAGACAGTACCAGATAACCAGATGATGGGGTTTTGCTCCAGAACCAATTTTGGCCTCTATCAAAGGTTGATGGCTCTTTTCTGCACACTATAGTGTGGCTAACCTATATCACTACGTCATTGGACTGAATCAGAACTCTCACTTATCGAGGCTAAGTATGCGTTTACCCTCGCAACCTGAGCTACAAAAATTGTTCCGACATGGCCGGCGGCGACGGTGCTATAAAGGTGGCCATATCGATTTTCTTTTATTTTCCCAGCCGCATACGAGTGTGGTGTGGACAATTAGTTCCACTTTCGGTCAAGTGGACACTTTCAAGAATAGAACAGAGGTGTCCTTATTTCAATGATGTTGACATTTCTAATAAGTCCTCTGACATTTTCATGTGTTCATGTTGATAATCGAGGTTAATATACTTGTGTGGTTGCTTCTCTAGTGTGCGGTGTAGTCGAGGTGGGGACTATAAAAATAGTATAAAGTGCTGTTGAGAGCTGAGGCAACGATAAAAATAGAAGGACGCTACGCTTTGATTGAGATAGTCGAGTGTTGGGGGATGTGAAAATATTTCATATATATTGGGGACTGATGGCAATCGTGCGTCGTGCTGTTTTCTTTAGTTTGTGGCTTCCTAAGACAAGCTTTCAATTTTGACAAACGAAAAGGACATTAAATTGTGAGCCTCATTTATTCTTCCTATGAACCTGTTGCGTTACCAATTTGGTTTTTGTTTCTGTCCACCATAAGGCTATCTCCCTTGATTTTCCTGCTTATATTCTCTTATGGGACCACCTAAGGGTGGGTTAAATTTGCGAGGTCGGAAAAGAAACGTTTCTTTTGGAAATCATGTGCGTTCCACAACAGAGCTTTCTGCAATTTCATTGTAAGTAGGTACATAAGTAAGTTATTCATTTATTTACATTTCAATAGGTATATGCATAGAGATGGAGTATTGAGACTTACGTTGCCACAAGGTGTCCGATTAATTGGGTTTGCTGATACTATATATAAATACTACGATCAAAAGAAACCATAAGATACCTAGGAGTTACACTTGGCAACCGGTTACAGTTTAAAGCAAACGTGGAATACTCGAGTAAAAAGGCGTTACTACTACAGGCCAGGACTCTCTCGGATACTCCCAAACATTGGAGGAACTGCTTCACTCTTCATGTGGCAAGACAGGTGGGCCAGCACTACGAAAGGCAGATGGACCCACAAGCTGATCCCGAACATTGAGATTTGGACAAAGAGATCACATGGAAACGTCAACTACCACCTTACGCAGTTTCTAAGTGGTCACGGTGGCTATCGTAAATATCTTCATCGATTTGGACACGATAACTCGCCCTTTTGCCCAGATTGTCCAGAACATGAGGAAGATACGGAGCATGCAGTTTTTCGCTGCAGAAGATTCACAGAATGGAGAAGGAATCTGACTAGCCCGGAGCTCTTCATAGACCACATGCTCCAGTCGGAGGACAAATGGACATTGTGCAGTCTTGTAAAGACTTTTCAAGATGAACTATGAAGAATAGAAAAGAGCAGTACAAACAACAGAAGCGTTAGAAGTAGCTCACATAATACAAGATGCAGCATAAAAAGCTAACCAGCCCCGCGAAGTAATACTTAACGGCAGTCCCGCGGGGAGAGTGGTTGAAGGACGTAGTGGTGTCGATTAGTATACGTAGGCGCACTCCTGGCATCGATTATCCGGATTTGCGAATCGTGCATGTTGGTAGCACGCATCCGCATCTTTAGAAGATTACGACATCCTCTGGCGCATACAAAAAAAAAAAAAAAAAAATACCTACATAGAGTACAAAATATGAATTTAAAAGCTATGGCTGACGTCAGCCAATTTCATTGTACCTATATGACTTTCTACAGTAGATACCTCTATGCTATATTTCACATTCAAGACAATAATGTCACAAGGTCCATCATAATCCACCAGAAGCACACAACATTAGAGCTAATAATCAATTAAAAGCATTGAAAACTATAACTAGCTCTATAAAAATAAAAACTGTAACCAAGCATCCTCCACAAACCACAAATTACTCTCTACAGTCGATACCATGTAGACGTATCCACATAGGTAACTATAGATATTATCACAAATTCCGACCGAGCCCACAACCGATTCCACCAGAATTAAAGTCATAAATAAACTAATCCCATCCTGAAATGTGCACACACATCAGTAATCACACACACACACAACGTATGTATGCAAATTTTCCATCCTAGCTAGAACCCCTCAAGAATTTCTGTGAAAACTTGATTGTAACCATAAATTGAATCCATGATCCTTGCAGAGATATGCGCCCTGTCATGCGGCGGACTCAAAATTATTATCAACCCACAGAAACGTCTCTGACGACAATACAGTTGTCTTACCGAATCGTAATTGTATTTATTATAACATTGAATCAAAACACAAAAGCACAATATAATATAGAGTGGTAAGGTTCGGTTATCTCTGACTCAAGTTTTGATTTACACTTTACTGAGAGTGCGCTACACACACTACGAAGCCCAAGATGAAGGCGACACCGAATACTAACGTTGCAATACTGAGTTGTTTTGCTGGCGAAATGTCTAAACTGTCAGTTAAACCCTCAGTTGACCAATAAATTGCATTCTCTTGTTCTGACACTGTCTGTAATTTCATTCCATCTCTCTCTCCGTCTGTCGCTCTCCGTTTATCCTTATTAATACAATCTCATGCATATACACATTGTTCATTGTGTTTACAATCTAATTACCTAATGACATTAGGCATCTAATGAACAATGTGAGGACCTAAACAAACATACGCACACCCTCAGTATGTCAGAAGAGTTGTTTCCAACCGCACAAAAGGACATACACTCCACCATCACAATACATTTTTGTGTTACTTTCTTTCCAACTTGTGTTTGGTTATTATTTTGTTTTATTAGCCACATTTAAACTTAAAGCATATAATAAACCCAACCGAGAAGAAAAAAAACATTATTCACCATGCACAAGCAAGGATATGTGAAAAAGCTTATAAAAAAAAAAAAAAAAAACAAAACAAACAAAACAAATTTCTCTACATGCAGAATGCAAATATTTTTCGTCTACAGGCAGCAGAAATATTTGCAGACCCTTTCTTTTATCTTATTATTATCTCTCACTCTTCGTCTTTACAGGATTTTATTTTAAGGATAAAACAACACAAATTATAAGGAAGAAGAAGAAGAATAACTATAGGTACACATATGCGGAGGCAAGTTTTCGTTTTTGTTGTTTTTTCTTTTTCCTTTCCTTTTGGATAAGGACGATTTCATTTGTGTACGAAGGTTAGCATGTAGGACAAGTGTATAGTATAGAGTGAGAACAAAGCATGTGTTTTATTGGTGGTTCGTGCAAATTGTGGCAAGGATAAGCTTTTGATAATTATAGTTTATTGCTTTTGTGGTGTGATTTAACGCTTATGCTTAAAATAACTCAGATTTTGTGTTTTATTGATTTTTCTCTTTTCAATTATTTATTACAGATATTCATTTTTAATTTTTTTGTACAGAAAAGGACAATTAGTTTGTAGTTGACAAACTTGAAATTTTCTATCGCATATTTTATTGAAAACAAAAATGGTTTGTAAATACCTAGTAGAGTGTGCAAGGTTCGAAGGTGATTAGAAGGAAGTTTTGAGTTTTTCTAATTTCTATTTCAAACTGTGCTAAAGAAGTGATCCTGAAGAATATATATAAATTTAGGAGAAGAAAAATGTACAGAGGAAGACAAATAAGTAAAAGGCACATTGGTATTTGGTATTGGAAAAGAGTTGCAAGTGCAGATATTTGGTTTAGTGGGAGCTACTACTGAATTTGGGGTGCGAGTAATAAAGCCCATCGGACTTTTAAATTATGGATACAGAGTCAAATGAAACTCACTTTTGAGTTCACAATTATTGTAGTTAGTATGCCCAACTGTTGAAAACAAGCTTACTATTGTACTGATTTCAGTACTATTCGACTTTCCCGAGTACGCAAGTAAAATAAAAAAATAGTTGGCTTCTCACAACCACTCGTTTTGTGTGAGTTTTTCATTTTTGGAACAAATGGAAAGGATCTACAATTTTATGCCGACTCCAAACGGCTAATTGAGAATCTTTTTCAAGACAGTTATACTCTCGGATGTTTGTCAGACGTTCGCGAGAGGTGGCGCAGTGGAAAATACCCCAAGTTGGAATTTGGGTTTTTGCGGGATTCGAACCTCGACCCCTCACTTAGTAGTCCAACACACTAACCACTAAGCCACTGCGCCTACAGTGCCACTTCTCAATTTTAAGTACTATTTGTACTACTTTTAATTTTTGAAATAAAAGAGGCTGTAGGAAATAAGACCACAATGAAATACGGCCCCAAAAGAGAAAATGAAATAAGGCCCCAAATTTGGGGTCTTTCATAATGAAATAGCACCCCAATTTCAACTACCTATGAAATAAGGCCCCACTGCGATGAAATAAGGCCCCAAAACAAAATGAAATAAGGCCCCAAATTTGGAGTTTATTTCATTATGAAATTAAAAATAATGAAAACTACTTTTTATTTAATATTGTTGATATTGATTGTTGGGGGGTTGCAGGGGGGCAGCATGCCCCTCCATACGCATTCCCTATCGGAAGGGTAACAATTAATAATAAAAGAATAATTTTGGGGCCTTATTTCATTTTCTTTTTGGGGCCTTATTTCATTGGGGTCTTATTTCGCAGAGCCGTATGAAGTTATTTCACTTATGGCTATAATATTCACTCCAAAAATTAAAGCCTAGTCCATAATATTCAGTCATTACACCCGAATATATACTGCGATTTTTTTCTAACTTGTCGGAGACCAGTTTAACTCGTAATATTGACATTTCTTGGTTCGCAGGAGGCAGAAAATAATAAAAAGTAGCAAGAAGCTTAAAAAAATGGATTTGATTTGGAAAGTGGATGCGAAATTTGGTGGCTTCGTCGTCAGAAAACGAATTTTTAGAAGAGCTGATGATCGTCTTCGACTATATCGAATGCACAAGCGGACTTCCGTCAATGATTGCAGTGTCGTGGATTTTCACAAATATTTCCGGCTAAAAAAAGACATTTTGGAGGTTAATTCATTACTAATACATTAGAAATGAAACTCAGCACACAGCAAATCAAATCAATTTCCAAGTGACAAACGCCAAAAAAATAAATGTCAGTGTTACGTATGGCAACACTGGCCATACGTGCATTGTAAAAAACATGTATTATGTATATAGTTTTAGTGCTTGATCGGTTTGTGGCCAATAGAGACGTGTTTTGCGGAGAAAAACAAAGTGAGTTTTTTAATATATTTTTCCCACAAGAAAATTCGTACCGCTTTTCAATTGAATCGGAGTGTTCTACAGTCAGTTCATGTGAAATTAGACATTACGTAAATCATTTAAATCGGGATAAAGTCGGTTAAAATCCGCGTTTAAATGCATCTTTATCCAGCGGTTTTAATGCATGTTATTGAATGAATATTATAAATAATATAAATATAATTTTTAAGCCCGGGTTTAAAAAATTCGGATAAAATAGTCGGGTGTAAAATTAACACTCGGAGTGAATAACATGGCCGATACGTTCATTAAAATATTATCTATTTATTTTTTCCTTGAATGCACTATTTATATATATTATATATATTATTTTGTATATTTCAGTACTATTTCTTTTCAGTTTGTAGTATAATTGAGAAAAGTCGATTTGCATCACTGGTATGCCCTGTCCAAAGATTTAGCCATTTTTTTTCCATTGGACAATTTTTAAAAAGCATGGAGGCTTTGATGTAGCCCTTTCTTTCTTTGTGGGTACGTACACAAAGAGAATTAGCGCATTTGGAGTGAAGATAACCAAACAAAGATCCAGTCTATTCCATAATTGAAGTTGTCTTATTTATATTTATACAAATTTAGGGATCATTATGAGAAACAGGGTGCAGTTCCAGCTTTCAAACAAGAAAATGTTCCCTCGGTGCGATAACAATAATTATTAAGGGATTACCATACCATTTCGCATGAATGGCTACTGACAATTGGCGGCTCATTGTCATGGTTGCCACTTGAAAATATAGTTTGTGTCCCAAATTGGAAATAAAAATGACCAACTGTAGCTAAAATATACCAAAATAATTTAAGTACCTAAGTTAAGTCATCACATTTATTTCAACATATTATACGGTTGCAAATTAAACTAATTTGCAATTAAACAAATTAAAGTCGAGTTTCCTTTTTCATTTCGTAAGAAAATTAACAAATGTAATAAAAAATCACATTTTGACCAAGAAAGAAAATGATGACCAAATTTGGTCACAAATGAATAATGTGGCAACTAAACTCATTGCTCGTCACAAATCGAAAGATTTGCGTTCTTTGAAAAAAATATGTTAACAACTGGTGTTGAATATATTGTCGGTTGAATTGGTTTATGTATCTCCAAGAAGACGCACGTAAAAAATGCCTGTGGATTTTTCGTCAATTTTAAACTGCGAATAACAGGTTCGATTTTTGTGAAAAGAGATGTATTTCTAGTTCCAATTTAGAAACGCGTGTCTTAATTTTGAAAACTGATTTCTCTCAATAACAATAATTATTCATTATAGTACTGTTTAGAAACCTGTTTTTGTAACTTTTACCTCTAAACCTCTTTAAAAGCTATGTCACATATTGCCCACTTTTCCAATACCCCATACCTTAATTGAAATAAATATGTTTTAAATTTAAATAGAAAAAAATAGGTAACCATTGTGCTTGGAGAAATAAAACAAATTTAAGATTTTGTTATACAATAATGTATAGAAGAATAGACACAAAAAGAGTTATGAGATTGTTTAGTTATATAACATGTAAGAAATTTGATTAAAACGCTTGATTAAATTGAAAATGTCATCAATTAGTGCCCTGGATTATTCTACATTCAGCACACAATTTGAACAAGATTTTGTGAAAAGTAAAACATTTTAACATTTTATTTAAAAAAATGAAAAACCAACAAAAATGTCTGGGTGTACACTTGGAAGTTTTTGACAATACCAAATGGATTTTGAAACTCACTGAAATATTTAATAATGAGGGAGATTGCATATTATGCATATACTGAGGGTACTTATACATTTTGCTTGCTAAATTTCCAGGTGTACGCCCAGTATTAGGAAGGAAAACATACACTAAATTAGTAAGATAGTGTCTCACTCTTCAAACAAATTTGTATGCGCTAGTTGTATCTCTTTGTTTGTGTTCGATGGATTACAATAATGATTGATGTTGAATGAAAATCATAAACTCTCACTTTTTTTATTTTGTTAAGGCTAAATGTAAAATTAAATAATTCTAACATCCTAATTCTTCTCTCACTCTCTTTTGTTAAATGCAATTTTTTTTTTATCCGAAAAAATTTCGAAAGTTGGTAATTTTCTTTTTTGATTCTCTGTTAGTGTCTCTTTTCTGTATAAAAATGTTTTCGTGTAATTTCTGTATTTAGAATTTCATTGGATTTCAAAGGAAAATTAAAGCGTGTTTTAAATAATATTTTTATCGGTAGTTGGAATTTTATGAAAAAGCGTTTTTTCTGAGTGTAACTATGAAGCGATAAAATTTACTTCAGCTGTAGTAAATATATGTTTAAAAAAAATAAATAAAAAAATAACTGAAAATCATTTGAAAATGTTTTTATAAAAATATTAACCAACTGAATGGGGCTGTGTTTTAATGATGTTTTACAAACTAAATCATATTCACTAAAATATAACAACAGCCAATTGAAATTTCGCCTTCAAAGCCAATCGAACTAAATAAGTTTTAATTACACCACTCTTGCAAGTTTTTCGAAATCTAATTAGATCTTTTTTTGAAAGTTCGTAATTTTCTCTAAACGACAAACATTTAGAACGAAATTTTTGATATAGAAAACAATTATCTATGTAGTTAAGTTTTAACTAAAAAAAAAAAATCAAAATTCAAACCGAATAGTAAACAACAACGCGACATATGAATGAAGTTAAAGAATTAGTTTATATATAAAAAGAAAACATATTTCTAAAAATGTTTATATAGTTTGCAAAGTATTTTTCTTTTTAAGTTTGTAGTCGCAATTTTTTTTTTTTTTTTTTTTTTTTTTTTTCAAGCAATAAAATACTCACGGAAGTTTAAAAATAATAAAATATATACTCGTATATTTTTGCATATTATTATATTTTTTGTATTGTATTTAAGTGGATATTTTTTTGTATTTTTTTGTTAAAAAAATTGGTATAGGTATTATTGGTATTACTATTTATTTTATTTTTTTTTTCTAGTTTTATTTTTGCTTGGGGATTCGGTTTTTGTTACGTTCATATTACACGCATTATACATAAAGAATATATGGAATAAAAAACAGACGATATTTTTATTAAGAGAGTATAGAGAAGATTTTTGATATCGTACCGTTTCGCTCACCTTCTTGTCCCACTGCAGGACATACGGCACCGGATGGTCGTTGGGGAATTCGACGTGACAATTGAATATGATACCATCACCGAGGATTGCTGTTATGTGTACAGCATCTTCTGCTGGAAATAAATCGAAAGAGAGATCGAAAGAAGTGTGATTAGTGGGTGAAATTAGAGTTTATTTTTAAAAGTGTTTTTGTTTATTCTGGAGGTCTGTATTTTGACCAATTTTTTTTTTTTTTTAAATTAGGTATTTTGACTGTTTAGAGTCAACCAAGTTTCAAATGTTATTAAGAAGTCGCACATTTTGTCGGTTGGATCCGAGACATTTAAGAAAAAAAAAAAAAAAAAAAAATATGTAGGCATAGGGAAACTATTCTCCAATCCTTATTGAGAGGAGGGTGTGTTGATACCTATATTCGTCTAATTAAAACCTACCGTATTTAGGAGGGAATTTTCAAGTGAAACAATATTTATGCATCGGTCCTTTAAAAGGGCCTTCAGAATTCAGATACTCAATGCACTCTGTTAGTTGAAATTAATGTCGAAAATCCGATGCTCGTTGAAAGCTTAGGACCATTATTCTACATCTGCATTTATTTGCATTTGCATTTGTTCTCCTCAAGAACATATTTATGTATACCTAGTTCAACACCTAGGATGCGTTTTCAATCACAGATGAAAAATGCTTCTACACAAGTAAGCAAGCATGCATTCATTTTTTGAATGGGTGTGTGGTAGGTGTACACAGTACACTGGTGGCTAAAAGTATCCCAGTAAATCTTGGAACAACAATTCCGACTCTCAACAAACAACAGATTGAACAACTAGATTCATCTTTTCATTGGCTGACACCTGACAGGAAGATAATCAACTGGGTATTGAAAATGAAGGTGGGTAAAGAACCCACAGATACACTATGCACACCGATATAAGTGGGAATACGTTCACAAAACGCACATTATCGTGTCGTCCTCTCGAATGAATGGCACCTCCATTTCCTTTTGCACTAAAGTGTTTCCCTTTCCGAAACCTACCATCAACTACACCGTACCCAAATACCTTCCGCCTTCTCTTGGAGGGTCATTTGTACCATTGAAGTGCCGTAAATTGCATCACGTTACGGTGATTGGGTGTATCCATCTATGACACAATAGAATTTCAGATACATTCACTCGGAGAGGTGTGAGAAAAATAGGAAGTACTAACCGACCTCGAATGTGCACACGATGATAAAGAGTGTGGGCCAACAACACGATCTGTAATCCCCTGCACCGCTTCTCCGCCACTGACAATTTGTCGAAGTAAATTCAGAAACGAGTTCATGGCATTATCCCAGTTTCATCGTTCTCCAATGGCCATGTACCCTAGATAGAACATGCACATTACACTCACAAAGTCCAGCCTCATGGACCTACCACCTACACAGACACACGTATCTGGAGTGGCCATTAATTAACTAAAATTTAGGTGAACCCTAACTGACTTTAACAACTCGTTTTCAAAATTAGCCCTAGCTGCGGGTTCTTTTTCGTATACCCAACGCTAAAGCTTCGCCGTAATTCCATGGCTGTTGCAAGTTTGCTCAAGCTTACCCCTTCCGAGGCAGGTGAATGTAGCGCAGTGGTGGCGAATTCCATGCCATTGGTGACGAAAGCAGTAAAAGATTCTCGTGAATCATAAATTTTCTGCTCTAATTATTCCCTTACAAAATTGTCCTCATTCTCCGTATACCAACTACTACTGCTGCCGCCGCCGCCGAGCTCAGCCACTTGTCGTCACAGGTTATCCTTGTCTGTGCGCGCCTTAACCCCAGCTAAAAATACTCAGAGCGACATATACATTTGCTGCAGCAAATCCTCGCCCTCGCTGGTTATTCAAGCCAACATGGGTAGGGTATATATGGCGTGTTGGAGGGATGGCATGAATTGCTAGTGTACCTTGAATTCCCAAGTGCTTGTGTCAACCCTCCATTTTAAATTTGTACGCACACCGGCAGGATGCTACCACAGTAGTGTCATATCTGCTTTCTCATATCATACATCTATACAGCAGTGTATCCACTAAAAGCGACAGAGCGCCCCAGGGGGTGATGCGGGCGGTCATAGCATTTCGTCAACCCTCACCTTCTCCATATGGATGTGTGCGGAAAACCGTAGAAATTCCAAACTCGTTCGCCTGATAAATAATAAAACACTCTTGATTTATATGCCGAATCCTTTTTTGTTTTTATTCTCATCGTGGCACGCAGAACATAAGATAAAGAAATGTGTTTCATCTTCAATTAGCTTTCATCTTGATGAAGAGGCGGTGAAATATAAAATCAAATTAAAAGTAAATTCGAGTGGAAGAAGAATAGGAAATAACTTAAATAAAATGTCGACGACATTTCGCCAGCAATGGATATGTGTGCAATTAATTTGGGTTGTTATCACTCAAACTTCGGTACCCGTACCACCCCATCAATTTGAGGTAATATTAAGCGAGCTCAAGTGGCGAATAGGGCGAGGGTGCTAGCAAAAATGTCGGTTTTATTTGAAATGTTACCTTTGAGTGCGACCAAAATGTGCATTCCATTCTTTGGTTTTCAAATTAAATCCCAAAAGGGTATGTGATGAAATTGTCTGTGAGTGAGAACACAAGGAACGGTGGGAGTGGGACGAATCTATTTTTTGTTGAATCGCAACACTCCATTCGAATGTAAACAGAAAGGCGATAAACCATTTCTCTGAGTCGACTATGGGCTATTTTTTTGAAACTTTGTTCGAGTCTCTTGAGAAACAGTTTATTTTTGTTTTAAGCTGTATGAAGTTTCGGTGCCTTAAAGTGTAACAGACATTCAAATTTGAAGGCAAGTTGATGTACATACCTATACCAAGTGAATAAAGGTTTTTTTTTAAATAGCCACTTGACACTTGGACTTAATTCGCATCCTTCCTCAAAATACCCTATTACAAAAACATGCAAAAAAAAAGTTCTAACAACGTGCTTCTATAATTCTCTTCCAATAAACACCACTTTAACGTCATATAGCAGGGTCGCGCACTCTGATTTCTGCCTCCTATCTGACTTCTGAGCTATTTGAAGTATTAAATACTTCAAATTTCATGAAACATCATAGAATAAATTTTATTCTATGATGTTTCATGAAATCCTTACTCAATGCCGCGGCTGCTGTGCAAATACTTAATTGCCCAAGTGTCCAAAACATGTGCACACACTGTTGAGCGAAATTTCAAATTTATTTAGCAAATGAAAAATAATCGTATATTTTCGCGCGGATGACACAAATCCTATTATTTATTGATCAATTCACTACAAGAGCCACAGTCGGAGTACGTAGCTATAGTCGTATTGTGGATTTTGAGTATTTTGTTGGGGGCGAAATTTATCATCTGGTTATGACAAGAAAAATGATTCCGACAAAGTATATTTGGTTCATTTTAAATGGATTAGACGTAAGGGGACGCCCGACGACAAACAAACACAAAATTGATATGTAATGGAAGCCAAGCTAATGGTCAAAGATATAGGTAGAACAAACTACAAAATTTTGTATTCCTGAACAATAGAATGACAGAAGTGTGAGTGATGTTTATTTAAAAAATTCTAGTCAAATGCTGTGGGAGTATTCTAGTTCAAAACGCAAATCTAATTTGATTTATTTGCATTGTATAGTGAACAAATAAGTGGTATGACGGATAAATCGTTTTAGTAAAATGAATTATGGTGTCAAATCGCAATTGGACACCAGATTGTGATGTCGTAAAGTCGTTTCCATTATTTTGATATTCCGTTTATATGTTGAGTAATGAATTTTTGACGCAATCTTTGCATTTCTGTATACCTGCTGTACCTCATAAATCCTGCAAGAATTAATTTCTGATAAATACTGATTTTTTTAATAGATAATGCCAATCGAAGTCTTGGAAGCTTTTAGATGAGGACTCTTACCTACCGTCTAAAACCAAATTCTTTTCCGAAGATACCGACTTTTTTCCAAAGCGTAAGTAAGCACTACTTCGCGAGAGTTTAAATAGGAACCGACACCCCAAAAGTGGTCAAATCGCTGCTCCGAGGCGGCGAATTGATATCGTCACGACGGATGATAACACGATTTGGGAATTTATTGCGCAAAAGACCGATTGTGGCATGGACTGTGTGTGCAAGAACCAGATGTCGTCCAAATCCATGTCTTTAATTTCAGTAAAAAAAAGTCGGTTAAAGTGTTGTAAACAGTTGACCGAAACGTTGTTCCCAGCCTCATTTTCCAAGAATAAATTGAGTCTCACACTCTCGGATACAGCAGCCACATTCTCGTCTGTGCGCATCGTACGAACTACCAGTCCCCGTACGAACCACCGTATCAGTCTCCCGAACTTTTTGCACAAACTTGCGCTGTTTGGGCTACACAGCAACACAGTACCTTCCTACTCACTTTGGAAATAAGTTTTCAATATTTCCCAACGTTGTTCAAGAGTAAACTACGGAAAAAAAAGCACTGTTGCGAAGCAATCAAAAGCCTCGGATAAGGACGGATTCACTGTTGACGACCCTGCAAAACGAAAAAAGGACAATGACGTTCGGATCTGCACGTGGAATGTTCGAACTCTGAACAGACCGCGTGCAGCCGAACAACTAGCGGAGGCCCTAGACTGCTACAAAGCAGGTATCACCGCCATCCAGGAAGTGCGGTGGGATGGGCCGGGCAAAAGGAGGATGAAAAACTGTGACATTTACTACGGTGACTGCTACAGAGAACAAAAGCAGCGTCTATTTGGATGCGGATTTGTTGTAAGCGGCAGACTTAGGCAAGAAGTCTTGAGCTTTCGACACGTTAGTGAACGCCTTACAACTATCCGCATCAAGGCTAAATTCGCCAACATCAGCCTGATATGCGCTCACGCCCCCACAGAAGATAAAGACGATGCTACCAAAGAGTGTTTCTACGAGCTCCTCGACAAAACATATGAGCAATGTCCTAAGCATGACGTTAAAATCGTCTTGGGTGATTTTAACGCCAAAATAGGAAAGGAGGACATCTTTGGTAGCACAATCGGAAAACACAGCCTACACGACACCACGTCTGGAAACGGACTTAGGCTGATTGATTTTGCTGCGGGACGTAATGTTACCATAGCTAGCTCACGGTTTCCTCACCTCAATATACACAAAGGAACATGGCGGTCACCTGATCATCAAACCGTCAACCAAATTGATCACGTTGCGATCGACGCAAGGCACTCCTCCAGTATTCTAGATGTCCGAACTTTCCGAGCGGCCAACATAGACTCGGACCACTACCTTGTTGTAGCCAAGGTACGGATGCGGATATCCAAGACGCCACAACAACGAGAAAATACTGTGAGGAGATTTAACGTTGGACGACTACAAACGCAACAAACCGCCAGAACCTTTGCCGATCGCGTATCCCTCAACCTCTGGAGAAGTCCTATGCTGCCAGCATCAAGTGCCGAAGACCAGTGGCGCCGATGCCAAGAAGCCATCAAAAACGCCGCAACTGATGTGCTCGGTTTCACCAGCCCACCCCCTCGAAACCCCTGGTTTGACGAAGAGTGCCGGCAAGCACATGCAGCAAAACAAAGTGCATACGAAGCGTCGCTGCATAGAAGGACGAGAGCAGCTCGTCAGCTCTACGAGCAAAAAAGGAGGGAAGAACATCGGCTTCTCCGGAGAAAAAAGAGAGAGCATGAGAAGCGCGCGATCGAGGATATAGAGAGGTGTTACTCCAGGAACAATGTTCGGAAGTTTTAACAAAAGGTAAAAAGAACGTGTCAAGCCAACAAGACCCGAACGGAGACCTGTAGAGACGAACAAGGAAACCTTGTAGTAGAGTCACAGTCGGTGCTGAGGACATGGAAAAACCATTTCTGCAGACTGTTAAGACGATACAAATTCCGCTGTTAGGCAGAACGAACCATTCAACCTGGACGATGACAGCCAAGATTTCCGTCCACCTGACCAAAATGAAGTGAGGATAGCAATATCTAAGCTTAAATCCAACAAGGCTGCTGGTCCAGACGGCTTACCTGCCGAGCTCTTCAAGGCAGCCAGAGATGACTTGGTAGAGTGCATACACCAACTCATCTCCAAGATTTGGTTAGAGGAAAGTATGCCTGATGAATGGAACCTCAGCATTGTTTGCCCGATCCACAAGAAAGGAGACCCTCTAAACTGCGCCAACTACAGAGGCATCAGTCTCCTGAACACTGCGTATAAGATCATGTCTGCTGTATTGTGTGAACGCCTGAAACCATTCGTCAACGATCTGATAGGTCCCTATCAGTGCGGTTTTAGGCCCGGTAAGTCCACGACCGATCAAATATTCACACTACGGCAGATCCTGGAAAAAACCCAAGAATACCAGATCGATACTCACCATCTTTTTATCGATTTTAAGGCCGCATATGACAGCATTTATAGAGACGAGCTATACAGAGCCATGTCTAGTTTTGGCATCCCTGCCAAACTTGTCAGATTGTGCAGAATGACGATGGAGAACGCTCGCTGCTCCGTAATGGTCGGAAACAATCTCACCGAGACCTTTGATGTCAAAAAAGGATTTAGACAAGGCGACGCGCTGTCATGTGACTTCTTCAACATCATTCTTGAGAAAATTGTGCGAAACTCACAAGCCAACACCAGAGGCACAATTTTCCATAAGTCTGTGCAACTACTTGCATACGCTGACGACATTGACATTGTTGGCACAACACAGCGAGCTGTCACTGGTGCGTTTGCAAGTATTAGTACAGAAGCGGCAAAAATGGGTTTAGTGGTGAATGAGGGTAAAACAAAATATATGCTGTCAACAAGAAGGGACACACAACATCGACGAATCGGACAGAACGTCACGATAGACAGCTATAACTTTGAGGTAGTTAGGGACTTTGTTTACCTCAAATCCGCTATTAACTCTGAAAATGACATCACCTCAGAAATCAAGCGAAGAATCACTCTTGCCAACCGCTGTTTCTTTGGCCTAAGACGGCAATTGATTAGTAAGGCCTTGTCAAGAAGCACTAAGGAGATTCTATATAGGACTCTCATCATCCCTGTCCTGCTCTATGGCGCAGAAGCATGGACCCTAGCAAAAACGGATGAGGATCCTCTTGGTCGCTTCGAACACAAAATTCTTCGAGTGATTTTTGGTCCCGTTTGCGTTGACGGGATTTGGAGGAGAAGATTTAACAGCGAACTCTACGAGCTGTACAGCGACATCGACCTAGTCAGAAAAGTACGCATCAATCTTCTAAGATGGCTGGGACATGTAGAGCGAATGGACACCAACGCTCCGGCCCGAAGAGTCTTCGATTCTAACCCGAAGGGACAACGCAGTAGAGGAAGACCTCGCCTTAGGTGGCGCGCGCAAGTGGAAGGGGACCTCAACCAACTTGGAGCGCGCAACTGGAGGCAGTTAGCCAAAGATCGCGCTAACTGGAGAGGCGTATTGGTTGAGGCCCAGGTCCACCCCGGACTGTAGCGCCACCTAAGTAAGTAAGTTCAAGCGTAAAGCGATTCATTTCATTCCGCAAAGGTGTGATACTGACTTTCTGACAAGATTTAGAGCGGGAAACAACTGTCAGTGTCAAAATATGTAACCTAATGATTTAGAAATAAACCACTAGATGGCCCACCCTTTACAGTATACACATTTGTTAAACGCATTCGATATTAGGTCGTAAAACCAGGCCTAGGTCCTAGGTAGGGACCCTAGCTTCCAACAACCATTCGTTTTGTGTGAGTTTTTATTTTTTGGAACGAATGGAAGGGATCAACAATTTTATGCCGATTCAAAAAACGGTTAATTGAGAAGGTCTTTCAAGACAGTTATAGCCTCGGGCGTTTTTCAGATATTCGCGAGAGGTGGTGCAGTGGAAAAAACCCTAAGTTGGAATTTGGGTTTTGCGAGATTCGAACCTGGAACCTTGTTTAGTAGCCCAATAAACTAACCACTAAGCCACTGCGCATAAAGCTTTTTATGGTTGAAAAAATTCTGAATTTTAAGAATATTTTTTAGCTTTAGAAATGGATTTTTTTTTCACATTGGCTCTTTGTCTTCCGATTTTTCAGTATTATTCAGCGGTCACACTGACTGTGAGCGACTTTTGATTATTATTATTATTATTATTATAATTATTAAGACATAAATTAAAATTAAATGTCTTAATGCTAGATAAAGAGCTCCAGCTGCATAGGCCTCCGCTCTGACTTTTGATTAAACATCAGTTCGATCGAGGCTTCCATTACGAACGGGCGCGGTGCGTGTTGTTGTGTTTAAAAAGGAAATCTTTCCATGATTTGCGTGTTCAACACATCTAGCAGTAATCCAGTTTATTTATCGGGAGTGAATCACAATGGTTTCCTAGTGTTTGACAGTTTGAAAGCACCTGCCAATACTTAGGTTAAAAATAAGTTCGTTTCACAATGATTCCGTTCTGTTTAACATCGATCATTGCGGATCCTATTGCAAAGCCTAGATCAATACTCACCATATTATTTATAAATTCGAGGGCCAAATTTACAGAGCTTTGTAGAGCCATGTACATAGTTTTGGCATCACTGGAACACTCATCAGATTGACGAAAGAGAATCATCGTTCCATCAATAAGGTCAGAGGCAAAATCTTCGAGTCTTTAGATGTTAAAAATGGGTGATCCTCTATCGTAGGTATTTCTCAATCTCAGGTTTGGGAAAACTGTTCGAAACTGGCAGGCCCAAACCAGGAGCACAAACCTCAGCTATGACATAACACCCCTTGGCAGAACATTCCCAAACTGTCATTTGCGCGTTTTTAAATATTGCGAAAGAAAGGGGTGATAATGGGTTCAATTGCATATGAGGCCGATCATATATCGTCTCCAAGAACCGATACACATCTAGATGTATAGCGAATTGGACAGGTTTTTAGAATAATTACAATCTGACTACCATTGGTAATCAAGCTTTAATAACGACTTTAGCTCTCTGTTTGAAACGCTCACCAGGAACCCAGCAGGGACAGCAAGACGGATGAGGGCATACTCTGCCGTTTTCTGAACTGAAGTTTTGGAGTGCCGGCCTCAAAAGAAGGAAGTCTTATATCGAACTTCATCAGCTGACGTACAGCGACATCCACTTGAAAAGTACACAATTGATGAGTTGTTTTAAAGAGATTGCTTCATGAACAATCAGTGCGGGGTTACCTCTTGTCTTTTCTCTGTATTCATCACTTTTAAGTGCTAGAGGGTAGGTATGTACTTAATTCATGCTCACGAATGAACAACGAATGGAATGTTTTATATAGAACGCAGTTACTGGAGAGTCTTCCTGTCTTCACTTAAGTATAAGTAAATAAGTTCGCAAAAGAAGCTATACCCAGTAACCGTTATTAACAGAATTCCTGCGCCTATGTCTATTTTTAAAATTTAAATATATGGAAATCAGAAAAAGAAATGGCCAGGCATTGGCGTTATCTTTTACAAGGAAAACAAAAATCCACAGGAACGCCCACAAAAGAATTCATAATATCTCCTTCTGCTCCTTGTCTATTCCTTTCGCGTAGAGAAAAAAAAAAAAAAACCTTTTCCATGGAAATTTCCTTTTATTCCATTCGGGGACAACTTTCAACAGCTTCTTCCTAGAAAGCAGATAACTTGGTCTTGTGAAAGAAAGAAAACCGCAAACTGAAAAATCGCAATCAACTCGGGTGACCGCTTGATGAGTGTCCTCAATCCTTTCTTTCTCTGTGCCTCTCTCTCTCTTTACCCCACTTGGAATTATAAGCAGTGCTTATGCTTAGTGTTGACTTGGAAGGCATCACAGAGGACAAAGAGTGTAACACCCTAACCTTATTGCAAGAACCCTGTACCCTGTAGCCATACCAAAGGAAGAACGGAGCAAGGCACACTCAGCGAAAACCGCATTAAAAATTACGAAACTGCTACTGCCTGACAACATTGTAATTATTGTTATTTGTTAAAATGATAATCGTGTAGAGCAGTTAATTAGAGCAGTTAATTTCATACATGCATATGCATAAGGATAT
Organism: Cheilosia urbana; assembly: GCA_946477585.1. Lineage (NCBI taxonomy): Eukaryota > Metazoa > Arthropoda > Insecta > Diptera > Syrphidae > Cheilosia > Cheilosia urbana. The sequence goes on from OX297854.1 coordinate 154,981,364, forward strand.
ATGCAGAGCACAGCATAAATGCCATAACACTGTGTATGTGATGCGATAGGGTGGAATATTATATTGTGCAGGAGCAGGATTCTATTGCGGTGTTCGTGTTTAAAGACGTCACATCGCAGCAGAGAAACTGCTGATGCAGATGACAATGTCACCGATGCTAATGGTTATCGTAATGATGACTACGGCGATGATGAGGATGGTGATAGTGATGATGACAGCTTTTCACATTTTCCTAATGGGACACTCTCGGGCTGTATATCGGAGAGCGAGAGATGCAAACACACGTGTATGTACTTAACCTACTCTCGGGGAGGAGGCCATATTTTTCCATGGGTTTCCTTTAGAAGGGAGTCAATGGGTGTTTTTTTTTTATCAGAAGAAAATAGTGGGGATTGGGACCATACTGAAGCGCGATGCTTTTTAACTTAAGTATGGGGTGGAGGTTATGATATGGTGACGAAGATAGTCTATATATAGAAACTTAAGGACCATACCGACGATGGTGCAATGTCCAGGTGTATATTTCTACTAAATGTAGTGTCATCTTCATAACCAGTAAGTGGCGCAGATGATAGCAGTTGCCACTACAATTATAGGTTGAATGGCAGAGGGTACTTAATTTTAGATTTCAAATATTGAAGTGCAGGACAAATATATGGTTGGTGACAGCTTAGTTTGTGCAAATATAATGAATAATGCTGCAAAGGCAGGTGAATGTGGCACGTACATACATATTCAAGGGATAGGAGAAACGAATCATTGCAAGTGAGTCTTCATGTGTGGAACTGTTGAGTACCTATACTTCTGACATTTAGTCCTTAAACGGAGAAAATTAATAGTAGTATCTGTTTAATTTATTGAAAGAAAAAGTTGATTTAAAAAACCAAAAACAACCTGACTGACTGTAAAAAAAGATTTAAGAGAATTAAAACAAGATATTTTCAAGTAGGTATAACAAATTGGCAGTCGGAGGCTGCGCATATTTTTGTCAGATTGTTTAGGTAGGTAGTCTTCGATTGTCAATTATAGTTAGGTATACTTGAAGTGTTTTGTTTTAATCTTCTTAAATATTTTTTTACAGTCAGTCGGTTTTTTTTTGGTTTTTTAAATCAACTTAAAAAAAAAAAAAAAAAAATTGTTGGCGCAACAGGTCCGGAGGGACCCTAGGCCTAGCTTCTCACAACCATTCGTTTTGTGTGAGTTTTTCATTTTTGAAACGAATGGAAGGGATCTACAATTTTATGCCGACTCCAAACGGCTATTCGAGAAGCTCTTTCAAGACAGTTATACTCTCGGATGTTTGTCCGACGTTCGCGAGAGGTGGCGCAGTGGAAAAAAACCTTAAGTTGGAATTTGGGTTTTTGCGGGATTCGACCCTCAACCCTCGCTTAGTAGTCCAACACACTAACCACTAAGCCACTGCGCGTAATTAACTTTTTCATTTTTTTTTTTCTTTTAATTTATATTTTTATATTTATTTATTTAGCCTATGATACTCCGCGAAAGAATACCAATTTGATGACACCTCATTCTTTAAAATCGGTCAAGCCGTTTGGGCTACTGGGCGTCACATAGGAACGTACCTACATAGGATACGCGCGAATACATAACCCTCCCTGTGTCCAATCGGGTAAAAAGAGAAATTGAAAAAGACGACAGTCGTCTGCACACAGTGATATGACGATTCCGACTCCTATTTTGGGAAGGGCCTTAGAACACATCCGCCAGTACCTATTTTATATTGCGCCTGAAATAATGCACCACTTTCGTCGGAATTATGGCAGACCCTTTGGTTGGTTTCAATAAGCAGCGTTGCCAGATGGTCAAAATATTTCCTCCTCGATAAATCTGCAAAAACCCACAGATTTGGCTATTAAAAAAAAAAAAAACATTTTGTCATTATTTTATTAACATGTTTTATGTACGACTTTAAAACAAAAAAAAAAAAAAAAATACTTGGCGCAACAGGTCCGTAGGGATTTCACAACCATTCGTTTTGGAACTACATTTTTTTGTCGAGTCCAAACTACCAATTCTTAAGTATAAGTTACTCAGCGTTTCTTACAGCATTTCACACAATGCCCATAATTTGTTTGTCGAAGCTCATTTGAGGGTTAACAAAAAGGATGTAACGAAATACATATAAAATATTATTTTAAAAAAAACAGGATTTCACCCTAAATAATATCTCCCCCCAGATTCACCCCTGTCGACAAAAAAAAAAAAAAAACCTAAATCTGGGGGCAAAACACCAAAACTGGCAACGCTGGTTTTAGGCATTAAATACAATACATTAATTTTGACCATCTTTGATTTTGGATTGTAACTCTGCTTCCGGATGAAGCAGAAAGTTCAGAGATAGCTCAAACTATGTCGTTAGAAGTGTGTGCTCCATTAAATACTCTTTTCGTTCTGCGATTAAGAATATTTTGACAATACCATATACGAGTATATATCATAACAAATTAAAGACAGTGAAGTTAGAAAATAATCATTTGCGTTCAAAAATGTCCCCTTAAATTGGGCGTGGCATACGACATAGGAAGTCTATATCCTTTTGGGAGTAACGTTCATCTAAATCAGTCCAACAGTTTTGACGTTAACTTGTAACATACATAATTTTTCCTGTAGTTATATAGATAGATAGATGGATAGATAACTATAATTTGTCCAACAAAAATTAAATTCGAATGTAGCTCACCACAACCAATCTGCCACACAACCGCGGGCAGAACTAGCATTCTTGTTCTTGCTATTATCATCAATCAGAAGAAGTAGTGTGTGTGACTGAAGCACATCAGAAGCAAGTGTTACCATGTATACAATGGAAGCATATCATTAAGGGTTTTTCTGTGGATTGTGTCAAAGAACTTTCGGTTTTGCTTTCAGAACGAATTATTATGTGGGGTGCTGCCATTCGGTTTTAATTTGTTTATATTTCTGAAGGATCCAATAATATTCAGTTAAACCATTTTTTTTTTTTTCAAATGTTGTCTTTTAGAAATGAGGTTTATTTTAATTTTAATGCATTCATTTCATTAACGCAACAAGTCGTCATAAGTGGGTTGTAGTGATATTGCGACAAATTAATAGTTATTACTAGGGCTACCGGATTCATGCAAAAGCACTTTTTTTTGGGGATATCGTATTAAATATTTTAATATTCAAAATTAAGTAGGTACATAATATTTTCAGCCCTATTTGTTAGGGCATATTTCTAAATATTTGGGTATAAATGCGTATTTCACTTCGTAGAGCATATTAGCATTTTTGTTATATTTTTGCATAGGTCTTTTGTCTTTTTTTTTTTCATCAAATAGTTTTTCATACCGAAATATCAAAATGATGAAGCAGACATGCCTATACTGTTTATTTTCGTTCGTTGGGTTTTACCACATTCGGTCACTCGTCCCCAGTAAAGATAATGCTTTGAAAGGATTTTATGATCCTTTTTCCGCGAATATCTGCACTGCCGGGTAGTAATTTTTAAACAAATATGTAATCTAGGTATATATGTCCATATTAAGAAAATATATGTAGAGCTGCACAAGTCCCGTCCTTTTACCATCTGTTTACGTATATAACATTGCGTCGTGGTTATATAATTTTGTATTCTTATTAAGCGATTAGGCCTACTGGGGATACCCTTAAAAAACGCGTCTATTATCTTACCGGAAGAGGAAAAAGATAAACGGAATTTATTTCGTTCGGCAATATTATTTATTTTAAATTAGCAGATGGTAACCCTAACAGTATTACTCTCTGATTTATGGCGAATTATCATACGAACTACGACAACACTGTGAGCGGGAGACCGATCTATGTAAGTCATTGCAACCAGACTGAGAGACAAACATCCTATCTTCCCTGTACTGACAATTTTTTTCAACAGAGTATAGCTACTTTTAGCATTAAAAGATCCTTAATAAGAATTCCAATTTGCCTCGACTTTGGTTCTGTAAGTGTAACATCCAATCGGCCATGTAAAAGAAAATGTCTACTTCAAAGAAAATGTCTGCTCTTTCCTATACTTTACAAGAACAGTCATACTTTGGAAAGAGAACATTTCAAGCCATCGTAAGGTACCTTTGATTGTAAAAACAAGATCACAGAATATATACCTGAACTTACACCAAATTATTCCTCCACACAGATTTGGAAGATGAATTCTTTTCCCTAATATTTATAATCAAAGCGAAAACCACATGCAATACAAAATGGCAGAAACATTAAAAACCTTTCTGCTGCTTAAAATTACTTGGCTTATAAAAATTAAATTTTATTAGTCCTCCTCACCTTCGACGCAAACACCCTCAAGAAAATTTCGATTTTTACCTATTCACCATTAAAGGCAAATCGGTCTTATTTATCGCCGCTCGTAGTCAAATTTCGCTATTTCCCATAAAGCTCAGATGGAAATTTCGCATTTCACTTTTACACCTCTTTTACACCTTGGCTTTTTAGTTAAGTCATAAAACTGCGACCAATTTTCACTAGAACCACTTTGGCTAGAGGCAACTTAAATCCAAAGTTGTTACCCACTCTGTGAGGATGACAGTTATGGAATTTACTACCAATTCTCGCTGGATCCCGGTTTATAGTAAACTTTTGAGATTACATGATCGAACTTTTATCGCCGCCACTGTGTTTGGTGAGAGCGGATATAAAACACGGTTGCAGGATACTAACTCATCCAGTCAAACGCAGCGGCAGCCAGCATAAACTAACTCCATCTTCATAAATCTACTCCCCAATTTTTGGAGAGTGCTTCCTATAGAAATTTCCGTCGCACAACAAAGGATACACGTTGAATCCTGGAATATTTGTCGTTTGTTCTCGGTAGAACGGTGCCGACGCCATCTCCACCGTGTCTACCATTGTAACCAACAGATACTATGCAAGCTGAACATATACTGGCAGGTAAGGAGCGCTCTCGCCTTGCACGTTATGATAATTTGTATAGTGTGTACCCGTAGTCGTCTTGTAAATAGGTTCTAAGGGGGCTCTTTTTTTTTATTATCCCCCTCGATATCCTTAAACTATTTCGTAAGTTAGTATCTCCATCGTAGTCCCCAGGGTGTTAAATTGAATGTCGCCCTTATCCAGAATGGTGTATCGTATCCTTTTTCGGATCCACGTGTTTCCTCGAAGGTGTCCTTAAAATTGGAAACGTTAATTAAGAAATAAGCAAAAGCAAACCTTTTAAGGTTATAATTTGAACGAGCTATAGGTGGGTGAAGTTCTTTTTCTTGAGAGTGTTTACATTTTTGGAAATTTATATCCTCGCTTGTCCTTTTTATTTGGCCGTCCTAACGTTTCAGCATAGGAAAGATTTTAATTTTCTTAAAAAAAAAAAAAAAGAGAAGACGAAGAACAAACACCGCTTTGAGAAGACGACACGGAGCCATTGAATGAAGATTCTTGTTGTTTTAATTCAATTCCTGCAGGAAGGTTGGTTGAGTTCAATGAATCGCCTTTTTGTGCCACCACTCTTGGCAACTATTCTTAGAATTTCCGCTGTTAGAAAAAAGGCAATCATTTTCATAACCGCCTAGCCGGACGCCATTTGCCGTGTGAATTGTTTGTGTATTCAATTTAATGAGAACGCAATTAGAATATTTTAAATTAAGGACGAAGGATTGCTTGTGCTTGTGAAGGATTCCCCTTCCCCTTTCTCCGTATAGCTGTCCTGTCGTCGTTTTTTGGAGATAGACAAGGTGTGCCATTTACAAGCTGGGAAAATGTGCGCCCAGCTCTTGGATGACTGGGGGTAATTACAATTTTACGATGTATTTACTCAAGTGGATGTTGGAACAAAAATATCGTCATCGTCTGCCAAATATGCTGTGAAGAAAGAGAGTGTTTTATGATTCTTTGCCTATAAATGGAACATTTCCTGAATGGAAAACACTGAGGAAGGACGTTTCGTAATTGTATGTTTTTTTTTGTCACGGTTGTTGCTCTTTTAATATTAATTTGATTTTTGAAGTATAAAAACTGAGCAAACCCACGGCCAATTACATGAATACAGGTAAATGGGTGGTGAGAATGAATTGAAACTGCGCCTGACAGTTGCTTTATTATATATAGAGGAAAAGGACATGTATGGTAATGGTGTTATTCGTTTAGAGTTTTTCGATATAATTAGGTAAGTTTAAAAAAGAGTTCATCACAACACATTGGCACACCCTTAGGTTAGGTTAGATTAGGTTAGGTAAACGGGTAGGTAGAACAGGCAGAACCCTGCGCTACCCCACTAAGGTCCTCGTGGACCCATAGTGATGCCCTTGTTTGGGTCGACCGTTGGTATTGCATCGTTATTCTTCTCCTCCTCTCCTTTGTGATTTATAGGCGCTGTCCAGCCATCCCGATGTCCTCAAAAAAACCTATAAAGATCAGACAATCAGACATCACAAAGTTCTTGTAAGTCATGGAAGTAATAGCTCCAAGTGTTCTGTTCCTCAAGTGGCATAGACTCGGGCAATGACAGAGGAGGTTAGGTGTGTCCTCTTGTACCGCATCGTCTTCGCAACCTCTACATATATCGTCATCTTTGAGATTTAGTTTCATAGCTTGGTTTCTGAGGAATTTATGACCAGTAAGAGCCGCTACTAGGCGCAGTGGCTTGGTGGTTCCAAATTAGGGTTTTTTTCCACTGCGCCACCTCTCGCTAACGTCTGACAAACATCCGAGAGTATAACTGTCTTGAAAGAGCTTCTCAATTAGCCGTTTGGAGTCGGCATAAAATTGTAGATCCCTTCCATTCGTTCCAAAAATCAAAAACTCACACAAACCGAGTGGTTGTGAGAAGCTAGGACGAGGGACCCTCCGCCCCTCCGGACCTGTTGCGCCAACTATTTATTTATTTTTTAAGAGCCCCTACTAACTTAGATAGCGATGACCTGTTAAACTGTAATAGTTTGTTGATCCGGCTTCTGTTATATTCTGGCCAAAGCTTCCGTGATATTTCGCAGGTAGTGAGTTCTTTCCACCTGTTGTTGGTTTTCATTCGAATTTTGTTCTCTACTCGCTGTCTGAGATTGTAAAGTGGTGGCTTAATCGATTCAAGTGCTCTATCAAGATCCATTACGGACTCCTTTCTCGCCAGTTCACCCGTCCACTGTTTCACTGTGTCCAGGGAGCCAGCATAGATTCATGGTTTGCTGCGAGCAAATACCCTTGAGCTCTTCGCGGCAGCGGTGACCTAGTTTGGATTTAATTTCATTAGCGGAAACTGTTTTCATCGCCGCCTGACTGTCAATAAAGATGGTAATATCGCTTCGAGGTATTACCAATATTGGCGGCTTATGGGCCGCTTCAACGATAGCCAGAAGCTCCGCCTGGAAGACACTACTGTTATCAGGTAGTCTGATGGAGCATTGTATATTTAATTCCTCAGAGAATATGCCTACCCTTAGATATGTTCAAAGGATGACATCAGTTATATTATATAGCTTTTTGTGTGATATTTTAAACAAGCCAGACGAAGCTCTTCCAATGAATAAATAAATGGACAATTCAATCTTCCTTGATACTCGCAAAAATAACGAAAGTCATTCTACTTTTTAAAATTTCTACTTTTTGAAATAGAAAACAAAAAAGCCTCATTTCCAATATATACGATCCATTTAAGCACCACTTGTAAGCAGCAAATAAAACCCTTACGCACAACCTACCCCTTCCGTAGGGCATAGTCCCATACATGTACGATGTACGTATTTTTGTTCCAATTTGAATTTTTTTTAATCCCGTCCAAATCTGAACGGTAACCAAGGTTACATATGAATAAAACGCCCTGATGTCATGCGGAGCTGATCCCTTGTGCAAACCCACGTACATACATATCTCATGTTCCCTTACTCTAAGTATCACCCGATCCAATACTCAAACAAAAGATAAAACCCATTCGATGGCTAAAGGGAGATACGAATGCTGCAGAGGAAGGCAAACGGGGAAAAAAATCCGCTTTCACTCACTAACAAGGACTCTTAGCTAACAATTCAATCGATCTATCCACTCAACCAATATGTAAAATCTACTACGTCCGCATGGAGATGGATGCTCAAGTACCATACCTGCACACATGGATAAAGACGATACCCGATACCCGATGGGTTATTCGACAAAACCTCTCTCATGGGATAGTAAAATCACAAGCGTCACGCAGAGAGGGAGATAACAAAAAAAAAAAAAGCTTGAAGTTTCCATGCTTACTCACCCCATCCGCCGCATGGCAACTCATTAACACGTGGAACTTAAGCATTCGAATGTGTGAATGAAATCGTGCTGCAGGAACTTATCCGGGCGGACTCCATGATTATGTGCTGATATGCTCAAGGTACATCTCTGATGTGGTAACCGTTCAGCATCTAGTTGGAGTTTAATTAAATTTCCGCTCTCTATTTCTACAACAATGGTTTCCCCGCTTGGCTTCACTCATACGATGCTGCTGCAGGATCGAGATTCACCTCTAGCTAGAGTTAATGGGCTGCGATAAGTAGTGCAAATCAAATAGGCCGGCATCATAATTATAACTCACGTCGCGTCGTCGTCCTTACCAGCAGCCGGTCGTTGCTTACAGCCAACGAAATTCCATTTGCGTACACCCAAGTACGTGCATATATCGACTATTGAGCGCTTCTCCCCCAGTGGGAAGTATCCATCTCTCGCTGAAGCGAAAATGGAAAATAATCGATTACGTGCGAAAAGGGCCATTCAGTCCCGATTGGGCAACATTTGAGTGTCATCAACTTTTAACAATTGTCATTGAACTGAAGGGCCATAGGAGGAGATGATGGATGATGCTGACTATCTACCTATGACAACTACTGACTCTGTCATCGGTTGTGTCGTTCTGTACCTACAGTAGGTGGTCGCTTTTGAAAATGGAAAATGTTCGCAAACAATTCATTTGGGGCAAGTGTCCTCGGTCGAGAGAAGAGCAGTTGCTATTGCTGAACTAAAATTGAGCGCCCGCCCACAACCCAGATAAAACGAGCCCCTTTCCTCTTATTCCCCACAGTTGGGAGTAATATCTATTATTGGCAGGCAAAGGAAACTCACCTGGAATATTGGCAAATGTGGTTTTTGCAAGGATCACAAAAACAAAAAACACCAGCTCCAGGGATTTGAAGAGTTGTATAAAATTTTGCGTTGTTCGAGATATGATTGAATAAGTTTTACGATAGCTTGTAGTTTTTATTGTTGCTGTTGCTGCTGCTTTGGTATTGTTTTTTGTTGTTGTGGCGAACGATGATCGCGACCGGCTTAATGCCTGACACCACCGGTTAGACCCAGGGTCCGCACACACGCCCATGCCTCTGGTCCCATAGTCAATGCCGCTAACGGATCGTCCTCATTGCAGCGGCGTCACCTAGAAATAAAAAAAAATTGGATCTTTAGAAAAAAAATTACCAAATTAAATTAATTTTACGAAAAATTCAGTCAGAGGGTAATAGTAATTGTGCAGTAGGGTGAAGCGATTTCAAATAAAAATTACAATTGCTTTGTTATGCCTGTAAAAATTGATCTCTTAACTCACAAATATACTAAAATCACAAATATTCACCTAAAATGTTTAGAGGTGCCCCCGAAATCATTAAGTTTGGAGAAGTTCGTGAATTTCGTCAAAAAATCACAAATATCGTATGAACGCTAAATGACATTCTCAGTATAGGCCTGCTGGTATAATATAAAGAAATATTGATCTTTAACTGTATGCATTAAATTGGGGGAGGTATAGTGGGGTAAGAGATGTAATTTAAAAACTCTTTTCAATCCTTGTTCGAACGCCATTCAGTTAACTGGAGAGTACCATTTCCATTTCTCTTGTGAAAGTCAAAAGCCAAACAATTGACAAGACAACCTGTCCTGTGTTTGTTTTACCAGAGAAGTTACCCGTCTGTCAATTACCTACTTATAATGAAGTTATGAAAAATTATCTATTCATTAAATATAAACTAAAGCCCAAAAAAAAAAAAAAACAACAAAAGAGCAAACTTTTTATGAAATATCCGAAAAATTGCCTCAGGAAATCTTGGAAATTTGGAAAAAAGCGTCGCTCCAAAATGTTTGCTTCAAGAGAATGTTTCACCTTATTCGTTCCTATCACGACAAATATAGGACCTTAATGAAACCTTATCAAGGCCTTCAAGCCAACAAAAATTATCAAGAAAAAAATAAATAAGTTGGGAATTGAGTCCCATAAATTATTTAATATTTGCAGTTGCAAATGCCAACTCACATCAAATTGTAATTGTTCAAAAGACCGTGTTTCCACAGAAGAAATAAATAAGCAATGAGAACCTATGGTTCAATGTGGTTGTCGATAAAATGTAATCCCTTGTGTATAAACGGAGCTAAGCACCTGTGGCAAACCATAAGTCTGAGTAACTATTTGGACACGAATTTGAAGAAAATTGATGACAAGGTAATCCAACGAAATGGATATTTCGATCACCCAGAAAAATGCTTGGGGATGAAATGAAAAAAAGAAATAATACGGGAACTAGCAAATCTATAAGAATTTTGAAGGCAAGGACAGAAATTGCTCTAGGAATTCGAAAGTTTCAAGTGCCTACGTTCAATTTTACGCTAAAAGTTATGTTGAACTTATTTTGTGTGAAGACTGTGAGATAACTGAGCCTCAACTGACCTGAAATATATCTGATAAAAACTTGAAAGCGATTGCTATAGATGGTTTCGGCACATGTCGGAACATTGAAGATTTCCCATGCCACACTCAAGCCGTAGCGCGCTGCATCAAGTAAGTGACGGAGGTTTTAAGTGCAGTTTGGTATAGCGTCAACAAAACAATTTAATATTTAATTACTGAATTATTTCATAATAAAAACGCTTATGAAAATTAATTAAAAACCTACGATCAGTGTGACTGCTGCAGAATGCAGAAAAAAACGACCAATAAGAAAAAAACTCCCATTTCTAAAGCTGTTCTCCAATTTTGAATTTTTGAACCATATTGAACATGCATCGGCTCGCTAAGCACTACAATAGTGTTGTAATATTTGGAGAATTTCGAAGCGCCTCTTCCAACTAAAAAATTTTGGCAGGCAAACAGTACCGAATATTGCAATATTTAGTTTGAAAAATACTATTGATTAACTATTTAGCTGAAGCCTGATTATAAGTTATTTTTTTATATATACTTCTCCCGGGAAAGGCGAACCTATAACGCTTCAACAGCGCCCGAGATGATTGCAGATGTATGTTTGCTCTGCACTTAAATTGCTGCAAATTTTAGTCTTCTGGGATACAAGCATTACTTGGTTTTTACAGCATTATCGATGTCAATGGGGTTTTCGAGATACGACCAGTTTTTAAAATTAGCGTTTTTGGTGATTCGAATTGAAAATTAACGTCGCAATAATTGAGGTCAAAGTCGTTATTTGCCGTTTTCAGGTAGACTAAAAAAAACAAAATTTAAAAAAAAAAAATGACTTTTTTCAAAAATCCATTTTACGTTATATATGTATAGAAAAACTGAGATTGCCATTAAGTTTTGAATGGATATATTTCCTCAGAAATCAATTTTTTTTACAATTGTATGGACCGTTTTCGAGATATGTCCAAATTTCAAGAGTAGGTACCGTTACTCGAATTTTTAGCCAAAAACTGGGTATGTAGTCATGGTACCTTATCTACTTAAGCTTAAAAATCTGTTTGGTTGAAATCGTTGGAGCCATTTTCGAATAAAACAAACTGGTACGAACATTTTATATGAACAGTACCATTTTGAGGTTATCTTGCAAAAAAAAAAAAAAAAAACTGCCCCGAACGGTAAGCCCACAAACTCCAAATCCGAAGCTCTATTTTTTTTTTTTTTTTTTTTTTGTACAACATTTTTTCTTTAACTACGTAATGGAGAAAGTTAAAAGGGGCAAAATTGCGAAAAAAAATTGCGCCAAGCTCTCGTAAAAAGTACCGAATCGCAATTTTAGTCCCATAACGGTCACTCTCCCTACGAAAACGTCAATATCGGGAATATGTTTATACTGAAGAAGTTAATATTACATTTACAAATACACTGCGCCAAAAATACCTGGAATATCGGTAAAAGCAAATACTAAGAAGTATATGTGCCTGTCAAGAAGCCCACCGTCACTCAACACTACAAGGTAGTACAAATCCACCCTCCCAGGCAATTGCACCTTACATCATCTCTTACGAGCAAAAATCCCAATAGCATAACGTCGAATTTTAACTTGCAATACATCCAATTGCACTCAATTACCAATCAAATTATAAGCACTTCCCGAAATAAAGGATATGCCAATCAATGTGATGGCTTTCGACGTTATCCTTATATGAGCTTCAGCTTTGGCACTCTACTTCCGGCTCATATAAGCCTCCGTTATATTTTGCGTTATTGAACTACCTTTTGTTTTAGTTTCACTATGCTGCAGGAATTTAATTTGTTTTCAACCGCAAATAGAACTCCATACCAGCCACAAGAGGGAGCATAGATGTTTGACATATATATAAACATATATAGGACCAACGAGCGAGTGTAGCACAAATACAAATGCAGTCGGCCTCTGGGAAATTAATCTCAACTGAGATTATTTGATTTCCATTTCCGTTCACCATCGATAGAATGCCCATCCGGCAGGTGAAAATGTAAGGATACTATAGCCAACTGCCGCAATGGATCAGGTTAATTATTTGAGAAATCCTTACCGAGGGAATGTAATTTTCCTCATCTGAGTTTTCACCCAGCCCCTGCATCTGCACCTGCACCCGCGCGGGTGCAATTGCTAATCTGAATAGCATTTTATCGTCCGCATGTGTATAAATTTAGCCCCGGGGTATATGCAATTTGGAAGCAAGTCAACTCCTGTCGGTCTATTTACTTTGCGCCTATGAAGCGCAATACATCACAGAATGAGCAATCAATTGTAATGCGATTGCCAATGTCGAGCGAGGAAGTAAACTGCAAATATGATGTGCAATAGTATTATGGGAAATATATTTCCCATTCATTTCAATGCAGTTTTGAGGAGGGGAGTTTTTCCAAAGGACCAAACAGTAAGTGGCGCAAGTACAATAACCAGGAATTGTTTTTAACTGGAGACTGTGAGTTGTTAATACAATCACATACTGCTATCGCGATTTTCAATAGTGAGCTATGAAGCAGCAGGGGTATGCTGTATGCAGTTGGCAGAAATGTAAATATTACGGCGAATTTTAATTGGAACTAAATTCGATTGGGTGGCCTTTCACTGTGCCTAACAGTGAAATTCAGAGCTTTGTCGTACTTACGCTACCTCTGTGATTACTCAAACAAAAACGACTGAGACTTCAAAATCCTTTGAACGGAACGGGTTAGAAATCAACCTCTAATCATACACTGATGCGCAACGTCACAGCATGAAGAGAACTCAATCAAACCCGTACGCTTCTGCTTAATCTAAACGGATGCTATTGTACCATCGTTTTGGAACGCTTAGGCTAACGATTCTTCCTTGGCAAGTGCCGGCATTGCACTCCCGCAAGCGCTGCAATTAAGCGATTAAGTTTCAAAAGCATCCCCTAGCATAGTCTCATTTTTTTTCATCACTTGACGTATATAATCAAGAACATAAATTGTAAATGTGGAGGGTGGAAAAACTCGAAGCAAGAAATAATTAAGTTGATCCCAAGCGCCGCCGTGTAATCTCTCATGCAGAGTCGAGTTTTAAAAAGTATGTATATATGGGGGGCCAACGACGTTCTCTGCTCTTACTTTATCAGGGTATACATGACATACATATGCGCGCATATGATTTTCGCATTCACATTTAACTCATTCAAGAAGGAGCCACAATGGCGATTATTAAATAACCCAACGAACATGGCGACATGGGAAAGTAGGTATATACCTACTGCTCGACAAGAATTGGACGGCGCAAGCATAGAGAAAACAAGAATGATGTAAAGGAACAAACAAACTGCAGGACTAAGAAAATGCCGCGAAGTGAAATGCGCTTTTGTAGATTACTTTCGCCTTTGTAATCAAATACAAAGGATTCCATGCAAATTGTGACTTGTCGCCAGGGACCTTGGAACTAATTGCAATCCTTTTATTATGATTTAAGTGAATTCGTTCGCACGTATTCCCCATTTGTGGTTCGTTGTAAGGTGCACGTCTCATCCGAGCGGTTGAGAGATTTAACAGAATTAAATTATATGGTCCTTTGAGTCATTAGGGTTTTAAAATTGCAAAAGTTTCAACTCAGATTGAACTCATAGCTGGCAAAACTTGTCAACCATTTGCCCAGTTTGTATACTTTATTATGAGACAGACGAAATTTACTGTAGACAAGACCAGTGCTGCCACTACAAAAAAGTGAGTCCTTTCAAATCTGACCGAATGACCTTTTTTATTTATTTTAAATTCGCTAAAGTTAAAATAAGAATATTTGACGGAGTTAAAAAAGGAATTCGTTATATATTTTGATTTTTGACTATATCTAATTTTTAAAAATCTCGTGTCACGGTGTTTGTAGCCGTACTCCTCCGAAACGGCTAGACCGATCTTTATGAAATTTGTTGTGTGTATTTGGTAGGTATGAGAATCGGTTGTAAAGTCTCTTTAATACCGCTAGGTGATTAGGGTGTCCATGTCCACAACATTTGCTTTTTATTTTTGAGGAAAAAGTTTTTTTAGTATTTTTTTTCCTTAGATTTGTCATCAAAAAATATCTATAACCTAAAATATTCACCTTCCTACCCCAAACCACCGTTTTTTAATCGCGATTTTAGTATTTTTGTATGAACAATATCCAAATAATTTAGTCGTCGTTCGTTTTTAAAACAGATCGAAATGAGAGATGGCGCTACTTCTCCCCAATTGAACCTTCATCCACACATGCGCATGTCCTTGACGTGAAGTGTTGCGTCTCTTTGACATTTCGCTCTGCATTTTTTATATATCACAGCCAGAAAATTTTTGCGCTGTGGCTTAGTAGTTACTGTATTGGACTACTAAGCGAGGGTTCCCAGGTTCCAATCCTGCTAAAACCCAAATTCCGACTTAGGTTTTTTTTTTCCACTACGCCACCTCTCGCGAACGTCTGACAAATATCCGAGAGTATAACTACCTTGAAAGAGCTTCTCAATTAGCCATTTGGAATCGGCATAAAATTGTAGATCCCTTCCAATCGTTAAAAAAATGAAAAACTCACACAAAACGAAGGGTTGTGAGTAGCTAGGCCTAGGGTCCTTACGGACCTGTTGCGCCAACTAATTAGCTATTTTTTATTTTTAACCCCGAAATCTTTAAACCTTGGAAACCAGAAATTGCATCCTTTCAGAGGTGAGTTGTAGGGATTTCTAAAAATTAAATTCATTTGGGATGGAAAAATCATTAATCTATGACAATGGGTTAATTATAATTATGTCCATCAAAAATATTGGATCGCTAATTGGATCGATTATTTTATTTTATGATCCTAAACATGACTTCAACTTTCATTTTCATTGTTTTGGGGTTTGTTTAGCTACCTATATGAAGGGACCTAACCTAACCTTATTTCATTCTACAAACAAAAAATCTTGACGTCACAAGACCGAAGGACATGTGCACCACCTTTCAATTTTAATCGAGCTGCGTTTCGTTTTGCTTCCGCACTCGCATACAATTTTCTTCGGTGTGTTCATATTGGGCTGAATTTTTTACTCACAAGATATGGGTGACTAGCTCAACTGGAAAATAACGGCGTATAGGATTCAGAGTTGAGCGGTAGTGTTACCGGAATAGATATACCTTAAGCCTGAAGCCTTTTCAGCTCAACTTTGACAATATTTTAGGAATCATCTACTAAAAATGTGGTAGATAAGTATAAACGAGGGTGAGATGACCAGTGCACGATAGGAGCAAGACGCCTCTCCCTTGCTAACTGTAAGAAAATAGTTTATAGAAAAATATGAATTTTCGCATCTAATGTATCCTATCTCAACTACCGCACGAAGTTAATTCAAAATTAAAAGCTAAGTAACCTACTTTTGAAGAAGAAGTGAAATTTATTACTCAGATAATGGTTTTCGGCGACTTCAACCAGCTATAAATAACTTCTTAGCCACCTCAGGAGGTCGCCACCATTCTGAACACAACAAAGCGAATCCTTAACGGGCCAGACGCCAGGCACAGAATTAAAATGACAACAACAAAAAACTAAATTTTTCAAATTTTCAAATGACCACTTTGGCTATTCCTGTAAGTCTTTTTCTGTATTCTGTTCTCCCAACTTGGCTCACAATACCCTACATAACATAGCCCTGAAGTGCACTAATACACCCAGGCGACAATGTCGTCTTTCAGAAACAACAAGATCCTTGCTGTCCTATACGGTAAGCACGGACACATAAACACACATATCTACCTCCACTTTGGCGGCGTTTATATACCTAAATATACTTTCTTTTTTTTTGTATATATGTGTGCCAAATAGCGGCGGGTAATGTAGAAAACTTTCTTATTCTTAGATTATTTTTGTCCAAGGGAACACTGCTGCGCGACTGTGAGATGGGTGACGCAGCAACAGAGAAAATTAATGGCAAATCTTGCCGAGCAGAAAATTGCTCCACGCAGAGAGCAGAGAGGGCCAATTTTATTACCGTAATAAATTGCTAGGAACCAATACACTTATTACACTCCGAAGGGACCTTCTTTTAAGGACATATGAAATGAGGCAAACAAACAAACCCACTCACACACATAGAGACATGGTCGGGGCAATATTGTAATCCTGCCGCTGGCATTTGTTTCTAGGTTGAGTGTACTCGGTGTTGTAACTTTATGATTGCGCCCTCTTCAAGCCAGCGTCATAGCATAGCAACGCATCTCAGGCAAACCGTTAAGTAGGATAAAAATAAGGACAAACAAATATCTAACCGTATCTACTATCGAAGCGAGACTTTACATGCCAATTTAAAAGTTGTTTATTAGTTTGGTTGGCAAAGGACAAGGTGAACGTGCGAGAGAAAGAAGAAGAAGAAAAAAAAAACTAAAACTTTTCGTACATTGTATAGGTACGGGACTAACCGTGTGTGTATGTGCGTTTAAGGACTCTTCTTGTTGATTTATGGTTAATACTCTAATTTATAACATGTAATCGAAAAAGTTTCGTTTTGAAAACATTTTCTTATGCTGTTTTTCTGTTTTCCGTTGTTGGTTGAAAAACTTTCATGTATCCAGTATCCTCCATACAAAAGGATAAATATTAGTGTGCTTGTTGAGATGATGGTTATCAGCATATGTATATGGATGTAGTCGCCCCCGGGTGCAGCTCTCTTCAGTTGGTTGTTCAGAAAAACGTATTTCTGCACTGATCCTGTGCGGATTGAAGTATTTTCTTCCTATATGGTTTTCTAGTGTGTGTCAAAGTCTTCAGGCAAGCTAGGAGCGATGGGTTTGTTGAAAGTATCTCTTTATATATATATATATATGTATTGTTTTCCTTTTGTTAAAAGTAGTTGTAAATTTCAAGCATAATAGAAAGACTGATAAGAGATACTTGACATAGTTATTGCAATAACAATTGTTTACTTGTACAATTTATAAAGACAAGTAACGGTGCCCAAGGGTAGGCATATTCTTGGTCCATGCCTATGCAGGAGACATTTTATCATATAAACAGTACTAGTACTAGTGCATAGTACTGAATGCAAATGGAAGTAGTGTAAGGTGTACAGGGTGGCCCACCCTAGTTTCTTTTTAAAAATGCAATAAAATGAGCAAAATTATTTTTTTACATGTACTATGGCTTTATAAGTAAGGTACGTCGTTCTGGCTGCCTCGGCTGACTTCGCAGAAGTGCATTCTGTCACTCCAGTTTTCTAAGACCTTGTTGATGGTTTCGGGCTGTAGTTCCACGATTGCTTGGATGATATTGGCCTTAAGTGCTTGAATCGTTTCCAGATTGTTGCCATAACATCGGTTATTCACAGTTGCCCACAAAAAAAAAGTCCAAAAGGGGGTCAAATCGCAGCTCTGAGGCGGCCAATTGACATCTGATAACGCGATTTGGGAATTTAGTGCGCAAAAGATCGATTGTGGCATTAGGGTGTGTGGTATGGCGCGTCATCCTGCATGAACCAGAGGTCGGCCAAATCCATTTCTTTAATTTCAGTAAAAAAAAGTCGGTTACCATGGTAACGCTCACCGTTGACCGAAACGTTGTCCCCAGCCTCATTTTCGAAGAAGAAATTGAGTCTCACACTCTCGGTTACAGCAGCCACATTCTCGTCTGTGCGTACGTCGACAGAGACCACGAATGTTGTCCACTAGCATATACTAGTCTCACGAACTGTTTGCACCAACTTGCGTACACAGGCGCGGTGGGTGGGTGCTTCATTTCAAAACTTCTTGTTTTGCACTGTTTGGGCTAAACGGCGCTCACTTTGGAAATACGTTTTCAATATTGCCCAACGTTGTTTAAGCATAAAGCTACTCATTTCGTTCCGCAGATGTATGATATAGGTACTGACTTTCTTTCAAAGTTTCGAGCGGGAAACAGCTGTCAGTGTCAAAATAATATATGATTTAAAAAAAGAGACCATACTAGATGCCCCACCCTTTATTTATGTGCAGTCCACGATGTCATATCTTACTTAACTATCCCTATCCTTACACTTTTTATTAAAAAAAAAAAAAAAATAGGAATGCGTATGTTCAATACCAGACGATGCAACTCTGCGCTTTGCTTTGTCCTTCCCCATCGCTGCATCCTGCTACTTGAAATTATGTGATAGCAATCCCAACCCTCTGTTTAATTCCGTTTTGCGGACATTTTTCTGAACATTTACCATTTAAAGTTTGGTTTTTACAACTTGATTCTCAGTTCTGTTTGTATCTCAAATTCACTTCGAACCGAAGCGGGTCACTATTCCACAAAAAAAAAAAAAGTAGTAAATACACGAGTTCATCCCTTCTCGTACTATATCAATGTTCCATCTATTGTCCAATGCATATACTGCGAGTACATAATAAATTATTACCATTAATGAGAAACCGGAAATGTTTTCGGAATTAAGCAGAGCAACAAATGTTGCAGACTGTAGTACCTGGGCCGAGGTCCATCCCTGTTGGTGTGCCTTTCATCACGAGGTATCCCCCTCTTGAATTGAATTTTATGATCACAAGCAAAGGGAGCGCAAGTTAAGTATCCATAGCAAAACATATTGAGAAAAAAGATAACATTATTTGTATTCAATGATATCTTTAGTCTCTAGTACAGTCTTGCACACAACGCTACAATGATAACATATGTAAAAGAGATAATATCGTTTGTATACAATGTTGGAATATTATCTCTTCTTCATTATCAAGCAAGACGATTGTACGCTTGGGTCTCCTTGTAGATAGATAAGAAAAGTATATAAATACGACTGTATGATGAATTTATCAACAGTCTTATTGTAACTACATAGTAGCCTTAAGCTCCTTTTAGAATTAGTAAAAAGTATTTCAATAATAAAGGACATAGTTCCAAATAAATATTGTTTAATTTTAAAAGTAAGAAACAAGTGTTTTAATTGGCGATCCTGCCAGGAGGTTAAATATACTTTTTAACTTCAATCGAGCGGACCTCGGGAACAAGTAGTGAAATCTAGTATAAACAGAACACTCGCGTTACCGGTTACAAGAATTACCTAGCATAGCAGGTACAAATATAGCTTCTTCGTACGAAGCAGCAAAGCAATTCAGTGAAAGTGTATATGTGGAGAAAAAAAACACACAAATTCGACGACAACAGACACGAGTTCAAAATGGAACAACTCGCAGTATTAATGGCAAGATTAGAAGCTTTAGAAACCAGGAGCAACACAGTAACACAAACCCTAGAGCACACACGCACAGAGAATGCAAGGTTAGCAGCAATAATAACTAACCAAAATCAAATAAACACTAATTTAGAAACAAAACTAAATGAAGTAAAATCTGGATTAGGCATAGTACCAAACATACCTGTGCTAGAGGAAATAAGAACCACATATACAGATGGTAGTGAAATACAGTTAGACGCATTTAAAAGCCTACCTATTTTCAACGGCGATCAATCAAATTATCGGTCGTGGCGCGAAGAAGCATCCAGATTAATGGACAGCATTAAAAACTTCAAAACACACAGTAAGTACGCAGCAGCATTGACTATAGTGAAAAGTAAAATACAGGGTGCAGCCGCGAATGTGTTAACTAATTATAACACAATTTTTAATTTTGAGGCGATACGTAACAGATTAGATTATACGTACTCTAATCAAGAACCTCTATACGTGCTACAAGACATGATGAAAGCCATCACGCAAAAAAGAAGCACACTGTCTGAATACCACGACGAGATAAATAAAAATCTCAATTTAATAATATCAAAAATCACTATGTCAGGTGATCCGCCGAATATAATCGACAGACTAATTAAAAATGCTAACGACGACGCAGTTCGTATATTCATTGATGGTATGAGTGACAACTTTACAAGAGGATCATTATATTCAGCTACAATAAATGATCTAGAACACGCATTCGCAATTGCTCGCAGAATAGAACATGATAATGTGCACAGGCATTTACATCTCACTCAGGATAAGCACCACAAAAATATGCCACATGAACGCAGAAACGAAAGAAGACCAAATTATTCGAGCCAAACAACGAATTATCAACCCCAGAAGCAATACGATAATATGCAGCAACACAATCAAGGACCACAGCCGATGGAGATAAACTCGAGACAAATTGTACATGCACAGCGACAAAATTGGAATCAATACAAACCCGATGTATATAATCCACCAGCGAAACGTGAACACAGCGGGAGTTTCAACACACACAACAGACCGCAACGATCTTATCAGCAGAACTTCAAGCAGCAGAGAGTAAATAACTCCCGACAACAACGCAGAGACGATGTCAGCAGTACATATGCAGAAGCAGATGAAACGGAATGTATGGTAAATAATAACATAAGAATAGATCATTTAAACTAGTAGACGGGTTGCCCTGCTTAAATTTAACTAGTACTATTTCTAAGAAAATTTATAAAATTCTTATTGATACTGGTGCAACCCATAATTACATTAATAGAAAATGCGATTCTAGCAAAAAAATTAAAATTAAACCTATAAAAATAAAAACAATGCATGGTTATTCTATGGTAGATACAAAGAAAGTAGTTAGGATATTAAAGAAAAATATAACATTTTTTGAATTAGAGGATATTCAGTCTTTTGATATGATATTAGGATATGAAGGACTTAAAGTTCTAAACGCGGAAATAAATTTCAGTAATATGACTCTAACTACCATAAGCAGTGTCGAATCTATTCAGAAAATTAATTACATAATTGGGGAAAATAATATTTATAAAGCAGACATAGATAGACTGATGAAGATTAATAACAGCATAGGACCGTTACCCTTTACAGATACTATAGAAGCAAGCATTAGGACGACCAATGATAATCCGGTTTATGTTAAACAATATCCATATCCCATAGCAGATAACGAATTCGTAAACAAAGAAATACAGAAACTCTTACATGACGATATAATAGAAAAAAGCCATAGTCCTTATAACAGTCCCATATGGACAGTACCTAAAAAAGGTTTGGACGAAAAAGGAAAACCAAAACGGCGCATGGTTGTTGATTTCCAAAAACTTAACGCTCACACTGTAACAGACAGATACCCCATTCCGGATGTCAACATGACAATTCAAAATTTAGGTAAAGCCAAGTACTTTACAACATTAGATTTGGAGTCAGGTTTCCACCAAATTAAAATCAAAACAGATGATAAAGAAAAAACAGCTTTTGCTATAAATGGCGCAAAATATCATTTTAAACGAATGCCTTTCGGGCTCAAAAATGCACCAAGCATATTTCAGAGATGCGTGGACGACATTTTGAGAGACTTTGTAGGTAAATTCGTACACGTTTACATTGATGACGTATTGATATATTCTTCATCTGAGGAAGAACATATACAGCACATAAGTCAAGTATTCGACGTACTCAATAAAGCCACATTAAAAATATCTGATGAGAAAAGTAAGTTTTTTCAAGAAGAAGTAGAATACTTAGGTCACATAATCAGACATGGTAGAATCACTACGAACCCTGAGAAAATAGCAGCTATAGAAAATTTTCCAGTCCCACAAACGGTAAAGGATTTGAGAGGATTTTTAGGTCTTACAGGTTACTATCGTAAGTTTATAAAAGGATACGCAAGCATAGCCAAGCCCCTGACATTATATTTACGAGGAGATAACGGTAAAGTAAACAAAAAACAAAGTAAAAATATTAAGTTAAATCTGAATGATTCAGCATTAGAAGCGATTAGAATTTTAAAAAATTATTTGAAAGAACAAGTCGAACTTTTTCAACCGGATTATAGTAAACCATTCGAGCTTACTACTGATGCATCCAACATAGCTATTGGAGCCGTACTAAGTCAGAATAAGCAACCTATACACTTCTTGTCAAGAACACTGAGTAAGACAGAAGAGAACTATAGCACAAATGAGAAAGAGCTATTAGCGATCATATGGTCCTTACAAAAACTCAGAAACTACATATATGGTATAGCAGACTTAACCATATATACCGATCACCAGAGCCTTATATATTCTGTATCAGAAAAAAATCCCAACACAAAGCTGAAACGTTGGAAGGGAATCATTGAAGACTTTGGAGCAAAATTAGTTTATAAACCAGGAAACCTAAATCTTGTAGCTGACGCATTATCACGTCAACGCATAAATACTTCTACCATAGAAACAGCACATTCAGCTGAAAGTTCTTCTAATGATATAATAAAAACTGTGAATCAGCCTTTTAATGCATACACTGCACAGTTCGAACTTATTGAAGATATAACAAATAATATCGAAACACAAATCTATTTTAGTAACAAAATAAGACTCATAATAAAGTTTAAGGACAAAGACTCTTTACTAAGGCAGATGAAAGAAGTTATACAACCCCAAAAGATTGTAGCTTTGCATACGAAATTTGAAAACATATACAAAACATGGAAAAATCATTACAGATAAAACAATTGCCTTATGTAACCAAACTTATTTAAGAACAAGAAATTGTCAAAATCATCTAAGTAAAAACATTTGTGAAATTAACTTTGAAGAAGAAAATTGTCTTATTCCACTTTTAAAGAATATAACTTCAAAATGCAACATTAAACAAGAATACGATTACGACTTAGAAATTGAATCCGGTGTTATGTTATTAAGCGGTAAGCATAAGTTAAATAATCAAACAATTAATGGTATAAACTTAGTTACTTATGAAAATACTATAAATCTAGACGATAAAATATACAAAAACATGCATAAGCAAATTAAAGAAGTTATATTAAGAAATCATAATTCAGAGTCTTACATCGACCAAATAATTAAAGAAGATACAATGTACAAATTCGATAACATAGATACTTTAAAAAAACTAATTATTCCTTTTGAAGAAAAACCGATATTATCAACTATATACACAATTGTAACACTGATTGTTATTCTAGCATTTACGTACGTAATGATAAAAACTATACAATGTATAACAGATCGTCAAAAACAAAAAAAGATTGACGCATATAACAAAACTTATGAAAGAGAAATGTTAAAAATAGCGTCGAAAAATCGGGACGATTTCGTTTAACAAGGGGGGGAGTTAAGTATCCATAGCAAAACATATTGAGAAAAAAGATAACATTATTTGTATTCAATGATATCTTTAGTCTCTAGTACAGTCTTGCACACAACGCTACAATGATAACATATGTAAAAGAGATAATATCGTTTGTATACAATGTTGGAATATTATCTCTTCTTCATTATCAAGCAAGACGATTGTACGCTTGGGTCTCCTTGTAGATAGATAAGAAAAGTATATAAATACGACTGTATGATGAATTTATCAACAGTCTTATTGTAACTACATAGTAGCCTTAAGCTCCTTTTAGAATTAGTAAAAAGTATTTCAATAATAAAGGACATAGTTCCAAATAAATATTGTTTAATTTTAAAAGTAAGAAACAAGTGTTTTAATTCGCACGCAAAGGAAAAGCAAATGAAAAACTGTACACGTAATGTCCTTTAAAACATATCCGTTTTGCTGTATCTCTGGTTTCACTGTAAGATATTTTTTTTATTACGTCCATACACCACCAACACGCCACAACGTATATACGGCCGTTGCTATGTGCTGTGTCCCCAACCCCATGCTACAGCGGAAAGTTAAATTGTGAGAAAGTAGGGATTTTCTCGTTTTAATTAATGGTGTGTCTCCGTTTTTGTGTGACATCAAACGGTCGAATGAAAGGGATAATGGGTTTTTATGGATTTCAAGGGATTTTCCTTTGCTTTTTATTTTGGAAAGGCGAGCGACTAAAAGGAAGCTGATAATTATTGTCAATTGCTCATCACTTTCTATTGTGTGGGTATGTAATGTAGTGATAAATTAAATAAGGAAGTAAGGTAGGTAGGTATGGAAGGAATTCCTTTTTCTATTGTAATGGAGAAAGTAGGGATGGATGAAATACTTTTCCGTTTATTCAGGAGTTCTCTTTTAATCTAGGTCAATTTAATTTTACCATCGTTATGCAATCGATTAGTGTGTTATGACGTAATGACCAGTCAGTTATTATATAGTTTTCCAATAAACTCCTCGAACAAATGGATTTATTTATATTTATAAAGGCATCCTTTCCGATTGCAGCCGTAGAATTAGGCTCTTGAAGGAAATCAACTCTGTCACTGATGCGCATTTAATCAGGACGGACATTTAAGTTCTAAGTTCCGGTTGCTTAACAATGAGTGCATGCACAGGACCCCTTTTTATTTCAGATCGAGAAATGGTGATTGCATATTCATAACAAAATTGTTCTAAACGCACCCTCAACGTCCAAGAAGACATAGGGTAAAGTCGGGTGATATGGCTACGCTTTTACTCATGTTTTCCGTGAAAAAAAATACAACATCGTTTGGGAGATAGTGCCATACCCCCAGTTCGACATATGTGGCACAGGTGCCATTTCTCCCGCTATTAGTTTTATATTGTAAGTTTCAGAACTTTGTTTTCCATGATTTTTTTTTAGAAAATGTTGTATTTTAAATACTTGTAGCGAGTGTGGGAAGAAAAACTCCAAGAGAACTTAAAGAACCATATCACCTACCTATGGGTGCCAAATCACCCTCCAGTTTTTTAAATAACTTTTTTTTTAACCTTTACGCTTTTAAAAATTTTCATTTATTGTTAGCATGTTTCAAACTATGAATTATATTTATGTTCCTATTTTTTTGTTTTTAAATTAAACAAGGAGTTAGTATATTTATATTTTAATTTAAAATGTGCTTTATTTTTTGCGTTGTAACGAAACCAAAAAAATGATTGCCATATCTCCCGACTTTACCCTATCTGTTTGAAGCGTAAGCTCCTTGAATATGATCTCTAATATTTGCAAGGGTAGGTACCCTCGTGCGTTTAATTTTTTAAGGCATATTGATGACGTTGCAGATAGGGTTGCTAGATTAAAAAATACGACAACTTTTTTTCTTTTTTTTGAACACCGGGGTCAAAAAAAAAAAGTGAAATAAAAATAAGTTTCATTACAAATATATTTTTTTTTCCAACTTTTTTGTTACTCCTCGCTTCCCCACTCAGTAATTAAAAGAAATTATTTTCAAAATTTTCAATTGAATGTTTTATTTTATTGAATTTTTAGAAAATAAGGGGGACATTGATTTGTGTAAGAGGGGACAAACAGCCCGTGCGTTGTTGGAATCTGGTGGAGTAATTCCACACATTTAACTTGCGGGGACGGAAATGCGTCACTGAGTTTTATCATTGCATACATTTGATCATTGCATACGTTTTTATCATTGCATACATTTATGAGCTGGGGCGTGAAATGAAATAAAGTATGTTTTTGTTATTTCATAATATATCAAGAATACGGGTATTACAATTCCCTCTTTTCTCAATGACGTGTATCAAGCCACAACATACCGCACGCACGTTGTTTACACATACACATATTTCGGGACTGTTGGATACAGTTGCACCAATTTTTTTCTACCACTTTTCTACCACCGTTTAACTTTCCTCAAGTCCCATCACTGACTTTTCGTTTGCTGAATGAAGTGCTCAACATAATAAAGGTATGTTCGATTTTATTTTGTGTGGACATATACCTACGTAATTAAAATTTAAACATGTCTAAAAAACGTAAATCTTAATCACGAAAATGTATGATAAATCACGTAATTTATGAGATGATTTAGCTAAATCAAGTGGATTTAGCTATATCACGTTGGTGGGAACATGGTATTACATTGTCATAGGGTTTTCTCGTTTTTTACACTTTTTTTCGAGTTGGGGCGATGGTAACCGAATCCTCCCCTAACATATTTACATTATTCAAAAACACTGAATAACGGTGAGCTATTTTGTTCCACAATTTTTTTTCTTCTTTTATTTCCCCTACACAACAACGAACGAAAATTATTTGAAGAACAATCTGTGCGCACCGCAAACATTTGGCAATGAGAGACAACAACTGTGAGTTGACAACTGAAACTATAAGGCTCGAATAAAATTTGTTTGTTGAAAGAAACTCCACCTAAGACCCTTTATTTTTCACCAACTATTTACTTATTTCGGGGCAGTGGCTTAGTGGTTAGTGTGTTGGACTGGTAAGCAAGGGGTCGAGGTTCGAATCCCGCAAAACCCAAATTCCAACTTAGGGTTTTTTTTTTCCACTGCGCCACCTCTCGCGAACGTCTGACAAACATCCGAGAGTATAATTGTATTGAAAGAGCTTCTCAGTTAGCCATTTGGAGTCGGCATAAGATTGTAGATCCTTTCCATTCGGGTCAAAAATGAAAAACTCAAACAAAACGAATGGTTGTGAGAAGCTAGGCCTATGGTCCCTTCGGACCTGTTGCGCCAACTATTTATTTATTTATTATTTACCTACTTATTTATTAAGCAACCCTTCTTCGCCCATCATCCGGGACTATTCGCATCCTTTTTGGCGTTTTTAAAGGACGAATGCCACTAAATGTTTAACTTACTGAATTCACAGACCAATTTGCTTATGCTGCGAAGGTTTCGGGCGAGAATTGTTACTCCTCGCTTCACCACTCATAAGTTTCGGTTCTTCTTTTTCACATCGAACTGTATCCAAGTATGTCTACTGCGTTTGTCATATACAGCGAGAGGGAAAAGACATTTCATCGGCTCACTAATGCAAGTAATTTTAAATGTGTGACACAGGTACTGGTGCAAACATTTTTGAATACCGCTCCTAATGTCCCGCACTAGACACCACATGCTCATAAATCTACAAACCTTTAGATACCATAATTCAACTCACTATATCTGGCATTTCGCTACTTCAGTGAACCTACTCACACCCGAAAACAATTCATTAAAAGAAAATAAGAGAAATACGCTCAAACCAACTTGCACAATCGGTTCTGCATCTACGGATACTGCAGTCTACAGAAGTATAGCTTCAGAAATAGAACTGTTCTTACGCCAGTTTGCGTTTATCGTATCGACACAACCCATCCTCGCGTCGATAGTAGTAGCGGAAGGAGAGCTCCTTTGGGAGCCAGTGACAGCACAACAGTTTCGATTTTTTTTAATTGTTCAAAGTGCTTTCTTTCAGCGAAACTCTGAACAAAAAAAAAAAAAAACATACCATAAAGGATACTGCTGACAAGAACAATATGTTCTTCACACAACAATCACTAGGTATACATATACATAAACATGCACTGCAAATAATTTTAGAGTCGACTGGTGGCAACGGAGATATATTCCTACTTACGTATACAAACCGAGCCCCAGGAGCGTTGGAAAATAAATAAAAACCTGAGGTCGTCATCAATTTTCTAACTGGCATTTGGATTTTTCATCTATTTTTTTTTACCATATCACATACTCGTATATCCACAGGCAGGTTCAACGAACAAGCTGGAGTAACACCAGAAGGTATCAGAGTATAGGTATCGTTCAAACTGCAATTAATCATCGATTGAAATCCTTTTGAAGGACACATCTTTGAAGTATCTGCTGTTACCGGTGGGTTCGTAGTTGGTTGCGAAATAAGACAAATGCAAAAGCAATAAGCATCCTAGCACACACAGAGAGCAAACCTGACGAGGGAAAAGTTGGGTGCTTTTTCAAAGCTTTGAAAATTTCAATTATAAAATTGAAATTTCAAACCGTCCTTATACCGAATTGAAGTTGCTCCGTATCGAACCGTGTGTGTGTGTTCCAGAAAAAACATGGTAACGTATTTATTTTAGACTTTCTAAAAATGTTTCTCTCTCCCACCTCCCCAAACATCCGCACGGATATTGCACGAATGCACTTTGAAAATCGACGGTTTTAATTAAAGAAATTGATCGGGGACGACCAACGACGACGTGGTTGAAAAGAAAATACACCCGCATCCAGATCGGCACAGACGATGAAATAAAATAAAAAAGGAAATTGCAATTTTCCAGAAAATTTCAGCAATGTTTTTGTATCCTTTTATTTGTCTGCATTTCTGTCAAATGTATATATGTATATGGTGGTGTTGCTTTTGGAATGGCGACGACGAGCGAGGACTAAAGGATATTTCAATGCCTTGTCAAGTGTGAGAACTAAGAAGGCTTTGGTGGATTTGGAAAAAAAAAACAAAGATTACAATTGAAAGGAAACAATCTTGAACAAAGGATTCACTTGCAATATTATCCGATCCCACATTGGAAAAAGTGTTAAAAGACCTAAGCGAAGAAGCACTTAGCAATAGGGGGAAGCTCTCGACACCCAGGTTATTCGAAACAGTGCATTGGAGTTATGCGTCGAATGTGTGCATACAATTCAGTGCTCAAAAGGATAAAGGATATCTCAGGCATTGTCTAACATCGTGGAAGACATTTCAAAATGCTTGAATTGCAACCAAAGCACCAGACACAGAGGGAGGGAATTGCATTCACTGAAGCGAAATGGATTTAAATTGAATATTGGCAAACATCGATTACTTTCTGACTGCGCTATGGATCGAATGTGACGGCATCATTTGGAATTGCATTTGGGATTCCAAAACAAGTTTGGTTGATTTTTGATCGGTTTTGTTTCATATTCAATTTATCATCCTGTCGCAGGTGTGGAAATGGAAAACTATAAGCAAACTAGTGCAAGCAAACAGTGCAGTCGCGGACTTCGGCTTTGTTGTCGGTTTTTAGGTGTGACGGTTAAATACCAGTATGACTTTGAGTAGGTGAGGTACTTTCGACGATGGGGCACTTTTGACTCTCGCTATTACAGAAAGGCGGCCATTTTTTAAATAAATTGATGGCAACTCGTGCCACACTGTTCTCTGAGATTGTACACCAACTATGACAGTTCTTCTTCAGTAGTTCCGGTGGGACCGTTTTTTTTTTTTCGTTCAGTAATTTTTTTGCAATTTTTCCTATACACGGGGTATATTTAATTGGTTCCTATGGGAATTATTTGGTTGTGATTGTCAACTTTCCACAAAACCACATGGGGACGGTGTTAACTCTAAAAGTTTTCAGAAAGAGTCCAAAAAAAGAGTCCTGGATGAAAAAAGGAGTCCCATTCCGATTTCAATATTTTCTTTTCTTTTTTAAATAAACAAACTGTTTAATTCAAGTTCAAGTAAAACCAAATTCTTTCGAATTCAACTAAATACACTGAACAATTTTGAATTATAGCAAAAATATCCTATGTTTTTAAACGGAATCCGAATTCACTGATTTTCAAAAAGATGAGTCCGGAGTCCAGGCGATCAAAAAAGGAGTCAAAATGACTCTAAAGCACTCCGAAAGGTAATGCTGCATGGGGCTACTGGATCGTCAAGATATTCAAACTTTATCTTTTTTAAGAACGATGATGTGGGTCGATATAACGTGCAATGATTTTTTTTTTGTTTTTTTTTAACAAGTCCTTTTATTTTATCCTTTACTTAACTATTTTTTTATGATCTCAAAACTCGAATGTGGTTCTAATTTTTTTTTTTTCAAATTTAATTTTAGTTTAAAAATGAACTCCTTATTTCATTTATTTTTTTTGTGTATATAGATTTCAGATTTGTTTAACTATTCAAATAAAAACAGTATTGATTCTTAACACATTGCGACATCTAAATTCAAGTCGAAAGTGCCCCGGATGACGATTGTGCCCCGTCATGGAGCGGATTCGGCCTATTTGGGGGTTTTGCATTTTTTTTTATTATCAGCATAAAGTTAACTTTAAGGAAATTATGCATTTTTGTAGTAAATCCAAATTGTTTTCAAATATTTATTTGCGAAAGGAATTATTTCATATCTGCGAAAAAAGTGTTGAATGGGCATATCATATACTCCCAGGTAAATAAAAAAGGTTCAGTCTTTCACAGAGGACTGTGCAAATACTTAAAGTGCTTGTTTTTTCCAGAACAGTACTTTTTAACAAACATATAATAAATAAAGACCGTCCATAGACTTAATGGGTGTGTACTTTTCAGGTCTTGGAAGAAAATGAGCTCCTAAGAGTCAAAATGATATCACCTCAGAAATCAGGCGAAGAACCACACTTGCCAACGGCTGTTATTTCGGTCTTAGAATTGATTAGTAAGGCCTTGTCGAGAAATACTAAGGAGACTCTGTATAAGACCCTCATCATCCCAGTCCTGCTTTATGGTGCAGAAGCATGGACGCTATCAAAGGCGGATGAAGATCTCCTTGGTCGTTTCGAACGCAAAATTCTTCGAGTGAGTTTTGGTCCCGTTTGCGTTGACGGGCTCTGGAGGTGGAGATAATAACACCGAACTCTACGAGCTGTACAGTGACATCGACCTAGTCAGAAAAGTACGCATCAGTCGTCTAAGATGGCTGGGACATGTAGAGCGAATGGACACCAACGCTCCGGCCCGAAGAGTTTTCGATTCCAACCCGGAGGGACAATACAGTAGAGAGTAGAGCAAGTGGAAGGGGACCTCAACCAACTTGGGGTGCGCAACTGTAGGCAGTTAGCCAAGGATCGCGCTAACTGGAGAGGCGTATTGGTTGAGGTCCATGTCCATCCCGAACTGTAGCGCCACCTAAGTAAGTAAGTAAGAGTCACTTGAATAGGTTCACCTGATGCTTTGTTTGTTCAAAATAATATTGAAAGTGACTTTGAACATTCAGACAGTCAAGCAAAGTCTCATTTAATGTATTGTCTGCGACGCGACAACTTTGTAAACAATGACTTGGGTTATAGCTGAAATTTGTCATTACGGATAGTACCCTTGGACAGATCGCTAAAAAAGAAAAAAAAAATTCCGAGCTGAGTCTTCTTTCCATTAAATAGATACAAAACTATCGCAGCTTCAAAACTTTGTCCAGATATTCATTTAGCGAAGTGACTTGCTATTATTTGAGACTTTGTCTAGGAGTTGTGTGCACAGATAATCTTCTCGAAAAGGCATACATATGAGAGAGCTTTTAGTATGGAAATAAGTCGGAAAACCCGGATTATAAAGTAATTGAGAAGCAGTGTCACCTTCTTTATCAAGTGAGTCGCTTGAGTCCGATAAATGAAGGTGCTTTGAAGGACCCGTCGATAGGTCCGTTAATCATTTGGAGAATTTTTCCTGTCAAGTTCCCTGTTTTAATCAAAGGCATAGAATCTCCTTTTTAAACTTTTTTTTTGTAACAAGACAGGCAAAATTTTGGAGCGCCGCCTGGACAAATGAAAATTAGTTTGAAAACAAATTTTACAGAGGTCCAATTATAGTAGTAATCTCCAGCCTTATGCATGAAAAGGGCGTATAGATTTACAAGTCTGCTATTTGTAAGGGAGTACCTATTCAAATATAAGGATTTCTAAAACAACCGGACAACCATGTACCAACAGATGAGCATGCATATAGGTATAGCAGGTATTCCCTGCCCGTGGTATACCAGGAGATTGAAATTTTACCCGTCAATAGATCTAACAGCGTTGATATAGATACCAAATTAGTACCTATGTAAGCAAAGCCGACTGCCGCTTTTCTATAAGTCCAGCGTGTGAGATCAAGATAGCTCAATTCCTTTGTTCAGTTGCTGAGCTACACTAATAATGCAAAACAGAATTTATTTTATAAAATCCCAGAAAGTTAAAAAAAAATGTGAATTCGACAGGGTCAACCTTTTTTAATTTTTTTTTTTCTGATCACAATTGATTCAAAAAATAAAAACGTATATTATTTTATTTCCTATGTTTACAAATGGGGTCCTCGAACTTTTTTGAACTGAATCTGTTTTCTAAAAACAGTATAAGCAAGAACAAAGCTATCCATTCGTTTAACTTCGTATGACGTGCAAAAAACCACTGAATATTCACCAAAATGGTGGACAACAGCATTCTCGCTTAACAAGAGTTCGACTCAAAATCACATACTTCAGCGAATACGGCTTTTGTTATAAACTATTTCCCTGACAGTAAATTTAAAACCCAACACAACTACTACGGAGATATTTAATTTCAGTTTAAGAATTTTAAATTAACGGATATCTGTCTGAACTTTCATATACAGCAAACAAAATTCTAAACTAACAACGAAGAGCAAAAACAAAAGAAAAAGCGGACTACAAAAAAAAAAAAAAAAAAAAAACAGCTCATACATTTATACAAGTGAGTTGAAGTTGAAGTTGAAGTTTTTTCGGAAAATAGGAAAAAAACGGAACCAACTTTCAAATAAAAACAAAAGTTAACTATTTAGGTACATAGTTGGATGGGAAATGAAAACTTATAACTTCCATTATTTATTCTCCTCTTATGTTTCAGGTTTTCTTTACTGCAGTTTCATGCATGGGGACGAGGGACTATTACTCGTACCAACCGATGTGCCCCCTGCTGATATGTGCACTAAAAGTTTGGATAAAGTTCAAAAAGCAAATATATATCCCTCCCTGATGGAGTTTCGTCTTGTTGTGTTTTCTCTGTTTTTTAAGTCCTCTGTCCATATCCTTGCAGTGGTGTGGTTGCACTCTTATCCACGCCCTGTGATTATTCGTTTTATTGTTTAAAGATAGTTTTTGGTAAAGTTCTTGAGCGGAATATAAATAACCTCCGCTTTCATGTACGCACACGCTGACAGGGTTATCATACAAACGTACATTACACTCACCTGTGAGTGTACTTAAAGGAGAGATATCCTCTGTTGGTTGGGAAGAAGACTTTTTTCTTTGTACTTCAACACTCAGAAAACTACAGAGCTACGATAGCCCTACTAAATGCGCCACCTCTGTTTGTGTAGGCACAATAACTGCTAACTTTGTTGCTGGTACAACTAAAAGTAAGGTGTGGTGCCTTCAGTTATATGGGTACAGCACATTAACAGAGCTGCAGTAACCAACAAAATATATTTGAGGACATCAAAGTTTGCTATCGGACCCGCATACAGAGCTGCTAATACCTCTTTCCAGAGCTAATGCGAAGGCAGTGGAGGCTACCACAGCCTCTCAACAGATTTATGGTACCCATATACAGAGCTGTCAGAACCTCATGAAAGGCTGTCACAGCTTCTACACAAATTTATGGCACGCTTATACAGAGCTGTAACACCCTCTTGAAAGGCTGTCACAGCCTCTAAACAAGTTGTGATACCCATATACAGAGCTGTCAGAACCTTCTGAAAGGCTGTCACAGCCTCTTTTAAGATTTGTAGTAGCTACATACAGAGCTGTTAGCACCTTATTGAGAGGTTCTGACAACCAAAATGGGAAGCCCCTTATTATACTTAGCCTGACTTCCTAAGAAATTTGAAAGCTCACTGTTTGGCAGCTGTCTCTTGAAACCCGATTCATAGCTGCAACTATTCGTCCTTACCTGTTGTATTTAAAAATAAAATTGAAAAAGAATCGGTGTCTGTTTTTCACTCTTGATACATTTACATGCATACAAAAATATTAGAACAATTTTAAAAGAAATTGAACTCTTACCTGGCGAAATTAATAACGCGTCTGAACAGGGCGATGTTTTCGATACTAATAGCAGTAGAAACGAAGAAAGAGAATTGCTTAGACCAACACAGAGCTGTCATAGCCGCATGTCAGTTGTTATACCTAAAACCACTCAGTTGTCACTTATTCTACGGGCCATAACAACCTTATAGCCTAAGGAGAACTGTACAGAAAAGAGCTATCATAGCCGTATGGCAGTGCTTGTACCGTAACGACTAGGTAACGCAGCTGATAAAAGGTTGTTATAAGCAAACATAGCAAGCTTAGCGGGTAACAGGACATTGGTGTACGGTGTTCATACCCGACCCAAATTAATTTTAATTAATTTTGTTAACAACCGCGTGCTAAAGAGCTATGGTAACTCTTTGTTGGCTACCTTAGCCTCGATTTGGGAATGACATCCAAGACATGGGTAAGCTTGCCATGTTATGGGTGTAGGAAAGAAATGTTCGGGCTTGGTACCCATATTTTTAAATTTAGTATTCTCAGTGAAAGTTTCATCCAAGACAGAGAGCTATTCGGTTTCTGTAACACATGCCTAACAACATTTTTTATTTAACTTTATCACAAAAGTCCCGTCACCGTAATCACTTCCGTAATTATTGAAGAAGAAAAAAAGAACCCTAAAAAGATCTCTCCCCATAAGGTATGACATTCATGTATCTTTATCTTCATACATAATCGTAATAACAGTCTTTTGCAGAACAAAAAAAAAAAAACATTCGGAAATAAGGACATAAAAATATGTCCTGGTCCTTTTTTATTTGTTTTCAATCATTTGGAAATTCGCCAAATGGGAGAGAACAAAAAAATGTCAGACACTGAAAAAAAATTTTTTTTTCTTTCCTATTTTGTGTTCTTTGGCAACCGCGGAATGGAAGTAGACGGGCGACGGAGGTTACCTACTCATATTCAGAATTCAGCAGAGTCGGTACGTGTGTCTGGGATCGGGAGATTGGGACTTGGGGGAGTAAGTTCTTGCTCTCGATTTAATATTGATACCGTGTTTTTTGGGTTTTACATTTTTTTTTTTCGGTTGCTGGGTAGTCCATTCCGGTGCAAAAGTATGATGGGATGGAATTTCTGTTTGTGGTAAGGAGCTTTTCCGAGGAAAATGTTTTTGACTTCAAAGTTTTTTCTTTTCTTTTTTTTCCGCTGGGTTAAGTAGATGGAAGTAGTACAAGAATAAATAACAGAAAACAAATAAATGGAAAATTTAGAATTCAGGATGAGAGCAATTTCGGAAAATCGAATTTCGGTTAAAGCAAGACACAAATTTAACTGAAAGCAGATTGTGTGTGTGAGTTTTTTTTTTGTTGTGTAATTGTAATGGGACGGATTGAGTTGAACTGTTGACAAATTAGGTGTAAGCATTCATTTGAATGGGGAGAGTCTTTATTTTTAGTTACTGTAACGCAGTGCGACCGTTGTTCGACTAAAGTTACAATTTGGCTCTTTTTTCGAGCACCTACGACGAATTTTTGTTATTTCGGCCTTTTTTTAGTTGGGAAAAAGCATTAAAATGTAACGCATTTACCCATCACAACACTATAATAAGGTTAACACCGATAAAGCTTGTTAAAAATCGTTCAAAAATTCTAAATTTGCAGAATAGTTTCAGAAATAACACTTTTTTTCTCATTGGCCCTTTTTCTTGCGACTTTTCAGAATTCTGCAGCGGCCACACTGATTCTGCAAGTATCAGGCTACAATGGCACAGGGACATAAGTCCACGAGACATAAGTCCATTACGGACTTATGTTTAAAATGTTGTTACCGATGTGGGACATAAGTTCATTAAAAACGTTTATGGAATCCTATGTTCCTTCTAACATGTTTTGATTTTAAAGAAATGCTGAGTCTGTTGCTTAAGTTAATTGAATTTAATATCAGAGCTGCCATACCAGAGTCTCAAGCATCCAGCGGCACCCATTGTAACTTTTGCCGATGGTTCATTTAAACTTATATTTTTGTGTATTTTAAATTTGGGCTACTTTGCATGTTGAATAATCGCCCAAATTTTTTAAAATGGAAAGCAAAATATTATTTTCTCATATTTTCGGAAGCTAAAACAAAAATTTGATTGAGTAAATAAACTGACTTTCAGCTTAGAAATTTGCGCGAATTTTTTACTTTTATTTTCTCAAATTTTCAAAAGCTAAAACAAAAAGTTTTTTTTTGAGAAAATAAATTTACTTTTAGCTGCAGCATTTTTGTTTTCCATTTCGTTAAAATAAGCATTAAATTACCAAAGATAATGTCTTCAGCATGTGGGTGTTATTTTTAGTGTTACTTTGAAAAAAAAAAAATGTGTGAAACATGAGGATTGGACTTTTTTATGAAAGCATATTCTTCTGCTTGAAAAATGTCTGATTTATGTCCCACATTTAAAAAGTAAATTATGGACTTATATCCCACTTTGTAGGCGCAGTGGCTTAGTGGTAAGTGTATTGGACTACTTAGCGAGGGGTCCCAGGTTCGAATACCGCCAAAACTCACATTCCAACTTAGGGTTTTTTTCAACTGCGCCACCTCTCGGGAACGTCTGACAAACATCCGAGAGTATAACTGTCTTGAAAGAGCTTCTCAATTGGCACTTGGCAGTTTGAACTCGGCATAAAATTGTAGATCCCTTCCATTCGTTCCAAAATAAGAAAAACTCACAAAACGAATGGCTGTGAGAAGCTAGGCCTAGGGTCCTTACGGATCTGTTATTTATTTATTTATTTTATCTATCCCACTTTGGAGGGACATAATTCCATAATCAAATTTTGAACTTATACCCCACCGAAAAAGTCCATTATGAATTTATGTCTCGTGGGCTCATGTCACTGTCTCGCTTATTGTTTAAAAATGTCTGTAGATTTTTCTTGATTGTCCAGTGATTGTTCTGCTTGATCTCTGCGACGCTTTCAAACGAAACTAAAGCTTATTGTTGCTTCAATGTATTAGATGTAATGTGGAGCGTTTCCAGATGTGGTAATACGATCATCCATATCAACTGATTCCACCATCATCGGATCCTCTCAGCCTTGGAACAAATGCCAGGGAAAGAAAAGTGATTTAGAAATGAGTGTGAATTCGTCAAAAAGTGTGAATTTGTACACAATTATATCACAGGTACCTATGCAAAATCTGTATATAAGTCTAAGTTATAAGTTATTCATACCTAAATAACCAAAATGCCGACGTTGATTATCGTTTAGTTTCTGATGTATTTTATACACCTATGTCCTATATTTTATTCACAAGAGTCGTTTCGGAAAATAAGCTTGCATTTTTTTGACAGATTTGCAAAACTAACGAATACTTCTTCAGTGCCAGGGACAATCTAGTTTGCAGCTATTGACTCATTAGTAGCCATAGTAGTTATAGTGACTCAATAAATTCTGGATTCTCCACTTAAAGTCAGACAAAATGTTTCCTTTTTGTCCTTCGACCTCAAGTGCTGTCGCTTTGTCATTGGATGCGATCAAGTTTACAATTCAATTTGACAGTACCTACATATCTAGATCCACATTAAAGAGGGAGAAAGAAGACGAAAACTTTAACTAATTTGTTTTCTGTGGGCACACAGCTATGATAATTTTCATCTATCATCCAAAAGTTCTTACATCACTCTTGTTGTTCACATTATAATTGCGGTTAGGGAGAGCTATGAGCAAAAAAGAAGACGAATTTATAATAGAATTTTCTCATCTCTTGCTTGAAGCTTTAGGTATATACATATATATATTTTTCTGTTTTCCTTCTTTTTCATATTTTTCAGATAAACTTTTCTAATTTTGTGAAGAAGCGTTTATTTGAAGTTTTTTTTTTTTTTGCGTTGAAGTTGCTGTCTGGTTTGAAGTACGACTTTGTTGATTGTATTTAAATTGGTTGTCTTCTTTATTTCTGCAAGGTCAAGTATTTTGCTGGGAAAAGAGGAAGCTGAAGATGTTTTTGAAATTATTTTGTAGACTGGGGAGATACACTTTACTTTATATTTGTGCCTTATTTCATTGAAAAGACATTTCAAGTGCAATGAGCTGTTTGTATCCTTGATAAATATAGGATTATGCTTTTGATTCAATCAATCTCAAGATTAAAGGCCATTTCGAAGAATTTTGGCTGCCAATTTTTGAAA
This sequence comes from Cheilosia urbana, assembly GCA_946477585.1. Taxonomy (NCBI): domain Eukaryota; kingdom Metazoa; phylum Arthropoda; class Insecta; order Diptera; family Syrphidae; genus Cheilosia; species Cheilosia urbana. The sequence goes on from OX297854.1 coordinate 155,019,494, forward strand.
GATTTGTATTAACAAAGTAACAAAGTTGGCGTCATGACATACAAAAGTCAAAGTCTTTTCGAAATAAAATGCGAGCGTTCATTATTTCTCAAATTTTCCTGCCTTATTGAAAGGAGTAAGCCTCCCATTGGACTCAGTGGGTCAGGGGTAAGAGGAAAGTGGAAAGGCACAGAATCACATTTCTGGACTCTTTTTACTGCTCCGCCTCACGCGTATATCTGACGAGCATCTCTTGGATGTTAACTGCTCTTTAAAGGTTATCTATTCAACCGTTCGGACTCGGCAAACAATTGGAGAATGGATGCTTTTGTCAAAAAAAAAAGAGTTTTGGTTGTCTATTCAAACTTTTTGTGCTAGCAATTTTTGTTTAAACAGAAAATATAGCGGAAATGTAGTAGATGCGCTGTAAAATACCTATGTGTATAAGCAACACCGTCATATGAAATTATATCTTCATAACTGAAGACTCTAAATTCGTAATAAGAAAGTAAAGTCCTGGTCCCCTTTCAAAGGCACTCTTCAGTGATTCAATGCAGTTGCTCTGTCAAAACTTTGTCAAAAATCTGAACATAATTACAATTATGCACAGAGCTACGAGAACTACTGCTTTGCGATACCCAACCCATTACAGAAATTAAAATTAACTCAGATGAACAATTTCAAAGATTTTATTTATTTTTATTTTTTTGTGAATGTTTCTCCTATTTTTCAATTTATTTAATTCACTTACATTGCAGGGCAAAAACGTGTGTCTACACCGCTTACCTCATTCTGAGAATGCGTTCAAAGAATAATTACATACTGGAATGGGAATGGAAATGGGAACTCCCCATATTTTTCCCCAGGTATTTTTTCTCCCTTCCTCAACGCTAATTGCAATTTTACCAAAATGATATTACGAATTTTTCGTCTCTTGTTTTTCATATACACAAATTGTAGAAAAAAAAAGGAAATACCTACTCCCTTAAAAGAGAAAAAGAGGAAAAAACCGAAATGGAAATGTTTCATTTAAGAACTCGCCAAAAGTCAGCCGTACGTAACGTTATGCCTTGAACATTGAAATGGATTATTTTTTTCAGAAAATTCAACAAACACCACAGGAAGGAGGAGGAGGGCAAAGCACAAAGTGAATTAAATAATTTTACGCAGAGCAAATAACTGGATAGATTTTTCACAGATGAGCTCGGGATTAAAAGATGCCAACAAAGGGAAATTGGAAAAAAAGGAAAACAGAATTATGTAAAATAATTTGACTTGTTACTGGGGAGAATAAAGTTGCAAATTGCAATCATATTAATACAAAATGCATTTTATTGAAGACAAAAGCTGCTTTGCATAATATGTACTATGCTATCGTTGGCATTGGCATAGGAATAGAAGCGTAAGCATGCTCAGACTTGTGCCAATATTACGGATGGAACGACTACTTTCAAAGGGAAAACTAAAAATGCCACCAAAAGTAGGTAGGGAGGTACGTAATTGAGTAGACAAGGTAGGTATAGAGTGAAATTCATTTAAACTTTTAAACAAGAAAATTGATCTGAGTCGGGGAAAGTAGAAGTACATATATCGTTGGTTTACAAGCCAAAGGCACTAAGTCATATTTTTGAGAATTTTAGATTTAAATGCAAAACGGTTCAGAACGATGGTAACTATGTACTGGAATAACGCACTAAGTCATATTAGACATCCCTAATGAATAATTTAAGGTTTCACTTTGCACGAAGTCAGAAACAACATTCTTAATACTGGAAGAACGCACTAAGTTGACTTAGTGCGATTTACCAGTAACGCAAGACAAATTAAATGACTATCTGTTTACAGGAAGAAAGCATTAACAAGACTTAATGCCTTTTGCCTGTTATCCAAGTTACACCTTTGAATTTGAAAAATGACTTACGCAGGAGGCCGAAGTTTAAATGTATGAAAAGAGCGGTCGAATTCCAAAAGGTTTTGACAAATTGTATGTTTCATTAAGAGAGTAAAGACGCCCTGAATTTGCTATAAATCATAATTAAATCTTTTAAAAATGAATAAGAATTCTCGTTCGTGGGGAATTCTTCAATTAGCTAAAAAGAATAAACAAAATATTACATTGGGTAGGGGCAGTAAGGGCACATTGATACGATTTTGCTTGAGACTCAAATAAAAGACAGCATAATGACATAAATAACAAAATAAATATGTGATGTGTTGAGTGTCCTTATAACTAGCTAATATCAGACGAATTTACTCTAAAATCCATTCACAAAAAATATAAGAACCTATTTAAAAAAAAATTAAATTTTTATCAAACTGCCCCACTCACGGAGTACGTTGGTACATGTCCGAGTCACTTTGATTCATAGTAATTTAATCAGTATTATTATTGAAAAACTTCAATTATTAAAATATTATTTAGTATTTTAATAACAAATAACAATACAAACAGTGTTTTGGTATTTGATAATTCATGTAAACCTAAGTTTAGTCCTTTTGTTGTAAGGACAACAATTGATTTTAAAATTAAATAGGGAAGCTGTTCTGCAGGTGCATTGATACTCATCAAACTACCCCAGGGTCGTATGTAAAAATGTATATATTAAATGCAGTAAAAGCAATGTTTTATAACAACATTTTTAGTAAATATCAAATTACGAAGGACATAATTATATTCACCAAATAACTTCATATGAAACTGTTAACATACATCCTATTAAAAAAAAGTCAGTCGAAAAAAAAGACAAAAAAAAACTTGAAGACGTACGAAACACGTTTGTGCATGTTAGGTCCAAAGCGAAGACTGAACAGTGATATCAACCAGATATATTTGCGCATTGATAGACACGTTGCGCTGTGTGCTTCGTTGAGTGATCTGATGTGCCTTGTTTTAAAATAATGCCGGTTGTATCTATGTGTCCCATGTATCAATGTACCCCATCTCCCCCTAAGTTGTTTTGTTTTATTTCTTTTAAGAAATGATGATTATTATACAGGGTGTCCGCCGGAAAGGTATACTACTTTGTTTGTTTATAATTTTTGACTAAATCAAAGAGAATGGATCTTATATTGATAAAATGTTTTATTTAATGTCGCCAATTATGTATGGAATACAATATCAGGTAAATGTCCGCCTGTGTTAGTCCCACAAATGCGAACCCTTTTGAGCACAATTTTCATTATTTCATTAATTTCATCATGAATTTGCTTGAGTTGCTCAGGCGTTTCTGGTTTGTTTGCATAAACCTTGCTTTTCAGATATCCCCACAAAAAGAAGTCTGGAGTAGTCAGGCGACTGTGGAGGCCAATCAACATCACCATTTCTTGAAATAACTTTTTGTGGAAAGAGGTCTCGCAGTGATTCCATTGTAATCCTGTCTGTATGCGATGTGGCACCGTCTTGTTGATACCACATGTTAATCAAGCCCAAAGCATGAAGTTGTGGCGTTAAAAAGTTTTCAATCATATCACGATATCGCTCCCCATTCACAGTTACCGTTAATTGGGGTTGATCGATTGTTCTGAACACTTCCTTGAGCAGCAGTAATGTTTTCAGCCGATCTTTCAGTACGTTGTGGTCCATGCTTGAGCCTATCACCTACAGACCCTCTTTCTTCGAAACCATTCACTACACGATAAATAGGGTGCCGTGACATAAGGCCATGCGACATAAGGCCATATTTAGAAATATGGCCTTATGACACTTTCACGAAGCGACATAAGGCCATATTCGAACGTATGGTCTTATGTCGCTTTGCAAAAGCGTCATAAGGCCATATTTTTTTGCGACATAGGGCCATATTTATTTTCTTCAACAGAAAGTTAATAGAATATTCTAGTTCTTACTATTCTTTTCTAAACTATGTTTCTATTAAATTTATGTTGAAGAAAATAATAGTAAGGAATTCGCGGCGAATTTCTAATTTTTACTATTCTTTTCTAAACTATGTTTCTAATAATAACAGAAAGTTGATAGAATATTCTAGTTTTTACTATTCTTTTCTAAACTATGTTTCTATTAAATTTATGTTGAAGAAAATAATAGTAAGGAATTCGCGGCGAATTTCTAATTTTTACTATTCTTTTCTAAACTATGTTTCTAATAATAACAGAAAGTTGATAGAATATTCTAGTTTTTACTATTCTTTTTTAAACTATATTTCTATTAAATTTATGTTGAAGAAAATAATAGTAAGGAATTCGCGGCGAATTTCTAATTTTTACTATTCTTTTCTAAACTATGTTTCTAATAATAACAGAAAGTTGATAGAATATTCTAGTTTTTACTATTCTTTTCTAAACTATGTTTCTATTAAATTTATGTTGAAGAAAATAATAGTAAGGAATTCGCGGCGAATTTGAATATTCTAGTTTTTACTATTTACTATTCTTTTTTAAACTATATTTCTATTAAATTTATGTTGAAGAAAATAATAGTAAGGAATTCGCGTCGAATTTCTTACTATTATTTTCTTCAAAAGAAAGTTGATAGAATAGAATATTCTAGTTTTTACTATTCTTTTTTAAACTATGTTTCTATTAAATTTATGTTGAAGAAAATAATAGTAAGGAATTCGCGGCGAATTTCTTACTATTATTTTCTTCAAAACAAAGTTGATAGAATATTCTAATTTTTACTATTCTTTTCTAAACTATGTTTCTATTAAATTTATGTTGAAGAAAATAATAGTAAGGAATTCGCGGCGAATTTCTTACTATTATTTTCTTCAAAAGAAAGTTGATAGAATATTCTAGTTTTTACTATTCTTTTTTAAACTATGTTTCTATTTTTAGAAAATAATAGTAAGGAACTCGCGGCGAATTTCTTACTATTATTTTCTTCAAAAGAAAGTTGATAGAATATTCTAATTTTTACTATTCTTTTCTAAACTATGTTTCTATTAAATTTATGTTGAAGAAAATAATAGTAAGGAATTCGCGGCGAATTTCTAATTTTTACTATTCTTTTCTAAACTATGTTTCTAATAATAACAGAAAGTTGATAGAATATTCTAGTTTTTACTATTCTTTTTTAAACTATATTTCTATTAAATTTATGTTGAAGAAAATAATAGTAAGGAATTCGCGGCGAATTTCTAATTTTTACTATTCTTTTCTAAACTATGTTTCTAATAATAACAGAAAGTTGATAGAATATTCTAGTTTTTACTATTCTTTTCTAAACTATGTTTCTATTAAATTTATGTTGAAGAAAATAATAGTAAGGAATTCGCGGCGAATTTCTTACTATTATTTTCTTCAACATAAATTTAATAGAAACATAGAAACATGTTGATGAAATACCTGTTCTGTGTGTTATTTTCTGCCCCAGCCATGTAACCATTTTAAATTATATTTAAATTGATTAACATAGCTGTCGGGAAAATATACTAAGAATAATATTCCTATTTTTTGCCCAAATTGTCAAAAATAGTACATCTATTTTTTTTTTAAATTAAGATTAGTTGAAATAAGTTTTTTTTTTTAACTGAAATGATTGGTACATATAAATTATTAAATATTAAATATAAATACAAAATGAAAAGTCTTTATTTATTCTTTTGTCGCTTTGATTATCTACAGGTTGACTAATCAGAGCAGTAAAATAACTTGAAAGTGACATAAGGCCATAATGGCCTTATGACGCTTTTGCAAAGCGACATAAGACCATACGTTCGAATATGACCTTATGTCGCTTTGTGAAAGTGTCATAAGGCCATATTTCGAAATATGGCCTTATGTCGCATGGCCTTATGTCACGGCACCGATAAATAGTGCGTTTTGTTGGCATTACCAAAAATTTCACGTAACTTTCTCATCGTCACAGTAATCGATGATTGATTTTGATAAAATGTTTTAACGATTAAAACACGTTGGTTTATCGAATATTTTTTCATAATAAATTTGCCAGTGTCTACTTCACGACTGCCAAATATGACCTGTCAAGACTAATGTTTACCAAAATGGCGGCAAAACAAAATAGTATACCTTCTCGGCGGACACCCTGTATAACGCTTCAACAATCATTCTTGCCCCCCTCTCCCCTAATACTAAAAAACGGACCACAATTTTCGATTTTTATGTTTTTTATAAACGAAAAGGCGACATCTATATATACCGAAAAAAACAGCCGTTTAAAAATAAGTTTTTCTTATGATTAACATTTTAAGACATTTATGTCGAAAAGTATTTTCCATAATTAAATTACTGAAACAAAAGTATATATTATATACTTTGGCACACACGAGTATTCCAAAACAAAGAGATTCTTTAACCTTTTCTTGAGTTCAGATAATAAATAAATCGAAATCAGTGTTTTCCGTTAACACAATCGTTCGCACAGGTTATTATATCCTTTAACGATATGCCAGTGGTATGCCAGTCATACCATACAAACGGTAAGCCTCCTTCTGAAAAACCCGCTCAAACAGTGATGAGTTAGAGCGAAATAAAATGCGTTTTCGAATGAAAAACCGAATACGTGTTATGTTAACGCCTCTTGAAGCTTGACAAGAAGGATGACCTACTAGAGAGACCCAACAGGAGTATTCTATGATCTACATATATTACGTAGGTAAAGTAAAAAATGGCTAATATTCTACTTGTTTTCCATTTCCATGGTAGTAATCTTAATCCGACTTGTTTTCACTTTCATGCGCGAGTATGAGCAACATAAGGTCGAATATGACTGCCTGGATGAATCCCATAGAAAACTAACAAAAGTATGTAACAAGCCACTTAGAAGAATCCGGGAGCACATCCATCTCGTAAGAAAAAAACATGACGACGTCTTCAGATATATCGTTTTTTTTTTTTTTTTTTGTATGTGTAAACATCTAAGCGCGCGTTATTGGAATCTGGTGGAGTAATTCCACATATTTAACTTGCGGGGACGGAAGTGCGTCACAGAAATGCGTCACTGTGTTTTATCATTGCATACATTTTTTTGAATCTGGTGGAGTAATTCCACATATTTAACTTGCGGGGACAGAAAATGCGTCACTGTGTTTTATCATTGCATACATTTTATCATTGCATACGTTTTTATCGTTGCATACATTTATGAGCTCGGGCATATTAATTTCAGCTTTTTGTTGATGTGAAATAAAGCATGTTTTTCGTATATGATGGTCTCTCATTTCTTCCCTGTGACGGATATCTCGAGGAAATTCGGTGCCAAATCTTTCGTGAACAACCGTAGAAATCACAGCTGGACAACAACTAACAAAAATGTCGTTGACCAGCACCTCTACAATATGCAATGCAAGCCGAATGAAATTCCAATGACAATTTCATTTACTGTGTTACAGTTGATGTCATTTAACTTGCGGGGATGGAAATGCAAACGGGTATTTGTATCAGGTTATTACAAAATTCCCTCTTTTCTCAATGACGTGTATCAAGCCACACACATACCGCACGCATGGTGTTTACACATACACATATTTCGGGACTGTTGGATACAGTTGCACCAATTTTTTTTTTTTTTTTTTTATATATATATGAACGCGCTTGTGCGATGTGCGCCACCAAACCACCCCAAAGCAGAACAACGATCAAGAACCGCGGCTGCTGATAATATTCGATTTGAGAAAATAAATTTATTTTTTTTCGCGTTAGATTTTAGGTTGTAGCTCAAGTTCTAGAGGACAGAGAAAGCTGATTGATGGCTTGAAATAACTATAAAAGTGTTGGCTCTCCTAATTATTTTGTTTTGTTTGCATTGAATAACAACTATTTGAGTAATGGCGAGTTAAAGCTTAAAGGCAGTAAAGTCAGAAAAAAAAAAAAAACATCTTGGTCAAAAACGCTCCAAAAAATATGCATGGCAATGAAAGGGAATAGCCTATGTGTTGCACAAAATCTTAGGAACATTTTAAAAAAAGTTTCATCGAAATCTGTGCAGTAGTTTTCACGCCATTAGGTAACAGAAAAAAAGCCTACAGTTTTACTATATGTATAGATTTTTTTTTAAGTAAAACTTCTTTTTCAAAATAAATATGCCAACGTAAATACGTAATTTTACTCATTTTAATTAATCTATTTAAAAATAAAAATGACGTATGTTCACGTTTTAATTTATTAAGTAGACTGTGCATTAATTTGTTTCATTTCTTTCTAGAATTGAAAGAAGCTTGGTTGTCAAGAAGAAAATTCTGAAATTGTGCTTCAATCTGACACAAGCTGGAGTTTACTGGTAGACAAAACTCAAAACAGAGCATCTCAGTTCTAAACTCAAAAGAAGGCAGATTCACATCCTAATCCTAATGCCCAACAAAAACATTGCACAGTTAAGGCACAAGCACAATGCCACATAGGTTCACGACGCAGAAGCCTAATTCAACACTCGGTTGACCTGACGACTTAATAAATCTCTAGTCAAATTAGATTTGTTGCGGACACACCTCGCATTCTTTTCAATATCCGACTGTCTGTGTGCCTGCTGCAACATCACCTCCACAACCATTTGTTTTTACTATTTTCCTTTTCAGAAAAATTTGTGTTTAGCCCTCTGGAAGGGCATCTACCTGTGCGGACAGTTTAATTTTCTATTCACATTCATTTCGAGTGGAAAAGTGTACCCGCTGTGTCTGCCTGCTAAACAATGGTGATGGTGATGCTGCACACGCCATAAATTCCACGGTGTGCTGCTGTGAAAGACATCGAGGCAAACTAGTTTCTAACCTCTCTCGATCTCAGAAAAAAACTTGGTGTTAAGATACATCCGTGTCATTGTCGCTCTTCGCGGAAGTGGGTAGTTCATACCTTGAAAATGGTCCATTGATTTTTACGAATTCAATATTTTGACTATTTTAACTGTCTCGCGTTGACTGTTGATTAACTTTATCTTTTACCAGACTTACTCTTATAACTTTTCAAGTGTCAGATGGGAAAATGAAAAGGTGTCAATCATCGCTCAACTGAAAAATATCCATCTAATCCCCTGAGGGAGGTGTCATGGACACAAGTCTCAATTTACAAACACCATTGAATTTGGACATGGATAAGGGTGGCGCTTAGAAAAAAAAAACCAAACAGCAAATGAAAGTATAAAAAATTGATAGAAAAAAAATCAGGTGTGTGGCTATTTTTTGTACTTCATCCAATTCTTTTTTATTGTTATCCTTTCGTCGCTTTTTTTTCGCAATCAATCAACGGATGATTGTGCAGCTGTATAACTCACTGGACTTTGGAAGGTCCATTTGGCCGTTTGAAAAATCCTTTTGGGCAATTTGCCAATGGGTAAGGGTCTCTGTTATTCACCCTCGTTTTTTTTTGTGCCCTCTTTATTCACCTGACTGATTTATAGGTATTTTTTTCTCTCATTTTTTTCTTTGCTTTATGGTTTATTGTTGGGTCATAACAAAGAAAAATACACTTGGCCTGTTTTTTTTATTATTATTTTGTTGGTTCATAAAAAAGTTGCTATAAGCTTCTATTCTATTCTATTTTGGAATGCTAAAAGAGTTGCTATTAATCTTAAAGTTTTGGAGAATTATTTGCGAACAACAATTTTGCCTCGCCAAAGGTCGTTAAGGTGTGCTAAATGGTTGTAATTTGTTTGCGATTTTGACAGCATTATGATGTCTAAATAGTAGGTATCAAGAGGTAGGGAGTACTTTTGAAATATCTGGAAGTGTGTAGATGGGCGTTGGTTTTGTGTTTATTATCAAACTTATTCGTTTGGGCATGATGAAATGTTTCAGGGGTATATAATAACAGACTCCCTATAAAGTTACAAAGTGGACAGACTGGAGTGAGATGGTCTTTCAAAGAAATTTATGGAGTTTTTCTTCTTTTTTTTCCAAGTACTACAAGCGATGTTTTATTGGGTTTCAAATGAGTGGCTGTACAGATATCTGCCAAGGAGTCAATCCCTTAGTTCGAATGAGGTAGTAAACCAGTGAACAAAATAACTTTAAAAATTAGTAATTGTTTTTTAAAATACTTCTGCATAACTTAGGATGAAGGCCAAATATTCCAAACGTGTGTTTTTGTGTTTAATTTATAGTATTTTAACATTTATACCTTAGCTACGAATATAAGCAATGCTGCAATTTCTAGCTAGCTCCCTGAACACAGAGACAAAACCGGCGATGAGATGGCGGATGAACTGGCGAGAAAGGGGTCCGTAATAGATCTTGATAGAGCACTTCAATCGATCAAGCTACCACTCTAAAATCTCAGAGAGCGAGTAGAGAACAAAATTCGAATGAATGTTAAATATCATGGAAGCTTTGGCCAGAATATACTAGAAACTGGAGCAACAAACTATTACAGTTTGACAGGCCATCGCTATCTAAGTTAGTAGGGCCTCCTCAGCGATGAGGATATCATGTAGAGGCTTCATAGACGAGGAGGTTCCCATGGCTTTTATTTTATTTCAGAGCTGTATAACTAAAAAAAGCCCTTTGGGAACTACAGATCTCGAAATAAACCAGATTTAAACTCAGGTTATCTTTTTATTTTATTGAAGAAAAAATAAAGAAATAGAACATCGAAAAATATTTATACAATTTATATAAAGAATACAACTTTTTAAAAACATTCAGCCTACTAGACAAACCTACGTGGCAGATTTAATATGAGGAACACGTTTTTTAAGAAATCATGTACATATTCGAATCAGAAAACGTTGCTAATTCTGTTGAGTCGAATTTTTCTTCAAAATGAAAGAACTACTCCAGTTGTGGCACCACTTTACAAGTTTTTTTTTTTAAGAAAAACTGTGTTGAATGGTTGATTTAAGTTAAGGAAAATGTGAAAAATTGTTGATATTCTCTCTAAACATTATCATCTGAACGAAATATTAACAAAATATACTCGCACTAAATAATTGCTGTTGTTTTCATAAGTATTTTGTTGGATTTCCCGTACAAACAGAATTAAAAGTAACCATTTATAAAATAAATAAAGAAAAATCGCAATGCTTAGATTGTGTAATGTTAAAAATGTGCATACAAAATATTAAGCAAAAGGTCTTAGTCAGATAAATAGCAGACTTGGAGTTTCCTAGTTTTATTCATACGAATCGAATTCGAAGAATCTGAGTAAAAGTTGAGCGGCGCCGCTTTTCGAACACGTCAAAAGTTAGTGTTATCTCGAATCAGATTTTATTTATACGAAACGTAGCAAATGCTACGATTTTGACATTTCGTCTGAGTAAAAGTAATTGCTACATTTTATTCACACCACCCTGTTAATTTAAAAGACAGGGCAGTGCAAAAAGATGTACAGAGTACCTATAAATAGTTTAAATGCATCAGCTTTTGATGTTACTGACAAACCATTTCAACTTAGATACATCTCGCTAATAATGCTGCTCAGTACTTGCTCAGCTGAATGAATGGTTTTAGAGAAACTCTCTTACGAATGGCAACACCGGCCATTCGAGTGCCTCGCAAGGTCGAAACTCGCAAATACTATAAAAAAGAGAGTCTTGCTTCGACTGCGAAGCGAGAGGGAAGTGTTTTTAGTCTCGATGAAATAGGAGGTACATATTTTTATATAATTTTCACCACGTAAAAAAGCTTAAATTGTTTTTATTTAAATCGCGACGGAACAAAATCTGATACCTTCAAAGGTCTTGCTTCGCTTTCCTTCACCATAGCGACTACTTTATAAAGTGTTCGGATTTGTAAACGTACGAAAAAGTGATAGCTGTTGGTCCCCTCGATATGTAATTCAGCAAACTAATCTGAGATTATACGACTAGTGTCAAATTACTTATGCTAATAAAATACTTGACGATAAAGTTTACAACATTTTAGCGAGGGACTATTAAGCTATTTTGTGGATGAGTTTTTTTTTTTGGCAGATTTTATTATCTTTGTGGCGACTGAATGGGATGCTGCGTTCATATTTCGAACTTTACACTAGGTTGATAGTTTTCCATGTATCTATATTGTATTGTATTTTATTGTATTGTTTTTTATTCAACCATCTTAAATACTTTATTTAAACAACAAATTAATTCAATAATAAAGGAAAAATAAAAGTAATCACTCTGTAACTATTTAAAGTTAGTTTAGAGTGACTCGCAGGAGTGAAATGCACAATCTAACTGATATTTGCTATATTTATGTAACAATAAAAAGTGGGAAGGGAGCGCTCTAAAATATGAAATTAAAAGGAAACTGGATACAAGCTTAGAGGAAATGTAATTATGAGTACCTAAAATTACGACACAGAACGAAAGTATGATTCAATAGTATTGTATTCGAAAGTAAATAGCCAATCTTTTACTTTATTTGAAAATGAGTGAAAATTGTAGGTCTTTCTAACAGCAATCGGTAAATTATTGAACATTTTTGGGCGGTTGTAGTAAAAAAATGAGAAAATTAACATGTAAGCTGTAGAGTCTTGAGTTTCTATTAGGAAACTCTTTGCTTAAAGAATTCTCTGAGTACTTTGAAAACATAAAGATGTCTTAAAGGAAGAATTCGCAATTCTCCGAACAAGGAAAAACTATGAGAAAATCGATTTTTTCCACAGAGTAATCTGATCATTATGTTTTTGAGCTTAAGTAAAGGGCAAAAACTGTTCGCATGAGAACCTCCCCAACTCGTAATACCATATTGCAACTTAGAGTTTGTAATATTAAATGATAGTTAAAACTTTTTTTTTAACAGAACGGCCTTGGAAGATAGATTTTACCCGCGTCATTTGAATAAAATAAAACATAAAATAAATAAAACATCATTTAACTGACTGCGTATGACTTTTCCAGTTCAAATTAAAGTCAAAAAGCACCCCCAGATATTTATATTGACTGACAGATTCTATTTTAAAGCATCTACTGGAACATGAAATATTTTCATTAAAATTTGTACAGCCGCAAGCATGTATAGGCAAAGAAAACCTTTTACAGTCGTGAGAATGAAAAAACACATTGAAATTAGTAAGAAAATTACCCGATAATTGGAAGGCCATTAATATTGTTTTCTCACTTACAATCAATTTGTGAAATGAAAACCATTGCCTTAGTTTTTGCACATCTTCCTCAATTTGTATAATGCAATCGAACCGTGATGATCCCTGATATGAAAAAGCTATGTCATCAGCGAACGCAGTAGATAGCCCGTTGAAATTCTGACTGAAGAGAGAGTCAATATAGATTTAAAACAAAAGTGGACCCAGAACAGAGCCCTGGGGAACACCATTCTTAATTGAACGAGAACTACTAAAACTTCCATTAATACCGACTACTTGCTGCCTATTTGTAAGATAGGAGCGAAACATGATTGGTTTCGCTTCTTTATATAATTTATCTAGTAGCAAACTGTGGTCCACCATGTCAAACGCTTTCGTCATGTCAATGAAAAGAGCCATTGTAGATTTAGAACTATTAATTCCATCATACAGTTGGGTACATAATTTAAGAATAGCGTCTTCTTTGGATTTACCTGACCTAAAACCGAACTGGTTATTAGAAAAGAAGTTCTGTTTATCCAGGAAGGAGACCATGCGCGATTTTTAGGAAGCAGAGATATAGGTCTATAGTCACGCATATCCTTGCGATTTTCTTTTTTAAAAAGAGGTATAATTTCAGCGTATTTTAAAGATTCTAGGAATAATCCATTACTTATGCAACGATTAAATAAATAACATATTATATCACTTATAAAGGGTCCGCCAAATAACTTTTTTTTTTTTTTGAAAAATGCTATAAGAAAAAAACTACTAAATATTTTCTCAAATTTCTTTTTTTATTTGAAAGTACAATCCTTCCGGTTAATAATGGAAAATAATTTCATTCAAATGGCTGCTTCGGCTGGCCATGCAGTAGAGCTTCATCTGAAAAGATGATTTTTTTTGGCAAAATCGGCATCTTCTCTAAGTCGATCGCAGGCCCACTTAGCGAAGCGAAAACGCATTGGATGGTCAGTTGGCTTCAACTCCTGAACCAATTGTACTTTGTGCAAAATTCGTCTCAATGATGTCTGCGAAATGTTCAATTGTTGAGAACGACGGTGAATTGATGTTGATGGCGCTTCACGCACACTTTCTGCCACAGCAGCAATTTTCTCGGGTGTACGCACTGTTTTTGGCTTTTCACGCTTTGGTTTGTCGATGAGGATGCCCGTTTCTTTCACTTTTTTCACAAGATAACGAACATACGGAGCTGACGGTGCTTCTCTTCTTCCAAAATCCGTACGCAATTTTCGCACACATTCTGCAACATTACCATGATTTTCAAAGTAATGTCGCAATATTTCCCAGCGTTGTTCAAGCGTATACACAACCATATTCGTTCAGCGGAAGGATAAAACTAATTATCCGCCAAATCAGACATGAGCTAAGTATTACCATTTGCGAAATAAGCACTAGTTGAAAAAAAAAACGTTAGATGGCGGACCCTTTATTAAAGACGACTCTTTTCAAAATCACATTTGTAATAACATCACTTGTTCAAGAGCTTTTGTTTTTTAAAGACATATTATGATCTTAAATATTTCTTCGGATGAAATAGTATTAAAAACAAAACTGTTAGCCTGACGTCTTACTGCCATCGTTTCCTGTGAAGTATTACAATTGCAAATAGTATTTGACTCTGCAGGCTTTAGATTCTCTGAGATTTCAATGAAGTACTCATTAAATTTACTTGCTATGCTATTATGATCAGATAAAAGAACACAATTTACTTCCAAAAATATCAACTGATTTAGAACTACAGTCGAACCCGTTGAAATGGAATGAGAAAAAATCGTTACTTTAATTTCAATTAACCGGGTTTTTCATTTAAACGGACTTCGGATAACTGAAAAAAAGTACACGGGAACAAATTCAATTTTTCATATAAGCGGGGTTTTCAATTAAACGACTTTCAAATAAGCAGGTCCGACTGTATTATCTTTTTCTAAAATACTATCAACAATTTTCCACTCGTCTTTTATAAATTACCTCTAGCGTTTCGAAACTTATCGATATAGTAATGGTCACGCGTATCTGCTACTTCTTTATTTACCTCTTTGCACAATTTATCGTTGTATTTTTTTAGTTTTTGACTAATTGGGTACACCAAGAAAAGTTACGTGATTGGAGCGAGTACTCAACTCCTAATTTATGTGAGCATAAATTAAAGACATACACATCAATATAGCATTTATCTAAATAATGGTCATCCAATGAAACACTTTAGCTCGCTGATATATCGTTTACAAATCAGTCCGATTAACGTCAAATTGACTTTCGAAATATGGTCATACTTTTGCGACACCGACCTGCGGTGGTGGTGCTCAACTTTGTGTATAGCCTCAACTGGTTACAGAAGACATTAATGTTGATCTGTAAGAAATCCCCTGGGAGGCACATTATGCGGACACCCTACTTTATCTGGCCTTTCGCCAACTTCCGGAAAGTTTTTTTTCTTTTATCCAATATAGGTAACTCATAACAAATCGACCAACTTTCGCAATCCCTCTATAGGTCAGAGATTTCACTGCAATCCATAACCTTGCCCTAACTTTGTTTTTTTTTTTTTTTTTAGAGGGGGCATTATTGGATAGTAGATTGATTTTTGCTTTAAGCTATACAAGTGTCCATTAATCAAAGTATGTCGCTCGCTTTAGAACTGTCTTCACCAGAAAAAGATACACTGACCCATATGCGATGGGGTTTTTGTTTGTAAAATCAATGAAAATTGTTGCCTTTACTATGTATCTCGACCCAGAAATTATTGACTGAGGCAGTTACCTCTCGACACTCGGAAATGTACAATTGTTGTGCATCACTCGAATTAATGCACTCACTTAGAATAATGCTGCAATTAAAAATAGAACACAAAATAAATCAAAGGCGCCCAACAATGGCACATCCCTATTACGCTCATTGTTCTCTGTGGAACTAAAAACAACGCACGGATTATAACAATACAACAAAACACGATAAGGATGTGTAAACCTACCTTTGTTTCGTATTCATATCCACTCAGAGAAAATCAGCCTTTTTGTTTGGTTGGTTTTCGTTGTAGTTTTTTACACACGAACAGAAAATTATGGTTGGGGTTGGTGGCGGCGGCGGGCGGCGAGGAGGGGAGCGCGTTAGATTTTCCAAACAATAAAAATATCAAAGAAAACAGGAACACACACTCGAAACACTATTCTTATGCTCGCCAAACGGACGTAATTTTTCTATTCAATTCTCGTGGGGGCTTTGATTTTCTTCCTTTTTAGGTTGGATTGAATTTTTCCTTGTCGTACACTTTGGAAGCACAATTAATCTGATTTATTTTCAGCACCTCACTAGAAAGGACATTCTTTTAGTTATCTCAGTTGATGTTTTGCGTTTATTTATCGACTGTATGCACTTTAGATCGAACTGAATGGGTGAAAAGGAGAGATTTTCGATTTATTTATTATTATTATTGAATGGGAAAAATCCTTCGGATAGTACACACACACATATACACAACAACACACCCTTCCGTTTTGACATTTAGGAAAAGGATATGAAAAACACGTTTTTCCCAAAGAGGACCATTATTGTTTTGAACTGCTTAACCCTGAGTCTATCGCGGAAGGACGACACGGAAATAATTGTTTGAAATTACAATTCACAACAACTATCATTCGTTCAATACAATATTTGCGAGTAAGAAAAAAAAAACAACCTAGATGATATTAGGGAACACAAAATATACACACAGTAGTGTACATAAGAATTCAGGACAGGATAGGAAAATTCACCACACTGCTGCTGAAAAAGTCGTTTGTGTGTGTTGCATGGATAAATTCCGCAGATCACAGGCGAAAAATTAAATTTGCCAGCAGCCCGAAAATCCTTGCTGGACAAAAATATCCCAACCCGATTGGAAATTCGACAAAATGGATGAAATGCGGAGTCGAATCGCACCATCAAGGAAAAATATCCTTTTTGAATGAATTTCTCGCAGGGGAAGATGGCACTTGGATTGGAATGGACTGAATGGTGAATTTGGGAATAAATCACCACCCCATACCATTTTGCAGTGCCATCAGCAGGGGGATGGTTTTCGAATGTTCTGCCAAAAATTTCGTTCAAATGTGGGAATTTTTCGGTGGGTGGGTGGTTGGTTGGTTGGTTGGGTGAACATGGGGTTTGGCGGATGGAACTGTGACGTTGGTGTGTGGTGGTAGCTCTGGGAAAATTTTCACATTTTCAACGTGTGCACGCGCGCGGGTGTGGTCCTCAAAAAAAAAAAAAAAAAAAAAAACAAGAAAGAAAAAAAAAAATATATATTTTTTAGCAATCCTTCGATTATCCTTTTGCAGGTTCACTTAGTAAAACAAATCACTTTTTTCTCAAATGAATATTGTTTCCCCAAAAGGATGCGTTTATGCACAGTTTCGATGCAAAATCAGTCCTGTCAAACACTATCACTATAACACATGAACTCAGAATCGAAACCTGCAAGGATAAAGAGGGAAGTCATTTAATTTTTAATTTTTTCGCTGATGCTGCTCATGCACAGTGCAGGTGTAGCAAAAATTATCCAAAATTAAAAACTATAAAACTCATGTTTAAGGACCTTGTATATATGCTTTTCCTATGGGGATAAATTTATCGAGGGAGATTTTTTTTTTTTTTTTCTTTATTGTTATGAGTAAAAATACTGTATCCGCGATGGAGATCCGTACGTACACACGTTTAATATAACGGCACAACACAACTGAGAGCTGAAACCGGAGAGCCCACACAAGAACCCGTATGCTTGGCTCCGTCGTGACACAGACTTCTGTGGGAAATTTCGAACCAGGCACGGGAATTTACAGACTCTGGCTTTACCCTGTGCGCACAGTGGTTCCAGAATCCAGAATCCACTTCCACAGTGGAAAATTCAAAATTGTTTCGCAAGAAAATGAGAGAACTTCGAGAGAGAGAGCCATCGTTAGATTTTCGGTTTTTTTTTTTAACGAAGGGGAAGTGTGAAAATGAGAAGTGACGAACCATGGTGAAGAGGTGTGGAAGGCAACGCAGAGGGAATGCAAACAGTACACGTGCGCACACTGGACGTAATATAGTCAGGTTCCTTTGGTGGGTTTGTGTTCTGATATAAAACCCGCTCAATTCGAAGCGAAGGCCTTTCTCAGGGGTTCTTCGGGGGAAAACCTGTTCTACGAAGTCTATTCCTACCTCTGTATGAATTTTGTATACTCTCACTTGTGCCTGGTGCGCCTAGTCAATTGAAACGGTACCAAAAGGGTTAATTGAACCTGTTTGTGGTATTTTTTTTTTTTTTTTTTTTTGCCGAGTCGCTGCTCTGTTTAGAGTAGAAGGTAAACAGACACAATTTGGGCTGTTTTCTCATCCATCGTGTGTACTTCCTCATTACGCATCCACTATGGAAGAGCAGCCTTGTCAATTCACCACACGACCTTTACAATGAGAGTTTGGTACCAGCAGCGACTTTGAGATACAATTCCCACGGTTCATTCATGGGCGACGAAGGGTGTATGGGTCATTATCACTTGGGTTGCCCTAGCAAGTTTTGCGAGAGTGGAACATCAATGGATAAAGCAGAGTCGCACAGGAGCAAATTGTTTTCTCAATTATTCACCAATACAACGCCCAGAAAATTGTCCATCTTTCCACGATACAATTTTCCAGAGGAATGGATATTTTTCCGGAGACTCCATGTAGATACAATAGGTTTTATACCTGCAGTGTGAGAATTCCCAGGATTAAGAGGGGAAGTGCAACCAAGAAAAGGACATTGTTTGCGTGTTTCAATTGAGTAGGTGACTGGAAGTCACTCAGCTCAGAATAGAGTCACAGTTGGATGCGATTGCGGACACACAGGTGTTGTCGTGGTTCCGGAACACTTGTGCACAATAACATTCGACTTTAAATTTAAGTACTTTACAGCGCGCCGTACTAATAACTAATTGAAGTCTCAACATTAAATTTACGGAAGCTCACAACTGCGGATATGTATAGAAGATAGAGCCACTGCGTGCGACTCTAAAATTTAGAGTCGAAAATAAAAATGTTTATTGGTAAGGGCTATATTTTCCATACAAATGTCGCAATTGTGAGCATCCTCCAATTGAAAGTCGACACTTAAATTTATTATTGTTATATACAGTATATTTAATAGATGGGCAATCTTTTCACATTACATTATCTGCCAAAGTGCATTGATATGGAGACTCGTTGGCCCCTTATTCAGATAACCCCTAAGTGTAATTTATTGCAGCATAAATCAATCGTGCGTGCACGTACATCTCTAGTGATGATATATATTTTCCAATAAACCACAATTTAGGCGTTGGTCTTGAACACATAATCTGCCTCAGGGAACTGCAACTAGATAGGAGTTCTTATCGGGGTAGATTAAGCCGAGGGTGGAATTATTCGAGTTTTAAGAGATGTAATGCTGGAAAATCCAAGAAGAACATGGGAATATTTCTACTTATCGGTATAGATTACAATAATGGAGAAACAGGGGACGGAAGGCGGAGAAGAGGCCGGACAGTCTGCTCAACATGGAGTCAGTCTACAGGTACCACACTGCAGTGGTTATGTCGATGGACAACATGTACAGCGGACTATCAGTTTGCCCGAAAAGCAGAAATCGTGCAAAGCCGAGCAACGTGGACCAAGCAAGGTAAAGCGAAAGCTGAACCAAGCTATGGGAAGGAGAGCAAAGCAAGCCGATAATGCTAAGCCATACACTAGGAGTGAGAGAACCAAAGTTGGCAGGGGCGTACAAACCTTTGCTCAAACAGCGGCGAACGATCTCCAAATGGTTGTTGCCGACATGAGTCGTGAGGGGGTGATAGATGCTTCGCAGTTGAGTATTTTTAGAAATGCTCTTCTGGGGGCTCTAGACTTACTTCCGACAAATGCAGGTGATATCGGTGTTAAGGAGGTAACCTTGGAGGAAGGGATTATAGCTATAAAATGCGGTAACCAAGAGACTGTAGGGAAGATGACCGACCTATGGGAGGGAATCAACCTTAAAATAGACAGGCTTCACATACTAAAGGATGTGGAAAGGTTGATAATCTTCGTTCCCGGACAACCCGTGAGCAAAGATGTCATCCTTGCCAGACTCTGTCGTCAAAATTCCTGTGTGAAGGACACTTCTAAATGGAGGGTTATTCATGCCGGAAGATATGACGACCACAAAATTGGTGGAACCAAGTTGACGATCTGGTGCCCGAGAGAGGAAGCGAGGCTGGTTGGACAAGCAGGATATAGACTCTTTTGCGGGTTGGACATAGCATTCGTGAAGTTCCAAGGATCATCGGAAAAGACTCAACATGGAAAGCCACCAGGTAGGGCGACGAAGTGATAGACACCATGGATATGGGATCAACACAAGTCGGCCGGGAGGTGGCCCCGTAGCGGGAAAAGCTCAGCGCATTCAATTGAACCTTCATCATAGCAAAGCAGCATCAGCAATGATGACTAAATGTTTTGATGGGGATTCGTTTGATATAGCCCTCATACAGGAGCCTTGGATCTTTAGAGGAAAGATTAGAGGACTCCCAAATAGCATGGCTGAATTGCATTATGCGCAAACCAGCGAAAGAATGAGGTCCTGTATCCTGGTGAGGCGCGGAGTTCAAGCATATAAATTGCCGGATCTGTGTGCCCCAGACCTTGCAGCAGTACGAGTAGGTGCAGGTGCGGGAACTTTTGTTGTAGCATCTGCATACCTGCCGTATGATGCTCCGGATCCTCCTTCGACAGAGAGTTGGAGTATTTGCTGATTGCATGAAGGAACAGGAATGAGGACTTAATAATTGGTTGTGATGCCAATGCACATAGCGCAGTGTGGGGCAGCACCAGCGATAATTACAGAGGAGAAGCATTATTGGAATTTGTATCATGCAAGGATCTAGCTGTATTAAACAGGGGAACAGAGCCAACCTTCGTGGATGTGAGGCGGAAGGAAGTGATCGATGCTACCCTGTGCAGTAGCCAGATAATCGAAAGAATATCAAATTGGTGGGTACGGAATCAGGCTGCACTGTTGGATAACAGGGCCATTTCATTTGATGTTCGCTACGGGTCTAAAAGAAAAAAAGATCGGAAATACATCAGAATTCCGAAGAATACGGATAGGACTAAATACCTTGAAGTATTGGAGGAAAAACTGGATGTAACAGGATTCGGAATACCGAAATACACTTGGCATGTAGTAACACAGCCGAAGCATCTGCAATCAGCTGTTGAAGATGCGTATCCAGTGGCTTGCACACCTACCTTAGTGGAAAAACAAGATCCAGCGCCTTGGAGGTGTCGGGAATTTGAAAAGCTAAAGAGGGATGTGAGGAAGGCCTTCAATCACGTCATGAGGAGGGGAGAACCCGGACAGATCTCCCATAAACAGATGCTAGCGTAAACACTAGGCATTGAGCTCAGGAAAGAACTCTGGCGAAATCCAGAAAGTCTCTCTGGGTAAGATTTATAGTGGTAGAGAGACGAAAAGAGACCCGACAATGGTGGTGTGATCTCTCGAAATCTATATATATTACAATTCTGGAAGGAAAAATTCTAAAGGCGATTAATATAATTTGCTCGGTTCATATAACTATTTAAATGAGATCTTTTTTATACTAGAAATATATATTATGAAAAACATTGTTGTATACTTTTCGCTTTTGAATATCATTAACTTCGATTTCACGTGTGTACGTTTTTCTTAAATAACTGATGAAAGTTTGCTCAAAATGCTTTTATTTTCTTACAACCAATCTACAGTGTTAATTTTTCATAAATATCGTAAGCAAAAGTACACTAATTCCTAAAAAAAGTAATCTCCGAATAATTTCAAATTTAACGGATAAAATTCTGGGAACGCCATCTATGCCATGTCAACTTCTGCAATTTCCGATTACCTCGGTGTAGTATGTAGTTAGTGAAAAAGCTAACTTCATCCGCAACCATTCAAATGCAGATATAACTTTCAAAAATGTCATTAAGAAACACGCGCCAGAGAGCCGAAAAACTCGACTTCTACGTCTTTGTGAAACAAGATTAATGGGAAGGCATGAGTGTATTATTTCCTTTGTAGAGATCTTCAAATGCATCTCAATAAGTCTTGAAGAAGTAAAGATCAGAACGTGGGCGATGTTTTCGAAAGCATTAACAGCTTTAGCAGCGGTCCAAAAAAGTGATCTATTTCTTCTTCTTGACACAACTACTGGTCCATTGTACTGCTAAACAGACACCTTACTTTACTGTACTTAGTTTTCCCGTCTTTCGAAGAGAGATGAGAAGGAGCTTCAGTGATGAAGAGCTTAGATGTTCGGCACTCACCACGTCAGCACCAAAAATCCAGAGAAAGTGTTCCGCTGCATCGTCGTCCTCTCCACAAGCGCTGCAGATGGTGATGACGCTCAAGCCCAAAATATTAAGTGTTTGGCAAAAGCTTGGTGGCCCGAAAGCAGACGCACAAGCAGTCTGCAGTCGATTCTCCTAACAGACAGAAGGAAAGTCGCGGACCTTTTGCAGATGTCCGGACGCAGTCGTTTGGTCTGTCTGCACCCAGCAAAGTCACGCCACCGACACTCAATTATCAATCACCCAAGTATCAATAAACGACCAAGGTCCAGGTCCTAAGAAAGCTTCTTCTGAGCCCCGCTTGGCAAGGTCATCAGCGATCTTATTTCCCTGGATAACAGTGTGACCTGGGACCCAAACAAGATTCACTGTATTTCCGACTAAGTTCAGAGAAGGCTTGAGTTCGAGCACTAACTTGGACGTGGTAAGAGGGTTAAGCAGCACTTTTAATGCAGCTTGGCTAGAAGCATATGCGTTTGCAGTGACGTTTGTCACAATATAGCGCATAGCCATAAGGATAGCGAAAATCTGCCCTTGGAAGGCAGACGTATGACTACCTAAGGGGTAGTAAAGTCTAATATTCTCGCTTTCCACGAAGACTCCAGAACCAGACCCCTGTCCGGTTTTGGAGCAATCCGTGAATAACCGATGGATGGCATTCTTTAACTGGCTCAGAGTCTGGCCTAAGCCATTCCGTTGCCCGAGGAAAGTTGACGTGGTAGTATTGTCGCAGTAGGACGGCATATCCCATAAGACAGGGGTCAAACGATAATCCTCGTACAAGTTCTTCAAAACTCCAATGCGCGTTGTACCAAAAGCTACCTCTCTTTTACCCAGATATGATTTTCAGCGTACACCCCATTATAAAAATATGAAGAGGGGGAGGTTCATCATAGCATCTAGAGCAGAGCTCGAAGTGCTAGGCAAGGCCCCCGTGCAGCCAAGACAAATCGTTCTTTGAAGTTTGGCAAACGAGGCAGTAACACTTTTCCGCGAAAGCCTGTTCCTCCTCAGTGATTCATTAGTAAGCCTCATTGTACGCGATAAACTATTCAGTTTACCGCTTTTGTCATCAGTTTTCCTACAGAACAAATCCTTAGATTTCGTTTCCGCAATTGAACGCACAAAAAGAAATTCTGAATTTTCTTAAGAACATCAGTGAAAATGCTGACGATTTTTCAGAAAAGCGTTCGAGTCCGCATCCCAACTCGCCGAGGATTTGAATTTGAATAAGGAGCACCAACAACTTCATTGAAACAAACAAGGCGTACCAATCCAGAAACCTCTTCTACTGAAACCTAATTTTAGAGTGTGTGTACTGATTCCTTGCATAAGTTCGCTTATACAAAATCTTACGGCCAGATGCATGGTCAATGAAGACGTTTTACCATCGCTTTTGAGCGATTGAACGAAATGGAAAGGCTAACATGTTACTTTGATAATGCATGTTGTCAGCCGTGAAAGCTGAGTACTTTGGCGCGAAAAAATATCGTCTAGTGATCCTTCTATACCGAAGTTTTAAATTGCTTGATATATGTGACAAGACTTATATACTTTAGAGGACTATACTATATGAAAAGAATTAAGACAGTGTCCCGAAGCGTCATGGCGAATGCAAGATTAAGCTCATACTTGCTATGATATCTGTTCATTCGGATATAAATGTCAATCCAGATAAAAGGTCTGTTCCTAAGTTGTATTTATGTTCGTTCAAGTACAACAAATAAAAATCAATGAATTGGAATGTAAATGTACAGTTTTTTGTTTAAAGAATTCATCGTAAGATTTGGAAGCAAGCGGCAAGCCCCCTGTACCTTATACGTGTTAATGGTAATGACCTCAGAAACTGCGCATTAATCAATTTTCGGAAACTTGAGAACTGGAATTGATATTAAAGTTTTGTGGCATAGGTGACCATTTCATTGCCAAATTTGGTTAACAGGGTGTTGCCCAAAATAAGTAAAAAACAGAGAAACACATAGAAACACAGTAACAGCAAAGTCAAAAAAATATTAAAAGACCAACAGCGATTTAATTGAAGCATCATCTTTCCGTATATGAAGATTTAGATAGCTCAATAGCATATGAGCATACACCCAGCGTCGTAAAAATTTGATTTTGGGACTAATGCCAGTGAAAATGCTGCTGTTGGAGTGTTTTACACTATTAAAATCGACTGATTCTAAGAAGTGTTGATTCGTCGTTATAAATATTTTATCTACACAACATCTGAATAATTTCCACCTCACAAACGATGGCCCCAGTATTTGGTAGGTAGTCAAAGTTCTTGTTTGTTAAAAGTAGTGAAAAGTGGCAAGGTACTAATTCGACTTTCTCATTCAACGAAAGAATTCATTATTCGTTTAGTTCAACTCAAACTGTAACTCACTCAGTTGCTCTTTTACTTTATCGCACACATTTGCTTGACTCGCAAAATATCCTTAGTCGAGTCGGCGCACCAGAAACTGCTCTCCAATAACCTACCGAATTGTCGGTTCACTCTAATTTTCCAACCGCTTCCATCTATTCTCTTCTTGAAGGAAATTTAAACATTTTTACTATTCCCGTCTAGGGAGAGATTACCTAGAAAAAATCCCTTACTCACGGTAGAAGGTGTGTAGTGTGTACCTAACTACCTGTCATGTATTATTATCCCTTAATTCGTTAGGGAGGATTTCCATTCCAAGCGAAGCGAATTTCTCTAGAAAACAAAAAGATATCCTTCACTCGGGGTGGGTATTCAAAATGCATGACGGTTTAGTTTCATGGGATACTTCGCTTTGGTATACAAAGAAAATTGTTAAAGGCGGCATGTTCACTTATAGTGATGAGATGACCTACACACAGTCCTCCTTATAGACTTCAAGGACTGCATTTACTTGATTAACTACAAAAAAAAAAAAAAAAATATTCCAATAGGTAAGTTCAAAGTAAATTGTTTACAAAACTATTCAACCTCATGCATGCAGTACTATGTGATATACCTACTCACATTTTGCACGTGTTGGTCATATTTTATTCATGCGATATGCGGATATTGGCCCAGTTTACATCGATAAGCATTGTGGAGACACTTGGGTGAATATGAGTGGCCATATAGAAGCATCGACAACGTAAACATTGGGTAGGTATAGGAACGTATCCGAAGGCACATTAATAGCCTACATGATGGATATAAAGAATTTGCAATGCAACTCGATAAGGAAATTTTGAAAATGAAAATATTATGCTTGGATAGGTATATGTTTTTATAACGTCACTATAACTTCCATAGGTCATAAATGGTAAAAAACTAGGTTTTGATAACACTAATTTAATATGGGGTCCAACATTTTATTGAAGGTGTGTTTACATAATTTAAGTTGGACATTAAAAGCAATTTTTGGACAGTACTGCTTTATCTTGTTTAGCAAGTTTGTGAAGCCAAATTTATTGAACGTGTACTTATTCTACGCTAGGTGCTACAATTTTTAGAGTTAGTGTTAGATTAAAAAAATACAACCGAAAGCTCATTTAGCTAGTACCGTAATTTATTTGTATTAAGATTGTAAATTAATTTTATTTGTTAATAAATATTAATACTTAGCTGGTCCCGTCCGGCTTTGCCCGTGCTGAGCAAAATTGTTTTCGTAAGGAAAATCTACTAAATTATTAAATTCGTGTAGTAATTTTGACAAACACGATCTCACTGTAGGTATATAACGATTAAAATTAAAAAAAAAAAAACAATTACCAGTAGGTACAAATTGTAAGGAAAATCAATTTCTATCAATTTTCCAATTTTCTTGCTGTATAAACCTTCCTTAGGCGTAGCCAAACACAACAAAGAAAATATAGCTGAAGTCGAACGATTTGTTCTCGAGTTACGGGCGGTAGTTAAGTATCCATAGCAAAACATATTGAGAAAAAAGATAACATTATTTGTATTCAATGATATCTTTAGTCTCTAGTACAGTCTTGCACACAACGCTACAATGATAACATATGTAAAAGAGATAATATCGTTTGTATACAATGTTGGAATATTATCTCTTCTTCATTATCAAGCAAGACGATTGTACGCTTGGGTCTCCTTGTAGATAGATAAGAAAAGTATATAAATACGACTGTATGATGAATTTATCAACAGTCTTATTGTAACTACATAGTAGCCTTAAGCTCCTTTTAGAATTAGTAAAAAGTATTTCAATAATAAAGGACATAGTTCCAAATAAATATTGTTTAATTTTAAAAGTAAGAAACAAGTGTTTTAATTGGCGATCCTGCCAGGAGGTTAAATATACTTTTTAACTTCAATCGAGCGGACCTCGGGAACAAGTAGTGAAATCTAGTATAAACAGAACACTCGCGTTACCGGTTACAAGAATTACCTAGCATAGCAGGTACAAATATAGCTTCTTCGTACGAAGCAGCAAAGCAATTCAGTGAAAGTGTATATGTGGAGAAAAAAAACACACAAATTCGACGACAACAGACACGAGTTCAAAATGGAACAACTCGCAGTATTAATGGCAAGATTAGAAGCTTTAGAAACCAGGAGCAACACAGTAACACAAACCCTAGAGCACACACGCACAGAGAATGCAAGGTTAGCAGCAATAATAACTAACCAAAATCAAATAAACACTAATTTAGAAACAAAACTAAATGAAGTAAAATCTGGATTAGGCATAGTACCAAACATACCTGTGCTAGAGGAAATAAGAACCACATATACAGATGGTAGTGAAATACAGTTAGACGCATTTAAAAGCCTACCTATTTTCAACGGCGATCAATCAAATTATCGGTCGTGGCGCGAAGAAGCATCCAGATTAATGGACAGCATTAAAAACTTCAAAACACACAGTAAGTACGCAGCAGCATTGACTATAGTGAAAAGTAAAATACAGGGTGCAGCCGCGAATGTGTTAACTAATTATAACACAATTTTTAATTTTGAGGCGATACGTAACAGATTAGATTATACGTACTCTAATCAAGAACCTCTATACGTGCTACAAGACATGATGAAAGCCATCACGCAAAAAAGAAGCACACTGTCTGAATACCACGACGAGATAAATAAAAATCTCAATTTAATAATATCAAAAATCACTATGTCAGGTGATCCGCCGAATATAATCGACAGACTAATTAAAAATGCTAACGACGACGCAGTTCGTATATTCATTGATGGTATGAGTGACAACTTTACAAGAGGATCATTATATTCAGCTACAATAAATGATCTAGAACACGCATTCGCAATTGCTCGCAGAATAGAACATGATAATGTGCACAGGCATTTACATCTCACTCAGGATAAGCACCACAAAAATATGCCACATGAACGCAGAAACGAAAGAAGACCAAATTATTCGAGCCAAACAACGAATTATCAACCCCAGAAGCAATACGATAATATGCAGCAACACAATCAAGGACCACAGCCGATGGAGATAAACTCGAGACAAATTGTACATGCACAGCGACAAAATTGGAATCAATACAAACCCGATGTATATAATCCACCAGCGAAACGTGAACACAGCGGGAGTTTCAACACACACAACAGACCGCAACGATCTTATCAGCAGAACTTCAAGCAGCAGAGAGTAAATAACTCCCGACAACAACGCAGAGACGATGTCAGCAGTACATATGCAGAAGCAGATGAAACGGAATGTATGGTAAATAATAACATAAGAATAGATCATTTAAACTAGTAGACGGGTTGCCCTGCTTAAATTTAACTAGTACTATTTCTAAGAAAATTTATAAAATTCTTATTGATACTGGTGCAACCCATAATTACATTAATAGAAAATGCGATTCTAGCAAAAAAATTAAAATTAAACCTATAAAAATAAAAACAATGCATGGTTATTCTATGGTAGATACAAAGAAAGTAGTTAGGATATTAAAGAAAAATATAACATTTTTTGAATTAGAGGATATTCAGTCTTTTGATATGATATTAGGATATGAAGGACTTAAAGTTCTAAACGCGGAAATAAATTTCAGTAATATGACTCTAACTACCATAAGCAGTGTCGAATCTATTCAGAAAATTAATTACATAATTGGGGAAAATAATATTTATAAAGCAGACATAGATAGACTGATGAAGATTAATAACAGCATAGGACCGTTACCCTTTACAGATACTATAGAAGCAAGCATTAGGACGACCAATGATAATCCGGTTTATGTTAAACAATATCCATATCCCATAGCAGATAACGAATTCGTAAACAAAGAAATACAGAAACTCTTACATGACGATATAATAGAAAAAAGCCATAGTCCTTATAACAGTCCCATATGGACAGTACCTAAAAAAGGTTTGGACGAAAAAGGAAAACCAAAACGGCGCATGGTTGTTGATTTCCAAAAACTTAACGCTCACACTGTAACAGACAGATACCCCATTCCGGATGTCAACATGACAATTCAAAATTTAGGTAAAGCCAAGTACTTTACAACATTAGATTTGGAGTCAGGTTTCCACCAAATTAAAATCAAAACAGATGATAAAGAAAAAACAGCTTTTGCTATAAATGGCGCAAAATATCATTTTAAACGAATGCCTTTCGGGCTCAAAAATGCACCAAGCATATTTCAGAGATGCGTGGACGACATTTTGAGAGACTTTGTAGGTAAATTCGTACACGTTTACATTGATGACGTATTGATATATTCTTCATCTGAGGAAGAACATATACAGCACATAAGTCAAGTATTCGACGTACTCAATAAAGCCACATTAAAAATATCTGATGAGAAAAGTAAGTTTTTTCAAGAAGAAGTAGAATACTTAGGTCACATAATCAGACATGGTAGAATCACTACGAACCCTGAGAAAATAGCAGCTATAGAAAATTTTCCAGTCCCACAAACGGTAAAGGATTTGAGAGGATTTTTAGGTCTTACAGGTTACTATCGTAAGTTTATAAAAGGATACGCAAGCATAGCCAAGCCCCTGACATTATATTTACGAGGAGATAACGGTAAAGTAAACAAAAAACAAAGTAAAAATATTAAGTTAAATCTGAATGATTCAGCATTAGAAGCGATTAGAATTTTAAAAAATTATTTGAAAGAACAAGTCGAACTTTTTCAACCGGATTATAGTAAACCATTCGAGCTTACTACTGATGCATCCAACATAGCTATTGGAGCCGTACTAAGTCAGAATAAGCAACCTATACACTTCTTGTCAAGAACACTGAGTAAGACAGAAGAGAACTATAGCACAAACGAGAAAGAGCTATTAGCGATCATATGGTCCTTACAAAAACTCAGAAACTACATATATGGTATAGCAGACTTAACCATATATACCGATCACCAGAGCCTTATATATTCTGTATCAGAAAAAAATCCCAACACAAAGCTGAAACGTTGGAAGGGAATCATTGAAGACTTTGGAGCAAAATTAGTTTATAAACCAGGAAACCTAAATCTTGTAGCTGACGCATTATCACGTCAACGCATAAATACTTCTACCATAGAAACAGCACATTCAGCTGAAAGTTCTTCTAATGATATAATAAAAACTGTGAATCAGCCTTTTAATGCATACACTGCACAGTTCGAACTTATTGAAGATATAACAAATAATATCGAAACACAAATCTATTTTAGTAACAAAATAAGACTCATAATAAAGTTTAAGGACAAAGACTCTTTACTAAGGCAGATGAAAGAAGTTATACAACCCCAAAAGATTGTAGCTTTGCATACGAAATTTGAAAACATATACAAATATGGTGAAAACATAAAAAAAGAATTCCCACTAGTAAGATTTATATTCACACCAAGAAAACTTCAAGACGTGACAAATTTGGAGGAACAACTAAAACTTGTAAGGGTAACTCACGAAAGAGCACACCGAGGGTTACGTAACAATATACAAGAAATCTCAGAGAAATATTACTGGCCCGATCTAAATAAACAAGCAAAGAGTTTCAACAGAAAATGCATAGCATGTCTATTTGGAAAATATGAAAGAAAACCTATCAGAGAACCTCTGAATAATTCAGAAATACCAACACATGTGGGAACACACATTCATATGGACATATACTTCAACGACAAGTATACTTTCCTTGTAACAGTAGATAAGTATTCTAAATATACAATCCTTCGGGAAATCGAAACTCGAAACAGACTGTACGACGTTATGGAAGAGGTCTTATCTAATTATTTCCCAAAATGTGAACGACTCATGACAGATAACGAGAAGGGATTCAAAACAGAAATGGTGAACCAAATGTGTTTGAAATACAACATAACTAAAGTAGAAACTCCAGTATACAGATCGACAGCGAACGGTCAGGTAGAACGTGTAAACGGTACAATAACTGAACTGTCTAGAATATTCACAATTCAGAATAAAACAAGACTTATCGAAGAAATATTTAGAACAGTGCGTGAATTAAATAATTCTATACACTCAGTTACCGGTTTGAAACCTAGAGACATTTTCTTTAATCAAAATAAATATAGCAATAGTGAAATTATAATAAATAAACTAAACTCAGCATCCAAAAAAGTGATCGAACGTCTAAATAAAGGAACTCGACACAGAGAGTATAAAAAAGGAGATAAGATAATGGTAAGAATCACAGGTCTTAGAAAGAAATCTAACGCCAGATACATAACAAGAATAGTAGAAGAAGATAAAGGAGACACTGTAATCTCTAAAGAAGGAATAAAAATTCACAAGGATAACATAAAGAATTATCATTTTTCAGATGACGAAAATATTAATATTCCTAACATTACTAGGAATTGTACAGAGTCAAGAAGGGCAAGGAAACGTTCAAATAACTGAGTTACTAAACAAGAAGTTTATACTTACGCAAACAGATGACGTGTATTTATTCAAAGAACAAACTTATTTGTTACATGCCACCAACCTGACTTCGATATTTCAACCTTACGTAAATATCGTAACTAGTAAATATCAACCTACACAAGAAGAAAAAATTTGGTTAAGTAAAATTAAGAATTTAGCAGACCAATTACAAGAACATACTAGGCATACTAGATCAATTAACTTTTTAGGAACAGCTTTCAAATATGTGTTTGGTAATCCTGACCATTATGACTTAGTTAACATAGAAACGAGTATAAATAATCTCATAGAAAACAATAATAAACAAAAAACTATAAATTCTAGATTTGAACAAATTTTGCAACAATTCGAAGGTCAGAGCCTTAAAGAACATTTAGTAATAGAACAAGTGTACGAACAATTATTATTATTGACCAGAACAATTAATGCAGCAAAAAATAATGAATATTTATCAGAAAGCCTAGACTTAGATGACATTAAAAATATTATTCAACATGAAATAATTCAAGTACCCATAATAAATATACTTGAGTACTCTAAAATATTATTAGCTAGAACTGATGAATTCTTCATCACAATATATAAATATCCAGTTCTAATTAAATCATGTAAATTGTATAAAGTAACACCTTTAAATTCAAAACATGGAAAAATCATTACAGATAAAACAATTGCCTTATGTAACCAAACTTATTTAAGAACAAGAAATTGTCAAAATCATCTAAGTAAAAACATTTGTGAAATTAACTTTGAAGAAGAAAATTGTCTTATTCCACTTTTAAAGAATATAACTTCAAAATGCAACATTAAACAAGAATACGATTACGACTTAGAAATTGAATCCGGTGTTATGTTATTAAGCGGTAAGCATAAGTTAAATAATCAAACAATTAATGGTATAAACTTAGTTACTTATGAAAATACTATAAATCTAGACGATAAAATATACAAAAACATGCATAAGCAAATTAAAGAAGTTATATTAAGAAATCATAATTCAGAGTCTTACATCGACCAAATAATTAAAGAAGATACAATGTACAAATTCGATAACATAGATACTTTAAAAAAACTAATTATTCCTTTTGAAGAAAAACCGATATTATCAACTATATACACAATTGTAACACTGATTGTTATTCTAGCATTTACGTACGTAATGATAAAAACTATACAATGTATAACAGATCGTCAAAAACAAAAAAAGATTGACGCATATAACAAAACTTATGAAAGAGAAATGTTAAAAATAGCGTCGAAAAATCGGGACGATTTCGTTTAACAAGGGGGGGAGTTAAGTATCCATAGCAAAACATATTGAGAAAAAAGATAACATTATTTGTATTCAATGATATCTTTAGTCTCTAGTACAGTCTTGCACACAACGCTACAATGATAACATATGTAAAAGAGATAATATCGTTTGTATACAATGTTGGAATATTATCTCTTCTTCATTATCAAGCAAGACGATTGTACGCTTGGGTCTCCTTGTAGATAGATAAGAAAAGTATATAAATACGACTGTATGATGAATTTATCAACAGTCTTATTGTAACTACATAGTAGCCTTAAGCTCCTTTTAGAATTAGTAAAAAGTATTTCAATAATAAAGGACATAGTTCCAAATAAATATTGTTTAATTTTAAAAGTAAGAAACAAGTGTTTTAATTCGGTCTTACGGATGCAACTTTATTTTATATAAATAGAGTACCTGACCCGGCGAACTCTGTTCCGCCTAAATTCGTTAATGTAATGAAAATAATATTTCCGAGCATGCACAAAAAAAAATTGAAATTCAAGATTGATGCCATAAATATCCAGCGATTATCCTTGCGACTTATTATTTTTCATAGACGCTTAAATGCCAATGGCAAATCGTTATGAATAAGCAGAGTCCGCGATTTTAAATTGTAAATAGTATTTATTTTATTGGAAGTGACACTACGCGTTTTCTATCCATTCAATTTCTTTCAAAGTGCGGTTTATTATCAGTCTTGAAGACAAATCTGCGATTGTCTGAGTTCATTTTCTCCATCGCCATTTTAAACATCGTAATCAACGCGTTGTTCTTGTTTGCGTTAAATAATTTTTGCAATTGTCAAATGACGTTTTTTGTCACTCCTGTTTGCCCTCTGTACCGCCTATCGCCACCTGCGGATATTGGTGTACGTCTTCATTTACTGTCTAGAACGCACCCATTCGATGGTAAATTTGGCCTTGAATCTGTTAATCGAATTTTGCAGCGTAGAATCCCGTACCATTGTTGGAACATATGTGTGTTTTCATGATGTATAAGAGAAAATGTTGCCTTGCAAGTCGGCATGAAACCCAGTTTGATGAATGGTTTTTGTTCCGAACGAAGTCATACGGAATGTTTTTTTAGAAAATCGCCCGATTCAAACGACTTTAATGGCTCCGGAGGTGCATTTGCCACTCGCATAGCCAGGGCCGGTCATTTCGCCTTTAAATATAAGCGCGTTTCAATGGTGGTAAGCAATTATAGTCATCGCTCCAATATCGAAAACCGAATCACCGCCATAAGATTTGACACAGTTCTCATTACTTGCACTCTCAATTTTTTTGTCGGTTGATCTGGTCTTATGCGTACCATGTGTTGTCCCACTCTTCACGTTCTTCTGCAGTTTGGCTTCGTTGATATTTGTTGTTGACTTGCTCGCCTTATTCGTCGGCCAATATTTGTGCTCCTTCGTCTTGGCATTTTCAAAAAAATCACTGAAATTTGCCTTTCAATCACTGTTTGGCTTCTAGAAAAGTCAAAATAAATATTTAAAAGGAAGAATTATAAGATGCCAAATCAGGACCGCACGGCGATTCTCCGGAATTTTCTCTCTTCGTAAACCTGATATACAGCAATACGAACAAAACCAAAAAAGAGTCATGGAAATCGTCCCAGGAGTTATCGAGTTATAACATCATCGAGTTGCACCCCGAAAGAATTTTAATAGAAGAAGATTAAAGTACCAGTCTTCAGGAAAAAAAAAATCAATAGTAGCTACAAATTTTTGAAATATTTACGATACCTACAAATAAAAATTACACTTTCAAGTCGAGGAATCTAAACTACAGTGGTTGTATTTTTTTTGACGTTTGAGGTCGAATATAGATAAGATATAAATCCTTCAACGGACGTTGGTATTACCATGTACCTCTCTGCTTATCTCCATGTACCCAATAGACAGGATTCATCGCACTTCAAAAACGCTAAATCTAGCATTAAAAATGCCGCAGCTTGTAATTAAATACAAAAAAAAATCACCTCTCTTGTGATGCGTTCATGACTCTGATAGTTAAACGTTTTCAGGGCCATTTACTTTCAGCGAGCTGGGACAAGGACTACCTTGAAGTAGGTGTTTACTAAAACAAGGCGTATAGAAGTTCACGACTCTGCAGTTTTGGAATATTTTCTCAAATTTATCAGCAGAATAATGATGTGCTGATGTTTGTAAAAATTGCATTTTTGCCACTGTTGTAAACAAAACTCTTGGTCTGTGGCGATCGCATGCCAGAATGACATATTTTGTCCCTGACATGTGATAGGCTCAAGTTGAATCGTACGTAAGCCCAAATGTCGGACAAACAAAATTTATCACTATAAGCACTTTGAACCAAAACTCCTTTAGCCAATTCTAAGCGTACTACGGCAATTCTCCCAGCTTTCTGTCTTATTGCCCGCGATAGACCTTGTATATGGAAATTTCCTAAACAATGCACTTCGCACAGTCACTTACTTAACTTGTAACTTACTGACTCCCCAAGGTTATAACATAAATGTAGGTACTATGCAAAGGACCTTGCCGTTACTTTTGATGAACACCGTTCTCCATGCCAGCACTAGTCGTGTGTGGCACAATATCCACCAGTTTATTGCATAGGTACTCGTACTTGCTATATAAATATATGCCGATAACAAGGTTGAAATAAATCAAAACTAGGACAACCAACAATTTTAGATCCTCATAGCGGTCAACCTTGCCGAGTGTTGTCCGTTTTATATATTATACTGTAGGCACAATATAGCCACGATACGGATACAGCTTAGTTTGGTCGTTTTCAACCCTTTCAAGTTGGCTAGCCGACACTGGCAGGATACAAGGTGCTTACACAACTAAAATTCCAGTTAACAAACTCACACTGTGTTAATAGTAATACCTTGAAATTAATACCTGCTTGTCTCTGTTTAACGTTGGGGATTATGATTTACTGCTGGGGCAGTATAATAGCTTCTACATGCTTCACAAACACACACACACACAATATATATGTATACAAAGATATACCTAATATGAATAATTATACGGATGCTTAAATCTGCTGAGCAATCATTAAAGGACTAACCATTTGGATATCCTTTTCGGGTGGCAATGTCTTAACTTTGTCGGACTGGCGTTTGGTTTGTCTTATACTTTGTATTTGCCGCACAGTTCCACCTCACATCTAAGTTGACTAATTTCTCATTTGCTTTTGTATAATTATGAAGTCTTGGGCTGTGTGCCCTTTGGTTACGTGAGGAATTCTACGTTCATTATTCATTTTTTATGTTGTTACGAACCACAGGCATGGACGTGAAAGTGGACTCCCTCCAATTAAGATTTTAAGGAGACATAGTCCAACTGGGCTTCATCCTCGGTGGCATCGGCACGGCATGGGTTTGGGTGTACTATGCGCTTTCTCTCTCTCTCTCGGGGATTTAAAATGTTCGAGATAATCTAGTTTTTATCCTTTGGCCTTGTTATTGTTGTTGTTGCTGTTGGCGTTTTGCTGTGTTGTTCTTGGCAGTTTAATTACTGTAAATTGGGACACGGACATGAGTCATTTAAAGTAGACGACTCGAGCGACGGACTACGACGTTTTTAGTGTCTTGTTATGTTGTTTTATTATCCTTTTCCAGGACTTAGTCCAGGAGGAGCGTGCTGGGGATATTTGCCTTAATTTTTTTTTCCTCCTTTACTTATGTTGAAAAACGTGTAGACGAAGAGTTTATAACTTAATAAATTTAGAATAACTTTATTTATAGCGTGCCTTATTGCGCAATAACTTCTTCATGAATGGTTTTATGGGTTTCGTTTTTGGAATGTGGGTTGAGTAGGGTATGGTTGAGGATCTGTAAAAAAAAGAAGTTAAACAAACTAAGGATATACTAGTGTATAGTGCATTGGACGAAATGGGTAATCGAGCCAAACACAATGGCTCGAACGGGCGTAGAATTTAAAGTGAGTGGTTTTTAGAACAAAACTTTATTCATAGGTGTAGGTTTAGGAAATGGCTTAAGCATGTCAGCTCTAAACTGGGATAAATAGAGTTTATGGTATTTGACGTAGCCGGGTATGAAGGGAGTTTTATTTTCTCATGAAATTGGACTCTGTTCCGCACGATATTTTTAATGGCATTATAGTGAGAGAGTGTTAAAGGCCATCAAACGTGAGAATGTGTTTGTTCCGCTATTAGATTTGGGTGTCGTCGAATTGTCTTTGAAATTGGCTTGCAAATGCTTGCTTGTTGAATTGTGATTCGCTTTATCAAATTGCGATTTGTGGTATGGATAGGACTGATCTTAAAATGTCATAACAGAATTATTTATACATATAATGCAGTTGGTAGTCTGATCAATATGGTATCTGGTTGGCAAAGAATGTTTGATTTAATATTCTTGGCATCTTCCCGAGACCAATGGATTGCGTTAAAAAACGTCCTTTCAATAAAGCGTGTTGTCCGCGAAATATTCGTCGCTTATAAAAATAAAATAATATATCCACTCGTCTCATTTCAAAAGGATCCAAAAAGTAATTTTCACAATTTCTAAAAATGCTACTTCGGTTTTTGTTGCATTTTATAACTGATATAAGTTCTGAAATCTTAAATCGATTTGAGTGCAGTCTGTCGCAAAAAAAAATGTAAAAACCTCAGTCCGAAACGTTTTTTTTCCGTTGTAGGTCAGACGAAAAAATAAAAGGATATCATGAGTTGAGTTTGAGTTGCACTCGAACACACTAAACACTAAAGTCAGATAGTCAGTGACGATGAAAGAGAGTGCCCGCCGGTCCTTGTGCCATAAGTCCCGAATTGATCAATTTATCGTTGAAAATGGGACGCAATTTCCGAAAGAAATTAAACACTTGGAAATATTTTATATTTTACTAGCGAGCCTGGCAAACTTCGTCCCGCCCAAAATAGCTTTTTTGATTTAAATAATTTCGAGCATCTAACCTTTGCGATCGATTACAGTTGCATTTTAATTGATGATTGATTGAATGACACACTTACATACAGAAGCTTTGTACTAAAACTTGGGAAATATTTAAACTACCTGGTTACTAACCTATCGATCGATTGATCATACTTATTTTAAAGTGATATCCATCCTCTTCATTGCAGAACATGAGTGGATTACAATGCGTTGTATGAGCTATGGCTCTCATAAAGTTGGCCCTGCACGAATTCGCGACGCAGGTGCTCGAAGTTGTTTTCGATAATCTCACCGAAATCACTGAAACTATGCTGACGACTAAAAAATTAACCATACAGTACTGAATGACAAAGCACGAAAGACTGGAATATAAATATCTTCATAGTAAAAACAAATTTCACAAATTACCGAAAAATCCAATTTCAAATCAAATTAGCACAATTGGTTTCCATAAATAAAATCTCAGAAATCATCAAAATGTGGCAGAACTTTTGGCAAATACGATCTCGCTGTATATTACAATTCAAATTTAAAAAAAAATGTATGGAAAATTATTTATTACAAATTTTCCAATTTCCTCTTAAGATTTTCCAATTTTCTCATCGTATGAACCTTGCTTAGACGTAGACAAACACAACAAAGAAAAGATGGCTCAAATCGGATGATCCGTTCTCGAGTGATGGGCGTTCTTACGGATGCAACTTTGTTTTATATAAATAGATTAATCTTCATAAGTTGATAAAATAAACTTGGTTAAAACAAAAAATAAAAAATCATTACGAATTAAACAAACCGTCAAAGCTGGGCCATTTTACATATAAATAAAAGAAGTGTTTTTTTTTTAATAGTTTGTCGACAGAGATACACAAACATTTTTTTTTTAGTGCAGGTATTTACCCGATGGTTCTGAGAATTTGATCCAATAAAAATAATAAAATCACAAAATAAATCAAAGGCAAACATTTCGCTACTACTGGTTTCACTTTCCATTTTTTTTTAATTACTTGCTTACTTACTGTGTCACGATGCAAACTCAACTAACAAAGAAAACTAAATTACATGACTCGCATTTTCTCCAACTGCTCGTATCTAGCTAATTCGTATTTTTGTATTATATGATTGTATTTTTTTTTATTTAAAACCCAAGACAAAATCGAGATAAGGAAACCGTTTTGACTATTTGTTGTAGCATGGGGAGGTCTTCTTAGTTTCTTGTTAGGCGTATATTTACGAAAATATGCTAAGTGGGAAAATAAGCCCAGAATTGAATTCGGAACTTAAGTCTCTGGGACTAATGTCCCTGCGCCAACAGAGAGCGGTCGGAATAGAGCATCTTGCAATCAACTATCAACGTTACTCAATTTCTTTGTTTTGTTTGCAGTAATTATTTGAACATTTAAAAATTAAAGTCAGATTTTCAAAACACGTTATTTCTATAGGAACCGACTCAATTGGTTTCTAGTTTTAGATGGTTGTATGGGATTTTTTTTCACACAGAAATCTATCTCTCTGGAGCGTCTTGCAAAGTTCCAAGAACGTTCAATCCTTCGTAAAAAAAATAGAAACATGTAACCAACCATAAATTGTATGAGAGCTATTAAAGTTCCATCCATAATCCACTTTATTTTCATACATATTATCCCATAAACCAATTTCAAGTCAAACATGCAAACATCCCCTCAACAGTATATACGAACTCGAAGAAAGACATCTCGTGCTCATCACACAAACAACCCTGCGTTGTCTTTATTTTATAGTCTGAGCTAGCTGGGAAAACACATGTTCAATATACGACCATTAAATTTACCCCACTTGAACATGTTGCCCCAGTTTCAATATGATAACCAACGCCTGACTGTCCCTTTTTTGTTGTTGCTGTCATCCCTTGTGATAAGATGGCGATGCGAAAGAGTACTATAAAAATTAACCAAAACATGAAGTTCACATGAAAATATCAAACATTGCATACAATGATTTAAAGGGTAGTTCGTCTTAAATACTGTGCCGTTCCTTGTGATTCCGAGTCACGTATATGAGTTGATTACAATGTTCAAGTGCAAACAAAAATCCAATTAATTTTATTTATGGAAAAATTGTAGCTTCTAATTTAACTGGCAGCGTATACAGATATTCTAATCCGTATGTGTGTATTTAAAATTCTACCCTTCTGTTTGGATTGATAGCACGTAAGGGTTACCTATTATTCACAGCGACCTTCCTAGGGTTGGTAATCTAACTAGACACATAGTATGTGAATGGGGTTAGGGAGTAGCAAACACCACCCTTGCTATAAATTTCATGTTAAACGATTGTCGGTGAGTAATTGCGTCATATAGCGAAAAATAGACGCTTTTATTCCTCAAAGCAATATCGTATATAATTCATGTTAGATGTTTCATTGCCAATCCTAACAAAAAAGTAGCCTTGATCCGATAGACCGTCTGCCAAGTTGTCTGGTTTTGCATGTTTCCAGTAGAGGTGCCCTAAATCGCAGTAGTTGAACTATTACATTTTTTTTTACAGTTTACAAGACTCTAGTAAGGATTAGGTGAAAGTTAAAGAAATTGCGTCACTGTTGACATTATGCATTGGAGTGAAGTAAGAAACAAGAATAAATACAAGAATTTAAGGAGGAATACACAAGGTTAGGTTAGGTTAGGTTAGAGTGGCAGGCCGCCTCAAGTGCAGCCACACTTAGGAAAAATTAGGCCCATTGTGTTACCACAGGATCGATATCGACTCCTTATCTACCCGTTGAACCAGCCGGAGCTAAGAATGAAGCGATGGAGGCAGTTGATACCTATGTTTGCGAGTTCGCTGAGATTGCCGAAGAAATATTCTCTGAGGTATAGTTTTCTATGGAGTGACAGTGCTGGACACGTACGGAGAAGGTGAAGAATAGTCTCCTCCTCCTCCTCGTCCATACAGCTTTTGCAGAAATCATTTGAAGGGAGGCCTAATCTGAGAGAATGTCTCCCTATGATAGTGTCCCGTGTCCCGTGATGACACCTACTAGAGTGCTCATTATGGGTCTTTTCTGTGTAATGAGACTTTTTGAGCGCTTGGAATCCAGCTGAGGCCAGATCTGTTTCGAGGTGTGGCACGTTAAGTAGCTAGACCACCTGCGATTAGTAGCGCTTAATGCGTTTTGCTTAATTAGGAGCTAACCTCCGCCTGAAATACACTACAGTGATTAGGAAGGCTGAATGAGATTTTACAATTTAGATCATGAGAGAAAACACCCCCCCCTACTCCTGTTTCAGTTTTGGACCCATCTGTATAGAACCAGGCAAACTCCTCACGGGGTACTATTTCGTTGTCTCAGTCACTCCTGGAGGGTATGTAAGTTTCGAAGTTCTTTTCGAATTGAAACTGAGGGAGGGTGTAATCAGTATCTTTTGGAATGCATTCCAATGTATTTAGAATAGATGAGTGACCAGTTTGACAACTGGTCCACAACTGAATTGCTTTCATCCGAGTGGCTGCATTTGCTGCCACTTGTTTGCAATAGATGTCCAGCGGTAGCAAGTGGAACATTACGTCCATGGCCGCTGTTGGAGTGGTTCTAAGGGCTCCACTTATGCATATGCATGCCGTTCTTTGGACGCGGCTAAGGTGATTATGATGGATGGCCTTTTCGAGGGCAGTCCACCATACAATAACGCCATAAGTGAGTATAGGTCTGATAACGGATACATATAGCCAATATGTAATTCGAGGCTGGAGTCCCCATCTGCTTCCAATGGCTTTTTTACAGCAGTACAGAGCCGTGGTGGCTTTCTGAACTCTCCGCAGGATATTGGGTTTCCAGCTCAATTTGCTGTCTAAAACTAGGCCTAAATAGCTAGCCGTATTGGTGAGCACCAGGAGTGTGCCGTTTAGTTTTGGGGGTACAAAATTGGGAATTTTTTATTTTCTTGTGAAGAGGACCAGTTCAGTTTTCTGGGCATTGACCGCAAGACCGCATTTTTTGGTCCATTTAGAGACCTTAGAGAGGGCATTCTGCATGAGATCTCTAAGCGTGTTGAGGTGTTTTCCTGAGACAGCGATGGCAACGTCATCTGCATAGGCAATTACTTTGCACCCATCCCCTTCCAGTATTAGAAGTAGTTCATTCACTACTAGGTTCCAAAGAAGAGGTGAGATAACGCCACCTTGAGGCGTACCCATACTAACGAACCTCCGGACCGATGCATCGCCCAGCTGTGAGTTGATAAACCTGTTGGTGAGCAACTGATTGACCAATTCGCCAATCGATTTCTCAATTCCAAGGCCCGTCAGTGCGCCGAGAATTGCCTCTGCTTCGACGTTGTTAAACGCTCAGACCAATTACTTTGTCATCATTTCTGCTAAAAACCTTAGAGAAACTGATAGACATCCACATACGTTGCAGTGTCAACTCAAATCTTTTGCCAACGTCTCAACACGCGTATAGTAAAGGGAAATCGGTTGAAACGGCCCTTCACTCACTTGTACCTACCATCAAAACATCTCTCGATTGCAAAGAATTCACATTAGTTGCTTTCCTGGATATTAAGGAATACACAAAGTGGTAGTAAAATCCAACGATCAAGTTCGAATCGGAGCTATACCTATTTTTTGAATTGTATATACAGTTCGCAATTTAAGGCTTATTCTTCAACTGGAGCTTTACATTTCTATAAAACATTTTTCAGAATATATTTCTTAATATAGGAAGTGATGTTGCCGCCGGCTTAAGTTGTGCAAAGCTCAGAGCTAGAAGGTATTTATAAAGTACTCTCTGCTTAAATGTCAGCCTAGAGATTGCGACATTTTGCGATCCAACAGTCAAGGCCGAAGTCAATTTCATGCAGTCGTTTTTTAAATGAATTACGGCCCCAAACATTTGGAAGGGGTTTTTATTTCAATAATAAGTTTAATAAATGAAAACATATGAGACGTTATTGAAAGTGCTAACAAAGCTTCTCAGTCAAGCCGTTTGGATTCGCTTTACAAAACTGGTCGAAAAATAATACTTTCACCAACGAATGGGTATCAGAAACTATCCTCGTGTTCTTTAATGACCTTGTAGTAGCGACAACCCTTACTTATTTAAGTTTAGCTGGCAGAGCGAACGGCAATAAACAATTTGTATCGAACAATCTATTAGCTCTTATTTTAAATATCAACCAATGAGTGAGAGGTTCTGCAGATTTTTTTTTTAATTATTTTGATTCGTCAATCAAAAGTAGAAAATAAGGGCTACGGTCAAAATTTTGGATAGGGAAAAATTCCTTTTACAAAATTCTGCTTTCAAAATTTTGTTTTCAAAAGTCTGCTTTTCTATATTCTGCTTTTCAAAATCCTTTTTACAAAATTCTGATTTTCAAAATTCTGCAAACAATAAAACAAACATTTTCCAGCCTTATTTTTAATTATAAGAATTTTTTAAGGCACAGAGAGCTACGGGTATCACAATGTACCTATCAATTTTGAGCTGAGTGTGGCGCGGAATCTTTCCTTGCCAGCCCACAAACCTAACCTGACCTAAGGCACAGATGGAGAGAACATTTTCTTTTTTAGTTTGTAATTTTTATCAATTTGTTTTCTATTTTAACTGCCCTTTTGTTAATTTTTATTTTAATATTTCCTCCTGGCAGGAAAATAAAACATGTCGTGGCTATTTTTTTTAAAATACCTAAATTAAACAAAAGAAGCGACGCTGTTATTGATTTTTTTCTTGGAGGAAGCTGAGGAAAGGGCCTTGTCTGTTTACTAAATCATCAATCGCAGCGTAACAATAATTATCCCGAACCTCCTAGCAAAATCGCCTTAGAGTATTCGAAGAATTTTGATTAAAAAACTTTTTTATACTGCCGGTATGGAGCTCTTACATTTGGTTAAAAAAAGAAGATTTTATTATGTTGTTTGAGTTTTGCAAGGAAAGTTTGTATTTATATTTTGTCAAACATTAGGAATTAATTCAATTTGGTATGTAAGTTAAATTTATAAATTAGGTAGGTAAAATATATTAATTATTTATTAGTTTAAATGTAAAAGAAAACAAATGAAACTATAAAAAAAATAAAAGTTGTAACTATGTAGTTCATATTTATTTTTAATTAAATCTAGCATTACTTTTTCTATTCCAAATCTTTGTCAATATTTAATCTATTTTTTCTTGTTTCTTTTTAATTTTAAGTTTTTTTTTTTTAATTTAATTATTTTGTTTGTTTTTTTGATACCATTTCTTAGTAATTTAAAAAAAAAAAACAGATTAAGTTGAATTTTATTGCTTTAAATTTGAAAATCAGTATTTTTTAAAGCAGAACTAAAAAAAGCAGAATTTCGTAAAGAACATTTTTTGTGTGAGAAGACAGAATTTCGCAAATCGGAACTTTTAAAGCAGAATTTCAACCCGCTCCCAGAAAATAATTGATAATAATTTTTTTGTCTCACCGTTTTGATGTTACTCCTATTCAGAGAATAGATCGTTTACCTGGAAATAAAAATGCA
The DNA here is from genome assembly GCA_946477585.1 of Cheilosia urbana. Taxonomy (NCBI): domain Eukaryota; kingdom Metazoa; phylum Arthropoda; class Insecta; order Diptera; family Syrphidae; genus Cheilosia; species Cheilosia urbana. Next base: position 155,063,278 of record OX297854.1, read on the forward strand.
AACATTTCGTAAATATTGTAAACAAATTAAATGTAAAACAAAATATTTAAAAAAAAAAAACTCGTATGTATTCTGTGGAGTATGTAGGTAGGTAGGTACTTGACAATTTTTTTTAATAAACCCCCATCCCTAATATGGTTGATAAAGAAAAATAATTCCCTTTCATGTATTTCGCTTTCTATACCCATTTCCTTCCATCAACACTCTCAGCAACAAAAAGGAGAATATTTTCCTTTCAAAAGGCAAAACAAAAATAAATTAACACTTGAAATTATTTCTTATTAGAGCGTAGAACATAAAATCTCAATTTACGCTATACAAGGGAACCACCGCCGGCCGCAACAATGTTGATGATGTATATTCGAGTTGGTCCCAAAGTAAACATTCAACAAAAGGATATGCCCTGTTGACAAATTCAACGATGCAATGGTGAGAGTTGAACGGCGTTATATAACGACGGTCGACTGCTATGGTGACTATTCACCAAACGCGTCACGTTACGATATTGCCGAGTGAATGATGTGTCACACAAGCTGCATATCGAATTGAAAGTGCGCGCGTGATATCCACTCGAGTTGCATTACAAACACTTGCGTTGGCAAATAAAAACAAACATCAATATTGTTTCCAATAAGATTGCTTGGTTCTGTATAGGTGGAGGTATCAATGGCATACTGCAAAGTGTAAATCCTTGGGTCGTCGTCGTCGTCGGTGTCGTTGTCATATTCCAATCAACACTCAAGTGGACCTTCACTTTGGCATTCACTCTCGGATGCATACAATCGACACCATCGCACCAAGGGCTTGGATGGGGAATGGTCGGAAGGGCAAGATATTCTGTGTTTGTTTTTTTCTCTCTGCTGCGCTTGTCAAAACAAACAATGCTCGAGCCGAAGGGACAATTTTCTTTGCAATTTGTACTACGTACCTAGCTTAGCTGGTTCTTTTTCTTTGTTGGTTTATTGAGTGCACACTTCAATGCAGCAGGAGTTGAGCCAAAATTATGCGAACAATTATGGCCAAGGCCGCAGAACCAACTTGCCTGAATGCCACATTCATTTTTTACCTTAAATATTATTTCTAATTTTATGCTACCTAATGCTGAATAATACAGTAAGCTCTTCAAAATAAATAGGTTATTACCTCGGAGAAGATACATACTGTGCAGGACTGTCATTTTTGTTTTATGAATTTCTAATAATCCGTACAGCATATTATCCTTCCTTAGTATTAATATTTATTACAGTAATCCATTCCCATGCATCCCAAAGGATATGTTATGCTAAACAAAAAACGAAACCCAAACAATTAGCCTGTATATATTCATTTGGATTTATTATACATAATACTGTTATGCAAAACAGCATACATTTCAGCATATCATAACAAATTGGAAAACTTCAAACTAAATAAAGTACTCCATAGAGACAAAAAACATATATCCAGCGCGGGTACTGAATACATCTCTCTAGCAGCAAGTTCCACTACCGGCGAACAAAAAAAAAATTCTCTCTAATCTAAATAAATAAAATAAACAAGGCACATGTCCGGTATTAGCTAGCAAAAAATACAACAAAAAAAAAAAAAACAAACAAACGAATACGAAATTTAATCCTGAATAGGGTGTTGCTTGTGGGGTGGCGAATTTAACCAGGTGCTTCAAAATAATCCCTTCGTACATATTAGGGAAAAAAAAAACAACGAATAATCTCTGACAAAATGAAAACATATGTTGAATATTTAAAAAAGCTTAATACTATAAATAAATAATTATCTATGATAGAATTGGGTGGGTATTAGGCTGATTTTGTTACATCTATAACAACTATAAGGAAGGACAATTAAGCATGATTGCAATTTGGGGGGTTGGGTTCGTTTGAAACCTTTTTGTTTACCAGGATGATTGTTAAGACCTTATGAAAGTTGATGTAGAAATTCTACCATTTTAATAACCTGGCTTATATGCAAAATATTGGAAAACAAATTAAACACAGCATTGCATCTCTGCACAACCTTCCAAGCAAGCAAAAATCAAGCGAATCGTTGCGTTTAAGGCAGTGAAAGTGATTTTTAAATATTCGCCTTCGCTTAGTTATGTATGAAATAAATATTAATGCAGTATATCAGAAACAGATGAAAGAGTTGGAGCTGGAGTATACAATCTTTGCAATAGAACTATGTCTCAGAGAAAATCTGAAAAAATCCATAACAAACAAGAACATATATATTCTCTCTGCTAGCAAAGCTGCACTACTGGCTATCAATGGCTATGAAATTACATCAAAACTAGTATGGGTTTGCCTACAATTACTCACATCGCTAGCCAGCACAAACAGAGTACATCTCATTTGGGTACCAGGAAATAGCGGACATGTTGGCAATGAAATAGCGGACATACAAGCTAGAAAAGGATCGGCATCTACCGTCATGATGCCAAGACCATTTTGTGGATTACCCCTTAGCACCGCTAAATTCCACATTAAAACCTGGCTAAAAAACAAGGCAAATCATGATACTGGACGAACACTGAAGGTAACAGACAAGCTAAAATGTTCATGCCAACTACTTCCCTTTCAAGAACAAAACAACTCCTTAATCTAACAAGGCGTCAGATTCGTACATTCACAGGGTTCTTCACTGGACATTAAAAAAAAAAAAAAAATTGTTGGCGCAACAGGTAGGGAGGGACCCTAGGCCTAGCTTCTCACCAGAGACAATACTGAGACCCCCAACTTCGGCCGATTTTCCGTTACTTGCCTACAAGCTATATTTCTATGGGGTGGTACACGCTAAGTGCGTTAGTATTGTTACATGGAAATTCGTATTGACAACTGTCACTCACCAACACACTCGCACCTTGCGTGTCCCACTTCCGCTGTCGGCAAAGTTGCTTCCAGCGTTCATAGAATTTTGTCAGTTAAATTTGAAATTATTCTTTTTGTGTAAATAGTATTTTATTTTAGGAATTAGTGCACTTTTGCTGAAAATATTTATGAAAAATGATGACTGTAGAATGATTGTATGAAAATAAAAACATTTTGGGCAATTTTTCTTCAGTTATTTAAGAAAAATGTACACATCAAATCGAAGTTAATGATATTCAAAAGCAGAAAATACACAACAATATTTGTCCTAATATGTTTCTAATATATAAAACATCTCATTTAGATCGCATTATTAACTAAACAAATTATATTAATCGTTTTTTAAAAATTTATAATAACCAACCAATAGCATTCAGTTATCTTAAAATGTGGTATTCTCGAACTCTATCACATTCCCCCATGGTTGGTAGCGGTTGGCAGCATTGAATTTATATTTTTTGTATGTTTTTACATGTCACACGGATTCTAAATAGACATAACACCGATAGGAAAACAAAATGGCGAATTTGAAAAAAAACTGAGGGGGCCAGCGGCAAGAGGATTGTGAGTTGGGGGTCTCAGTATTGTCTCTGCTTCTCACAGCCATTCGTTTTGTGTGAGTTTTTCATTTTTGAAACGAATGGAAGGGATCTACAATTTTATGCCGACTCCAAACGGCTAATTGAGAAGCTCTTTCAAGACAGTTATACTCTCGGATGTTTGTCAGACGTTCGCATGAGGAACATGACTGGACATTGTCAAGTCAAAAAACACCTCACGACTATGGGAATAATACAAACAACACTTGCAGACTATGCAACGAGGACGAAGAATCAGCAGAGCACATACTGTGTCACTGTGAATGGCTAGTCAGATTACGTCAACACCATCTAGGAAGACCTTACCTTGGGGCAGAGGACATATCTGACAGCGCACTCAAAGATCTACTAGGATTCATAGGTTAGGTTAGGTTGGTGGGCTGGCGGGGAGTTTCTTGCGCCACACACAGGTCAAAATTGACCCATTGTGATACCCGTCGGGGGAAAGGTTTTATCCCTTACCCGTATTAGCCTATTCTGCCTGTAAATTAATTAATTAATTGCTTACTGTGTCGTTGCATACAAACCATCTTGAGGATTTGATGAAGTTCATGATTTTGTCCGTTGGCGTGCTAGATAGCTCGTTCAGATTGTTGAAGAATAATTTTCCAAAGATTCTGTATCTGGAGTGTTGAAGATCTGGACAGTGACATAGGAAGTGGGTTGGGTCCTCTATAACTCCCTCGTCAGCGCAGCCTCTGCAAAGTTCTTCCTCGGTCAATCACATTTTTTTCATGTGGTATCGCAAGGTGTTGTGTCCCGTAAGGATACCTACAAGCGGTGTAGAGAGACATCTCCGGTTATTCCGCATGATTCTCTCTGTTCTGTATTAACAGAAAGATGGCCATAGTTTCCTTGTGTTTTCGCACGTATCCATGGATTTCCATCTAGCGTTTGCCTTATCCGTGGCCTTTTTCCCTGCTTCTAGCTTTAGTGTACAGAGCCGGATGCACACAGAGGGGCATGTTAGTTCTAGAGCATTAGCCGAGCCCTGTCGTGCTAGTTCATCCGCTTTCTCATTGCCTGGTTCCAAGAGCTTTGATCTCTTCGCGACAGCTCTTCACAAGCTTCGATTTTATTTCTAGACACTTAAAGGTTTTATAGCTGCCTGGCTGTCGATAAGGAAGGTGATACCTTCCGGAGGTATTACCTTTATCGCAGACTCACGGGCGGCTCTTGTCACTGCCATGACTTCCGCTTGGAATGCACTGCAGTGGTCTGGGAGGCGTATTGATGTTGAGATGCCCAGCAGTTCAGAGTAGATGCCTGACCCCACGCCGTTGTCCATTTTAGATCCGTCTGTGTACACGGGAATGGATTGCGTGTTAGGTACAAGTTCATCTCTCCATTATTCCCTGCTGGGGTAGGCGCCAGAGAAGGGTCTTCTGAATTCCAAATATGGCCTTATGTAATCCGTGTTAGGTACATTGCCAAAGTACTTCTGTAGGATCGTTGAGTGACCCTCTTCATCGTGTTTCCAGTCTATTGATTGGCTAATTCTCATGGCACTTGTTGCTGCCACAGACTGTACAAAGATGTCTAGCGGAAGCAGGTTGAGGATAGCCTCAAGTCCGGCGGTTGGAGTTGATCTCATCGCGCTGGTGACCCCGATGCATGCTAGTCTATGCACTTTTGTGATAGCCCTTGGGTATTTAGCCTTTTTTGTTGCTGGCCACCATACAAGACTGCAATATATCAGTATTGGTCTTACAATAGCTGTGTACAACCAGAGTTTGATCTTCGGAGATGGTCCCCATGTTTTTCCCAAAAATTAGGAAAACTACGATTCATAACTAAGTCCGGTATCATGAGCGAGCTCTAATTGGAGGAAATCACAATAGGCCCACTCGCAACTTGTTTCCACGTCCCACAAACACTCTAATCTATTATCAGAAACAGAACACGCTGTAGGTTCCCAGTAGTTAGTGTGCTAGGGGTCTCAGTTTCGATGCACAGAAAAACGCAAACAGGATCTTGGTCTTTTTTTCACTGCTCCACAGCGTCCGACAAAAATCTATAAGCATATAACTTTCCTAAGAAAAGGAGGACTATTCGGAAGGCCGCCTGCCTATTTGTATCAAAAATACAAACTCACACTATGGCTATGGACCTGTTCCGTTAATTATTTATGTAATTTTGTTTACAAGTTTTAAGATTAAACTTTTACCACGATATACATATTATACAATCCCGCTTCAGTGTGCCGTACGTGTAACAATAGTAGGTTGATGCAACGCCATTTTGTATTCTTAATCTTAAGACAAACACTGACACTTATTTCCAGGTACTGGTTGCACAAAAATGTGCGCTCGACTCCAATGAGCGCTGCCGAAAGTACTACAATAGGTTTATTGTACTCCTTTTTCGTTTGCCGTACCCCGGTACTCCCCAAAGTCAGATTGTGCTCCTATTTTTCATTTCGGATTGAACTACTTTCATTTCACTTGATATTGCTCTAAATATAGTAAATTACAAAATGAATTTTTCTTTCCATTATGTTCCATTAAAATTAAAACTTATTTCGTGTTCGATTTTGTTCTATTCGTGTCAAATAACAAAAATACGGCTCCTGGAAATAACCTTTCTTCTACCATTATTTAAGGTTTTCCCAAAAAAAGCTGGTGGCACTGATCCGAGAAGTGCAATTTTTGGGTTATTGTTTATCTAACTGGTTGCCTCGTATATGGCGACCAAACTTTGGAGAGTCAACTTTGAAGTGCCACTGCGTTTTCCGTAAAATGGACGCAACGTTTTCACTGACGAATATTTATTTTTTTAATAAACTTTTATCATTTGGCGACTGAATAACAACATGGCTGCCACAAGCTGCTTAAAAAGAAACCACCTAATTTCTACCATTGCCTGGCGAACCCGGCGGGGTTTAGCTAGTCTCCTATAAGTCAGACTGGTCTTCTCAGTTCGCAAGTAAAGTAAATATCGCTCAAGTTTCCTCCTAGCTCTCATGCACCACAAGATTGACTTGCCTTAAGTCGATACAGAACAACAAAGACAAACAACCAATTGTCTCGAATGTCAAAAATTAAAGATGCCGCAATTCCCATCTTAATCCTGTCCTTTTGTTCGTTTACAGCTGCATTAAATCCAGCACGGATATCCCATCTCAATTTAAGTTGCGGTTTACAAAGACTATGTAATTGAATGAAAACTCTTGCCATTCTCGATGCAACTTCAGGGTATAAAAACAAAACAAAAAGAAACAAAAAGAAATACCTAAAACACACCACAACCGCATAAGATATGATCTTTGCAAAAGTCCTGAGAAAGCGAAAAAAAAGAAAGAAAAGAAAGCCAAAGAAAGAGAACGAACCGAAAACCAAATGAAAACAAAAGCTTCCATTTCGAGAAGGACAACGTGATGAACAGAAGCCGTTGAAAATGAAAAATAAAAGTATCCAATGAAATCCTGAAATGCGGATTTGTAGAAAGGATGCTATCAATAAAAATTGTTTTGTAAAGAATGAAACTTTCCTTCTTCTTTTTTTTCACCACCACTGGGTTTGATGTTCTTCTTCTTGAAAGGATAAATCGGTGGTACACCACCCCCTTGAGGTTAAAGTTTAGAAATTAAGGAAAGAAATCGAAAAAAGATTCCAAAGTATAGCAAATATATAAGTGCTTTAAAAGTGCATAGCAAACGAACACAAAAATATCCACGCAGAGAGTATATCTCATCTGAGTTATGAAGGAGCCCTCCTGATATCCATAAGCTGAGTACGATGACTGAATTTTAAGTTTAAATAAAAAAACTTCCAGTACTCATTCGACACCACGATAGATCCGATAGCATGCATTCAAAATAATTGAACACGTCCCAAAGGGAGCCACATCGTTCGGTGGACAGAAAAAGTTCAATATCCAAGATATACATATTTTTCATATAAAAAAAAGGAAGCAAAATCAAAGTTTCGGTTGTCTGTTCCTTGGACGTTGACAAAGTTTTGCCTCAAGTCTTAGCTATCAATCATCAGCCCTTGTGAACGAACACAGAATGTCTTCCTCATGGGGCTTAGATGCCTCCCTTCTTGGTAGAAGTTTTGCGTCTATAAGTATGAGTTATTTTGAGATAAATCGAATGAAATATCCAATCAAGACAGCTTCCCTTCGCAGTTCAATTTGTAATCCAGTTGCAGCTGGTCGGAATAATCTAATAATCACTTTTTCTCAAATACGAAAAAGGAATTTTTCATAGCTGCCAAGTGAATACAAATCTTTTCCGATTCCAAAATGCTAGTGACCTTTAGTCCATCTTATTTTATTCATGGACGTAAATACTTCTATTGCTCTGCGATGAATACGAAAAAAGGCCAACGATGTTTGCTTTGTGGGAATCGATGTCATTATACTCACACTATTCTAGTGTATACTTACAAGGAAGTTCTAAATTAATTTTACATGATTTAGATTAGTTGTGATGGCCGTGAAATTGTGACGGACGTTTCTTGGTAAAGTCCCATTTAAGAAAATGTTCCCAAGCTTCACTGCATTTCTGTTAATGACATAGGATGTATAAATCCTTGATGACTTGTACAATAGATAGAACTAGAAATAACAAACTACTTTCACAAATGCTTTTCTTGGTAGCTCGAAGGAACCTCATATAAAACAGCTGGACAAATGGAAAACCTTAACACCCCCTCATAGAACAACAAATTGTTTTCCAGAATCTCGGCCAATTTTAACTGAACGCACAAAGAATTATTTTTTACGGAATTTTCAAAATTTTCAAATCCCGATGCATTCTCCTCGCCACGTATATACCTACATATATAGGATAATACAGAGTTTGCCAAATGGTGTTCCGCGGAAGCCTGGGGTTCCGTGGGAGAGTCAAATGGGTTCCGTAGAAAAAACATAATCGTGCCATCAAGTCGCATACCGAAATTCATCATGAAAAAAATATATACATCAACACCCTTATTAATAAAAAAATGTGCACAAGTAAGTTAGTTAGCAAACGTCAGATAGCATACAAAAATTGGACATAACTGCTGAGTAAAAAGTTGATAACTTTTACACAGTGTTTATTAATACGGGGGCTAGTCATTAGTATTTCTTGTTGTGAAATAAATCGTCTATATATATAAAAAGAAAACCTTAAAATTGTGTTCGTTTGTCGTCGATTCACGCCTTAACGCATTTACCGATTTGAACCAAACTTTCACACACTTTTGCCATTGGTCTATATATGATTTTTGTGAGGTTTTGTAGCGAAAACAAAACTTTGAGGGGATGAAAAAGGAGCGAGTAACAATCTTGGTACTCTGCTCATTCGTGAGTAGGGTTATGGCACCTGCAACAACATTAACCAATTTTTTCGACACTTGCCGAGGCCACGAGTTTGCACGATCACTTACTTAATGCGAAATGCCCCAATATTGGAATGCGTCGTCGAAGAAGTTCAAGCGGTGGAAACAAGGTGAAGTTGTTCCCGCCTTCCGTGGTGTTTATGTTTATGAAAGTGATGCAATTGGTAGAGTATACACAGTTCACTTGAAAAACGACGAATGCTTCTATTTGAGAATGCTTTGGTCAATGTTTGTGGCCCTACTTCGTTCGAAGCGCTGCGTACTGGTGACGGTGTGTTGTGTGCTATGGCCGATAATATTTTGCATAAATACTGCCAGTGAGACCCCGTTCAACTCCAGCAGATGAATTAAAGGCATGTTTAAAGTCATCAAATTTATGAAGAAATGCTTCACTTTAACAACAAATGTGCGAGTACAAATACAAAATGACCCATCGGCTGACGATCATTTATTCTTTCTTTTCTTATCCAACAGAAAGATATCAAACCGCGCTCCAAGGAGCACTATTTTCTGTTAATAACAATATGGGTTTCCGCTTAAAAAAGTTCGATAATCTAGGTTACCGTGGCAGAAAAAAAAAATTGGGAACCTCTGGGTTAGTGCAAGATCAGCATTACTATCCGTGTCTGCCAGTCAGGGTCTCCTGCAAGGTTAAAAATATAGGGGTGTTTTTGTTATACCTCCTTGGTATTACAGATCTATATGCAATACAAAAAAAAATAGTTTTCAATATTTCCAATTTATTAAAGTTTTTCTGTAATATTTTTTTATTCAAATTTAATAATTTTTTCCTTTATTTTCATCTTATTACGAATTTTCTGAACTTTAATCTTTAAAGATTTAAATCCAGAATTATTGTTCTACAATCTAACCCGGTACCATATTAAAATAATATATCAATCAAGAATTTATTACAATTAAGTTAAATTTAACCTGAAATATAACATCTACTCTAATGATAACATTTTAATACGAACTTATTAAAGCCATCAACTTCGAAACATTTATATTTGCTTTTAATACAGGATCTGAACCAAAGTGATTAGAATTACTTTTGAACGCAAATATAATATTTTGTCTTGGTAAAGAATTTAGAGTTAGTTTAAATATCCCACTCAATAGAGTGGATGATTTGGATAACGTTGAAAGAAAAATATTTTAAAAATACAAACAAGTGAAATTCATGCTCAAAAAGGTAGTTACAATGATATCCAATGATAATATTATTCTTACGAGTGTTACTCTAAAAAATGTTAGCTTACCCTTAAACTTACTTTTTTAGAACTTTCTTAGGTTCGTTGACATCTGTCGTCAGTCACAAAAATTGCCCATTGTTTTTGCTTTTCGTAACCTTTTATTTTTTTCTGAATTGTTCTTTTTTAATAAACGAATCTTAAAATTAGATTAAAATCTTCAATCGTTTTAATGGGTTTTAGAAACTACGTTAATATAAATAAGTAAATTTAATTTCAAAATATTTTTGTAAGAGGTTAAAATATTTAATTTTTGTCTTTAAGTAGTGAAGCGCAGAGGTGTTCCTAGTGGATTTGCTTTTGAAGATACGAGCGGTCTAGAGATTCCAGTTCATTGCCTCATAAATACAGCAATTACATTTGAAAAAGTAAGTAATTGACTGAATAATTAATAAAAACATTCAGGCAAACAGAAGTTCTCCTTCATTTAAAGGTTTAAAAAAAATATACCTAGTAAAGGAAGCACAGCGGCAGTCTAAAGAATTATTTTCAAAGAGGATAAAAGACCACGGGAATTTGCGTACGCTTGACAATTTTCTATATGTATTGTAATATTTCAAACAATTAAAAATGAGTATGAAAATAAAATATTTTTGAAGTATATCCCCTAGATACTTAAATCATATTTAAAGAAGCATTAAATCCTATTCGTATTATATTTTAATATTCCATGGGCTTATAAAAAGCAAAAGATGTATTGAATTTGAGGTGAAATATTATAATCTGCAGTTTATTTTATTCAAATACGAGTATACGACAATTGAAATTCTTAAAATATCCAATATACCTAAATAAGGGTTTATTTTAAATACTTTGGCATTGAAACCCATCTCCATCTTTATTAAAATGTAATATTTCAGTTATAATGGCAGACATTATTTAAAATTAATAAATGTTTTATTAGTTGTTGAATTTGAATATATGCAAAATATTTAATTGCAATATTATTGCGGCGTTACCTTATATACACAATTATTAAATTTAACCATGTGGCATCTCTTCTCATTCGACCGTGTACCAATAAGTGTCCAAATTAAGTCTTTAGTTTACTTCTGATTGGTTTTAGAATGAATTTCCCAGTGTTTGGCTTCGATAACCCCAACTTTCATTATTCCCAATTAAATCACATCTCGCCAATTTAGAAACGAGTCTCGACTACGAAAGTGCGTATAACAAACAATACGCTCTCCAGCTGCTTTATATACAACAATTCGAATCCGCTTCGAAAAGTTGAATCACGCCCAAATGGATAGGGCTAAGTATTCATAACAATAAACAATAACTTATCACGGGTTGATGAATAAATCCTCTCAACCGGAAAAGGTTCTCCAATCGATGACGTCCATATCAAATCGGTGAACCCTTGATTTTTGCTCCAAGCCGAGCCCCCACCCGCCCTAAGCCACCCATTGTTTTATTACCAACGGATACCGATTGTGTGTAACTCAGCCTTTGAGTGCAAATCATTTTCGGATATCGTTCGATTCGCTCTGCCCCAAGGACACAAGCACACAAAAAAAAAACGCAAATAAATACCATCCTAATTTTTTCTTCAACCTTGAGTCATGAGCATCAGCGGACGAGATACAACCCTGTGATTTCGGTTTGAGATCCTGATACCGATTCTAGGTTATTTAGAAAAAAAGGCGAACGGCAGCTAAAAAAAAATTAAAATTGCGAAATTTGCATAACGGCAAGAGCGTTCGAGTGTTTTCTTCCTTATTTGTTCGCTTCTCCTTCCGATTGTGATTTCGACTCTCGCGCGCAGAGTGTGATTGATTGATTGAGGAGCTGATTAAATTCTCAAGGAAGCCATAATTAGTGTCAGGATAAATGAGGAAAGTACTTTCTCTACCCCTGAATGGACGCATAAAGAAGGTCGTGAATGGTTGATTGGATGGACTACTTCACTGATTGAATATATTTCAATCCAGCATACAAAAAAAAAAATACTCTCCACCTCTTATTTGTTATTTGAGGAGAAAGCTGAAGCGTTTCCTCTGGTTCATTATGGAATCAGGGTAAATTTCCTGCAGATAGCAATTGAAGACGCACAGTCGTCCTTTGGAGCAGCAATGAGAGGATCTTCAGATTTACGCCTAATTGGCGCAAAAGGAATAACATTATAAAATTACACCGCGTAATGACGCAATTTATGAAGTCTTCTTTCGTTTTCTTCCCACCCACTCTAACTGCTGCGGTACATATATGTTACGTGTGTCACTCATGTCCTTGACTAAGTAGCTACTTCCAGCTGTACAGTGTACACTGTACAGTCATACGAATAATTACAATACAATTTATACCCAATTTAGTGAGATTTTGGGTGGATGGCCTGGTGGCCTGTACGAGTAGATGTGTATGTGCATGGAGGGATGGTTTGGTTATAGCTAATAGCAAGGAAGCATTTTACCCACTCATAATCATACGCCACAAACAGAGCAAATTTGAGAGCATTGGGAATGATTTTTGCTTCTTGGTTGCATGGGCGCCTCGTTTTACTACCAATCATACCCCCCGCCGCAGCATCAGTTACACAGCGCCAGGACGAAACATCAGTTTTATTTCTCCGCAGCGCTTCGCAGTTCAACCTACATACGCTGCTGCTGCTACTGATACTGCTGCAGTTAACTGCCTCAAAGGCATATGCCATGCGACACATTTCGAGAGAAAGGACTCATTGCCATACCAGCAGGATTTGCGCTCTGTTTTTATATGTTTCTTTTCTGTTGAAAATAAAAGTTTACTACAAATTGCAATGACAGCCACGTCAATGGTCTGATGGTATGTAGCGTTACGGTGACGGAGGCGGTGGTGGCGGTGGTGGCGATAATGATGATGACTCCGTGCCAACATTGGCCGGAAGACCTAATTCCATTTTGACCTGCTTCATCTCGTTCGCTAAATTGAAGGGCGTGAGGGTACGTTGCGCGAGGGGCCAGAGCAAACGCAGTCCTGCATCGTTATTATACTTTGCGTCGTCGTTAAATATTTAAGAATGTAATTTATGTGTAGCAGGTCTGTGTCCTTTTTCTGTTGTATATGGATGTGGCTGGGGGGAGGACAGCTCAGCTCCCCCGCTGCTATAGGGTTTTATCTGCCAACAAGATGAGTGTTGTTCGAAGCTGTTATGCAAGACAGGTAAGTGCTTGTAATAATTTTACCTCATAATATTCGGAATGAGGCACTCAACTGTGCGAGTAAAGTGGTTGGGGCGACAGGTATCTATACAGGGTGAGTGTTAATGAATGGGGAGGGTTCATTTTTCCACCGGTTGGTCCGCCTATTTGGAAGACAAGTTTGGTGATGGATGTGGAGGGCTGACATCGGTCAATGAATTATGAATCAGGGGTTGAAAATCAAACGATTGTTCAACATTGTTAGAGGACTGCCTCCCATTCAACATTCGACAGAAAGTTACTGCGCGTGCAAATGCGAATGTTCCTCACCTACCTATATCCAAGTTTCGCTCAAAATTTAAGACATCATTTGCACATGCTTACACGTGTATACACATCATACGCAACATTGTAGTTACTTACACCCCAGAGGAGGCACTCAGTACAGGTATTTCAATTATGACTACCCTCCACACGCTATACGAACCTTATCACCTCATCAAAAAGTTTTCTGTACCACAAAATAGTTGAGCCCCAAGCAATTCTCCCATATTTTGAAGTTTTTGCCTAGACTTGGGTAGACTTGGTTAGACTTGAATATTAGCTACAGCAAACTCATTTCTCAGAAGAGATCCCTTTGAACTTCAGCCCTTCAGGAAAGGCACATCCTTGCTCATATATAATTCAATTGATCAATAATTCGCAGCTATGTAACACCTTATGTCAGAGCGCATATCATTTCGTATAAGATCTACACACGTGTCCCAACATCGTTAAACCTCTGACGATACTCCACTCTAGTACACTTAACGTTAACATACACGTGTGTGCCTGACGCCTGTACCTGACTGTTGTTGCGGCAGTGGCACCGCATCTCGACCACCCCCTGACGGCCTAAATTTGATATTTCGGGCACATAATTTCCCGTTTGGCAAATGAAAGGATAGCAAACTTCAGAGCCGAAGGCGCACAACTCACACAAACTCACACAACCCGTTGCGACCGCAAAGTGTTGTTGGTGGGAAGGGCAAATCGTCTTGCTTGCGCGCTTAGATAATAACGTTGGGGATATTGTACATCGAACTATACAAGCGAGGACGCGACGGAGCAATGTAGAACAAACTCGCGAACGCACCAGCGAGCAGGAAAGCAGACAGCAATTCCACTCGTTCGTTGTTTGTCTCTGGGTGGATGAGATTCACCGGGCTGAACTACTTCTTTGCCAAACAATGAGATGAAGAGCCGAAAATAAAGAAGTAACTGCTATGAACAGGACAATTGAACAAGGATAACTTAGTTCCAAAAATAAAATTCCTCCCTCCGGGTCTCACAAGTCGAAAGGTAAAGTCAAAAGTTGAAACAGCGAGAGGTATAGACCGAGCTCCTTCATCCCCAAATTTCTAAAACGAAGGCACTAAAAAGCGATAGAACCCGGGTACCGTACCATACCAAACGTTGACAGTTGTGTGAAATGTTAAGAGATGCATAATTTCCTGTGTATCACAAAAACTGAAATACACATCCTTAAGGAGATTTTTTTTGAAAATATATGTCTCTGTGGTGTTTTGCGAACATGTACTAGTTGGTGAGTGTGTACGTGCTTATTATTAGATATAGACCTATTCACATAGTAATTTCAGGACGACCGGCAACATGAAAACAAATGTGACACAAAATCGAATGAACGTTTACAAGTTGATCTTTGGGGAAATTTACCTTTGACGCAGCCATATTGCCACCCCATTTGACGGGGGCGCTTTTTGTTATACACAAAGTTACACATTTTGTTTGATTCTTGGCTCTAAGAATAAATCAAGTGGTCTGTGGTTAGAGCTCGTTTGTACCGCTTTACTGTGGGACAATGTGCGGGAGTATTTTCAAATTGTATTACTGATTTTATTGTATTGGGATAAAACTGGTGGGTATATGGACTGGACATGTTTGATTTTGTGTTCAACTTTAATTGGCGAAAATTCCATCAGAAAATGCCCAAATCTTGACAGCAGCTTGACTTGTTATGATCCATCGCAAGTATTGTCTCCCTTTATGGACATCCTCAATTCACAATTTCTTTCTTCTTATATGCTTCGACTTTCTAAAAAGATACAATTTATATACCTACAAGTCTATGATGAGGTAAACTAATCAGCAGAAAACCACTTTCCACAAGAGACTGTGAAGTTGATCGTAAAAATGTCAGTATATTGACAGAAAACATGTTAATTTGCCAATTTTTGTACAACTTTTTTTTACCGAGGGTAGGTGAAAATCTTCCAAAGACACTATGAGAATGGCAAGCGCGTTCTCATAGTAGTGTCAGATTTTTACTGACCAAAAACACCACCCTTCGAAAGATAGTTAGATACTGCAACTAAGATAAAACTTATCAAGCAATTTTTCTATCACGAAATAAAAACTTTTGACAGGTTACTTTCCAATGAACGATAATGCATGTTCCGCATTATAAGACGCGGTTAATCTTATCTTGCCAAGTCGAACGGTTTCGTTCTTTGTAGTCGGCGCAATAAATTGCTCTCGTCCAAAATTTGTCGGACTGTGTTGTTGACATGTCCGATTAATCGGTTTCTTTGCTTCAATTGTTGGAATTTCGAGATCCCTGTGGATATCGTCGTTTTTAATGGGTGTTTTTTTAAGAGTTCAGTTTTTCAGGTTGGCAGCACTGGTTAGTAATGGCGGCCAAGCGTCACATGTCAAAGTGAAAAGTTTTCAGTATACTCTGCCATTTAATCGTGGAAAGACTTACAAACGAGCAACGATTGCAAACTATTGAAATTTATTATAAAAATTCGTGCTCTGTGAAAAATCTGCACCAAAGACGACCGTGGAAGAAACGTAACCGTCAACGGCAAACGATATCGAGCATTGATACGGGACCTTTTTTTGCCCCAGTTGGCTGAGTTGAACTTGGTTGACATGTGGTTTCATCAAGACGGTTCCACATGCCACACAGCTCGTGAAACAATGGAAATGTTGAAGGATGAATTTGGTGAGCAGCTTATCTCTCAAAATGGCCCTGTGAGTTGGCCGCCAAGATCATGCGATTTAACGCCTCTTGATTATTTCTTGTGGGGTTGTGTAAAGTCGTTAGTCTATGTGGACAAGCCGAACACGATTGAAGCCTTACAGGATAACATAACACGCGTAATTCGTAGAATACAGGCCGAAATGCTCGAAAAAGTTACGCGAAATTGCATCTTCCTAATGGACCATTTGAAACGGAGCCGCGGACAACATTTAGATGAAGTTCTCCTTAAAACGTAAATGGCAAAGGCCTATTTATCGATTTGAATATTTGATGCAAATTTGAGTGTTTTATTCGATTTTTAAAGAAACCACGCTTAAAAATCACCCGTTAATATACCATGTACAAATTCTCTAATCATTTTATTTTAAAAATTTTGTAGAACATTTGCTTTTGTTTTCTTGATACAACCCCAAAGTTGTATACCGTAGGTCCACACCGGCTTAATAGAAGTATAAAAGCAGTTTGTTCTCGGTACTGAGCTGGGAATATTTTCCGAGTAGCCAGTACAGTTCTCCATATTTCATATCGAATTCTTTACGTTTCATTTTCAAGTGCGAATTCCATTTCAGCTTTGCGTCGAATGTCATTCCCAGGTATTTTGCCTTGTTGGCAAAAGGTATTCGGGCCAAGTTAAACAAAATTGGCAAGTCATTTGTTTTCTTATACGTGAAATTCACGTGAACAGATTTAGTTTCGTTGAGGGTGATCCGCCAGTCCTTCGTCCATTCGTTTTCTTTATTCAGTGCGATTTACAGTCGTTTCTTCGATTGTAAAGAGTGGGCCGATGTTGAATATTAACCACACCTAAACGTCAAGCTTTTTCTGTATTTTATTTGACATATCTCAATTTCAGACTAACTCAATTTGAACCATGGAAAGATACACAATCGAGCAACGCGTTAAAGTTATTCAGGCTTATTATGGAAATGGGCGTTCAAATCAAAATGCATATCGTGCACTTCGTGATTTTTTCGGTCAATTTATTCGTCCAAATGTGCGTACAATCGGAAAAATCGTGCAAATATTTGAGCAAACCGGGTGTAGGAGATGTAAAAACACCAGTGTATGCTCGTAAAGCTTGTACTGCAGAAAATATTGCTGCTGTTCGCGATAGTGTGGCTAAAGAGCCGTCCACCTCAACTCGTCGTCGTGCCCAACAATTGCAACTCTCACGCTCGTCGTTGATGATTATATGCATAAAGACTTGCATTTACGCGCTTACAAGGTGCAACTGACTCAACAGCTAAAGCCTCTTGACCATTTCAAGCGTCGTCAATGGTCAGAATGATGGCAAGAAATGGCAACAGTGGATGATCAATTTTCGAAGAAAATCATCTTCAGTGAGCATCATCGGGCCGTATTTGTTCCAAAATGAGGCCAGTCAGGCAGTTACTGTGAATGGTGTTCGCTATCGTGAGACGATAACGAACTTTTTAAAGCCCGCATTGGAAGATATGGATGTGGACGATATGTGGTTTTAACAGGACGGTGCCACTTGCCACACAGCTAACGAAATAATGGCTCTTTTGCACGACAAATTCAATGGCCGTGTTATCTCACGTGGTGGCGATGTCAATTGGCCGCCAAGATCATGTGATTTGACACCGTTGGACTTCTTTCTTTGGGGTTATTTGAAAGAAAAGGTGTACGTCGATAAGCCAGCAAAAATTCAAGAGCTAAGGAATGAGATAAATTGGCACATTAACGGCATAGAACCTCAATTATGCCTCAGCGTTATCGAAAATTTCGACCATCGGATGGAGGTGTGCCGCCGAGGTCGCGGCGGCCATTTGGCCAATATTTTATTCCATACATAATTGAGCCATATCAATTTTATCATAATAAAAAGAAATAACAATAATTTCCTAAATAATTTGTGTTTTATTCAAAATCAACATCAACCCTTAAAACTTAACCACCCTATGTATGTATTACCTACTGCTAGGATAGCGGAGTCGTCGGTTAGTGCCATCTTCTCCTGGTATATCGCGAGTATATAACAGATAGAGAGGCGGCCCAAAGAAGCTTCCTTGCGGTGCGCCGGTCGAAAATTCTTTAAGCTGTGAGTACTCGTTTCTACGTTTCTAACACGGAAGAAAGACTCTTCGAGGTATTATTCTAGAATATCATATAGGCGTGCGGGGAGAACATTTTTAGCCGTCATGCCACACCTTATCAAAACCTTGCGAGACGTCAAGGAATACGCTTGAGCACATATTTTTTACTTCAAATGCTTTCTCGATTGCGGAAGTTATTCTATGCGCTATGCGCGGTCAATCGTCGAATGCTTGGTTTTGAACCCAAATTGTTGGTCAGGGATAAGATTATTGTCTTCTATAACCGGTTGTAGGCGCCTTGGCAATATTGTATTGTACAACTTGGTCACTTGATAATTACATCTAGAAGTCGGGCTCATTTGAAGTCAATCTAAACAGATAGAGCTACGCAGGCTGTCGTATATATCGCAACCATCTCAGATCTAAGTTCTCACAGTTAGCGATTTGTTTCCAACTTTTCTTGTGTTGGTCGAACAATTCAAGTTTCGCTCTCGTTCAGTGTGGCGATAGGAGTTTATAATCGCAATCAAAGTATAGTTGTTAAGAGGCTTACCAAATGAAAGACGAAGTTTTCCACAAAGATAAATTGAAATTATTTGTTCATAAATTTTGTGCTAAACTTAAAAAAAAAAAAGAATGTACCCAAACAATAAGTCTCGACCTAATAGTACCACATCAAACTACTAAAACACTTAATTATCGAACCAAACTTAACTCCTTGTCCTTGCAGGCACGCAAACAAACGATCTATATGACACCTTTGCAAATTAGCCTCTCCAATTAGATGGATTAGACTTTTGCATTAAGGAACAGTAACTGGCAGTCATTCAGTTTAAATTCATCCCTTCGCCACAAGTATATCCATTAATTACTAACCTTACCGCATGGAATGGTAGGTACCTATTAATACAAAGAAAAAAAAAACGAAAAACAGCTCAATAAATAATGACTTTACAACGACAGCTAAAATACAATTCCCAATACCCATCAGTTCCAATCAACTGCCATCGTGTTCAGACCGAGACTGTGCCCCCTTTTGTTCGGGCGCTTATCCTTGACCACAATCGTTCATCAGGCGCACGAGAAATCCAAACTCTAAGCAAACCGACAGGATTATTCGTTTGCTAACCCTCGGGGAATGACCCAACTATACTGCTACTGCCACTGACTGGCAAGATGTATTTGGATGTGTGTGTGTGCGAGTGTATTAGACCCAACAGCCAACACCATATACAATTAACCATCGGTTTTTACTCACGCTCGCCGCACTGCAGGGTGGTGGGGCGATACCTGGAAGCTGGAACTAATGCTGTTGTACAGCGCGCCACCGACCCACCGTCTATTGCGATTCGGATGATCTCTGAGTACTGAAACTGAACCTGCCGTCAATAATATAGCGCGAGTGGATATTCGGGGAATAAGGGCTGACTTCTGACACAAATCATTATTTACTTACATGTCAGTCGCCCGTATAGTTCGACGGGTGATGATTTTGACGTTGATGGATCCCAACCGGGTCATGGACGGGGAGGAAAAAAATCGACAAAAAACGAGACGACTCTTAAATTTATGTGGTTCCATTGTAATCAAACGAAAAGCTTGTTTCTTTTCGACGCCAGTTATATGAGTGGAAGTATATCAGGGGCCAGTAGCCATAAATGTGTTGCATTTCCGCTGCTGTATCCATGAAAGGACAAACTTTGGACTTTTGTTCGAGTATTATGAACGATGCCATTGAGGGGACCAGTGAAAGAAGTATGATCTACATGGCGGCTTGCCATGGGAATACAAGTCAATGGCTATGGCACGCAGGCGGTCTGTTGGTCACCCGTATTTATTTATTCGAAAATCTATTGGCCGTCAGTCGGATAGATGTTATGCCTCTATGTAAATAGTCCATCAAAAATCATTTTTGACAGTGAGAGACTGATGTATTTTTCGAGGTTGGGGACAGGTACCATATATCTATTTCTCCAATGCGGTTATTTGGAAGCAAAAGGTGATGGGGAAATAAACTATATAAACCCGATAAAAATTAAGGCATATCCCAAAGGATTTTTAATTGTAATTGTAAGTAATAGGCCCTGGAAACTGCGACTAGAAGAGATCTATTGTCTTGGCCTCCGTTATTTAACCCAGGAAGCTGTTGATGCTCTTTATAAACCTCAGTACCCTCATTGGTTAAATTTTTAGTATGTCTTGCTTGCTTAGCTCAAGTAATTTTCTTGTTTTACTACGAGCTGGGCTTATGAATCTTTTCAACCGTCTCTGTCCTTTGCATTCCGTCCAGTATTCGGCAAGGTGATCATCTTCTCATTTCCTGAATTTTGAGTGTGTGTAACTCCAAGTTAACCCGAAGTAGGGCTCAGGACCAGTGAACAGGCGTGATGCGCCTCTTTTTACTAGACAATCCGCCTGTTCATTGCCCTCAAATCCCTCATGACCTGCTATCCAAGCAACGGTGACTGTGTCGTCCTTGGACAGAGCTGATCCAAACCATCTTTGATCTGATCGAATACGATCTGAGGGCCTTAAGAGCTTTAATTTATATTTTTATATTTATTTGTTTAGCCTATGACACTCCGGGAAAAAATACCAATTTATTGACACCTCACTCTTCAAAATCGGTCAAGCCGGTTGGGCTACAGGGCGTCACGTAGGAACGTACATCAATAGGATACGCGCGAAACACATAACCCTCCCTTTGTCCAGTCGGGTAAAAACAACCTGAGAATCCCAACAGGAATAATCAACGGACACGGTCGCGTGAGAAAACATATTCAAGGCATTGGCGTCTCACCGGATCCCATATGCATACTCTGTCTTGAGAGTGACGAATCCTCTCTTCACATAATCACAGAATGTGTCGCAGCTCTTTGTCGTCTTAAGAAAAACATCCTAGGTGATGAAATTGTAAATTCAGAAACTCTAAGCACCCAAAAAAGATCCTTGTCTTCCTGACTGTATCTGGAGTGAAAGGATGGCTCTAGGAAGGCACAATAGGCTCCTTTAAGAAGTCGCAGTGCTTGAAGGCTCTCCCGCCTCACAATCTAATCTAATCTAAGGGTAGGTAGATTGCATTCTTTCGAAGATATGTTCTAATCTAAGATGATATATTTGAATACGTTACTACGGCTATATATGGCGGTGACAAATTGAATTTTGCTAGTCTTAATGGTGACATATATCCGGGATCTTTTGTTTGTGCTATAGCACAGTACCTTTCGAATGATTTTTAGTTTCATTCCGCTCATCACATCACACTATTATATAAAGAGGTAATGTTTGTTTGAGGAAGGTAATCTCCGGAACTACCGAACCGATTTCAAAAATTCTTTTACTAATAGAAAGGTACGGGATAGAGTATTGCGATAGGCTACTTTATTTTTTAATTTTTCCATTTTAGATTTTGTTGATTTTCTGCGCTATTTATTTTGACTTTTCTATATCAAAAATTAATTATAAATCTACGTAGGTACCTACTATGTGCGGATTTTTTTTTCAAAAAGTGGATTGATAAAATCGAGATGAAATTAATGTATTATATGTTGGTCAACAGTGATGGTTTGTTTTTGATATTGTGCATCGCTCCAACAGTTTCATTTCTTTTACACAGTTGATAAGTTAAAAATTAAATGTAAAAAGTTTAAACACGGACAAAATAGTTATTGAAAAGCAAATTTAAGTTATTTTTTAAAAATGCCAAGACGTATGCGCACAAATATTGGCCGACGAGGCAAGTAATTCAACAACAAATATCAACGAAGCCAAACTACAGAAGAAAACGAAAAGTGGGACATCGCATGGCATAAGACCGATCAACAGTCAAGAAAATTGAGAGTGCAAGTATTGAGAACTGCATCAAATCCTACCATTGCTGGGATGGGAGCAAGTTCAAATCGGAGTGGCAAGATGCACGTCGTTGCTGACATTCGAAGGACTGGCATTTCAGTAGAAAGAACAGAAAACTATGTCGGTGATGCGATTTTCGATATTGGAGCGATGACTATAATTGTGTGCCACCATTAAAACGCGCTAAAAAACTGCTGTGCGAGTGGCAAAGTAAAAGTAGCACTATTTTTTAAAGATTTTCTAAAGAACATTTGACAGTACAACTGCTGTTTTCGTATGACTACATTGGGAACAAAAATTATTAAAAAAACTGGTTTCATGCCGAATGGCAGGGCAATATTTTCTCTTATACATCATGCACACATTTTCTAACAATGACACGGGATTCTACACCGCAAAATTCGGATTAACACATTCAAGGCCAAATTTACCATCGGATGGGTGCCTTTTTGCCAGTAAATGAGGACTTACAGCAAAATTCGCAGGTGTACTTCATTTTGTCGGGGGATGATCAAGTCGATAGGCGTTACAGAGGGCAAACAGGAGTGAAAAAAAACATAACTCGACAATTGCAACCATTATTATAATGCAATCAACGCTTTCATTACAATGTTTAAAACGGCGATAGAGAAAATGAACTTTGAAGTTCGCAGATTTGTCTTCAATCCTGATATGATAAAGGAACCGCACTTTGGAAAAAATAGAATGGATAGGAAACGGGTGGTATCACTTCCAATACAAGAAAAATTATTTAAAATTTTTAATTTTCTAATTCGGATGTTCCGGACTTACCGCTTCACAATTTGAAATTAAAATTCGGCTCAATTATCATTTTGTTGAACAACCTTAGGGCATGGGGATTTTTATACATATATCAAACTCCTCAAGTTCAACTTCGAGTGAATAAAACGGCCCTTAATGCGCCCGAACTTTGTATCGGATCGCGTTTGATATGATTGTGAAGAATCTCAAATCAAATGTCATGTAATCACGATTCTGAGTTTAAAAGGCAAACATTGTCATATCGCGGACTCCGCTTACTCAGAACGATTTGGCATTTAAGTGTCTTATGACAAATAATAAGTCGCAAGGATAATCGCTGGATATTTGTAGCATCAATCTTGAATTCCCATGTTTTTCACAGGGTCCAATTGTATGTGGCGTGCTCACCTGTGGGCAAACCACTTTAGTACAAAAGCGGAAGGTTGGCCGGCAGTCAATCATTGCGGTTTTATTGAAATACATCGATATTGCTATACTTCAGTTATTTCTATTGTATTTAATATAACTTTTGAATAAAGAATTTGAATTGACGGAATTACATAAAGTAGCATGCGCTGTGCATGCTTGGAAATATTATTTTCAATTCATTTATGAATTTGGGCGGAACGGAGTTCGCCGGGTCAGCTAGTTTCATAATAAATACTAAAAAAGTGTTCGGAGACTTCGGATGTTCCCCTATTAATATACTGATTTACTTTCTAGAGTAGGGAAACCCTTTATGTCATGCCACTTTGATTTACAAATTTTCGCAGTCGAAACTAAATCATTCCGAAAAATATATAAATTAGTGTTTGATTTTTTATTTTATGTTGTTTGAGCGGGTGTAACAATCGAGTTGTTGAAGTCTCAGTTCGGTGAACGTGTTATCTCGAGAAACGGACTGGATTTTTTTATGGGGCTACATTGAATCATTGGTCTATGACAACAATCGGGCGACGTTAGCTCAGAGCCAATATTGACCGAGAATAGCGGCAGTATCGGTCGAAATGTGCGGCCGAGTCATCGAAAATTGAGTTCAAAGTATCGACCCCTGCATACGTTCCTGTGGTGAACATATGAACGAAGTCGAATTCAATTCATAAATCTTTTAACAGTAATTCAAGGCAGTAATTTTTTTTTTTAGATATCTCCAGTATTTTGCATTTTATTTAAAAAAGACCTTGTCAAGTCCTTAATGAAAGACCCTTCATATGGAACTTGCAACGTTTTTAATATTGTCATCTAACGATCCGATAATTCGATTGAGTGAACTGGGAATCCATTTGAAGTGAACAGGTGAACGAAGACCAAGATCAGTTAGTTCTCAGCACATCTTAGCAAAAGTAACATTAAAATTGACAAACACTCTCGAGATATGCTTACAGATATTAAAGCTCACTCGACCGTATCAATTAGGCCCATGGAAACATAATCCCCCAGCACAAGTTAAGTTACGCAAAGTTTACGATCGCAGCTTCTGTCTGGGACTGTTTACAAAAAGGCGGCATAGATATAATTAGTCCTAAGCTACAGCAAACTCTGCGAACCTGAAACAATAACTTAAAACAAGAATGTTTGTGCATAAAGTTCAATTTTTAAGAGCTTACGCTTCAAGTGCTTATACAAATCCGTGCGATAGCTAAATCTTAACTTTTCGGCCTTCTACGAACTCGCTGACAATGTACTTGCTTCACTGAAGGAAATCCAATTCAGCCTTCGCTTCATAAGACCGTCAAACTTAAGCATAAACCAAACAAACGCGCAACTTTTACAATTAGCCATCTCCAATATGCAAACGGCAAACCTATAACAAGATTGAAGGAATTGAAAAAAAAAAAATAAATAAATTGACAATCTAAGTGCTTCAAAGTACAAGCAACCAAACCATACCCACAGACAGATCTCTCCGCATATAAAGGGACTCTTTGATTCCTTGGTAAACAGAATTTCCAAAGCCAACCCTCTAGAAGCAGCTGGAGTACCAACACAGATTGAATGAGGATGATGCTTTTGAGCAAACCGAACTCATCGATGATAAGGAATTTTCCAATTTTCCCTTATCGACAATGTCTCCCTCAATAACAACAACATTAGGGACATTTAAATTTAACGGAGAGGCAAATTTAATTAAACTTAAGTTTTGTTTTTGTTGCCATCCTTCTTCTTTATCCTGGCTGAGAGTTTGCTGTTCTTGTTATTATTATTTTTCTTTGCGAGAAATTTGTTTAAAAGGAATGCCAATCAATATGTATTTATATTTTTTCATTAATAATTATAATAAGGTTCAATGTATAAAGAGAAGCCAATATAAATTAAATGTCGGCAGAGTTTCCCCGAAAAAAAAAAAAAAAAACAACGAAAAAAAGTTTCCCATGCTGGATGAAAAATAACTCGAAACGGAAAAAAGGATAACAATGGAAAAGTTGAAATATCTATAATCGAAGGATTCGACGAAGAAAATGCCAAAGTTTTGATCCTCCTTGTCGTCGTAAGGGAATGATTGACAAAAAACAAGATAAAATAAATCCGAAATGTCCCTCCATCAACGTCATCATAACATAAGGACTGGGGCGATATACATATCCACTTTATTTCGTTGACATATCTTTTGTTTGTTAGTGTATGCATTGCGATTGACTTTTGGTGTATATACCTCTCCGATGGATAACAGCTTTGGCATCGTAACGAAGGATGCAAAATGTAAATAAAAGGGAACGCGCAGCGCTGTGGTGCAGCTTAAAATATTCAAATATTGAAAAGAAGAAAATTGCATTTCCGTCGACAGTTGGGTGAAGGTACGAAATAGGGATGTTCCTAGTCTGTTGCCAGATGGTTAGTGTTTCCAAAAGTCTTCAATTTTCCACGAGACTACTTTCGGGACATAATTGATTTAGTTACGAGACTTTGAGCTTCATAAACAGATGACAGATGCCACTTGGAAGAGGAAGTACATTGCGAATGTAGTTCACAAATTAAGTCGTGGAGAACTAGAATCATTCCTCCTTACATTATAACAAAAAAAAAAAAATCATTCTTAAAGTGAAAGAGAGAGATATACCAGCGATCGTGTGGAATAACAATTGAGTTAGTGAACAAAGAAACGGGGGTGGCTTGTTACATCGTTGGTAGTAAAGTTTTTGGCAGGCAACGGTTTGACTTCAGCGAAATTTACGAAAAT
Organism: Cheilosia urbana; assembly: GCA_946477585.1. NCBI lineage: Eukaryota > Metazoa > Arthropoda > Insecta > Diptera > Syrphidae > Cheilosia > Cheilosia urbana. The sequence goes on from OX297854.1 coordinate 155,089,335, forward strand.
CAACCTGCGCTGATGCCGGAAGCAAAATCTATGAAGTCAACGCACGCTGTCGGTTACAAATGCTCATGGCAAGCTGTGTTATAATGCCGCACAGACCCGCATCGGTGCATGCACCCATGTCCCCATAAAAGTATGGTTAAAATTCATAATGAAATGTGAATATCCCGAAAAGCAAAATCTGTATGCACTTCATACTGTCGGCGAGTTTGCACTCGCTTCCCTCACCAACACATACCTAGGTAAATATCAAATGTAATCGAAAAAAGTGCACAGCGAGTAATTTTCATTAAAACGGCACCCAACCGATTCGCAAAACTCGTGGGCTAAAATTGTCCATGCAAGCCAACAAAAATACACCCCAGTGTGGTAGTTTCCATGCCAGACCGGGAATTCCTAAAACGGTTAAATATCGAGTCCCTATCGTGAATGGTATTTCCTGGAGTTTCGACCCATGTTTCCCGTGTTCTCTTTGCAGTTCATTTAAACGCCCAACGCTATGCATATGTGGTGTGTTGTTTGTTAGAACTGTGGGTGTATCCTGGGACAATACTCGGATATTGGGGCGGGGGAAGGGTGTCCATTGTTAAGGCAAACAAGAAAACACATTACTAATTGAATAAATCGCCACTGTTAACAACGGGTATAACACTGGGATTTCAGGTTTAGTGCTAAGGGCTGTAACAAACAAAGTCGAATAAAAGAAAACACACCGGCAGGTATGACCTGCGTTGGTATCGTCAATGCAGTTTAACGCTGGCGACTGCTATCATGCAGGATGTGAGTAGCATCTGGTTCTGAACCTAGTGTTGCATTTCAGAATGAGTTTAGCTCATGTGACGTCTGGTATAGGTGGACGTTTCCCTTTTGTTGGGCAGGTATATGGTTAACAATACTCACAGTCATTGTTTGGGGGCGTTGCAAGCCGAAATAATTTTGGTATGGAGTCACAACACAGCAGCGGGTCCCTAGAAAGATCCGCGAAAATAAAATATCTTTCCGAATGCAAAAGTCAATGCATGAAAAAACGAGACAAAATTATTTAATTTTTTTTAATAAAAATTCAGTAATATTCTTCAATGCTTTCTTTGTACAGTTTGGCTTTTCCTGGAGAATGAGCCAATTCTTTAAGGACTTTCGCAGATACTGCCTTACCAGATTCCCGCAATTTTATTTGTGTTGCAAAAGTAAGGTCTTCTATTTGATGAGATTCACGAAGTTCTTCAGTCCGTCTGCATTTACAACGAACACAAACAATTTAGAGGCTCGAGCAAGCCTGGATTTATTACGAATGGATTTATTACGAAGATTCCGTTTCACTAAGTATAATTTTTTCTTAAAAAAATCCTTTTCAACTCTATTAAACCGAAGCCGTATCTGATCTTAAAATCAAAGCTATATAAAGTAAGCCTGTGAATAAATCAAAGTACATTTCATAGTTTCAAATTAAAATTTTAGATTTAAATTCTTGGAGCTGACCTTCCTCACAATAAGCTTTATCTTGCAAATATTTTTCTAGCAATCCAATTTAGCTTTAAATCCAACTTCAGAACACGTTTTTAGCAGATCGTATAAATGTTTTTTTGGTAAAAACTATAAGCCTTGATGATCCTTCAAATATAACAAAATTTGGATTTTTTTTTAAAGAAAAAGCTTAAAAGTACATAAAACATCACATTTATTAATACCAATAATAACCAAACGGCCAAAAACCAGTACCCAATTTTGTTTTCTAACCGCATCTCTTTGATTCACTTTATCATTCTACATAAACAACACAACGGAATTCGACGGAATACAACTGTCCTAATCGTAGGCGACAATGAGAAGATTTAAGTTGCTGGAAAAGGCGCGTTTTGCAGCAAAAGTGAATAGTTGATTCACTTGGGAAAGGTTAAGTAAAAATCTCGGAACGTTCGGTTAACCTTATAAACTTTTCTTGATTATTTTTTATGTGTAAACATCTAAGCGCGCGTTCTTTGAATCTGGTGGATCAATTCCACACATTTAACTTGCGGGGACGGGAATGCGTCACTGTGTTTTATCATTACATACATTTTATCATTGCATACGTTTTTATCATTGCGTACATTTATGAGCTGGGGCATATTAATTTCAGTTTTTTGTTGATGTGAAATAAAGCATGTTTTTCGTATATGATGGTCTCACATTTCTTCCCTGTGACGGATATCTCGAGGAAATTCGGTGCCAAATCTTTCGTGAATTACCAGGCACGCAGAAATCACAGCTGGAAATTCCAATGACACTTTCATTTACTGTGTAACAGTTGATTTCATTTAACATCCGGGGATGGAAATGCAAACGGGTATTTGTTATTTCATAACATATCAAGAATACGGTTATTACAATTCCCTCTTTTCTCAATGACGTGTATCAAGCCACACACATACCGCGTACGGTGTTTACAAATACACATATTTCGGGACTGTTGGATACAGTCGCACCAATTTTTTTTTAATTCAAAGTCTTTCATTCGAATGACCGCAAACTGCTCAACAAATTCTTAACGAAACACATATCAGCTGTGTTCTTAAATGATCATTGTCCTTGACCGTGAAATTTGCTTCTTAATATAAGTTTTACATAGAACAATTTATTTTACATTATTAGCATACCAATGCAAACTAATCAAACTAATCAGAATCACTAACGCTTCTTAAATTATACCATTTATATGCTCTCAGTAAGTGAGAGCGAGATGGCGCTATGATGGGGTTAAGAATGCCTTGCCTTGACTGGTGCGAGAGAAGACCAACTACCTATACGTTGATGATTGGTAGTCGAGCATTTGACGTTTCGGCCTCATTGTCTCGTGTTAGTTACGTCCATCGGCGTCGGTGGTTTAGTTTGCAGCTTCGTTTTTGTGCGGTGTTTTTCTTGTTTTAAAGTGTTTTTTGTTCGTTTTCTAACTCCCAAATGTCCTGTGCCAGTGTTGCTATATCGTGCGATTTATCCCTTTTCGTGGGAATTTCGATGTCCGGAAAGCCTTCCGTGGGATAAAGAGAAAAAGCACCAAAACGTGGAATTTTGAGGAATCTAACAAAAAACATTCAAACTATACAGTTTTGCTGAAATTTCATGAAAACACCTTCATTTCACCATGATTATCAACACATTGAATGTGCATGAACAACTTCTCGTATGAATCGTCCTCTATCAACATTTTCTAGCACCAAAAAATAATCGTAATAATGTTACAAACGGTGATTTTTATACTGAAAGTTAATTAACCGTGATTTTCTTTACCTGTATAACAAATTTTACTTCTAAAAACTGGATTTTGAGGCCAAAAAGTGTCGTGGGACTTAAAAGGGGTTTTGGGTACAGTGAAAAGGGAAAAAAGGGAAAAATTACCACGCTTCGTGGGATAAATGAAGAGAGAGTGTTAACAACACTTTTCTGTGCCTTGTAACCAGTGATTGGGAATATTGTTGAGTCTTCGTTCTTGAAGTTAAATGTTCATATTCCAATCACTGGTCTAATGTACGGACATTGATTACATCTACGAGTCCGTTCCGTATCAACAACAACAAGAAAATTATTAAAGAAAAATGAACAAAATTACATTTTCAAGGGCAGTTTTTAATTAAATCATCAAAAATATTAAAACACAACATTTTAACATAAAATTTAATGAGTATAATATGAGAATATCTGCAACACAATTATACAATTCATGTTAAAAGTTAAATCAAATGTTCCATAATATTAAAAAAAATAATCAATTAAAATTAACAATTTGTTTTTCTTCGATGAAGCAAAAAAAAAAGAATGCTCTCTTTTTCACTGACTTTTAACTAGCGCTGTGGCCAAATTAGTTGGAATACAAAAAAGTATACAATCCTTTAATCTATAGGAATTAAGCTACCGTTTGGTAGAAACTTTACTTCTTAACTTTGAAATTTAAAAATCGACTTTTGTCTCGTTTTTGCGTGCATTTACTCCATAGTGCGACGACCGCATTTTACTATTATAACATTATTCAAAGTCGGAATACATTACTTAAAGTTGTAACCAATAACCAATTCTACTTATACCCAACACAAAATAATTCACATATCCTAGGGCTAGGACGAATATGTGTTCGCCTGCATCAAAGGTGCTTTCAAATTCAACGGCACTACAGCATCCAATCTTCAGAACCGATAACAAAATAAAAATATTACTGAAACAAAATAAAGGAGTTGATTATTTTTGCATTCGTACTACATACATTGTCCTTTGTAAAACTGTTATTTGAACACAATCAGATAGTAAACGAAAATTCGGTAAATAATCCGCCATTTCCTGTCGAACCATAAACTCTCCTGAGCCTCACAGAATAATGGACTTCGGAAATAAGTGGGCGAACACCAAATCATCGCCACAGAAATACAAGAGAATTAAAACATACCTCAACAGATTCCTAGCGATAGCTCAATTCATAAATAAGCCGTTGCTCTGTATCCGTACAGCTTCGTGCTGCGACAACTCTTCTACCAATCTTCCGATTGCAACTATCGAACTTCAACTTCCAATTGGTATTCTTCGAATAGCTATTTCGATTGCAATCTTTTTTTGTTTCAGCTGTCATCCTGTATTGCTTGTGTCTATCCCTTGGTGAGGATTACAAGACCTTTCTACTGCGACGACAACGACCATGGTTCATGCAAAATTCCAATATGGATGAAGTTTTTATTCGATTCTCTGTTACATACTTTTTTTTCAGCAATAAATACTTCTTTCTTGCCACAGACAATCGATCCCTCCTACCACCTACCACCGTTGGAGATAAAAAAGAGAGAAGAAAAAAGAAGAAAAAACAGAAAAAAAAAACCTCTAACCCCGTGAGATAGTGCAGCCGCCAAAAATGGGAACAAGGGACAACTTCATGAAAAGAACACACAGCCAACGAATACAATATTCGTTCGTGACACACTCGGGGGCGTATACGCTACTTATTTTCACACTTTTAAGTTCAGAACGCTAGAAGGCAACTTTTGCATTCAGTATACAGCGCTCCTGGACCGTTTTACCGCTCAACATGAGAGGGGGCGAAATTTGCAAGTAGCAATGCATCCTACGAGGGGTTGCCTTTCGGTACTCGAAATCTGCATGTGAGATGTTAATGGATAGAAGGAAATATTTCTCGCTCTCTGCCTTGGCACTAGTAACTGCATGTAGTGGGATACAGATGGAAAATTTGTTTCCATTTTTCTCCCTGTCATGTGGGTGAAGGGGACGTGTAACTCCTCTAGCTCTGTGCCAAGAGAATGTAACATTGTATTATCCCTACAGAGTTCGTTTAAAATGTTATTCTCGGTTTTTTTTTTTGTCTGCTTCTAAAAAACTGTATATAGTATATGTGTGTGTTTAAGTAACAATGATTCACCTCATTTCATTCAGGTGTAGAAGGATAGAAGTCATAAATGTGTGCTAAGGAAGGACGTGCTCTCAAACAATTGCCCTGAGTAGGGAGATGATGAACAAAAAGCAGAACAGACCAACCCAGTTTAGTATTATCCTCTTGCATTTTTACTAAATGCATTTTCACTTGACCTGGAATATTAATTTAACTTCCCGTTTTTTATTTGTATCCTTTTCATGTTTGCATCGGTGCAGTGGCACTGTGGCAGTGGCAGTCTAGTGAACACTTCTCATGCGAGGTTTCGTTCGCACACTCTCACACAATAAGAGATAGAGGAGTATAGCAAATTATTATGTGCTCATGGCCATTTTTCTTCTGCTGTCTTATTTTTATCGCGCCAAAACGTTGCACTGTACAAGCTCCTGGCAGGATTCGGAATTTTTGTTTTCATTCTTTTTACTTTATTTCTTCTTCAGTGCCTTTCGTAGTTACTCAAGTGTGTTATTGTTCTTTTAATTCATGTTTCATGCTCTTTGCCTTTATGCGTAATGTGTTTTTGGGTGAAGGCTGATGCAGGATGTGACTTTTTTTTTGTAGGTTAGTGACCAAATTGTTTTCAGCGAGGGGTGGAACATTGAAAAACAGCAGCATAACTGTGTCGTGATTTGTTGTATGTTTGTAGAGAAGAAAAACAAACAGTCGCCCCATAGGGGTTAAATTTTCAAATAAAACTGTCCAATTAGGCGACAGAGTAAGGGCCGGTCGTAGAGTTGTTCTACTCAAAGTGAATGTAGGGCAGTTGCAAGAGTGGCTGGTGACCTTTATGATTTTCTAAGGAAGTACATTTAAAATTTGATTCTTTACTTTGAAGTAAAATGAAACATTGTGAGGACATCCTTCTGCAAATTTTTAATGCATGGATAGGATTTAAGTGGCAATTTGCTTTATAATAAATCAATTAGGCATTTTAATGGGACTGAGGTTGCGATTGTCTTAAGGGTGAAGCGCAAAATTCACCAGAGAATTTAGGTCGGAGTAAATTGGCTAGGGTACTTTTGGAGCTGTCTGACCACTTAATGCTGTTCAACAACAACTTCAAGGGATCCGGTCGAAATTCTGCTTTCAAAATTCTGCTTTTCAAATTTTAAGCAATAAAATTCTGCTTATTCTGCTTAAAAAAAAAAAACGAATATGATCATGAAAAGGATTAAAAAGTGCCTTAATATTTCCTTGCGTATATTCATTTGCACCACTCAACTCGGACGATGAGGATCAACAATACCGTCCAGCCGACCTGGACGAAGTGAAGATAGCTATATCTAAACTTAAGTCCAACAAAGCCGCTGGAGCAGATGGCCTAGCCGCCGAGCTGTTCAAAGCGGCGGGCGATGACTTGGTTAGGAGCATGCACCAATTCATCTGTAAATTATGGTCGAAGGAAAGTATGCCCGATGAATGGAACCTCAGCATTGTTTGCCCGATCCTCAAGAAAGGAGACCCTCTGAACTGCGCCAATTACAGAGGTATCAGTCTTCTTAACATCGCATATAAGATCCTATCTGCCGTTTTGTGTGAACGTCTGAAGCCTTTCGTTAACAACCTGATTGGTCCATATCAGTGTGGCTTCAGGCCAGGAAAGTCAACCATCGACCAAATATTCACACTGCGGAAAATCTTGCAGTAAACCCAGGAACTTCAAATCGATACCCATCACCTTTTCATCGATTTAAAGGCCGCCTATGACAGTATTTATAGGGACGAGCTATACAGAGCAATGTCTAGTTTTGGCATCCCTGCCAAACTCGTCCGTTTGTGCACGATGATAATGGAGAATGCACGCTGCTCCATCAAGGTCGGTAAAGACCTCACCGAGACTTTCGATGTCAAAAAAGGATTTAGACAAGGTGACGCGCTGTCATGTGACTTTTTTAACATCGTTCTTGATAGAATAGTGTAAAACTCAAACGCCAACACCAGAGGCATGATCTTTCAAAAGTCCGCCCAATTACTCGTGTATACGTCGATGACATTGACATAATTGGCAGAACGCAGCGTGATGTAAATGGCGCGTTTGTGAGTATTGAGACTGAGGCGGCGAAAATGGGTTTGGCGGTTAATGAGGACAAGATGAAGTATCTGCTGTCAGCAAAAAAGGACACCCAACGCCGAAGGCTCGGACAGAACGTCACAATAGACAGATATAACTTTGAGGTGGTAAAGGACTTTGTCTACCTAGGCTCCGCTATGAACTCAGACAATGACACCAGCGCTGAGATCAAACGAAGAATAATTCTAGCCAACCGCTGTTTCTTTGGGCTAAGAACGCAATTGAGTAGCAAAGCCTTCTCTCGAACAACTAAAGTGACCCTTTATAAGACCCTAATCGTCCCAGTCCTGCTATATGGCGCAGAGGCATGGACTCTAGCAAAAGCGGATGAGGTAACTTTAGGTTGTTTCGAGAGGAAAATTCTTCGAGTGATTTTTGGTCCCGTCTACATTGATGGTGAATGGAGGAGAAGATTCAACGACGAACTGTACGGGCTGTACAGCGACATCGACCTAGTCAGAAGAGTGAAGGTCCAACGACTGAGGTGGCTGGGTCATGTAGAGCGTATGGACACGAATGCTCCGGCCCGGAAGATCTTCGAATCCACACCCGAGGGAAGGCGCAGTAGAGGAAGGCCGCGACTCAGGTGGCACACGCAAGTGGAAGGGGACCTTAACCAATTTAGCGAAACTGGAGACAGCTAGATAAAGATCGCGCTGGCTGGAGACGCTTGTTGGTTGAGGCCCAGGTCCACCCCGGAGCCCGGACTGTAGCGCCACCTTAAGTAAGTAAGTAAGTAGTGACTTTCGATGACTTCTTCTCCTCGTCAATCGTGATCCTCGACAAAAGTAACTTTTGAGTTTTTTCTCCTCTATTATTGGTCAGGGGACGCCCTATGTATAACTTATAACTCTTAATATTGGGTTCATGTCAAGTCTACAGCAAGGATGTAGATATCTAGAATCGTGAATAAATTACAATTCGCTGATATAATATACAAATGTCCCAGTTCGATAAGGACTCCAAGAACAGTATCTATGTACCGCAACTTGTCATACCACTACCAACGGATTTGGCCACTTACTCAATTTGTTTGATATTTCCGTTCGACGAGCACAAATTGAATTAATTTTGAAAAAGCCTCACGCGATTTGCACAAGCAATATTCGTCCTACATACGAGTAAACAGTATACACCCCAACTGCGAAATGGGACAATCTATCTTTGCCACAAATAGGACGAAAAAAGTCAATGTCAACCCCCCAAAAAAAGTATATTTTCAAATATTATAATCGTTCACGTGCTACCCAATACTCCAGTTGTACTTAAATCCGCCGACAATTTGACATTTTTACTTCGAGTTTTGACACAAATGTGACTCTGAGCAGGGAAAGTCGTTATTTTTATGCCACACTGGCGTACCTCTATAGGTATATATACGTGTATCTGTATTCCCATCAAAATACTCGTACCCAGCAATTACTTTGAAGTTCGATTTTATACCCCAGCCCACCACGGGCTCAGTCTCACTCTCATACCACCGGATCAGTTGAGAAAAAAAAAAAAAAAAAACACCCAACGGAACAACGAACGGGAATGGAAAGAGAGCCAAAAATGAAAGGCACAACAGAAATTGTCGAAATTGCCTATACAGGGCCAGGTACAGGGAAGCAATAAATTTCTCTTTGGGGGTGATGTTTCCCCCAACCCCAGACAACAACAACTGTTCCACGCACAAAAAAGGAAGTGAAACCTAAAAAAAAAATAACCAAGAGGGATAATCAGAATACGAAACTGACAGGTTGTCAAAGGTTCACAATGTGCCCAATCCCGTTTTGTTTTGAAGAAAAAAATGGGGCTTCAGAAACGTGCCTACGTCGCTGTCCCTGAAGAAAAAAAAAAAAAAACATAAATAACCGGTAAGGGGGCCGCAACAACGGAGGAAGGTGAAATTACGTTATTTATATGCTTGCGTGCTACAACCTCATATTCATTCGAATTCGCGTCTTGTCCTCGTTGCAGACGTACACAATGCTTTTGACTGCCACACCGGCACGGTTACTAGGATAGACAAGAAGGCCTACTCGGGTGCCGGCTCTTTTCCGAAAATTGGGTGATAATGGTAATGGGAGATGTGAAACAATGACTGATGTCCACGTACCGTACCCATGTACAGAACGTATAAAGCCCAAGAGTGACTCACGTGAATTGCCGACTATTCAATCATTTTTGGGTGACAGTGTAATGAAATAACATTTCTTCCGGCGGCGTTCCTATCCTTTATTTTCTGAATATGAAATTCCACACTTCATTGAGCAATTCGGTATAAGGGTTAGGAGCTAGGACCTCAACGTGCGTGTTGATTGTATGACCTTATTCAGCACAATGTCGTGCATTGATGTGACAGCATTTTCTCTCATTACAGAGTGTTGAATGCGACTTATCGGTTTAATGGGTGAATGGGACTTTCTAATAAGCCTTCAAAATCTGCTCCTCGGCTTTTTGGCAGGCTCTTATCTCACTCTAGGGTAGATTTGACATAATAAGCATAGCACCTACGGATTAGCCGCTGTAAGGTTTTTTTTTTCTGACGAACAAGCTTTGAGTGCCTAGTCTATTGAGTCTTACAAGCTGAGAGTCAAATTTTACTTCCAAGACCTCATGCAAAGGACGTAATAATGAGTGGCGTGATTTGAAAACCCTATCATATCGTATTTAACGATTTCAACGCCAACATTGTAAGGGAACAACATCTTTGGCAAAGCCGTCAATGTATTTAGCCGTAATCTAAATTCGAGACACTCATGGCCATCATCAACTCATGCCAAGGCAACTCATCATTGAGACAACTGAGCTTTTGCGACAGCTCATCCATGCGGGCATTCCATTTAACTTCTACTATACTTCAACGGGATGGGTTCGGAGAGTTGTTCGAAGTTGGTGTAGCTATGCTGGAGGCTATATAAAGAAGAAGATAAACCATACTGCTATAGAATCAAAACTAGCCTTTACCGCTTAAGACATTCACACCTTTCGACATGCCAACATCGACTTGACCGCCGAGTACCATGCAAGGAATTCAGATACATCGTGTAGTCCAGTACCGAGAAAATACTGTGAGAATGCTTTCCATCAAATGACTGTGTTCGCAGAAGCTGAAAAGATATATGGTGACCACATTTTCATTAATCGCGCAAAAAGTCCCATGGTCCTATCTTTCCTGTCTGGCACATTGTAGCGTTCACCTTTAAACGAAATGGTTTCGATTGAGATAATTCCGAGCAACTTTGCTCGTTATTTTATTACTCGCTAGTTCCCCAGGCCACAAAAACAGCCGCTGCAACTACATTTAAATGTCACCCACTTCACATCGGAAGTGCGACGGCCATCAATGTCCCATACAGTAGGTACCTAACTGGTATAAAAAGCGACTGTGTGAAAGCTCGCCCTTTTTTTCTTTGATTGGCTTCGACGTGGTCAAACGTGCGTCGCCATATTGCCAAAAAAGTAATTTACTCAGTTTGTGGAAAAAGAAAATATAAAAATTTTTTATTAAACGTTTCTCACGGTGGAAATGTTAAATTGCGCATAAACTATTGCGTAGTGTGCAACCGGTACTGCGCAGTCCACGGGAATTCCACCCTGCAGCGACAACGATACTTCACCAGAGCACACCACAGGTTTATATCTAGTAGGATCAAGCACTCTCAGAGACCCACCAGATAAGGCGGCCTCAGGTGTCCCACTCTACCTCCACCAAGGATTGCTTAGTCCGGTAGTGAGATAGGCACCTGCAGCGCACCTTTTCCACGGTTTTTTTTGCCCCTGCGCAAGGAAATCCAAATTTACCTCGTGTGTTCTGGTACAAGGACACGAAGTCTGTGCGTAATTCCGTAGTCATATATTTTATCTACATATATATATATAGACTTGTGTGCCTCGTTCCGATGACAACTTTTGACCCCTCCGAGGAGGTCGGAAAAACACGTCACAGCATCGTCAACCACAGTGATTTAGCCGTGGTATGCCCCAAACTGCCTGGAATTAGCAGTATTATAATTTCATCTGCTCACGTTGCTGCTACTGTGCAGACCGAACAGTGACAGTGACTCCACAACCGCACGTCACCCTGCGCGACGCAAAACCAAGTCACCAATAAGGCGATCCGATTTTCAACCAAGGATAACACCGCAGTTGAGTTACGTGACCTGCTCTGCTGGACAAGCAAACCCCCATATCAACATAGGTTGGGATATTCCACCGAAGACCATCCATCGAAAAATATATATATATATTAAGCAAGTAGTTTATGTATCTGTACCTCAAATGAATCGTTTACAACCACAAAGGTAATGTCAGTCGGATATCACTTAGAATCCATATATTATTTGTCAGAATGCCCGAAGAAAATATAAACTAAATCTTAATTTCAGCCAAGTAAGCCAGCCTTTTATAACATCCAGACGATTTGTGCGCACAAACCGGAGGAGCAAGCAGTATTTTCCGGCAACAACATCAGTCATAAGAAAAAATGAAACAACTGTAAGTTCATCACTTTATATTTTCCTTTGGCATCCTTTTTTCGTCTTAGGCATTTGTAAGAGACCATAACCATTTTTTTTTGAGTAAATTAGTATACTTATATATATATATTCTAACTAACTTCGATTTTTGTGGAATAATTCTAAACCTTTGCGCTAAGGGATACAATAACTTTTCCATCGTAAGGTACGGTTCGGTCTCAAGTAAAAATGGTTATAATGTTAACTAAACATAACCGAATATAATCACTTTCAAACAAAACTGACATACCTTTATATATAAAAAAAAGAGAGAATTATCCTTTTGCGTTTAAACTATATTATGCCCATATGGTTTTAAATATATTATTTTTTTTTTTCTTGTATTGGAACAACCAATTTATGTCTTACGTCTTTTCCATTAAAATGAAATCTCATATCATGACGATTTAAGTTTTCTTATTTTGGTGATAGTGTGGTGATCTAAAACAGGGATGTAAGGTACATACAGCGTAAACTACCTTTTTTTTTTGGGGTTACCAACAAAATATATTGGCACTTGGTAACCAAGGCGACAATGCCCCTTGGACATTGTATAAGGGTGGGATCCGCCAAAAGATGACCTTAGATCATCGTCTGTCAATACTAGCCGACAGTTTTATGTTTCCTCTTGTCTCGTTTATTTTTGTGGTTACGGGTCCGGGTTACCTTACCTTGTAGCGGTAGATATGTAATGTTACGTTGCATTACATTATAGGTCTCTCATGGGAATTTATGCATCGAACACTAGACATTACCAATCTTTTTTTTTTGTTCGGCACGATAAATTTATTTTGTGGACCAAATGGACAGCAGGAAAGAACCAACCCCACCGACGAGCTAATTGCCGGAGCATTTCGCAAGCGTGCCGACTCTCTGCCCAGGAGATGGAACTTCGGTTTCAAACCATCATTTCTCCTCCCAGTCCTGGTAAGATGCAATCGTATCTATATTCCCCTACAAAATTGGCGCCCAACGTGGGGCCCGACATACGTTTCATTAGAAGTTGGCAGCCTACATAATTAGCAACAAGTCGTCAGTCCGGACAAATTAAGTTTTCTTAAGTTGTCCTGGCAGATCAATCACAAGCAGTATTTAACATCGTAATTTAAAAAAGTTGCATTGTAAGTCTTTTGCGAAGTCTTGCAAGCTACTGCATAATTTGTAATGTCTGTTTTCCAAATGCAACATTTTATTCTTATAACATCTAGAATTTTGTTTTCAATGTTCGTTTATGTCAGTACCTGTGAGTCATAATAATGAATCCTAGGAGTCCGTTCTATCGAGACTTTAAGTCAGTAGAAGTCAGTTGCACTAGGACATTCATTTATTTTACAGTGTCGACAGTATCGCGAGATCATGGAGATTTATAAGTTCTTCTACGAGTCCTTTCAATCAAGGCTTCATAGCTATTTGAAAGTTGCAGTAGAAAGATGCTCCAAAGATTAATGCATCAGTGCCTACATTGAAAATCAATAAATTGTTCATGAGCGACCTAATATTGTTTGTCGCATTTTATTCCTTTTTCGTTTATTATTTACGCCTGTATCTACTCCCAAATATATTTTACGATCACAACCAAATCACCAAATACCTTTATGAACTTTATAACAACTTAGACTTACCATTGATTCTTCGAACACATTCAAGAATTTCCGAAATATACCAAAGCATTTCTCCATATCAAGTAAGAATAGCCTATGTTTATCTTTTCGCTTGCAAACACTTAATTAAGTAAATTACAAGACGAAAATAAAACGTTTTTGTCCTTCTTCGGTTGTTAAATTCGTTGGCTGAGTCGGCGGAAGACTCAGTCAAGCAAACATTCCGTACAACCAACAACACCCTGTTATCTTGGACCCCAGCAACCGAATAACGAATTTAATTATACGTGAGGCCCATCTGAAATCACTACACGGAGGGATACAATTGATGATGGCGCATCTGAGAAACAAATTTTGGATCTTCAGGCTTAAAAGAGCTGTAAAAAAGCACATCCACAGTTGCGTCACTTGCTACAGATTCCATGCCCAGAAGTCTCAACAGTTGATGGGAGAATTACCTGCACCCCGAGTCACAATGTCAAGACCCTTCACCCACACTGGTGTTGACTATGCAGGCCCCATCAACATTAGGGCTTGGAAAGGTCGTGGAGCTAAGTGCTACAAAGGGTACTTGGCCATTTTTATTTGCTTAGCCACCAAAGCAATTCACCTCGAAGCAGTCAGCGACCTAACAACTCAAGCTTTTTTGGCCGCTTTCCGCAGATTCGTAGCGCGGCGTGGCGTCTGCGCACAGATATACAGTGACTGCGGCACAAACTTTGTAGGAGCTGACGCTGAACTACGTCGTCTCTTGAAAAGTGGAACAACTGACTACACCGAAATAGCCAACGTCTTGGCAACCGAAGGAACAAAGTGGAACTTCATTCCCCCCGCTTCTCCCCACTTTGGAGGATTATGGGAAGCAGGGGTAAAGAGCGTAAAATTCCACCTGAAACGGATTCTAGGAAATGGGACACTTACCTACGAGGAGCTCGCCACGCTTTTAACACAAATCGAAGCGTGTCTCAATTCGAGGCCCCTCTGTCCCTTGACGGAAGATCCTTCGGACTTCCAAGCGCTAACACCGGCACATTTTCTAATTGGAGAAAGTTTATTTACAGTTCCCGAGGCAGACCTAACTATAGGAAAGCAGAATTTATCCGACCGATGGAAGGCTATTCAATCCAATTTGCAGACATTCTGGAGGCAGTGGCAGACTGAGTACCTGAGTCGTCTCCAACATCGCCCAAAATGGCTAAAACCACAACCACAACTAAAGCAGGACGATTTGGTACTCATCCGTGACGAACGACTTCCCCCTGCTAAATGGAGCTTAGGCCGCGTAATTGAAACCTACCCAGGAGCAGACAAACTAATACGGGTGGTGAAGGTCAAAACACAGCAAGGAGAATTCCGTAGACCAATCACAAAACTATGCCCTCTTCCGTGTAACGATGCCAAACAAACAACCCTAAATATTTAATAATAATTCTAAAAACCAAAAATTATAAATACTTGCTTCATCCAACAGCAATATACAACACATAAATTTAATAATAATATTATTCACAAAAAAAAAAAAAAAAAAAAAAATTAAACCCATATTAAATCCGTATGAAAACTCATGCACCCTACTGTCTTCATACCGATTGCAACACAACACAACCCAACACGAAAAAAATAAATAAAATAAAATTACTCAACCCATCATGGAAAACGGTAGCGCTCTCATGCACCACACACTATCCAAACCCAACACAAGCACCACACTTCCAAAGAATACAGTCCACTACAAACAAACGACACAGAAAACAAAATGCACACAGCACACCAACGAGGGACACACCACACAATCATAAGGCACACAAGCAACACAGCAAACGAAATACACTCATGCACACCACCGAGGGACGCAACACACAAAACAAATTATAAAACAAAACAAAAAAAAAACAATACAAAATTTAGAAGTCAAACGAAAAGTAAATTTAATAATATTGAAATTAATAATACTCACATCAGCTATCCTGCACATCACAAATCATTTTTTTATAAATTAACACAGTAAAACCAGATAAAAACACTCGATTAAATTCACGCACTAAACCGACACCGAACGACGTTTGCAACAATTGAATGTATGTCGATACACAATGCACCGCTGCTGCACCCGTACACCAAAGAGAACACGCGAAGAGCATATCGTCATTCATCATCATCAATGTTTCGATTCGATCTCGTCCTCTTCACTAACTATGGCGAGAGCGCAAGAACAGTACATTGCGTAAAACAAATGAACTGAAATCTCCATACTCCATTTGTTCTGTTTTCCCTTTGCTCGCATTACTGTGTTCTTTTGTATTTTTGTCTGTTGTAAACAAATTAATCAATCGTCTTCTCTTTTCATGTACTGAAACGCATAATGCATTGGGCATCAATTGCCGCTGCAACTACATTTAAATGTCACCCACTTCACATCGGAAGTGCGACGGCCATCAATGTCCCATACAGTAGGTACCTAACTGGTATAAAAAGCGACTGTGTGAAAGCTCGCCCTTTTTTTCTTTGATTGGCTTCGACGTGGTCAAACGTGCGTCGCCATATTGCCAAAAAAGTAATTTACTCAGTTTGTGGAAAAAGAAAATATAAAAATTTTTTATTAAACGTTTCTCACGGTGGAAATGTTAAATTGCGCATAAACTATTGCGTAGTGTGCAACCGGTACTGCGCAGTCCACGGGAATTCCACCCTGCAGCGACAACGATACTTCACCAGAGCACACCACAGGTTTATATCTAGTAGGATCAAGCACTCTCAGAGACCCACCAGATAAGGCGGCCTCAGGTGTCCCACTCTACCTCCACCAAGGATTGCTTAGTCCGGTAGTGAGATAGGCACCTGCAGCGCACCTTTTCCACGGTTTTTTTTGCCCCTGCGCAAGGAAATCCAAATTTACCTCGTGTGTTCTGGTACAAGGACACGAAGTCTGTGCGTAATTCCGTAGTCATATATTTTATCTACATATATATATATAGACTTGTGTGCCTCGTTCCGATGACAACTTTTGACCCCTCCGAGGAGGTCGGAAAAACACGTCACAGCATCGTCAACCACAGTGATTTAGCCGTGGTATGCCCCAAACTGCCTGGAATTAGCAGTATTATAATTTCATCTGCTCACGTTGCTGCTACTGTGCAGACCGAACAGTGACAGTGACTCCACAACCGCACGTCACCCTGCGCGACGCAAAACCAAGTCACCAATAAGGCGATCCGATTTTCAACCAAGGATAACACCGCAGTTGAGTTACGTGACCTGCTCTGCTGGACAAGCAAACCCCCATATCAACATAGGTTGGGATATTCCACCGAAGACCATCCATCGAAAAATATATATATATATTAAGCAAGTAGTTTATGTATCTGTACCTCAAATGAATCGTTTACAACCACAAAGGTAATGTCAGTCGGATATCACTTAGAATCCATATATTATTTGTCAGAATGCCCGAAGAAAATATAAACTAAATCTTAATTTCAGCCAAGTAAGCCAGCCTTTTATAACATCCAGACGATTTGTGCGCACAAACCGGAGGAGCAAGCAGTATTTTCCGGCAACAACATCAGTCATAAGAAAAAATGAAACAACTGTAAGTTCATCACTTTATATTTTCCTTTGGCATCCTTTTTTCGTCTTAGGCATTTGTAAGAGACCATAACCATTTTTTTTTGAGTAAATTAGTATACTTATATATATATATTCTAACTAACTTCGATTTTTGTGGAATAATTCTAAACCTTTGCGCTAAGGGATACAATAACTTTTCCATCGTAAGGTACGGTTCGGTCTCAAGTAAAAATGGTTATAATGTTAACTAAACATAACCGAATATAATCACTTTCAAACAAAACTGACATACCTTTATATATAAAAAAAAGAGAGAATTATCCTTTTGCGTTTAAACTATATTATGCCCATATGGTTTTAAATATATTATTTTTTTTTTTCTTGTATTGGAACAACCAATTTATGTCTTACGTCTTTTCCATTAAAATGAAATCTCATATCATGACGATTTAAGTTTTCTTATTTTGGTGATAGTGTGGTGATCTAAAACAGGGATGTAAGGTACATACAGCGTAAACTACCTTTTTTTTTTGGGGTTACCAACAAAATATATTGGCACTTGGTAACCAAGGCGACAATGCCCCTTGGACATTGTATAAGGGTGGGATCCGCCAAAAGATGACCTTAGATCATCGTCTGTCAATACTAGCCGACAGTTTTATGTTTCCTCTTGTCTCGTTTATTTTTGTGGTTACGGGTCCGGGTTACCTTACCTTGTAGCGGTAGATATGTAATGTTACGTTGCATTACATTATAGGTCTCTCATGGGAATTTATGCATCGAACACTAGACATTACCAATCTTTTTTTTTTGTTCGGCACGATAAATTTATTTTGTGGACCAAATGGACAGCAGGAAAGAACCAACCCCACCGACGAGCTAATTGCCGGAGCATTTCGCAAGCGTGCCGACTCTCTGCCCAGGAGATGGAACTTCGGTTTCAAACCATCATTTCTCCTCCCAGTCCTGGTAAGATGCAATCGTATCTATATTCCCCTACAAAATTGGCGCCCAACGTGGGGCCCGACATACGTTTCATTAGAAGTTGGCAGCCTACATAATTAGCAACAAGTCGTCAGTCCGGACAAATTAAGTTTTCTTAAGTTGTCCTGGCAGATCAATCACAAGCAGTATTTAACATCGTAATTTAAAAAAGTTGCATTGTAAGTCTTTTGCGAAGTCTTGCAAGCTACTGCATAATTTGTAATGTCTGTTTTCCAAATGCAACATTTTATTCTTATAACATCTAGAATTTTGTTTTCAATGTTCGTTTATGTCAGTACCTGTGAGTCATAATAATGAATCCTAGGAGTCCGTTCTATCGAGACTTTAAGTCAGTAGAAGTCAGTTGCACTAGGACATTCATTTATTTTACAGTGTCGACAGTATCGCGAGATCATGGAGATTTATAAGTTCTTCTACGAGTCCTTTCAATCAAGGCTTCATAGCTATTTGAAAGTTGCAGTAGAAAGATGCTCCAAAGATTAATGCATCAGTGCCTACATTGAAAATCAATAAATTGTTCATGAGCGACCTAATATTGTTTGTCGCATTTTATTCCTTTTTCGTTTATTATTTACGCCTGTATCTACTCCCAAATATATTTTACGATCACAACCAAATCACCAAATACCTTTATGAACTTTATAACAACTTAGACTTACCATTGATTCTTCGAACACATTCAAGAATTTCCGAAATATACCAAAGCATTTCTCCATATCAAGTAAGAATAGCCTATGTTTATCTTTTCGCTTGCAAACACTTAATTAAGTAAATTACAAGACGAAAATAAAATTCCAACCGAAATACGTAACAAAATTTTATTGAATTCAAACTTTATTTAAACAATATAAAAACATGAGTTCCGTCAACGGACACACCAGTAAAGGAGCGGTAGCAAAACAGAGCAGAAGTCAAGCTCACGATATAAACAGGAGCATGCAAACCCGTTCGCACTCCAATAGGCAACCAGTGCCAAATACACCTTTTCCGTTACCACTTACTAGCAGCAGTCGTGTTCGTCATTCACCTCCCTTACTAGAAAGAACCGGAGTAAACAACATGAATCGTTCTCTGAACACTAGTAATAATATGCTTAATAATTCTGCAAGTAATATTAGACATATTAGCCTGAATGATACACTTCGAACGAATGCAGCAAATTCAGCTGTTACTACTTTCGTTCCAACAACAGTCATATCGACTATGTCAACAACCACTTCCACTAACTCAAACCCAATTATGTCTCTCCCGATGATACCAACCAGTGATCAAATGACAAATGCCATTGACCCTTTAAACAGACGTTTAGCGTATGAGGGAAGCGCAAATGCTTTGCCCACTCTACCATCACAGCCTCATTCAAATAGCCACTTGCACTCACACATCAAAAGCGTAGTCGAAGCAAGCCTAGTTGAGTTGAAAAATTCACTATTTAGGGAATTACCTAGCCTTATTCGAGATAATGTTGGACACACCTTAAGCCATTTACGGCAAACTAATCCTCTTGCACAGACAAACCAAAATAATTTTGAATACGAGCCAGTACCACCGAACTTGAATCATGAGGAAGCAATTGCTAATAGTACACGCCATTCAGTGCACCATTCAAATAACTCACGATCAAGCAATAGCTCACATAACCAAAATATAAATATTCCACCAGAACCCACACATTTTGACATCCCTCGTGTATCACAACATCCAACCAGACAGATTTCCGAACAGCCAGTTTATAGACCTGGCAGTCGTAAATTTGATTTGGATCGTTGGGGAATAATATTTGACGGTACCGATAAGGGAATGTCAATTGAAGATTTTGTATTCCGCGTCGAAGTTCTGAAATCTAACTACGATTGCCCATGGGAAGAAGTAATGAGAAATTTCCACCATTTAGTAAAAGGATCAGCAGAAGATTGGTTCTGGCAACACTTGCGCAATAACCCGCGAGGTGATTGGCCCATGCTTCGAGCAGCCCTTTTCAAGCGTTTCAAAAGCTACGAAAATGATTTCGAAATTCTGAAGCAGATTATGGACCGAAGACAAATGCCTTCGGAACCATTCGATGAGTTTTACTCAAGCATCAGACATCTCATAAGCCAGTTGAGAGATCCCATTCGTGAGCTAGATCTCATCAAAATTTTAAGAAACAACATTAACACCCGACTTATGAATTTCATCTATCCTATGCAGATAGAATCGTTTGAGCAGTTCCGTGATGAATGTCGTCGAACAGAAAAAATGTTACAATCGAGATATTCTGCTCAAAATCGCTTTAATAATGCCAGACATGTGCATGAACTTGATTTTATATCACCCGAGCATTCGACAGAAATGTTTTTTGAATCACCTAGTGACATCTCAGCTGTTACTTTTGCGAATCGTCCTAAAACGCCGAATATCTTTGATAAACCAACTCCTGATCGTGTCATATGCTTTAATTGCAAACGTGCTGGTCATATCTTCATCAATTGTACTGCCCCTGTTCGAAACCTCTTTTGTTATCGATGCGGAGCAGACAATTATACGGTTCTTGATTGTCCAAAATGTAATCAGCCGAAGGGAAACCTGAGTGCGAACAAAACCAACTCCGGGAGGTGTTGTTCGACTCAGACGGGCCCGGATTAAGCAAGAAAGATGCTTTCACGAACACCTCGACCGATTCAGAAGATGACATATTAATTAAGGTCAATAAAACCCTAACTTTTTCTAAGCCACGGGCTACTGCGTCCGAAAGAGACCCTAAACTAAACTCTGTACCACACCATATTTTTATGCCGTCTGAGACTGACGTTAATCTACTTAACAAAACCATACCCTTTTACAAAAAACCTTATGGTGAACGTTTAAAGGAGTACCTTGAGATACGTAAAAGAATATTTAATGAAAATATAAATGATAACAAACAAGACTTACCCTTAAAGATTAAAAAGACTAGAATTCGTTTCCGAAAAAGACGTTCTTATCGAAAACTTATAAGCGAATCCATGCTTGAAGGACAAATTGATCCGAGACCCTTTACAAAAGTTATCATTCGAGGCAAGGAGATTTCCGGCTTGCTTGATAGCGGAGCATCCGTATCCTGTTTGGGTATCGGCTGCATTCAACTTTTGAAAGATCTTGGTATCCCAATTATTCCTTACAACTCCACTGTTAGAACCGCTGACGGAAAAGGGCAGGATATAGTTGGACGCGTTAATGTGAGCGTAGAGCATGGAAATAAAACTAATGAAATGACTTTATACGTAGTACCCAGCTTATCGCTACCCCTCTATCTAGGAATAGACTTTTGGTCGAAATTTAGCATAGCTCCCCATGTCATCAGTGAGTTGTTCGCCGATACCAGAGAGACCTTTCCTACTGAGGAGGCAACCAAGTTGCCACCGCCATCTCATGAGTTGAGCGAGACTCAAACCCGACAGCTAGAAGCAGTTGTCTCGAAGTTCCCCTCGTTCACAAAACTAGGCTTGGGTACACATCATCAAATCGATCTGCCTTTTCAAAAGCTATATGTAGACTTTATGGGTCCCTACGTACGTACGAAAAAAGGCAATTTATTCATATTCATTGTGTTAGATCAAGTGTCCAAATATGTTTTCCTCAAAGCTATGCCAAAAGCAACATCGAGATTGATGATTAACTTTTTGGAAAATGAAGTTTTCCAAAAGTTTGGAGTACCGGAGTATCTACACAGTGACAATGGAAAACAATTTGTCTCACAGGAATTTGCTAATTTCCTTTCTAAGTACGGCACGACTCATATCAAAAATGCTGTCTATTCGCCGCAGTCTAACTCATCCGAAAGAGTGAACCGAACAATCTTGTCTGCCATTCGAACGTATCTAAAGGACGACCAAAGGGAGTGGGATAACCATTTAACAGATATCCAACAAGCAATATGTACATCGGTGCATCAATCCACCGGTATGACCCCTTTTTATATACTCTTCGGTAGGCACATGACGACGCATGCGAATATGTACCATTTGAGTAGGAAGCTTCAAGCACTTAACGAAAGTGAAATTGAATATTTGCCACTGTCTAACAGATTAGAGCTTATCCGTGAAAAAGTTAAGTCAAATTTACATCTCGCATTCAAACGAAATGAGAAAGCATACAATTTGAGATCCTCGATTCGAGTCTTCAAGCCAGGAGAGGAGGTGTATCGAAGGAATTTCGTTTTGAGCAACTCTTCAAAACATTTCAATGCTAAACTCAGTAAAAAGTTCGTTAAATGTAGGATTGTAAAACAAACCGGAAAGTCTACATATCTCATTGAAAATACTCAAGGCAAACCTCTTGGAGTATACCATGCAAAGGACCTAAGACATTAACCATCTCTGTGACAAGATTCCACTACGTATAGGCTAAATGCCATAATTATACACCATCGCCCTTCGTCATCGTTAAATTCGACCTTAATCGCACTTCGTAATATGGGTCACCCCTCTGAGATTGCAACGAATAAAGAATGAAAACACTGACGAGAATGCACTCCTTACGATGTCTTTAACGAAATAATAAGAGTTGCATATTCGTAGGCATAGTTCGAATAAAACTAATTGCACAGTGCTGCCAAAATTATGGTTCTGCATTTCTAAATTGCTAAAGCTTTAGGCAGGAAGTTAATTGTAGTAGATTTATTTTCTATAAATTTGTAAATGCATTTGAAGTTAAAGAATGGGAGGTCGCCAAATGGTTGTGAATTAGGGACGATGTGGGAAAATGATAAAATGAATAGGCAAATAGAATTTATGATGTAGTCTATATTGTAACGAAGTTGTGCGTATATGAGACCAAACTACCACGGATAATCTAAACAAAAAAAGTACTCATTAGTCTTAGCTCTTTTCAGGGTGTGGGTCGATAAGACTTTCGCGCCTATAAATATCTACCCTTCGATGTAAAGCCTTCCGTTCTTCATGTATTTTGAGAACACGGGTTGTTCGCAAAATCCATGGATTTGTAGCGTTCACCTTTAAACGAAATGGTTTCGATTGAGATAATTCCGAGCAACTTTGCTCGTTATTTTATTACTCGCTAGTTCCCCAGGCCACAAAAACAGCCGCTGCAACTACATTTAAATGTCACCCACTTCACATCGGAAGTGCGACGGCCATCAATGTCCCATACAGTAGGTACCTAACTGGTATAAAAAGCGACTGTGTGAAAGCTCGCCCTTTTTTTCTTTGATTGGCTTCGACGTGGTCAAACGTGCGTCGCCATATTGCCAAAAAAGTAATTTACTCAGTTTGTGGAAAAAGAAAATATTAAAATTTTTTATTAAACGTTTCTCACGGTGGAAATGTTAAATTGCGCATAAACTATTGCGTAGTGTGCAACCGGTACTGCGCAGTCCACGGGAATTCCACCCTGCAGCGACAACGATACTTCACCAGAGCACACCACAGGTTTATATCTAGTAGGATCAAGCACTCTCAGAGACCCACCAGATAAGGCGGCCTCAGGTGTCCCACTCTACCTCCACCAAGGATTGCTTAGTCCGGTAGTGAGATAGGCACCTGCAGCGCACCTTTTCCACGGTTTTTTTTGCCCCTGCGCAAGGAAATCCAAATTTACCTCGTGTGTTCTGGTACAAGGACACGAAGTCTGTGCGTAATTCCGTAGTCATATATTTTATCTACATATATATATATAGACTTGTGTGCCTCGTTCCGATGACAACTTTTGACCCCTCCGAGGAGGTCGGAAAAACACGTCACAGCATCGTCAACCACAGTGATTTAGCCGTGGTATGCCCCAAACTGCCTGGAATTAGCAGTATTATAATTTCATCTGCTCACGTTGCTGCTACTGTGCAGACCGAACAGTGACAGTGACTCCACAACCGCACGTCACCCTGCGCGACGCAAAACCAAGTCACCAATAAGGCGATCCGATTTTCAACCAAGGATAACACCGCAGTTGAGTTACGTGACCTGCTCTGCTGGACAAGCAAACCCCCATATCAACATAGGTTGGGATATTCCACCGAAGACCATCCATCGAAAAATATATATATATATTAAGCAAGTAGTTTATGTATCTGTACCTCAAATGAATCGTTTACAACCACAAAGGTAATGTCAGTCGGATATCACTTAGAATCCATATATTATTTGTCAGAATGCCCGAAGAAAATATAAACTAAATCTTAATTTCAGCCAAGTAAGCCAGCCTTTTATAACATCCAGACGATTTGTGCGCACAAACCGGAGGAGCAAGCAGTATTTTCCGGCAACAACATCAGTCATAAGAAAAAATGAAACAACTGTAAGTTCATCACTTTATATTTTCCTTTGGCATCCTTTTTTCGTCTTAGGCATTTGTAAGAGACCATAACCATTTTTTTTTGAGTAAATAAGTATACTTATATATATATATTCTAACTAACTTCGATTTTTGTGGAATAATTCTAAACCTTTGCGCTAAGGGATACAATAACTTTTCCATCGTAAGGTACGGTTCGGTCTCAAGTAAAAATGGTTATAATGTTAACTAAACATAACCGAATATAATCACTTTCAAACAAAACTGACATACCTTTATATATAAAAAAAAGAGAGAATTATCCTTTTGCGTTTAAACTATATTATGCCCATATGGTTTTAAATATATTATTTTTTTTTTTCTTGTATTGGAACAACCAATTTATGTCTTACGTCTTTTCCATTAAAATGAAATCTCATATCATGACGATTTAAGTTTTCTTATTTTGGTGATAGTGTGGTGATCTAAAACAGGGATGTAAGGTACATACAGCGTAAACTACCTTTTTTTTTTGGGGTTACCAACAAAATATATTGGCACTTGGTAACCAAGGCGACAATGCCCCTTGGACATTGTATAAGGGTGGGATCCGCCAAAAGATGACCTTAGATCATCGTCTGTCAATACTAGCCGACAGTTTTATGTTTCCTCTTGTCTCGTTTATTTTTGTGGTTACGGGTCCGGGTTACCTTACCTTGTAGCGGTAGATATGTAATGTTACGTTGCATTACATTATAGGTCTCTCATGGGAATTTATGCATCGAACACTAGACATTACCAATCTTTTTTTTTTGTTCGGCACGATAAATTTATTTTGTGGACCAAATGGACAGCAGGAAAGAACCAACCCCACCGACGAGCTAATTGCCGGAGCATTTCGCAAGCGTGCCGACTCTCTGCCCAGGAGATGGAACTTCGGTTTCAAACCATCATTTCTCCTCCCAGTCCTGGTAAGATGCAATAGTATCTTTTCCTTTACAACATGCATCCAAGCAAACTCGTTCATTTGCGCAGAATTACATTTCTGAAATCTCACCTGGGTCGGCCAGGAAAACCATCGAAACTTTTGACGGCAAAAATGTCTCAGACGTCAGACCTGGATGATTATTGAAAATAACTTACAAAATCGTCACCAGAAATAATGGAGACCGGAGCTAGTTGGTCTCAGGGACAAGTTGACTGGTTGTCTCACTGCCATTTATTTTAAAGAGAAGAGATGAATTTTATGTCCGTTCTTGTTTTTACATTCAATACCGATACCGTTTAGTCTCCTTTTGTATCTCGTCGCCAGTGCATGCCATTCAATAAATATTAAGGAAAAACGATTTTTTGCTACCGTGAGTTACTTTTTTTCTCTTATTTTCCTCTTTCCGGCTGTTTTTAAGCGTCTGGCGCAGGTTTTTTTATATAGTGTATGTATGTATTAGTTTTCCATGTATGTCTTTTATTTTTAGTTATTTTCTGTTTTTGTTTCTGAAAAATCTTGTTATTTGCCAGATGGTCGGGCGGGGCTAGTTGACTCAATAATTTTTTCAGCATTTACAGAAAACCCGTACAAATCCTACACAGGTTTGTACAAAAGCTTCAAAAGAAAAAGGAAGAAAATCCTAATAGTGAATTAAGTGAATAAAGTTTGGAAAAAGAGGATTATTCAAAAACTGTTCAAATATTTTGAACACTGTTTAGATGAATATTTTTAAACAACCAACAATCTTTAAGGTTTTTGCAAGATTTCAGTTTCACACGGCGTGGGTCAACTTACCCCATAACGTAAGTCCGGTACCGGGGTTAGTTGACACAATCGAGGTGCTTTATTAAACTTCAATAAATCATTGTCCTCACGTTGTTTCTCTTTTTTAAATTGAATAACTTTGTTTGTAGGCGCAGTGGCTTAGTGGTTAGTATGTTGGACTACTAAGCGAGGGGTCGAGGTTCGAATCCCGCAAAAACCCAAATTCCAACTTAGGGTTTTTTTCACTGTGCCACCTCTCGCGAACGTCTGACAAACATCCGAGAGTACAACACAACTGTCTTGAAAGAGCTTCTCAGTTAGCCGTTTGGAGTCGGCATAAAATTGTAGATCCCTTCCATTCGTTCCAAAAAGAAAAAACTCACACAAAACGAATGGTTGCGACAAGCAAGGCCTAGGGTCCCTCCGGACCTGTTGCGCCAACTATTTATTTATTTTTAACTTTGTTTAGAAAGACCAAAGGATGCTTGTATTAATGATATTTGAACTGTCTTGATATCAGGCTTAGTTCAAGAGAAAAAAAAAATGCAAATTTCGAGGCAACTAGCCCCGGTCTCCCCTACGATCTTCTTAAAGTTTGTTGCAGTACTCGCACCCAGGTGCAGCCGATGACATAGCAAAAAAAAAACTTGTAAGCTGTTAGGGGTGCTGTTTGCGACTGGAGGTATATAGACGAAATGCTGTATGCCCTTTTAGGGGATTTGAATTTTGGCCGAGTCGAACGGAGACCCACTTTGTCACAAGCCCACATCCGGCCTGGACTGTTTTTCAATTTACAGTGACCACCAGGTTACGAATAAAATGACTTTTGCATTGCCTTTTTCACCCGCTTCGCAAACAACACTGCGGATTTTATAATCTTACAAAAAATTGTCATTCCATTCGCTAATTGGACAGTAGGCAGAGCAAATATTTTAAGAAGAAGCTACGTGAATCCTTATATGGTTTGCATTGGTTTTTATATGTGTGGCCTCTTAAATGCGAAACATATTCCCATTGAAACAACACTCTTTTGTCGATAAATATTTCACACAACCCTTCTCCGTTTTGCGTTTCATAAATTAAACGCATCCACTAATCTGAAACTGACATTGAAATCCCGTCAACATTGCTTAAACCACCCCCACAAAATCACATCGCATTCAATCAAAGTGGTGTCCCAATTAATCACCATAATTGCATAAATATTCACACATTCGGCCCACACATCACCAGCGAGCATACATTTAAAAAGCTGGCTCAAATTTCTACTTTCATAATTAATCGGGTTTAATGGAAAAATCATCGCACATCGTGCACTATGCGCTTAAATATGATTAATATTCGGTGTCGGTGAGCGGTGGCGTCGGTATCGGCTCCGCACTGCTAATACTGATGGCATCAAAGGTGTTTTCCACGATTCTGTATAAACACCGCAATAAATGTCTAAATAGCACTTAATAGAATATTAAAACCACCACCAGCAAGCACCGACGCTGTTCCATCATTATAGCTGCCAGAAATAAAACCAACGATCCGTTGCCAAACAATAATGCTGAGCGCCATCTCCCGCATACTATACCGAAACTTAATTAAAATCTCATCAAATATTCTATACAATTCCACATCCGAAGGTAGATTTCATTCATTTTGAATGGGTAGCGCGCAGTGTGCTGTGCGGACCCCAAAAATCCGTTTACTCCCTCGAATAACCATCAAAAGTTCTCTGTATATACCTTTCTTTTTTTTTTTTTCTTTTTTTTTGGTCGCTTCAAAACCGAGCGCCACCTGCAGTGCAGAAAAGAACAAAAACCGACTGGAATTTCCAAAATTAGCTACTACAAGTGATGGTCCGGTCCGGCCGGCCACATGGGACACGGGAATATATTTAGGCATATCGTTTAGTTTAGGCGAATGGATGTAGTTAGAAATTCAGAAAGTTGCGCATCCTTCCGGCCAACATTTGCTATTATCATTCCAATTATGATTATACCTACTAACATCATTCAGGGTCGTTTACATTCTGCCTTATATTTAGGGGGCATCAACAAACATTAATGAAGTCTAAATTGAGATGTTGGATGTAAGAACATGAGCACGGGTAGAGATACGATCTGGTCAGTGGTGTTCGACAACCTTTTCCTGATTGGGCGATTAGAGATGGTAGTTGGATGGATAGTTGTATAAGCGATTACAAGGATGGTTGGGTATAATTTAAAATTTAGTCACAAAAGTTTAGCAGTTTAAATCAGTTGAATTAGAATCGGTTGGTCATTTGTTTTGCGGTTTGAATCTTGGGCTTATACAAAGTGGGTGCAGGATCCCACCATAATATGTTTTTAAGTGAATGTGCATGATGACGATGATAATATTTTAAATAGGCTTGCAGGCTGGCGAGTCATTTGACTGATTTGAAGTGGGCCAAATTCTACCAATAGAGCTAGAACAAAGCACTTTTCCAAAGGTTCAATATATTTTCATTCACTGAGAGGTCAACGTGCGATGTATTGCGTTGTACACATAGGTTTAGCACTGTTTTTCCTAAAAGCCACCGACACTCACGTAAGAAACGAACCAGTTAAGCAGACAACAATTTGTATAAACCAACTTTAGACAAAGTCTTCGGAAGAATCCACACACTAGTTTTATTTTTTTTTATAATTTTACTCGCGCTCAAGGGGTAATGAAAATGAATACCCTTATAATGTGGGGCACAGCGCGGCATTCAAGTTTTTTTTTTTTTTTAGGAAGAGAAAGAGGGATAGGAAAGAGAGGAAAGAGAGGATATTCTCCATGAGTGGCGTCCTAATAGCTAGGGGAGAATTGTTGATATTTGTGTTCGCTTATAATTCACTTAAACTTATTCGCAGTTTTTTATTTGTGAATATTAAAGTAAAAGTCCATTTCCAACTTAATGCCTTCATCGATAAACAAAATATGTGTTCCGGCGACACACGCATCTATCCGATCACATGCACATGGCCCTATTTCATTGAAGATGCAAATATGGAGATGCAGTATCGGTGTGAAAAGGCAGCAAGACTAAAATATTTTTGAAGACTGTTACGTTGGGCTGCCTACGTCCCACTTCTTAACACTTTGTTTCTTCGAAACAATTGTTAAGAAAAAAAAAAACACTAGATTTACTGGGTCTTTCACAGCTTTCTTTCTTTATTTTGATCTATTATTGAACACCACACGGTATAGTTACAAGAAGCATAATGAATACGAGAGAACACAACGTACTCTTAAGGACTATTCACATGAGGGTGAATTGCGAATATGCGGATTGCAAACAAATCAATTGAATTGTATTTATGAACTTAAACATGATATTTTTTCTAACAAAGAAGCATTATACATATTTAATTAATTTAACATCTAATCTAAAAAAAATTGGTGCGACTGTATCTAACACTCCCGAAATATGTGTATGTGTAAACACCGTGCGTGCGGTATGTGTGAGGCTTGATACACGTCATTGAGAAAAGAGGGAATTGTAATAACCGTATTCTTGATATTTTATGAAATAACAATAATTTATTTTTAAACTCTGCGTGAGCCTTAACATGTCTGGGGTACTCTTCGTAGGGCGGAGTGACTACCTGGGGTTGTAAAACTTCATAACACAGCAACAGTAACTTTCACAAGTTTTTAGAACCAATGTATTTTAATTACTTTGAACAAATTAGCACAGCAACATCGACAGCGAAATCAACGTTAAAGTTGTCAAAAATTCGCTGTTGCTGTTTTAATCTGTTTCTCGCATTAGTTGTTGTCCAGCTGTGATTTCTGCGTGCCTGGTAATTCACGAAAGATTTGGCACCGAATTTCCTCGAGATATCCGTCACAGGGAATAAATGTGAGACCATCATATATGAAAAACATGCTTTATTTCACATCAAAAAAAAGCTGAAATTAATATGCCCAGCTAAATGCTAAATGTATGAAATGATAAAAAGGTATGCAATGATAAAACACAGTGAGGCATTTCCGTGACGCATTTCCGTCCCCGAAAGTTAAATGTGTGGAATTACTCCACCAGATTCCAATAACGCGCGCTTAGATGTTTACACATCAAAAAAACATCTCAATTGATTTAAATAGCTAAATTTACAATTACAGCAATTTTCCTGCTAATTGAAAATACCTACCTTCGACTATAACAGTAGGTACATTTACACCGGACCTAAATGTGGAATTTCAGCGAAATGTTGAATTTCGTCGCTACATTTTTGTATACGTTTGTCAAATCGAACAAATTTCTTTCCGAATTCCGTAGTTATTTAATGACTTTTCAACCCGCTGACAAAAAAAAAAAAATAGCTGTCGACAAACCAATCAATCAAACAAAATGAGTCGGAAATATATTTTAATATGTCTGAATTAGCACTTAAATTCATGTTTAAATTAACGCTGCTAAAAAAATAAACTCTTTGTGTTCGATCACTTCTGATTTCTAAAGCGTAGTACGGAGTTCTTTTGAAACGAAATTTTCCGGTGGTCTCCAAATGGACAGCGAAACGTCTGCGAAAAGACAGCGGAAAATAATTTTTGTAGATTTTCATCAGCTGATACACAAGTAGCAGTATTACCAGCACTGGCTATTTATCGTAATTTATGCTATTCATTTTATTTAACGTGTATGCCTTTTTCGATTGTTTGTCGCTGAAAAAAGTCTCTCAATTAGGAGCTTGGGTTGTCTTTTTTAAATCTATTATTACCTACCTAAAAATGTTCAGTTTTAATTTTCATATATGTGAGTTTTGATATTTTCGGCTTCAAAATATCTGAATTTGGCTCCACCCTCTTATGAAAGCTGGCAACATTGCAGCACAAATGCCAAGTTTTCGCAGGCAGTTAATGTAATAAATGTAATAAACATGTGCGAAAAGAGAGTGGAGAATTGTACCAAGGAATCTACCCACTTTTCCGACATGATTTCGCAGTAGCTGCGTACTGCAAAACGAAAAGGAGAGCAAACATTTTCGTTCATGATTTCGTTGTATCACTTTTGTATGGGATATTTCGTTTCAGAAAAACTGCGTACCACGCTTAAAAAAAAGAAAAAAGATTTGACTTCTGGTCAACACACATGTGAACAAGTCATGTACGTTGCAGTGCTACTAGGTCATTTTAACTACAGGGTGATAAAAACAAGAAAAAAGCGCCAAATGGAAATAGATTAGAAAAAATATGTACACATTCTCGACGACAAATCGAGCACGCAGTGCGTCTAGATACGATATGGTGGTCACCTATTGAATAATAGACTAAGCTTCGCTTCAGCCAGACTGTTCAATAGGCCTTCATATTGCTACGAGCATCCCCCGTCAGCAAATAAGTGCTGACTTCATACCTCACCATCTCAATACACATTGACTATCTGAATGCACCCTAAATTTGTGTTTAAGCTTAATTCAGTCTCATCATATCTTGTTGGATGTAATTTAAAATACATAATGCCCCAAATTCATCAACCATAGATACACCGTTTGGAGAAGAGACTTCCAGCAGCATGTGCATCATTTACATTAAAATTAAATCCATACTCCCTCTTGGAAATAACCGAGAAACAACTACCACATCCGACAGTTCATCGCATAAAATAACAAAACCATGCAATTTGGTTAGAACTCTGATCCACATCCGCCGGCCTAGCGAACCTCAAAAGGTGCACACTGTACAGCGGGGACAGCATGCACTGGCAGCAGTGGTACATGGTACTATGGGAAGTGGTAGAGCTGCTGTCCACCACTCTCGCACAGCATGAGCTGAGCAGGATATTAGAATTTGGTATATTGTTTGGTGGAATCCTTGTGGGCTTCCTACAGATCGCATTGTTTAACGCTATATGCACAGTGCACCGTTTTCACTAGGGTGCTATGCACGGCTTGGATCGGCTCGGCTCAGCGCTCTGCCTTTTATTTACGAATTATCCTGTACGAGCGAACAATGTGCTAATAAATTTCGCCATGGATGCCTGAACTCATACATGCACGACATCCATACAAAAGCTGCCTCACTAACGCAATATATTTGGAAGTTTTCCCAACCCCAAGAACCACCAAAGCGACAGGATGAACGGCGAACAAAAAACAAGCTAAAACCGTTCAGATTCCAAAAGTGTACAGAGTACACATTGGAGAAGGCCCATGCTGCGGACGCGGCAGAGGACGATGCGAACAAACGACGACGATATAGGGTCTCCGTTGCACCAGGATAATGTGCAGAGTGCATGTGTGTTTCATTAAACTTCCAACCACCAATGCGCAATGGTGGGGTTGTGAGCTGCTGTGATCAGAGGCTTCCTCGCCTCGCCTGGCACTCTGGCAGACACACGTTAAGGGGGTGTGAGTAAGCGCAATTACAACGATTTTCGAATTGTGGTTTCCGCAATAAGGATTTTTCTGTGTTCACTGTTGAAACCCAGCCGGGCAGCAATCATCAGATAAATGTATACTTGTTCGCCTTCACTGATGATGGTGCGAGCACCCGAGCGGGGGGTACTGCGAGCTGGAATTAGATCACGATGGGGCAAGTGAAAAATCCAATTTAACTTTTCTTTTTTTTTTTTAATAACGAAGTAGTCCGTGTGCGACGTCTATTTGCAACCTAATTAAAGTGGTGAACTTATTCACTATTCACTTCCCCTCAAGGCTCAATCGTATCAATCAATCAACTTCTTCTCTTTCAAAAGCTAACCCTGCTGAGTAATACATATCCAGAAAAATATATACGAAGCGATAAAGTGAATTGAACAATACCGCACATTTTAGCCACAGCCGAAGGCTATATACGCAACCCCACAATCCATTTACGGTTCCACGAAATGCCAAATGGCATTCGTTCTTTTCTCCCCACATGAGTTGATATTATTTTGAAAATCATCTACTGGTATTTTTCAAAAAGCAAAAAGCCGCCCACTACACAAGCATTCGCATTGAATAAAGGGATTGTTCGTATTCCGCACAAAATGTCAAATATCCCATCGGAGGAGGCTGGAGTGAGAGGAAGAACGACAGACAATGAAGGCCCCTAATCGATTTCATTCTACCGCCCCTAATGTGGGTGGACTATACACTGTCCAATTGATGGAAATTTAAGACATCCAGTCAGCAGCAAGGACATGACTTTTATTCCCAGTCAGGTGCTGGTTTCGGAGTTTGCACTCGGTAATTTATAAAATAATTCCAGTTCAGTTGAAAATGTTGCCAAGTTCATAAGCTAGGCCAGCTTAAACGCATCACCATTCCCCCGATGCGGTCTCCATTCGGCAAGTGTTAATTTTCGGATCCTTTTGTTAGTTGGAGATATGGCAAATGTTCAAGGATATGCATTTGAAGGGTAATTAATTCATTTCGATAGGCATTTGGGTTATTGTGTTGGGCTCGGCCAAGGAAGACGGAACAATCTGGCTGCTTCTGTTCAACGCACACGAATACAAAACGTTACTCAGTTGGTGGGTCCTTTTGTCCCAGAGTGTATAAACTAAGATTAAATCTTTCAATGTACATCCTGCTATCTGTTGTGTCATTTTCGTTATTATTATTAAAATGTTCGTTCTGGCATTGAAGTTGTGGACAATCTGCCATAGGGTGAGGCTTCGAATTTAAATGTTTCATGTCTCAAAATTGAACTGTCAGTTGGGACAACATTTTAAAAGCTAAATTGAGTTATTGAGTTTTGCAGTTGCCTGGAAATTTATATAAATTATCTTTGAGGGAATTTCGGATACAGGTTGATTGAGGTAGGTTTTGTGGTATTTGCTAAATCTGTCTGACAAATGTATTTTCAGAATTAGGGATGTATTCAGAGCTATTGAAAATTAATCAACAGCTGGTGGGGGGTGGGTCCGTCTGCATTATTTGTTCATCAGAACAGTTGTGGCATCTTGTATGGGGTAAATTATGAAGTTGTCCTTGGGAAAATATTATGTATAAATAATTAAAGTTACCCATTAGTTCGGTGTACTCTCTCTCATCAATCATGCATATCTTACCTGAAAAGGAAGAATAAAATATTTTACCGATTAGAGAAGGGAAATGTAGTTGGTTAGTTTTAGTTTTAGGAGAAATTATTTAATGATCTCTGAAATATTAACTTAATTGGGCGAACTTTGAAAACATGAAGTTGAAAAATCCGACCTCTTTTTTAGGGGATGAAATGTTCAAATTCATTCAGCCAATTTATGTTGGAATAACTTAAAGTCTAAACCATGATTAATCAACAGTTTGGAGCAGGTGTTTTCAGTCTAGGATCACACAAAGAAGAGCTCATCCACCTGTTCGCAATGAACAAAGCTGTGGAGGCTAAACGAAGATGCGAATTTTCTTAGCCTATTTTGCACTGTCCAAAGCAATCTCAATGAGAACTAGGCTATAACCACCCCAATTTTAATACTGCACCAGGAATTATATTACCTTGAGACTACACAATAATACGGGTGATAAACGGAAAGAAATCAAATGGGGAGTTACTATCAGAAAAGGGTATTGAGCTCACACCTCCCTACAGCGTTTCATCTGATGTCATCGAAAGCACCATTCATAACTATGAAGGCGTATAGGTCTCAATCCCTGGAATGTCTTCTTTTTCTTTCTATTTCACTAGTACGTGAAAGTAACTTCTAAGTTGGCCTACGAACTTGAGTGCAGAGAGGTTGGCTTTTCTCTTTACCTTTTTTTTTTTTTTGTCGGAGGTTGTTACTATCCGATGAAGCACTCAGACACAACAACTGGTACATTGTACTGCCAAACAGACACCTTACATTTATGTACTTAGTTTTCCCGTCTTTCGAAGAAAGATGAGAAGGAGCTTCAGTGATGAAGAGCTTATATGTTCGGCACTCAACACGTCAGCCTCAAAGATCCGCCACCTGATGCGAGCAAAGGCAGGACAGCTACAGAGGAAGTACTCCGCTGTATCGCCATCCTCTCCACAGGCAGGACAGATGGTGGAGACGCTCAAGCCCAAAATATTTAAGTGTTTTGCAAAAGCCTGGTGGCCCGAAAGGACGCCCACAAGCAGTCTACAGTCGCTTCTCCTGAGAGACGGAAGGAAGGCCGCCGACCTTTTGCAGATGTCCGGACTCAGTTGTTTGGTCTGTCCACACTCAGCACAGCTACGCCACCGACACTCGTGTTCGCGAGAAAACCCAAGTATCAACGCAGGTTCAGGTTCTAAGAATTCTTCCTCTGAACTCAAATACCTTTAATATGAACAACGATTAGTCTTTCCATGGTTTTAGGGTCATCTAACTTGGAAACTTGAGGGTCTGGGAGATTAAGATGAACAATACTGCAAGAAAGTTGACCACCAAAGCCTATATTTCTTTTTTTCCTCAATAACAACAAAAGTGTTAAACTTTACTAACAACTATATAATAAACAATCACCTCTGGCACTTTATAGAAAATAGAGCTATTGCAAAAACAACGAATCGCATATAAATTATCACCTATCTATAGATCAATGGTATATTCCCAATTAAATCTAGAGCTTCAGAGGAAGTTATTTAGACCCATCATTAGTATGGTGGAAAAAAGTCACACAGAAAACCGCATTCATAAGCCCATAAAATATAAAGCATCTAGCATGTCTAGGCATTTCTGTATAAGCCCTAATAGGAATAAGATCCCTCCACATTTACATCAAAAAAGGATAAATGAAGGAGATAGACATCGGTGATCATTCGGAACTGGTGACCCTTCGACCGCCTCTCAAAACAACATGTTTTAACAGAAGATTCTCCACGGAGATCACTAAAAGAGAGGCGTGGGTTAGCAGTAGCCCATCAAACTATCAAAAAGGCATAAAGTGGTACACGGATGGTTCCAAAATGGACTCGGGCGTCGGAGCCGCCATAATATATTATTCGGACCAAGCCAAACTGTCTCGATACCAATGGGAAAATGCCCAAGCGTATTTCAGGCTCCATGCTCCATGCTCCATGCTCCATGCCATTGAAGAATTCGAAAGTCTCATCTACAACTGAGGTATAAAAGGCTCAAGCATCCAAATATTCACGGATAGTCAAGCAACTGTAAATGCCCTTAGCTAAGTCACCATTGACTCCAAATCAGTCTTAAGCTACTTCAGTACCCTCCAAACATTATACACCAGAAACAAACCAAGGTATGATGGGTTCCTGGCCACTAGGGAATGGAAGGAAATGAAGAAAAGCCGAGGAACAGAAGAGGTTCGGAAATACCTTTCACAGTACCTTATTACCTGTGCAGTCTCTAAATCAGCGGCTCTAAAAAGCTGGGAACACAATTTGATATGCTAAGACAAGGTTCTTCCTAAAGAAACACAAACTTCAAGTAAAGGAGTTTTCTTTTATTCGTTTTCTTTCTTATATCTAGGTTCTAATTAACAATTCAAAGTTTTATTTAATCTCTACAATTTACAATGATAGTTCCAACAAGTTCTTAATTAACACTGGTACGGCTTAAACTGGCCTTTATCCTCTGGTTGGTACTCGGGTGTGGCTCTGGTGGGTTTTCGACAGCACCGGCTATTTACAGGTAAACCATGCGGCAGTCCCGGCAATCCACAGGTTCGCTTTGCGGCAGTCCTGGCAATCTATAAGTCCATCTTGCGACAGTCCCAGCAGTCTACAGGTCCGCCATGCGGCAGTCCCGGTAATCTACAGGTCCGTCTTGCGACAGTCCCGGCAATCTAGGTCCGTCTTTCGACAGTCCCAGCATTCTACAGGTCCGCCATGCGGCAGTCCCGGCAATCTACAGGTCCGTCTTGCGACAGTCTCGGCAGTTTACAGGTTCGTCTGGCGACAATCCCGGCAATATACAAATCTTCGTTACGGAGGACTCGACAGTTTGCTAGCTACACGCAGGCCGAATACATCGTTCCAACATTAACTGTATTTCACATCAAATCATTAAACCTTTCAAAAATAATGTCAAAAAGATTCTAAATCGACCCTAGGTACCACGCCAAAAATCTAGTTGGCTAACAGGGCACCATGGTTTGCGATATCACCTAAACAAAATAGATGAAGCCGACTCTTCGCAGTACCGCCCATGTCTTGAAGAAGACAAAAAACTAAGACAAAAAACTTGTGTGAATGCCCAACCCATTGTGGTATTAGAAGTAAATTCTTCTTCAGGGAAATAAAAAGCCCAGAATAAGTAAAGACACCCTCTGCTAAAAGTATCATCAGCTTCATTAGGAAAGTAGAAACTCTAATAGCCTAAAAAATGTTTTCTGATCCTATGGCACAATAGATCTACCTAGATGGACGTGCCTCCTATCACAGTGGCGAGTCATAATAAACAAAAATAAATAATAATAATAAAGAGATTATTTCCAACAAAATGCGGTCGTCAAACTTCTAAATACCAACAGGAAATAAACCGCCCCCAACAGGGTTATGAGTGGTTTAGAAAACCTGCTGATTGAGATTTTGCCTATCCACTTCTTTAGCAATATAGCCCTAGGACTTGTCAGTCACGCAATCATATGTATCAAGTGACTACCTCAATAGACCAAAACTCACTTCTGACTCAAGATGGAAAATTGCTCAAACTACTTCTTGCAAGAGAAAAACTGTTCCGGTCTTAAGACCACCGAATTTTAGAGAGTGAATAGTAACATGCGTTGTGGCATCAATATTTTGCCCAAACATGTTTTCCCTCCCGTCCTATAGTGAATAATAAACCACCTATTTTGAAAATACTCTCCCATTGCTCATTATTTTTCGAAAACATTATAAAGTAAATACCAGCCTACGGTATTAGTATATGGCCATTTTTAATGCATTAAAATTACCAACTTAATTTTCTTTCGCTCCACGTGATTTAAATTTAATTGGCTTACGATTATTTGAATATCCTTTCATCCGCATCGTTTTATGCCTGCAGTGAAAATTGTCCTGAATCGTAAATTCAAAATGTAAATGTGGCAAGATTTAATTCGATTCACAATTCAACATCCATTAAACATAAAGTATATTTCCTTAATTGCGCAGAAAAAAAAAAGTGAAAACAAAATTAAGGCTATTCAATTCTTTCTATGATTATCATCATTATCATCATAATAACCCAAAAGACAACCTCACCCATAGCTTCCTGACTGATTTAAATATAATAATAAAAAAAAATCTTCGCAAAGAGTAAAATATTCCATTTAACAAAAATTGTTGTCATTGGGATTCGTCATTGTGCATCCACCCATCGGTGGATTTTTCAAGCGTCTGCCAAATTCAACACTCGATAAGGTGGAAAAATTAAATCAATTTACCAAATGAGACGATTTTTTTATTAATTTCACTGAGCCAAACGAATGAAATATTTTCTCCGCGACCAACTAGTGAGCAATGGAAATTACCGACTGAAACGAATCACGCCGTAGGAATGTCCCGACGCATATCGCGAAATTGAAAGGAATTTTCCAAATCATAGAATCCAAATAAAGTATGCTCCTTTTTTTTTCCAAGTAACGAACTTCTTTAGAAATTCATGGGAGGAGGAAATAATTAATTAAAAATCCGTTGGGTGATTTCCGAGATTAGCGCAATCATGCAGAGAGAGGGACGACGTTACCTTAAAAACAACAGCGCCACCTATCGGCTTTTATTCAAATCACACAATGAACTCTTAAGAGAATACATACTAAAGGTTTTTTTTACAATAAGAGGTGTTATTGTGAAAGGATATGGTCCTGTATGCGTGCTCGTGGTGGCCATTTGGCTGATGTTGTTTTTCATTATTAACGGCATAAATTCCTCTTATTATGAAATAAACATCCGATCATTTATCTGAAAAAAATACATTTTTCTTTGAATGCCAAAATAACCTCTTATTGGAAAATCCTTTATATTTAAACACTTGTATTCAATTTTAACAACATCGTTTGTGTATCGACAGTTCACCCAAAGTCCCAACCTATTCATACTGGTTCAAAAACGTTCACAGTCCCTCCAAATGAAGCCTTAGAACCCTGCATATTTTAAATGGAAAGCAAAATTTCCGTCACCCTTCTGCGCAAAATACAAATCTTCTAAACTATGGAACGAAATCTTCTAAGCCCGGAAATACCGCAATGCATACATACTCCACTCGATTGCAATAGGAAAAACTGCTATTGCTCATCACTGTGCTGCATTTAACTTGTGCATTTTTAATACCTAAGATAGATACCGAAAATCCTGTACATGGATTACAGCAGCTAAAGCCGCCAGGTTTGCTAACAGTCAGACAGGCAAACGGACGCAGGGGCAAAAGGGACTCACCTAGAGGCTGCTCTAGTATTTACTCTACTGATCAAATGAATCAAAGTTGATACCTAATGCCAAACTCGTTCGGTAGTCATAGAGGTATACAAGTTAAAAAAAAAAAAATTCCTCGCCCATCCATCTGCTGTATGTAAGAGTTCCAATTGAAGTCTCAATATTTCCCCCACCTATATACAGACAGTTGGATACTGTACTCTACTCTGCACAGAGAGGGGACACAAATCTTTGAACAATGTGCAACATGTGCGATGCCGTGCGTGTACCCATGTAATATGCTGTATCCGTTTTTTGTTCTCATTTCCAGGATAGGCAAATGGTACCTAGTCGGAACAACTGTTTTGCATTGTTTTTTTGTTTTTTTTTTTTTGTTCAGTCTGACTTCGAACGAGTGTATTGTGCTCTTTTGCAGAGGATATGCGAATTTAAGAATCAATGCGGGCGTTGGATGCATTCAGGACCCAACAATAACACCAAGAACAAACTACACGAGTACGGTTGGAATACAGAGTATAGGGCATGTGTAGATAGACAGGGCTTACAGAGATAGAGCGTGATATTAGGAGATACCTTTGCATCAAATGGCATCCTGGCGGAAAGGATTGTTTGCTTTGAAATGAACGTAATTTTCCGGTATTTTCCATTGTTAAACCTTCCATGTTGGAATTGTTTAATGGGGTCCTGAATTGTCTGCGTCATTCTTTGTCTTCATCGGTACCAAAACGGGAAGGGTACAGCTTGCATGGTACATCGTGCTACAGATTCGGTTTATACAAATACAAATGCATTAGTTGGTATTTTAATTTATTTATTTTTTTGTCGTAAGCGATTTGCATTGTCGAAGATAAAACGATACGAAGATTTTGGACCAAAAAGGCTGCAGTGCTTTATTGGAAGTATAAATTGCGTTTTGTATTTGTTTTAAGCGGTCTGCTTAAACGGTTTAGGAGCGAAGCTAAAGTAGTTTTTATGGTGGAATACTCGGCGGGGGGTCTTGGGATCAGCCCCTAGAAAAAAGCTACATTAAGAAGGTTTTTTTTTTCCATGGTGACAAACATCCGTGAGTTCGAGAAAGCTTATGAAATCGGCTACTCGGATTCGAAAGGTAGCAATTGTGCATTTTTTGACAAGGTCGACATTGGTATATATTCCTCCAAAGCACGTGTCAAATGAAAATGATTAGATAACCGAATTCCGCAGTTCTCACGAAGAACATTTTTACAGAGATTATTCCGACTGAGCTCGTTTAAGATCCGATACGGACTTTGCACTCGGTAGGCAGAGGAAACAGGGATCGGCAAGAGGTATTCATCACGATATCGTCTCAATTAATTTCACGGATCCAAATAAATAAATAAATATTTGTATGAACACAGCCGTAGGGACCCTGAACCTAGCTTCTCACAACCATTCGTTTCATGCGAGTTTTTCGTTTTTAGGATGAATGGAGGGGATCTACAATTTCATGCCGAGTCCAAACGGCTAAATGAGAAGCTTTTCCATTACAATTACACTCGGATGTTTGTCAGACGTCCGCGAGAGGTGGCGCAGTGTGTTGGACTACTAAGCGAGGGGTCCCTGGTTCGATCCCCGAAAAAAATCTATAGATCTGCTGCTATCTCAAGGTTCTGTCTATGTGTTAACATTTGGTTGACAGTGGAATTTGCTGGCATTGAACTGCATTAATGACAAAAGGCCTTAGACGATCAAACAATATCCAGGTCAAAGAAACGGATTCCTGTGTAGCTGAAGCAGGTAGAAGAGTCTATTGTGGGGAAAACCATATTGATATTTTAATTTCCTCGTCTTGAATGCTCTTTTTACCCGACTGGACACAGGGAGGGTTATGTGTTTCGCGCGTTTCCTATGTACGTTCCCACGTGACGCCCTGTAGTCCAAACGGCTTGACCCGTAGTGTCATAGGCTGAACAAATAAATACAAAAATATAAATTAAAAACAATTAAAAAAGTTAATTTAAAAAAAAAAAAAAATCTGACTGACTGTAAAAAAAAAATTAAAAAGATTTAAACAGGACACTTTCAAGTATAACTTATTGACAATCGGAGACTACCTACACAATCTGACAAAAATATGTGCAGCCTCCGACAGCCAATTAGTTAAACTTGAAAGTGTCTTGTTTTAATATTTTTAAATCTTTTTTGCAGTCGGTCGGGTTTTTTGGTTTTGTAAATTAACTTATTTGAAAGTCGTATTGCATCAGTCGAAAATATTAAATAATTCTGT
This sequence comes from Cheilosia urbana, assembly GCA_946477585.1. Taxonomy (NCBI): domain Eukaryota; kingdom Metazoa; phylum Arthropoda; class Insecta; order Diptera; family Syrphidae; genus Cheilosia; species Cheilosia urbana. Next base: position 155,130,977 of record OX297854.1, read on the forward strand.
CGACCAGTAGATACCTAAATTAATCAGAAAAAGAATATTTTCTAATATGCCTCAATTTAACCAAATTAATTAGCAACTGCTCCTTCAAATAATAGTTTAAAAAAATATTTCGCTCTTTTGAGCAACACAATTTATTTGAAGTATTGCCAATTAGTAAGCAAATCTACCTGCAGAATAGTTGCAGCCACGTCAACATCAAAAAATAGTAACGGGTCAGGTATGTCACCCAGAAAGAACCAGCTACTTTGTATTCTACCAGGAGATATCTCAAATCTCATTATGGCATATCCCTCTTGGAGCTACTTGAAGTATTTTTATTTCACTAATTAAGTCGTTCGCCCAACGTTTCCATCTGTCAACCAAAGGAGAATGCAAAATACCGACCAGTTACGGTTTGATGGTATATACCGTAAAAATATCATAAAAAAATGCAAGACATGCAATGTTTCAAAGACCCGTACACCGCGCAACGATGAACTTGCAGAATGATGGATATCACCGAGACGAGGTCGCAGGATGCCATACTTACAATTGTCGCATTTTCTTCCAATTCCTCCTTTATCTCCTAAGAAAATTTTCTAGTTAATTAGAGTGAAGCGTCCACAAGGACGCATTCTTTGTGCTGTACCATCTTCCACTTTACTATAGCAACTCATTTTTTTCTCGTCCTTTACGAGCATAAGGACATTTTTTCCCAAATTTTCTTGTTTGTGATTTTATTTTTAATTTGCTTGATAGAATGGTACCAAAAATTAACAAAACAGAACAACAGCATAAAGGAACTTTCAAATAACTTTCCCACTGCATTTTGTGTAAAGTTTTTTGGACACGACGAACGTGAAAGATTTTTAATTAAATTAATAAAGAATGAGAATTTAATGAATTTTATAATATTTTCTATGAATGACAAAGGCAGGAGGGCTGTGTAAATATCAATTTTAGTTTTAAGGCTCTAATGGTAGCTAAACGGAACCTTATTCCTGGAGATAGACAGTGGCGATTCCTCTCAGTTAGCTAGTTTAGCGGCGCTAAGCCAAGAAAATATGCCAAGAAAATAAATTCTTTGAAATATATTTTATACGCAAAATGCAACAAGTGACGAAGTTAAAATTATTATGAAGATTAATAATTGCAACAAACAATGGAATAGGTACTAAAAAATAAAACTATCTACATTATTTCCAAATCATATTTTCCTACCCAAACACACAACACATTCTCCCATACAAAAATGTTCTCTTCAAATTTTCTTTAGCGTTAAAATTTGCGATACCAACCATATTCCCTGCATGCACACACACAGTCCACACGCACAATCCAAAACTCTCTTAAAAAATGTCTCCCGCTTGTAGGATTTTAGCGCAAGAAATTGCGCTACCAAATTTCATACAATCTATATGAGGGTGTTTGACTACCAGTCGAAGCAAAGCCCAGTTAAATAAGCAGAAGGGATAGCGCAAACATTTGCGATAAACCGAAAGTGGATTGTATTGTATTGTAATGTGTATTAAGTAAGCAAGCACATTGTTTGCGTTCTCTTTTCTTCTTCTTTTTTTTTTGTACATACTTTCGTATGTTTCTCTTTCTAGGGAAATTGCAGTAAGCTAAGAATCTTAAAAGTTAAGTGCGAAATTTTGTAATTTATTATTTTATACCTATTTGCGTGGATTATAAATGTGAGTAAATAATATATTTGTGGTGCTTTCTAGTTTTTTTTTTTTTTTGTGAGAAGTGAGATGGAAGTAACGCAAAGGGAGAAGAGTAATTTCATATAGATCATAGTGAAATATTCATAACTTTGTTTTGTGCAAAAAGTCCCCAACCGCTAATGTGACAGTTATTGTAAGATAGACATTAGTTTTGTTTCATTCCATAGGTACAAAATTTTAACGATAAATAAGGGAAAATTACTTTCTCGTATTTCAAAGCAAATGCTATGTTTTTATTTGCTTGTTTCATATTATTTGAATAGGAACATGTACCTAATTATTAAAATAAATAATAGGTTAGACATAAAATGAAATCTGCAACAATAACTGCTAAAACAAAATCCATAATTGAAGATCTACAAGGTGGGCCAAAAGAAGTCATCCGATATTGTTTGGCTCTCATTTTTTTTCTAAATAAAACATCGATTCTGTTTTTTGATTACATTTGTTTGAACCTTTCGAGTTTTATTGGTCAAGTCCAGAAGATTATATCGGCCGTCACAATTAATTGCCATACGGGCTCGTTTTATGGCATTTTTCATCACTTCGGCGAGAACTCCGGCGACAGATTCTCGCACTCGTGTCGAATGTTGTCCTTAAGGGCTTCTAGGGTCTCGGGTTTGTTCACGTAAACACGGGACTTCAAAAAACCCCACAAAAAAAAAAAGAAGTATGGAACGGTTAAATCGGGCGATATTGCGGGCCAGTGCAAACCGCCAAAACGAGAGATGGGGCGACCAGGGAACGCCGCCTTTAGAATATCGGTTGTGGCTTGCGCAGTGTGTGCCGTAGCTCCGTCCTGTTGGAACCACATGACCTCCAGTCCTAATTCGTCCAATTGCGGCAGAAAAAACGCTGTTAACATGGCCCTATAGCGCGCGCCGTCCACTGTTGTCGTTTGACCAGCGGCGTTCTCGAAAAAAATGGCCCCATGCACCATGCAGTAACTTTGAGCGGGTGTAATGGCTCCTCGTGCATTACTCGAGGATTTTTGGTGCCCCAGAAGCGATAGTTTTGCTTGTTCACGTACCCGCTGAGGTGGAAATGAGCCTCATCGCTCATTATGATTTTGGTCGAAAAATCGAAAATTCGAAATTATTCCGCGTTCTTGGGGAGTGCATCGCATGGCTTGTTCACTTGTATTCTACATCTGTCTAGTCCACAAATGTCAAAACAGATTTGACATTGGCGGCCATTTGCAAAAATAAGAGCATCCTTCCAATAGGGTGATTTTTTGTTGGTATTAGAGAAACCATTTGGAACGCGATCGTCGATCGTGCCCAAAGCTATAAGGTTTAAAATCAACGCATAAGGACCGTAATAGAGAGTATAATAGAAACTTTAATGAAAACCAGCATTCCTTTTACCCTAACCATTAGCTGGAAAAACTGAAATATTTCTATTTACTGAACGGGAAACAATTTAGTTACTATCCCCAAAAAAACAATTTTCCTGAAGAATTAATTAAAAATGTAATTGAAAGCTACCCGAACATATTTGAATTCACTGAATTAAAGAACGAATTGACTGTTTTTCTATGAAAACACAGACTCTGTACAGCCAACAGGTACAAAAGGAGTTTTTGAAAGAGCTGAAAGAAAGTAGCTAACCCATTGCTTAAGACAAGGAATCGCCACTGGAGATAGAACCCCTCTTGGGGCTCTTTATGAATGCCCTGGGAAATAGCTTTATTTCTTGTGGGTTTTCTTTTCCTCGTCATGATTTTTTTTTTTTTACATGAAATGGGATTTCCGAGGCGCCGTATTTTTAAACTTGTTTAAGATTAAGTTAGAAAAGTTAGAAAGTTTTTTTTTCCCTTCCATCTGTAGGTAGGTAAGTATTTTCTACATAGCTCTAGATTCGAGATTAAGGCACACAACAAAATATAAAAAGGCGTTACTGGGTAGTGGCAATCACTTATACGAGTTTTAAGTGTGGGTTGTTTGCAAAGCACTCTCAAGAAAGTCTGCCCGGAAAATAAAGCTAAATAAAAAATATTTCTTGTTCTGAAGAAGGATGAAATTCCATGAAAAAATCTGCTTATGATCCTTGTGGTTGTAGCTAAGAATTGGGTTTACAAAATGTGTCATAATGCAACTAAAAATTTAAGCAAAATATTTTATGGGGGAATTATTCACCCCTAGCGAGGTATCCGTTCGGAGAAAATTCCGATACGAAAGTCGAATCCGATCGGAACTCAAATTGCGTTCGAAGTATCCGCTTTGGAACAAAATAAATGAAGCAAATAGCAATTCGTTATCGGGAGGCTTCGGAAAAAATGTGCCGTGTGGTTGTCAAAAGTAAGTGGTATAACGCGGTTCCACGAACTGCGAAAAGGTGCGCTTTATGCCATCGGAGAATTTTTCCGAAAGTCGTATCGGAACGGATACCTCGAATGGAATTTCTCAACACTTCTCTACAGATCGGAGAAAATTCCGTTCCGAAAGGATACCTCAATAAAGGTGATTATATATAAAATTTATAGCGCCGGTAACTTTGCACCAACTGTTTGAACAATATTTTATGGAAAAAGTATAGAGAAACAGATGTAAAGGGTGGTTAATTTAATTTTAAGGGCCGATGTTGAATGTTAGCCACACCTAAATGACAAGACTTTTTCTGCATTTCATTTATCATTTCTCAATTTCAGACAAACTCAATTTGAACCATGGAAAGACATACAATCGAGCAATGTGTTAAAATTATTCAGGCTTATTATGAAAATGGGCAACAGTGGATGATAAATTTTCGAAGAAAATCATCTTCAGTGATGAGGCTGGCGGCATCATCGGGCCGTATTTTTTCCAAAATGAGGCCCGTCAGGCAATTACTGTGAATGGTGTTCGCTGTCGTGAGATGATAACGAACTTTTTATAGCCCGAATTGGAAGATATGGATGGGGACGATATGTGGTTTCAACAGGACGGTGCCACTTGCCACACAGCTAACGAAATAATGGCTCTTTTGCGCGACAAATTCAATGGCCGTGTTATCTCACGTGGTGGCGATGTCAATTGACCGCCAAGATCATGTGATTTGACACCGTTGGACTTCCTTCTTTGGGGTTATTTGAAAGAAAAGGTGTACGGCGATAAGCCAGCAACAATTATGCCTCAGCGTCATCGAAAATTTGGACCATCGGATGTGGGTGTGCCGCGGCCATTAGGCCGATATTTTGTTCTATACATAATTCAACCATACCAATATTATCATAATAAAAAGATATGACAGTAACTTCCTAAATAATTTGTGTTTTATTCAAAATCAACATCCCTTAAAACTTAACCACCCTTTATATCCGCTGCGTTTGACGTTTTCTGTATAAAAACTATAATAATGACGAAAATATTAATACACGCACTGTATTATGATATCATCAACCACAAAAAGTTTGAAAAATAAAGGGTTCGGGCAATTGCTAATCAGTTTTTGTAGCGTATAAAAATAGCGTTTCTAAGATGGGATGAAAAAAAAACCTTCGCATTTTTCAAAAACGAAAGAACTAATGGGAAAGCTAAAAGTTTGGTTTATGTTACTCCTGTTCTTCCCATTAGAAACCTTTGAGAACATAAAAAATAAATAGTTGGCGCAACAGGCCCGGAGGGACCCTAGGCCTAGCTTCTCACAACCATTCGTTTTGTGTGAGTTTTTCATTTTTGGAACGAATGGAAGGGATCTACAATTTTATGCCGACTCCAAACGGCTAATTGAGAAGCTCTTTCAAGACAGTTATACTCTCGGATGTTTGTCAGACGATCGCGAGAGGTGGCGCATTGGAAAAAAAAAACCCTAAGTTGGAGTTTGGGTTTTTGCGGGATTCGAACAACAACCCCTCGCATAGTAGTCCAACACACTAACCACTAAGCCACTGCACCTACTTTGAGAACATAGTGTACATTTTATGATCTTAGCAGCATTTATAACAGTTTGGGTGAATTTTTATATTGGCAGTACGTCGTTGACAGTCGGTCATCCTCTAATTATTTACAAGGCGCCTGTCCATTTGCGAGTACTTTCGCTAGTAAACTGTCGAGAGTTGCTCTCAATTATAGCTTTCCATTTGAGAGTGAAATGTTTGATACCTTAACATCGAGAGTTTTTTGTGAGATTTCTGAGAGTAAATTTGCGGATATTAGTACCTACTCTCATACCCATATCCATATCCACTAGACTTTAGTTACCGGCTGAGAGCAGACATCATGATGTCTTATACGAAAAAAGTTTCATCAGCACTTGTTGTTGACATTGCTGTCAAAGGTGAAAAAAGTATAAAAAAAAAAATACTTGCTGGTTAAACCCATAGGTGGATCGTCGACGTCAATTTGGTGCGGGATATAACCTCACAAGAGAGCTTCAAACCGAAGATTCTCAATAATTCAGAATTTTTAATTTGCATTGGTTGTCTAGTTGTCGAGTGAAATATATAATACAATCCGTTGGACCGACAATTTAAAAAAAAAAACGAAATGAATAGGGAAAGCCTCATCAGTTCTGGCTCCACTTTTTCTTCTCTTTGTTTTTTTTTTTTTTTTTTTAATTCTTGAGTCAACTGTGTACAAGGTGGCGCAAAAGTGATCCTTCTATCAGAAAATGCTATAAATTTTGCGATTGGCCCCTGATGTCAGTTCTGTTTTGACATTTGTGTAGTAAAAACATGCGAAATACACGTTAATAAACCATGTTACGCTACACTGCTCCAGAATGCGGAATATTGGTGACTATTTATTTGAGCAATAATCGGTCGGTGACTTTGGCACAACGCGAATTTCGTCGCAGATTTCCTAGCCGTCCAACGCCTACTGGTGAAACACTGCGACGTTTAGCCGCTCGCCTCCAAGAGACTGGCACAACACGAGATGCTGCCAGGCGTGGCAGACCCCGGAGTAGCCGTTCTGCAGAGAATATTGCTGCTGTAGCCGTGCCACGTGCCACGCAAATGGGTATCATTCGACGGTCTTTACAGCGAATTTTGGTACAAGATTTGAAGATGTTTCCGTACAAAGTCCAGACGGTGCATCAGCTGTTAGCTGCTGACCGCCAATCGCGTCTAACATACGCTCAAGCCATCCTTAATCACCACCAAGAGGAAGATGATTTTTCATCAAAAATAATCATGAGTGATGGGCCCATTTCCATCTTAGCGGGTACGTAAATATAATCTCCCGTTTTGGCGATTTGCACTGGCCAGCAAGATCGCCTGATTTGACCGCTTCAGACTTCTTTTTGTGGGGCTTTTTGAAGTCGCGGGTTTATGTCAACAAGCCTCAAACTCTTGCAGCTCTTAAAGACAATATCCGTCAAGAATGTGAGGACCTATCACCGGAAGTTTTGGCCAAAGTGATGGAAAATGCCATAAAAAGGGCTCAAATGACAATCAACTGTGGCGACGGCCATATACATAACATCATATTCTCGACTTGATATAAAAAAAATTAAAAGACCAAATAAAAATAATCCACAAGAAGAATCAAAGTTTTTCTTATTTTTTTTTTAAATTACAGCCAAAAAACATCGGAAGGTTATTTTTGCGCCACCTTGTATATAAGTACAAGAATGTTAAGAACTTTAAACAAATAGTATACAAAGTAAATTATCTTACCTGGTTAAGCTTGATTTATATTTTTTTTTTTTTTTTTTTTTTTGAAGGAAGGAATGTATTCCAAGGAATGTCTTCGGATTCATACCTCGATATCAATTTTTTAACATTTTCAGCGTTCCCAATTGATGCGATACCCGCAGCCACCGACTCTCACAATACTAACACTATTTGAATTGTAGTTTAACTCTTAAGTGGACACAGGACACAAGCCTTTGCTACAGCTTTAAAATTCTTTGAAAAAACTGAATTCCTTTAATCTTGCCTGGGTTCGAGGGTATACTCGATTGATCGCATGCTGGTCGTTGGTCGTGGATTTTTAAATGCACTACTATTTTGAGCTCAAAGATTTTCTTGCCAATGGTCTCCGACAATGCGAATCAGTTTCAAATATATTTTTGACCTTATTCATTTTGATTAATACTCCAAGTCTCGATAGAATAAGCGTAAAAACTTTCCAAACCAAGTTCAATAGCTTACCTACGGCAACGGCTCTACCATGTCACCGAACTTTGCAAAGAGTCAAGAGTCAACCTGCTACCTGTGAACAAATAAAAGTCTATTCCAAATAGAACACACTCCGTCAAAGGTGAACACGTTTTTCCAGTCATTTTCCTTTTAGTAAATAAAAAAAAAAAAAAAGACTCACAAAGATCTACGTATTTTCAACTACCAAAATATTTTCACTGCTGGGATTTTCTTCGGCTTGGTTTCTGTTTCGAGAAATGGAAAAATGCCTCTCAAGCATTTCTTTTCATTTTGGAGGTCTCTGACATATTCCTTTGCAATGGAACAATGGTTTTTGTTGTCATTATTTCGGTGGGTCACCTCATCTTGTAATACCTTGCTCTTTGCCAAATGTGGTGATGGTCATTGTTCTTGTCTGAATAACAGCATCTAGGTGTTTTTCGTATTCTCAGATTGAAAGGAATGTACTTCCTTGTAGTGCCTTGTGTTGTATGTTTTATTCGTTAATTTGGCGAAAATGAATTTGCATAATTAAAATCAAGTTGTAAAGGGGTTGAGAGCTAAGGCGCACATTCGTATAAACCGTTGCTTTGTTTCATTTAATTGAGAAACGGTGCACACTACACTCACACACAGAGTGTACAATGAACAAACAACAATAGACATATAATTGCATAAAAGGTGCATATAATTTAATTAGTGACACAAAAGAAGTTTCACCATTCTACCGACGAGCTTACATTTGCATCCTTAGAGTTGTCGACGAAATGCAGAAAATCCTCAATTTAATAGCATCACATGCATTTTATGTACCTGGCTTATGAGTGTGAGGGAGGAATTCAAGTTTTCTATTGCTATTGTACATACCTGATGCATCAAAATCGCATTAAGTATGTGGTTCAATTTACTTTTCCGAGGGGAGTGATATTCTAACTAATTATATGGTATAAGTTTTTAAGGTAACTTGCCACAATGGGACACGTCAGCTCCCCAGTCATTTACGCAGAAATTTTTCAAATCGATGACATTGGCACTTATCTGCCACTTGTGTTGACAAAACAGAAATGAAGTTAGATTTGAATTCCTGTTTGTCCCCTTGTTATGTATGTACGCATGATGTACAACAGTTCAAGTGACGCAATCGTTCATACAATAATACGTCATATGAATTTTGAAGTTAATCTCTCCAAATTTTTGCCATTTTAGGAATGATATACTGGGTGTAAGAATCAGGAGAAGGATATTGCTATTGTACGAATAATCTACGAGACATTATACCGCCAGATACAAAGTATAAATCCGGGGCCAATTTTTAAGAAACAATCTCTCTCAAAGAGTTGACAAAATTATTAAATAAGTGAAGAAATCGGCTTCTGGTTGAAACTTGTGCAGTGTTAATTAAAACTAAAAAATTATTGATAAATAACGCATGTCATAATTAAAAAAATTAAAAATGTCTTTTAGAAAGAATTCACAGAACACTCTACCGCCTGTATGCAACGAAAAACATATTTTTATTTGTTGCTGAAACTACTGCCTGCCAAATTCAGGAAAGACGTAGAACGTGGCAGGTGGCTTTTTGAAGATACAGAAGGATCGAAAACTGAGACGCAGCGTTGCCAGACGGTCCAAATATTTGCCCCCAGATAAATCTGAAGAAAAAACCCATAGATTTGCTTATTTTCCCAAAAAAACCCAACTTTTTGTAGATATTGTTTTAACATGTTTTATGTGAGGTACGACTTAAAAGTAAAAATCTCGTATTTGAAACGCGAAACGTTTAATTTTGGTTTTCCTAATGCAAAAGTGTGCGGAAAATGAAACACCGCAAACTGTCAACGCATGTTGCAGTTTGAAACCATCTTGAAAGAATAATTTACACATCCCTTACGCAAGTTTGATGACACGTTTGTTTATAAAATTTACAGATGAGGTTGGTGTTTAAATCCAAAAAAGGATGTTTAAAAAATTATTACAAAAAAAATGTAACATTTCGTAATGAAACTGGCGTTAGCTGGCTGACGCTTATTGGAAAAACAAATATTTTTCACCGCAAATACAGTTTTGGAATATCACAAACATTTATTTCATCCTCGATTGTCATGCTCAATTTTGAATCACTTGGTTGTGGACAGAACAGAGAACAGAGCTGAAGAATCTCTACGCTACCTCATTCTTAGGTCTAAGTTTCTTATGCTCCCAGAATGCCAAGAATTTGAATTTTTCTGCGGAAGCACATTATAAGGTTACCAAAAAGGAATATATAACGAAATGCAAACAATACAGAAATTAAAAAAATTCCCCCAAAATAATTTCTACCCCCAGATTTCTCCCCGTCGATCAAAAAAAAAAAAAAAAACTCTTAATCTGCAGGGCAACGCTGGCTGAGAGCTGTCATTGTTGATTTTCCAGTGTTACAACATTTTGAGGAAGATTCCCTTAAAAAACAGCATGCACGAAGTTGCAGATAGAAGCGAATAAAGTATCCCAGTCGTCGTATACTGCGGTTACTGAAAAAAATGCATGCGAAATAAACTCCATATCGTCGGCTTTCTTTCAAAAACTCGTAAGTCGATAATAGAAAATTTTTGAGGAGGCGCAAAAAACCGATTTAAAAAATTGAAAAAGGAAACTGTTAAAGTAAGACGTACGAGGGACATACGAGCTTTTAAATGGAAATTTTAGACTTAGGAGGTTTTGAAACTGGTTGATAGAGGCAAAAGGAATTATGATGGATCTACGAGGTATTGATATTTAAATTCAGTATTTTTTTTTTCCTCAGGATTCCATTAAATTTCATTTTTTCATAAAATTCGGACTTACGAGGTTTTGAAAGAAAGCCGACGATATATTCAAATCATCTTAAAAAGTTTCCATAATTTCTGTTTCCAGCCCACGATGCAAGAGCCTAAAATCAGTTAATATACTAAACTCACCTCATCGAAAATGCAAATTAAAGGACTTCCGTCAAAAAAGTCTCAATCTTTAAAGACTCCATTAAAGCCTAGAACCAAAGTCGGACAAAATATTGTAAACGTTGTTTTCTCTCCTTTCACCTGAAAAAGGATAACGAGGCACATGAAAACATTATTTGCTCCACATCAATCTTTTCGCTTCATTAACTCTGGCTAAGAAGTTTTTCTTTTAATGAGCCCAGTGTGTAGATTCCAAAAACGCCCCCAAAAAAAGGAGGATAAAAAGATCCAAACCCAAAGGACTAAGGTCACCGATATCGCTCCTATGTGTTTCCATTTTTTTTTCCACCCCAAATGTCCTTCTGAATTGCTTTTGAATGTTTCCGTTCACACCACTCACATGGGTCCCTCCCGCCTAAAGCGAAACTAACTTAGTTGGAAGAAGAAGAAATCTTCTACACTTTCCCAGATAAAATTGTTACATTTCAATGAGGTATAATATGTGGAAGAAGGTAATATAGGTATAGGTGATTTTTCTTCCCTAAATCTATACCCCTCCGAAAACCGACAAAGATGGTTTCCCTCGCCAGTTGTTGGGAGGATAAGACGAAAGACGAAACACTTTTTTTTGCCGAAATGTCTCTCAATTTTTCTTCCAGAATTCTCAGATATTTGCAAAGATGAGATATGGATACTGAAAAAATCAACCCCCCCTTTGTCACTCTTCCAAGTTCAAGTTGCGTATACGCCAGTGATGAAATTCGACCTTTCGCAAGTGTACTAAAAACTGAAATGAAATAGTACTGAAATGTACAAAATAGTAGGTACCTACTTTTTTTCACAAATGCCATTAATTTATGTTATTGCATTCAAGCAAAAAAAAAAAAAAACATTTAGGCATAATAATCACTCAAAAACTTGCATTAAGCCCGCTGGATACAAATGCATTTAATGGTGGAGTTTAAACCGATTTTAGATCGATTTTACACCTCCGTAATGTTTAATTTCACATAAATTTACATTTATTTTTTGTTGTTATTTGTCACCGGAAATGCCGGAAATATTTCTAAAACTAAAACCTAGCCCGCTTGTGCATTCGATATAGACGAGGACGACGTTGATACACCATTTATGCTGTTCCATCAGTTCTAAATTCATCTTCTAACTACGAAGCCATCAACATTTCATCGTTAAGAAACAAAGAAATGTTAATATTATGAAATTGAAATTTTAAGCCGGGTTAAAATACCTTCTTGTGTTCGGGTTTAATGATAATATGGACCTGGGTTTAATTTTTGGAGTAAATAATATGGCCGTAAGTGAAATAACCTCATACATGTTCGATTTATTCCGAAAATTAAAAATAGTACAAATAGTACTCAAAACTGAGAAGTGGTACTTGCGTACTCGGAAAAGCTAAATAGTACAGAAATTAGTACAATAGTAAGCCATTTTTCATCTATGGTATACGCATTGAATGCCAATCATCAAGGGAAATACTCTTGTGTGTACTCAACTCGCCTTCTCTTATGCGTATATTGTATTTTGGTGAACCTGGACATTTTCCACAAGAGATACATACATATATATAGGATAGAGAATTCTTTTTTTAGATGTTCTGCCAGACGAATGGGGGATGCTTCGTATAATGGTGTAATAGAGAAAAAAAATCCTGTCCGTATAATGTCAAATCCCAACCTATTCTTCATCCCCAACACAATCCAAATAAATTGGTGGACATTTTTCCCTGCATTCACACTTCCTGCTAAATTTTCCGTATCAGCATAATACGACAGACGCATATATAGCCACGCGTACAAGCCGCAGCGACAAAAAAAGGACATTATCAGCAGATGACCTTGTTTTAGGGGATTTCCTTTTGCGGTGTGTATCCTTATATGTATGTATATCCAATTTTGTAACATTTTTTTTACACCCAATTGAAGTAATGTAAGTGTTGCTATTGTAATTTATTCCCTTATACAAAACACACTTACACAGTGAAACGAATAAATCAACAAAAAACAGGAATACAAGGAGTGAATAGAATGAGAGAGAGAAAAAAAGAACTGAGCAAAAGTGGCATGATGAAGGAAATTCATATTCCATATGATTGATCAGCTATGTCCTTGACTTTTGCATACGTAATATTGTCATGCAATTTTTATTGTTTGCTTTTGTATTGAATGGGCGGGGTGAGGGGTGGGCGGAGGTCGGAGAACGAAGATGTGATGTATGTGGGCTAAGGACATGCAGATGACGTGCAAATGTTTGATTTGGGTGTTTTTTTCTTTCGCCTGTGCTCCATCGTGGCAAGGCTGAATTTGATGGTGATTGCGATTTTCAGAGAGCAATGGAGTTGTTGTCGATATGAATTTCATTTAGTTGTGAGTGGAACGGATTTGCAAGGTCGAAAGGTTATAAATGTGAAGTATGAGTGAGGAAAGATATACCTAGACGTACATGTAGATAATTTATGCAGCGCATGATGTTTCCATATGGACTTTTTTTACGATATCAGAGGTTGGGTGTAAGTCTATGTGAGACCAAGGTGAATATTCGCGGGGATTAAGTAGTTCGGGTGTTTGCCAGTCGGTGATGGTGATGTTCGTAGGGAAGCGTTCACCAACGTTTCAGTAAGTCAGAAGTGAGACATGAACGGAAATTTAAATAGGTATACCTACATGGACAGTATCTACGTGTTGATATAAAAAAATGCATCAGTGTATGCATTTTTTTTCATCAGTTTACAGTGTCTTTGTTATCAATATAGGTAAGCCTTTTGCACTGATTCTCTTTATTTTCTTTCGCCTTTTGTGCCTATTTTCCAGATAACGGTTTTTTTCAATATCAATATTTGTTCGCTCGTTTACTTTGTTTTATTCTCTTTTAGCTGACCCGGTGAACTCATGCTCCCCCATACGTATTCCAAGTCGGAAGGGTAACAATTAATAATAAAAAAATAGTTTTGGGGACTTACTTAATTTTTTCTTTTGGGGTCTTATTTCATAGCAAAAATGTTAAGCGGAAACGCGGAACATCCAAAGAATTAAAAAATTAAAAATTTTAAATAATTTTTCTGGTATTGGAAATGACACTACCATTCTATTTTTTCCAAAGGGCGGTTCTATTATCAGGTTTGAAGACAAATCTGCGATCGTCTAAGTTCATTTTCTCAATCGCCGTTTTAAGCATTGTTATGCTTATTACCTATATTATTGTCGCCATTGTCGAATGACGTTTTTTGTCACTTCTGTTTGCCCTCTATCCTATCGACTTGATCATCCCTCGACAAAATGAAGTAAACCCCGCGAATATTGGTGTACGTCTTTATTTATTGGCAAGAATGGACCCATCTGATGGTAAATTTGCCTTTTATTCTGTTAATCTGAATTGTGCAGCGAAGAATCCTGTGCCATTGTTAACATGTGTGTTTGCATGATGTATTAGAGAAAATATTACCCTGCAAGTCGGAATGAAACCAGTTTCTCGAATGATTTTCGCTCCCAACGAAGGCACGAGGAAACAGAAGTTGTAGGTACTGTCAAATAATGTTCTTTAGAAAATGTATCCAAGGGTGCTAATTTCACGTTGCCACTCGCACAGTAAAGGCCGTTCGTTTCGCCTTTAAATTTCAGCGCGTTTTAATGGTGGCACAAAATTTTAGTCATCATCGCTCCAATATCGAATCGCATGGCCGCCATAGTTTTCCGTTCATTCATACTGAAAATGAAATGCCAGTCAATCCAATGTCGGCAACGACGCGCGTTTGCCACTCTTCCATTTGAACTTGTACGATTTGACGCAGTTCTCATTATTTGCACTCTCAAATTGCTTGCCTGTTGATCTGGTCTATGCGATGTCCCATTCTTCGCGCTCTTCTTCAGTTTAACTTCGTTGGAATATTTTTTGATGACTTGCTTGCCTTGTTCGAGGGCCAATATTTGCGCGCGTTCATCTTAGCATTTTCAAAAGATCTGTGAAATTTATTTTTCAACAATTTTTTTGTCCGCATTAAGACTTTTAGCATTTACTTTTTACCGCTGCAACTGTATAAAAGCAATGAAACTGTTGGAGCGATGTACAAAATCCAAAACAAACCATCACTGTTGACCAACGTATATCTAATACATTAATTTTATCTCGATTGTATCAATCTGCTTTTTTGAAAAAAACGAATAAAACGTAGTTTTGTTATTCATTTTTGGAATAGAAAAGTCAAAATAATTATTTGATGGGAAAAAAAGTCTACAGCCAAAGACAGCTCTAAGTAGATTAATATTGGCTATGAGCTTTGTTGAGAGTACTACCACATCTCTTAGCATTAGCACTTCAAAGAATTTCTCTCCCACCATTACCATATCGAATTCCGTATACCTATAATTGAAAAAGAAATATATTCAATATCCTTTGTGGAAGTTGAAGCTGGTTACAAGTCCTTAGCAGTACTTCAAAGCATCTACGGATAAGTCGTAATAAATCACATGATTTTCCAGGAATTTTACTTGCTGCTCTTGGGTAGAAGGAACGTTTGTTAATATTTGAGTTGATTTGCTGTTTGCTAGCTTAGATGTGGAATTCTATTTGAGCCATTAATTTCTAATGAATTCAAACGAGTCACACGAGTTCAAAGGAAAAAGACAACAAAAATTATTGGCGGGGTGAAGCTGGGCTGAATATATTATTCTTCAAGAGTTTTGACATCTATCATTGGGAGATGATTGTCAAACCATTAACCGCACTTCTGTATCAAGCAACGCTTTTTAAATAAACATGTTTAACTGTTTTATAGGACCGTAAAGTTTTAAAGTTTTTGATGTGAAACATCTAATTGCCGCGACTTTGGAGTACAATCGACTCGAATAAGGCGGAAATTCCGGGAGAAATTGGCCTAGCCACTCAACCGATTTCATTGAAATTTTGTTGGTGTGTATGGTTCCTTGCATCTTGAAAGATAAGATAGTCTTGGACCCGATAGGTGATGCTGTTATCGAACTCCTAAATGTCTCACGAGATATAAACATTTTTTTTTTTTTTTTTATTTTTCCAACTTAGTTCTTGAAGTGAATAATTATATGGGCACGCTAGACCTGAGAGTAAACTGATAAAGCAAGGTCTTACACATACACTAGACCTCTGAATCAGTTGATTAAATTAAGTCTTAGTTATAAAAAAATGAAAACAAAATGCAAACAAAAACTCTAAAAATATAAAACGTTGGATTTGATGAAATGTTAAAAACAAGTTATCTACTGCGCTGTATTAAGATTATAATAAAGGGTGTTCCAATAAGAGGTGTTATTTTTGTATTCAAGGAAAACAATTTTGAGATAAATGATCGGATGTTTATATCATAATAAAGAGGAAGGTATGCCATGAATAATGAAAAACACCATCAGCCAAATGGCCACCGCGAGCACGCATACAGGACCATATCCTTTCGCAATCACACCTCTTATTGAAGAACCCTTTATCATAAAGATTCAGTTTTTAAATTCAGTTTCTTAACACAATTCAACTATGTACAACACAATTCAATTTAACATCCACATTTAGCGAGAAAAGTTTCAAATCTGGTGCGTGGTTACAAGCACACTCTCTGTTTTTATTTTTTAAACTATCTTTTTGAAGGACTTTCGTTCATTTCAAAAGATTTAAAAAATTTTCCGGTTTTTTCGACGAAGTGGACGGTTGACTTTGAAGGGTTTTAAATTGAAAGTTTGTGAACTCGTATTTCGTTTTAGGCTTCGAATAAGGTTCCGTTCATCAATTGCATGACGGTTGGTTCTCACTACCCCCATATGATCGGCTCTCTCTATTTGTGAAAACACGATTTTCGAGGAGGGTAAAATACGACGATTATCAATTCTGAAGTGTTTGCCATTCCTTTGAATCGATATTTTCTCCTTTCCATCTAAAATTACATTTTCAGACATCGCCCCCATTACAATATACAATACAATTTTGGGCTTTCGTGATTTTCCGGTCAAATTTTCTAATTTTCGGCTCTGTAGTGTTTTCATCTGTTCAATAGGAATTAAAATTAAAATTATCAAATCGCAGAAAAACAGTTGATGAAGGTGAATTTATGTTGATGCAACTACAGATTCGAAGTATCGATAAACTGTGGGGCGAATTTTCTCCCCATTTATAGATCAAGAATTAAAGTTTGAATTTTAAAGCTTTTTTTTGTGTAGAATAAAATAGCTATCATTCCTACCAAAGTGACTGTGTCTACGAGTTGTTGTTAAGAGTTATTCCCTGATAAACAACAATTCACAAACTGAAATTCGACATAATTTCCCAACAGAAATTGTCAGGGTAACAAGCGAGAATCGTTGTTACTCCTCGCTTCCCCACTCAGTAAATAAGCTTAGGTTAGGTTAAGTTAGGGAAGGAGGCCATCATCAGATCCAATGTGATTCCCTTCAAAATATCAAAGCTGTAGTCATGGTTATAATCATGAAATAAAGTAGAAGTAACAAAATATAGCCGCGATATATTCGTGATAGACAAAAATTGTCATATATTCAAACTCTCTCCATACAAAACAAACTTCAATGTTCAGAGATCCCCAACATCAACCCTTAAAAGTATGCGATTTATGGTTTTCGAGGTTGTGCAACTTTTCCGTTAGAAATTTCAAATTTTCGGCGTTTATACATAACAAAGGCAGAATGAGATGTCAAAGTGACGCGACACTTCGCGTCAATGACTTGCGCATGTTTGGATGAAAGTTCAATTGGGGGGAAGTAGCGCCATATGCCATTCAACAACATTAACAATTTCGTTCTGTTTTAAAAATGAAGATGACTAAATTGTTTGGATATTGTTCACACAAAAATACTCTTGAAACGCGATTGAAAAATGGGTGGTGGTGGTGGGGTAGAAGTTGAAAGTTTGGGGTTATAAGTATTTTTTGATGTCATATCTGAAACATTTCAAAAAGAATTTTGGTCGAAAAAAAAAAGTTGAATAGGGACACCATAATCACCTAGCGGTATGAAATAAAAGGGTGGGTTTCTTTTTAAATCATAGGTAAGTTTGACACTGGCAGCTGTTTCCCCCCTCGAAATCTGGACAGAAATTCAGTATCATACCTCTGCGGAACGAATTGAGTCGCTTGAACAACGTTGAGAAATATTGAAACCTTATTTCCAAAGTGAGTGCTGTGTAGTCCATACAGTGGGTTTTTTGAAAATAAGTTTTGGCCGAAATGAATTGTGCAAAAAGTTCGTGAGCCTGGTATGCTAGTGGACAGAAACCATGAATGTGACAGTTTGGTGTGTGGATTGTGGAGTGGTGGCATCATTGGACCATTTACAGAGCCGTGTTAAGCGACTTTTTTTTTACTGAAATTGAAGATATGGACATGGACAACCTCTGGTTCATGCAGGATGGCACGCCACGCCACACAGCTCATGTCGCAATCGATCTCTTGCGCACGAAATTCCCAAATCGTGTTATCAGCTGTCTTGGTGATGTCAGTTATCGACGATTCAAGCAATTAAGGCCAATATCTTCCAAGAAATCCGTGAGCTACAGCCCGAAACCATCAACAAGGTCTTGGAAAACAAAATGCTTGGAGTGACAGAATGCGCTACAGCGAAGCCAGCCGAGAAAGCCACTTGAACGACTTCGGGAATGTTTGCTCTTAGGTTAGGTTAGTGGGTTGACAAGACAGGGGGATTGGGTTTTTGCTCTTACTAGCCATAATACATGGAAAAAATATGTTTGTTCATTTTAATACATTTTTAAAAATAATCTTGTATTTGGCACTGTACTTAAAACCTATTCTCATACCTTCCAAATATGCAAAAAAAAAAAAATGATAAAAATGTAAATCGCGGTAAAACACTCTCAAAAGCATTTATAGAAAAATTGCTTGATAAGTTATATCTTAGTTGCAGTATCTAACAATCTTTCGAAGGGTGGTGTTTTTAGTCAGTAAAAATCTGACACTACTATGAGCACGCGCTTGCTATTCTCATAGTGTCTTTGGAAGATTTTCACCTACCCTCGGTAAAAAAAAAAAAAAAAAAAAAAAAAAACTCTCAAAAGCGATCCAAATCTTACAACAAAACACAAACCCATCCTCTGCGTCTATATGAACAATTAACAGAAAAGACCAACGTACCAGTTTACAGATTACGCTACTGACTTAATGCACATAATAAACAATCAGCTATTCCCCAATGTATCATCCAACCATTCATAATATTTCAAAGCGTATACTTTCAGATGAACACGGTGTGTTTTGGAACGACTCTACTGAATTTATCCGAAATGTTACGTATACGCCCGAGTAACTTTATCCATTTACCAGTAAAGCTTTTGCATTTCCACCATTTTTTGTTTTGTTTCGCCCTTTTTTTTAACAATCTGCTGGATTTGCGATACATTAATCTGCGAATCATCATTCGAAATAACAAGTTAAGCATTATTATCCCTATTGGGCCATCCGTTTCCGTTTGGCAAAAACACAGGATTTTCTGACGCCCGCATCTGTTTATAAGCCAGTCGTCTGTCTGTCGCTTTATCTGTTTGTCTGTCTGCCACACATTTCACACAAAGAGACAAAATATAAAAGATTATTCTGCAAACCCTCACCCCTTTATCTCATGTGTCAGCTAGTGAGTGAGTCTATTTGTCTGGTTTATCGCTCTATATCCACTTTAATATCTGAATACGAAATGTTGAAAATGCTAATAACCCGTAGTCCTTTATGCGCTGCGCTAGTACCGCATATGAGCTAGGTACACCCACTTTGGCTGAAAGCACACACACCCATCCAACCGTGTATACAGGAAAACCCAACTGGCAGACAGTCAGTCGGACTTCACTTCCTCGTCGGTAGTGCCGTGCGCCTCTAGCTTGCAGCAGCCGCCAGAAAGTTCCACTTTCACGTTGGGGAAGCGGCGCGCAATAAAACTTATATGCAGATGTGATTTGTTATGGTTGGATGGAAGGAACCACCAGCATTAAATTTATGAAATTATTATGCGCATTTACCTGGCATTAACATAATACGTATGTGCCATTGTACGGAATGAATGCGAGTTCGCCGTGATGATGGTGGTGGTAGTGGTGGATGGGAATCTACCACTACTCTGTCAGAAAGATATTGGCTGGAGTACCTTTTTCAGTGTGGTGCGGCTTCCTTATCTATGCGCCTGCAGTTGAGATGAGAGTTTTGCTTTTTTTTGCCAGTCTGTCGTTTCGGAAAATTAAATTGGATCCTTTCATTTTCATCCTTTGGATTTGGGTGGTTGTGTTTTTTTTTTTTTTTAATTTTTTTGCCAACGATTCTGCTACATTTCTCCATGTGAGAGGCATATCTACTCATAAGCTAAGCAGGAACGACCAAAGACGTAAAATCCGCAGAGTCGAGTGGCACTCATCCTTGTATCTCTCTGTCTCTCTGTCTGAATGAATGCCGTGCCTTTATTAGATATTAGATTTTAATTCAAAAATTAAATCATATTAAAATGATTGAAGCATGGATGATGATAGCCAAGGATGGGAGAGGGATCCTTTGTTGGGGCTTACTTGCTCCGCTGAAGTATTTATATATTTGAATAGAAAGTTACTCTTTCACTGTCAAGAGCTTTGATTCTGATATCCTGAGTGGTGGATCGGAATACAGTAATTGGGTTTATTATTTTCAATTATATGATGACTGTGTGGCTGGTTCTATGAAACGGTTTTTTTTTTTTTTTTCTTCTTCTTTTATTGTGCATACTTTTTGGTTCTGAATGGGCTTATCGGTCAGAACATTTTAATTAAATGCATTGAAAAGGACGCATTAATTTGAATAAATTATCGATATATAGAGATATATAGAGTAGCTCTATCCAAATACACAACGGACCCAACTGATGATCTAAGTGAAGCTGTGGCAATCGAGTGGCCACAAGAGCACCCATTTACCTTTTTCTTACCTAGCTCTCTGTAAGGATTGCTTTTTTTTTCATTTTAGAGTTAATGATCTACTTTGCTTATTAATGAAATCGATTGCGAAATATTACTCCATTTATAAGTACTCATAGTACCTATCTACTTATATTTTTCATTAATTAATAACTGAATTATTAGAACTTTATTTATTGGTTTTTAGAACTGCAGTATTTATTTTTGTTTTTAAATAAGTTCCATGCCCAGTTGGCTGACACTGCGACCTGAAAGATCTAATGTATCAATGGGGGAAGGTTAATCTAAGAGACGAGCGACCTCCCTGGTGAAGGTCAATAAGTCCTTAGTAGCATAGTGCAATATATCTGCTGGCGTACGTCTCTCTATCAAAGTCACGTTTTGTTATAACCAATGAAAAGCTGGGCAGTCACAAAAAATGTGTTCAGAGGATTCAACATCCTCTATAAAGAATCTGCATTTTGTTTATAAAGGTTCATTTTGTTGAGGTGATGTGTATTTGAGGCCATAATGACATGTGAGCATAAGAATTTCCTTTTAGTAGTAAGGCTTAATTAATCGCTTGGAGTGTCTTGGACCTGGGACATGTTCCCAGTGTTCAAGACGAAGTTGTTTTTTCCATTCATTAATTAGCCTTACCGCAGTAATCCAATTGACTGTGCAGTAGGGTTCTGGTCCACAGAGAATCGATTCGAACCCAGCCCTAGCTAGTTTGTCTGCGTATGTTCGTTGCCTGCAATACCCTGATGATCCGGTACCCAGCCAAGTGTTATCTTGCTGTGTTTGGCTATAGGGTTTGCAGAGCAACGTTACAGCACACCTGTATCAGTGACTGAATTTAGAGCTTTGAGGACGAGTGACGCAGTTGGATGTGCGCTGTGCTATATTAATTCGGGCAATTCTGTTTTATTTGGACGCATTTCTATAAAATGTATGTACCTTACACTAAAATATCAGTAGATGGCGAACAAATACCACGATATTTAGGGGACAAGGGACAAGTGTTTTGGAATGAGGTCCATCTTTACTACATGCAGCGTGATAAAATTTGCATGCCTCTAAGCATTTATAGCATTTATATAGAGAAAAACTCGCTCAAGACCCACGCGGAATTCACAGGCAAAGGTACACACAACCCTATCCACATAAAAGAGGTTGGTATGTACGACAAGATCTAAAAAAATGGATTGAATACGGCATAAGGCAGAATACATGAACAGCAATGTGAACAAAAAGAAAGAAAGTCACTCTCCAGTTTCATAGATGAATTGACTTTGATTGCAGATAATGTCCTTTTTCCATTTGTTATCCCTTGCCAACGTCATTTTCATTTTTTATTATTATATTTCACCCTTCGCTGCACTCATAGCTCGTATTCCAGAAAAGATGGTAAAGGAATTTCATTTTCTTTGCCCTAACCCATGGATAAGGTTTCCATGCAAATTAAGTCCTTTTTTTCACAAATATAATAAATATTTTTTATATCCATGCATGGAATGTCAAAAATGTCACCCAGAGTTGAATCATTTCCATTCAAAGATGAATCGTTTGACTTTTCCTTTTTCAACACGCACACATATGGAAAGGCAGACATTAAAAAATTGCGCATACACATATCCCATATGCACTCGGAAGGACTATTAATTGGTCTATATCCATTCAGAGTTGAATCCTCACAATCGTATGGAAATTAGAGGGTACTCCGGAGTGTGGGAGAATGTGTATTTGAATCTTGCACAAAAGGAAAAAAGCTTGATTTTCGTTCTTTACTAATTTCTCCTTGTGCATTGGTGCTGGAGGCGTTATTTCATAATACACTGCAATCAGAGAGATATCCTCGTTCTTGTGTTGAACTTCTGTCGACTTTTTCCATTCGAAAGACTATCAAGATTTCCGCTTTGAAGTTCATTTGTTATATTTTATGTGTGGTTATTTGATTTTTGTTATCTGCTGTTAGTCTCTTTGTTTTTTTTTTTTTTCTTCGTTCGTTATGACTTGTGAGTATTGATTATACAGAACAAAGTCTTTAGGTGTCTGCGGAAATTGGGAAGGGATTTCCTTAACACTGCCGGAAGGATGTGTACAGATTTCAACTCAATTTCTTCTCTCTTCTAAAAGCGTGGTAAGAAGGACTGACAGAACATTTACTGAACGAAAGCAGAGACATAGAGACATCTATTTTAGCTTGCTTTCAATAGGTATAGTAGTTCAGAGTTTAAAAGGACTAGTAATGCCTAAAATATGTGGAGAAAATTCCATAATCTTATTTTACAGTTTACTAGACGGACGTGCAAAACCTAGTAGATCTAAGAACCAGCTCATAGTGTATAGAAGGGGTTTCACTGGTTTTATTTCCAAACCGGTGTCACACCGATCCAACAAGTATGTATCTTCATCTTATTAAAAATAAAGGTAGAACATTTTATTCTTCCTGCGGACATCCGATTTAAGCTCGGTTTCGAACAAAGCGACACTCGAATGGGAATGGTTCACTAAAGAGGTAAACACTAACCTCTGACAAGCAAGAAGAAGAGCGCAAAAGTGGCAGCAGAAGTTTGTCGTAACCACTTGAGAAGCACGTATATCAGTCTTCTCATCCAAATCGTAGGTCGTATTATATCCAAACCAAAAGATTTTTCGATAAGATGCACAATATTATGTTAACAACTTAACATGGTGCCATCTCAAAACTGCCCTTTTTTATTGTTCATTCAATGGCCTGGCCAACTGCTTCCTTTGCACTAAATGTCACCACTGCTGGTGCAAGCAATTTTCCTAATTGACCACCCATTTGCCAACATTTAGCCCGCTCATAAATTATCCTTTTTGTCCTCTAACCATTTCTTGTTTAAATTTCCCGGCTATAATGGAAAAAAGGGGCAAAACTTGAAAAAATAAAGAAACACAAAATAATGCACAACAGTGTAGCTGTATATATACACAATGAAAGCAACAGCACAAGAAATTGCCATCACTTAGAAGGATCTTATACCCATCTCCATGTAACACAAAGGAGGGTAACATCTAGAATATAACAAAAACCACCCGTTGTCGTTATCGTCGTCATTCTCCTCGTCATCGTCGTCATTCTACGCATAGCAAGGAGCAACTTTGATTACATCCAAGCCTGCCTAGGGCTACCCTAAAAACCAAACGACGACAAACTGGACCGCAAGAATTCTGCAGGACTCATCAAGTTTTGATCATTAAATTGCAATTTACATGGTAAAACTTTGTTTTAAAATACAGACACAAATACATGCATATGGGTGTATGCCTAGGCAGGATTTATGCGACCGTCTTAGCTCGCAACTCTTGCTTAGCTCGGAGAATATCAATGAAACAAATAAAAGGAAACTTCCGCAAGAAATATGCATAGGGACGATGGGACGATATGGGACGATGGGACGAGGCAGAATGTCATCATCATCATCAGGATTTTAATTCCAAAAATGCCAACGGTGGTTCATTTGCAAACCCGAGAGTGATGAGTTTTCTTAATGAAGATACACTCGTTGCTGGAAGTCCCTCCAGAAATAAAAACAAATGCCAGTCGAAGGATATTCATGGATATAAACTTTATTCGCGCAGACCCCTTGAATCTGCCTGAACACATCTGGTGCAACATGCACATATATACACAAGTTTTGAAGCTTCAAATTAGGAAACGTATCAACCTCAAGTTGTGTGCTCTCCTTCTTTAGTGTACATGTCCTTGCGGGCATTTTTCTCTTCAACTGCAATGGTTACCATTTACCAAAGTGCAAATGTTCTTCGTCGCATTCGGGAAAAGAAGCAGAACATAAAAAAAAAACGTGGGCAACTGTCACAGATCCAAACCAACCTGTCAGTATCACGGTTCTGGATCTTTTCGAAGACTGTTTTCTTTTCAGTTCTTCTTGAGTAGGTAAAAGTTTTCTTTCGCAAAAAAAAGAAGAAGGACAGAACCAACCGACCAACACCTACCACAAAGATATAAAGTCAAGACTACGGATAAATGTGTGTGCAGCTTTGAAAGTCAGGGTTTTCTTATTTAAGTCATTTTTGTCCTTCTTTTGTCCCTTGTTCAGTTCGTTCTTTTGCGCTTGTTGTGATGTCAGGATGAAAGTTGAAGGATACTTCACTCTGCTCAACGGATTGCTCCTTTAGTTGTTTCCACCTATCATGCTGACACTGCTACCGCTACCACTACTCTACCACCACCTTCCATTTGAATATCAGTTGAAGGATTCAATGAATCCGCTAAATTGTCCTTTTTTCTGTGTTACTTCTGAAGTAAAGTAGCCTATTTAGCATAAATCACGGAAGAGGAACTTTTTCCATTTAACCAACTTTTGTTCGCTTCATTGTCCTCTTTTTTTTCTTTTTTTTTTTTTTTGTTCACTGCCCGTCTTCGTTGGGTCCTTTTTTCCCCTGTGTGCTGCTGCATGATGTTGGTGGTTTCTTGATATTCACGTTGGTACTATCGCATCAGGCAACGTCTATCGATTGATGGAAACAATAGCACAGGTTGATACTTTATTTATCCACAATTTGTTAGAACCCTTGTTTGGATCGGTATTCGCGGATTCTGAGGAGAAGCAGCGAACATTGTAAACTTGCGAACTTGGATAATGACAAACTTTTTGTTGGTTTGGCTTTACGTTATCTTTTGAGTTTGTTTTGGGACGGTGCTGCAGCAGAGGTGATTCGTAATTCGAAACAAGTTGTAAATTTGTCGTTTGATATGAACAAATTACATTGTTCGCAGAACTATCTGCAATTAAGGCATTCTCTTATGCCGAGCTAGGCTAATGTGACTTGTTTGGCTTCTTGGCAAGATTTATGATGGAGTGAAGTCATTTTTAGACTTTAAAGGTAAATTGGAACCTCTTCTCTCCTTGGATATATACCCCATACTTTCAGTTTCACAAAAACTGTTTATGCAGAACGGTTCAAAATCGGGCCCTAGTTTTGTATGCTAAAGCCTTCGCTGCCTGCAGCTAAAGGGAATAAATATACAAGTCCAATTAAGTCTCAAGCAAAAATCTGAATTTTTACTTCTATTGCATCTTTAGGTCACATTGTAACGATCCGTTACGCCGCCACTGATCACCACTAATCGCCACCACTAGATACGCCGGTACCATTCAACGATGTGTGACCACCGACCGCCATAACAACACACAGGTCGAATTTTCAAGTCAAGTCTTGTACATCACACTCAATATAGAATTGATTCGGGAGGACAGAACCACCAGCTTTTGGTGCAATAGACTTGGCGCTGACCCTGTTCTCCGTGTATAGTGAGCTTTCCAATCCGTTCCGATTTCTCTTCCTTCCTCTGTGGGTGAGCATGTGAGCAGTCTAATCCATCGCAGCCTCCCGCTATCCACCTTAGTTAGAGTTTACGTATCCACTGTTTGTTATGATCGATTAAATAGACATTAAGATCGTTAAAGACCGAATTGTAAAACCAATAAAGAAAAAAAGAGGTACAACGCTCCAAAGTTCGTGTTCATTTGGCCTGGCCGGAGATAGAAAACACATCAAAATATACCCTCCTGATAAGCATATTTTCAAGGATGTTCCAAACAAAACTGTTATCGACGGATCTGGCAGTTTGACAAAGGTAATAGATGTGTTGGCTTTGACTCCCTATGTGTCTAGATCAGGAAGGGTTATGGGTTGACCATGAATTACTACCCTAAACGAGGGCAGTGTGACTCAACAACAGAATTCCAATGTGTGCCTATGGTGTCAGAACATACAAACAACTATGAGTTAAACTTCAACACAATGCAACTAACTGACATTTCCCTGCTTCCGCCGGAGCACATTTACCGACCAGCTCCAGTCTGATATAATCTCCAACTGGAAGAATATTATTTCCTCCAATTTGAGTGACTGCGGGAATTTTCTCAACTTTGTCTCCAAGCAGATTATGTCAAATGTGTTTTTTGTTCCGTCCTGGTCCGCATATAGCTATCCCTCCCGACCAGGCTTCCATCATATGTGCATCTCTCAACAGAGATTGTTTTCCAAAACGATAGAACGAATGCAAAGTTGATTCTACTCAGAAACATGTCCTACAAGTTCACCAAAGTACTATTGATTTTATGTCTGCTTGCTGTACCACACATATAGCCCTTAAGCAACCAAAAGGGTAAAAGTAAGCTCTCCAAAACAGTCTACTTTCCGGATGAGAAATACAAATAAGACAAAAATAAATAAAGTACATATATACGTTTTAGATCAAAAAAAAAAAGAAGCAAAAACACACATACATAGCCCAGATTGGGGGCACCCAGCAGCCACCCACGCTGACAGCGACTAGAATTCAAAATTTCAAAACCCAAGGCCAAAGAGAAGTAAAATTGAAACATTTCTCGTGCAGCTTGAAATAACATTTCATTGGGGTACGATGCTGCTGCTCGTCCTGTAATCAAACGCAAGAGCGTTATGCCCTGACGTAGCCGGAGCAAGTGTCTATTTGGATTTCCTAATGGTATTTGCTCTGCGGTTTTGGTAGACGAGGGAACATTTTCCCGGCATTATCAATTTTCTTATACAGCCAGGATACATTTCAGCCCTGTTTTTCCAAGTGGAAATCATTTTTGCCTTTATCGGCGAGAACTGAACAAACTATAACGGTATTCCATTTTACGATTATTTACATAATTACATTAAAAAGCCCACGATTGGAATGAACTCTATAGGTCGGAATGTGCTTTAGTGAACTGCTAAATTAACAAAGAATAATTGTAACTTATTATTTGTACTGTCTATTTTGATATATAAAGGGTTAGTGTGTTGGAATACTAAGGGAGGGGTCCGAGGTTCGAATTCCGCAAAAAACCCAAATTTCAGCTTAGGGTTTTTTCCACTGCGCCACCTCTCGCGAACGTCTGACAAACATCCGAGAGTATAACTGTCTTGAAATAGCACCTCAGTTGGCCGTTTGGAGTCAGCATAAAATTGTAGATCCCTTCCACTCGCTCCAAAAATGAAAAACTCGAACAAAACGAATGGTTGTAAGAAGCTAGGCCTTGGGTTCGTACGGACCTGTTGCGCCATCTATTTATTTATTTATTATTTTGATATATAAGTCGTACGGCCATTTTCGAGTTTGGTTAAAAACTTACCAGTTTCAATGGTTTTCTGGGATGTGTCAAAAAATGCATGCCAGAGCGCAATAACAAACAATATGTTATTAAAATAGTTTAGTCACGGCCTCGCTATATGTTTGTTTTTGTGACGTCGTTTATTTAAGAGTTCAAAAAATGTGTTTTCCAGTTTCTATTTTTGCCTGGTGGATTTTTTGACAGATTTTCTGACACTCTTAAGTCACATTTTCTTTATGCGTTTTTGAGTAATAGATGTTATAAATATTACCAAGAATAAGTTCTGAAATTTTTCAAACGAGGCAAGAAAAGCAAAAACTCTTTAAACGTTTTCCACGGCATTTTTATTATTTTTTATGGTAGTTTTTTTAGTTTTCTTTCTGTCTTAAGTTTTGCTATTCATTTCGACTCCGTTTTAAGTTGCGCTGTTTTGTAGATTTTTTTTTTAAAGCTTTTTACGCCTCTTTTCATACGAGTCTTGTTGCACTTACTTTTTGTTTGGGTGGCGCTTTTGGTCTATGTATCTTAAAGCCTTTTTGATTATTCTTTCCGCTTTTTATAAATAATTTTTCAATTCGCTTTTTTGATATCTTTTTGATGGCGATTTGAAAGACTCTTGTGGCTTTTTTAACGTGATTAATTTTTGTTTTCTTTAAGACATATTAGTAATTTCCCGTTTTTTTAGGCGGTTATTTTAAAGGTTATTTTTAATTTGTAGGTGGCGCTGCAATACTTTTTTATGGCTTTGTTTAAGGATTTTGTAAATTTTCATAAGGTTTTTCTGGCATTCTTGTTTGCTTTTCATGAGTTTTTAAAAAATGTTATGAATTTCTTTTTTTTTTTTTTTTTTTTTTTCAGATTTTCACATAAATTTGATGTGTTTTCTAAACTAACTTTTGCGAATTTTTGATATATTTGTAGTACAGTTTCTTGTATGGGTTTTGTCTCACTTATATACATCTTTCGTTGATTTTTGAATGGGTTATTGACACGTTTGTTACGTTTTCGGCGTAGGTGACCTGTTAAGCTACGTAACGCACTTATGGACACAATCAATTGAACAACACGGCGAATCCAGAGCCGTAGCCTTGGACATATCAAAGGCACTTGACCGAGTCTGGCATAGAGCCCTATTAGGCAAGTTAGCGTCTTACGGATTACCACAACAACTCTGCATATGGATGCCAAATTTTCTTCTGGGAAGATCGATCAAAGTTGTTGTAGATGGTGTATCATCCAATTCGTTTGCTATAAATGCAGGAGTGCCCCAAGGATCTATTCTTTCTCCAACTCTATTTCTTCTCCACATCAACGATTTGCTTGGATCGACAAATAATAATATCTACAGCTTTGCAGATGACAGCACTCTTAAACCCTCCATCTCGAACAATGGGCCTGTGAATACGGCTACATCACACAGTCAGAGATGTGAACAAATTAATTCTCTAAATGATGATCTGGACAGAATCTTGAAGTGGGGAAAGGACAACTTGGTTGTATTTAATGCAAACAAGACACAGCTCACAACATTTTCCAGAAAAAATGCATCAACAGTTCCTCAGATCCAAATGGATAACCATCCAATCCATCACAAGGACTCAATGCACCTTCTAGGAGTCACAGTCAATTCAGGAATCACAAAGAGGTACTTTAGCCCCAAGCAACTTCTCCTTCTCTATAAAGCTCAGGTTAGACCAGGCCCCAAAACATTCACTTAACCTACTTGATAGCATACAGAGACGAGCAGTTCGACTCATTGGAGACCCTACACTCACATCGAATCTACAACCGTTGGTGCACAGAAGACAAGTCGCTGACCTATGCTTGTTCTATAGGTACTTCCATGGTAGATGTTCTGAGGAACTCAAAGACATTATCCCTCGAAATGCAACTTTTGGGCGCCCAACAAGACAGGCTGCTAATGCTCATGACCATACAGTACACTTGACAACCGCGAGGACATCAACTTTCAAAAACTCCTTCTGTTACATGACAAGCAAACTTTGGAACTCGCTTCCTGGGGATATATTTCCAGAAGACTACAATTTGCAGCAATTTAAGTGCAGAACAAACATACATCTGCAGGCATCTCGGGGCGCTGTTGAAGCGTTATAGGTTCGCCTTTCTCGGGAAAAAAAAAAAAAAAAGGTATTTTATTTACTGATTTTGACGGCTCTCACATTGATTTTTCTAAGGTATTTGACCTGTTTTTGTACCATTTTCGACTTAAATGTTTTATTTCTTGATTTTAACGGCTCTTCCGTTGATTTTTCTAAGGGTTTTTGAGAGGGTTTTAGCATTTTCGCCTTATATTTATTGATTTTGATGGTTTCCTATAAAACATTCTCAGCTGTTTTGATTTCTTTTGTTTACGGAGTCACTGTCGAACTCTTATTAGGCTATTGTACCTACGATTTCGAAAGGCATCCACATTTCGTCATTATTTCTAAATAATTTGCGTCTTCAAAAAGTGTTTAATCGCATTTTCTGTCGCATTTTGTAAGATTGTTTTTTAGATGTGTTTTGTCAATCTCCTGTACGCGTTTTTCAAAAGCCCATTTTTGGAACCTTTCAACCAGCGTTTTCGATTCCAGTTTTCTTCCATTCTCTTTTTAGCTCAACACACTAATTACCACGGGTAAGCATCATAAATTTCAATGACCATTCGAATGGCACCGTCCAATCTTCCTTATCATCACGTTCCCTGTGATGTTGTGTCTTAACCATAAAATACAAGGCACTATACCGTGTTGCTTGATTTTTGCCGTTCTTATCGACACGTGTACTTTGACGGAATCTTTCCTTTTGGGGAAGTTGTATATTTAACACTCGCTCTTTTGGCGAAGTGAATTATTATAGCCCCCCCACCACCCCATTCAGTATGAAACATTTTCCCCACACAAGTGGTTATAAAACCCTTAAAGATGACAGATAGATGGCCATACAAACTATCCAATTTAAAAAGAACACGACGATAAGAACGGCTGCGTAAGATACGCAGTTTTCGAAATGAACTACCTTCCGTGAGACACACTCATTCTACGCGTCAGGTAAAGAGGACTTTCTCGCCAAAGTCATTGACACAGAATATGAAAAAGAAAAATGAGGAAATGACGCTTTTATGGGTGAACGTTTTCATAATGCGAGAGTACCTACCTGCACTAGGACGTAGGATGCTGATAGAGATACATGTACTAAATTGAAGAAAGTTTTTGCGACGAAAAAGAGGTGTTCCTGCGAAAATGTTCGTAATTCGTCACTGTCATTATTTCGCCGACGACAAATAGCACTTTCCGGTGATGTTTTTTTTTTCGTTTCAAAACTGTATAAATGTGGGAGAAATTGTTCATTTTCTCAAGTGGATAGTTATAGGTGATGGCGTTTGCTGTTGAGATGACAAATATCGTGAGTATCTTTGGGAACACCACAGGTGAGGTGGTCTGGATAGATACTGCAGCGTAGAAAAACGATGAACAAGGTGAGTATTCGAAAGCCACAGTCATTCAGAACAGATTCCCTATAACTATTCATTTACTTATCATTCACGAAGGATGACTTTGGCTCAGAATTACTGGCAAAATCAAGAACTACCACAGTGTACCGTGAATTTTGTTTATTCTGTCAAGACCATGAAACGAAGCAACTTGCCTGCCAAAAAGTGTTGGCCCCATAAATCACAACACTGTGCTGATAAATTGCTCTTTAAAAATTCTACACCCAAATAATTTCAGCTATCAACTTCCTCCTCCGTAGCGAAATCAGAACCGAATGCCAAAGCTGCCCTTCTATTATGCAGTTTGCTAATTCCCCAGCGATTGTAAGTAGAGCAGTGCAAAGTCCTGGACCACCCATAAAATCCGATTTCGTATTCAAAGTCCGAAAACTCGGAGACTCTCCTCAACCATTTTGAATAATTTTCAACTTTTCCATTTAAAATGTCATTTGCACAAATCTCAGAAGGACACGATGGCAAATCCTTCCGCATCTCAGTGTTCCTTCCTCACATGCATTTCGTACGCGCTAGTAAAATATCCTTTCGGCGCTTTCTCCACATTAAGCACTTCATTTTGCATCTTCTCTCTAACTCCTTCGTTCGTTTGCCATAGTAGCTGTCGTCCTTGGGTGGTGTTCATACACATTCGTGCAGCGAAAAGTATTCTTCAAATATTATTCAATTGGGATATAGTTGCCTTGGAATATCCTTCTGCCATCGCAGTATGAACTAAAACTCTACACGCAGCGTTTTCATTCCATTCCATTCGGTTCCTGTTTCCTGCCCCTCTACGTTACAGCTGCAGTAAGAAGTGAATTTATGTAGGTACTCCTATACTGATGCACTCGTAGTAAATGTATATATGTGCACTCGGGCAGCGCTTTCCCTAGCATTTCCTCTTACGGAGTCTGACTGCGTTTTTGTTGCGCCAGCATAAGTTCCATGGACTCATGAAAATGCCATTTCCAGTTTGTAATGTAGTTAGAATCGGAAAAAGCAGACCAAAATGCGAGTAGCGTAAAAGGTCCAGCGCTCCAGCCTGTGAAGGGCACAAAATGAAAAATATTCACAAAGTAAGCGAGTGCTCTATACGTCTGTGTGGCAGTTACGACGGCAGAAATTCCATTTGTAATCTGCCATTTTACCATTTGTACGTGTGTTTGTAATATGTCCTTCCGAGGACACTACAGCTTTAGGAACAACGAACAAGAGCTGCTGGTTGCAGTTTTTTTAAGCTTACACTGTTGTTCTATTGTAATCTCGTGCCAACACTCTGTTAAATTTCTTATCAATCCTTTTGTTTTTTTGTCCCTAATTTGTTATCCTTTTTACTCGGGCGATTGGACGACCAAGAGATAAAATTGGAAATATATTTTTTGTCCTTTCGTTTAATTGTAGTTTCCAGACGAGTTCCACTTGTTTACCTTTGCGACTGGCGGAGGAGTGTGTATATTTGCACTTGGAAGGGACGTCCCTCAGCGGAGTTGGTTCTGCTTAATGAGAAGAGAACGTCGATTGAACTCGGACTGTTTGCTGTCATTTTGCCAATTCAAGGGAGACTGGCAATAAGACTTTTCACATTCCCTTAATTGCGTATTTAATCTTCGTGTTTGCACTAAAGACGGGTCTTTATCTTCCCCCCTATATATAAACAGATTTAAGATCATTAAGCTGGATGGAATGAATGAGAGTAAGTAGATTTTGAATTAATTGTGGACTTGGAAAAATTTCTAGCGAAAAAAAAAAACGTTTACAGGATAAGCAGCAATTTGTCTGGGAAAGGAATGGATTCCGCTAAATAATTGGTCATTTACCCTTTAAAGTGAATATAGAAGTCAAATTTTGTGGCTGAGAGAGTTGTAGCTGAGAGAGTAAGTGTGAATAAAAGTTTTAAGAATGCAGTTGAAATTATTTGCATTTGTCTTGTTCTAAGGACGACCTTTCTGCTGTGCTGCGCGCACTAATAGGGGAAACATATTATATCACACAAAATTGTTTTTTTTTTTTTAAGATTTAATGCGTGACCGAGGAGACACTGGGAAGATTTGGAATGAGTCACTTAAAGCCTTGGGATAGTAAGGATTCACTGTTGGTAGTACAGTCAAAAAGCATAGCCCACACAAACCCATCCACAAGATAGCGTGTTCCACAAATGAAGCAGCTGCTAAGACTACAAATTGACTATAGTCACCACCCTAAAACTAGCTGCCCACCAGACCAAAAATAACTGGGCAAAAGGCTGCGGAATATAAAAATTCGGGCAAAGGACAGCCGGTTACAACTAGTCCTTTTGTGTAACGATAACCACAATTTTCAAATAGGTCAGAACTTCTCAATATAGCCAATATAGTTATGTATACTCTGGGCCTTACTAATAATCATTTTAAACGTTCACACTAAATATTTTGTAGGTCACAATATGCAATTTTGTATGGAAAATTCCGCCACTGTGAGTTAGAAAAATTTAGCCTGGACACTAAATATGATTATTAGTATTGCAGTCTGTCTAAAACGGCCCCGCAACGAGTTTTAATAACGACATCACACTGTTGCAGTAGCACTTACTGTTTCTTCGGTCTAAAGAGACACATTGTCAGGAAACTTCATGGAGACTATAAGGTAGAGAGCATCATAATCACGGACATATTTTATTTAACTTAATTTGACGGAAAATTTCTTCTACTGATTCTCGGTCCTATTAAGGTTGATGGGTCTTTTTCTCTTTAAATTTGGTGAATATGATCCAATTTAAAAGCACATTTACTTGGGACAACAGCCTTTTCGCATTTTTAACTTTCTCGAGAAAGATATCTTTGTATTTGTACAAAATTTCGAACTCGAGATGTTAATCAATTCTGACATTACGATGATAGTGTAGTATACACATAAACTCAAAAAACTGGGTTGCAAAATTCTGTCGCTCTGATCGTCTGTCTTTTTGTCTATCTGTCTGTCCTTCTACAGATCTGCAGCCTTAACGGCTTAACCGGATTTAGTTCAAACTTCAGATTTGGAGTTTTTTTGGCTTACAGTTCGGGGCCGTTTTTTTTTTTTTATGGTAGGTACTTCCCATATAAAATTTTCATGCCAATTTGATTTGTTCGAAAACGGCTCCAACACTTTCAACCAAAATTAATATTTCAGCTTATGTAAGTGAGGTTAACATGACTGCGTACCTACTCAATTTTCTGCAAAAAATCGAATAACGGTACATTTGAAATTCGGACATATCTCGAAAACGTTCGATGCGATTGTAACTAAAATTCATTTCGAAGGTATTGTGGTCATTTTTAACTTAATAAAAAACTCCGTTTTTTTTCCTATAGTTTCGTACAATGCATTTTTGAAAAAAGTATTATTTTTTTTAAATTTAGTTTTCTTTAGCCTACCTGAAAACGCCACTAACGATTAAGATTTTAGACCAAAATGCAAACTTAAAGTAAAATTAATGTTTTAAAAACTATTGCGTCCTTAATTTTTAACTCCGATCACCGAAAACACTAATTTTAAGAACTACTCATATAACGCAAGCCCCATTTTGACTTCAATAAAACTTTAAAAACCAAGTAATGCTTGCATACCAACAAAAACTTACACTCGGTTTTGAGCTAAATAGTTAAGCAATAGTAACGGGTGATTTTTTAGCTGGTTTGGTTTTGGCAACACTGGTTTTGACAGCTGACGTATGTTTAGTACCTTGTGTCACTGTCAAACAGCTTCAGTTTGGTTTGCAATTTAACCATGAATCGTCTTACAAATGAACAACGCTTGCAAATTATTGAATTTTACTATCAAAATTCGTGCTCGGTTCGAAATGTTCATCGCGCGCTGCTTCCATTTTATGATCGGCATTCTCGACCTTCTGAGCAGTCTATTCGGAAGATTGTGACCAAATTTCGCACCAAATTTACTTTGTTGGACATTAAACCACCAACACGTTTACGTACTGTGCGCAGTGAAGAAAATATTGCGGCCGTATCAGCTAGTGTGACAGAAGACCGCGAAATGTCGATTCGGCGCCGTTCCCAGCAGTTAGGCCTTTGTTACAGCACTACGTGGAAAATTTTGCGGAAGGATTTGTGCGTAAAGCCTTTTAAGATACAGCTTGTGCAAGAACTAAAGCCAGCCGACCTACCACAACGCCGAATTTTTGGTGAATGGGCTCTTGGAAAGCTGGCCGAGGATCCGCTTTTTTATCGAAAAATTGTGTTCAGCGATGAGGCTCATTTTTGGTTGAATGGGTACGTAAATAAGCAAAATTGCCGCATTTGGAGTGAAGATCAGCCAGAAGCATTGCAACAGCTACCAATGCATCCCGAAAAAG
Source organism: Cheilosia urbana (assembly GCA_946477585.1). NCBI lineage: Eukaryota > Metazoa > Arthropoda > Insecta > Diptera > Syrphidae > Cheilosia > Cheilosia urbana. The sequence goes on from OX297854.1 coordinate 155,166,515, forward strand.
CCACTGTTTGGTGCGGTTTATGGGCCGGCGGCATTATTGGGCCATATTTCTTCAAAGATGATGCGAATCGCAGCGTTACTGTCAATGGTGAACGCTACCGAGCGATGATAACAAACTTTTTTTTGCCCGAAATGGAAGTTCTTGACTTGCATAATATGTGGTTTCAACAAGACGGTGCCACATGCCACACAGCACGCGAAACAATGGCGCAATTGCGAGGCGAGTTTGGTGAACAGTTAATTTCACGTTACGGGCCGGTCAATTGGCCGCCTAGATCGTGCGATTTGACACCATTAGATTATTTTTTGTGGGGGTATGTCAAGGCTAATGTGTATAGGGACAAGCCCGCTTCGATTGACGCACTGGAAGCCAACATCCATGCATTCATTCGTGAGATACCGGCCGATATGTGTGAAAGAGTATGCCAAAATTGGACTCAGCGGATGGACTACCTGAGACGCAGCCGCGGTCAACATTTGCATGAAATTATCTTTAAACATTAAATTGCAAGGTTCAAACTATCGATTCAAATAAATATTTCATTCATTTTTTCGAATTTTTTGTGTTTTTTTTTTTTTTAAAGTTCTAAACCTCTTAAAAAATCACCCGTTATTTTTGCAATATTTGGTACAGTTTTGTCTGCGTAGTCTTACAAAAACGGCTCAAACTTTGAACAAAATACAAACTCAAGATAATATAATTTTTCTCAAAAAAATTCGAATATATCATTTTTTTTTAATTATATTTCAAAAATTCAAAATAACTCAAAAGCCGATCTGTAGTCATATATTTTTTTTAAACTCCACACCGCACTTTAAACTCAAATTGCAACAGTCATTAAAAATTCAATAACAGCAACGCAAAAAGAATTTTAAGCAAATATATTGAATTCTTTTTTTAACCAAAAATCGTGTAAAGTGTAAGAGCTTATAAAATAGTACAGCCGGCGATTATAGCTCTCTTCGCCGTACTAGTAATAAATTTTAGTCTCGACTTTAAGGTAATTTACGGAAGCTCACGAATTATTGGGAAATATACCCTCACTGTGGCTGCTACATACTACTAAAATTTCTAGTCGAAACTAAAAATGTTTATTGGTAACGCCCTCTAACTAGAACTTGCGATAAAAGATTGTAACTGAGAGCTTCAACTTATATAAACTCGCATTGTTTTTTGATATTTGCTGCCGTATAAGATGAATAATCCAAAAGTATTATAATGTTAAAAAGATTTCGCTAACTTTATTCGTATATTTCACGAACCGTTTCCTTTATCTAGCTTCGGTTCTCAGATATTGACCTACCCACAAAATAAAATAAGAAAACAACCAACCCAGCTTTTGATGAACTCGAAAGTTTCGTTCGACCCAGTCGAGCGTTTTATTTTGTTAGTTTTCCAAAATTTCCTGCCACCAAAATGCGTGGTCCCTTCTAGTGCTTGAGGAGGTGCTACATCTAAGAGATATACAGATTGACAGATAAATAGGAAATATGCATAAAGGCTTACAATTTCACAGGTTCACTCCATTGACCCACTTTCTGTAAAAGAGTCTAAATGCTAAAAGTACCTTTGGTAAGCGATTCGCATTTGCACAGTAGACCCCATGTGGACCACGCACAGTCCATAATCCGTTGTTTGTACTGGTGTACCTTAACCATTCGCCTACGTTTTCCTCTCATTACCAAGCCAAAGCTTACAAACCTCCTCGATGTCAAGCATTTGTAAGAGAAAACGGATTTCACTGATCAATGAATTCTTAACGAACTGCAATTGCAATCCGAGACACAGTAATGAGGATGTGTGTTGTGTATGTGTTCCAGTCTTTGCCGTACTGCAATCATATCCAATTGCAGCAGCACGAGTACGGCCATGCCTAGGACCCCCTCTTGCAACTGCAACTGCACGATGGCAATTCCTTTGAAATTCTAACCTTCTGTCGATTGCACTATATACTGGCGTATAGGGATACAAATCAAAAGCAATCAAAGGAAGGAGTTATCTCGGGACAGTGCTTTTGATAGAACCGACAAACACACATTATGATGAATTATTTCAGCGATACAAACTATCGGCAGGCACATGCACATGCCAATGATACAGAGGGATCAAGTGAGTAGAATGGTAATGCGATGCCGTCTATTGATGATGATGAAAATGAACACAGAACACGGTCGACTGTCGATGACGACGATACCAGCTCCTGAAAGTGGAAATCGATGAAGCGCATATTTAATAAACATTTCGTATGATACATCCAGTCTGTATATAGGGGGTGAGATGGGCCTCTATTGACGGATAGGAAGTTGATGAGGATTGTTGCAAATGAATTCCTTTGTAAGGCACGGTAGTATGTAGGTTAGCCTTGAGCTAGAGAGCGGTGCGCGGCAATAAATGGGGCCAAATAATATCCTTAATGAAATGTTGCTAGTTGCTAGTCATTGGTGATTGAATAACAGAGTGCTGCATTGATGAGTTTTATTGAGACGGCATTGCAATGTGAGTGCACTGCACATTTAGAGAAATAAACCTGGGACAATCACTTTGACACACTTCCCCAAACGAATGCATTCAGTTCAGATACTTTGACGAATTTGTATTCACAAAACGAAACTTATTTCAGTCACTAGATTTGAAAGCAGGTCAAGGGGGTGCATAAGACTCCCCTCGAAGAACATTAATCGACTGGACAATTTGTAACTTTCCACAGTGAACGGTCGAATCCATTTACCAAAATCATTGACTGCATTCATTTGCTTACCCATTTGTAATAACCGAACCGAACGATGGCAAAGTTTGCACTCCTTTGCTGGGGGCAAAACCACTTATTCACTGTCAATTTATTCAATTTACCACTAGCAACAAATTCCAGTGAGATGCACTTTTTCGTAGACGTTTCCAAATGGATCGTTTGACCTCTCCACTGTTAACTGTTTTGACTGACACCCAGCGCCAGCATGCAGGGTGGGGTGTTTGCATTTGCATCTTTCAGTATCTTTTCATTCAAAGGAAACTTTGCTGTACATGTGAATATAAGCAGTTTACTTTTCACAAACGAAAATGTATACGAGTAATCTATGAACAAGATGAAGATGAAGTTGAATGCGGTACTCAGTTGGTTTGGTTATCGTTTGACCATTGAATGGCATGTTGGCGGGCTTATTCATCAAACTTTGGTTTAGTTTCGTTTCGTTTGTGTGCAGGTTTATTTTGTGTATGATTGATTTTGGCAGGAACTTTTATGCAAATTGACTTTTAGATACTTGTTTGAATAATGATGAATCAATTGGAAGACCTTTAACCAGAGTTTTAGTAGGAAGCTGGTTCGTCAGCCATGAATGGTACGCTTGAAAGCTGGTGTGGGGTCGGTACTTTGAGGAAAAATTACCATACGAATGCAGAAGACGTTTCAGCAACCAACTTCCATACGAACGTATAAAGGATTTCTGTTTTTAAGAAGCCAATTCAAACCAAATTTCCATTATTGCGATCTTAACATAACAACGTACTGATCAGTGATCACCCTATCGTAACAATTCATGCTCCCTTTATTACTTGGCGTATGTGAAGCAATATACAGCAAGAGCATAGATCGAAAGATAAGACAGTATCCTTCACATTTCCTCGTATATAAGTTACCCTATTCCGTTGTTTGGAAGATAGTTCATATTAAAGCTAAGCTGATATTTGTCAAATTATATCGAGTTCAGTTATAATAAAGAGTCGAACAAGAACCGTCGTCTCATGTGCCATTTGCAATACCTTCATGTCTTATATGCTCATGATTTTGCTTTGGCTCCGTTTATTGGTGGAGTATTTAAATAAGATAGAAATACATTTCCGGCCTTTGCCACCCGCATTATAATCCACTCCTTCGGGTTGAAAGAGATGGTAATATGGGTGGTAACAGGGCTGGTGACACTACTGTAAATATACCTCGTAAAATGCCTGATTTAAAATTGAATCAGAAATATCGCCTTTGAAGCTGTTACCCGATGCCCAACCAACAGGTGTGTGAATAGCAGCCTTTCACAGTAATTCGTGTCCCATGTTGGGCGCCATTTTTAACCCCAAACAGTTTTTGAATGGATGACCAAAATGCAGGTTAGAAACATTGTCCACGCTCTGTATGCACGCTGTAATGGAAGTATTACCGGCTGAACAAAAAATATGAGGATTTACAAATAGTTCCCCTTACAAGTAGAAATTCGTGTTCAACATTGTGCGCCACGCTTAACGTAACAAAACTCAGTTGAACTCATTTCATTTGTACAAACATTCCCACTCCCATTGAAATTAACTACAAACTTTAACGAATTATCCACTCAACTTGTATAGATAGTTGCAACAGAAATTGACTACAAGCACTTGCAATTGTTTGCCCTGCTTTCCTGTTTGAGCCACTCAAAGTAATTCCATTTTGGGCTAAGTAAATCCAAATACTACAACATTTCTCCATCCCATGTCCCAGCTATACAGAGGGTGCTAGCTGTCAAAACCATACAACGAGCATTGCTCCCATATACTCGTACTTCATGTGCCCACTTGACAATCTGTTGTTCTACTTTCAATTTGCTTTTCAGTTGACTTTCATACGTCCGTAAAATATTATCCCTCAGATGGCATCGCCAAAGACGAACATGGCCTCGGCACAGCTCAATTCAATTTCGTAGATACTCAGACCTCAAGTTCTAGGCAAACATCCTCTGAATGGTTTCCATATATTTTGCCTACTAAGAGGACTTGTATGCGACTTTTTGTGAGTGTGTCTGCCGAATTCCCATGTACCCAGTCATGGTTTCATTTATTCCAAAGGCACACCACACAAAAGGTGGCCCGAAGGTATTGCGCAATGACAGCGGCACCGAAACCAAACATCGAAAGACATACGTACGTGTGCATGAACTTCAATTGTTTGCAATCGTGCACCGAGCGTGGGTGGTCCTTAACAAATGCAACTTCATAAGGAGGAGAATGTGAGGCATTTTAATAAATCCAAACCACCCCTGCCTGTAACTCAAGGGAAATATTATACTGCACAGTAAATATACCCGCATGCAATGCTTGAGAAAGCTTTTGCATAGGCTGGTACCGGAAATTGATTTCCCTCTAACTTAAGCAGAACTTGGAATCAATGATTCACTGCGGATCACCCTCCTGACAACTCATTTGCCTTCGCGATATACCCATGTGCAGTAGTGCTCGGTGCTCATATCCTGGGCCTGCCCCCATGCCACAGCCTACGATTCAATGTTCGAGACGATGCCTTCGCATAAGGACTCAATCATGCATAAGAACCTCTCAGATGGGTATTATATTGCCTTAAGCTCAGCACTTCTGCTGAGGCTTGATAGGAAACCTACACCACACCAACCTACCCGCAGGGAGGACATTAAAAAGCATCATTGCAAACAGAAACCTGGGTAATAACCCCCAGGACAAGCAACCTTCGGCTTCTCAAAAAAAAAAAAAAAACAAAAAACAAAAAACAGACAACAAGTCCTAGATGGCACGGCGGGCATTAAGGACCCTGTCAATTCAAGGAAATGACGTCGTCGCCTTAGCCAAAGTCCTTAAGCAAATCACAACCCAAACACAAAACGACGAGTGGAGGAAATATTTTGAATTGTTATGCTAACACTTTGCATCGATTTTTTTTTTCCCCAACACTGTATAGTCCTTTCGAACGTCGTCGTTGTCGTTATGACCTCTCTCTATTCTGTGGTGTGCAACATTTGGAATATTTTATTACAAAACTAACCACAGTCGTCCTTCAGGGTATGAATTTTTCATGACTCAATGCAAGAAGAATCAGTTCGAATACAAGGTGCAAACTAGCTAAAACTCTCTCCTACTGGCGGACTGTGGGAGTGGGTTGCAGGAATTTTCCAATCACACCCTTCGAAGGCCCCCAAAGGACGTGACATTTTCGGTCCAACTTTCTGATGGTTTGTTTGAAAATTGATGAGCTGCACGGCAGGTGTTGGCTGTAAGGTGCCTGTTCAAAAGTAAGTCCTCATGAGTTGGGTTCGTTTGCATTTTAGTTGGAAACACGACGAGTGCTTATTGCATATAATTTCATAATTTGACGTGTGTGCCGCTACTTTGATGGGAGTTCTCAAGCAAAGCTTTGAGGGTGAAATTTTCTCTATTGAATGGGAAAAGTTTTCGATTACTGAGTGTGGAAAAAACCGGTTACCATGTTCCTCTTGATTTTCACCTTCAATCAGAATTCAGATTGACTACTGAGTATGTTTAGGTAGGTATACTTATTGCGTGCTTCTATCAGAATCGTTGGTCTTATCATTTGAAGTCAGGACCAGGACAGGAGTATACCAATTAGTGAGGTGTTGCCAGCCTTGCCATAAGTGAAAATCTGTCAAAATTTTGCAGATTTTCAAACTACCTGCAGACTTTAAACAACCAGAAATCTGCGCTTCTTTGTCTGCATTCGCAATAACATATTTTGTTCGCTGTGCCAACCGAAATGTAACATTTTAATACGAGCGTAACGAAAAGTGAAACGCAATTTCGAACGCTGTTGACGTTTTGTTTTAATTGGCTGATGAGTTAATCGTTCGTCTTACCATTTTCCGTCAGTAACATAGCATTCGTTGAGGTGTTCACGGTTTACACTTAAAGAGTTGAAAAGGAATTGAAAACCAGCGCCCTTGTCAAACATAAGTGAAACTCCTTCTAGTTTAAGAGTTAAATAAAAATTGTTTCCCATAGGTAGGACTCTCGTCTGTAAGGAGTTCGATAGTAGCTCCAAAAAAAATCTAAATTTAGCTTTTTTAACCGGCGCAGGGTCATGAGTCCACAGGCCAAAAGTCCCCAATTGTCTTTTGAACCACCCAGGTGAGCCAAAAGTTCACAATAATTTGGGTCATAGGTTCACAATCTTAAAATGAAAGTAGGCCATCGGTCCATAACTATCCATCTCTATATATATAGTAAGAAAACCTTAAAATTGTGTTCGTTAGTCGTCGATTCACGCCTTAACGCATTTACCGATTTAAACCAAACTTTCACACATATTTGCTATTGGTCTGAATATCATTTGTGTGAAGTTTTGTCGCGAAAACAAAGCTTTGAGGGATGAAAAAGGCTATGAAAATTTGTATGGGGAAATGCACTTTGAAACAACAAAAAAATGGATAGAAATCGAGTAGTGACATTTCAAATACAAAAAAAAAAAAATTATTTTAAAAGCAATTGTTGTTGTCAATGATTTCAATTATTTTCCAAGCAAATTCTTATTGTGAACAATTCTGAATTTTTTTTTTAAATATAGGTACCTACCTAATAAGTTTGTGCTATTAAATTATGTTTACTATGTTACCAAGTATAATTTGAAAGGGGAGTAGATACTTTGATATTTGTTTGATTGTGCTTGAATCCATTATTTTCAGGATCCTTGCATTAGTACGAGTGAGTAAGTTGACATGTAGGGGTGATTGAGATGGGTGGACAATGATGTTGTTCAGCGTTTTGAGTTTTCACGTAGGGGTTGTTACGAAAAATGAGCGAGTAACAATCTTGGTACTCTGCTCATTCGTGAGTAGGGTTATGGCACCTGCAACAACATTAACCAATTTTTTGACACTTGCCGAAGCCACGAGTTTGCACGAACACTTACTTATTGCGAAATGCCCCGATATTGGAATGCGTCGTCGAAGAAGTTCAAGCGGCGGAAACAAGGTGAAGTAGTTCCCGCATTTCGTGGTGTTTATGCAAGTGATGCAATTGGTAGAATATACACAGTTCACCCGAAAAACAACGAATGCTTCTATTTGAGAATGATTTTGGTCAATGTTTGTGGCCCTACTTCGTTCGAAGCGTTGCGAACTGGTGACGGTGTGTTGTGTGCTATGGCCGACGATATTTTGCATCGAATTTGCACTGTGACATTGGATAATGAACTGATCGAATCGGATAATCATCTGATGTGAGATGAAAAGCGCAACAAAGCTTTGATTTTGATCGAGGATATGTGTCTCCTCATGAGTGGCAATTTTTGGTTTAAAATGATGACACAAAGATATTTTCAGGAAATCTAGATGGTTTTGGCGTTCATCAATATTATATGGCCTTTTATAGTGCTTTGACGTCTCAAGATGTCGTTCGAGAAGTTAAAAACTACGAGTTGGAAGATTTTGACAATTTTTTTTTAACAAAAAATGGTGCAAAAAAAAATTTTTTTTTTTTTTACTTTAAATTTGTTTTTTTTTTTGGTGGAATTGTGGCAGAATTATCGTGACTTTATGACCGGGGATATCTTGAATAGAATGCATCGTATTTCTATAAATCAGGAATTAATCATTACACTCGAAATTTATAATGAGGCATTAGTTATAATTGAAGATATGTGCTTAGCAATTGCAAATAAAACATTGTCACAATTAGGTTTGCCAGCTCCTAATCGACCATTGCATGACGTATTTAATCAAGAAATGCAACGTGAACAACAATCGATATAAATTAACTGAACATATTTATAAATTTTAATCTGCCGAAATTGAACCGAGAACAAAGAAATGTATATGATACAATAATTCAAGCTATACAAAACGAAAGCGGAGGAATGTTTGTTTTTTATACGCGCCAGGTGGTACCGGAAAAACGTTTTTGATTTCCATGCTACTAACTACTATAAGATCACCGAAGAATATAGCATTAGCACTTGCATCGTCTGGAATAGCTGCTACATTGGATGGTGGTCGTACAGCGCACTCCGCACTTAAATTACCTACCATTGAATATGCAAATTAATGAAAATCCAACGTGTAATTTTTTTAAAAATTCTGGAATGGGAAGAGTTTTGCAACAATGCAAATTAATAGTATGGGATGTATGTACAATGTCACATAAGCGATCGGTGGAAGCTTTGGATAGGACTTTGAAAGATTTACGTAATAATCAAGAAATATTTGGTGGCGCTTTAATATTATTGGTTGGTGATTTCCTTCAAACACTGCCAGTGATACCCCGTGCAACTCCAGCAGATGAATTAAAGGCATGTTTAAAGTCATCAAATATGACCCATCGGCTGAAGAATCTTCTAGGCAATTACTGTCGATAGGAAATGGACGAATTCCTATTGATAACACTGGATTAATCACTTTGCCAGATAATTTTTGTAATTTCGCACAAACAAAACAACAATTGGTTTCAAGGGTTTTTCCAAACATTGCGCAAAATTATAAAAATCACAATTGGTTAGCTGAAAGAGCAATATTGGCTGCCAAAAATAAGAACGTCGGCCAATTGAATGCGGATATTTTAACTGATGTGCCTGGTAAGATTGTAACGTATCAATCAGTAGACACGGTCACAAATCAAGATGACGCTGTCAATTACCCGACGGAATTTCTGAATTCGTTGGATTTAGCTGGATTGCCGCCTCATCGTTTACAATTGAAAGTTGGTGCACCAATTATTCTTCTTCTAAATATAAATCAGTCTCAACGGAACAAGATTAGCAGTAAAAAAGGTTATGAACAATCTTATTGAAGCAACGATTTTAAAAGGAAAATTTAAAGGTGAAGATGTATTGATTCCGCGTATTCCAATGATTCTACCAGATTTAACTTTTGAATTCAAATGATTGCAATTTCCGATACGTCTTGCGTTCGCTATGACAATAAATAAGGCGCAAGGACAATCGTTGGAATTGCGTGGAATCGACCTAGAGTATCCATGCTTCTCCCACGGACAATTATATGTATCATGTTCACGTGTAGGAAAGCCATCAGTTCTGTTTATTTATACTACTACTCAGGGCAAAAAAAAAGTAGTTTATGAAAAGGCTCTGCGATAGTTAAAAAAAACACATACTTTAAATAAAAATAATAGTGATTAAGTTGTCCACAACATTTTTGCTTTTTATTTTTGACGAAACATTTTTTTTTTTAGTTTTTTTAGATTTGGCATCAAAAAATATGTTTAACACCAAGTCTTCACCGAACCACGATCCATTCCCGAGTTATAAGGTGCACGCACATACGGAATTCAGTCTCTTTTACATATAGCCGTACCCACAATACCATAATAGTATCCTATCTTTCAAACTGTTACCAACCAAACACAGCCACAAAATTCCATTGAAACCAGTTGAGTGGTTTAGGATATCGACAACAGCGCCACAAATATATTTTTTTTGCACCGTTTTTTGTAAACAAATTACACAAACATACGTTTACTTACCATTTGCAACCAAACTTCACAAAAATCATATATAGACAAATACCAAAGATGTGTGAAAGTTTGGTTAAAATCGGATAAATAAAAGACGTGAATTGGCGACAAACGAACACAATTTTAAGGCTCAATTTTTATATATATAGATTTGGGCGGAACGAAGTTCGCCGGGTCAGCTAGTATGACTATAAAAAATAAATTAAAATAACTCAAAAAGTATGGGAATGTTTTATAATTTAATAGCGCATGCGAATTGCTACCATTGTATTATGAAATGTGTATGGGGGGGCATGCTGCCCCCTTGCAACCCCCCTGCTTGGGTTTATTTTGGATTACGGGCTGGGTCCGCGGTCTTTTGCTTGTAGTTTGTGTTTAATTTTCAAATTGCAAATTCGACAAATGAAGTCATTACTAGAATTTTGGGCCACAAGATCACCATCAGTGAGTCAAAAGTCCACAAGAATTTTTTGTGAACTTTTGGCTCACCTGGGTAGGTTATAAGTCCACAACTGATTTGTGGACTTATTTCCCACCTAGGTGGGTCAAAAGACCAATGTGGACTTTTGGACTTTTAAGCATCGGTAGCCAGTCCTCTATATGTTCTCGATGTCAAAATCTAAAACTCACCCATTCGTGGCTGTTTACTAAGAAATTCCCATCAGCAAAACTGAGGTCCATACGTAAGCAGTAGTACACACCAAACACAGGCCCATATGGTTCTTCACCACAACCACTATATGTAGGTACACTCAAACGCCTGCTAGTGCGCCTTCAAACTGAACTCACTTAATATTGAAATAGCGATTGTTGAACAAGAACAATTACCCGCTAGTCGTCCTTACCTAGGAAAGACCCCTGAAACATAAACTGTACGTGAAAGTGTTTCAGCTCCCCCTCCGCCCAAAAAATGTGCAAAGAGGCTGAGTGCTTCCACTTCAAGGAGGTGCATTTTTAATGCGAGTTTAGAAGCAGGGCTATGAAAAGCCAAATTAAAACGCCTCACTGCCATCGAACACATTATCCTTTAGCACACAACACACATATCAGAACGTATCCCAACGGAAGCGAATGTATGCATGCAGACTTATGGTACCCATAATATACATACAGGATCATGGGCATGTGTTTAATGTGTGATGGCCTTTGCCAGTCCGCTCAATGCTGCTTTTGGCAGTCAACTCTCTGACCTGGAAAATATCCCAGATATATCATTGCGAGCTGAGGCTGCTTTATTGTGATTAATAATACAGCAGAAGATTTTCGGAGAAAGCAAATACATATCCTTACAGAAGGAGCACTCCCCCACTAAAAAAAAAAATATAAAGGACTAAAGTCATGAATCCGACGAATATTTATCTTAATAAAATATTTCCATGCTTTATATGGAGATGGTAACAAGCGACGACGACGCCCATGGTATTGGGGGTGACGCCAAAAAGTAACCTTTAAGGCATCGCACTTCCTAATGTGCGATCAGAGTGCACCATCCCATAAACACACAGAAAAGGAAACAGAAAAAAAAAACAAGGTCTTGTCCCAAAGCAGTTTATGTGCCAACATTGAAATTGATTATGCAGAAAAATGTGGTTTTATGGATTTTTCCAACGCTTTCTGAGGGGAGTGAGTTGCTACATCACTCGCCGGATATGCGGGATTTACGAAAGTCTCTTTTAGAATTTTCGTATTTCTTTTACAGTCCCAAACGTATCTTATATTATATATGTCTCCCAGTAACCGCATAATACATACAAGTTCTATGGGCGAATATCCGTTCACAGAAGCGACATTATTTCCCAAAAGGATACTTCTACTGCATTAACTGAATGCATACTCTGTTTTCCGGGAGACAGCGCTCCCTATTATTATGAAATGCTTAAGCAGATGTTAATGTCCTGTGATTTATGTCCGTCATAATGCACTCGAAATCCTTTAGTTCCTCGTCAGTCGGGTAGCTGTGTGTGGATAGTATATTATAAGCTGTATATGAGCTATTACTGCACAGATGGCGTCTCCTGTGGAAGAGTTATCATCGCATTGCTGCACATTGGGGATACACGGGCAAAAAGTAGGTTACGGCATTTGCAGCAAAGGCAACCATAACGTTTGTTGCTCCACCATATCTGCTGAGGAAGTGACAATAATGGGAACGAATAAAAGGTGTGAGATAGACGGAACGAAGTCGACAGCACGCACATCTATGCAGAGCGCAGGTTTACTGGCAGTTAGCTTAGAGGGGCTGAACTGTGTTCAACTACATTCTATGGGCATGTCTGTTGAATCGGAATATTGTACCTCCGGCGTCCACATAAGCCACAGGCTACCAATCTTCCAATTTTCAGCATTAAAATTAGATGCGCTATAAGAACTCCCGAGAGAAGTGAATAGCGCAAAAGCTGTCTAAATCGACGTTTATGAGATGGACAAAGATGAAGGTGCAGTTGTCATTTTTAAAACGAATCGGCGACGACTGTTATGAATATATTTATTACCTTAATAACAAACAGAGTTCATTAAAACTATAAATTTAATTTAACCATTCATTTATTTCTGCTCCTTATTCTCCAAAATTAATTTAATGAGCATATTCTTGTGAGCTTTCTTTTATTACAAACAACTTTTGTTATTATTTGCACCTTGCCTAAATTTAAATCAAAAATTGAAATTGTAAATTGAAATTGAAACAGACATACGGTTTTTGTTAATGATAACCAAAAAAAAAAAAAAGCTATAAAAGAATGCAAGGAACACTTACTTGGTGCAGGGAAATAAATTCACGGGAATTAAATCCACAAAACACCCTGATTGGGAAATAAGTCCACTTAGCAAATGTTTACCTAGTTCCCACTTAGATTGGGAAATAATTCCACTATGCTGTGAGCATTAAACCCATACATCTTAAAAATACAAGTGAGAAATAACTCCACTCTGCTTGGTTTCACTTGGTTTCACTGTTAAGTAGATGCGCGGAAGGGTGTATGCAAAGTTGTTTTTATTCATGTATTGCATGCATTTAAAGAAACTTTGCCTATATGGCCAATTCGCAATTCGGCGTTGAACGCATGTGTGCGTCGGCGCGCCTTGACAAGCGTTATCGAAACTTTGAGATTATGTAAATGTCAAATCGCGCGAGCAAGAATTTTGTAAAACGAAATGCTGCTTTGAAGCGAATGCACGTTGAGAGGGTAGAGTATGACAGACTAATGGTAGGTCGGTAGAAGTGGCGGTTCAGCTTTGAACCCTAGTATCACTGTGTTGGGCTTTTTGTTTAACCACGACTCGTGTGACCTAGTTTGTGATGATTGTTAAGGGCGTGATGCATTCGATGCCTATATCCAACCTGTGGAGTTGAGGAAACGGATTATATCTAATATCCCTTTATCCGAATTGCAGACTAATAGTTTGTTTTTTGTCTGAAAAACACAAATTCAAAGCAGAATTCAAATTTCAAGTCTACTCCTTTTTTAGGGTTCCTTAGCCAAATGGCAAAAATCGGAACCTTATTAGATTCGTCATGTCTGTCTGTCTGTCTATCTGTCCATTGTATGTCACAGCCACTTTCTCCGAAACTATAAGAGCTATACCGTTGAAACTTGGTAAGTAGATGTATTCTGTGAACCGCATTAAGATGTTACACAAAAATAAAAAAGTAAAACAGTAAATTTTGGGGGTCCCCATACATAGAACTGAAACTCAAAAAATGTTTTTTCATCAAACCTATACGTGTGGGGTATCTATGGATAGCTCTTTCAAAATGATATTTAGGTTTCTAATATCATTTTTTTCTAAAGTGAATAGTTTGCGCGAGAGACACTTCCAAAGTGGTAAAATATTGCCCCCCCAAGATTAAGTGTAGAAAACCATTAACAAATCCATTTGATCAAAAATACGGCTAAGAGCAAATAATCCCTTTAGGAAATTGCTACTATGCCTATATAGAGAAGTTTCAACTCCTAATGGATGGACTGTACTAACAAAGGTGGCGTTACAGTCCGGGTGGACTAATGTTTCGACTTTTAATCAAAAAATAAGGCTCTTGTGGTAAATTTCGTTTCTTCTTCTTTTCATAATTTTGGTTTCTATCTAGAAGCTTGCAGACCCCACATTTTCTTTTTCAAAATCGTTTTTTAGGACTGTAGCTCCACTAGAGCGCAGGCGGTCGGCAGACATTGAAAGCGTATTATATTCAAACACCTTGTGTTGTTTTCTCTGTTTGAAAAAAAAATATGCCAAAGTTCAAGTGAAGTCGATGATGAATGAAAATGAATCAAATGAAAGTAAGGTTGTTGGTTTTTCAAAACACTACCGCAGCTCGCACGATAACGCTTCAAAGATGTAGATATTTTTTTCTGAATAATGTCGTTAAGAACACTATTCTCCTTCGAACAGGCTTGCGCCGTTCATCAACTCCGTGTAGTGGACACTTCCACAATAAATTAAAAAAAAAACCCGCTCACAATAAATAGGACAATTAATCATTCAGAGTTCAGACATACAAAACGGAACAAAAGTTATGAAAACCGAACATCCAGGTGTGTAGTGAAATAGTCAAATACCCAAACCTACCCTAACATTCCGTATAGAAGTTATAAAACCTCCTAACAACCTCGTTCACACCTCCCAACATGCATGTACAATATACATGTAGAAAAACCTACGATTTCCCAGAGAACATACAAATGCCATCCTATGTGCTGTTATCCTGCCAATGCAAAAAAAAAAAAAAAACTGGCAGCAACATTTATACATTTTATTGCCGAAAATATTGTGTACCCTCCCAAAACACCATTCGACCCTCAAAACTTACAACGAGACAAGCTTGCCGCAAAAATGTAGCAAATAGCAAATGGTGCACCGCATACACATACGTGTGAGTTGTCTGAGTATCGGTGCCATAATATGTGTTGAAAGCGAGGCCTTACAAGAAACTCGCCATAAAGCAAACTTATGTACGAAATGCTTGGCTCAGAAAATAAAATTTCAGTATAGCGTACAGCACAACAATAAGAGTGTTGTACAACAACAGTCTCAAGGACTAGGTACAGTGAAGAGAATTCGATTTTTTTTTTTTTTTTTCTGTGCCATCGAATGGAATAGTTTCGCTTACAACCCAAAACAAACGATAAAATGTGAGTAAAAAGAACGAATCAAGGATACGAACTGTAGCACAAGCTGTACTATGATTTGAACTTTGTTGTGTGCGGCAATGTTGTAGTCGTAGTCGTAGGACAAGCTAACGCCCCCACCACATCCAATCACATGAACCACTCGAAAACAAAAACTTGTCATAAATTGCATAAAATTTATTCACTTAATATTCGTGTGCGGATGTCGATGTCGGTGTCGATGTCTGCTCCTGCTGTTGCTCGACATAATAAATTTGCTTACTTGCTTTCTGTTTCTATATTCGCCTGTTTTTATTTTTATTTATTTTTGTTGTTGTTTTTTGTCCTATTTTTGTTCTCGGGGAAGTGTGAGTGTAGAACTAGATTACCAGGAAACAAGGAACACAAGGATAAAACTACTCTGGTCTGGTCTAGTTGTTATCTGAATTATGGTCAATGTGATAATTCAAAAGCAGAGATGAGAGAAGTTGCTTCCACATTCCGTGGTGACACACGATTTTTGGTATGACGATATGGTACACCAGCCCACTGGACCTGGCGCTGGCTGCTCTATATGTGTACATTCACATTGTATTTGTATACACGAATGGCAAGCGAATGCGGGTGGTGTATGGATTTGTTTCTGTTGTTGCTGGCGTTAAATAAACGAGTGTCCAGTGTTGAGGGGAGAAAGCATTTTTCATTTTTGATAACCGCCCTGCTGAAATGAAGTTATGGTCAAAAAGTGAGCTAGAACAAGAGAATCGAAAACTTGTAATAACATCGGTTGGGCGAGACGCGGCGGGCTGGATGGCAAGATAGGGTCCTCTAAATGGCATGTTATTCATAAGGAAATCCATGTCGAGTGTGATGATGTCCGGATGAACGGAATGGTGTAAGTCTGTAAGATATTTGTAATGGTGTGACATCTGGCGAAGTCGATCGAAATCTGTAAATCGTAAAGGAACGAATTTATTAAAAAGCGTAGCCCCATCAATGGCCAATATTGGCAAATGCTATTTTAATCTTGTAAGCGTTTTCAGCAACTTTTTGGGGTTCCTAATTTTCAGTAGGGTACAACGACAACCTGACACAAGTCTTTTAAACGTTTTAAAAATCACTTCACATTATAGACAGAAATTCAGGTCTACTTTTCCATGTTCTCTCAATTTACAATTTTGATTGTGGGTGGCAAGTTAGCCGTAGTACCTATATATTCAAAATGGATAAGCCCTGCTGCTGCCTATGTTACGTCTCACTTTGGTGCCTTGTATCCCAACGTCAAACTCATCAAATTCAAGTAAATGTATCTAGGATTTACTTATGAGCTACTTGCCCTATTAAAGTTATTTTCCCAATTTGTTTCTGCTGTCAAATATGCGAGTCGTCAATTTGACAGACGTTTTCTTTTGTATTTTTTTTTTTTTATTCTTTTCTTAACTTACTTGCGCTTTACCCTAAACTGACAAATTAAGTTGTATTGACTTCTTTTCGCTACTGAATTATTAAAATTAAGAAATAAACTCACTCCCAGTTTTTTTGAAAGAAGATGCATTTGCTCAATTTTTTAGAGCAAGATGTTCTATGCAAAGACTCGTAATTTTCGACAGGATATTCTTTTCATCACCTCCTCACGAAACAACTCAGAGCCCTACATTCTTTTTCGAACATATTAAAGGCTTAGAGTTATTGAAAACCATAGGTTCTTTAAAAAACTAACAGCCGTATTAATAATTGTCGCGTAACTACATGTTAGGCCTAACTAATGGCAAACACATTCGTTAAACTCAAATTCGTATTAATAAACATTTTTAGAAGATAACTAACGCTTCGTAACTATCACATAACTAACTTACGGTAGGAGGTCTGTTAGCGAGTCGATAACTCTAATACGCTATTCACACCGAGCCGAAAACCTGGTTTTCGCGAAAACTTCATCGAAAACCGATGTTTTCCCATACATATTTCAGTTTTCAAAACGAGTCGTTTAAAGTCGTTTTCCTCGAAAACACTGAATAAATGTCACAACTCACAACCTAAAATCATTTTCCACGCTAATTGATGGTCTAATATTATTTTGAAAGGCTCTGAATTAATTTTATTTATTAATGCGATCGAAATTTGTAAACAAAATAGTTTACACAGAAGTTTCACGACTTTACGCACGTATTTTGGTCTAACGCGCGTATTTTGGTTTTACGCGCGTATTTTTGTTTCTACGCGCGTATTTCAGTTTTTACGCGCGTATTTTGGTTTTACGCGCGTATTTTGGTCTTACGCGCGCATTTTTGTTTTTACGCGCGTATTTTAGTTTTAACGCGCGTATTTTGGTTTTTACGCGCGTATTTTGGTTTTACGCGCGTATTTTGGTCTTACGCGCGTATTTTGGTTTTACGCGCGTATTTTGGTTTTACGCGCGTATTTTGGTGTTACGCGCGTATTTTGGTTTTACGCGCGTATTTTAATTTTACGCGCGTATTTTTGTTTTCACGCGCGTATTTTGGTTTTACGCGCGTATTTTGGTTTTACGCGCGTATTTTGGTTTAACGCGCGTATTTTGGTTTTACGCGCGTATTTTGGTTTTCACGCGCGTATTTCAGTTTTTACGCGCGTATTTTGGTCTTACGCGCGTATTTTGGTTTTACGCGCGTATTTTTGTTTCTACGCGCGTATTTTGGTTTTTACGCGCGTATTTTGGTTTTACGCGCGTATTTTGGTCTTACGCGCGTATTTTGGTTTTACGCGCGTATTTTTGTTTCTACGCGCGTATTTTGGTTTTACGCGCGTATTTTGGTTTAACGCGCGTATTTTGGTCTTACGCGCGCATTTTTGTTTTTACGCGCGTATTTTAGTTTTTACGCGCGTATTTTGGTTTTACGCGCGTATTTTGGTTTAACGCGCGTATTTTGGTCTTACGCGCGCATTTTTGTTTTTACGCGCGTATTTTAGTTTTTACGCGCGTATTTTGGTTTTACGCGCGTATTTTGGTTTAACGCGCGTATTTTGGTCTTACACGCGTATTTTTGTTTCTACGCGCGTATTTTTGTTTCTACGCGCGTATTTCAGTTTTTACGCGCGTATTTTGGTCTTACGCGCGTATTTTGGTTTTACGCGCGTATTTTTGTTTCTACGCGCGTATTTTGGTTTTTACGCGCGTATTTTGGTTTTACGCGCGTATTTTGGTCTTACGCGCGTATTTTGGTTTTACGCGCGTATTTTTGTTTCTACGCGCGTATTTTGGTTTTACGCGCGTATTTTGGTCTTACGCGCGTATTTTAGTTTTTACGCGCGTATTTTGGTTTTTACGCGCGTATTTTGGTCTTACGCGCGTATTTTGGTTTTACGCGCGTATTTTGGTTTTACGCGCGTATTTTGGTGTTACGCGCGTATTTTGGTTTTTACGCGCGTATTTTGGTTTTACGCGCGTATTTTGGTCTTACGCGCGTATTTCAGTTTTTACGCGCGTATTTTGTTTTCACGCGCGTATTTCAGTTTTTACGCGCGTATTTTGGTTTTACGCGCGTATTTTGGTTCTACGCGCGTATTTTTGTTTCTACGCGCGTATTTTGGTTTTACGCGCGTATTTTGGTTTAACGCGCGTATTTCAGTTTTTACGCGCGTATTTTGGCTTTACGCGCGTATTTTGGTTTTGCGCGCGTATTTTAATTTTACGCGCGTATTTTTGTTTTCACGCGCGTATTTTGGTTTTACGCGCGTATTTTGGTTTTACGCGCGTATTTTGGTCTTACGCGCGTATTTTGGTCTTACGCGCGTATTTTAGTTTTTACGCGCGTATTTCAGTTTTTACGCGCGTATTTCAGTTTTTACGCGCGTATTTTAGTTTTTACGCGCGTATTTCAGTTTTTACGCGCATATTTTGGTTTTACGCGCGTATTTTGGTTTTACGCGCGTATTTTGGTTTTACGCGCGTATTTTGGTCTTACGCGCGTATTTTGGTTTTACGCGCGTATTTTGGTTTTACGCGCGTATTTTGGTCTTACGCGCGTATTTTGGTCTTACGCGCGTATTTTAGTTTTTACGCGCGTATTTCAGTTTTTACGCGCGTATTTCAGTTTTTACGCGCGTATTTTAGTTTTTACGAGCGTATTTCAGTTTTTACGCGCGTATTTTGGTTTTACGCGCGTATTTTGGTTTTACGCGCGTATTTTGGTTTTACGCGCGTATTTTGGTTTTACGCGCGTATTTTGGTCTTACGCGCGTATTTTAGTTTTTACGCGCGTATTTCAGTTTTTACGCGCGTATTTTAGTTTTTACGCGCGTATTTCAGTTTTTACGCGCGTATTTTGGTCTTACGCGCGTATTTTGGTTTTACGCGCGTATTTTGGTCTTACGCGCGTATTTTGGTTTTACGCGCGTATTTTTGTTTTCACGCGCGTGTTTCAGTTTTTACGCGCGCATTTTTGTTTTTACGCGCGTATTTCAGTTTTTACGCGCGTATTTCAGTTTTTACGCGCGTATTTTAGTTTTTACGCGCGTATTTCAGTTTTTACGCGCGTATTTTGGTTTTACCCGCGTATTTTGGTTTTACGCGCGTATTTTGGTTTTACGCGCGTATTTTGGTCTTACGCGCGTATTTTGGTTTAACGCGGGTATTTTGGTCTTACGCGCGTATTTTGGTTTTACGCGCGTGTTTTTGTTTTCACGCGCGTATTTCAGTTTTTACGCGCGTATTTTAGTTTTTACGCGCGTATTTTGGTTTTACGCGCGTATTTTGGTTTTACGCGCGTATTTTGGTCTTACGCGCGTATTTTAGTTTTTACGCGCGTATTTCAGTTTTTACGCGCGTATTTTAGTTTTTACGCGCGTATTTTGGTCTTACGCGCGTATTTGGGTTTTACGCGCGTATTTTTGTTTCTACGCGCGTATTTTGGTTTTTGCGCGCGTATTTTGGTTTTACGCGCGTATTTTTGTTTCTACGCGCGTATTTTGGTTTTTACGCGCGTATTTTGGTTTTACGCGCGTATTTTGGTCTTACGCGCGTATTTTGGTTTTACGCACGTATTTTTGTTTCTACGCGCGTATTTTGGTTTTACGCGCGTATTTTGGTTTAACGCGCGTATTTCAGTTTTCACGCGCGTATTTTGGTTTTAGGCGCGTATTTTGGTCTTACACGCGTATTTTGGTTTTACGCGTGTATTTTTGTTTCTACGCGCGTATTTTGGTTCTCACGCGTGTATTTTGGTTCTACGCGCGTATTTTGGTCTTACGCGCGTATTTTTGTTTTCACGCGCGTATTTTGGTTTTACGCGCGTATTTTGGTTTAACGCGCGTATTTTGGTCTTACGCGCGTATTTTGGTTTTACGCGCGTATTTTGGTCTTACGCGCGTATTTTGGTTTTACGCGCGTATTTTGGTTTTACGCGCGTATTATGGTCTTACGCGCGTATTTTGGTTTTACGCGCGTATTTTTGTTTTCACGCGCGTATTTTGGTTTTACGCGCGTATTTTGGTTTTACGCGTGTATTTTGGTTTTTACGCGCGTATTTTGGTTTTGCGCGCGTATTTTAATTTTACGCGCGTATTTTTGTTTTCACGCGCGTATTTTGGTTTTACGCGCGTATTTTGGTTTTACGCGCGTATTTTGGTTTAACGCGCGAATTTTGGTCTTACGCGCGTATTTTGGTTTTACGCGCGTATTTTGGTCTTACGCGCATTTTTTGGTTTTACGCGCGTATTTTGGTTTTACGCGCGTATTTTGGTGTTACGCGCGTATTTTGGTTTTTACGCGCGTATTTTGGTTTTACGCGCGTATTTTGGTTTTCACGCGCGTATTTCAGTTTTTACGCGCGTATTTTGGTCTTACGCGCGTATTTTGGTTTTACGCGCGTATTTTGGTTTTTACGCGCGTATTTTGGTTTTACGCGCGTATTTTGGTCTTACGCGCGTATTTTTGTTTCTACGCGCGTATTTTGGTTTTACGCGCGTATTTCAGTTTTTACGCGCGTATTTTGGTTTTACGCGCGTATTTTGGTTTTACGCGCGTATTTTGGTCTTACACGCGTATTTTGGTTTTACGCGCGTATTTTTGTTTCTACGCGCGTATTTTGGTTTTTACGCGCGTATTTTGGTTTTACGCGCGTATTTTGGTCTTACGCGCGTATTTTTGTTTTCACGCGCGTATTTTGGTTTTACGCGCGTATTTTGGTCTTACGCGCGTATTTTGGTTTTACGCGCGTATTGTGGTCTTACGCGCGTATTTTGGTCTTACGCGCGTATTTTAGTTTTTACGTGCGTATTTCAGTTTTTACGCGCGTATTTTGGTTTTACGCGCGTATTTTGGTTTTACGCGCGTATTTTGGTTTAACGCGCGTATTTTGGTCTTACGCGCGTATTTTGGTTTTACGCGCGTGTTTTAGTTTTTACGCGCGTATTTCAGTTCCTACGCGCGAATTACGCGCGTATTTTGGTTTTACGCTCGTATTTTGGTCTTACGCGCGCATTTTGGTTTAACGCGCGTATTTTGGTCTTACGCGCGTATTTTGGTTTTACGCGCGTGTTTTTGTTTTCACGCGCGTATTTTAGTTTTTACGCGCGTATTTTGGTTTTACGCGCGTATTTTGGTTTTACGCGCGTATTTTGGTTTTACGCGCGTATTTTGGTCTTACGCGCGTATTTTAGTTTTTACGCGCGTATTTCAGTTTTTACGCGCGTATTTTGGTTTTTACGCGCGTATTTTGGTTTTACGCGCGTATTTTGGTTTTACGCGCGTATTTTGGTTTAACGCGCGTATTTTGGTCTTACGCGCGTATTTTGGTTTTACGCGCGTGTTTTAGTTTTTACGCGCGTATTTCAGTTCCTACGCGCGAATTACGCGCGTATTTTGGTTTTACGCTCGTATTTTGGTCTTACGCGCGCATTTTGGTTTAACGCGCGTATTTTGGTCTTACGCGCGTATTTTGGTTTTACGCGCGTGTTTTTGTTTTCACGCGCGTATTTTAGTTTTTACGCGCGTATTTTGGTTTTACGCGCGTATTTTGGTTTTACGCGTGTATTTTGGTTTTACGCGCGTATTTTGGTCTTACGCGCGTATTTTAGTTTTTACGCGCGTATTTCAGTTTTTACGCGCGTATTTTGGTTTTTACGCGCGTATTTTGGTCTTACGCGCGTATTTTGGTTTTACGCGCAGAACAAAAACACGCTCGTAAAAACTAAAATATGCGCGTAAGAACTGAAATACTTACGATACGAGCGTAAATACCAAAATACGCGCGTAAAACCAAAATTCGGGCGTAAGAATTTAAACACGCGCGTAAGAACAAAAACACAAGTGTAAAAAATAAAAAACGCGCGTAAAAACTAAAATACGCGTGTAAGAACTAAAATACGCGCGTGAAAACTAAATTACGCGCGTAAGAACTGAAATACTTACGATACGAGCGTAAAAACCAAAATACGCGCGTAAAAACTAAAATACGCGCGTATTTTAAAATACTACGTAATGGAGAAAGTTAAAAAGAGCAAAAAAAAATACCCCAAAGCAGAAAAGGTGCATACAAAAAAAGAAGAAAAAACAAGCACACAGTCACAACACAAAAGGTACAGAGAGCAAAACAGATTTTGCAGCACACACACACAAAATTTCCTCCACTGAACGCTGGGAAAATCGAAGGATCTCGCTTCAATCGAAGTATTTCCTTTTTTGAATTGTATAAACTTTATAGTTTACCTAATGCTTATTCTTCAACTTCAGGATAGCGTACAAAAATGATTTATATCTTAAAATCTTTGTACATAATTCAACTTGACATTAAAAAATATCCTATTTCATTTGAATGAGTCATTCCAAAGCTAGGTGCTAGTAGGCATTCGAGAATTAAGTACAACTTTTCTTTTCTTAGCTTCAGCGAAGATCTGTTTCCAGACAGCCTATAGGGTAATCTCGACAATAATTTTCAATGCAACTGTGAAAACCGGAATTAATTTCGTATAGTACTTTCTTAATATATTCCGAACAAGCACCTTACAGTCGGAAAAAAGTTTAAGAAGATGTAAATGGCATTTAATACCTTTTCTGTTAAAGAAATATAAAATGTCAATCCATTTTCCCTAGTTGAAATATTTATTGTACACCTATAAATACTAGTCCACCAACTCTGAATTGTTTATATCTACAACTAGTGAAAATAAATTCTATCTATCTATCACCTCAAATGAAAGCAAAACCGTAAGACGTATTGAAGTCACCGTAAATAAATATAACCTCTTTAAAAATTCAATAGTTTGTATATATGTAGCTCTGCCAACCTATGAATTCTTCAAAATGCTTTCCTTTGGTTCCATTTCATCCAAAGTTGGATGAACCACGGAATGCGTACGCAGAGTATCATTATACTCGGACCACAGAATTTCATGCTCACATCCGAAAATATTTCTTTTGACAACAGCCTTTGGTAAACCCATCGTTATATACCAAAGAATTTGCAAGCTAAAACTATCCGTGACCAAAGCAAACCTCGTCCGCATATCCCTTTCGGGTGAGTACTGAGTAGGCTTGAAATTCATGAAATTCCTCATAAACAATTTGTCGCTTGTTTCATTAAATGCAAATTGCAAATTGCACATTTGCACTATGCCCGTGCCGCGGCAGTCGATGCCCAGTCCAAGCACACACACAGTATCCCTGTCAAATTGATATATTGGACATCTCACGTGATGACTGCGCTCCAAACGATACAGAATCTCGAAATTGTGTCCGTGTCCGTGTCCGAATCACACACCGTATGATAGTTCCGAACTGACAAATCCATCTACAGTATATATTATTGTGCAGATATTGAAAATTTTGAAATATTTATATTTACCATGTACGATGCGATAGCTTGGCTAATGGAAATGATGATGACGACGTTGACCACGCCGTTGTTGATGATGACGATGGTGATGCTGATGCCTGATGATAATGTTTGGTATAGATGGATTCTCGTGTACTGTACGAGTTGTGTCGTTGTCGTTGTCGTCGGCGGCGACTATGATTAATTGCTTAGCATGTTCGGCATTCATAAATATTGCACAGGACTTTGTTGAATTTGAGTTGATACTGATGCAGATTCCATATCTGGTAGCCATCATAAACTGAATGCAGGCACCGCCCCTCTGTGTACTATATTTGCCGTATAGATCTGCATGGCACCCGTTTTGCATGTCACATAAAACACAATGTTTCTCATCTCTAAGGCCGCTTCTGCTGTTGCTGTTGAATGTCCTTAATTGAGGGTGCATGTTAGAGCAATATGAACGAATATTTAGGTCAGTTGCGTTGCCACTGCCAATGTTTGAGTTTCAGTGGTGGTGCGTTTTTGTTTGCAGATTAATCGGTAGCTGAAGGTTAAATGCTGCAGTTTGCTCGAATAATGACCTTCGTTTCGAATTATTTAGTAAGGTGAAATGTTGTGCACACACCAGAGGGGCGGGGTGATAATTCCTTAATAAATTCCCCACGCGGGATGCGTATACTAAGAGTAAGTTTATTTTGCTATTTTTTCATGTTCACATAAATTCTATTCAAACAAGGACTACTAAAGAAAGTTATGCCTGCAATTGGCCAAGAGTATGAGGAACCTAATTTACAAAATAAGTCCAACATGTTTCTGACTCTCACAAAAGCCTTGTAAAACGACATTCAAAGCAGGCGAAGCTATGACCGAACCGACAATAAAAAGATAAAAACCCTTGAATGACTTCAGGACACAACATCAGCCGAAGATGTGCTGATGCGGTAGGTAAGATGGCTATAAGTCTAAGTAGTAAGCTAAAGTTATGGCCAGCCATTTGTTCAGGTTCATAATTCCCCTCCATACCCCACACGCCATCCGTCAACGTCAAATAAATTAAAATTGAAAACTGTCTCATTCCATAACAAGGCTCAAAAATTATCCATTTATACGACAACTTGTGACATTAAGCTTACTAAAACATGACTTTGACATGGTAAAATAATTAGCAATCCCTTTTTCCCTCCCCCTCTCTGTCGCTCTCCGAACCTGTCTTTGTATTATTTTTGTGCAAATTTAATTCCCTTTGTAAGAACACAAATGCCATTTGAACAACAGTTCTGAACACAACTCGTAACACTTTACCGCAAGGAAATTAAATCCTTGCAAAAGTTTAAACCACTGTCAACGAAGCAAAGATACTATAACAACAATACGCCTCAAATAGATTGGGGCTGCGTGGGGAAGATGGCTTAAGGTAAAAATTCGAAAAGACGGAGTGAGAGAAAGTTTTGTTTCACCATTGTGTTAGGTATAGGTAGGATAATACGAAAGTTCTCGTTGTCCTTTTCAATTTTTGCAAAAACAATTCCACTCCACAGTGCAGCAACGCCGCCACCAACGACGACGAGAAACGAAATCTGCACTTAAACATTTTATTCATGCCTCCGAAATGTCGTCCTTGGATAGCGATGCTCGTTGTTTCTTCTACCAAAACTATAGCTCTACAGCTGGGGACGTGTAATTTCACTGGGATTATTTCGTTTAAACAATTTAATTATTGTGACAGGGACACGATTTTGTCTTTTAATTGTATGTGCCGACGAACTAGTTTGGAGTGAGAAGACCCGCTCATACACATACACACCACACAGTTAACAATAGAAATGCTGAGGGAACTTTTGATATTTTTTGGAATTAAGTTTTGAAATGGAATTTTTGCGAAGCATATTGAGCAGGATATTTTTATCAAAATAATTGTTTTCTGCATGTACCTTCGTGAGGTAATTTGAGGTTAATTCTGGCTAAGTCTCTGATTGGAATAGCTAATTGCAGCATCCAGTTTATGCATACGAAACGATGTTAGGAACGAGTGTTTTTAAGCTATTTTAACTTAGACTACGCAAATGTTAAGGAAAGGGAGCGCATCGACCGTCTTCTAAAATCTCGTTTTTTTTTTTTTAAATACTGCCTCTGAAAATCCCGCTTACTGTAAATCTACTAGTATAGTCCCGCTTTTTAAAATCCCATTTAATCCCGCTTTGAAACATCTAGTTTCAATTGCAAAAGCTGGATTATAAAAAGAAAACGAAATAAAAGAAACGGACTTAAAAGAAACAGCATTATAAAAGGGCGGGATTGTAAAAAAACAGCATTAAAAAAAGCGGAACTTTAAAATGCAGTACTTTGAAAAGCAGGATATCGTAGAAAGGTTTCACAGACGGGCAATACATTTAAAGTTCCTACCTACAACCTATCATCCTAAGTAGGTGGCAACCTAATAATTAAGAAGATATGAATATTAATATTCATTTTCAATATTTTCCACTCCTCTTTGCATGTCCTAAAAGGCATAATCAGAAGCGAAAACACATGCATGGCGTTATTTCATTACCTATTCCGCCACAAGTGCTTTAGAATATCTCCCACCCTGCGTCGCAAAAAAAAAAAAAACTTATAATAAAAAATCCCATACATTTCGGCCTTGACAAGATGTCAAGTTTTAAAATTAAAACAAGATATCATGCGACTGTCCTTATCATGTATTTCTTTGATTTATGGCACTTATTAGCTCGGCCCTGTGCTTGGTCATCTTAAAAATTACCATTTCTTTATCTCTTAAAAAAAATACCCTGTACCACTCAGAGTTTACAGGAAGCGTAGGTTTCTATAACTCAAAGAATTTTTAGAATGAGTTGCCAGAGATTACCCCATAAGTTAAATATTTTTACGCGGTGAAGAGGAAAAAAATAAAAAAAATATTTTATTTTACTTTGGGACTATTGTCCACTTTATGGTGCCTAAAAGAACTGACTTAATTTCTGATTTACAAATATTTCTAGGGTTACTATCAATGCGACAAGTTGTTGATTCAGCAGCTTGGATTGGATTATTATTTCGGATAATTGTTACTGCAGGTGCTTCGGATGTGAGCTTCCATGGAATTTCATTGCAGAGAGTATGTTAACTATGTGCAGTGAAAATAGGGGCACTGCACATAGTTCGTGGAATGCGACTTTTGGGTTTTGTCGTGTCAACTCCTAGAAAAAAATTGTACTACTACTATACCATCCCAATCCCAAGCAGAAAGGGTTATTGAAGACTATATGGAAGTGAGCAAGAACAAACAAGTGCGGAGGAGAACACCATCCCGATCTCACACGCGCTGCAAAAGATTACATTGAGAGATGGTATCTTAACAGAAATGTGCAGAAATACACCATACTAAACACATTTTATAAAAAGGCAAATGTGGAGGAGAACACCATCCCACACATACTGTCATCCATGAATCAACTGAATGTGAATTCATGCGCCTCAAGTATACGAACAATGCCGAGCCCGCTCAGCTGGTTATCCTATCACGAAATAAACACCATAGATACGAAAATAATGAAGAAAACTAGCGATCTACACTCGCTGTCGCTGACTTAATTCAATGAATAAACAAATTAAACTAAACGATTGCTAAGCAATTCAGTGAATTACTCACTCTATTCAAAATCCTCTCTACTCACTGTTTGCTCCTTTTCCTTTGGTTTAGGTACTTTTATTTTCGCAACCGCACTGCACAATTATCACTTCTTTACACTGCGTCTCCACGAGTCTGAATTATGTCAGGCTTTTAAGTCAGTAGTCAGAGCTCTTGTCCGCCATATTTGGATTGCTTCGGTTGGGCAAATCGTATTATGACATTTCAATTCACAAGATGTCATCAACGAACAAACAATTCAAGGTGGCCCTCGCTACTTCGGATTCGGTCTCAGATTTTCGTGTTTTTTGGTGATATTCGTGTGCGATTGCAATATGCGTAGCCTTCGACACCCAGATCGTTTTCCGCAGACATTTGTACGTAAAAAATTAACAGAAATAGATCCACCCTATTAAATGCGTTTGTTTACAGTTGAAAAATTTCATGAAAACATAAGCAAACTCCACTAGTAATAGTCAAACTCAAACGCCCTTGCATTGGTCTGAAGCAAATCTGAAAAAAATCGTTTAAAAAGGCCATTGCTATATTTTATATTTTAGCCAATGTCTTCATAAATAAAATATGCATATTTATTAAATTTCAAGTATCACTTTACGAATGTCAAAAATCCGCACAATTGCATTTCCGAGAATTACCAAAAGAAATAGATTTTTGGCTGTCAAACGCTGGTCTAGACTTCAAATGTCAATTATCAGTCAGAAGATATGTTTGCAGAGGTGGCAGAAAAAAGTCTAGATTTCGGTTATGTCCACAAAATTTCGGTCTAAACGAAAAATATTATTTTCGTGACTGAAGGTTTGACTGAAATTATGTCTTGTGGAGACGCGGTGTAAATAAACTGTGCCGTGCTCGTGCCTGTCCCATCCAGCGACTAGAGCGATTGCACCTAGGGACCTAGGTACTGCGTCTCCTTATGTGTGTATTTGGAGTGGATAGCGTTGCTGTTTTTTTTACTTTTTTTTTTTTTTTCATTACCGAGGGTAGGTGAAAATCTTCCAAAGACACTATGAGAATAGCAAGCGCGTGCTCATAGTAGTTTCAGATTTTTACTGACTAAAAACACCACCCTTCGAAGAATTGTTAGATATAACTTATCAAGCAATTTTTCTATAACGAAATAACAACTTTTAACAGGCTACTTTCCAATGAAAGATCCTGCATGTTCCGCAATTTAGACGCGGTTAATCTTATTTTGACAAGTCGAACGGTTTCGTTTTTTGTAGTCGGCGCAATAAATTGTTCTCGTCCAAAATTTGTCGGACTGAATTGTTGACATGTCCGATTAGTCGGTTTCTATGCTTTCTCGCGAAGCTTCTAGTTTCAGCTTTAAGCGTTGCTGTGCGATCTGCTGTATCATTCGGATAAGTTTAAACAAACAAAATCACAAATATTACAGCATTTTTAAAATGCCTGCTTTCAGGAGCAACTAGTGAGACATAAAATTTCATGCAGCATCCGAACGGTTCGAACGAAATGCTTTCTGAGAACAGGTATGCTCGCAAAAGGTTTGTCAATTTTGCAAGAAATTAAGCATTTGTGTTTTTGGAGGGTTGAGTCTGGATCACCTCGCCCTCTAATTGGTACTCAATTCAACTTCTAAAAAACTGTGTGCCACTAGCTTACCTACTTAGTTATATTTAGCCGTACTAATAACAAATTTTAGTCTCGACTTTAAATTTATAGAAGCTCACAATTACAAAATTCGTATATAGCTATTTTGAATAACTAAAATTTAAAGTCGAAACTAAAAATGTTTATTGGTAAGGCCCATTGAGTTAATACAGATCGCTTTTACGAACCTTGTTTGATTCTTCTTTTTTTTTTAAATTGTCTTTGATATCTTCTCTCCTACTTTCATGGCAATCATTCGGATTTGCCCTGTGGTCAAATCACTGCAATAAAAACGTTTCCAAAATCAAGCACGTCGATTTCACATTGTTCGAAAAAAAAAACTGAGTTCCGTCACGTAAAACCCATTCATCGATAACCGCCAGCCACTACAGAGTGTAACTAAAAACATTTCTTCAGTAAAAACTTAACATCTTAAAGATGAGCAAAAGCGAAAAAAAAAAAAAAAAAACCTTTGGATCTTTCTTTTTATTGGAATTTTACAGCACCCCTTCGAAACGTGCAACATGCCTATACAACAGAAGAAATACTCTGCACTTCCTCCTTTCAATTTATCTCACCGTGTCCGTATACAAATATTTTTTTCTTCAATCCCAAATATTTCCTCTGCGATTTCCGGTATATTTCTACATTATTCTTGACTCTTTTTATTATTCTATTTCACATCTTTGGTTGAACTTTTTTTTCGATTTTTCAACGCACAGCAAGGATACTCGTATATTCAGTGAGACATATACACAAGGTATACAAAAAGTCGTATAGGTAAAACAGAACACATATTATTGTATATATGCTGCAATACAAGCATCGGATATCGTGTGGGAATTTTGATAGAAAACCTTAGGATAAAAACGGATGAGATCGAATAGATGAGAAATCACACAAGTGCTCTAGGATTCACAATAAATGGAGAATAATATACCCTATACCTAAGACACTAGATATTTGCAGTTGCTGGTTTGAAATTGAAGAACTAGAGGTCGCCGAGTCGTAGAAATTCTACCACCACATTGACCTGGCTTATGCACAGCATATTGGAAAATAAATTAAAGACAGCATTGCATCTATGCTCTAACTACCCAGCAACAAATCAAGCGAATGTTTTGTTTTTAAGGCACTGAAAGTGGTTCTTAAACTAGTTCCCTTTGCCTATTTTTATTTTATTTGCAAATGTTATTTGCTAGCATTTCTTATTTTTGTGCCAATGAAACATTTAATATTACAATGTCCGATTTCCAACAACAGATTTAGGGCACATGTTGCGAAATAATATTTTTTATTATACACCCCATTCATTTTATAATCCCCTATAGGGTACACCATAAAAATAACAACACAAACCTAAATGCACAATATCTATTCATGAAAATTGGTTATCCAATTGAACAGACTTCCTTCGTTCACAATTCATTTCTTTATTTTGTGTAGAATTTTGTGCAAAATAGAATACAAAATGAAACCGACAAAACAAAGGCTTAGATGAAAAAAATCGACTTCCTAAAAAAAAAAAAAAAAACAAAAAAAAAAACGAAATTGCAAAGCGAAAGAAGTGAAATCTATTTTTGTGTGTTTATCTGTGGAAAATTCGTTTTTATCCAGTCCTTTCCAACTCATCGTATAATATTTTGTCTACCACCCACTTGCCGTCACTTCATGTTCTTTGTTTTGTATTATGCGGGGATAACAATTTCACGCTGCCATTGATTGTAATAGAATTTTTTCTGCGTTCCTTTACTGCTCACTTGGAAATCGTTAGTCAATGAATTTGAGATTAGTACGAAGGGTGCAAGGATTAAAGTGGAGAGTAGTTTTTAAATTTTAAATTTTATGACAACAAGTTGGATGTTTGCTGGGAGAGCTTTTCAATATAACCGAATGGGCTGCTCGTTTCTGTGAATTGCATTAAAATGAAGGTTTGCGTTGTTGGTTGGTTTTGTAAGAAGACACCTTATCGGTGGCACTTACAAAATCGAAACCATGGTAAATCCATAGCAAGTATTTGCAGTATTAATACGAGTACGATACCACCTCGACAGTCTTGACAAAAATGCATCAAATATTTTTGTAGGATAATTTTTAGGAAGCTATAGAAATTCCAAACAAAGTCAAAGAATGCCATATTTAGCCATATTTAAAACAAAAGCTCGAAAAAGATGGCAACAGACACGAGCCCCGCAAGATAAAGCGAACTTAAATCGACTAACTTGCTAACAAAGTCGATTAACGATTTTAAAAATGACGTGGCTAGAAATTACCTCGAAAGCCTAACAGCTGAAAAATAATTCAATTACTCGCTTTGGAAGGCTATTAAGGAAACAAAAAGGCCGAAGATGGCAGGTTCGCCTATTAAGATAATCTAAGATGTTTGGGCAAAAAGCGACAAAGAGAAGGCGGACGGTTTCGCCGCTTATCTAGAAGAAAATTTTAAGCCGTTCGATGGTCATGTGCTTAACGGAAACATTTATGCATCAGACAGACGAACATCTGAAAATAATATAAATATAAACGCTACACTCACCGAGCTCGGGAAAATTATTAAGAAACTTAAGCCCAAAAAAGCTCCGGGTTACGACCTGATCACGGGTGAACTCCTAAAAATATTATGATATAAATAAATGAAAAAAAATGTTATAGACCCATCTCGCTTCTTCCAATTATTTCCAAAGTTTTTGAGAGGATATTACTCAGACACTTACAACCAATTCTTTGACGTTGGGCAAAAAGGTCTTAAGTCAAAAAATTCATTTTGGGTTTTGTGTTGAATTTAACTACATTTTTTTCTATTTCGTTTGGTATTAACGACTTAAGTCTAGCACAACTTCTTCCCATCGTAATCATTTAGTCTTTAGACAATAAGTCAGATTGAACTAACTAAGTTAAGACTAAACTAAACTACTTTTAATTTGGCTTTACGAAAAACTGCATTTTCTGACTTAAGACCTTTTTACCCAACGTCAAAAATTATAGAAGAAAACCGTCTTATACCCGACCATCAGTTCGGGTTTAGAAGAAAACATTCGACAATCGATCAAGTGTATCGGATAACAGACGTTAGAGAGAAAGCTCTAGAAGAAAATAAAATTTGCTCTGCTGTATTCTTGGACATTTCGCAAGCATTTGATAAAGTGTGGCATGAAGGCCTCAAGTGCAAATTAAGACAAGTTCTCCCCGAACGGTTATGGAAAATTCTAGAATCGTGTCTAGAGAATAAACTCTTTCATGTGAAACACGGATACGAATATTCGGAATTCAAAGAAATAAGGACAGGTGTGCCGCAAGGAAGCGTCCTTGGGCCTTTCATGTACCTGTTATTTATGCGTGACATTCCGCAAACAGAAGGTGCTACCGTAGCCACTTTTGCCGATGACACTGCTATACTAACAGTTGGTTCAACGACCAACGGAAAAAACAAAGCATTACAAGGCGCGCTTAACCGGGTCTATGAATGGACACAATCATGGAGGATCGCTCTTAAAGAAACGAAATCGGCCTACGTGGATCTTACATTATAAAAAAAGAAATAACTTGCCTGAATTTATAAATGTGGTACAAGTTCCGTTTGCAAACGAGGCCAAATATCTCGGAATGACTCTCGACACAAAATTAAAATGGAAACCGCATGTAAAGAAAAAATGCGAAGAACTTAAAAACAAATATAGAGAACTTTATTGGTTACTCGGAATATTCCAAGCTTACCCTCGAGAACAAGCTTTTACTATATGAGCACGTGATGAAGCCTGTATGGACATATGGTATAGAGTTATGGGGCTATACCAACGAAGCAAATCTAAACATTTTAAAAACTTTTCAAAACAAAGTGCTAAGATCATTCGCCAGTGCACCGTGGTACATTAGAAATGAGACCTCGGAGTTCCCACAGTTAAGGATGAAACTAAAAATGAAAGCATAGAAATCGAATATTAGGACACATTAATAACACGGTCCGTGAAATTCTCGATGAAACAAATTTATTGCGGTGTCTAGAACGGACTAAACCTTCGGACTTAGCCCGATAATTATCAACCGCGTTAAAATTGCGGAACGACAAGTTTTCAACCCAAAGGGGATTCCCAGTAGAAACCGCGATTTTTCGCAAAAACAAAATCCTCCCCTTTCTACCCACAACACAAGCATTTTCTAATTAACAATTCAATTATTTGCAATTCCAATCACATGCTATGGTTGGGTATCCTTCTAAAACTAAGTCCATAAAAGCCATTAGCAATTGGCGGGCATCTTGAACTATTTTAATTATTCCCTCTTCCGCAGGATAAATAAATGTCCTATCCTACTTTTCTTCCTCCCTAGCTATCTTCGAATATCCATTCTTAGTCACACAAGGATATAGGAAACAAACAAAAAAAATACCTTCAAAGTCATAAACCATCTAAAGTCACGTAGAAACTTGAATTTTCCTATTATTTATTAAACTGCAAATGGAATACCTTCTTCCCACCAAAGCCAGACGAACCCAGCTTGGCCAGGCAAATGCCACCCGCTCACTGGCTTAAAAATGAAATTATTATTAGATAACTATCGAAGGAGCAGCAGCAGCAGAGTCAGTGAGCCAAAGGAGAATAATAAAAACCATACGGAACAGAATGCGACCATCCAAGGACATTATGCTTTCGAATAAAATTTATTGATATTACTGTTTGTGAGGTTTTTTTTTTTTGCGCACACAAAAGATGGCATAGCGAGCGCAGATGGACATCGATTCTATACCCGGAAACATCACTTACCTACGAATATACACATCGTGATAGCCAAGAAGTGAACAAAAAGTAGAAAAAAAAATCTCGATTCAGGAAGAAATCCACTCACACTTTGTCCTTTTTTGTGGTTATTTAAATGAAGCTCACAAGAAGACTGGCGGTCGTCGGATATATAGATGCTCTTCCACGTGCTTAAAATGTTCAACTATCACCGTTGAATTGTTGGAGGATTTTAGATGGACGATAAATTGCTTCCATTCCTGCTTGCGTTGGTTTCTACTCCAAGCCATCATGGCACTATTGCCACCACCACAGTGCGACGTGACGGTGTGATTTTAAATATTCACAATGCTTTTAACTTTTATAGCTTTAATGGAGTTTAATGTGTTTGGTTTTTGGGGCTGGCTTTGGAGAGTTTTGCAATTTTCGGGAGATATAGAAGTTTTTAGTAGTTGCGGTAGGTTAATGCTCGAGCACTTTGGGAGCATTACAGGGACAATTGCGAGTGCAGCGTGTTCATAGTTTGCCACGAAAATCCTTAATCTGATCAGTGTTTTTTTTAACGTTCGTTCATGTTAGAAACATTGGAATGTTTAGCTGACGTGCTTTCTGGTTATAACTTGGAGGTTGTGTACAACTAAGCTCATTTGTGTTTTCTTGCACATTATGACACTTAACGCGGAAGCCAAAGTGGTGACGTGGTGAGTAAATTTGCTCTGCGGAAGAGTCGCTAAATAGAAGTAATTCACTGCCAGTCGCAGTGATGGTTAAATTATACTAAATTTGAGCTGGGAATAATAAAATTGAGGATAAACTTCACGGAGAGGTTTACGCTTTGCTGGCTCTTGGTTTATAATGAAAATTATTCGAACATTTTTTTAAAAAGGAGGTTCTTGCTTGCTTCGTGTGTCTGTGTATGCAAACTTTCGAGTTCGCATCTAGGAAACCTTCAGCAAACCTTCAGCTATGATAAAGATATACCTGGTGCTTGTTTGATTAAGAGCACAGTGAATCGAAGTTCCTTTTACGTATCAAAAATGTTCCTACGGACTTTAGCCGTTGAAAGTGCGGCATAAAAATATAAAGAATGAAAATGAGATACAACCATTCTACCTGTTCACTAATATTCATTTAACAAAAAAAAAAAAACCTAAGTAAAACGGCTCTACGAGTTAACTGCAAAGGAATTAACAAATGAAATATTTCCTAACGTAGGAACTTCTAATAATAAATGCATGAACTCCAAACTGTTTTAATGAAACAAGTTCTAACGAAAATTGAGATAAGTCCCAGTCCAAAGTGGAAATAAGTCCAAACATTTAGGAGTTAATTCATCATAAATTAATTTCTAATAAGTAGGTAATGATAAAAAAAATTCCAAAGTGGTGGAAAAAACATACAGGCAAAATGTTCTTACAAATTGCTATTTTAAGACAAATTAAATAACTCCAAATATGGATGAAATAGCTCCCAAAGCCGTACTGATGAAATAAGTCGTAATTTGCACTTATTTCATCTGCATGGACCTTGGAGTTCCTTCTTTATGAAATTACTCTTAACACTTAAAGGTGTTATAAATCCAAAACTTGAGGAAAAAAGTCCCAACACTTTGGAGTTCTTTCACCTGTAATAACTCCTAAATGTATATTGAAATTCTTGGGACTTTTTTCATTTCATTTTTCAGAGATGGAGGAAATCGCTATGTGATGTCAGAAACGAGAGGAGAGCGGACGCAGGGAGTGACCACCACCTGGTATTAGCAAGTATCCATATACGCACAGCAGCTGTCAAGCGGCAAAATGAAAATGCAGCGAGGAGAGTCAAATTCAATACTAATGCTCTCAAGGACCCCAACACATGTCGGAATTTTATCACCACACTTAACGGCAGAGCATCGAGTACGGTTGAATTAGGCGAACAATCCATAGACGCGATGTGGGGCAAAGTTAAAAGCGCGTTTATAGAGGCTGGCTCCTAAACTGTGCCCAAAATGTCGAGAGCTAGGGACCCGTGGATATCCCAAGACACCTGGGACAAAATCGAGTATCGCAGATCGTTGAAGATTAAAGCGAACGCCGAAGACGATCCAACGTAAAGTTGCTCTACGTACCGAGTACCGAGTAGCTCACAAGACAGTACAGCGCTGTGTGAGGCGCGACAGGAGGAAAAGAATGGACGATCTTGCGGAGAATGCGGAAAGCGCTGCAAGAAGAGGAGATACGAGGGAGCTGTGCAAAATCGCCAAGGATATTGTTGTCCGAAAGAGCAACACCAACCATCCTGTCTCGGATATGGACGGCACGCTATTGGTAACAATAAAAGAACAATTGAGAAGATGGAGGGACCACTTTTGCGCCCTGCTAAATGAGGACTCAGATGAGCTGAGTACTGTTATGTATTAATCATGGATTTATGATGTGCTAATTATAGCAACCTCAAAACCATGCTTAATATTTGGCATCACTCTCTACTCTACTCATTACCAACCTAGGCTAAGTAAATGTCATTATACCAATCACGAATTGGTACTACATTTAGTTTGTAAGCTATGAATTATCTCTCTCTTATCTTGACCACCGAGCTGTAAGCATATACTTAAGCATATTTTATAATAAAGTGCGGTGTCTTTATTAAGACACTAAAAATATAATAAGTACAACGATGAGCTCCCAACATCTAGAAATGCGGCGTTCTTACAGGGGTATTGACACCGGGCCCCCTACAACTACAGAAATCAAATCTGCGATCAAACTCAATAAAGTCACCAAAGCAGCTGGACTTGATGGCATACCAGCCAAGTTCCTGAAAGCAGATCCCGACACAACGGCTTGTATCCTGCTACCACTAATGCAGGCTATATGGGAAAATGAAAAATACCCCAGGGACTGGAAGGATGGAGTTATTGTTAAGATACCCAAGAAAGGAAATCTTAAGAACTGCAATAACTGGCGTGGTATTACCGTTTTGTCTGTCTTCCCGAAAGTAATGGCAACTATCATTCTCGAACGGACAAAGGACAGTATCGAAAATACGCTCAAGCGGCATCAAGCGGGCTTTCGTAGTGGTCGGTCCTGTATCGATCACATCAACACCCTGCGTATAATACTCGAACAGTCAACCGAGTTTACGTCACCGCTCTACCTTATGTTCGTAGACTTTGAGAAAGCCTTTGACCGAGTCAACCGCGAATGGATCTGGAAATCCTTAGATAGGAGAGGGATTCCCCCGAAGATTGTTGCTGTTATGAAAACCAACAGCGGGATGAATGCGATGTGTCAATCACTGTAAGTGAATGCAGAGATGGCTATCCTAAGGATCAATTGCAACAAGACCAAAATAATGCACACTTCCCGCTCAGCACATCAACCCATTATTCTGAGACAGACATCTATTGAGGAGCTCAAGGAATTTAACTATCTAGGCAGTTCTCTTTCACCCGAAGGAGGAACGGATCTGGATGTTAATAACAGAATGAGTAAAGCCCGCAGCGCCTTTGAAATGCTATCCTCAGTATGGAACTCCAGTCAAATTTCCCTATGCACCAAGTTAAGGCTCTTCGAATCCAACGTCAAGTCCGTACTGCTGTATGCCTGCGAAACTTGGAGAGTCTCTACCTCCATACCTAGAAGACTGCAGGCATACGTTAACCGCTGCCTGCGATACATCCTTAAGATCCGATGGCCGCAAATTATATCTAACCCAGAATTGTGGCATATAACGCATCAAAACCTGTTGAATGCAGAAATTAGGCAGAGGAAGTGGCGCTGGATTGGCCTCACGTTGTGAGGAGAACAAACGACAACATCGCGAAGCAATCCTTCGAAACACGTCGAGTTGGTAGACCAAAAACAACGTGGAAATCAACCGTACTGGCCGAAGCAGCAACGCAGCGGAAAACGTGGCCACAGCTGAAGTATCTGGCTGCAGATCGAGAAGGATGGAAGAAATTTGTCGCCGCCCTATGCCCCACCCGGGGTTGAAGGATTCATATATATGTGTCCTATTAAAACCCAAGTGTACTATTCGGGATAGGGTGAAGATGAATAAAATGTGACCAAACTATCGCTGGCTATCTACTTATCCCGAACCTATTTCACTGTCTTACTTACTTTTTCACTATTTCACTGTCATATTTAATTTATTTATCACTTTTTACCGCATCGTCATAGAGTCCTCTATATTAGCGAGTCATCGTGTAATATACGTCCGCCATAAACACAGTATCCAATTCGCCTCCATTCTTCCAGCAACGAAACGACTTAACTTGACACACGAAACCAATCAAAAAGTCTCTCGATCTATCATATAAATTTGCTGTCAATATTCCAATATTCAGGTTGCCACCCGTAAGTGTTCTCACCAACCGAGTGACACTGCATATGGGGTGGGTGACACAGCATCTCCGATTAACCGCAACGAACCATAACGCATTGCTGTATGAGCGTGCTGCATCCTTGGCAAATGTCTTCATACCCCTATAGCTTCATATATGACTTCTTCGTGGGCCAGAGTAAATACAGTTCTCCAAAGTGCATCCCTTCAACTTAATCCCTGGTGCTGAATAAAAGCTGTCAACCTTATGTGTATAGCCATGCACGCCACCAACAACAGGACTGCTACTGCCACACACCGCTCTGAACGATGCTGCTAAGCAATGTCTGCACATTGTGTCATATAAATGGATATTGTGTCATATAGGGATATTGGCAAAGTTCTTGCGGGTCGATGAGAGTGTGTATGGTGGTCGGGTGGAAGCCAAACGGATTAGGTAAGTCAAACAGCTGCAAGATAACCAAAAAGGACGCCACCAAGAAAATCTCTTAGCAGCGAGACGAAAGTTTTCCATTAAAAAGTTTTCCTCTTCCATACACACACACACACACATACATACACAGACTCGTTTCGCCGACCTTAATTCCATTTTGTCGTTTTGTTTATGTCTGGGCGAGAACCCTTTATTCGGCTCCTCAACTTTGCCCTATCATTCGAAGCAAACTGCATTTCAATGCAGGCACATGTTGTTTTCTATCGTGTCCTAGGTGCGGGGCTCAAAACAACGGAATTGTTGCACAGGTGGTTAAAGGTTTTGTCTTCCCACACGTATCCCATGTAAAACCAGACCAGGAGCAGGCTACGACATAAAGAATGCGCTCTGCCAAAACGAGTGTGTATGCAGTAAAGTTTGAGAGCATCTGCCGTCCCTGTATGAAGTGTATCCAGGTGCACACCATCATTGTTCTGGTAATGATCATCGTCATCGTCATCTTCGTTGCCTTCATGTGGCATGATAGACAGAATTGGAATCACAATTCTCCCGTGCATGGAGAGCCCTAGAAAGTTCCTTGCGGTCTGGTCGCTTATATACCTAGACAAGGCTTTAACAGTTGAATTAAGAATTTTTGTGTTTGCATTTAAATGGGAAAGTTAATTGCTTAAGAGCTTCCGGCTCGTTTACGGTCCTGCCAGTTGTCTATCCCATTGGGATTAGGAAACTCATGTGAAGCCCTCAACAGGCAGTCAACACATCCTTTGTTCTCTTCCAACACAGATAAATCTGATTTTGTTTGTGAAGGTTGCGGCAGCTAGACATATCCATCAGGAAAATAAATACGAACAAGGATGAAGTTTGAAGAAACAAGGAAACCCATTCTTAATGTCATAATTTACTCAGCTCAGTTGTTGGCATGCACTATAGGCGGTGGCGAGGTCGTACATAAAGGTCCTTATGTTGACGTTGAGCACTAGGTTCGGGCAATTATTTGCTACTCTTAGTGTTACACGATGTGTGTGCTTCCGTTTGTGCGGTTTTAATGATTATCCTTCCACTGCTGGGATCTTATATTCTCTATGGCTTCCTTTATATATAAGGACAAGCCTGCCATGGATTGGATAGCTGCGACAACGTGGTAAGTACCT
Source organism: Cheilosia urbana (assembly GCA_946477585.1). Taxonomy (NCBI): domain Eukaryota; kingdom Metazoa; phylum Arthropoda; class Insecta; order Diptera; family Syrphidae; genus Cheilosia; species Cheilosia urbana. The sequence continues at coordinate 155,206,518 of OX297854.1, forward strand.
AAGTATGTATAATATTGTTGTCTTCCTTGCTTTTGTCACTGAGTAGGATGCACTTGGACACGGACGCTCAATCTGGAATTTATCTGTTAGACAAACCATAAAAACAGGAGATGCAATGTGTGTTATTACTACCAGACTCAGGTGCGATACTGAGAGAGGAATGCGAAAATAGAACCACCTACCATTGAACCCAACATTTATTCTGAAGCACTTTCTCAAGAACATTGAAGCACGCGTGCTCTGTGTCATACAGGTCCAAATACCTGTCACTTAGTCAGACGGGATTTAGGAAAATATTCCTACTATCCTACTATTTACCAAACCGCATTTTGTGCACCCCCGTTGAAAATGCATAGAAAAAAGCTTTTCAAAAAAATTGATTCCAATCGAAAAATTCATAAAAAATCTCACCGAAAACAAGTCCAAAACGCGGCAAGGAACGCACAGAAAAACTCGTCTAAGAAACATTTGAAAAACGCGTCAAAAATGCATCACAAAACGCTTCCAAAATAAAGGATACAAGGCTTCGACTAAATAAGGGTTGCCATGCGTCTTATTTTTGGAGGACATGCCCTCATTTTAACCCCGGAACGACCTCCAACGTTTTGAGAAATTGCCTTCCTTTTCTCCCTAACAAGTCACTTTGAAATTAAACAAAATAATCGTAGTCTGAATCAATAAATTCACAAAGAACAAAGGAGACAAATAGGCTATTACCCGAAACTATTAAGGGTATAATTTTAATCTATATATTAATACGGAGTTGCCTAAAACGTGTTTCCCCCCTTTTTTCCTATTATAAGTCACATAAATATGCCAACACTATATATATTTGGGTAGGGGACAATACATAGAAGTGCACAATACAAAAATTATCCACAAATTATGAATTAAAGCAGGTAAATTTAAGCGAATTGCATGAAATTACAACAACAACAACATGGCACCCGCGTGAAGTTAATTCGCACTTTTTCTAGAATGAAAAACGTGAAATGCAGTTCGATAGACAATCGTTTGTAGCTGTTTGTAGTGAAATTCTTTTCGTTTGTAGTTCAACCGTTTGAAAGTTAGAACCATTTGAAAAATCAAAATCCCAATCCCTTAAAACCGTGTTATTTCTGAAACCGCAGCTAGCAAAGTGATAAAATTTCTAAAATCTATTTTCGAAAGTGTTCGACAATACTAATCTAATAAAATTCAAATCGTACCAATCGGCCTAACGGTTTATGATTTATATGAAATTTAAGCAAAATTTTGGCTTCTAACTTAAGGTCCCCATAACTCTAAAACTGTTGAACAACAAACGATGAAACTTTGCATATCTATTCTATGCACCCTTTTCTACCTGTAATATAAAATAGAAGACAGCCCGCATTACTGGACACTTTTTATTCGCAATTTAAGGAAAACCTAAAATGGTTTCGATTGCCTATTTATAAGCCCTCCGATATTTCCCCTGCACTTCCCCTTCAAAAATTAACTTATAGAATAAATTGGTCGAATTTCGACCACGGGGCGACCCCTAGTTAAATGTAATTACAATAACCTAAACTGTTGTCTAAAGATAAATACGAGTATAACAAGACTTGAAAGTATTAAAAACTTGTACATACTTATAAAATGTTCCTTATAACTATAAATTATTATTAAATTAAATTATTTATTTTTTTGTATTTTAATTTATTATATTTAAAAAAATAAATATAGTTTTGTTTGGACCCAGTTTTAGTTTTCATTTTGTCCTCTTTTTAAAGTAGATTTCCAAAGTCCGGGATTTTTAAACTTCTTGTCCTAGGTTAGCTCAGACAGCTGAAAGAATGAGGTTGCCATACAACCTCATTCTTTTAGGGGCTCCGTACATCCCCTCCTTTCATCCCAAATGAAACCGCATACTCATACCCACTAAAGTTTCAGATCCACTTGTTTATTCGGTGTGCAATTGAACTCAACCCAAATTGGAACATCTATGCAGTCGCAAACTATTATTCATGGTCGACAATTTCTGCGAGCTCCGCCCCCAACGTAGCCAATGTGACCACATGTATTAATTTTCATTTTCATTTCGAATGTTACCAATTCTGCTTGTCAATTAAAAATCGATTCCTCTGAGCACGGCATGTGGTCGAATTTACTTCACTACCTGCCAATGCCATTGATATGACCGACCACAAAATCCAATTCCCCCCAGTGGGACACACCGACTTTGAGTTGGAGTTACTGACTTCTCCAATATTACGGGAAAGGAAACCAAATACCGAATACCACCGTATACTCCCCCTAAACCCAATCAGCCACCTCTGCCACTCATATCCTTTTCATTTCACCCACCTCAAAAGCAATCACAGTCGCACAACTGTACACAGTCCAGTCAAACCTCCTTCATAGGATTCAATTAATCGATTCCAAGTAAAAACAAAGCCAAGGAGATTCGAGTGAAATTTAATAGGCAGCGCAGAGCATATTAGAAGGGCGGGCACGGCCAGTGTGTTTTTGTGACTGAGAGGGCCTGACGTGCTCCTATTGATTTGAATGGAATAATAATTAGAGAGGGGCGTCTTTGCCCCGCATCAATCAGCATTGGATGTAATCCCCATTCCCCAAAAGTCATTTGGTAGCTGTTGGTGCAGACCAACGGATGCTAAAATAAATAAGAAATTAAAGGATTTCCCTTCTCAAAGTGGGCTGTATGGCAGTGCAAGTATCGGTTCATATCAAGGATCAATAAGCATATCACGTAGTTGTGATAAATTTATTTTATCGAATACTCTTCTCGTTCCGTTCTTCTTTTTTTCTTTTTTCTTTTTCTTTTTTGTTGTTCTTGTTCGCCCTTCGCTCCGAAGGCGGCGTGTGGATATACACTCGAACATGTGTGTTGTCGCTGGAGGATCTTTCTGTACGTACATTGGAAAATAATTGTATTAGGGTGAAGGAAAATCCTGTTCCATGCTCCTATCTGATTTTGCAGAGCGTTTGGAGCGAAGCCAATTATTTTAACGTTACCGTCTGCTACTCTTTTTGCAAGGACGTTCAACCCCCTCAATTTATCCACCGAACTTGTTCTTCTGCAATCCTGCCTAATCGACTCTCGGATAGAAAGGGTGGACATGCTGTCTTCTTTACACATTCTTTCGTTGACTTCTTCCGCTACTGTCTTCCAACCTCCACCGCATACTACTACTGTAACAGTTGTCAATTTTAACAGAATTTTCTAATTTTAGATCCATTAACCTACATTTTTCACACTTGCTGCAGCTGACTGTGGCTGTGAAAAGGATGCGGATTGGATTAAATGAGAAATTAAATTTCGCACAGGTGTAACCATATCCCACACCAGAGTTAGGCTAATTGACTTAAAGGACACATACAGTGGCGGCTGTTTGGGTGATCACCTTCGCGTACGTTTGGGAAATCAATTTGACGTGTCGGCCCATGTGCGTATATATAAGAGTGTGCAGAAACACGTTATAGACTGTGACGGTTAACCCGACATTTTATCGATGACGGCCATGTGCCGGAGCAATATGTGATATGGATCAAATCGAATTTGTACGGTTTTGTTGGTGATTTATTGGTTGTTGGGGTATTTAATGTCACGGCAGCGGTATTTTGGAACCGATTTTTGCCCCGAACATGTCGCGTGCTCTTTGGTTTTGGATTGAGCAGGCACCACCCTTGATTGAATGACTTTGTTGTAAAATTTCGGACAGAAGCATGAAAATTTATTCGAATCGTGCGACGACGACAACGCTTATTGAATGATAAATGAATTGTGTGGTTACATTTGCTGTGATTTTCGGCAGCTGCCTGATTTCATTGACAGTTGTTGTGCTGAACACATATAGGCAATGTGTAGAAGTTGATGTTTGTTGCACCAAATACCTATTTCAGCTAAAGCTAAAACGTGTTCATTGTTTGATAGAAGAATGGTATATTTATAAGTAACAAAAAAAAAATGGTTTATTCAGCGATATTCTTTAAACGACTGGGATATTTGGCCACCACCAACAAGTAGACAATTTGCCAAATGAACGTTTAGCAGCTTTGGGCAAATTTGACCGACCGATAATGGTCAAATAATTTTACTTGCTTCGTTTGTACTGAAAGGTGTCAACAGTGTATTACAGTTTTTGTACCCCACTATTTGTCAAGTCAAATATCTCTTCTCGGAGCAAGAGCACTTTAGGCTGTACTAAAAAACAAATATCACAATTTTAGGAGTTTAGTTTTCTGAGGTGAACTTGTTTAGTGAAATTTAATCATATTTCAGGTTTTCTGTTGCGAATTCTGTTAAAAATTTACAAGCGGAGAATAGGGGTATGATTTCAAAACTCTTCTATTCCACTTTTTTTTCAAAAGGAGTTAAGTATGATAAAGTTTGTTTTAGCCCTTAGCTAAGTATTTAGCAAAAATCTATCGAAAATTTATATTTTCTATACTTTTGACTTTTGATAACTTCTAAAGTGAAGTTTTTTTTCAAAACTGCACTATTCCACTCAGTCGTTTAATTCGAAACTCATTTATTGCCATACAAACCAAATTCCTCACCAATACTCTTCTATTCCCATGTAAATCGAAGTAGCCGCTTTATTCCAATCCAATGCCATTAAAAAAGGCGGGAAGTTTTCTTATTTTGTGAGTATTCATGGGTTGAACTTATTTGTGTTGCAATAAGAGAAGAAAATATCCTTGGTAAGCTCACAGATAAAATAATGTTTTATAAGTTTGTTTTTATTTAATGGAATGGTATTCCATATTATATCTGAATGGGTAAAATCCGATAAACTTTTTTTATTTGAGAAAAGAGTTAGGGATGAAAAGCTTGATACAGAACCTGAAACAAGTCAAGTTTGTGAAGAACAAGAAGAAGTCAAAGATCTTGGTATGAAAAGACAACTTTTTTTTTTTTAATAATTCAAATGACACTGTTTTTAAGTTTTTTTTTAGCAATGAATATACTTTTTTGTGATCTTGTTTTGAAGACTGTTGTGGTTTCATGTTTCTGTTGAAGTTTTTTTTTATATTTATATTTATGTACATATATGTATCTATATTTTCAATCGAAATGTCACTACATTAAACCGAATTCCACGCACGACTCGGTTAAGTTGGTTAGGTAGTTGTGTGATAACTATAAACACATAGGCACAGCCTTATTTATTAGAATTTCCTCAAAAGCCCTTAAACATGTGTGCACTTATACATTGTATAAATATTTATACAGCCTCTGTACACCATCCAAAAAACCCGTATTTTTAAAAAAATTGCTCATGCATATTAGGTACACAGGGCTTAATCAGAAAAAGTAATAAAAAGGAGAAATCTATTACATTTATCTGTCCAAAATGATAAAAAAAAAAAAAAAAACTTGGCAGCTTGTGAAAAATACGAATTTCATTCAAAATGAAATTAAATTCAATTTCCAAATGGAAAAAGTAAAAAATTTACGTTTGGAGAGTTGGTACTTCTATGAAAATGTATTCATATTGTAGGGGAGAGGTGGTCACCTTAGGACACTTTTTACAAAAATCGCTCTAGATACATTAAAAAGCAGAGTATCCCTTCGGATCTTGAAAATTATTATTACATGTGGTTTTATCTTTGACTCTTATATCCAAACTTATATGTATAGTTATGATTTATATATTTTTTATTTATTTTAATAATATCTTTAAAGTGTCCCATTCTGCCCCTCTGGGGGGGCACTTTAGGACAACCATGGGGCAGTTTTGGACATGTCTAAAAAAAACGCTCATTAGGAGCGGTTTCCTTCTTTTTCTTGCAATTTCTGACCATTAGAGCAGAGATAAACCTAAACAAATAAAACCAAAAACAATCACACTGAAATAGATTGTTCAAAGTGATAAAAGGGGGCAGATTAGGACATGCCAAAAGTGCCCCGAGAGGGATAAAAAACTAAAAACTTCATATTTTTTTAGAAACAATGTAAATTGTTAATATTTTGGTTGAATAACATCGCTACACATATATACATTATACTTGAACACTTTTAATTTGTAAATTGAGCATAATGTTAGAATACCTAATATGCTTACGTCTAGGAATAAAAAAAATAAATACATACAACCATCTGGAAACACACTTTTCTTTTTATTTTATTTTTTAAAGTTGGTATCGTTTCAATATCCATCAGATGTTTGTTTGAAGTGGATTTGCCACTGTAAAATTTTATTAAAGTATTAAAAAGTTTTTTTTTTAGTACTTTTTAGTAGTTGTCCTAAACTGACCCCGTGCTAAACTGCCCCCCTCTCCCCTACATGCACATTAAAACACAGTATTTTAACACATTACCTATAGAGAATAAAATCTCAATAATTTCATCGTCCAAATTTTTTTTTTTTTTTTTTTTTTTTTTTTTTTTTTTTTTTTTTCATTTTACACTAGATTCTCAAAAATGGAAAAGTTTTGAAATTATACCCCTCTGGATGATAATGAGCTTATTTCTTCGTAATCAACACAAAATTTCGTACAGCCAGAATTTTGTCCAGTGGAGCCTTTTAAAGCCACCCCAAATCTTATTTTTATGTCGAATACTAAATCTGCCTACTATAGAATTTTGCGGCATTTGTCAGCTTTTTTGAATGTGAATAAGGCGTTTTTGGAACACACTAGACTGGGTGTTTCGAAACATTTTTTTTATTATTATTTATACTATTACCTACTAATAACCAAAAGGATCCATCTATTTAAAGAATTTTGAAAAACCAAATTCAATTCGATCATAATTTGGAAATAATACAAAATTTTGAGTTCAACTCTTTGTTTTATTAGGTATATCAAGTATAAAAAGAAACTGATTAAACCATAAAAGACTCTGCTGCTTTTAATCAGAAATCTTAACTTTTTACCACAACTCAGATACCTATTGTTTGAATATCGAGTAATAATTGCAGATATGGCTACAGTTTTTTTTTTATGCAATTATCTAAACAATGTGCAAATATTTACTGGGCATGTTTGAGTACGAGATATTTCGCCCTTAGCGTCGTTATATCCGTTTCCATGAAATATCCATGAAAAATTGCCACCACGGAACTTAATAACTACCAAAAAATGCAACAGCAATTTCTCTTAACTACAGTTTGAACTCAATGCCTAAATGAATTTTCGTACTACAACACATACATTTCATTGCGCCCAAGTACACGAACATGTGCCACGCTAAACATTTGTTACAATAGTTTTCACTCATAACGCAACATTACCCAGTTAATTTTAGTCAACCTTCCATTCAGCTTCAGCTTAGCAACACCCACACTACTTGTTACTGCCATCCATATTTGTATCACCAGCATCATTTCGTTTTGATCTAATCCCACACGAATATGCCCTTCAATTCAACGGTACGTAGTGTACAGAAGAGCCACCCTCCCCCAAGCAACCCACAGGCCAATCGGATGTGTGTGCGTGTTTTGTTGGCAGCATGTATTTGTGTAATTAATTTCAATATGACTGGCAGTGGTAATAAACATTAAAATAAAAATGTATGGCAGCCTCATAACCGAGGATCCTAATTTTAATTAAATTTTTCATTACACACCGTTAACTCGTTCGCCGATACTAGCTTACCCTTGTTGTCAATATACACTGTGGGATGGCAACAGCATCGCATCTCACTGCTCTATTGGGGGTAGTTTTGGTATTGTGTGCTACATGTATGTACCAAAATATTTACTGTACGCAATACAATACCCAATACCGAGCGAGGGATCTCTCCCAAAAGGATAATTTACCAGTTCGATTGTATGTGTGAGTTGCATGCTATATCTCTTTAAATCTAACAAGTAACAATGCGATACGATTCTGGTATCATTTATATGAAACAGGGACTTGCACGAAAACAAATTTCCAATGGCACGACAAAAGGATGGCGCCTACCGTTTGTGATTGTCACACGAACGAAAATAAACATGCAACTGACTTGAAAAGAAAACCACTTTATTCAAGGATGCTCCACATCCGTTGAAGTACAATTGTAAGGATGACATCCCATACAAATGCAGCTGGGAACATTTGACCACGTACTGAACTAGTGGGGTATTGTCGTGGTGCTCCATCCAAAGGATTTATTTCTTTCTTTCTCTCAGCACCATTTACGTACATTGTAGTTGGATATAGGGGCAAAGTATAAATTATTGTAAAGCATTCCTTTCGGTGTGATCCTGGAATGCCAGAGACAGTACAATAATTATAAACCACTTTGAGTTGGCATGACATCTCTGGGCAACAAAAGGACAACTCGGACAGACATGTAGTCACACATGTGAGACACATAAATAAAAATGTAACTCCGCTCGGAAGGTGGACAACGCCTTTTGTTGTTGACGATGTCAGAAAGCCACGTGTGAAAAGGCGTGTTGGGATCACCATGACACATTCTGTTTCCAAAGCTGAGAGGAGGTGTTTTGAATAAGCATGATTTTGCAATAAATTTAGTGAAACAGAAATTTCCCGGCAGTACGTTTGTGTTCCTTCTTCAGCAGTATTTTCCTTTTTTCCTTTCCGGAAAAAAAAAATCATTAGATGCTTTGACAGAGATAAATGGCTCCTTCCTGACTAGCATGTTATTTGCTTCCTCCCCATGGCATTATTGGGATTTTCTTTGTACCTTTAGGTACTTAGTACAAGGCTCTTAGTTAATTCTTTGGAGTGGAGATTCAGCTACGTACAAGTGAGAGGTAAAGCCTTAATTCTAAAAAACCTCGTTTTTAAGAGTTTTTTTATTTCGACTTTTTAGCTCAAAGCAACAATGTACGGTACTTAACTTTACGTTGACTGGTCGTCTATACAAAAACTGAATTTTTAGATGTGGCACATGCTAATTTATTGGCCCCTATTAACTACGTTTGCGAATTCTTACGCTTACCGAAGGGAGCGTAAATAAAAAATCTGGTTTCAAATTTTACCGCCAGAAAAAAATCAAATAAATAGAAAACAAATCTACCTGAATTAAAATGCCCAAATATTCACTTGACTTAGGATTGAATTGCAGTTGTGTTTTAAATTTGCTTCAATTCCACCCAAGTGCTGGTTTGCCAAAAACCATTATTGCTACACTATCTTTTTTCTTTTTTTAGTCGTACTATGATTACGGTGCTACATCAACTATGAATTTGATGGTATATGGATAAGGCTCGTATCTATACTGTTGCTCGCCCTCGCAGTCCTTAACTGTTTTGTACTTTTGACATTTGTCAATGCGAGTTTCTATGTAACAATACTATCGCACCAAATCGTGGCCACTCCGTAAAAATATAGCTTGTAGGGCGAAGTAATGGGAAATCGGCCGAAGTTGGTGGTCTCAGTAGGTATTGTCTCTGGTTCGGAATATTAGATATTCCTTTACATTGAATAATAAACTGTCTATTTAACTTTTATTTAAATGAAATAAATCTCTTATTGCGAGTGATGATATAATGTTCTAATTTATTTAATGTACTATATACCCTTTGGCTAACTCTTAATGTACTCTACATTTAGATATGTGTGCTCCCATTGTAAAATTATAAATAGATTATCATTTATGTCCTAGTTTTTTCCCCCAATATGCTTTGCTTCAGTTTATACATACTTAAGTACTACTTATCTTTCCTTTGAGTCGCCTTGTATATTTTATAGAAATATTAGGTTAGGTTAGATAATCGGGTTGGCGTGGAGTACTCCGTGCCACACTCAGGTCAACATTGACCCATTGTAATGTCCTTTGGGGGAAAAGAATGTCCCTTACCCATAATAACCCTAACTATAAATATAGAGATATTGATAAGATGTTGTACTAGCATATTTGAAATAAATAAGTTAAATTAAATTAAATTAAATTAAAAACACAAGAAACCACATTCAGTGTTTTATTTTAAGAACAAATCTCATCTGCAATTGGAACAATGTCACGTACTCTGGTATAAAGCTCTTTTTTGTTCCTGTTTTTAAATTTTTAGTGGCGAAAAGTCGAATACAACTCATAAATCACCACTCAATCCCTATCTTCGAGCGTGCATCGAGCGTCGCAACACATGATGTTTCAATCGCATACCAAATATATATAGTAAATAAATTTTATCCCATGTCGTCGCATGGACTAAATCCGAAAGCACACTTTGAACTTTGCATTGACGGCTTACACGGACACTGAATGCCGTGAATCTCAAATTCACTCACCATGAATTGACGCAAAAACAACAGCAACAACAACGGCAAAGCATCCGAGATGCAGTGAAACAAAGAAGGGAAAAATATATGCAGACAAGCTAAAATAAATGCAATCAGAAAAATAGGAAAATGTATTTTTAAAAGGATTTATACCTGCACACCACCAAGCCCCCAGATGAACATGCACACACGCAGCCATAGCGGCGGGGACACTATCGCAGAGCATCAAACTGAAAAGACCCCTACATATACGAAAAGGTGGTTGGAACATTTTTCCGTACACCCTCTCTTTCCGTATATTTTCTGTAACGTTTATTGAAAGACTGTCTGCTTCGTTTGGTGATTCTTTATTCACTGAACTTGCTTACTAACTAACTTGCTGTACAAAGTGGCACATTCTTACATGCTAACAATATTGTGTGTGTATTTTGTAATACATATATAATATATCATTTGTATGTTTACCTAGTGTGGCGTGATTGAATTTAACTATATAATACAATATATGTGTATGTATCATACATACATATATTATATTATATATCCAAACCCAACATGCCCTTTCTCAAAAATAACTAAATATCGTTAAGATTCAACTTTATCTATTTCAGATTAAATTTATTTAAAATTAAATTAAGGAATTCACATGTTTATTCAAAAACTTATATGTATTTTAAGTGATGTTCATATTGTGGTTTACAAACATATTTCTATTATGTAATATATGACAAGTGTAATTAAATATATATATAATAGGTCTTACAGTTTATTTTATTTTAGCATTTTACCTGACCTAAGTTTCATAGGACTATTTACTTCATTCTGTTGTAAAGACTGTTCATCAAATATGGTTTTATTAAACTCGCTTTCAATTTCAACTTTTTGCTCTAACTGATTTTCATTACATTGGGTATCACAATCATTGTCGCTTTCGGATTTCTGATCAGTTTCATTATAATTGCAAGTCTTATCAACGATTATGTGTTTTCGATTACGTCTATACATTTTTCCTTCCTTGTCCGAAATTGTATATGAACGAGGTTCCCTGCAAGGCTTTACTATTTCTCCTAATACCCATTTGGAATCTGGCAACTTTTTGAATAATATTTTCTCACCTGATGATATTTTTTTCAGTTTCTTAGCATGTTTGTCATAATAGGACTTCATTTTCAAATTATTTTTTGTTCTTTCTAATCTATACTCATTAGGATCTACTATAGTGGGTTGTAAATGCCTTGTAGTGATAGGTAACTGAGTTCGAAATTTTCTTGACATTAGTAGCTGCGATGGCGAATACTTGCCATTTGGTGTGGTTCGTAAATTCAACAACGCTAAGTAAGGATCATATCCAGAATCTTTGCATTTAGATAAAAGAGCTTTTACAGTTTGAATTGACCGCTCCGCCAAACCGTTCGATTGAGGATAAAATGGACTACTAGTAACTTGCTCAATCTCCCATTCTTTTAAAAACTGTTTGAATTCTATCGAACTAAATGGTGGACCATTGTCCGATATGATCTTCATTGGGATCCCATGACGTGCAAATATAGATTTTAATTGTAATATTACATTGGTAGCTTTACTGGATGCTAATTTTGCTATCTCTATATATTTAGAGTAGTAATCCACCACAATAACGAATAAATCCTTTTGCCATTCGAAAATATCTGTTCCTATAGTTTCCCATGGCAGATGAGGGATCGGGTGTGAGAGTAGAGGCTCTTTTGTGTTATTTTTTCTATATCTGATGCATGTGGGGCAAGATTCTACCATGCTTGCTATATCGTCCGACATGTTTGGCCAATAAATTATGCCACGAGCACGGTTTTTATTTTTTTCAATGCCTGGGTGGCCCTGATGTGTAATTTTTAAAATCTCTTGACGTAACTTTTCCGGTATAATAATACTTTCACCTTTAAAAAATAGGTTATTTTCTATAAAAATATCGTCCTTAAAATTCCAAAAACTCTTGACATTTGAACTAACTACATTTTTTCTTGTAGGCCAACCATTTTCATGGTAAAATTTAAGTTGTTGTAATTGTGTATCTTTAGCTGACTCGACTTCTATTTGTTCTAGTCTACTTTTAGAAATTGGAAGACAGGATCTAAGAAATCCAACATGAATCTGAATGTCCCTATCTATTACTAGTTCCTCTGTATCAGGTAAAGGAGCTCGAGAAAGTGTATCTGCTACTTGTAAATCTTTACCTTGCTTGTATACAACTTTCATATTGTATGATTGGAGACACATTCTCATACGTTGTAATCGTATTGGAACTTCCGCTAAAGGCTTTTTAAAAAGTGACACAAGGGGTTTATGGTCTGTTTCAACAGTTATAGTTTGACCGTATATATATTGTCGAAACCTCGTAGCCCCAAATACAATCGCATACAATTCTTTTTCTATTTGGGCGTATCGTTGTTGACAACTGGTTAATGTTTTTGAGGCAAAAGCTATGGGCTTATTGTTCTGAAATAAAACTGCTCCAACAGCAAATTTTGAAGCATCTGTAGACAAGACCAATGGCTCATTATCCCGGTAATATGACAAAATCGGAGGAGAAATTATAAGGTCTTTCAAATGCTCAAAAACCCGCTGGTGGCTTTCGTTCCATTCCCACACACTATCTTTTCTCAAAAGTCCTCTTAACGATGTTGTTTCTGCCGATAAATTTTTAATATAAAGTCCCAAATAATTTAACATTCCTAAGAATCGTTGAAGGTCTTTGACTGACTTTGGAGGTGGCATGTCACGAATTGCTCTAATTTTTGATTGATCTGGACTCATACCATCTTCACTGAAAATTTGACCGAAATACTTTACTTGTTTCAAACCAAAACGACATTTATCCTTATTCAATTTAAGTTTAACTTGTTTAACTCTCTCTAAAACCGCTGACAATCGTTTATCGTGTTCTTCAATTGTCTTACCCCAAACCAGAATGTCATCAATATACACTATCACTTCCAAATCACAGAATAGTTCAGTTATTGTTCTATGAAATATTTCCGGTGCAACGTTTAAACCATATGGTAGACGTAAAAATTTGTATCTTCCAAAGGGAGTGTTAAATGTGCATAAAAGAGAGGATGGCTCATCTAATTTAATCATCCAGAACCCATTACTTGCATCTAACACAGAAAAAAAACGTGCACCTGATAATTTTGACTTTACTAATTCAATATCAGGTATTGGATAGTGACATCGGAGCAACACTTCGTTCAGATTTCTTGGATCTAGACAGATCCGTAGCGATTTATTTGGTTTTTCTACTAAAACAATTGAGCTTACCCATGAAGTGGGGCCCCTAACTTTTTCAATGACGTTTAAATTTTCCATACGAGTCAGTTCCTTTTTTAACCTATCATGCAATTTATAAGGTACCCTTCTTGGTGGATCTACCACTGGCATGCAATTTTCTTTTATCCTTAACTGGCAAGTATAATCAATACATCCTAAACCGGTAAATAAATCATTATATTTTGCTAATAAATTTTCCCTAAGGTTACCAACTGCACAAATTCTTTTTACTAAACCAAGTCGGACACAATCAGGTAAACCTATAATCGTAGGACACATTTCAGAAATTATTATGAATTCAACAATCTCGTATACCACTGCATTTTGCCGTGTAAATTCACACATAAAATCACACTTTCCAATTACAGACAATTTTTGATTACCCAACGTAATTAAGGAAGCATTTGACTTCATAAGATTTGATCCATTAACTGAATAAAATACTTTTTTTGACATGACATTTGCTTGTGCCCCTGTGTCTAAATGACATTTTATGGACAGTTTGTTAATAACCAATTTGATATGCCAGTCTTCACAGTCACTGAAGTTGTTTTTATTGGCTTTACACATACCTACGAAAAAACTATTGCTGCTCTCACAGTCACTATCTGTACTACTATTGTTTTGATTTAATCCAAGCGCTTTAATCGATTTAAATTTACACATTTTTGCATAATGGTTTTTTCCACTACAATTATAACAAAGAACACCCGTGGCTGGGCATTTATTTTGATGCTTTTGTCCACATCTGGAGCAATAATTCATATAATTTGCATTACCTGATGATGATGGTCTAACCTCTCTCTTCTGATTACCGTTCTCCTTCCAATCAGTACCCTTTCTGCTTTGTTGCTGCTCTTGTGGATTCCGTTGTTCGGATAGTGAGTTACGGCTTCTCTGCGGCTGGTTCCACGTTCGCTTATGATGAGGTGTTGGCCTTTCAATGTAGTTAATTGGAATTTCTGCGGCTAAATCTCCATGTGACATATCCGACGCGTGGGCTTTTCCCAGTACATACGCTTTAGACTTTTCTTCCGCTACTTCTAATGTTAAACCTTCAGTGCCAAGTAGTTTTTCTCGTAGACAATCGTCTTGCATTCCAATGATGAACATGTCTCTCACCATCGAGTTTTCCTCTTGATACTCACATGATGACACTACTTCCTTGAGTTCAGTAAGAAATTGGTCCAAACTTTGTGCAGTTTTTTGACGACAGCTTAAAAATCTGAACCTTTCGTATATAAGGTTCTTTTTTGGCTCAAAATATTGGTCAAATTTTGATACCACACTTTTGTACTCGTTGCCTTTAGATAAAGGATCTTCAATCTTGAACTTGAATGTGTTATAAATTTTTAAGCCCTCTTCTCCGATTGAGTGTAAAAGCAGAGCTATTTTTCTTCCATCGTCTGCTTTTTCAAGACCTGCTGCCGTGATAAAGAGTTGGAAACGCTGTTTCCAAATTCTCCAATTTTGGGTTTGGTTAGAATTTATAAAACTTAAACTGGACGGTGGTTTTATTGAATCCATATTATGGTCACTGATGCGACTGTACTTTTTTTTTTTTCGACTGGGAAATTAGTCTGACACCATGTAACGTTTATTGAAAGACTGTCTGCTTCGTTTGGTGATTCTTTATTCACTGAACTTGCTTACTAACTAACTTGCTGTACAAAGTGGCACATTCTTACATGCTAACAATATTGTGTGTGTATTTTGTAATACATATATAATATATCATTTGTATGTTTACCTAGTGTGGCGTGATTGAATTTAACTATATAATACAATATATGTGTATGTATCATACATACATATATTATATTATATATCCAAACCCAACATTTTCAAGAAGGATGGAAAAACGTTTCCTGTTTACGAACCTAAACGTCGTCGTCCAGGACATTAGTTTCCATACACGTTACTGTGCATTATCCCTTCAGGACATGAAAAGGAAATAACACCGCTTTCAGAAAGCAGTCCCTGAATCACTACAGGAAAGACGGATGACGCTAAAGAAAAACTCTGGCTAAAAACCTCTGCTCTAACCTGGATACACTCATGAATACACTCAATGCACTAGTGCATAGAAAACAGAAACGACTAAACGATGATGAAAGTCATGACGAAGGAAGAAGGAACAGCAACATTGAATGCGAAACATCTTAAAGGATTCGACAAATGTAGACACCACGGATAAGGGATACCCACTCTGTTTTACACCTAGACGTCTTACAAGTATATAGCAGTGTAGAATCTGGTCAAAGTCACCCTCCAGCTAGAGTGCTAAATTGCATCCACTAATATAGTTTCAGCTTGGGAGCGTTGTGTTGTACACAGCGTACGACTTTGTGTATGCGATTCGCGTGAGCCCATCGTTTGACTGGGAGCGATATCCGTCTCCCTTACTTCTTGATCCTTTTAATCCCTGTCATTTCTCTTCTCTTGGTTGGATTTAACTCAACCGCCAAGTTGAAATCCTTAGGCATGGACGGAAGTGGATACATACACATTTCTTCTATACAACCGGATCATGAAGAAAGTGGAGGCGTCGCCTTCGTCGCGTCGTTCTCAGCATGCTTATGAAATAAAGATGGTTATTAACGTTGCGCCATGTAAACGCTATGCAAACAGCAATTTCGCGGTAAAAGGAATAGACTTTTGTGTTTTACAGTTTTGTTTTATTTTTTTTTTTTTGTCATTTTGTCTGCGCGTCATAGTCCTGGGCTTTAGTTTCGATTTTTCGTCCCTTTTTGTTGCGGTAGTGATTCTTTGCTTTTGTCCCCTTTTTTCGCCGACGGCTTACATCATTTTTGCTTGTGTTTGAGTTAACGGCGGCTAAGTGACTTGCAAAGAGCCCCCAGCCACTATATAGCTGGCGTGTTTGTGCGTACGGCCGACTTGTTCTCCGAACGGTATGTGAATTGAGCATTATTTCCTGCAGATTCATGCAAGGATATAAATAAATTTTGGGATTTGTCAGATTAAGTATATTTTTTCCATTAATTAAAAAGAAAAATACGTACGAATAAATCTCGGTAGCTAAGGATAAGCCTTTTTATAAATTAAAGGAAAGGGTTGAGCTTTATTTATGATTCCAGCAAAGGACCGGGGCTGAATATTTAAAGTCAAAGGAATCATTCACTGAATATACACTTACGTCACTGTTTTAAAATATTAATGTCCTTTAATTTATCGCAGGATTTTTAGACTTAGCAGCTTACAATGAGATTTTTCCCTACGTAGCTTGTTCATTTCGAAAGTTTTTCCACAAATTTAAAAGAAGACTTTAAGACAATTTATATCGAACTGAGGCATGCCAGGACGAAAAAAATTGTATTGTCATGCACTATGATGCATTCAACTGTGATTATCGTGGACAAAAATCGCGCCATAAATTTAATCCCACCAATATAGAGAAAGGCCTAAGACTTTTGTAAAGTTCAGAAATGAGATCTTTCAATTTTCGCCAAGTAGGTATGGAGAGGGACTTGATCGAAATCGCATATTTTGAAAATCCCGCCTATCCATTAGAGAGACTGGTCTAACATGCTTTCTGTAATTCTATAGCATCAGCAAGCTTATAGGTTCATTTTAATGTGGACCGTTGGTGCCCTTTTAATAACATTATATAGATTTAGAAAAAGACCGAGTCCTTGGAATGCTTTTCATTAATGACTGAGTTATGATGTACATCAAGCTGATAGGTCCATTTTAATGAGAACCGCTGGTGCCGTTTCAATAATATTATATTGATTTAGGAAAAAAAACGACTCCTTGCAATGATAGGCCCGAGAGCTCTGGACCTACTTACCTTTCCGTCGCCTTTACGGATTTGTATAGTATGAAAAGGGAAACTCTCGGCACTTTGGTGGGTTTGAAAAGTGCACACTGAAAACCGAGGGCTTTGCAGTGATCGACTTATGCAAATATGCAATGGTCGGTGGAGGAGCGGTCTTTTTTCGTGGATGTTTTATTTTCAACAATTGTCGTGCAGCCGCTTTTCCAATACGGTTCACCAAGCGTTCGTATAGACCTTCCCGTTAACCCATTTTAAACCAAAGGCCAGATTCTGTAAGGTGAAACGATAAAAACGTTTTCGTGCGCACGAATGATTTGCCCTATATTACACAAGCAAATTTCTTCGTGCACATGAAAACGTTTGAACGTTTCGCCTTACAGAATCTGAACCCAGGTAAATGCAGCCAGTTTGTAAGAAAATCTATGACTGTATACAGTTTCAAAAAAATGATAACCAGCGCTTAAGGTTTGAAGAAGACTGATCGTACTGCATTCGTGAAATTGGAACGATATTTTATTTGAACACGATCCCAATGTTTTGTATGAAGGCTTTGTGACTCCAACAAGACAGCACCATAGCCCATGGAGCTCAACTTTCTGAGATACAAACTCAACTTCCCTGGATGCGCGATCTTCGGTTCAAACTGAAATTATATACTTGCTAGTGCTGTTTGTGGATATTTGCATCTGTACAAACGTATATAGAAACATGACCTCTGGAAGATAATCTTCCATAATTTAAAGAGGATAGAACCCACCTTAGTCAAAAGGGCAGTAATAATTTCAAGGGCGATTAGACCCTGTAAAACAGATATGATTGCCATACTCGAAAATCCTTCTAGCTTTGACTTCAATCAAAATAAGCATAAACGATGTACGTAGGAATGAAGTACGTTACGCTACACTGCCAGTAGTGTAGCATTAAACTAGCCAAAAACGTGCAACATATCTCACGATGTACTCTTCAAAAAAAAAAACCAACACTCACACAAAATTACATGAATGAAAGCCTGTAAGCGAAACCTCTTTATTTGCACAAAATCCAACATTAATATTAACATCCTCGCCGGTTAGAGATCTGGTTCTGAAAACCAGGCCACTCGTGCATTCCCGACGAACAAAAAATCCATATCCTCTCCATATGGAAATATTTTCGCTTTTCTCCACTACTCTCCCATGCACACTCATACTCGAGGGCCAACTCCTCGGGGAAACATTACATCCACACATAGGCTGATATAAATTCTACGAGGCAATTTCAAACACCATCCGCAGCATGAGAAACCGAATCCGAATACCAATAAAAACCGAAGAAAATCCCCCTCCCAACTCGCGTCAAAAAAAAACCGAATACTAGTATAAAACAGAAACACAGCGACTGCCATTACACGAAATCGTGGAATAAATTATTTAAAAAATGCCAACTTACATAGCATTTCGGATTCTGCACTTAAACTTTTCATCGTTCGTCCTTGTAGCCGTGGCAGTCTTTTCCAGCCTCCATGCCATGCCGGATTGTGACCCGAATTTCGAAATCAACAAAGTACGAGAACAAGAAAACGACCACGAAAGAAAATGTCTTTCGCCATTCTTCCATTCCTCCATTCAGAAGCAATGAAAACGAAACGAGCCAAAAACTATTTAAAGTTTAAAAAGTTTCCTCGGTCTTTTTAGTTTTTTTTTTTTTTTTTGTTTTCTTTTGTTTCAACACCAAATAAAATAAAATGGCGGCGATGCCATTGAGCTTAATTATTTCAGCTAATACGCCCATATGATCCAGAGCCAGACTGAGGCTTTTCACAACACCCCACCGACATGTATCACAATTCGCTTTGACTGCGCCAATTGCGGGGCAGAGGTGTGAAAGCTAAAATTGAATTTAATATTTAAATTAAATGGAGGACCAGCGCAAAAACAAATCCATTTTTCTATATAAACAAATTTAGATTAATTTTATGCAAAACTTTGTGCGTTCCGCTGATAAGTGTGTAAGAGCGGGCCGCTATATCTGTGCGATGGGTATAGGGCAGGCAAATCGAATCAGGGAATAAAGGATGAAGCGAAATTACCATATTAAGTCCTTGAATTTTCCCTCTCAATTGATTCATTGGAATACAATTTTTATGGTTTTTATGATTGACGATATGATAAGGATGGATAGCATTGTGTAAGGATCCGTATAGCTGGCGCTTTGCTATACAAGTCTTATTTATGAGAAATTGATATGAAATCCTTCTCCGGCTGTCGTTCGTTTTATAAGGGGCGAATCAGGACAGAAATTAGAAAGAAGAAATACGTCGAAAGAATTGGATATATTGCCGAGGGATTGCTTCGGGATTGACGCGGAATTTAAACTTAAAGATGTTTAAGGGAGATTTTTGCAGCGTTCACGATGAAATTGAGGAGAAAACAATTTGGTTGTGCGGTGTGAAAGTCCGAAGGTTCTGCGTTCCAAGACGATGGATATCAAAATATTATGAAGCCCAAACAAATACAGACGGTTATTTGCCAATGAACTGACAATCTTTCGGATTGAGATATTATAGCAAAGGATCCTCGTCAAGTGTTTGCATTTTTGACCCGTCATTCAATCATTTTTTGATGGGAGGATGCCTTGAAAGATTAATTTGTATACTTGCAACAAATTGCGTACAGTTGCGCCTAACAGATTCAGCATCTGATAACGAATTGGAGCCACCTCTTTCTGTTTCCTTATGGGAAGAACTCTCAGCAGCTTTGATTTTGGTCTTCAGTATTCAACAGTGGCGTGGCGTGAACATTTTTAAATGGGAAGTCGAAGCAAAATCAATTCAAGCCTCCTTTTTTTATACTTTAAGTCATTAATATTTAAAATTTATAATGAGCCTAAGGCATACTAAAAGTGGCTTCTATAGAAGCCCTTATTGACAGACGCATGATGCCATAACTTAAAGCAAATTCAGATTACCTAATGATTATAATAAAAAATAAAGATATGTAATTCAGAAATATTTTAGTGTTCATTTGCCAGCCAACTGAATTTTTAAACCAAAACACACCCTTACCTACCTCAACAACTACCTGTAATTATTCACACAAGAGACAATAAGAAAAGAAGAAGTAAAAGAAAATCGAATAACTCGAAGAAAAGCGCGTTATTTTGTTCATATCATAACCAAACAAACACATACGACATACCCAAAACACAACCCAGTGGCCATGCCATGGCCAGTACCAGTAACAAGCTCTGGCTCTGGGAAGGAAAAAAGAGATACAAACAAATGTTCACTCAGTACTCAGCACAGCAGTCAAAATGAACTTTGTGTGAACCGCGAATAACTCGAAGAAAAGCGGGTTATTTTCTACAATGGGTGTTGAACAAAGAGGTGTCAGAGTCAGACAAAGTACTCAGAGAAGAAAAAAAGAGATAACAAGCAAATTTTCTCTCAAAATGAACTATAAAGTGAGAACTTTAATAACCCGACTTATTTTGGGTTACCTTCGCTTTTTCGCCACGAGACCGCAGCGTTACCTTTGGGGACGCTTTTGCGTCCTTTTGACTCTTTTTGAACGCCCGGACTCCAGGACTCATCTTTTTGAAAATCAGTGAAATCGGACTCCTTTTCTGTAACTTAATCATAAAATGATGCCCCATTCGTAGAGTCATTTTGTAAAATTTATTTGACTACCTACTTGTATTTGGATAGCTTCATTCATTTTGTCAATGGCTTTGTGCAAGAAAACCTACATTCATGAGAAATGGAAACTGGAAATTATTGCATTGAATGGATTATATTTCTGTGTTGTCGTTGTTTTGGTCGTTGATTTGTTCAAAAAAAAATTCTACGATTTTGTAATCAAAATTTAGCATTGTCCATAGTAGCGCGTGTGCTGAGACGCTATTTTCAAAATTGGCTTAGACCAAAAATAAACTTACCAACCGACTTAAAGTTTTCGGCGCTCAACTTACTAGAAAATAAGCAAAAAGAAGACTGGGTTCCTGGCTCGAATTTAATTCAGCAGCAGTACAGGAACAGAATTCCTAATAACTAATATCAAAGATATTTATTTATTTTTTTGGTGTTACCTGAAAATATTATTTTATTATTTATTTTTTTTGAGCCTCTTTTTTTTTTTTTTTTTTTTTACTTTAAGCGATGATTGTTTATGAATTAATGAATTAAATTATAAGTATAAGTTAACTAAGAATAGATATCTGGCTACTTAATTTATTTATTTACTTTAAATGAACTGATTTTTGTTTGTAATATTTATAAACTTCTTTACCTGAATTTGCAATATACTTATAACGTATAAAATAATGGCGTTTTGTGTTATCATAATAAGGGTATTCAAACTCGAAGGTCAAAGTCCACTAAGGGCGCAATAAGAAAGCCTAGATCGAAATGGGACTCTTTTTTGACTCTTTATACAAATTTTCAGAGGTATTACTATGGGACTCCTTTTTTCTGTCGGGACTCTTTTTTGGACTCTTTCTGAAAATTTTCAGAGGTAACGCTGAGTCGAGACGATGACGACGTTGTATGAAAATGTGTGTGTGTACCATTTGGTGAGTATTCACATTCATTTTGGTAGTGTTTCATGTATATTCGGTTTTTGGTAGATAGATAGTGTTGCCTGGTGGAGATTTCAAAAGGTAACTCGGTAGGAATCGAGTTATATGGACGCCACGCCACTGGTATTCAACGGTAGGCATACGTCTTGCAGTATGGATATCATAATTCCAACAGGGTTTTGTTTAGATTTTTGATGGTTGGACCAAGTCCGTGATCGCCTTTTTATATATAGTTATGGGGACCACCTCTTATGATTTATGGGCGTTGGCCTAAAAGCCAGAGCGACGGAAGTTGGAGGAGTTGATATTTTTGTTTCGTTTATGGGCTGTTAGCTATAGATGGTCGTCGATTTAATTCACTAACACATAACTAGCTAAGCTTCCGATGGACTTGAATTATTTACTTATAGAACTCGTTTGGTGTTATTGACCTTTTCTATAACTTTCTTTTCAACTAAGAGGCACGTCGACCTAAAAGATCTATTGTGCCGGTATAATATATTTTGTAAACTTAGAAGAGAAATAAACGCACGCTTAGCCTTTAAATAAGTTACATACAATTCACAGACGCCAAAACGCGTCCTGTATTTATTTGGATATTAAATTAAAAGGAAACGTCTTTATCCCTCAGCTGTTGTTCAAGAGACGCCATTGATGAGAGGACCGAAGAGTAGCTCACGATCGATCGACGGTCGCTCATACACCGATAAGTGTGTAGAAATGTGCGCAGCAGACATTTCTCGCTTCGACATCTGTGCGGAAGTACGAGAAATCCAAATTCAATATTCGTAGAGTTATTGAACATACATGAAACTGCGACACAAATTGAGACACTCTCCTCCACAATGCCTGTACGACCTGAACTTTGGTAAATGTTCCCAACTAAGCTTAGGGAAAAACATCTTAAGGTAACACTGATACAAATAACATCTGAACGTTTAAGGCACAAATATCAAATCGAGCAAACTAAATCAACAAATGCGGGATCTCGTCCATAGTGAGTTGCGAAAAGGACGAAAGAATGTGAACAGATTAATTACAACATTAATTCATGTTAAATTGCGATAATAAATCAAAGGAATCAAAGCCATTTCTCAAAATCAATCCAAAAGAGCACAAACCCAAGAACTATAGGTAAGGCAAACAAAACGCCCCCAAGATAGACCGCCAAATGTGAATCTGCTTCGGACAGATGGATAGAATGGAATGAAGAAAAACCGATTGAAGGAGGATAATTATTTCATTAAATTTTCCTCAACGGGGTCGTTTCAACTTTTACTCCTTCTACGTGATGAGCTGGGTCGCAATAATCATAGTGAGTATCTGACATTAGGGGAAACGTTTTAAAAACATAAGAAGAAGACAGAAATTATTCTTCATATTCGGATTATAATAAAAGATTAGCAACTTTCGTGTTGGATAATGAAGGAGTAAGACAAGAAGAACGCTTATATAAAATTATTAGTGGCTTTTGTGGCAAAAGTTGGTGAAGAACTTCTTTCTGTGAAAGTGTCACATCTAACAGGAGGCTATGGATCCATATCCCTATAGTATATTGTAGATTCTGTGGCTCGGTGGTTAGTGTGCTGCCGTATCAAGTGAAAGGTCTCAGTTTTAATCCCCCGAAAAGCACAGATTACATTTTAAGCTTTGTTTTTTAATGCACACAGTTCTGTAAGCTTTTGACAAACATCAGTGTACAACTGTCTTGAAAAGGAGAGCGGCACAAAATATTTGCACTGCAGAAGTAATTGCATATGGGGGTAACCTATCTTGAGCCAACGTGTTGTGACATCATCGTGGCCATTTGCGAATTTAAGGCTTGACCACAAGTTTGCAATGTGTTTTCAACATCGGGCCTAATTTTTTAAAGAAATCAGGAAAAAATAAGAAATAAGACTAACTCGGTGTGATAGCTCTTCTGACAGTCCACCTCTTTGTACATCCTATTTAGGTAAAAATAGACATCCTTCAGACACACATCTGATTTGAGTTGAATTTTCCAAACAAAAAACTTGGCAATTTATTTTTCGACCAATTTTTCTGATCTAATTTGTTTCAGATGCAATTAAAATGCTTTTTCGTTCATCATTTCACCCTACGTTTCGTCGGTTTTCTTGCCAACATAATCAGGGGTAGGTATTCTTTACCTTCCTTCACCTTCATGACCTTCTATAGAAGTTAGTTTCAAAATGTCCAATGCGTTTAAGAACAAGTTACACAATTCAAAGTAATCACCCAACGAGCTTAGCAACAGCGTACAACAAAAACCTTTTTTAATTAACAAACTCTAGCAAAGTTTTTGTTGGCAACAACAAAACAAAAAAAAACATTATCCCTCTCTTAGTGGCCATATCTCTTTGATGGTTCATTAGATTTCCCTAAAATTTTCGATGTGTCAACAATAATAAATGATCCCACCTCAGTATCCCTTAACTGATTAACCATGACAACAGACATCGACCAACAACGACCAGCAACCAACAAGCACTATGCTTTGTGTCGTCCGATTTCCCAAATCCCCCGAAGGCTATTCCCAGTTCGGTTGTTGTAAGACGCAGAAACACCCATTCCACGAGAAGATTTCAACTTGAAAGCATAATCCCATTTCGATACACAAAAGGATAAGTCAATGGAATAGTTAGTCATTCGCAAAAGGATAAATGTCGCTGAAAATATGAGAAATCTCTGTTGTCGTATAAATTATTGAAACCCGTTAAGTTTCTATATATCGTGCATCCCTCCGTGCCACCTTTGGGTATATAACTCAGATATAAATCTTGGAAAATCTACTTTTGGATTTTCCTTAAGCAATTCTATCTGTTAAAGTTGAAAAAAAATGTATACCATCAGGATCAGAGCAGCCAACAACAAAGGGAAATAATTCTTGTGTGCAGTGCGCACAGCTGACGTATCCTTATTTACCGACCAACTGACTTGCATGGAACGGATTTTTCTTAAAAGTGGCATTTTATTTTTTCTTTGTTTCTGAAGCATTTATTATATTTTCTCTTTTTGTGCCTGTAACTGTTATTTACCCTCCTTTTCGGTGTACCTGCTGATGAAGTTTATAATTAAAATCAACGAAGAAAAACTCTGCAGTAACGTATTGCAGTTGTCGAGTGCTGAAAATGTAGGTGAGAGAGCGAATGAAGGACAATGGGGATTTTAAGTGAATCACGTTTTTATGGGTGCTGATGTTTTATTCCTTAAGAAGGATTACTTGTGCAGTTTTAATGGGTTTAATGGATATATTCAGTGTTGATTGTGCTATAGATGTCATCGTAAGATGCGTTGACAGATGGAAAGATGGGGTGTAGAAAAAAAGGTAAACACCGTGCGAATCGATCGGAATTGTATGAAGTAACAGGTTTATTTTTTAAACTACTAGATTACATCATTATTTTTTTAAACCCAGCACACTCCGTTGACATTTTCTCATGCAAAAATATTGAAATAAACTTTTGACAAATTTTTGGAAGGAATTTTGAATGAAATTTGTTGTTAGCGGCGCAACAACAATTTGTAAACAAGCACTTTGGTTGGAATTATAGCTTTTTGAAGTAGGGAAGACAATTTTTCATATTTTTTTTTTTTTTTTTGTAGCAAGTTTTTCACTTTTTAACCTGCAGGGCCCGTTTTTGATACTACTCATAGCGATTTAAGTTCAACTTCAATAACTTATGGGCTACTTTTTCTATGTCGTCATATATCAGCAAACTGGCCTAAACGATTTTTTTAAATACCTACCACTTTTTCTATTTTTAAAAATTACATTAAGGGTATTCAAGATTCGATGAAACTGGTCTTCTATCATTGCGAAAGTGCAATTTTTTTTTCGCACTACAACAACAAAATATACTGAATAAAATTTCGCTAACTTTTTGCACTTTTTCCATACCCTGACCCCATTGTTACCGAAAAATACAACAGAATAAAGTGTAGCCTTGTCAAGTTGACAGTTCGCCAAATTGTTAATTCCTGTATGTAGCTAGTATTGGGGAAAAAAAAATTGGTGCGACTGTATCCAACAGTCCCGAAATATGTGTATGTGTAAACACCGTGCGTGCGGTATGTGTGTGGCTTGATACACGTCATTGAGAAAAGAGGGAATTGTAATAACCGTATTCTTGATATATTATGAAATAGCAATAATTAATTCGTTCTGTGCTAGTTTCGGTAGAATAGATACAATCGGATTGTGGTAGCTGAAGTAAGATATATACATTCGAGACTGTAATCTATCTAGATTACGCTGGAAGACAGCATCGATGGTTGTTCCATATCGTGTTGTTGAAATTTCCCGTTGGAGTGCATTTGAAGATTAAATTTATCTTGCATAAAATCAATAAATGGTTGAGCTTCTGGAGTTGCAAAATTGATATTGAAGTCTCCGCTTATGATCATTGCTAAAAGATTATAATCTCTCTGCAGAATTCTTGAAATTTCTTCTGAGTACGGTACAAGGACGAAATGGAGAAATTTTATTTCACATCAACAAAAAGCTGAAATTAATATGACCCAGCTCATTAATGTATGCAATGATAAAAACGTATGCAATGATAAAATGTATGCAATGATAAAACACAGTGACGCATTCTCTATCCCCGCAAGTTAAATGTGTGCAATTACTCCAACAGATTCCAAAAAATGTATCCAATGATAAAACAAAGTGACGCATTTCCGTCCCCGCAAGTTAAATGTTTGGAATTACTCCGCCAGATTACAACAACGCGCGCTTAGATGTTTACACATCAAACAAATAAAGAGAATGGAAAAAAAGCAAGCACCGGCGAAGGGAAAGTCCGGTCACAAAATGGAGAGAGAAAAGAGGTTTTCATGATATGAGACTACATTCTGATTAAAAATAAACAAAAATCGCAATTTTTAGGTAGAGACTAAAACGGTTAATTGTAAACATCAAGTCAGTAAACACGACTTTGTTCTATGCTTTAACTTTTAACACAACAATCTGTCCATCAATCTGTCTCTTTCACACTGAGCTTAAATTCGAATACTTATCTATCTCTTATTTTATGATGGAAAAACTCTTATCTAGCAGATAAAGAGTGAAATAAATTAAATCGTTAGGTAGGAATCAGACGATATTTCTGACCATTGAAAAATCGGCCCTTAAGCCCGTATGGCACTACATTGTTCTCCCCTTTTTTCCTCATTTTCATCACATTACAACGTGTTAAAAAGTCAGGTGCGTTTAAAAGAGACTAAAATTGTATTAAGAAATTTTCAAACAATCTTGAAATGCAAAAAAAAAAAAAAACTGCCAGCAGCTAAAAAATGTAAATTAAATTAATTTTTAATGTTTTTTTTTATTCTCTCTTTATTTATAAGTTTGGTGTGTAGTGTGTACGCACTCACTCCAATCGGGAATCTTCGTTCCAATTTTTCGTACTGCTCTTTTTTTCATTTTAAAAGTATAAAAAATGCAAAAAGAAACGTAGTGTCATACGGACTTTAGTCGACTAATTTACTGATGTCAGTCACAAATCCTTATCTGCTTCCCCCATTTTTCTCATCACATTCCTCGTAGTTCAAAATTTAGAAAAATGTTCAAATCAGGTGCAGTGTCCCTAAACGATTGGTAAAGATTTTCACATGAGCAACCCTTTCAAACACCAACAAGCCATATCTTTATAGGCACACATATCAACAATTCAGTTGAAGGAACATTTGCATTTCGAAAGGACGTCCCTAAATGACAGACTAAGAGCCGACATTGAGCGTAATAAAACAGAATAAAAATAAAATAAAAACCATCAATAAAATTCACATCACGTCCAGTGCAACATACTATTATGGATGAGATGTCCCAATATATTCACCAAAAGTCACCTCCACAACCAAAGAACACATTCAAAGTAGGTATATCTTTGCAAGTTGCAAATAAAAATAAAATTAGAGGATCGTCCGTTCGAATTTATTCAAATGACTGTGAAAAAATGGGATTTTTGCCGCAATAAAAAATCTACTCACACTCCAAACATTGATGGAGTTCGTGTCACATAAAAAAACATACTCATCCGTATACCGTGATCTACCTCGAACCACAGGCACGTTCAACAGGGAGCTAAGCGCCATCAGTGAACGCGCGCGCACACCTGTAAATTTCGGGACCATTAAATAAAAACTACCCAAGCATTAACCCTATTTCCAAGTGTCCGTCGTCGTCGTCGTTGTCGTTCACAAGAACAGGCGGCGAGGACATAAAACGCATCAAGATGGGGGGCGAATAACAATTTTCTTCACTCCATTACATCTAACGAAAGGATTATTCCATTTTCTCTAAGAAAACACCAAATCACCTACACCTCCTTGTAAGCGGCGTCGTCGGCTGTGAATGCGTGAATGTCCTCACAAAATTTGGCTACAGATAAAAGCATGCATATTTCATTATTCTTACGGTTATTGTGTGTTCTCGCTCTTTCACTATCTCTCTTTCTCTCTCTCTCTCTCTGTGTATTTGTGTGCTTTTGTGGAATAAAGGACATCATCAGCTCAGCACTAAACTAATGCCGAACGAGACACATGATGGCGGTGGAAATAGATGTTCAGAAAAAAAAAATCAAAAAAACAAAACATAGAAAACACAAGGAAAGCGCTCATGCCGTTAACCAACAACGAACGAACACCTTGTCCATTATAATATTTAGCCGAGAGAAAAGACACAAACACACAGTCACACACAGCGGATAAATATAGTGGGCTGAATTCGAGCCTCCCTTAAGCTTTCACCTTATTTTCATAAGCAAGCATCTCCTTAGCCCAGTATCCTTTAATTTTCCTGCAAAGGTGTGATCTGTGTTGAGGATGAATACGACATGACATACACTCACACACCTACACACACTCGCATAAAACGGCAATGTTTATGCACGCTGTCGTATGAAGAATTTAGGTTATGTCATCAGACCATTTCAGGTGGATGGATGTTATCCTGTTTTATTTGTTTTGTACGTGTTTGATAATAAGTGCTGCACGACCTGAATAAATATCCCGACTACTTTCTTTTTCGCACGGCACGTAGTAAAAATAACAGAAAATATTATACAGCCAGGCTCGGTGGGAATGACAACGCGCCAGCGACGACATAGCCGTATATGTAGTTTGTTATGGCAGGGCAATAATAATATCCTGGCGTGTATCTTCGGCTTCATCATCGGGACTAAAAACTATAACCGCTGTTGTAGAAGGCAGTATTTGCATTTTATTTTATATATTCGGGTTGCTTTTGTCTGGACCGTTTTTTTTTTTTTTTTTTTTTTCTTCGTCAAACACACACGACGAACTCAAAAGGAGGTAGCACTTTTCAATTTGTGCCTATTTCGTATTTGCATAGTTTGGGAATGTGGGATGTGGGTGGGAAAAGC
The DNA here is from genome assembly GCA_946477585.1 of Cheilosia urbana. NCBI lineage: Eukaryota > Metazoa > Arthropoda > Insecta > Diptera > Syrphidae > Cheilosia > Cheilosia urbana. Next base: position 155,235,729 of record OX297854.1, read on the forward strand.
ACCACAAAAAGGGTAGATATTTTCCATCTTTCATGATTTTGATTTTTTTTTTTTCTTTTCTCCAACACATAAAGGATATGAAGGGAATTTCATCACTTGTTCCTTATTCGCAGAGGCATACCGAAACATCCATATCCACCGCTACACAGAACGAAGGGATGTTAGGAACAACATTGAAACATCAACAATATGAAGAAATTGAAGTGAAGGCTTACTTACTTACTTAGGTGGCGCTACAGTCCGGGGTGGACCTGGGCCTCAACCAATACGCCTCTCCAGTTAGCGCGATCTTTGGCTAACTGCCTCCAGTTGCGCACTCCAAGTTGGTTGAGGTCCCCTTCCACTTGCGCGCGCCACCTAAGGCGAGGTCTTCCTCTACTGCGTTGTCCCTCCGGGTTAGAATCGAAGACTCTTCGGGCCGGAGCGTTGGTGTCCATTCGCTCTACATGTCCCAGCCATCTTAGACGACTGATGCGTACTTTTCTGACTAGGTCGATGTCGCTGTACAGCTCGTAGAGTTCGCTGTTAAATCTTCTCCTCCAAAGCCCGTCAACGCAAACGGGACCAAAAATCACTCGAAGAATTTTGCGTTCGAAGCGACCAAGAAGATCCTCATCCGTTTTTGCTAGGGTCCATGCTTCTGCGCCATAGAGCAGGACAGGGATGATGAGAGTCTTATATAGAATCTCCTTAGTGCTTCTTGACAAGGCCTTACTAATCAATTGCCGTCTTAGGCCAAAGAAACAGCGGTTGGCAAGTGTGATTCTTCGTTTGATTTCTGATGTGATGTCATTATCAGAGTTTATAGCGGAGCCGAGGTAGACAAAGTCCCTAACTACCTCAAAGTTATAGCTGTCTATCGTGACGTTCTGCCCGATTCGTCGATGTCGTGTGTCCCTTCTTGTTGACAGCATATATTTTGTTTTACCCTCATTCACCACTAAACCCATTTTTGCCGCTTCTGTACTAATACTTGCAAACGCACCAGTGACAGCTCGCTGTGTTGTACCAACAATGTCAATGTCGTCAGCGTATGCAAGCAGTTGCACAGACTTATAGAAAATTGTGCCTCTGGTGTTGGCTTGTGAGTTTCGCACAATCTTCTCAAGAATGATGTTGAAAAAGTCACATGACAGCGCATCACCTTGTCTAAATCCTTTTTTGACATCAAAGGTCTCGGTGAGATTGTTTCCGACCTTTACGGAGCAGCGAGCGTTCTCCATCGTCATTCTGCACAGTCTGACAAGTTTGGCAGGGATGCCAAAACTAGACATGGCTCTGTATAGCTCGTCTCTATAAACGCTGTCATATGCGGCCTTAAAATCGATAAAAAGATGGTGAGTATCGATCTGGTATTCTTGGGTTTTTTCCAGGATCTGCCGTAGTGTGAATATTTGATCGGTCGTGGACTTACCGGGCCTAAAACCGCACTGATAGGGACCTATCAGATCGTTGACGAATGGTTTCAGGCGTTCACACAATACAGCAGACATGATCTTATACGCAGTGTTCAGGAGACTGATGCCTCTGTAGTTGGCGCAGTTTAGAGGGTCTCCTTTCTTGTGGATCGGGCAAACAATGCTGAGGTTCCATTCATCAGGCATACTTTCCTCTAACCAAATCTTGGAGATGAGTTGGTGTATGCACTCTACCAAGTCATCTCCGGCTGCCTTGAAGAGCTCGGCAGGTAAGCCGTCTGGACCAGCAGCCTTGTTGGATTTAAGCTTAGATATTGCTATCCTCACTTCATTTTGGTCAGGTGGACGGAAATCTTGGCTGTCATCGTCCAGGTTGAATGGATCGTTCTGCCTAACAGCGGAATTTGTGTCGTCTTCGCCGTTTAGCAGTCTGCAGAAATGGTTTTTCCATGTCCTCAGCACCGACTGTGACTCTACTACAAGGTTTCCTTGCTCGTCTCTACAGGTCTCCGTTCGGGTCTTGTTGCCATGACACGTTCTTTTTACCTTTTGGTAAAACTTCCGAACATTGTTCCTGGAGTAACACCTCTCTATATCCTCGATCGCGCGCTTCTCATGCTCTCTCTTTTTTCTCCGGAGAAGCCGATGTTCTTCCCTCCTTTTTTGCTTGTAGAGCTGACGAGCTGCTCTCGTCCTTCTATGCAGCGACGCTTCGTAGGCACTTTGTTTTGCTGCATGTGCTTGCCGGCACTCTTCGTCAAACCAGGGGTTTCGGGGGGGTGGGCTGGTGAAACCGAGCACATCAGTTGCGGCGTTTTTGATGGCTTCTTGGCATCGGCGCCACTGGTCTTCGGCACTTGATGCTGGCAGCATAGGACTTCTCGAGAGGTTGAGGGATACGCGATCGGCAAAGGTTCTGGCGGTTTGTTGCGTTTGTAGTCGTCCAACGTTAAATCTCCTCACAGTATTTTCTCGTTGTTGTGGCGTCTTGGATATCCGCATCCGTACCTTGGCTACAACAAGGTAGTGGTCCGAGTCTATGTTGGCCGCTCGGAAAGTTCGGACATCTAGAATACTGGAGGAGTGCCTTGCGTCGATCGCAACGTGATCAATTTGGTTGACGGTTTGATGACCAGGTGACCGCCATGTTCCTTTGTGTATATTGAGGTGAGGAAACCGTGAACTAGCTATGGTAACATTACGTCCCGCAGCAAAATCAATCAGCCTAAGTCCGTTTCCAGACGTGGTGTCGTGTAGGCTGTGTTTTCCGATTGTGCTACCAAAGATGTCCTCCTTTCCTATTTTGGCGTTAAAATCACCCAAGACGATTTTAACGTCATGTTTAGGACATTGCTCATATGTTTTGTCGAGGAGCTCGTAGAAACACTCTTTGGTAGCATCGTCTTTTTCTTCTGTGGGGGCGTGAGCGCATATCAGGCTGATGTTGGCGAATTTAGCCTTGATGCGGATAGTTGTAAGGCGTTCACTAACGTGTCGAAAGCTCAAGACTTCTTGCCTAAGTCTGCCGCTTACAACAAATCCGCATCCAAATAGACGCTGCTTGAAGTGAAGGCTTAAGGATTCAAAATTCAATTTTCTCACAAAATGACGGCACCGGTTGGTAATGGAGGAGGTGCTCTTCTCTTCAGATGCTCGTTCTTGGGATATGTTAAGATGATGATGTTATTGGTGTTTGCTATTATTGTTGTTGTTGGTTCTTTAATTCGCTTTTAGTTTATCGAAACGGGAGGAATCACTAAATTGAGCTAAAATGGAGCTAGAGGGGCAGAGATTGCCATAACATACAGCGGGATGAATTACGCGCGCAAAGGGATGGTAGGTATAATTCGCTCGATCTCATGGTGTAGCCAATTTGTTCAAACACAATTTGAATTTAATTTAACATCGATCAGGAGGGCTAATGTGAATATACATTTGCATAGTGGGTCAGAACTGCTGGGAATAGATTTAGTTTCAGAAAACGAATTGAACTAGGGCTTCTGGCCAGTGATGCCATTCTGGCATTTTTAATGCTATATCTAGCATTTTCAAAGACTTGAAAGCATTTTTTTTTTTAAGAAAAATTCTAGATGCTGTTTTAGCATTTTTTGGGGATTTTAGTATTTTTCGATATTTGCTCTGGAATTTTAGTCATTCGTGTACATTAAGCTGATATACAGTGCATCGAAGTTTAAGTTGTTTCCCACCATATGAAATGTGAAATGTGAGCGGAAAATTTTTGAGTGCGGTGAATCAAGTCTATTGGGTACGTGGAGATAAGTAAGTCGGACCAAAAACATCAATGTTAAAAAAACAGCCAGAGCGTTCTTCTATATAAGAACCTCTATGTAACAAAGTCAGCCGTGAAAAGTATCGAGATCTTAAAGTACACCAAGTTCTTACTTTGTTAAGGTGTAATACGAACAATTTAAAAAAGGACAATACTGAAATAACTATACAAATTAAGAGAGAAATTTTATTATTTAATCATTACTGACTAAAATTTGGTGGGTTCACTGATCAAGTTTTAACCTTTCGAATTTGGTGTAATACAAAGAAAACTTGCAAAGTAGGACCACCAAATTTCAGTAATAAGTTCTTAAAAAAGTAATGGACTTTTATGTTGCATGTTTACTTTCAAAATGACAATACTTCGAATGAAAAACCTTAGATTTTCGAGCTACCGATCAACCAAATTTCATTATTCTACAGCAATCGGAAGTCCTCCATATAATTGACAACAATTCGGAGAAGGTGATTGGATACCACGTCCCCTTATAGAGAAATCTCAAATGTTTGATTTATTCTTTTGATTGCACCACAACACATACCGTTGTGCAAAATAACAAGATTCCACGATGTCGGGGAGTGCTCCATAATTTTCATGATCTGTCAGTCAGCCAGTTACGGTTTTTGTGATTTTTTAAGCTCTATATATCAGGAACCACTAATGCTAAAAATTTAACAGTTGATAATCCCCTTGAAACGAAAAAGTAGCGAATCCGAAAAAGCGTTCAAAAGCAATCGTCTTGCACAGACATTTATTCGAACTGAGTGTAGATATTGCAGATTTTTATCTCGACCAGCCGCTCGTTCTTTAGTAGCATATAGGGCTCGGATTTCTTAAATTCCAATATAAGCTTGCCATCGACGTATACATATTTGTTTTAGTAGAACCAAACGGTGCAGTGGCTTTGTGGTTATTGTCTTGGGCTTCTATGCTAGGTATCCCAGGTTCGAATCCAGCAAAACCCAAATTCCAACTTAGGGTTTTTTTTTTCACTGCGCCACCTCTCGTGAACGCCTGACAAATATCCGAGAGCATAACTGTCTTGAAAGATCTTCTCAATTTGCCATTTGAAATCGGCATAAGATTGTGCATCCCTTCCATTCGTTCCTAAAATGAAAAACTCACACAAAACGAAAGGTTTTGAGAAGCTAGGCCTAGAGTCCCTACGGACCAAACTTGACAAACGACCTCCTGCCGTTTTCTTCATATAAAAATAAAGTACTACAAAACAAATTTTTTCCAATTGCCCTGTAGACTTTATTTACTTCAAAGCTGTCTACTAATCACCACACCAACACCAACGCCTTACCTTTAAAACAAATCCAAAAGATCCACTCGCTACTTAGCGATATAAATAAATCACTTCATGCTGACAATGACCCTGTTGGCTATCCCTGCCATAAATTCCTTGTAATCCCGGGTGATCCTCCCCCAAAGTCCGTCATTCGAATAACAAACTTTGCCTTCGAAAACTTTAAACATCACTACTAAATAAATCCACCTCATGCATAAATTAGAAATAAATTTGACCTACTTCCTTGTTATCCGCTCCTCCACCCACAGTCGCAGTCACCAGCATCAAATCCCTAAGCGCCATTCTTTTCATCTAAACTTCCGCATTACGCCATAGCAGAGAAAAGACTGCATAATAAGTTTCACTTCATTGCCAGGATACCACCATCAGCACTATACACCGACCAATCCCCTGTCGTAAACCAACCGTTGCAACACATCTTGAAGCATCCTATTAATCTTTTGAAACCATTTCAGATTGTTGTAGAGTTTTATGTTTGCCGTTTTCCGGCAACAGCAGCAACTAACTCCATTGACGTCATTTAATGGACAATCCAAGGATCTTAGTGTGAACTACATAGAAAGTTATCGCTCGCGCTCTCAAAATGGCGAAAAAAAAATAGGAAATCTAGGTCACATTCGAGAGTTCGCTCAGTGTCATCGACGAAAGCTGTTTAAACTTATCTACAAACGCATTAGAATATATCTACATGTACATGAGTATGTGTGCTTGGGTGAGTACGAGTATGACGCGAGGTAATTAATCTTCCCGATGTGCCATTGTCTCCAGTCGCAGTCAGTCGGGCAGACATCGCTCACCGGTGCGGCACTTTATTAGTAACTAATTTCTTACGCGCACACCGGGATAGGGCCGCCAAAGATTGAGAAGCGAGCTACAACTTTGTATATACGCACTGACTTGAAGGAAAAATACCAATGCACAGGCACACTCGACAGATAGCCATTAGCGTGCACAAGAAGTCCCTGTTTGATATATGTTTGCCACTGGGACGTTGCTAAGTTATATTGCACGCAGCAGCAGGACTATTTTTCCGCCATCTGATGATGACGGCAACGGTCGCAGGGATGGTGGTAATAAAACACCACTTCCTAGGTGTATAGTTGTTGCCTTCCTAACTTCCATTATATTCATATATAAAGTCGCTGTAGTTCACCATGCCGGCGCTTTTCGTATAGGTTTGGGGTAGGTTTCCACACTGAAAACCTATTCATAGGTAGCAGTCGCACAGGCTGCTGTGTTGAAGAGTGTGTGCTGTCGCCGTTAGATACAATGACGCCGACGACGATGCCATTCATAAATTTCCCTTTATTAAAACCGTTCGCAGTCAAGCAGTGTTTATGTAATATAATTCCCCGACGCGCCCCATCCACTGCCGGCAAGACGCGCCCTCCCTCCATTTGTTTCTTCATTTAAGGACCCCGGGATGCGAAGCATCGTCTAGGTACCTGATGGCAGGAAAACAAAAACAAGAATACTTTCGCAGGAAGCAAATACAGACGACTATTGAAAATGATTTGCTGCCAGACAATCATCTGATACCCCAGATACAGATACAGATAATTCTTCTTTTTTTTCTCTCTCTATTTTCACTGTGCTCTTTGAAGATATGAAATTTTATATGATTGAACATAAATTTCACCCCGCAAGGTTCAAATTTCGGAGCAAAATGAGTAGAAAATGAATGAAGAAAAAAATGTTACGTATACGCACCGTAGGCCAGAAGTTTATTACACATTAATTTGCTTATTCAGACCATTTGGGTTGAAATTTATTGGAGTTTTTTTTTTTTTCTTAACTTTTAAATGATCCATGGTTATTTTCATTCCTTCCGTCGCTTTGTCTTTTCAGCAGTGCTTTATGTATCTAATACGACGCGCGGCGAGTTTATGATGAATTTTGTTTGTTGGCCATGAAGTTTAATACTTTTGATTATGAAGAATCTGGAAAATCGGAAAGGTTATGAATGGCATCGTTAAAGTACTTTACGAGGTGTAGCACGGTAGTCCTGTGTATCTCACTGGTTTCCTGTTTTATTGCCATTTTGATGGCGAGGAACGGAAAAAGAACCATGTCTAAGGTGATTATGTTATAGCCTGAATGAAGGCATTATTATGTTTTGTATAGACTTGACAAGTTATTTTGTAAAGTACAACGCCTTGACAGATCTGTGAATTATTATGTGATAAGTAAAACGCCGACGATGATTTAAGATACATAGCTACGCACTTTCGATGGAGATGTTTAATGTTGTAGCAACTAATTTTAGACAGGGCACTTCAAATACACCAAAGCGGTATGCAATTTACCTGTGTAAGTGTGGACTGTTACTTTTTTGAAGCCAGTTAACTGGAAGGTTGCGATCTATTGAAGTTTTAAAGTATGTCCTGGAAGACAATATCTAAAGCTAACTTCCTCGCTAAAAATTCGATTTAATTGAACAAAGCAGATAGCGCTTCACACCTAAGATTGGAGACATATTCATTCATATGGAGCGTGCAAAACGAGCTTATAAGAGCCGAAAGACTAAGAAGAATCAAAGTGGCAGACGCAGATAATTTAGTATGAGTTGCTAACCAGCCCCGCGAAGTAGTATCTAATGGCATTTCCGCGGAAACAGTGATAAAAGAGTACAGGGGTGTGGTTTAGTATATGTAAGGCGCGTAGCACTGGATAAACATTACCTGCGAATCGTGCATACCAGCTAGTATGGACCACTGGTATTTATGAAGAATACACACCCTTTGGACGCAACCAAAATAAAAACGAAACCTAAGATTGCCTGTGTTATTTAAACAAACGACTGAAATAAACTAACAACGTCCGTTCTCCCATGTAGCGTATATGTCTTAGAGCAAAGCTTAAGTTAAAACAAAAAGCACAACCTGCAAAAACCTTTACTCTACAGAGCGTCTTATATTTGCACGTGTGAAACCAGTAACAAACATTTTATAAGCGACAAAAATGCTCTGAACTTATGTTATCCTCTCTGTTTAATTCAATATTTGGCACCCTATTATTTCTGGCTGATTTTTATACAAATGGTGACTGCTCGGAGCACTTCTGGGAGCACACCTGATACCAGACCTTACATGCCTCAGAAATGTGGAACTAAGCAACATCATGGAATTCTCTAAACGAACAAACAGATTTGCTGAAAATACAAGTCCTGCACACAATGACTATCCATAATTCAACCAACCCCTTACCCCCTACATCCTTTCACACATCCTAGTAAAACTTATTTTCCAACCGTTTTACAGAATAAGAGGGGACCACAACGGGCCCACCAGCGGCCTCAGTGAAGAGTGGAAAACTCACCCTCTCCAAACAACCAACCAACCAACTGCTCGGATTTTTTTTTTTTTTTTTTTTTTTTATTAACCATGTAGTTTAAGCCAAGGGAAGAACAAAAGTCTCAAAAATCTCTCTTAAATTACAGCTCACAACTGAAAAATTAAAACCATTGACTTAGGCTTGATTTAAAATAGCCAACTGCCAAAGACGTGCAACATATTTCAACTCTTTCTACGACAACTTCTAACATCTGCTGAACTTTGCAATTTTTTTAGCTCTCGGCCACTTTCGATACCCAATGTTTGATTCAACAGAAAATACGTCGAGCCACACTCAAAAATGAATACTGAGGCTGAGGGAGGCCAATTTCACTCACGACGAACCAATTCCCCTTCGCTAGGTAGGCACCTTGACGTGTGTGTCCTTGTGAAGGCGCATTGTCTTTGCAAGGGCGCCTGGTGCGGAGGCTTCGTATCGCAATGAATCAACGGGCTATGCTATCGACGACTCAGAAGGGCCACCCATGACAGACAGGCTATTGATGAGGGATCAACTAAGAACTACCGAACAAAATATAAGGTACCAAAATGGGACCCACCGAAGCTTAAAGGTGTCCGACTTAATCTTTCGACCGAGGCCACGTATCTGGGTGTGATATTCACCTCCAAACTGAACTGGAAACGGAATACTGAAGAAAGAATGAAGAAAGGACTTAATGCCTTTTATGCATGTAGGAAAACCTTTGGGAAAAACTGGGGCTTGCAACCGAACATTGTGCACTGGCTGTACACCGCGATTGTGAGACCCATTCTTACCTACGGCTCAGTTGTTTGGTGGGAGGCCTGAACAAGGTGCAGAGAATTGCTTGTTTGGGAATAACAGGCGTAATTAAATCCACACCACAACTAGGTCTGGAAACGCTATTGAGCCTGCAACCCATTGAGCTATTCACTAAGAACGTGGCAGCCAAAGCCGCTCTCAGATTAGGAGAGAACAAAACTTGGAAGCCTGGTTACTGCGGACACTCAAGCATACTTGAAATCTTCGATCGGAAGGGACTCATGTCACTCACCGATTACGAGAAACCCAGATATGACTTCGAGAAAAATTTCAGAATCACTATACCCAAAAGGCAGGACTGGAAATCACCCAGTACCATCATTAAAGGTTTAGCCGTCTATACGGATGGTTCAAAAACAGAAAATGGAACAGGAGCCGGCATATTCTCAGAAAGGCTTGCTATTAGCCGGTCGTTCCGACTGACCGATCACTGCAGTGTCTTCCAAGCTGAGATCTATGCGGTTAAAAAAGCAGCACAGACTATCTTATCGATGGGACTACCAGCAATGGAAATAACCATCTGTGTGGACAGTCAAGCAGCACTTAAAGCTATCGGCTCCAATCTTGTTAATGCGAAATGTGTTACAGATTGCCTCGTGGCGCTCAGGGCTATACGTCATCACTCAATTCTACTCTGCTGGGTTCCGGGACACGTTTGGGTGGAAGGGAAAGAAAAGGCGGACGAATTGGCCAGATATGGCTCTGATATGAACCCTCAACTTGCGGACGGAGAGGTGTTACCGCCTTTCAACACTGCTAAGACTTTTATTGAAGGCGTCACCACACAACTGGCTAAGGAACAATAGAGCAACACCATCGGTTGCGTCATAACCCGAAGTCTGTGGCCTGTGGCTTACATCAAAAGATCAAAGTTCCTAATCTCCCTTAATAGAAGTCAAATCCGGATGCTAGTCGGGGTATTAACCGGACACTGCATCATAGGAAATATGGCTTAAAGGCTAGGACTTTTTGCAAATGACTTCTGCAGAAGCAGTAGAGACGAAGAGGAAATAGAGTCCGTAGAACATCTTCTATGCCACTGCCCAGCTTTACAGGAACGCCGCTCATCCTGTATGGGAGCTAGGTTCTTCGAAAGTTTGGACGACTTTGCAGGGGTACCTCTATCAGATATAAAACTATTCCTCAATAGATCGAAGTGGTTTTGTTAGCCACATGTTCTTACATGTACAAACAGGGTACTCACAATGGGCCTTCACGGCTTCTGGGTGAAAATTTGCATCGGATGCAAAACTGCCCTCCCAACCTAACCTAACCTAACCTAACCAATTCCCACTGGCTATGGTGAAGATTATCCAACATTTTAATGCCATTAAAAAACTAAGTAGAAGCCTCCCGTTAGGGTTCTCAAACTCTTAACAAATTAATAAATACGTTATCCTTAAACTAATCCTTTTCGAAATCAATCAAACCTTTTTAGAATCTCAGATAAAAGCAATAAAAACGTTTTAGGTAAACAACGAAATAAATCATGAAATGATTTTGCGAATTCATTCCACGGGCAGAACTCATAAATTCATTTTCCAAATGGCAACATCAATCAAGCAAAATGTTGTTGACGATGCTTAAGCACACACTCTCTTCACTCCTGCGAAACCAGACGAGTCTCAGTGCAGGCGGAGTCATCAATCTTCACGGCAGTGATGCTACTAAAGTTATGGTTCACCCCCGCCCTTTGAAATGGGTTTTCTTTCACCAGCCCTAATCACATACAGTAAAAAAAGGATACACCCAATAATTTGTTAATGAATGTACTACATATCTGCTGCATATTCCAATCGATTGGACCACAAAATCAAATGTTGACACAATATCAAACCAAATAAAGGCCCACTCCACAAAGCGTATACACATGTTCGAGTCGAGTGAAAACGAACCTTGTCGACTTTGATAAAAGGACATTCAAACATTTGTTCTGTTCGAGTGCTGTACAATATGGAAAGAAACTAAATGGGGAAAAAAAGAGACCCAAATCAAAGCTCCTTCAGACCCACCGCAACCACATGTACAGAAGGACGAGGCTAAATAGTAAACACAGAAATGTCACAAATTGTTGGGATTTAATATTTTGAAAAAAAGTTCTCTGAATTGAAAACCTCTTCGGGTTACCCATGCTGACACATGTTCTACTCGTACTGCCAGACTCAGCCATATCTGAGGCTGTTGCCGATGTTAGCTATCAGCGTACATGGTACACCCTCTGGCACAGAGTGCTTTGGTACAAAAGGACACTTCCGTGAAAATGGTGCTCAAACACTGAAATAAACAACACTTGTGTGCACTCTTCTCTTACCTGCAAGCAATCGAGAAATAGAAAGGAACTCAAATAGTTCCTTAAAGCAGAGAAATGTATATTCGACTGGGTCTACACATGCACACACCACACACATCCACACACAGATGAACTGAATAAATTGGCTTTTGTTTGTGCAACACAAATTGTTTATTCTCAGACGAAAAACATAGTTTCGAGGATTTAAGTGCCTTGACTGCGAGCGAGTATAATGATGAAAGCGCTTTTGTTGAGGTCTCCTTTTTTTGTAAACAACGTATGTTTAGGTACATGCATCCGCCTTTAGCTACAGTGGATGGTTTTTCGTATATTCAACAACATTACATGGGTGATGTTTCTTAAAGTGACTGGTTAGACTTTAACTTCTTAAGATAGCGCTGTTCCAACTGCATAGCCTTCCAGGTGGCTATACCACAACATGACAGGTCGACAAGTCTTAATTCACTTGTCCAACTATGCTTGTCCGAAAAGTACAAATTAATTCTGTAACAGAACGTAAACCGTTGCACTTGTCAAAATAGTTCAATAGTTCCTTGACTTGTCGGTATTCTTTGACAAGTGTTTAACAAGTGAGGACGGCAGCTTTTGACACTACTCAAATCACCTGTCCTCATTTAACCACAGTCTCACAAGTGTTTCTTAACCAGTGTTCGGACTTTACTGCAATTGCAGTAGATCTACTCCGATTTTAGAAAAATTTTAAAACCTACTCCGCTGCTCCGCTTCGAGCAATCAACTGCGATTTTTTGATTTCCCGTATTTTGAACCATCAACTAAAATTGAGCGCATTCTTGTCCCGACTGTATTTTCATAAGCTCGCAATAAATAATCAGCTACTGGCAGCACTCGAAAAACCATTTTCAATCTAGTAGGCTCAGGCAGCAGCATGCATACTCGCTCAGACACAGTCAGCTTCGAATAAAAATGACCATGCCACTTGCCACCTCTTTTTCACTTCCTAGACTGAGTCTGTGTTCTTATATCGTGGAATTGATCCCTTTTTGTGGGAATTTCGATGTAAAAACATCCAAATCGTGGGAACATGAGGAATCTAACAAAAATATTCAAACTAAAAATGTTTGCTGAAATTTGATCAAGATACCTGTTCATAAAAAGTGCTCCTGTAAATCGTATTTTATCTAAATTTTTTAGTGCCAAAAATTATTATGTTAACAAAATGCGATTTGTATACTAAATTATTTTCTTTCCGTGTAAAACAAATTTTAGTTTTAGAAACTAGATTTTAAAATCGTTGAAAACTTAACGCTTGCCAAATATCTAATAAAAAAAAGACCCGAGAGAGCCGTTTGGAATCGGAATAAAATTGTAGATCCCTTCCAATCGTTCCAAAAACGACAAAAAATCAACTATTTATTTTATGTTTTTACAATTAATCAAAATATAAATCCTAAGAAAATATATTTTAAATTCTGAGTTGTTTGTTTAGTATTCGCAAAATGTTTCTAAAACATGGAATATAAAATGTTAGGAATGACACGAAAAATGAACTACGAACGATGAAATCAAAGATTTCTGATCTATCAAATTAATAATTTTATTTATTTTAAATTGCGCAATTTAAACTTAATCTATTCGTAAAAAAAAAACAAATATAAGAAATAATAAACAAAAAAAGAGGACATATTTATTTAAACTCCATCATAGGTAGTGACATTTTTTTCATAATTACAAAAATCTACTCTGAAAAATTCAGATTTACTCCACTTTTTCGAAAAATTTACTGCATACCTACATCGATTTTTTAATGTCGTTTTCCATTGGAAACACTAAAGAAACAGAAAAAAAAAACACTCCGGGAGTGCCGACAGAAGTGATAACTCGAACAATTACGTGTGTATTTTTCGAATCGTCAGAAAATATATTATTGTTTTTAACCCTAGAGAGGTAATCATATTTTTTGATACATTAAAGGTAATCATTCGTCGAATCGACGAAGTAATATTTTACTCCAATTTTTACAAAAAGTGTGCTTAAAATTCTTTTTAATTCTAGTAGAGATTGTTTATAATCTATTTCTTAAAAAAAAAACAACATAATTTTGTTTTTTTTTTTTTTCTTAAATTACCTAAGTCTTTATTCTGAAAAATTTTTTTGGAACATCGGTTTATTGAGATCAATGACATTTTTTTTACGAAAAAAAAAAAAAAAATTCATGAAAGCATGGAAAAATTAAAGTTAATTCATCAAAGCTCATAAATAAAAAATATCACAAATAAACAAATTCATTTTGAACATTTGTTGCACAGCTCAACTTTGTGCTCCGCGCAAATGCTCACCTTACACATATCACACGACGATTTTCGATGATAAGCACAAATTTATCTCTTCTTCACTCGGGGTTTCCTCTCTTATTTTTTCGGTATTGTCTGTGACATTTTTCTAAATATTTGCCCTTAAATTGGCTTGTAAGCTTGGGGCCTTACCCGCGTCTTCATCCATTGTCGTTTAGAGCGGCTGTTAAAATAAAAACTCCCATCAACACTCTTAAAAAAAATAGCCTCTCTATTTCCTCATTCGGAATAACACGTCCGTCCTAAATTTATTCTAAAACAGAAGTAAAAAACTGAATTTATACACAAATTCGTGCACATTTAAGAAATCAAATCGATCATTAAAAGTCACGTAAAAGGTAATCTTCATCGTTTCGACGAACATTGGCGCCATCTTTTGATTAAAACAACACTTACCCAAACAGCTTTTTCAGAGAACGTCCTTACTACAACAACTTGGTGATGACAGGTCTGACACGAAGAGGAAATGCGATTGGAATGAAGATTAAAAATAAAATTGAAAAAATAAAATTTGTGTTCGTCGAATCGACGAAGATTACCCTTCTAGGGTTAAATAAAGTGTTGTGCATATTATTTATAACTAGGCATTACCTGAACAAGAACCTTTCGGAGATTAAGTGTTATACATGTCGGTGTCGCTGTTATACATGTCGGTGTCGCGAGTTTGCTAGTTTTTGCCCATCAAAATAGTGTCCAACGCGCCTAAAGAAGATATCACTTCAAAAAAAACACTTTTTTCAGATTCAGACCAGTTTTTCTGCTCTCGAAATCAGCTGGCTGAAAGATTTCATGTTCCGTTGGCCGCATAAAAAGCATTTTTTTTAAGAGTCAGAGCAATTTTGAGAATCTCCATATCTGAGCGAGATTTATTTGCACTACCACTAAGCATTTGTCAAACTTTAAAGTGTATTTACTTACGTTTTTAGACGGATATCAACATAAATTGAATGGATTTTTATAAACACAAATAACAATTTGAGAACAGCTGACTTTTAAAACACGCACCACCACAAATGCAAAGGAAGAAAAATTCTCGTGGAACATATCAATTGGTAGTGTTGCCACTATACTCTGTCCAAGAAAAATTGTCAGTACAGGGAAGATAGGATGTTTGTCTCTCAGTCTGGTTGCAATGACTTACATAAATCGGTCCCTTTTTAAAGCTCTCACAGGGTTGCCGTAGTGTGTATGATAATTCGCCATAACTCAGAGAGCAATACTGTTAGGGTTACCATCTTCCAATTTAGCCAGGTCTCATCAGTAAAATAAATCTTTCTTTCCAAGAAATAATGTCACTTCTTTCCAACAACAAATTCTTTAGCTGACGTTTGACGAATTTAATTCCGAGATCTTTTTGCAATATTGTATACAAAGTTGATCTGCTTAGTTTTGTTATATTTTCACTTTTTTGTACTTCCAATAATATCTTGTCTAGCGTTGGAAGGTCGTTATCAATAAAAAACTGATGGACTATCCGCCCAATCGCACATTTGTCAAAATCATCCACCTTGCTCTTGATACCGGAATAATTTTTTTTCTTTGGTGGAGAATTGTGGCCTTTGATTGCTTTTTCCCTTAAAAGCCTGTATACAGTTGGTTCCGTAACAGAAAAAACAGTAGCCGCATTTCCTACAGCTTCCGATTTATTTTTGAAAAAGCCATCGAATTTTTCAGTTGCATCAACAATTTGTTGTTTCTTTTCTACACTTAGATCCTTTGAAGTTTACCACTTGCTTAGATGCACTATCCGCTATTGAGATAACAACCATTGTTTCCGCCTTATATACACAAACAGGCAATTAGAAAAAATTATATAACCACGACGCAATGTCATATACCTAAACAGATGGTAAAAGGACTGCACTTGTGCAGCTCTCCATACATTTTTTAATATAGACATATATACCTAGATTACATATTTGTTAAAAAATTATTACCCGTCAATGCAGAACTTCGAGGAAACAGTAGCAAAAAAAAGGATCATAAAATCCTTTCAAGGCATTTACTTTACTGGAGAGGAGTGACCGGATGTGGTAAAATCCAACGACCGAAAATAAACCGTATAGGTCTACCTGCTTCATCATTTTGATATTTCAGTGTGAAAAATATGCACTACAAAGTGAAATATGAATTTATACCTACCAAAACATGCAGAAATATGCCCTAACGAATAAGGCTGAAAATTTGTACTTAGTTTTCTATAATAAAATATTTAATCAAATTTTATCACTTAAAGTACCATGCTTCTGCATGAATCCGGTTGATTATTGCAATATCTCTACAACGCACATATGATCACTTGTTGCGTTAATGAAAAGAATGCATTAAAACACCTCACGAATAAACATTATTTCTAAAAGACAACATTCAAAAATATGTTTTAACTGAATATTATTGGATCTTTCAGAAATACAAACAAATTAAAACCGAATGGCAGCACCCCAAATAATATGCCGCTCTCAAAAGCTCGAAAAAGCTCCAAAAAGCACCAAAACCGAAAGTTCTTTGACAAAATTCAAAGAAAAACCCTTAATGATATGCTAACATTGTCATATGGTAACACTTCTCTGATGTGCTTCAGTCACTCACACTGCTTATTTTGGTTGATGATAACAGCAAGCGAACACAAGTGATCGTGCTCATTCTGTCCGCAACTATGTGGCAGACTGGCAGACAACAAAATTCTTTGGAATGCCAGTGGTTTCGTTTTTGTTTCAGTGGCAAATCTTGTGTTTGAGTGCCGTGAGAGAGCTACAGGCACCACTGGTAGAAAAAAGAGCTTCCCATAATGCCTGTACTGCCAATTTTTCTTGGACAGAGTATAGATAAATCGATTTTCGGTCAAAATCTGACATTTGACCGAATTCCATTTTGCTAAATCCGGTCAAAAATTTAAGCATTGTAATATCATTCAAAAAGGTAATATAAGTTGGCCAATACCTTTGTCAATGTACCTTTTATAGAAAACTTAGAAGTAATGTTTTTGCATTATTTGCTAATTAAACTGAGAAAACTTTGAACTTACCTCTTCTTTTTGGAAAATTCCTTCAAACCCAGTCTATAACTATTCCGGAAAAATCTTAATTAAAAAATGTAAGCAAACTTGTTTGCCTCTCAAAATCGAAACCAGATGATTACAAATTAATGACAGACGAAGTGTCAAATGCTACAGCATAGATCACAGTAGTAACTTGTCACATAAAGCACTGAGTTTTTAGATTTCAAATAAAAAAAGGTTTGTTCGTTAGGTTATTTTCTTGTTCGGTGTACATTTCATTCATTTGATAAAAAGATAATTGCTTTTAAACTGGCAATGTGGGATTTCGGTCGAAAAAGGATTTGACCGAATTCAAAGATTTTCTTCGGTCAAAACACTTCGAATTCGGTCAAATTTGACCGAAATTATGTCAAAATGGCATCACTGTAAACCATTGGGCACGAAAAATCTGAAACCTGAGAGCAAAATCTGGAAATCGCAATGGAAAACGACATAAGTCCATACCCTGTCTTGACACTTGTCGTCTTCTGTTACAGAAAGAGGAAAATTTAATAATTTCCCACTTTCATCGCTAGCGCGACAATTGTCGCAGTGTTCACGGACTTGTCGTTTTGTGTTACACATTTATTAAGTGTTACAATTTTACAAGTTGTCGAATTTAACTTGCCCTACAACTATTTGTCCAATTGTGTTACAGGCCCTAGATAGGCAGGCCCTAGGAAGAGAGTTATAAAATTTTCTTGTCGACAAACAAAAAGCGCTATATTTTTCTGCATGAAAGAAAGTCTTTAACACCTGAGCTTGGACGTTCCCGAATCAACATATGCTGCGACGCAGGTATCTGTCAACGAACAAATTTCGATATCAATCGCGGACTTTCGTCACATCTTAATATTCAGCTGCCTCCCTACAGAAAATTTCAAGAAGGATTCACCATATTTTTCATATCAAATTAAATAAAGGCAGCAAGCTTTTAAAGTTTATAAGCCTGTATTAACAAAAAAAATATTCTACATCTGTTTTCGGCAGACCCGACTAAAATATATACTCGTATAGGTATATATATATATATTTTTTTTTTTGACAAAAATTTATTAAACAGCTACATATGGCTAAATGAGTTTGTTTATAGCCACTTTAGAACCTTTTTGAGTGCTAAAGAAAACGCTATATGTGGAAAGATTTTCCTATGTAAATAACTAATAAGAAAATACATATTTACCTATTTAGAAGTTTAACTCATTTCAAGACCTAGAAGTTTATTTCAAGGCGTAGAAGTTTACCTGAAAAAAAGAAAATAAAGGCGAATTATATATAATGTAACCATACAGTTTATTATAATAAAATTTGGTTGCATGTCAGAATTCTCAAAAATGTCCCAAGTGTCATTTTATCTCTTCGTTATGAGAGTTACATTTTTTAACTTCAATTTATTTTAATTTAAGTGCTTGTATCTGACTCGAGCAGAATAGATTTTTATTATTAGAAAAAACAATATTAAGAATCGTGACGGTGTAAATTTTTTTTTATCCAGATCGTGAAAACTTTTTTTCTCTTTTCATTTGTTACAAAACTGAAATTAATGACAGATCTATTTGGCATTTGTTCTGAAAAAAAATTGTAAAGCTATCTGGAAACTGAAAAATTTACTTTTAATTGTTTATTATGCAAAAAAGCGAAAAAAAAACACTTCAATGTTTAAGAAGAAGCTGCAGACAAAATTATAATAATTATGTAAATTATGATTTTCCCTTCGGCGGCACTTACTTTTGTTTTTCATTCTCTTTATTTAGTTTTTTTTTTCGATAGTTGCACACAGGAATTAACAATTTAGCGAACTGTCTACTTGATAAGGCTATTCTCTGTTGTATTTGTTGGTTACAATAGAGTCAGGGATCCGAGCATAGATAAAGTACAAAGGTGTAGCGAAATTTTAGTCAGTAGGTATATTTTTTAGAGCGAAAAAAGTTGCACTTTCGCAATGACACAAGACCAGTTGCATCGAATCGTAAATACACCTATTGCTTCTGTTTAAAATTTCGACCTCCCAGTATTAAACGACCTTTCTTACATAAATACATAAATATAGGCTATCCGTTTTCAATGAAAGCCTGCGTGTGGCATTCCTAATGATCCATCACATTCACATCAATAGACGGTGCAACTGACAACTACAAACCAGCATTCCGTCCACTGCTAGTTGCCTTGTAAATGAGCGATACAGATATAGAGTGCCAGTGCACTAATCACAATGACACCACCGAAACACCCATTCAATCAAACGAAACAATTTTAATAGCGATTAGTTAATTGTCCCCACGGATTCAACGCACGCTCCGCAAACGCGTTCAATCCTATCTATGGGAATATATCATTCCATGAACCACGTCACCTAAATAAACCATAAACAGGATTAAACATTATTTGTAGTGCCAACCCCCAATTGGATCAACCATTCCCAGACACATTTCGGCAGAATCCTCGTCGCCTTAAGATATATACAAATCAATCAGATTAATCTACTTGTCGCTCGACATGTACGTCCTTTTAGCACCGTTCCTTGGCTGATCTGTGATTGTGTGTGTACGTTTGCTAAATTAATTTGACTCAACACATGACACACACCCAAATCGAACAGGCAGGGAAAAAGTTCTACGAACTTCAGTGCGCCACATGAAAATGGAGTCCATGCAGGGAGTCATTCCAAGATGCAACCGATATTTGTATAAATCCATTCCATCTAGATTAGTGCTCTGATTAATTGCTTTCAGAATATTAAATATAAGTCCCTGAGGCAGTCCGCATAATGGGCTTAAGTCAGATTAAATTGTCGTTTGATCTGACGTGTAGTCTTGCGAATACTCATTGCCAAATTTGATAGCTTATGGACTTGTGGTTCGCTGTAATTGTATTACTCCTTAATTTTAATGGTTTTTCAGAAATTGAAACGAATTCCATTCCGCTATTTGAATAGATTTGTTGATATTTCAGAAAAAAATGAAACCCCTCCCACACGCATATGTAGGAATTTCCGAAGGACCAGGGGCTCTTTTTTACCCAAAGTTAATCATAGTTATAATCTTCTTTCAGAACTTGGCTAATTTTGAGTTATTATTAGGCAAAGGGTGCACTCAGCACCAGGACAAAGAGGATGCAATAACAAAAAAGAATCCTTCCTTCGTTTATGTAGCCCACAGGCCCCTTGACATTTAAACTTTTCCAATTATCCTCTCGAGAAAAATACGAAGAAAAACCCGAAGAAAGGAGTAACCCACTCCTGTTCAATTTCAACCAACAAGCTGACGTGTTGTGAATTTAAAGCGAAATGAGTAACCCAAACTGTAGTCAAACTAAATGTGTTCGGTTTTCCGAAATAAATCAAGAAAAGTATCCTGCCAATCCCATACTAATTTCACTAAAACCACAAGATCTATAAACACGCAAACACACAAACATAAAAT
This sequence comes from Cheilosia urbana, assembly GCA_946477585.1. Lineage (NCBI taxonomy): Eukaryota > Metazoa > Arthropoda > Insecta > Diptera > Syrphidae > Cheilosia > Cheilosia urbana. The sequence continues at coordinate 155,255,968 of OX297854.1, forward strand.
CGGGCTATATCATCCCAACTCAAACTACTTACAAACAAAGGCCAAATCGAGGAAAAGTAATTTTCAACTTGCAATTCACTGTAGGTAAGTGGATAGTCAAGGACTGTGCGAGTACTGCTCGGATATAGTAGACGAATACGTTCTCATTCACGAACGAACATAATTTGTCTACCCAAAGAGACCATTAAATTTTCAGCTTACGGTTTAATTAGCCTTCTGGCATTTGGGATCAACTCAACACAGAAGCAGAGATGGGATGTTTGAATATGTATCCGAACTAACACAGAGGAAGGAAAAAAAACACACACACACACAAAGAATATATTATCCACAACATTTTATTCTGCCTACAAATCAGATGGAGAGCCGGATTCCGCCGCAGTTGGAAACTTCTTTGCCAACTTCTTATTATCGGGCATGCAAACACACACAGTCACACAGCAAGGATATTCTATGTATGTTGGTACTGATCTAGGTATGTGATTGCTATCCCCAGACCAATGGCTCAGCATCAGAGTGCTCAGCCGTACACAGGATACTTTGAAAATATATTTATTATGAAAATCGGCATCCTCTCTTGGAACGTCCTCGTCGTCGTTGTTGTGCAACCATACTTTGTGTTTAGTGGGTTGTAATAAAACAAACTTTTCCACTCACCGGAAACGAAGTATTCTGTTGTAAATCTGTTATCCGTTTCCTCGTCCTCATAGCATGGAACTTAGACCGCATGCATATAGGATATTCGTTTAGCCTCTGGGCGCTTAGGGAAGGTACGAAAAAACAAAGATTTTATGAATTTATCGGTTATTCTTCTGCAAAAGTACAAAGTGCATGACCTACTTTCTGCAGGTGGTCTTTGTGCAAAACAAGGTCGGGCATGTTTTGGGGCAAAACAGTTGGACAAACTTCAAAGCGTGAACAGCTCTTAGTGTTAACATTGCTGTTGAAAGTAGAAATTTCAAACTCAAACAGGGTTTCGCTATTTGAAACTGATTTCATAAATCGAGTCACTGTACAGGTTTACATCCTAGACGGGGATGTCTCCTGCAAAATTATTTATCAAAATGAAAATCTAGCCAAACATTTTTCCACTTGTGGTCAAGTCTACCCACCTGTTACGCATCCCACCATCTAATTTAATTGTAAAAACCTATTTTAAACTCACTCACTTAATATAACTCACCCAATCAGTTTAATCGATTATTTAAAGCTCACTCCGCATTCACTTGTCGTTCATCCCGCAAAGTCATCTCATATCGTAATCAGAGCCAAAGTCAAAGGTCGCCCATTGACCATCATCCGGCGGTTGCCGTTTTTCATCCAACCATTGAGTAAAAATTCAATTTAATCTTTTAGGCATTAAAATCAATAGAACTAAACAAATCCCATCCAACAAACGATTCGTATAACAAATCTGACAAACATTTTTATACGATGAATATACCCTTGGAAAAGACCTCAAACCATCAAGTATCTTTTCTGTACACTCCACTCCCTGCCTCAGACAGGGTTCAAACGAATTTAGCTGGTGTGGTAATAGTCATAAGCCCGCAACATCTTATTTCGTCCCACAAAGAGCGAACCATGTACCTTTATCTTTTTGAATATCCCTCGGCCGTTGATGTAACTTTCAGGATACACAAAATTCTTTAAATTTCTCGGAAACGGAATGGGGAAAAAGGGAAAAAATCCCATCACGCACTCACTGCCAAACAATGACTTCAAACGACCGTCGATAGATGGATGAATAGGCAAGGACGAAAACCCCACTACAACAGAACAACGGCAAATACTTTATTCGAAACCAATGAAGCGTAAAGGGCTTTTCACTCCTTCGTATAGGAGAGAAAAGCTGCCTTATCGCTTCGAGCCTCCCAGGTCCCAACTCCGAACGTGTGATCTCATTTGTATTGTTGGTCTAATTTCTTAGGTTTCTTCTTATTTTTTTGTCAGTCGGTCGCTCTCTTTCCACTAAATCCTTATCTCTAAGGAACTTTAAAGGAAATTCCATTCCGACCCGAAAACAGCTTATACAATGCCTACAAGGAAAAGCAGACCGCGAGAGTGGGGGCGGGCTCTAAGGGGAAAATGGGTTTTGCATGTAATCGGGAACATCACAAAGGCATTACAAGAAAGCACCATGTTTTTTTTTTTTTTTTTCTTCCTTAAAGCCGTGGCATTCCTTTTAAGGATAATGACACAAGGTGATGTTACTTTTTTACTTCAGGTACGCGCTATTGAACGGTGAGAAGGCAAAGTTTCCTTTGCAAACAGCAGGGGATTTCCATTTCATTTTTTTACTGTGTAGAAAGTTTTGACGACAGAGCTCGACTTGTCAAGGTTCAATACTCAGGTGATATTCTTTCCGTCCTGGTTTAACCTTGAGAGGAGTTTTTCTCGGCGAATAATGTCGCCTCAAATTTTTTTTCTCAAATTTTCATGGCACTTCTCGGCGAGCTCTGTCTGTTCTTTGTTGGAATATGTTATATTGAGAGACGTACACAAGTGAGAGCATATAAATAGGAGCAGTCATTCAAGAGGAGGAGTCTACAAGTTTACTGTGAAAAATGTGTACGCAAGGTATAGCAAGGCGTAGAGGAAGACCCGAATCAGTCTATCCGCCATTGTGCACAGGAATTGGATTTGTTTCCATCCACTTTATGGAAAGTTTTGCGGAAAGATCTTCATTTTCGTGCTTAAAAAATCCAACTTGTGCAAGAATTGAAGCCACAGGATCATCTATGAAGGCGTAGATTCGTTGAATGGGCCCAAAACAGAGTGCCGTTGATCCCAATTTTCTCGTTTCACGTTGCGGACCCAATATCATACGATTTAACGCCGCTTGACTATTTGCTGTGAGGATATGTGAAGTCGCTAGTCGACGCCGATAAGCCCGAAACGATTAAACACATGGAGGACAACATTCGCCGCGTTATTGCTGATAAACGGCCACAAATTTGGAAAAACTCATCGAAAACTGGACCTCCAGATTAGACTCCGCCCGAGTCAGCCGTGGCGGTCATATGCCAAAAATCGTATTTAAATTATAATGCCAGAAGATTATCTTTCGAATAAAGTAAATTTCATGTCAATTTAAAAAAATAATCTTTAGTTTATTCCATTTCAAAGTTCTATACCGCTAAAAAAAAAACACCCTTTACATACGGCCAGCACAGACTTATAGTTATCGCGTATTAGAGAGATTAGTAGACACCAGTGGCGTGGCGTCCATATAACTCGATTCCTACCGAGTTACCTTTTGAAATCTCCACCAGGCAACACTATCTATCTACCAAAAACCGAATATACATGAAACACTACCAAATGAATGTGAATACTCACCAAATGGTACACACACAAAAGCACTCATATAAAAATCGTGTGTGTATCCATTTTCATACAACGTCGTCATCGTCTCGTGGCGACAAAGCGAAGGTAACCCAAAATAAGTCGGGTTATTAAAGTTCTCACTTTATAGTTCATTTTGAGAGAAAATTTGCTTGTTATCTCTTTTTTTCTTCCCTGAGTACTTTGTCTGACTCTGACACCTCTTTGTTCAACACCCATTGTAGAAAATAACCCGCTTTTCTTCGAGTTATTCGCGGTTCTCACAAAGTTCATTTTGACTGCTGAGTACTGAGTGCACATTTTGTTTGTATCTCTTTTTTTCTTCCCAGAGCCAGAGCTTGTTACTGGTACTGGCCATGGCCACTGGGTTGTGTTTTGGGTATATGTCGTATGTGTTTGTTTGGTTATGATATGAACAAAATAACGCGCTTTTCTTCGAGTTATTCGATTTTCGTTTACTTCTTCTTTTCTTATTGTCTCTTGTGTGAATAATTACAGGTAGTTGTTGAGGTAGGTAAGGTTGTGTTTCTGAATTTGCTTTAAGTTAAGGCATCATGCGTCTGTCAATAAGGGCTTCTATAGAAGCCACTTTTAGTATGCCTTAAGCTCATTATAAATTTAAAATACATATTAATGACTTAAAGTATAAAAAAGGTGGCTTGAATTGATTTTGCTTCGACTTCCCATTTAAAAATGTTCACGCCACGCCACTGGTAGACACGTAGTATCGGCACTCTAAAACTGTCGCCTAACTTTTTAGTTAATTATAAGAGCTTTTTAACCTACCTACAGCTAGTGCCAACCTTAGAGCGGGGGCGAAGCTAAGCAAACAGACGAAAGAAGTGAGAGTTTAAATAAATTTTAATGAAATTATAGCAAAAAATGAAAAGTAGATAACTACAACAACTTTCAAAGCTGCAGAACGGGATAAGCCCCCGATTTGTTGTAGGCTCTTGAGTTTACCGATTTTCGATCTGTTAGCGGGAGTAAAACTCTTCGTCATCGAAATCTATAAACATTTCAAGATCTCCCAAAATATTAATATCTTCTGGTAAAGGTTAAGTTAGTTTAGGTTGAGTGGGGTTGTGAGATCATCACAAAAGACTGAGCACCAAAGCGGGCCCAAAAACATTACTTTAAGAATCTACGAAAAAAAAAAGATAAAATTTTTAATTTTGCAATGGGAATGACAGATGGGAGATGGTTGAGAGTTCCTATTTAGGGATGAAATTTGCTTTTCGTGATCTTAAATTTATTGCCAGCTAATAACGATAAAGTGGGTATTTTGTTGACTATAATTAACAAAACACTAATATGGACATTCTCACGTACTAAAATCATTTTAGAGTGGGCTTTATCCGACTATAAGTTTACGCCAATCTGTCTAAGTATAAATAACGGGTGATTTTTTAATAGTTAAGTTTTTCATGTTGGCAGCACTGGTTAGTAATGGATGACGTTTGGACGATCTGTCAAAGTGAAAAGTTTTCAGTATACTCTGCCATTTAATCATGGAAAGACTTACAAACGAGCAACGATTGCAAATTATTGAAATTTATTATAAAAGTTCGTGCTCTATGAAAAATGTGCACCAAAGACGACCGTGGAAAAAACGTTACCGTCAACGGCGAACGATATCGAGACATGATACGGGACTTTTTTTTGCCCTAGTTGACTGAGTTGAACTTGGTTGACATGTGGTTTCATCAAGACGGTGCCGCATTACTGTCGCAAAAAGGCTTACTGTTGTACTAATTTCTGTACTATTTGACTTTCCCGAGTACGCAAGTACCACTTCTCAATTTTCAGTACTTAATTTAATTCTTGAAATAAATAATGGGGTTATTTCAAAAATTGAACCCAAATCCATAATATAATATTCAGTCAATAAACCCGAACATAGACAAACATGTCGGCGTTTAATCTGATTGAGTTTAAACTGCACTGCGGAGACCAGTTTAAGTACAGTCGAAACTCGATTAAGCGGAAGGCTAAATTTATAATAAATACAATAAAAAAAAAGCTCAGTACACAGCAAATCAAAGTTTAACAAATAAAACAACAAAAAATAAATATAATTTTACGTGAAATTTAACATTATGTAGGTTTGAATCGATCTTAACTCAGTTTAAACTCCGCTTTTAAATGCATCTGTATCCAGCGGGCTTAGTACATGTTCTTGAGTGAATATTATGAATGTAAATTTAAAACATGGGGTTCAAAAAATTCGGATTAGGGTGTAAAATTAACTTAAGCCTAATTTACACTCGGAGTGAATAATATGGGCATGGCCGTTATAGATTCAATAAAATATGACTTTTTTGAATACAATAACATAAATTTCATTTAAAAAATATGTACTATTTTGTACGTTTTAGTACCTCACAACTCGTGAAACAATGGAAATGTTGAAGGATGAATTTGGTGAGCAGCTTATCTCTCGAAATGGCCCTGTGAGTTGGCCGCCAAGATCATGCGATTTAACGCCTCTTGATTATTTCTTGTGGGGTTATGTAAAGTCGTTAGTCTATGTGGACAAGCCGAACATGATTGAAGCCTTACAGGATAACATAATACGAGAAATTCGTGGAATATAGGCCGAAATGCTCGAAAAAGTGACGCAAAATTGGACCTTCCGAATGGAAATTTGAAACGGAGCCTTGGACAACATTTACATAAAGTTGTCTTTAAAACGGAAATGGCAAAGGCATATTTATCGATTACAATAAAAATGAATATTTGAATATTTCATGCAAATTTGAGTGTTTTATTCGATTTAAAGAAAAAAAAAATACGCTTAAAAAATCACCCGTTATTATACTTTGGAAATTGTCATTGAAATTTTATCAGTTTTTTTAAGAAGTAGCCCTCCGAAACATATTTTAAATTACAAAAATATAGTTTTAATTTTAAAATATCTTCCTCCAAACTGAAGGCAAATTGTAGTCGAATTTTTTCTCTGAGTGTATTCAGATCAAGCAAATGGCTTTTTTGATTTGCAAGTATGAATCAATAAAACACAACATGTTGCCTAAATGAAGTGTTGAACATTATATAAAAATGATTCAAACGAAGTAGAAATAAGTTGCTACGTAGCAGATGCATGTAAAACAATAAATGATGTAGATCTCCTATATATAAAGTACATTGGTAGCCCTGGTATACATTTCAGTTTCAGTTCTCATCTGGCGTACGAAAGAGAAAAAAATACCAATGTAAATTACTTTAATTTGTGTTTTAAATTTCATTTTGTATCAACAGAGTTCCAATGCAGCAACTGAAAGAGTATTTTCAATCCTGACTAACGTTTTGAGCAGTGAAAAATCACAAATAAATGTAAATACTGTTAAAGCTATTCTTATAAGCTATAACTTAATGTAATTTCGGAAAAACCTGCTTAGAATTTAGAGATTTTCTTAATGAAAATGGAGATGTTTTGAAACCTATTCACTCTTCTCAAAAATATGAAAAGTCGAAAAGTGAGAATGATTAGGTAGTATGGAATTTCAACTTCTGTGATATGTAGCTTTTAAAAAGGAATTATAATTAATTACTTCCTATTATTTACACTCTTTATTCGAATTTATCCAATTAAAAAAGGCAGTTTTTGTATTTTTTTTTTTTAGAACTAGGTATAGTAGGTATATAGTTTTTTTTTAATAAATACATAACAAATACAAAAAGTTTGGAAGCACATTCATAATTGTTCTCTATTTTCTTTCGACAAATATGGTCACCGTAGCTATAGTAAAAACCTGAAGTTCTTTAAAATAAGCTTTCGACATATTAAACGTAGTACGGATGAGGATTAATAACACGTGCTCGAGTTCTAAAAGTACTTGAAATGCCAGACACAAGAAATCAGCCATTAACGTGGTACAAAGTTGACGAAGATGTTCGGTGAGTTCGAAGTCAAGTCTTTCAAAATCAGCGTTGCCATAAGTGCAGCATTCATTTTGCAGATTTTGAACCTAGCTACAATCTTTTAACAACCAGAATACTGCGCTTCAGATTTTGTCTGCATTCGCAATAATAATTTCTGATTTTTTTACAACTTCAACATTTTTTGCACACTTTCTTTCGCGTTATGCTATAATTTTCGTAATAAGCCGTTGTTTTTTTTTTTCGTTATTTTTACTTAAATAAAAAAATGCTTGTAAAGTAAAATTTTTTCACACATTTTTTTTTCTTTGTCATAATAGTAGATTTGTCCATATATTTTTATGGCAACACTTGGCACAATGTAATACCAAAAAGCGCTCGGGGAAAATTAGAGGAAAGGCTGCGACAAATTTCGGTTCGGACGTTTGCTTTTTCCACTGAAACGATACTTAAATCACTATCGAAAAGCAATCAGGCAATATAGACGAACAACGTGTTGGATGTAAATCGCCAGCTTTTAGAGTCCTTTAGGTAAGTTTTGGTAAGTTTTGGAGAACCCATGTTTCTCTATGAATGTGTAAGAATTACGTGTTTCGTGTTAGTCGAGAATTTTTGTCCACACTGTGTCCCTGAAGGTTGTATACGTTTTTCTGATCATTGTCGGTAATGTTGTACTTTCTTGAGTTGTTTTTTGCGAGCTATTTTACCGACTCGAACAAAAGCCCTTAAGCCCTATTAGAACTTACAAGGTGAGTGTCACTCTTAATCAGTTTTATTTATCCGTTTGACGTTGTTCGGTAAAAGTTACCGCAGACCTGTCAGAGGTAAGTCAAAAAACTGATAGTCAAAAACCGAATACAGTGTGTTTTCATCAAGATGGAAGCTTTTTGTAGTTGCCTTAAACTGTCCTGCAGTTTGAATGACATTTTCTGGAGTTGATAATTTTTGAGTTTCAAAGGAACTCAACTCAAAAACAATTTCATGTCTAGACGTGTTAATCATCAAAAATCCCAGTAAATTCTATGACACATTAACTCACAAATGTATCTCCAAGGAACCAAGAAATGCTTCACTAAGAGAAGGGAATACAAAAATAATCTCCATGAATGGGAGACTCTTTTCCTATTTCGTACACGTAGTACGTTCTCAACGTCGCGAACTGAAACCGCATGCTGATCCGCAACATAATAGCAGACACTTTCCAGTTCAGCGTTTAACAAATGAGCAAAAGTCCTTTTGAACTTATCCAAAGTCGCCATCTCACCCGTCCACGGCCGCAACTCGTCATGCATTATATAGGTACCTTAGCCCTGGAGGACTGTACAAGTGTATATATCCTGCCAAGTCGCTATCGGGACGGGACGGAGGCGGTTTCGTCTGATGATATTACGGTGGCGCACAAGGCTGTAATTTTGCTTTATGGGGTTTGGTTTTTAGTTTGACATGTTTTGCCATTTGTTGTGGTAATTTGAAGGATCCATTGGGGGATTGTGTGACAACTGTTTTGTTTGTGTGCAACGCAGCGCACCGTTCCTGTGTGCAGTGTTGGAGAAATTTGCATAATTAAGGAAGATGTAATTGCAGCATGTGCTTATACAGAAGTGTGAGCGCGCGTGTTTGTAATTAAAGGGTGAGCCATGCGACCTACAATTGCATCGCACATATGCATAGTTACACGCATATATGTGGTAGACATACATGGCCCGCCACCGTCGCTAGGCGAAGGACATTAATATTGCGCGAAGCGGATAAGAATGACGTATTCGTTCGTTCTTTGGAATTCTCGCTGGAAATACGAGTTGACAGACGAAATTAAATTGTTCACGTTGCACATTCATGTAAGTAAAGCAATTATCAGTTGTGACAGTGAGAGAGGGCGGACGAAGGACAACTGAACAAGTCGTCGTGAGCGGTAGTGTAGTTACTACATGCTGTTTATGCGGCAGCACGAATATCGGGGAAGTGACATTTTTTATTAAGGGAATTAACAAAGAAACGTTTTGCATGTGTAGCCTTAATTTGAAATGGAAATGCAAGTGATGTGCTAGAGGCGGAGGAAAGGCTTCTGAGTGTAACCTAGCTTGTTCATTTAATTGTCAAGGGTTTCCTTTCTGCATATGGCCTTTGCACTGCAAGGTAATGCAAGTAATTAAGGCAGCTACGTAATTGCAAGAGCCAGAGGTGTGCCAGGTTTACCTAGTTGCTGATTTATGCAGTTTAAAGGTGCAGGTGGGAACCGCACGCAGTATTTTCGGGTGATGCAATGAATAATAGAATGCACCTTCTTCGGCATACCGACTTCGGCTATATTTCGAAACCGAATTTTATAAAATATGCATCAAATGAAAGGTAGGCCGTTTTATAAAAAAAACTTTACAAAATAACCGAGTGGAAACCAAATGCCCTAAAAAATAGCTATTTAAATTTTCACCAGAACGCGGTGAAAAGCTTCCCCGTAAATGCTATTTCCATCGACATTTTTCACGTCAACAGCAATTTTCATTTAACAAAATTGAAAGCAGAAATGTCTTCCCTGTGGCACGAGCAAGCACTAATCAAATCGCATCCACATCCCTTTCTAATATTTCTTCCTTGACAAGAATAATGCAATATGTTCAATATTCTGCATTGCATCCCTTTGAAAATTTATATTCCATACCACAAGCATTGGCCGCAGACCACACAGCAGAAAGCCCATTTTCAAATTCAACCATTTTGCCGATGACCAAAAGCAATTTTCTCCTAATCAAATTCTTTGCTAGCAAAATATTCCCAACATACAATAATGGCACATGCTGTGTTCTTAGAATATCCTTCTATATGTCCATGCCACATCCTTGGCCGCATCGGCTGCTTAGAAACAACAAAAAGTTATACAGATTCCTAAGGCTACTGTCGCTGGCAGCAGCAATATTGGCATCGCATCCGACGCCAACCTTTATGATGATAACAAAATAATATTTTTCCGCAAAATTAAATCTCAAATAAGAGCCACCCACCGCGAATGTCTAGCGTCCTGTCAATTCCTGTTTATCTAGGTGCTCTACAAGTACAATTTCGCAATCACATGGTGTTATTGGTTTTTGTTTATTACCTGATATACTGTGGGGCCCATATGCGCATTTTGCTATTTTCGTTAGTTGGAAATCGAAACCCAGTGGAATCCTCTTACGGTAGAAGCCGAGAAAAAAAAAAGAACATTCCTCATGTGCAATAACAACAGCGATACGAACGACACGGCACGAACTTATTACGTTCCATTGAAGTAGAAAATGAAGAAAAATTTCGGGCAAAGCAGCCAGGATCAGGACAAAAGACTCACGGAACGGGGGACAAACTTATGGCCGTTGCATTTGTGTATGTGTGACAGCTTCTTTTGAGTTTGCGGGTAATTTTGGATGCAGCACTGGAGAAGTTTATAAACAAAAGTGGCTGCACAATGAAATTGGATGCGGAAGCATAAGCGCCACGACGTGGGTGGCTTTGAGTGTCGTATATGTACATTAACATAGGGAGACCGTGCAGGCAGTGTTTCCATGGAAAACACTATGTCAACAAAGTAATGAGGTTTCTTTGTGAAATAGATAGCACATAAGGTTGATACGAGATCCTCATGATGGTGGCCCAAAAGATTCGCCCTTTTACATAATTAAATACGGCGAAAGGAGGTCAGAGTTGTCCCATATACGAGCGGAGAAAAGTGACATAGGTAAACTTGGAAGTTTGCAAACTTTCAATAGCAGTAGGTATTGGACTACCAGGAATGCCTATCATGATACTGAAATTTTTCAAAGTCTTAAAAGTAAAGTTGGCCAAGCTACTTCTGCTATACATGGCTCATAATTAGGGACTTTTGTGTAAATTAAGTTGAGGTCTGAAAAGTTTTGGACACGTTTCATGATAAAGTAGGCAGCAGGTGGTGTTCTACTATCTGGGGTTAAATGATTGAAGTTAGATGGACAACTTTAAGCACCTTACTACACCTACATGTGGTTAGCCGATATTTACAAGAGAATGTCAACAACTCCATGGTAATCGAGGGAAATATTTAAATCGATAGGAAGGTTTCGCAAGTTGATGTAACCCTTTTTGTTAAATTGATGTATGTGTACCATAAATTGATGTTAAAGTGGCAAACACAAACAGATAAAGTTAAAGAAACTTAACGATGGGAAGTTTTAGCTCCGAGTGGATCTCTACCTACGTGATAGACCATTCTATAGATATTTCCCAATCAAGAAAAAGTGATATAACTGATACCTGATACGATAATAACTTATTTATTATAACCAGCTTATGTCACACTATCTAATCAATTTATCCTGCTGGCTGTCATTGCTACTCATCCCTATCTCAGTCTCATCTGCGTCTTACTTCCTCTTTTGAACAAACAAGTACCTCATCCCTAAGAAACTCCCTCTTCTCTACAAAACACAATCTATCTGTATACCCTGTAGGTATTAACAATGACTTCCTACCAATAAAAGAAAAGAAACAAAAAATTCAAGTGCACGACTGGGTCGAACGAAACTTTCTCGTTCATCGAAAGTTTGGTTGGATGTTTTCTTTTTTTATTAGGTAGGTAGGTAAAAATCCGAGAATCAATGCTAAAAGAAACGGTTCATGAAATATATAGAAAAACTTCCCCAAACTGCATAACTGAATTTTATGTTAAATAAAATTCACTTTTGGCTTGATTATCTGTTATGGCAGTACATACCTACAACCATGCGAGTTTTTAAAGGCTGAAACTGAAACTGAGTTATAAGTGTCTACTGTACTATTTTATGTCTCTTAAACTAATGGGTAATATTTTCTAAAAATAAGTTTTTGCGTTGCTGTTATTGCATTTTTAATGGCTGTTAAAATTTTAATATTAAAGCGCGGTATTGAGGCTTAAAATATATATGAACACAGAACGGCTTTGGGTAGCTAGTCATTGGGGACGTTCAAGTACCTAGTTTCGCAAGTCCGACAGCTCTCTGACTAGATATATCGCGGTTTTAATTGGCTACAATCAGAATATGAGAAGCTGTTTCAGTTGACGTTTATGGAGGGATAGCCGACGAATCTAGTCAAGAAATTCGTGACTGGTACTGTATGCTGTATGCGACTGACGTAGAAAATGTGACGTTCCCGACAAATCCAATTTTTGCGTTCAGGTTACATCTTATCCAAACCAAACTAGTCGACTTAACTAGATTCTTGAGTGTGCTCATTTTTGAGAAATAATTAAAAAACTGATTTATTCGATTTTTTTCAGAAAAACTAAGTAGGGGATTTTATTTAGAATATTGAAAATATCTTTAATATGTATTTTGATCAAAATCGTTTGAGCGGTTTTTGTAAAATTTGGCAGACAAAAACGTACTAAATTTTGCAATGCTTGCTTAGTTTGAAAAATACTATTGCTTAGCTTCGAAATTAGCGAAAGCAAAGCGAGCAATCGGTGCAGTTTGGGGAAGTTGCATCAACAGTAAAAACATATCGCATAGCGCGAAGCAGAAAACATACCGCGCTACTGCAGCTCCCATTGTTCTTTATGGAGCACAAGTATGGGGTACCGAGCATTCGAAGAGGTAGAAAAATTTCTTCGTTATTTGCTAAGAAGGACACTTAGACTGTCGAACAGTTCACCTATCTACATGCTCCATTTGGAGACAGGTACAGCCCCCCTGTTCTTGGACACACTCAAACTCCACCTGGATTATGTGTTAAGAGTTATGGCAATGAGCGAGCACAGATTACCAAAAATGGTTTTATCAGACATGTTATCGACCAAGGGAATTTGCGTGCAAGAGTGGGAAAGGCTGGCATCTGCATGCGAGTACAATCTATCTGTTGCGCCCAATCAGCCATTAGTATCTCTTAAGAACATGCTTACAACCCTACTGAAGAAAACAGGTCAAAGATTATAAATGATCCACTTGAAAGCGAAGAGCTGATATCTCAACACAGGTCATACTATAGCAGACTGAGCCACTGTCTACGGGACAAAACGTGTTTCTTGGATGGCACATCAATCGATATGATGAGCACCATCTTTAGAATAAGATGGGAACTCTTACCCCTTAATTACATCCCACATCGCCCAGAACTTCCTATACTGTGTTCAATATGTAACCGGAAAGAACGTGAGGATGTTTACCACTTCCTAGCAGTATGCCCCATTTTAACCGAATTTCGTCCAACTGTATGATTAACAATTTTCGAAATTAAATTGAAATATCAGTGCTTTATGCTCCTTCTCCTTGCGACACGCACCCACAGAAATTACAAAAACTACGGCTTGTCACACCCATAGCCTCCTCGTCCTCGACGTGAGCGAATCACCTTGATTCTATGGCCATTTATCACTTATGTGCGTGTACGCTGTAAGTCCTCCACCCCAAAACAGTAAAAAGGAAATGAAAGAAAAAAGAAAAAAAAAATTATTCAAATTATCCTCGATATGATTTTAATGATATCACGTAAAGCCTTAATGCTGTAGGTAATTTCACAGATGATTTAATGGGCAAAAAAAACATCGTGTACACCTTTCCTAAGGACCGGTCATTTGTGGTCTACGGCAACGTGCGGAAATATACCTTTCATGTTCTCCTCCGTGGCTTCGAACTTATCATAATTGTGCATGGAATGCAAATTACGTAGGCGAGCTACATTGTTTGTACGTGTGTGTGAGTCCGCTTACATCTCCCATCGCATCAGTGGGTAATAATGGCAAAGATATTCTCACGTCCGTTCGCATTTCACTCGTCCGAGAGATAGGGACTCGGCGAATGACATTGCGATCACTTCCTCTTGCATATTTTATTGTACCCAGCCTTTTGGGCTGTTTATTGTCTCGGAACAATTCGTGCCATTGAACGTGAGAAATTTTTCGTTTTGCTGCAATAGTGGTGTTGATGGGGCAAATGGAATGTTCATCAGAATCATTTCTCTTCAGGAAGAATGGTGTAGAATGACACTGTCGAGAAGTTCTGTGTAAAATTGATACGAGACGACTTCCTATTGATCTCGTTCCGTCAAATATAGGAAGCAAGATATATGATAGCGGAGAAGAATGTTATCTTGAATGGGTATTGGGGACGTAAATAACTGTAACCATTTTGCTTGTTTGGCACACAGATGCAACTATATGTGACAACCTATGTATCAATGTGAGGAAAGACCCCCGTTAAGTAGAGCATTAGGTAAAGAAAGGCAAACAAGTAACTGAGCCGTGCCGATTAGACAGACGATACCTTGTTGATCAAGTGGTAAAATTGAGACTCTTTCTGATAATAGAGTTCGCTCAGTGAGCTATAGTGACCCAGCTTAATTACAACATATTGAAAAACAAATTACACACAGCATCTCTGCACAGTCTTCCTAACAAAAAATAAATCAAGCGAATATGTTGTGTTTAAGATAGTGAAAGTGGTTCTTAACTATTTCCCTTCGCCTATTTATATATAAGACTAGCTGACCCGGCAAACTTCGTTTCGCCCAAATTTGTTAATTTGTTAATAAATTCCGAGCATGCACCAAGCACTTGCTAATTTATGTTATTTGACCAATTAAAATTCGTTATTCAAAAGTTATATTAAATGCAATAGAAATAAATGGTGAATAGCAGTTTTGATTTTTTTCAATCAAACCGCAATGATTTTGACGTGTCGTCCAACCTTCCACTTTTTCACTAAATTGACAAACATCCATCGATTATCCTTGCAATAAATTATTTGTCATAGCTAAGACGCACGGGAAATTGAAGTCGCACGAATGGTAAATCGTTCTTAATAAGCGAAATCTGCGGAATAAGAATGTTTGCCTTTGAATTTTCCCCTTAAAATCATCACTTGTATGATATTTGATGTGAGATCCTTCACCATAAAACAAATTCGTCCGTTGCAAAGTTTCGGTACATTGATGTTTCGCAACAGAATTTTAACTGAACCAACTAGATAAATATATAAATTATAAAAATTATAAAAATCGAACGATCCGTCCCCGAGTTATGAGTGCACATACGGACGTCAGTCTCTTTTATATGTAACTGTACCCACCCGGCTTTGCCCGTACCTTTCGTATTAAATCTTGCTCACATTTCGCAAATTGCTTTATTTGGACATCGTCCATTAATAATTTTCATTATACAACTTTAGAAATAGCGTTTGATTTTATTTTTGGATGGGACGTGCCACAATCCGTTTTCTTATCCGGCTTGTGTTTTTCAAAGTACCACCTATAGGTCAAAAACTCTCCGAAATTTAAAACTGTAAGCAACCATATCCATCTACAAAATTTCAATCAACTTGGTAGCGCTGTTTCGGCGATCGGCAACAGCGCCACCGCCATAAGGTTACATCAAAAAAGTTTGAATTGTAAAAGCGCTATGGTTACATTAGATATAATTTAATATGGTGGTTAAGTATTCTTAAATATTCTAATTTTCCGCGCAATTTTCTTAATTTTTTCTTTCATAAGATTTTTCTCCTGACAATAACAAACACAGCAAAAAAATTTAGCGAAATCGGTCCAGCCGTTCACGCGTCATGCCGTGACCAAGGGAAATAGGGATTCATTTTTATATATATAGATTCAACATTGGCACATTTGTTCGAACAGCTTGACTCAATGCGATTCGTTCGAAGTCCATTTCTCGCTCCAATTCTCGATTAAATGCGTCAAATCAAAGCTTTGTTGCGCATTTCATCTGACATCTCCAGTTTTATCCGATGTCACAGTGCGAATTCGATGCAAAATATCGTCGGCCATAATATCATCTTTATATAATCAAAGTACCTATCTGCTTCATTTCAAAAAGTAACTTAATGTAACATAGTAAACATAATTTATTAGAACAAAGTTTTTAGGTACCTATATTTAAAAAAAGAAAAGAAAAAACTTCAAAATTGTTGACAACAACAATTTGCTTGGAAAATAATTAAAATAATTGACAACAACAATTGCTTTTAAAATTCTAAATAATTTTTTTTTATTTGAAGTGTCCCTTCTTGATTTCTATCCAGTTAATTTTTTTTCAGAGTGTATTTCCCCATACAAACTTTAATTTTCTAATTTTCCGCGCAATTTTCTTAATTTTTTCAATTTTTCTTTTTTCCTAAACCTTCGCGGAGCAATTACGAACAAATCCGCAGAAGGAAGTATCCAATTTGGTCCAGTCGTTTTCGAGTTTTAAGCATCCGAACAAACCAAGATCCATTTTTATATATATAGATTCTGGTTGCCAAAATAAGGTTGAGCAGCGTATCAGGTTCTAAATAAATTTTAAAATGTTTATTAAGACCTTATGCGAAGTTGTTCACTGCCACGCCTTCCTTTTCAAAACATATTGTTGGACAAAATTTTGAGCTGCCTTAAATATTCAAAAACCTCAATCAGCTTTCTGATTCAAAGCTGAATATACGAATACCAAAACCGAATATAAGCAAAATAAATTTAAATTTATTGAAAGCACTGTGTGTCGTCCTTTCTGTTGGAGCGGAAGGAAAGGGACATTTCTCACTTTGATTATAGAAACCATGCGAACGAGTTTGCAACCACAGCTAGTACTGATACTTATTTTGTTGGAGGCCTCTTTGAGCTTGCAGTGCCAGTCATTAAGAATTGTTCTTGCGGAAAAAGGTATCGATATATGTTTGATATCAAAATCCCATATAAAGGATAAATCAAATCTAAAGATCCAAGGTTAAATTGAGTATCACGAGGTGGAGCATCCTTATATATAAAGGAGTGTATCAGCCACTCCACCGATTTAAAATTAGAACTTGAAACAATGCTTCTGGACAGGTCCAATATAGACATGCATTTTTTTTTAGATGTATTCTATCTACTGCCCACAACGATGGGAGATAGAGAAAAATGAGGGTTCTAACGTAATCTCAAATGACAAAAATTTCGATTTTTTTTTTTCAAATCTCGAATGCAAAAATTTCGAATGTACAAAAATCTCGAAAGACTATCGAAAAAATCAAGAAAATAAAAAGTAAACTCGAGATTTTTTTTTTATCTAATTTATGAGCTAAAATTCGTGTAAAACATAAAACTGTATGTTCTTTTTATCAGTTTCCTCTTGGCAAAACAACTACAAAAAATAGTAATTCAACAAAACAGAATTAACAGATAATTCATTATAACAAATTAATAATTTCAAAAGTCGAATATATATAAATTTTGCGCGCGCAAATTGTCACCATTGTCTCAAAAAATAATATCAATTCGAGTTTATGATTTTCAGATTTTTTTTATCAAGATTTTTGCAATTCGAGATTTTTTTTTTCGATATATCGTAGTAAGCCCGAAATTTTTTTATTCAAACCTAATGAATTCCATCGGACAACATTTTATAATTGGAGGTGATTTTAACGCCAAACTAGTGATCAATATGCATATAGATATAACGAAAGGGAAGTGTGTATGCAGTACAATTGGGACTCCCATTCGACAATCAAACCAACATACTGGCCGACTTATGTCGCTAAAATACCTGATTTGATTGATTTCTTTATAACAAAAGGACTACCAGCCAATCGTATTAAAGTTGAAGAAAATTTTGGTCTTTCTTCTGATCATTCTCCGGTAATTTTAACAACGACTGAGACTATAAATGAAATACCGCCGAGGCTAACAAACGGCAAAACAGACTGGGAAGACTTCAAAAAATATTTCCAGAACAATACTGAACTGAGTGAATCACTCAAGACGCCCTACGAACTAGAAGTCGCGGTCGACCGCTTCGTCAATATCGTTCAAAAAGCTGCATGGAATAATACTCCTCACCAGCCGAGAACATCCGTTTAACTGCTTCAAATGATCAGAACAAAACGAAAAGCGCGAAAAAGATGGCAATTGACTCGAGCCCCGCAAGATAAAGCGCACTTAAATCGACTTCCTAACAATGTTGATCAAAGATTTACAAAATGACGAGGCCAGAAATTACCTCGAAAGCCTAAAAAAGAATATACATACTCGCTTTGGAATGCTAATACTCGCTTTAAAGCCGAAGATAGCAGGGCCTCCTATTAAGATTGTCACATCCACCAAATTAATGAATTTAGTGCACCATTTCTTTCCTTTGTTTAAATTGAGTTAAACAATTATACATTATATTTATTGTTTTTTAATAAACTAAAATTAAGTTAAATGAATAAAATTCTCAAACAATTATATAAAAATAACTATAAAAATTGTTATAAGATAACCCAACACCCAAGATGTTGGGCAAAAAGCGACAAAGAGCAGGCGAACGTTTTTGCCACTCATCTAGAAGAAACTTTTAAGCCGTTCGATGGTCAAGTGCTTAGTGGAAACATTCCATCCGAGTCAATGGAAAATCGCGAAAGTCATAATGGTTCTAAAACCATTCAAACCACCGAAGGAAAAAAAAGTCTTATTTACCCATCTTTCTTCTTCCAATCATTTACAAAGTTTTTAAAAGGGTATTACTCAGATGCTTAAAACCAATTATAGCAGAAAACCGTCTTATACCCGACCACCAGCTCGGGTTTACAAGCAAACATTCGACAATCGGTCAAGTGCATCGGATATCTGACCTAATCGATAAAGAAGAAATTGAAATCTGTTTTGCCGTATTCTAGGACGAAGAGCTTAAAAACAAATAAAGAGAACTCTATTGGTTACTCAAAAAATATTCCAAGCTTTCCCTCGAGAACAAGCTTTTATTATATAAAAAAAGCGATAAAGCCTGTTTGGACATATGGTATACCGATATGGGGTTGTACCAGCAAAAGAAATCAAAACTTTAACTTTTCAAAATAAAGTGTTAAGATCATTCGTCATTAGAAATTAAGATCTCCATGGAAACCTCGGAATTGCCACAGTTAAGGGTGAAACGAAATTGTGCGCTCGAAAGCATAGAACTCGATTATTAGGACACATTAATAACTCGGTCCGTGAAATTCTCCATGAAACAAATTTATTGCGGCGTCTTCAACAAACTAAATCTTCGGACTTAGCCCGATAAATATCAACCGCGTTAAAATTGCTGAACCAGCAGTAACTTGCGCCGGAATGATGCCTGTCAAACGTATATAACTTAAAAATTGCTTTATAAGTCATGGCTTAGTTGCAATACAAAATAAATTTTCTGAAAGGTTTTTGCGAGTAAAAAGCTCACACTACTATGAGCACGCGCCGACTGTCCTCATATTGTATTTTAAAAGATTTCCACCTGTCTTGGAGAAAAAAAAATCGGGTTTTTCAATAAGAGCGTCACAAAAGTTTTTTTTAACAGTTTTGGATATCAATGAAATTCTTTATTCCTGTGAAAGTACGATGCCATTATGTATGGAACTCGATTTCTTTTGCATGGCCACAACGGGCACGCTTGCAGAAGTCCAGACGCTGAACCAAATTTTCGACGGTTTTCAAGCATAAATCGGCCGATACTGCTGCAATTTCACGTTCGATATTCGTACGAAGTTCACCAATAGTCGCTGGCTTGTTGGCATAGACCATAGACTTGACGTAGCCCCACAGGAAATAGTCAAACGGCGTCAAATCGCACGACCGAGGCGGCCAAGCGACTGGACCATTTCGTGAGATAACAAGTTCTCCAAACTTGGTTTCCATTAAATTGATTGTGACATTCGCTGTGTGGCTTGTGGCGCCGTACTATTGGTACCACATGTCCTCCAAGTCCATATCATCCAATTGGGGCCAAAAATATTCGGTTATCATTGAACGGTAGCGATTCCCATTCACAGTAACGTGCCGGTCTTGATAATCACGGAAGAAGTACGGCCCAATGACGCCGCCGGTCCATAAACCACACCAAACCGTAATTTTTTCCGGATGCAATGATGACTCATGGAGTACGTGTGGATTGCTGACTGACCAATACCGCATATTTTGTTTATTGACGAAGCCATTCAGCCAGAAATGAGCCTCATCGCTGAAGATGATTTTTCGATGATAATCCGAAGGGATCATGACGTAATCTCGAATGACAAAATCTCGAATGCTAAAAATCTCAAATTTTTTTTTTTTAAATCTCGAATGCAAAAATTTCGAATGTACAAAAATCTCGAATGTACAAAAATCTCGAAAGACTACATCTCGAAAAAATCTCGAAAATAAAAAGTGAATTCGAGATTTTTTGTTGCTTCTAGTTTAAGAGCTAAAATTCGTATAAAACATAAAATTGATTGTTCTGTTTAGTAAATAATTTATTCATTTTTGAAAAACAATCACAAAATATCAAAATTTAACAAAACAAAACAGATAATTCATTATAACAAATTAGTAATTTAAAAATCGAATATATACATAAATGCAACTAACTATACAAAATAAAAAATATCAAAACAATACAAAAAAACTCATAAAAAAAGCACTAAATAAAATAAAAATAACAGCTGATAACTAGCGCCCATCATGGACAATGTAGGTACTGCACGTGGTTGTTTGTTGTTGAGAGAATAAGCGTTTTTTATTTTCCTCAGATGATATACGTATAGAGATTATTGATTTTCATGCATTACAACAACTATGGGTTCATTTACAATTGTTGTGTTGCATGTAAACCAATGATCTATATAGATTACCTGGGAAAAATAACAAAAAACAAGACACCTAATAATTGTAGCAATCTCGAATTAATATTAATTCGAGATTTTTTTTTTCGAGATTTTTGCATTCGAGATTTTTGCATTCGAGATTTTAGCTTTCGAGATTTTTTTTTTTCGAGATATCGTAGGTAATCCGAATCATTTTCAAGTTGTTGCTCAGCCCAATTCACGAACATACGACGCTTCTGGTGGTCAAGCGGCTTCAGTTCTTGCGTCAATTTAATCTTGTAAGGATGTAGGCCAAGATCTTTTCGCAAAATTCGCCACAACGACGTCACAGAGATGCCCAGCGCTTGAGATAACGTGTGGATGACACATTTGGGTTTCTTCAACTGAAGCCTCAGCGGCAGCAATATTCTCGACACTACGGGCACTTCTTTATCTCACTGGCACAGGAACATTTTGTACTGTGCCTGTGGATTCAAATTTTTCCACTAGACGCTCAATTGTTGATCTGCTAGGACGATTGTGACGACCATAAATTGGACGTAGCGCTCTTAACGTTGAGGCCACTGACTCCGAATTTCAGTAGTAAATTTTAATAATTTTGACTCGTTGTTGGCTCGTATATCTTTCCATCATGAAATGGCAAACTTACTGAAGAGAAATATCAAAAGAGTGGCAAGAAATTCGGCGTCGTTTGCTGTCCCTGTCGCTCTACTTTTATAGTGTCCCTGATGAAAAACCCTTTATTGGGCAAGAAAAATTAATTTTGCGCAAAGAAAGCTTTGCCAAAATTTCAAATAATTTGATCACCAACTATGTCCAAAGGTGCATAGATCCTTATCACATAAAATGCCGCAACTGCTTTCGTGCACGAGTCATACGCCTATACGAGTATGTATTCAAAAACTAAAGCGAAAGCTTTGGCATGTTTTAAACTACTTACCGTCTTAATGACAAAGTTATGCAAATAGATGCACCTACAGCATACCATTAGCCGAGTATAAATAACATGCTCAAGCCAACATATACACTTCTGTTTATCCTTCATTATCCTATACCGCGACCGCGTGAGGTTAATTTTAAGTGGACGCGTGGACTGTCGACTTATAACCGCACTGTTCGATAACTATGCCTTAGTGGCTTACGGCTCGACCCGTCATATAATCGTTGCCTTAATGGCGGGGGATTACTTAATTAATAATTGCGCGGGTATGGGCCATTATTGTTGCAATTAAACTCCCCATGATATGTGAAAATTAAACGCAGGTAAAGTGGGTGAACTTAATGGATTAGACCGCATTCATCAGCAAATACATACTTGAGAACTGCGTCGACTAGAGTGCGTATATAGGTTGAGTGGCACCGCCGAACACGCCCCAAAGCCACTAAGCGTCGTTCCATTCATCAAACCACTCGATAGGATATTCACTAAGCCGCAAATATGCGCCTTATCTATACTTGCGGCGATGATAGACGGTCGAGTAGGGATGTAGATGAAGTCGTTGCGATATGGTTATTAAGATCCTTTGGACGCGGTTGGGCTGCTTTTAATGGAAAACCGCATAGATGGCAATAACCATAAGAGCACTTGAAAACCATTTACAGCCATCAATCGCAGGCATCGATTTTTGCACAGTTCCTTGAGGTTTTTATTTTCTTCAAGACTATACCCACTTGTGGTGTCCTCTCGGATGGCGGCCTATATATCGCTTTAATTGTGGTTACACGGCATGGCAGCGGTATAGTCAAAGAAGATCACAGAAATTATCAACGCAATTTCCTTCATTTATCTGGATGGCATATTCGCTCAGTATCCCACACGAACGCCACAATAACAAGCGACTACCTCCAGATCCAGTGACATCGTTATCACGGACAATGCGATACGGTTTTTGTTATTACGAAGTATGATGAGGCGACATTCTGACTACTATTGGGAGCGGACGGATCCTGTGGGTGGTGTGGTTTTGAAGATTGTGGTCGTCCTTGTTTCCGATGAGAGTGAGAAGAAGTATTTAACGATTGTCACGGGCATTCGATATGGTCCTTGGCTACCATTAGCACGATATTGTCTCCGTGCGGATTGACATCGTTGTCGTCGTCCTCATTGTCGTTGTTGCTCCTTGAACACTCCTGATTGTGTTTATTGTTGAACAGGGAATCTGTGATTTTCTTCATCATCTTCTTTTGGAATTTTTCCTTTCGTCTTGTTTCCTTTTTTTTATTATTTTTCTCCTTATCTCTGGGCGATGGTTGAAATTCAAAAGCAATCAGGAAAAATGAGTTATTGTCATTTTTTTATATGTGACTATATATATTCGTCCTGTGTTTGGTGGCGCTCGTGCTGCTGTTTGTGGTATTATCGCTTTCCAGAGAAGGATGCTCGCAAAATTGCCTTTGTTATGATGGACGACGTGTCATTTGTGATAGCGAATGCCGGTGGTATCAGTTTTAGTTTCCTTTTCCTTCGAAATCTATGGCATAGTTGTAATTTGTGATAGTATATATTTCAGAGGATACGGCAGAAGGTTTGCTGTATGAATGGAAATTTTAAGGGGTATCTTTTATCACAGTTCGTGCGGTTTTGAAACATCACATACTAGTGTGGGATGAAATCGACATAATTTCCGAGTCGCAATATTGCAAGTAAAGGACTAAAACCATTTGAGTGGCAAAATATTCAAGCTTGAAGCTCTGCAACTACGAAGGAATTTGATTTTTAAGTTTTATTTGATTCATTTGTGCAGATTCAATGAGAATCCAAAAATGGATTATCCTTCCAAAAGACCGAAGGTTTCGCACAATATATAATTCCTTCGGTGTGGAACTCGATTACATTTTTGGGTATGTTCGTATTGCTGTATTTCAGGTTTAGGTAGAAAGAAAATTCCGGAAAATCGATTTATTCAGACTTTGTGGACAAAATGAAATTATGCCATAAACCATATGTCCTCCTAGTACTTAATATATATCAAATAAGGTATAACATTTCGTGACAATGGCATTTGCATAAATTGACAGGCATCCTCCATAAAACAGGATGTAAGTGAGTTCATCGAATTAAAGAAGAATACTGACTACCTTCACTACTCGTATAAAGGGTGGGCCATCTAGTGGTTTCTTTTTTAATCATAGGTTATTTTGACACTGACAGCTTACTCCCGTTCAAAATCTTTACAGAAAGTCAGTATCATACCTCCGCGGAACGCGAAATGAGTCGCTTTACGCTTGAACAACGTTGGGAAATATTGAAAATAAAATTTATTTCCAAAGTGAGTGCTGTGAAACCCAAAGAGTATGATTTTTGAAAAGAAGTTTTGGCCGCAATGAAGCAGCACCCACCGCGCCAGCTGTACCTACATAGGTTTGTGCAAAAAGTTCGTGAGACTGGTATGCTAGTGGACAACACTCATGGTCATCTTCGTCGTACGGTGCGCATAGACCGGAATGTGACAATTTGGTGCGGAATGTATGGAGTGGTGGAATCATTGGACCATTTTTCTTCGAAAATGAGGCTGGAACAACGTTCGGTCAATGGTGGACGATTATGTTTACCGACGTTTTTTTTACTTAAATTGAAGACATGAATTTGGACGACCTCTGGTTCATGTAGGATGGCGCGCCATGCCACACAGCCCATACCACGATCGATCTTTTGCGCACCAAATTCCCAAATCGTGTCAGCCGTCTTGGCGATATCAATTGGCCGCCTCGGATTTGACCTCGTGAAGGACCGATGCTATGCCAACAAATTTTTCAAGCACTTAAGGCCAATATCATCCAAGCAAACCGTGAGCTACAGTCCGAAACCATCAACAAGGTCTTGGAAAATTGGAGTGACAGAATGCACTTCTACACTAAGCCAGCCGAGGCAGCCACTTGAACGACGTTGTGATCCATAATTATTGTTAAATGTTTGCTCTTAATTATGGCATTTTCAAAAAGAAACTTATATTTGGTCCACCCTGTACTTGCCCGAATTGCGAAAGAGAAAGAAATTGAAAATTTCTCTCTCCGCATTGAAATAAAATCGAACAAAAACGAAACAACTCATGCATACCACAGAGTGCACTTCAAAAGAAGGTCGACACATTTGTTGTACAACGCAAACACTTCCACTCGAACCTGGCTATCATTAGATGTGTCTATTCAAGGATCAATAGTTTGGCATCGAGGAAAAAAAGGAACCTTACAGGAAAACGTTATTTCACACGTAACCCGAAACATTGGCACTACAGAGTTGTGCTGGAAAATTATTCCAATCGATGCGGTACAACTTTTTGAGGACAACCTAGAGTTTTGGTTAACAAAAAGTCAATAAATTCTGGAATCTTGAGGGGGGCGACATGTTTCACACACACCTATTTTTGTTCTCTTTTTTTGCATTTTTCCAATGACCCGACTTCTATACCACTGTCGATGGGTATCCGGCCAAGTCATGCAGAGGAAACCCGATGGCATGGCAAAATGTCTTTTGTGTCAGCCAGTCCGAGTTACGATGTATCAAAGTCGTACAGGACTTTCATTTTGTTGGCTCCTTTAACTGGTTAATGAAGAAGATACCGCAAAGGACACGACATAGTGAGCTAAAAAAAAAAGGAAAACCCTCAACTCACCTTTGTAGGGCGCAGACATAACTTCAAATAAGTGCATACATTGCGCCAACCGAAATAGAACGAACTAAGTACACAAAAAGAAACAGGATATTCAAAAAGATATACCACCGCAGTGGGCAGGATTTATGTGCTTCCTTTTCCATCATAATTACTTTGTGTCTGATGTCAAGCGTTGTCATCGCTTCTCAGTGGATCTTATCGCTGACTCAGATACAATTTATCTCGTCATCTTAATTCGAATGCGGTTAATTGCAAAAAAGGATAGCATCAAGGCGGCAGGATGATTCCGTTTTTTGTCCTTGCCGCTGGGAGTTTTGGTTTCTGCGCCTTGCCTTTGTGTGGTCCAGTTGCAAAATATTCAGCAATTAAATTCAATTTAGAGATAAAATGTAGTTTTAATGGCGTAATTGCGAAATAATTAAATTTTAAGACCATTCACAGTGGCTGCGGTGCTGAGGATTACCAAAATAGCCAGGGATGTAATGAGATATGCACTTTCCATTGCAGATGGTATTGCAGTTCCCAGTGCAGATGAAGTGGAGATTCCGTTTGTGGGGTGGTTCTGCGAGAGTTTCGTAATGCGCTTAAAACGATGAATGACGTTTTTGATGTAATTGCTTTTGAATTATACATTTTAACATTTTTGTTTGCTCAAGTACAGTTTTAAGACAGTATAACGAAAAATGCATACCAAGGTTTTCAGTTGACTTTGTCGTGGTATTATGTAAGTACAATTTACTGGCGCAACAGGTCCGGAGGGACCTTCTCACAACCATTCGTTTTGTGTGAGTTTTTCATTTTTGGAACGAATGGAAGGGATCTACAATTTTATGCCGACTCTAAACGGATAATTGAGAAGGTCTTTCAAGACAGTTATACTCTCGGATGTTTGTCAGACGTTCGCGAGAGGTGGCGCAGTGGAAAAAAACCCTAAGTTCGAATTTAGGTTTTTGTGGAATTCGAACCTCGACCTCTCGCTTAGTAGTCCAGCACACTAACCACTAGGCCACTGTGCCAATATTATAGTTCTAAGAAAAATATTCAAAACAGTTTTCACTATTCCTGTTCACAGTTCACCTAGGCTCTGCGAAATAAAGCTCCAGCTAAAAAGGCCCAAACGAGAAAATGAAATATGGCCCCAAAAATGAGCATACAAAACAACAACAGCAATAAAAGGCGTTCAAATTTGGGGTGCAATTTCACTTTTTCGGGCCTAATTTAATTTGTTCGATTGGGGTCTTTTTATAATGAGAAACCGCCCCATTGAATTAAGACCCCAACTTTTTTTTTTTGGGGCCCAATTTAATCTTTATTCGAAAACTTCACGCATGGCAGCATTGCTGAAAAACGTAATTTTTGTCAGCGCTGGTGTTTTTTTACCATAAAGCTTACATTTTAAATTCACGTAAGCGAGTAATAGAATTCTAGAATAAATCGAGCAATTTATTTAAATCGTAAGAATCGCGTTGGAAACCATCTGCCAGCAGCAAAATATATCGCGCGATTATCAACATTCAAAAATGTAAACCTCATCTTGTTGGGGTCTAATTTCCATTTTAAAAATTTGGTATAATCTAATATATAAAAATCACTTTCGTATCCGTACTCCTCCGAATCGGCTGAACCGATTTTGTGAAATTTGTTGTGTAATATATTTGGTAGGCATGAAAATAGAATAGGTCGTAAGGTATACTTCCTACCGCTAGGTGATTAGAGTGTCCCTCTCAAGAAAAAAAAATCTTTTTTTTTAAGATTTGTCACAAAAAAAAAACTTTTAAACCCAAAATTTCACCTTACTACCCCGCCCCCATTTTCTTTTGTGGATCTCGTATTATTGTTTTAAACCATTGAAATCAATGATCATGTGGACATAATAAAAAAAAATGGTGCGACTGTAAATAACAGTCCCGAAATATGTGTATATGTAAACACCGTGCGTGCTGTCTGTGTGTGGCTTGATATACGTCATTGAGAAAAGAGGGAATTGTAATAACCGTATTCTTGATATATTATGAAATAAGAAATACCCGTTTGCATTTCCATCCCCGCAAGTTAAAAGACATCAACTGTTACACAGTAAATGAAAGTGTCATTGGAATTTCATTCGGCTTGCATTGCATATTGTAGAGGTGCTGGTCTACGACATTTTTGTTAGTTGTTGTCCAGCTGTGATTTCTGCGTGCCTGGTAATTCACGAAAGATTTGTCACCGAATTTCCTCAAGATGTCCGTCACAGGGAAGAAATGTGAGACCATCATATATGAAAAACATGCTTTGTTTCAAATCAACAAATAGCTGAAATTAATATACACCAGCTCATAAATGTATGCAATGATAAAACACAATTTTATTTCGCATCAACAAAAAGCTGAAATTAATATGCCCAGCTCATAAATGTATGTAATGATAAAATGAATGCAATGATAAAACACAGTAACGCATTCCCTGTCCCCGGAAGTTAAATGTGTGGAATTACTCCACCAGATTCCAACAACGCGCGCTTAGATGTTTACACATCAAAAACACCTAATGCCAGCAAGACACAAGGGGTCTCATTTGGGCCGTCGAGAACGAATAAAGCATCAAACATGCGAAATAGTAGAGATCTTAATAAAAGTAGTTAATGTACTTTAGTACAGACGAACAAATCCAACAAAAGGAAAGGGGAGTAAAAAGAATCCCGAGCCAAAAAAGGGGAACTGCACATAAAGTACTAATATGTATAGCAAAAAAAAAAAAAAAACTGGAACAGAGACATTCATTTTTAACAAAAAAATATTTTGTTCATTACGAAACACTCCTTTTCATATGTATGCAGTCTCTTTCGTTGAAAAAATAGTAAAATCTTACTTAAACTGAAAAAGGGGCCATTTTGATCATTTTTCAAAAAGTGGGTCCTGAGGCTAAACATGCCGCAATAGCGTGCATCTCAATCTCAAGCGACTCGAGCTGAACAAAATCAACAACGACAATTGGAACAGAGACAAGCGCGCTCTTTCGTTACTAACACACATAGCAAATGACCGTCAGCCGGAAGCATAAACGTCAAACACGGTTTCATTATGAAAATGTATCCCAAATTTTCACATTTTCGGTTGAGATGGAAGGCACTGTCTTGTCAAAATGAACCTACAGATATCAATTTAGTTAACTCAATCATGAGCTTGGGACTTAACAAAAAATCTTGTTTCATTACAATACTCATATGGAAAGCACAATTTTCGCTGCACTCTTAGGCCCGTTTGCTGATACCACTCTAACTATTTAAGGTCTGTGAATTATTGTTTTGAGAGCAACAACTCTTAACATTAACTCATAGACACAGTCACTTTGGTAGGAATGATAGCTATTTCGAACTACACCACTAGTTCAACATCAGTCTCCTTTGAAGTGATTGCTTGAATAGTTTTGAATTCTGAGAGTCAATTCTCCGTATATAATTCCACTTGGGAAGACGTTTCCGTTTTTCCCCTGTCAGGAAATGAACTTGCATTTCGATTTTTCTCCAATTGACCAAGTGACTACCATTTCCGCCAACTGAGCGCGACGAGTACAAGCCCGCCTATCAGTGTTGTTATATCGTGGAATATATCCCTTTTTTGTGGGAATTTCGATGTCCGAATAGCCTTTCGTTTTATAAATTGAAAAAGCACTAAATCGTGGGATTTTGAGCAATCCAACAAACAACATTCAAACTATAAATTTTTCACGATGATTATCAACACACTGAATGTGCATAAAAGAAAAAGCTCATATTTCTGTGGCCACAACCCATAAAAAAAAACTAGAGGCACTCCGGGAGTGCCGAGTGCCGACAGAAGTGATAACTTGAACAATTACGTGTGTATTTTTTGAATCGTCAGGAAATATTTTATTGCGCAGGAAGTTGGTACTTTTAAATAAATGTTTTTTTTTTATTCATTATTATAAGCTTCTACTACAAAAATTATGTTACATTTTTCATTTTCATTTAAGTTATGAATTCCCCAAACAAAACAGGTAATTGAAATAATTTTGGTGACAATCAATTTGTCGCCGCCATAAATTACCATAGTAACATATTCAAATAAAAATCATAGCAGATTAGAATCTGTTTATTTTTTTGATATCTAGATGTCGCTCCTTTCGTTAGAGAGAATCATATACCCAAAGGTATGCAATGCAATTACCCCTTAATGTAAGTGTCGCATATGCAAAGACATCGATCTATCACGAACAATAAATACTTCCAATCATTGACAACTTAACCCAGCGTCATTAATCAATTCCAGTCAAAAAGAAAATCATTCCCAAACAGATCAAAAATCAGAAATTCCTACTACTCCCACTTGTTCTCGTACTCCAAAAACTTATCAAGTTTATAACTCTCTAACAAGAACTTGCGACAGTTGTCTGTTTCTAGAGTTTCGACTTTTTCTATATTTCATGAACCGGTTCTTTTACCTAGCGTTGCTTCATGAATATTACAATTATTTGTATAGTATACCTACTCTTAGGGTGGCAAGTTTACCACAGTTTTCTTTTTCTTGTTTCGGTAATTATAACACAAGCTACTGTGCCGTAAATGTGCACAAACCCAAAATCGTGGATATAATTTGTCGGAATTAAGCCTGGTAAAATAAAGTTATGAATTCCCTATACAAAACAGGTAATTGAAATAATTTTGGTGACAATCAATTTGTCGCTGCCATAAATTACCATAGTAACGTATTCAAATAAAAATCATCGTAGATTAAGCTATAAATTACCTACCCCTAAAAGTAAGCAATAGTATAAAAGTTTACAACTAAAAGTATGCAATCGGTGTCGGTGTCGGTGTCGCTGTTATACATGTCGGTGTCGCGAGTTTGCTAATTTTTGCCCATCCAAATAGTGCCCAACGCGCTTAAAGAAGTTATCACTTCAAAAAAAAAATGTTCTTCATTTTTGCATTTAAAAATATTTTAAACTACCATTACATTTTTCTCTAAGAAAATTTAAAATTGTAAGGTGCTCTTCTGGAAAGTATGAAAAATTGACTTATTCAGTTATGGCATGTGGCCACAGATTTATAGTCTTTTATAAAATTTGTCTAGTACCAAAAAATTATCGTAATAATGTTACAAACTTTTTATACTAAATTACAGTTGAATTAATTTACCGTGATTTTCTTTCCTTTCAATACAAATTTTACTATTAAAAACTGGATTTTGAGGCAAAAAAGTATCGTGGGGTTTAAAAAGGGAATTTAAGTACGGTGAAAAGGGAAAAACAGGAAAAAATGAACACGCTTCGTGGGATAAATGAAGGGAGAGTGCCCGCAACACTGCCGCCAACTGGTGATTAGAACGGAGGGGAAGACCAACCTCTGTGCGTTGTTGTTGCCACGAGGTGTATTTTAGTCAATTGTCGTTCTCTCGGGTCTTCTTCGCCGATTCCTATTAAATACCCTATGGGCTACTTTTTCTTTGTCATAAACTGTCACATAAGATTTTAAGTTGAAATTGATTTTTTTTCTATGAGTAGTATCAGCAAACTTAAGCATTTGTGTTATTTATGCTTCTGTCAAAATTTGGATGGATTCACAAGTTTCAATTTGAAGTCTAAGTCTAAAATATTCACAATTGAAACTTCATGCTTTCAAATTGTCTCCAACTCATCACCGCACTTGCCATTGAAATCACTGCCTTAACTTTGACATTTCCTATTCTTCAGTGATCCCATTTAATTTAATAATTTAATTTCCCTTTTATTCTCTAACCTCATGATCGTACAATTATTTCCTTAGATGTGCTCTCTATCTGCGAGCAAATGAATGCCCATATTTAACTTTTGCCTGTTTTCCTTCTGAGCCCACATCCAAATGTAGACATTTCCCGCTTTCCGGCACAACAAGATTCCAAGTTTTTACTCACCGCACCGCAGGAATACCCGAGCTGCCATATACCTGTCGCTGTTATCGGTGCGCATTACTTTGATAAATATGAACAAACACCGAGAAGTTACACCGAAGTTGTGTATTTTTTTTTATATCTTCTTTTTCCTGCCTGTCAGCTCCTTCGGTTGAAGCAGCCCACGAAGGTGTTGGTATCATAATTAAAGTTTTACCGCCTTCAAGTGTATCAGCTTGACTTTTTGCACGTGTGTATGAAATATCGGAGCCACAGAGCAAATTTCCCATCTGAACTATGGGCTGTGGCTGCACACTCTGGCAATTATGTACAAAAACAAAGACGTCAGCGCTGCATTCCAGAAACGACGTCATGATAGACACTACTTAACCATATCGTGTCGGAATAAATCTCTCAGAGTTTCCCGTGCAGGAGCCACCGCGCTATGGGTTTTCCTATCCCGTATACATTGCTGCGGTATGCTACCATTATGTACTCCTGGTAGCGGCGCGGGACTTAGTCATAAATGAAAATTAATTTCACCATTATGGTGTGCCGTCGCCGGTCGTCTTGTGTTATCCCTTCTGGCTTAACCTGCATTTCTATTTCTTTTTTTCGTCCCGCTTTTCCGCCGAACAAATGACCACTATTATGAGGGAAATACAGGAGAAACGTAACAGTATAATCATCGTGACTTCATTACTGGCGGGACACCGGAGTGTAAACGAACACTGCGTTATGCTGTGTTTAGATTCCATCAGAGGCGGTTCACTTTACTAGTCTATTGCTTATGTAAGAGAAGCGTACGCCACGGAGATCATAACTTCATATTAGCTATGCAAGAACAAATGAGTCCTTCGGTTGGCTGTATTTTCGTTCTGCTTTGAGGTTATTTAATGATTCCAAGGCATATCGTGTCATGTTAACATGGCAGGAGCTTAATTGGAAAATATCTTGAGCCAGTTGCTGGTGTGTGTTTTTGTGAGCTTGGGCGAACTTTGGGGGCTCAAAAAGCGTCCTTATAGAGCAGATTTCGAAGTACCTACCCTTCGATGGGATATTAGGGAGATCGACCTTGGTACATTTAATCGAGTGATTATACGAGGAAAAAAGACTGTCCTGTTCGATTTTGTCGTTAGTAGTAAAACTGACGATATTTTCTTTGATATGTCCTTCGAGTATGTCACCACTTTCGTCGAGTTCTCCTTCCGTGCGACTCATAAGCTGTTGGTGCGATGAACCACCTTCTGCTTTAAGACAATTGCCTGCATTGCATGGACCTGTCATTTTAAATTTGTCATGTCTGTATGAAAACAACGCTGAAAGCAGGAATCAAATACACCTCAACCATTCAACTCCAAGAACTGTAAGTATCGTCCTCCCGAGGGCCAATTAACACTGAGAATGGCATTTAACTCAGCCAACCAAGACATCAACTGTGACAGATCTCAGATTCACAAAAGCACACAACCGCGCGTCTCCTACATTACTTTTTACCTTCTTAAAGGGCTGGATCCGCGAAGAGTCGTTCTTTCCGTTGGCAAGACCAAGAATTCCAACTTGCAGGAAGCACTTAATAGAGATTAATGTTTGACTGCAATTAACATTTCAGATCCTTCACCACTCACTCCAGCGACGTGTACAAGCACACTCACATACACACCCAAATAAACCACAATCATCTATCGTGGCTCACATTGCAGGAAACTTAAGAGCATCCTTCAAATTATTTTCCATCCGAAGCAGCAGCGAACTGATTCGACGGCAACTGAAAATGGCAAAAACCAAATTGGTTTCACCTTTCCGTCTTCGAAATGGAAAACTCAGCACTGAACAGTGAACACGGCATGATGCCTTCCACGACGATGATAATGATGTTGGATAGTGGATGGTGATGACTGTTGCGGGTGCATGTCAGTAAGTATGGGAACTTTTACATATACACACCAATTATACTAAACGTTACCTTTCTCTATATAGGCATAGGCCTTGGTGTAGGAACCTTTACAAAGGTATCTGCTTAATACATCGAGTCCTCTATGTGATGTACAATGAGTCCTTGAGTAACCAGAACCACACTAGGTACACCAATCTCCTTCCTTGTTCCCATTGAAGATGCATTAGTCACATCCGCATACATGAAGTTTCGGTGCCAAATTGAGTGGAATGACAATAATTTGAAGGCTCATTGAAAGCATACTTATCGCATGCTGTCGTCGATGTCATTGGTTTGGTCTTGTGCACAGGGAGAAGGGAGTGAGTCCTTGAGCTCAACATCCTTCCCATTTAGATATACAACATGAGTAGTGCTTTCTGTGACATTATGCATTAGGGCGAGTGCCGTTTGTTGTTTGTTAATTGTTTTCGTTAAGTGAATTGTTGAAATGCCTAGAACATATCTAAAGAGGACATTTTGCACAAAAGGAACTTGTGAGCGATTAGTGGTTTGTTCATATTAATGGGTGACCTTTAGTCTGGCACTAGAAAGAAAAAAAAAACGATTGTGGTTGCGGGGTGTCACAGTATATGTAACACTATACACACACACATCTATATCACACCATACATCATACCCACATGCATCACTATTATGTGTATAAACTACATCTCCGTCAAGAGTAATCAATAAAGTCAGTCACTATTCAGAAGCCTGGACTGTTGTTTTGCAATTACGCTCAGCTATCACACGGGGTCAGATTCTAGAAATAGGCTTGAAACAGTTGCAGTCCAGCCTTTTCAGACTGCGATTGACAGTAATACTTTCAATAATGTCCCTGATGAATTAGAGAAAACTTCTGCGAAAGGTCGATCCTCTTAAGAGCCGTACACCCGCATCCTATTTGAAAATAAGTGACGAATCCGCATACAGAAAAGCGAACTCGCCCCTAAAGCGCATACTGTTCATAAACTCTACGGACAGAATAGCAGAACGATACGTCGAAGTCTCCGAAAAAAGGGCCGTTTACTGCGACACTTGTTGAGTGGACGACTGTCTTCCATAATCGGAGAAATTTCACTAAAATGATTAATACTGTGGACCTGTTTCCTGTTAGAACAATGGACCTGTTGCATTTGAGCGAAATAATAAATAAATAAATAAACAGTTGGCGCAACAGGTCCGTAGGGACCCTAGGCCCAGATCAGTGATGCCAGAATTTTTTTTTGCTGAAATTCCCCATTTTGGGGAGAATTTTTATAAAAATTCCCCATTTCATATCAGTTTTTCCACATCTCATTCATTGAAGAAAAGTAAATATGAATTTTTAATAGGTATAATAAAATTTTGTTTTCTTTTATAAAGACATCTTTTTAAGGAGGTAATGCAAAATTCATTTGAATTTAAAACTATAATAATTAATTTACTATACGTTGGCTTTAAAGTTAATATCAAGATAAAACAAAAACAAGTCTTTGTTCTTTAATAAAAATTGATAATAGTAATAAATAAATATAGAAAGTATAATATTACAGGTACATAATCAAAATACATTAGAGAAGCAATATAGGTAACCCATAAAACACACTGTGGTATATGGTAGTTATATGCATACAAAGAAGGTAAAAAATTAATATTAAATATAGAAGGAAAGTAAAATATTCAAACTTTTTCAGTTTAAAATTCTATGAATTCAAGTGAGCTACTGTAAAAACTAGTAAAAAAATAAACAACTAATAAGTTAAATTAAATGAATAGATTTAAAAAGCAGCACATGTAGTTCATAAATAACAGAGTCCTACACATTATAACTGTTTGTAGCTACTACATTACGAGGCAGGTTGAAATTAAATTATAAATAAAAAATGTATGTACATTAAAAAAAAATATACCTACCTACATAAATAAAAAAATATGGGAGCGGGTCGAAATTCTGCTTTCAAAATTCTGCTTTGCAAAATTCTGACTATTAACACAAAAATTCTGCTTTTCAAAATTCTGTTTTTTTTTTCTGTTCTGTCTTACAAAATTCTGCTTTTCAAAATTCAGCTTTTTAAAATTCTGACAGGCAATATTTAAAAAAAATAAATTCTGCTAATTCTGTTTTTTTTTTTTTTTTTTTTTTTTTTTTTTTTTTTTCAATTTAAAAATTTAAAGAAAACAAATAGTTTTCAACTTTATCAACAAATTATAATATATTTCATATAAAGTAGGAACACAGGTGGGTACCAAGAACAAAACAAAAAAAAAACAGCCAAAAAATGACAAATTATTTCATAATTGCAATTACCAACAAAAAAGAAACAACAGCATAAAGAAACTAAACAAAGCCAGAGAGAACAATATTTTTTGATAATCTCTTAAGAAAACCGATATTTCACATTTACTTAATTTTTCACAATAATACATTATATCCATCCACGCACATTTCATTTTCATTCATTCATTTTCACTTTAGAAGCACACGTTTACTCACAAGGGTATACTAAAAGAATATTTGTCTAAACCAAGAGAGCAAATTTAAAACCAACAAAAAACTCCTTTTACCTATTCTCCTATAACAAGCGAGTAGGTAGGTAGGTTGACTGTTTTACTATTTTTATTATTTGCAGAATTTTGTAAAGCAGAATTATGAAAAGCAGAATTTTGTAAAGCAGAATTTTGAAAGCAGAATTTTGTAAAACAGAATTTTGAAAGCAGAATTTTGAAAAAAGAATTTTGCCCTCGCCAGAATTTCGACCCCAACCCAAAAAATATTTAAGGTTAAAGTTAAAGAAAATGTTGAGCGGCGATATTGAACTTGCACAGGGGTTGCAGTTAATAAACTGAATGTCAAAATGAAATATTTGAGTAAAGTTAAGTTCGAGATACGTTTAGATTGTAAAAACGCGGTGATGTTTTTGAATTTATTTTTAAATGACGCAAGATTAATAAACAGTCGTGTATGGCGTTTTTCCCCACTTTAAAAGCACTTTTCCCCATTTTCCGCATTCAGTGAAAAATCCCCACATCTGGCATCGCTGGCCTAGTTTCTCACAATTATTCATTTGGTATGAGTTTTTCATTTTTGGAACGAATAGAATGGATCTACAATTTTATGCCGACTCCAAACGGCTATTTGAGAAGCTCTTTCAAGGCAGTCTTACGTTTGTCAGACGTTCGCGAGAGGTGGCATTATGGAAAAAGTACCCTAAGTTGGAATTTGGGTTTTTACGGGACTCGATTTTTTTTTTTTTTTTTTGCATTTGAAATTCATTTTTATTAATTCTTTCCGTAACCTAAATACTAGACAAAACGATTAAATCTATAATTTAAAACTAAAATTAAGTTTATTTCAGTTTACTGGCTCTTAGCGAGCTCACTAAACTTATCAATATGCTTAAAATGATTGCCTTTCGGCCTTAAATATATCTATATCTATGATTTGTTTTTTTTTTTTTTTAATTTTCAAGAAACTTAGTCCAACACACTTACCACTAAGCCACTGCGCCGCCAACTGAATGAAATACGGAACAAAAAAAAAACTCTATAGGCGAAAACTCAATTGCAACAAAATCAAGTAGTAAAAGCCACAGCTATACTCTTTATGAATCCTCTTAAGCAGGTGTCTATAGCTTTTCAATATCCACACAAGTTCCAACCAACCTCATAAGGTAAACAGATAAAAAAAAAAAAAACTGTGAACTCGAACCAATACCACTTTACGAATATGTTAAACTCTTAAGTAATCCATCATGTTAATGTACACATAAAAGTGTCAAAATCAATCAACAAAATACCGAATAGCGGAAACTGCCCAACCATATACACGTCATGATTCTTAGTATCCTCTCCAACAATAGAGTAACCTCAGCTACCCGTCTAGCCACACATTTCCGCTTCCATTGGAGATTAATTATACTGAAACCAAATTCAAGTAGTTAATTAATTTGAAATTTGCTCGAATTCTCTTCCTGTGCTTCCGCTATGCGCACATGTATACACAGATAAGGCTCCTTCGCTCCTTTCTCGCGCCCGCACATGCACATTCCATTAAATTTATGAAACACCAAGATAGTCCTTTGCCGATGTTACGTCTCGTTCCACTTGGCAAACAGCAAACCGCAACCGTCATAGCTCAAGACAGCCATGATGGGAGAGGTTACAGCTAACACTGCTACTTGATGAATTTACCCCGAAAATTCTATGGTGTGGGGGTGCTGCTGAGGGTGCTCATGGTGCTGGCACTCAGGCAGCATCTCGCAAAGTGAATACCAAAAGGAGCTCGGTTGTGCACCATCAATTTCGAAAGCCACAATAGTGAGGGTAAGAAATGTACAACGTAACAGCCCTACAACAGCAGTGCAAAGACTGCTTTCTCTATGACTGTGTTAGAACGGAGTATTATATCATTATACTGAGGACGTTGTTCATAAAGTCTTACAATCTGTGGAATTCCAATTTATCCCATTGCCAGCGTAGACGAATGAATAAAATAACTGATAAAACGATAAACGGTGAATTTTCAAATGGAATGCACTTGAGTCAATATTGCACTGCACTCTCAAATAACTTTGTCAAAACAAACCCGTCCTTCTGCCGGATGGGTGGTAAAGCGGATGGCCTTCGGTTGGCTTTTTATCTTCACAAGCTTTAATGGTATATACAGAACTGAGTTGGGTTGGGAAGTTATGGTATCAGCAGGAGATGAATTTTATTCGAAGATAGTTGAAAGTTATTTTAGATAAATGAGTGTTGGGGGTGGGATCTGCTTATATTTATATTTCGAAAAGGTATACACTACTGTGAGGTACGTAAAATAGTTTGAAATTCTTTCGGGAAGTTCGTTGCAATCATGGACTGCTGTCGCTTTTATTGGATTGAGGAAAATAGATTCGAAACGACTACGTGTTTTCGAATAGAGTTAGTGCTAGGGATTTAGATTTAGCTAAAGAGGTGTGTATTCGGTATGTTTAGTGGAAAACTACATTTTCGAAGCGTTATCTATTAGTTTGATAAAGAATTGGGCGGTGGATGTAAAGCAACATCTATGCTATTCGGCCCTAGCGAGGTATACGTCGGAACTTAAATTTCCACCCAAAACTCATACTCGTTCGGAGGCTCAAATTCTACTCGAGGTGTCCAACTTTGGAAGAGAAAAAGACAAATGCGATGGCTCCAAATCGTAAACAAATTCCGCAACCAATTTCTTTCTGTCGGAAGATATCAGAAGCTAGCTGTCAAAAATTTAACAAAAAATGCAATTCGTCGCATTTCAACATAATTCGCGCTACCAAATGTCGGAAAATTTTTCGGAAGAGTTGTTCCGAATAAAACCTCGCAGCAAGAATCCTCCGAATCGTATAAAATTGGAGAATTTTCCGTTCCGACGGATACCTCGCTAGGGCCGATTACCTCTTCATGGCTTGTGTTTCAAGCAACTACAAGTACTAGTCTTGCTTGTGATCGAAAATCGACCCTACCTTTTGTAAGTTTGGAATACGGAAAAACGTACCTACCACCATTTTCGATATTTAGCTATGTTGTTTTTTTTACAACCGAAAAAGCGAAATTCAGGTATCGAAAAAATACTCCCTTTTGAAAATAAGTCTTACCTACTCATGATTTGCATTTTAGCAGGTCACTATGAAAAGTCAGCGCAAACAATTTATGTTGAAGAATGTTCGTTTCTATATTAACATTATTGAAACAAAATTATACAATTGCTTACTTTTAGGAGTACTTAGGTAAATTCCATTCCTTCCACAATAGGTTCATATCTTGGATAAATACGTTACTATTAGGGGCCACACATGACACAGACATGTCGTTGCAGACCAAGGAAAATTTAAAAAAGTTTTGAATTCACGCAGACGGTCGCTGCAAAGGAAAGACATAGGATACACACGACACTGATAGAGACAAATATATTGATTTACAACGACTTGTCTGTGTCGTGTATGGCTCCTATAAGGTAATATGGCGGCGACAAATTGAACGTCGAAATTTCGAGGGA
The DNA here is from genome assembly GCA_946477585.1 of Cheilosia urbana. Classification (NCBI taxonomy): domain Eukaryota; kingdom Metazoa; phylum Arthropoda; class Insecta; order Diptera; family Syrphidae; genus Cheilosia; species Cheilosia urbana. The sequence continues at coordinate 155,295,156 of OX297854.1, forward strand.
AAAAAATTCCCCCCGATAATTTGAGCAATTGCAAAGACGCGAATTCGATTTGTTCGTATTTTAGTAAAGAAAGTGTTCGATTCGGTAAAATAGGAAACAAAATATATGAAGGAACAAATTCAACAAGAAAAAAAAAAAATGAAGTGAAACTGAAATGGGAAATTTTTGTTTACGATACCAATTTATTCTGGGGGGAATTTTTTCCCTTTTTCAAAACTCATTGCCGATATATATTTTTGAATGTTTGAATGTATTTCGTTTAGAATTATTTTACCCAAGACATCCCTGATATTGATGCATGATAATGATAACTATAAAAATAAATCGAAAAATGTACAGTTTAATTTTAGGCGCAGTTGATGCACTTTAAACAAAAAAGGAATCAAACAAAATGGTTGATAAACTTTGGTTTTGATGACAAAAAACTACAGCCAATTCATATATAAACAGGAGACCAAAAACAGGTAAATTTTATAGCCTTCTTGAAGAAAAGGATCATAAAAGTTGCATTTATCAACTTAATCCCATTTTTTTTTTACAATATAAACATAGCATCCTTCATTCCTTGTGCATGTTCGTAATCAAGTTAGACGGAGTGTATGTAGCACATTACATCTACGAACAAATCATTGACAGTTGTCATGGCAATACATCCAGCAGCAAGTCACCTCTGCCCACTTCATGCTCATACAGCTCCAAAAACCTAGTCTTATAAGAAAGAACAACATTATCTTTACTTATAAGCATGATCTTTCATCATGAAAGTATGTACCATTGTAACATAGAAAATAAAGCCTGATTTATAACCCCCTTTATACCCTTCGTCCACCTCGATGGCAACCCACAAAGTCGTTTAAACTTAAAAAAAAACAAGCGCATTCCCTCCACAGATCATTCATATTAAGAGTTATTAAACCGCACCACATAAATATGAGACTTAAATTACCGTAAAAATTGGTTAAACATCCGCACCTGCCGCACATTAAACATTCAAACGAATTGCGCGCAGTTCCATATTTAACGTCCAACTATACCACACCATACTGTCACTGGCACTGCAGCAGGCACAATGACGGTATTTTCGCTTTGCATTCAAACCGAAACAATGGCAGCGTCCAGTTAAGTCTTAAATTTCTCTCTACCGCCGCAAATTTTCACCTTCCCGACAGTGAGAGCCTCACTTTGCTGTATAGAGCCCCACTTGCTTTTATGTTTGAACTGGTGGTGGGTGGCCAAATCATAAAACTACACCTCCTGTTCGTTCTCATAAAATCTGTACTTTTAAGTTTCTGTCATGGAAAAAAAAAAACAAAGAAAAAAATGTGTGTGCGCCTTTAGCCGCATCCAGTTTGATGTTGAATACCGGGACTTCCAACCTAGCACCCCTACTACCTATACACAGAAACACCGTTGTCGCCCAATTTCAACTACAAGCCATTACATTATATTAAGCCCGCAGGGGTTGGACAAAGCCATAGAGCTAACAACGATCGGCAATGGGGGTGCGCCTGGCTGATGCTGCCAGTGCTTTGCCATTGTGCCAGCAGCACAAGCCATTGTGACTTTTTGACCTTTGGTCTACTTTTCAGTATCAGTTGAAGAGACACACCGCACCAACGAGAGGAAGGAGTAAATAATAAAAAATAAAAAAATCGCTCACAGAAAGAAAAATCCTCCTTTTCACATTCACACAGTTGGCAGGTCACATCGTTTTTGTGGACATACCAGTGCCTACCCCTAATACAGCCACCAACCCCTTCTTGTGGCATGCCATCGCATTCAAGATATCTATGCTCGTTCGTAATTTGGATGTTGAGGTTGGGTGGCGTTATTGGAGCAGCTTCATGCCTCTGCATACCATTTACCACTTGAAAACATTTGAAAAATTTAAGAGGTTTTTGAGGTTTGCCCTGTGTTCCGTGTTTTCTACTCCTGTTTTATTTTTTCCATTTTTTTTTTCTGCTTGCATTCTGCTCAGTGATTCTATCTTTGAATACACCCCGTCCGGACGAATCTCATCATGATGGCAATGTAAATGCGGCAAGAGTCATCTCGAAAAAAAAAATCCCGAGGGCGAGTGGATGTATCATGATGTTTTCTTTTTCGATTCCGTGCTGGCTTTCCCGTTCCGTCCGTCGTTTTTGCACCGTTGAGTCTCCACATGCCCATTCGTCTTCCTAATGAGAAATATGGTTTTTCCACAATGGTGGCGGCAATGCTTGCCAACGGAAGAGACGAGGAGATTGCAAGCTCCGCCATGGATGAGGAAAACTCTTCTTCTGGGCATATGCACAGTGAAAAGACGACTGGTGAAAATTAATACTTGGAAATTTTAATTGCTTTGCAGTCGACTTGTAAGGGGTTTAGAGACTACGAAACATTTATCTGTTTCACTTTTATAATAGGGAGCGTCTGAAGAGAGGAAAAAATACACACCATGAGTGGGTTTTTGAGTTTTACGTTTTTTGTTTTTTTTTTTTTTTAAAGCCTGCGCATATTCACGAATTATTTTATACCCAAATGTTTGCCCCATCAAAGCTGCGAGATGTTTCGTGGGAATGCTATATTGACATTCCTGAAGAGCATTTTTAAATGTCAACCCAAATAGACTCCTTCGCACACAAATAAAATACAAAATCTGAATTCCTATAGGGAATCCTAGATTTCAATTTAATTTAAGTTGTCATCATCTTCTTTGTCTTTATTTATTTTTTTATTTTTATATGTATAAAAATGAGTTTGATATTTGTTTGAAATCTTATATCTCGAGTTTGGCAAAACCGAATTTTATGATTCTTTTTCTGTTGGAAAGGTATTCCTTTGTAGTAGGTTTGTATGTAAAAAAAACAATACCTTTCCACCGAAAAAAATCATCGAAATCGGAATTACAAAACTGGAGATAAACTGAGCCAAGTGAACAGAGAAAACACATAATTTCTCCGTTTCTAGCATTCATACTCCACTCGAGTGTATGTTTGCATACATTGGTATATCCAGCGCGCCTCTGCTATGTGCAGGTTGATGGGTAAAATTTAAGTAATTTTTCTTTTGTTTAAATTTAAATTAAGTGCTATAATAAGCGTTTTGTGTTTTTTTGGCGAACATCATTTTTAGTTGGTATTAATATCTCGTTCGAACCTCGGATTTAGACTTTGTGGGCCTACAGTTCGGGGTCGTTTCTTTTTTTGTTTGCATGGTTACCTCAATGTTAACGGTACTACCCATACAAAATTTGTATTCCAGTTTGGTTTGTTCGAACGGCTCTAAAGATTTCAATCAAAATTGATATTTAAGATTAAGTATAGGTAAGCATGACTACATCCTCAGGTTTTCGCTGAAAAATCGAATAACTGTACTTTTGAAATTTGGAAATATCTACATCGAAAACGGTCTATACGATTGTAACAAAAACTAATTTTCAAGGTAGTATGGTCATTTCTAATTCAATAGGAAACTCAGTTTTTGTCTGTACCTATTATCGTGCAATAGATTTTTGAAAAAAGTATTTTTTTTTTAATTTGGTTTTCTTTAATTTACCAGAAAACGGCGATAACGATTTGGACTAAAACGCATACCTAGAGTAAATTTCATGGTTTCAAAATTATTATGTCCTTAATATTTAATTGATTCACCGAAAACACTGATTTTAAAAACTGCACATATCTCGAAAACCCCAATTTCGATAAAACTTTAAAAATCAAGTAGTGCTTACATCCCGAACAACAACTTGTATTCAGTTTTCAGCTAAATAGTTAAGCAATAGTATTTTTCAAACTGAGCATTGCAATATGTATTTGGTTCTATTTTGTCTGCCAGATTATGCAAAAACCGCTCTAACGATTTTGATCAAAATACATATTAAAGATAATATCAGTATTCTAAATAAGATAGCGTACTTAGTTTTTCTCAAAAGACTCCAATAAATCAGTTTCTTAATTATTTCTCAAAAATGGGCACAGGCATGAATCTAGTTATCTTAAGACGACTCCATTGGTCTTAATGATATGTAACCTGAACGCAACAACTAGATTGGTCGGGAACGTCAGATTTTCTAGTTCAGCCACATACGCGAACTATCAGCTATCACCTTAGTACTCAGTCACGACTCACGACTTGACTCTTGACTAGATTCGTCAGCTACCCCTCCATAAACTTCTACTGAAACAGATGCTCATATTCTGATTTAAGCCAATTAAAACCGCTATATATTTAGTCAGACAGCTGTCAGACTTACTAAACTCGATACTTGAACGTCCCCAATGAATAGCTACCGTACCCAAGCCGATCTGTGTTTATATATATTTTAAAATTAAATACCGAACTTTAAATTTAAAATTGCAACAGCCATTAAAAATGCAATAACAGCAACGCAAAACTTATTTCTAGCAAATGCATATTACCCGGTTCTTTTTTTTTCAACCATGCACCTTAAAATAATCCAACTTTCGATGAACGAGAAAGTTTCGTTCGACCCAGTCGTGCACTTAATTTTTTAGAGGGAACAGCCCCTTGAAAATGTGCTCAGCAAAGCGAGAGTGGGCTTGCTACTAAAATATAAAAGTTTTTTTTTTTTGTTTTTGTAACGTGCCGATTAAGACGTTTTTCAAAGCAGGCACAAACAATTGTCAGAAACGATAAAAATTTACAAACAGAGTTGCTGATTAACATTATCCATCTTAAATGGATCTGAAAAGAGATTGAATTGCATAAGATGATATAAGCTTCATCCTATATACTGACTATGTATGCATTAGAAGGAAACAAAAGAATGATTGTACTACTACATCATTATGTTTATAATCCCAACGATTTTTGTGCTACCGATTTTGGCACAAATGAAAAATTACTCTCCATAGGTGAATTTCCGCGTGTAGCTATTGTTTTCGCAAATTTAACCGAAGTTGAAAGTAACTCATACTTATGAAATAAACTTTTCGTTACCCTGCCAAACGACACTTCCCACCCTTTTGGTGGCCCGTTTACGCGTTCTTCTCCATAATACTATACTTTGACATTGCCAAACTATCGCCGTTAGTCTCTTAAACCACTCATATAAAATATTTAATTCTAACATCCAATAATGCCCATAATTAGTATTTACTCAAAATTGCATAATCTCGCTAATAAATACAAAATTTATGTATTTGGCTACAATGAAATTTCAATGAGTAGTGTAGGTATATGTGTTCGCGAATCCTCTGTCGGTTTTTGTGGCGTGAAATTTTGACGCTCGCTCAAAAGCCAACAGAAACACTATTAGCATCAATTTGGACTAAAGCCACCCGCACCCACCAGCCTCTATGCATTAATTCTGTCGCTACTGTTACACAACAGCTAACAACCGAAACAGCTTCCTACAACTTTTCGACATTTCTATGCCTTTTCACAAAGTTTGGTCGGTCCACAGTCCACCCTCGCTAAAGGGGGGAACACGCGGCCATATTGACGCTGAGGGTAAACAAATCTTTTTTGGCAATAATTGCTGTTAAATTTTAGAAGTTTACGCAAATTTACTCGAATCCTGTTTGCCAGCGTATTAGGGACGCTGCAGTAATTGCAATGAATATGGGGTTTGGGTCTGTACAACAGCATTTGTGGGAAGCCATTAATAGTGTATATTCAGGCAAACCTATATACATACAAACATACTATATCTCTTGCACAGTTGAAAGGGCTATTTTGCTCACAGTTCTGGGGATTGGATTGGGCTTCGTGCGTATGCTAGTGCTAGGAGAGAAATTAATTAAGTTTGCAAATTATTGCAATTTGAGGTAATTGAAGATAAAGTGAGATAGAAAGGCAATGGTGCAGCAGCAAAGCCGAACTGGAATTGATAGAATTGTAAACGAGGGAGGTTAGTGTTGTCTAAACGGTCGTACGTTTATGCCTGTTCTGGGTTGGATTTTGTTTAGTTGCTTTGTTTTGTGACACAGGCAAGACGTTAATTTAATAGTCCATAGTGTACGATTAGTTCGATCTGATCTGTTCATCATGAACGGCTGCGAGAAGTAGGATTGCCAAGGACTTGTGTGTTGTTGTGAGCTTAGTCAAAGCTACGTTGTGACAGTAAGCTAAGCCAGATGTTCGATTGATAGCTGAGCGACGACGGTTCGACCCCCGGGGGAGACATCATTATACTGTCATTGAAAATAAAATGACAACTCTTATAATAAATTGTCGGCGCAGTGGCTTAGTGGTTAGTGTGTTGGACTATTAAGCGAGGGGTCCCAGGTTCGAGTCCCGCAAAAACCCAAATTCCAGCTTAGGGTTTTTTCCACTGCGCTACCTCTCGCAAACGTCTGACAAACATCCGAGAGTATAACTGTCTTGAAAGAGCTTCTAAAGCTAGCCGTTTGAAATCGGCATAAATATGTAGATCCCTTCCATTCGTTCCAAAAATGAAAAACTCTCACAAAACGAATGGTTTTGAGAAGCTAGGCCTAAGTTCCCTACGGACGTGTTGTGCCAACTGTTTATTTATCATAAATTGCCCAGCAATATCCACATAGAAAATAAGAGGGTGTCTAAATAGGCTGACATTCAACTCAAAGAGCTTCAGTCCTTGGAATCCGATTAAAAAACACTTAAAAAAAAAAAAAAAAACAGGCCTACCTTCTTAAAATCATTCCGTTTGTGTGAGTTTTTTGATACAAAAAGACAAACGGATTGGGCAGAAAAACCACTTCAGCATTGATCACTCCGTATAGATAAATAGAGCTGGACTTCCACTCACGTATTCAAAGAAATTGTCATTTCAACAGTTTATATCTACGATTCTATTCTTTGGCTTGGAATTTCGAACACATATAGATTTGCGACCAAGTTCTGTCCTTCTGGTAACAGACTGTCATAGCTACCTCAAAGTTGACTAACCCCGTCCAATCCAAAGTCACTTAAGTTTCTCCACTTAAATACAGTCCCGAAACGTCAAATGGATAACCGGAAGTGGTTACAAAATTGAAGCTTAACTACCATTGTCCTTTCAAGTCTCCTCTGCCATAGAAGTAAGTTTTGTAACTCTTAAGATAATCCTCTTAATGTCCCCCATTTACTTTTCCCACTACCATTATCATCACTCTAGGTATTGGATAACTGCAATACCCTATATCTTATGTTCAAATATCCACAAATACCTATCCGCCTGGGAGAAAGGATATTCCCCTCATACATTGCATATCCAATCACCCAGCACACGTATTAATAATAAACTCATTATCAGTATCACGCTGCCACATATATACACACTAATCGCAACTCAAACACGAGTAGCAAAACCGACAAGAAAATCCACCTTAAACCTCATCAGCTATAATCCTTTGGATATTATTTCATGCCTCACTAACGCACAACCACAAATTATAACGACAGACCGGTAAATTTGTTCCAGACACTCTGTGATTATGTGAGCCACAAGAAAAGAAAAAATAAATAAATTATTTAGGATATCGGGAAGTATGGAGTATAGTATCCTTTGAACCTACCATACATTTACTGAGTACCGATGCTGGAGGCGTTAATTAACCCACCTAATAAAGTTTCAACTGGTTAGATACATCCCTCTCAAAGTCGAATGCAGAGGCGATGAGCTCCACTCCACTCCACTGAAAAAGGACGAAACTTAACTTAATGCACAATCACCTCCCATTTATTTACTCCGCTGGCAATTTTACAGTCGGAAAGAGTTCACTCCTCATCCTTTACCTCGATTTTGGCTTCTTTTTGGATGTTTTGTTTTGTACACCCAGCTCTGTTGTTAAGAAAACGCATTTGCTAGTCATAAACAACTAAAAGCACCCATCACTCGCAACAACTAGTACAAGGACGACGTGTTTAGTGTATATAGCAATACAAACCGATAAACTTTAAAAAACAAAAACAAAAAGCTAACCTCACACTGAAAATACGTGTGCGAATGCATTAATACATCTGTCGTCGCACTAAATAAACAGTTAGACAAGTTTGGCGTCAAAACTTAAGGATCACCCGTCACCAAAAGTACCCGCCCCAGGATTGTGATAAACTTGGGAAATTCTCTGCGAAACAACGCCCCAGGCAAACTATGGACATTCAACTCGTTTAATGGACTATCTAAACAGTAGTTAGTGCTTGGTTTTATTACGGAAGCTAGCAGCCTGCAGTAGCAAGGATAACATGGCGTTGGGGTGTGGAAAATTATTTCCCACACCACCGTCTATGCGAATATCATCCTCATTTCGACATAAGCATCGATCCTGATTCCAAAGACGATGTGTACTTCCTTATTTCACACTTTCCACCAGCATCTGTGTGTGTGCATATTCGAATGCAGTGCAGATGGTAGTAAACATTAAATTGGTTCTATGACTGCAAAGGATGCCTAGCCTACCCATAAACCGGTGGGGGATGTGGGAGTGGAGTAATAATGCACAAGCAATTGTTTGGTTTCTCATCCCTTTTCGCCAGCAGACTATATACGTCGACAAGTAAACTTGAGTACTACAATGTTCACAAAGAATAATATGCAGGGGATCCTTTTAGTTGTGGGCGGCAGCGGTAGTAGTTGGGGACACATGTATACAATAATATGGAGAACCTAAAGCAGGGGCCGTGTAATAGTTTTGGCCTCGATTGGAATTTTATAAGGGGACAACAATTTCAACATGTCTTCCAGCAGATCCTATTTCTCACTTTCTTTCTTTTTTATGGATCCTTCCGCTGTACACGAGAGGACAGGCATTTCACAAATGGCAGATGATTTGATGGCAAAGGACAAAGGCAAGTGCATTAAAAACGAAGCATTGTTCAGAAAATGGTGAGTGAGAGTTTTGGGAAGTTAAATGGTTGCCGGTCAGTCGGACGGAGTGTGCAGTACAAATTTGTCGCTCTTTGTGCTAAATGGCTTTGTAAATATGTATGTAGTTTCAATTTAAAAGGTACGATGGGCATCGGTTTGCATTCTCGTTTAATGAAAATTCCTACGCATTACATGTCAGTCAGTGATGTCGAATAATCACAATTACATTCGAATAAGTATGCTGACGATATAGTTCTGCAGCCATTTTGAAGTGCACCTTTTGTTAAACGTGTGTGTGTATAGTCAAATTACTCGAAAGTTACATTTGGAATTTATTTGGGCCTCTCTGGTATAGTCGATAGAGAGGGAAGCGTCTGCGGCCTTTATATATTGTCGATTATTATAGTCAGAGCTCAGAGACAATGCTGAGACCGCCACCATAGGAGCAAAGTGTTATTTCAACCTTAAATAATTGAATTCACTTCAAATTTATTGCGAGTTTGGCAGCACTTTTATCTTCCAAACTGTCGTCAAAAAGGGAATTTCCCTTTGTTTTCGTTTTTCGTCGGCTTCATTCAATTTTCATCTGTCAGTTTAGTATTTATTTTATTCTATCTGAGATTGTTGTTTGGTGTTTCTGTTTTCTTGTTCGAACTCCGTCAATTTTTATGTATAGCACAATAAAATGAAATTAATGCTGGAAGTATTGTTACCTATTCCTAACAGAATAAATCAAAGTAAACTTGTATTACAGATTTTTTTTAGTGATATTGGATTCCTTGGAGGTTATGAAGGCAAAAAAAGCTATAAATGTGACTTGTGCTTCTGGAGATTCTAAAACAACTGCTGTTCCTATATATATTTAGCATCAAAATCACCTGCTGCAAGAGCCAATGATAATGACAGCCAACTTTTTTTTACAGATTTTTTTTTTTAATAAAGTTTAAATAAATGTTTGTCCATATTTAGTTTTGAAGACTTAAAATTACTGTACCTGCCACAATTTTTTTTTTATAACTCTCCTTTTTTGACTGCAGTAGTACCTTGTAATATTTCTCTTCAGCAACACTGACCCCCTCCATTTTTTTTCAAATTCGCCATTTTGTTTTACCATTGCTGTTATGTAGGTAGTATGCTTAAAATCCGTGTGACGGATTATGCGTGCAAAAATACAAAATACAACAAAATTACAATCCATGCTGCCAACCGCTGCCAACTGTGGGGAATGTGACAGAGTTCGAGAATACCACATTTTAACTCAATGCTATTGGTTAATTTATTATATACTAGCTGACCCGGCAAACCTCGTTTCGCCCAAATTTGTTAATTTGTTAATAAATTCCGAGCATGCACCAAGCACTTGCTAATTTATGTAATTCGACCAATTAAAATTCTTTGTTCAAAAGTTATATTAAATGCAATAGAAATAAATGATGAATAGCAATGTTGATTTTTTTCAATCAAATCGTAATGATTTTGACGTGTCGTCCAACCTTCCACTTTTTCACTTAATTGACAAACATCCATCGATTATCCTTGCAATAAATTATTTGTCATAGCGAAAGCGAGACGCACGGGAAATTGAAGTCGCACGAATGGTAAATCGTTCTTAATAAGCGAAATCTGCGGAATAAGAATGTTTGCCTTTGAATTTTCCCCTTAAAATCATCACTTGTATGATATTTGATGTGAGATCCTTTACCATAAAACAAATGCGATCCGTTGCAAAGTTTCGATACATTGATGTTTCGCAACAGAATTTTAACTGAACCAACTTTCAAATCCGAATTATGTAGATAAATATATAAATTATAAAAATTATAAAAATCGAACGATCCGTCCCCGAGTTATGAGTGCACATACGGACGTCAGTCTCTTTTATATGTAACTGTACCCACCCGGCTTTGCCCGTACCTTTCGTATTAAATCATGCTCACATTTCGCAAATTGCTTTATTTGGACAGCCATTAATAATTTTCATTATACAACTTAAGAAATAGCGTTTGATTTTATTTTGAATGGGACGTGCCACAATCCGTTTTCTTATCCCGCTTGTGTTTTTCAAAGTTCCACCTATCAGGTCCAAAAGTATCCTATCCTTCAAGCGAGATCGAAGAATATAAATCTATAAAATTTCATTGAAATCGGGTGAGTGATTTCGGAGATCGATTACAACGCCATATAGCGGGTCAAAAATCCTATATTTTAAGTTTGCGTTAACCTGAAATACAACAATACGAACAAAACAAAAGAAGAATCATAAAAATTGACCAAGTGGTTATCGAGTTATATCATCATCATCATCGAGTTTCATCCCGAAAGAATTATATGTATGAATTAAGAAAATTATTATTAAAGAAAATTTAATTGAACTGAAAAACGACATACGCCTACAACGCCACATGTTGAGGATTTTCCGACGATGTGCACTTAGAAATTCAGTTTTTGTTAAAAATAATAAATTAATTATTTTATATGTATTTTATCAATATAATAACTCCGATCGAAGCATCTGTTTTAAACGATATTTATTTTGTTTACATCCTCGTTGACGATTTTTGCAGCACGCATTCTGTCAATGTTATGCCAACGCCATAAGGATGATTACATTAGATATAATTTAATATGGTGGTTAAGTATTCTTAAATTTTCTAGTTTTCAGCGCAGTTTTCTTAATTTTTTCTTTCATAACATTCTTCTCCTGACAATAAAAACACAACAAAAAAAATTAGCGAAATCGGTCCAGCCGTTCACGCGTGATGCCGTGACCAAGGGAAATAGGGATTCATTTTTATTATATAGATTCAACATTGGCACATTTGTTCGAACAGCTTGACTCAATGCGATTCGTTCGAAGTCCATTTCTCGCTCCAATTCTCGATTAAATGCGTCAAATAAAAGCTTTGTTGCGCATTTCATCTGACATCTCCAGTTCATTATCCGATGTCACAGTGCAAATTCGATGCAAAATATCGTCGGCCATAACATCATCTTTGTATAATCAAGGTACCTATCTACTTCATTTCAAAAAGTTACTTAATGTAACATAGTAAACATAATTTATTAGAACAAAGTTTTTAGGTACCTATATTTAAAAAAAAAAAGAAAAAACTTCAAAATTGTTGACAACAACAATTTGCTTGGAAAATAATTAAAATAATTGACAACAACAATTGCTTTTAAAATTCGAAATATATTTTTTTTTATTTGAAGTGTCACTACTTGATTTCTATCCAGTTAATTTTTTTTTTTTTTTAAGTGTATTTCCCCATTCAAACTTTAATTTTCTAATTTTCCGCGCAATTTTCTTAATTTTTTCTTTAATAACATTTTTCTCCTGACAATAACAAACACAACAAAAAAAGAATTAGCGAAATCGGTCCAGCCGTTTGTGCGTGATGCCGTGACCAAGGGAAATAGGGATTCATTTTTATATATATAGAAGATTTTTAAAAGGCGACAATATTATTTTGTTCAGTTAATAAAAGTATAAATAGGAAATGTATATATATACTATAAACATATTAGGACAAAACTTTATTGTGTATTTTCCACTTTTGAATACCATTAACTTTGATTTCATGTGTAAATTTTTTTTAAACACGTAACTAAAGAAAAACTGTTCAAAATGTTTTTATTTTCCTACAACTTTTCTGCATTGATAATTGTTCATAAATGTTGTATTTGCTTACAACACTTATCCTAAAAAATAATACTCTTCACACGTAACGAATAATTTCAAATTTAAGGGATAGCATTTTATGAGTGCTGCCAGCAACGTTGTTGACAGCGGAAGTGGCTCCTCATTTTTTTTTGCGAGTGGGTTGTTGAGCCGGAATTTTTTAAGTTACGTGACACTTGTCAATACGAATTTCTATGTAACAAAACTAGCGCACCAAATCATGGCCACTCCGTAAAAATATAGCTTGTAGGCAAAGTTACGGGAAATCGGCCGAAGTTGCTGCTTGGTAGTCCCAGTATTGTCTCTGATTGTAGTCGAACTTCATATTGGGTGCATTAAATGTAGGTGACATAAGATGGAACCCCCTTTTGTGCATCTTCATTTGATTAAAATTATAATCAACGGGAGTCCTGTATCAACTATCGTTGTCAAATTTCACAAAGCACAAACCCCTGACCAAAGGATGTACGAAATTCTACACGGTTTGGTGTGATAAGACAGCAACAGAACAACAGAAATCAAACGTCAACGTGAACTGCAAGACGTTTTCAGTTTTATAGCGCCTCCCTCTGGTATATCTTGTGCTCTTTTACTCATGATAATAGAAACTAACAAGTGCATAGTACCATGCCGCCTTTAATGTTCTTTAAATCTGTGCACACATACATATACTACCAAACAGTATATTGCCTTACTATATTCATAGAATGCACTTTCTAACACAAAATAAAAGCAAAGACCACATGGTGGCAGGGATGTTGATACTAGTGTGTGAGTACACAAAAAAAAAAAATAAAAAAAAAAAGAGGAAGAAAAATACAGCAGCTTAATACAGAAATGAAGTTGCACGCCATGAGGATAGCTCAATCCTCGTAGTTTATGCGTGGTATTTATTTTGAATTATATCGCATTATGTTGTTTCTCGTTTTTTGAGCAAGTGTAAAGGAGAGATATTAAAGCGATATAAAATTGAGAGAGATTTTCTTAGCTGGATGGTGTAAAGACTCGTAGCTTAGGCACGGAGGAGATCTGCGAAAGGCAGCGTTTAATATCTTTGTATAGCAGTAGGTGGCCTTGAGACTTGAGAGACATTCCACGATACTAATAATCATTTTTAGTGTCTAGGATACATTTTCTTTTCATTCTAACTCACAGTGGCGATATTTTCCATAAAAAATTGCATATTGTGACCTAAAAAATATTTACTGTGAATGTCAATGTATGGCCCATTAACTTTTATCCAGTCAAGAGAAATTAGGGCTGTCAAGTCACCACCGAACCATATTCTGTTCGAGATATTCTTCTATTCATAGGAGTTTCGACTATATGATTTTGATCTAGGATATAGAGTGGTCCCAGGACTCCGAAAAACCCGAAATTGTAAATAATCCTCATAAAGCGATTACCATGACATTTGCTATCTTTGTATGGTTTGTTGCCGACAAACCTAAGACCCATAACCGCATAAGGGTTTTATTTTTCGGTTATCCCTTTGAGATGCCCAATGCAGTTCTCTTCGGAGCTACTTAGGCGTACCAAAGTAAAAGGATATGCTGCAGCGAACCCAGTACAGAGAACATGTTTCAAATGTATTTGTGTTCTCTGTCGAATTCACGTAACATTAATCCCATACTCCGGAGTAAGTTGCAAATGCAAATTGAAACTGCACAAGCTCGCTGCTGGTAAATATTTAATACATCGCTCTGTACGGAGGATATTTGCTTAGCCCAACAAGCATCCATACCACGATAATACATCCGACATCCCTGATGCAATTTGCAAATTGCCTCTCTCTCTCTATACACAGCACCCCAAAGACACATAACTTACTCTATAAAAGTGAAAAAGTCAAGCGAATGAAATTTAACTGAACACAACTTCTTAACGTAACCGCATATTGCAGGATATACATTTCCCATATCCACACACGGTTTCAACTGGTTTCAACATCCCTTTGGTTCGGGACGGGTCATTTACTTTTATTACTTTTACGATCATCCGATTTCAGCCGAATCGAGGAAATCAACGGAAAAGCACACAATTGGATTTTCTATCACACATCCTTTGTGACCACACACAGTAGCAAAAATCATTTACAATCGTAACTTTCAGAAGTCTTAACTAAGCCAGTTGTGCAGTTTCTCAGAAAAAAAACACACCACCACCGATCGCCGGCGAATAAATTCCGCAAATGACTCCAAAACGCAGAAAAGCAACTGATAAGTAACGTCTTTACCCGCTTGAGTCGTTCGTTTGTATACACAGGTCGTTGGGTTGTTCTGGAAATTCGAAATCTAATGTCAGGATGTCACCTTGTGTGGGTTGAGTATGAATATTGAAATACCAAAGCTTTAAATTTTGGATTAGAGCACAAGCGATGAAGCGCGTTAGGGAATACGAAGAAAAAAAAACTCCACAAGAGTATCCGCCTAATGAGGGAGGCATACATTTTTTTTTTTTTTTTCAGGCCAAAGCCAGAGGATTCGAAATGTGTGGGAATTTCTTTTTCGAATTTAAGCTCCAATTTGCTGGTATTGTACAGAAAAAGAGAGAGGGGGGAAACGATTTCGAGGTAGTTTCCCGTGAGGGGAAATATCAATTTTCTATATTCGTTCATTCGATTTAAGGTTAAGGGTGGATTCGTTTCCCACATACGAATTGAGTCGTATGGTATTGAGGACAAATTGGTAGGTTTGATTAAAGAGAAGCCAGTAGGGCTTGTGCGAGATTTGGTAATACCAACGCGAAAGGTTGATATATCTGTGGCCTATGCTAACAAGGTTAACGCTCATAATTTATTTGGATTTGGGTCCTTCGTTTCGGAACATTTATCTTGTGAAAATCGTAGATTTATTATTATTATTTTTTCAACAAAAAAGGGGAATACTGAAACGAAGATAGATTACCCAACGTCATGTCGTACTCTGTTAGGGCAAACATACAACCAATTTAATTTTTTTTTTTTATATATATGCAGAGCAAGGGTCACGGTATTTTGTGCCAAAGCCTATTTCATTTCTGACTTCACTGCGGTAAATTGTCATTACTCAAATGAAATTTACTACATCAAATTCAAAAATGTCACAAAGGAATTATCTTGATCGTAGTCTTACTTTGGGTTGGTGGAAAAGATCGAGGGAAATGTGTCTCGTTTTGTCTGTTGGAGCGGAACGAAAGAGAATTATGCTGTATGTAATCAGCAGCGATCATCGGTCGATAAGACACCTGGACTACAAGAAATATATTTTCCTTAGACAAAGTCTCTGACAGTCGGAGAGGGGCATTTATTTTCCTGAAGATGCACTTAAAATAAAACTTCCTGCTCCCAAAGTTTCTTTTTTACACTTTTCTCGACACTGTAACAACCCAACAACAAAAATAGAACTATTTTTACTTTTACTTTTCTTTTAACATAATGCCAATATAAAAAACTGACATTAAAGATACAGAAATGCGTAAAAGCTCCTCTAGCTGACTTTTCTATTAAAAAGGTCCTCCAGATGACTTTACTAGGGTTCGGACTTTACTGTAATTGCAGTAGATCTTCTGCAATTTTAAGAATATAAAAAAAAAAAAAACTTACTGCACCACTGCTCGACTGACAATCTACTGCAATTCGTGTGAATTTCGGAAATCTTATAAATCAAGATTGAACATATTTACACATTTTCGTTTCTTAGTATATTTTGCAAGGCCCATTGCAAATAATCAGTTACTGTGGAGAGCACTGGGCTCTAATCGCGTAAGCACAAAACGATTGAACGACATCGTCTCGACGATGCTTATACATCGTATAACAAATAAAAAACGATAATCGTTGAAACGATTCGACGATCATCGTTTTTTGTTGCTTCACGTTACTAATTCAAACGTCAAATACCCTCGTCGAAACGATTCGATTGAACGATAGCTATTTTGCAATCGTTTCGTCTTTTTTGGTGCGTTTTTTTAGTTTAAACTAGGTCTGACTTATCTATAAACAAAAATTTAAAGAAAGACCCACACCTATGATCTCTATAGAGGCGACTCGCTCTATCCGAGTTGTAAAAGAACCCATTATTTGCAAAAAATAAATTATTGCACTTGGATTTCATTTATTTTTTATTATAATTTTTTTTTTACAACTCAATTCTAAGTAATACAAAATTATCAACACTTGTAAGCACTTTCACATTCACTTAAAATTGCACTTCTTCGTGATTATTCTTTAGTACCTATCCATTTTTGAATTAAATGCCCCATTCCACGTCAATCAATGACAAAACAAAGAAAAATTCAAGAAAAAAAAAAAAAACAATTTCCATACATTTTTTATTTTTTAGGTGTCAGACTTTGTTTACAGTCATTTTCAAACTGTTCAAAATGAAAACGACGAACGATTCGACTGAACGATACGACGATGATGTTATATGAAGCAAACTAAAAACGAGATCGTCTTGTTCAATCGTTTCGACGACTATCGTTTCAAAAATTACGCGATGAGAGCCCTGTTTATTGATCCTGTTCTCTATAAGAATATATTTTTAAAAGAAAATGTGCATAAATTTATTGTTGTTCTGCTCTGCTGTTGGCTTTCGCTTTTTTATGTTTAAACTAATAGATTTAAAAAAAAATATGTATATTTTAAAACTTCATTTTTATCGCATTTTTTTCTAAATTCAAAATCTACTGGGCTCTCATCGCGTAATTTTTGAAACCATAGTCGTCGAAACGATTGAACAAAACGATCTCGTTTTTAGTTTCATCATCGTCGTATCTCTCAATCGAATCGTTCATCGTTTTCATTTTGAACAGTTTGAACGCGACTGTAAACAAAGTCTGACAACTAAAAAATAAAAAATGTATGGAAATTGTTTTTATTTTTTTTTTTTTTTTTCTTGAATTTGTTTATTTTTCTGTGTTGTCATTGATTGATTTTAAGTGAATTTGAAAGTGTTTATCATTTGGTATTGCTTTGAATTGAGTTGTAAAAAAACAAAATTATAAACAAATAAATGAAATCCAAGTGCAATAATTTATTTTTTGCAAATAATGTATTCTTTTACAACTCGGATAAGAGCGAGTCGCCTCTATAGAGATCATAGGTGTGGGTCTTCCTTTAAATATTTTTTTACACTTATTTCAACTGAAAAAATGCACCAAAAAAGACGAAACGATTGCAAAATAGCCATCGTTCAATCGAATCGTCTCGACGAGGGTATTTGACGTTTGAATTAGTAACGTGAACCAACAAAAAACGATGATCGTCGAATCGTTTCAACAATTATCGTTTTTCTGTTGTTATACGATGTAGAAGCATCGTCGAGACGATGTCGTTCAATCGTTTTGTGCTTACGCGATTAGAGCCCTGGCTGTATGCGATGTGACACCGTCTTATTGATACCACATGTTAATCAAGCCCAAAGCATGAAGTTGTGGCGCTAACAAGTTTTTATTCATATCACGATATCGCTCCCCATTCACAGTTACCGTAACGCCGTTTTTATTTTCAAAGAAGTAAGGTCCAATAATTCCTCCTGACCAAATTGCACACCATACTGTAACTTTTAATTGATGCAAAGGTGGCTGATGAATAATTTGAGGGTTTTCCATTGCCCAGAACCGACTATTCTGTTTATTCACATATCCATTCAAATGAAAATGCGCCTCGTCACTCATTATGATTTTTTCATGAAAATCGGGGTTGTCATGGGCTAGCTGTAACATCCTATTGGCATATGTACGGCGGCGTAAATGGTCTTGTGGAAGAAGCTCTTGTGCCAACTGAATCTTAAATGGAAACAAATGCAAATCCTTGTGCAAAATTGTCGCCAAAGTTGTTCTTTGAAGACCAAGCTCCTGAACACGGCGTCGAATTGAGATTGATGGATTGTTTTGAATACTTCCTGGAGCAGCAGTAATGTTTTCAGCCAATCTTGCAGTAGTCCATGCTTGGGCCTATCAGCTATCACCTACAGATCCTCTTTCTTCGAAATCATTCACTACACGATAAATAGTGCGTTTTGTGGGCACGTTGTTTCTCCCAAAAATTTCACGTAACTTTCTCATCGTCACAGTATTGATTTTGATAAAATATTCTATCGATTAATACACGTTTATTTATCGAATATTTTTCCATAATAAATTTGGCACGTGTCTACTTCACGACTGTCAAATATGAACTGTCAAAACAAAGTAGTATACCTTCCCGATGGACACCCTGTAGTAATTAATTTAAAAAAAAAAAAACGAATGACTGTAAGAAATATCGTTGTGTGAAAATTGTTTTTTTTTTTTTTTTTTATTTATATTTTTATACCTATGTATTTGTTTAGCTTATGACACTCCGGGAAAGAATACTAATTTAATGACACCTCACTTTAAAATCGGTCTAGCCGTTTGGGCTACAGGGCGTCACGTAGGAACGTACATAGGATACGCGCGAAACACATAACCCTCCCTGTGTTAAGTCGGGTAAAAAGTGAATCTAGTGCAATTTTTATTAAGATCTACTACTTACTATTAAAAAGCTCTTCCAGCTCTATTTATTTTATTTTATTATTGTTTGTCATGAAAAGGCTCCTGCAGCTGGGAATATTTTTATAAGCTCACCCAAAACGGGTATAAAAGGCCGGCGACGATCGCTTTTACAACTCAGTAGTCAGTACCTACTCACTCTTCATCAGTCAGTTTTCAACTGCCTTTTGGAAAACATGTCGCACTTCTTGCGCACTCATTCGATTCATTATTTTTGTCGAATTTGAGGTGATTTACCAATTTAGAAGTTTACAACTGCCTTTTGGATATCATTCAATCTGTTTTTACTATTATTGCCCCTTGGCTGACATATAGCGAAAGAAATTTGGCAGCTTTCATTAAAAAAATGTGAACGACTGGGTCGCACGTAACTTGCTTTTTCTAGACGTCTGAATGCTTTGTGGGCTTCTTTGAAAGTACCTGACTTAAAGGTTGCTTCTTACTTCCTATGACATATGTCAAATATGTCAAATTGTTAGATATGGAAACTATAGATTGTGGAGCCGGGTTTACAAAATTCACCTAGGTGTATAAACCCATAAAGTAATGAGAAACAAAGTTTAATGCAAACCAGCGCAACGTGTTATCGTATATATTAACTACCCTCGTGGAGTAATTTCAAGAGGAAAACGATATCAGCTACAATAACCAAAGAATTAATTCCTCTTATTTCTGCTCCTGAGTTTAATGAAACAACCGCACCACAATCCGATTAAACGGCATTAGGCACTAATGTTTAACAAAAGTACAACCACTCGTTGTCCCCGTTCAAAGATTATGGTAAATAATCAATCAAACTGTTACACGCTATCTGGGCTCGCTTTACCATTTCCAGAAATAACCCAAAGTATCCGGTTATACCTGCTGTTTTGTCCTGCGAAGATAATTACGCTGTCATAAGAAAGTTTCTCGCCGTGCGCCCAAGGGAGACTAAAAATAAAACAACTGCGGTTACTCCATTGAACCAAACTCTCTGCTGTCTACTGCCTCTGTTTATTGGCAATGAGATAAATATCGTAATCGTAAGGACATCGATTTCTTTTCTCAGTTGGTTGGAATCGTCCATTATCAGTTGTGATGGAGGGTGGCCTTGTGGGATAGATGGCAGAATATCGAACGAAAATCCTTGCCCCAAGATTTGCTAACTGCTGGCCACAGCCCTCCTGTTTTATGTTATATCACCTTATAGTTTTATGGAGTATTTCGCAGGAGATAAAACGCTCTCAAGATAATGGTATGGCGCGATGGAAATAGAGTCTTAAGAGTGCCATAAATATAGCTTCGGGCCGATAAACTTGTAATGGTAGTTGGTCAGATTGTCTGTGACGGTGTACACTATCCCGTAGGGATAAGCCACTCTTAAAGTCTTGCAAATAAGGAGTGGTTATGTGGAGCAATAAGAAACATAGCAATTCACAGGGGGTTCTTTAAACAATGAAGGATTTCTTTAAAGCCCCAAAAGGCCATGTGCTACCTGTCTTAGCATTTTACTGAACTCAAATTCAAAAGCTTTTGACTAAAGGGAACACTGAAAAAAAAAGTCGGCGTCGTATTGATGAATGGCGTTCATCAACATGATATTCATTGATATGACGTAATTTTCATAAATATGATGAACAAATTCATGAAAACTTTTTGACAATTGACGAACAGTTTTTCAATATGATGAAAATGAATTCATCAATTTTTTCAACAGGATTCTGAAGAGAATTTAGCGTATGTTTTTATGAACTACGTTCATTATTTCATCAAAACATTTCATCAATATGACGAAAACACTTACTTTGATGAATATAGTCATTTGTTCATCCAGTTGATGATTTATTCGACTTATTGATGAATGGAATCATCATATTCAAGTACGATTGCCAAGTTTTGAATTTTTATCATATTGATAACGACGTTCATCGTTTTGATGACGGCTTTTATTATATTGATGACAGCGTTCGTCAAAAAACAGACATTAATTTTTATTAAAGAGAACGTTGATGTAAACCTTCATAATATAGATGAACTAATTCGTTATATTGATGAAAAAAATTAAATTCACCGTTATGTTCATCATATTGTTGAATGGAATCCTCATATTGATGAACTTTTTTCATCGGTTTCTTCAATGTGATGCACAGATCGTTAATATGATGTATGCTGTAGGTGTACACACGCGATGTTGGTACAGCATTTATACTCACACACGCATGATAAATCTTTTAATGTATATATGCGTAGATAAATTTATGTCATTGCTCATCAAGCGTAAAGTATCTACACAGGGTGGCAAGGAAGAAAATTGTGAATGGTTTTACGATGAACGATGAATATCTTAAAAGATTCAATATATGTGATTTAGAAATTTCATCACATAATTATTTGTTTATCTTTTAATTAATGTTCCCCCAAAAGTACCCGTTTGCATTTTAAACAATGTATTGACAATTGCTTGCCGATGAACAAACTTTTTTATTTTTTCTTTTACTACGGGCGACTGGTTTTGCTAAATAAACTGCAGTATATACAATTTAAAACAATTAATGAAGTGTGAAAAATTCAATATTAGTGTAAGAATGGTGGAAATATAAAAAAAGCTATAGTCTAACTTCGATTATTCACATTATATAAAGTGTTATAAATTTTGCTTAAATAGCTTTAATATATTAATATAGGTATTTTAAGTATTTATTATGTTATCAGTATAATGAAACTTATATAATTAGAACATATATCTTCGATGGAACGACTCATTTACCCTAAAAAGAATGCAATTTACCTAGCCTTAATTAAAGGTATGCAATTAATGTATAACTTTAATTCAGTTGCATAAATATATCTGGGAGGTGTTGACCAAGTGATTTCGTTTCAATGATTTTACTATGTAAACGAACGTTTTTCGGCATAAACTGTTTGCTCTAAATGTTCATAGCGACGTTTTAAAAGCTAAATCATGAGTAAGACTATCTAATTTTCAAAGGGGCTTATTTTTCCGATATCTTGATATAGCTTTTTCATTTGTAAAAAGTAAAACGTAAATATCGAAAAATGTTGTTGTACGTGCTTTAGAATACATACTTCTAAAAGGTAGGTTAAGCTACGTTTCCACCGAACACAAATACCAAGATTAAGTACAAGAGGTTTAGAATTAATCCCGAAGTGTTTCCACCAAATAAAAGAAGATTAACTTGACGTATTCTCTCTGGCTCTGTCCATTTGAGAGAAAATTACATTTCACGAGAGAGAGAGAGAGAGAGAGACATTTTTCCATTTTTGATGTCTTTTCTTCAATTTTTTTTCTTTTTATGAGATTACTTTCGTATGATAAGTTCAGAGATTTATGCGGGATTTACGGAAATTTTTCTAAATCTCGCAGTTATTCTCCGGTGGAAACTTAGCAGTAGGGTCGATTTTTGACATTAAATAAATATGTCATTAAAATAAAACTACAATTATCATGAATTTTCACAACGATTTTCCTTTGGTAAAAAAAGAGCTCGCTATATAATTATAACGTTGTGATTTCATTACACACATAAATGTAAATAAATATTTACTTTTTAAAAATATTTTCAAAATCAATGTAATATTGTTATTTAACCAAACTTTTCTCGTACATTGTTCTCTCACGCCTCAACATTATAAAAATCAACAGAATGGATCAATAAAATTATAACTAAATAACAAAAAACGCAAAAACACATTTCAAACACAAATGTATGCACATGCACCCTGTGACTCTATGCATATGGCAGGCAAATGGCCGTTCTCTGATTCTAATTGGGATCCATTATGAAAAAAAAAAAAAAATTGTCCCAGGAGTGATAAAAGTAACTCAGAAATAAAATTTATTTTTATAAATCTTCAATATTTCTTGAGCGCGTGAGTTTTTGCCACTACACATTATTGACTTTCGTGGTGAAACTGATTTTCGTTTGAATATTTTCCTTTCGGATGCGAAGAAATTCAATAGTTAAATTCACATAATATTACCATTACCATTTTCATGACATTATGCTCGTTTAAGTATTTTAGCATTCCCATGAAAGTGGGAAGGCTATATCTTTACGATTTATATTGGTGTCAGTATTTTTATTTCATGTTTTTATTTGTGTGAATAATCTTACAACTACATGAAAACAAATTTGACAGCACAGAAAGTGTGCATCATATTGATGAACAAATTTGTCAATATAATGAATACATTCATCACATTATGAAATTAAAGGGGAATTTTTGTTCATCATATTGATACATTTTTCATAATATTGATGAACAAAGTTGATGAATGATGAACAACATCATATTGACGAAATCGGTTTCATCAAACTAATGAAAAAGTTCACTGGACTAAAATTGTTGATTTTTTCATCACATTGATGAACTTTTTCACTACTATGGTGTACCTTTTTTTTTCAGTGAAGGGAAAACATTTAGCGCATAACTTTCAGCTATTCTCAAATCTCTGACAATTTGTTCGCCAAACTTCGCAGCAACCGCTTTTGGTCTGCTTTGGGATTCATGTTTAATTAACTATCATTTTGCTGACAAGGAATTCAAAAAGGGACACCGTATTTCAAATGCCAAAACATAAAGCCAACCAATAAGTCTACACTCCACCGCTTGTCGTTTTGTAAAACAATAGGCCATATTACTGGTGTGGGGTTGGGTTGTCCTTTTTGCATTTTCCCTTTTATTCCTCTCAAGTTGAAACTTCAAATGGCGGCGGCAGAATTAACTAACCATTGAAACCCTGGCATAGTCGTCGCATTTGTTTGTAGCTTTGCCCAGCACTGTGGCAGCACAATTAATTATTCCTCAACTTTTGAATATTGAAATTAAGTGAAATGGTTAATGTCCTTTTGTGTGCGAGATGGCTTCCACGTGTTTCACTTCGCCGGATTGATGATTTCACATTATTTATTAATAAATTCCAGATATTTATGGCCCTATTGTCGTATAATATTACTCTGTTCTGTGGGTATCTGTGTGAGTAATTTGGTAGATTTAGGAAAATTTCACAAAAACAAGCACAGTTACATAGTCCAACTTTTCCGCAAAGCGAGTGTTTGGTTGGGCGCGTCTCACTTTTGTGTGACATTTTGCAAAAGGTTTTGTATGCGATCCTACTAGATATTTGTTGTCATTATGAACAGGGGGTTTGGGTTGCTATGAGTTGGGAATGTTTTATTGTAATTACTTTTTTAAGTTTTTTTTTGTTCAAAAATTAAATATAGACATCGCATTTTGTCGAACCGTCAACGTCGATATTTACAAAACATTTTTTATAAAATATATAGACAAAGTGAAAGGTGAATTTCTGTGGATGGATTCCCGCATCGAAAAAACGCAGCTTTTTTGATTTACGTATCTACGTAGTAGAACGAAGTAAAAGAAAGAATGAAACATATTTTTAACTACAATGCACAATCGTGGTACCATCTATGGACATAGGAAGATCCTGGAACTTGTCAAAAACGAGATTAGGGAGCTGAACAATGAACATGCCTATGGATGGGGTAACAAGGGTGCGTATTATGAAAAGGAATCACAAAACTCGTATTGAGAACGGATTACTTCCTGAAAAAAGGAGTGGTGAAATAGTGATTTTCACATATGGATCCATGATGGATGACGGAGCGGGTGCCGGTATCTATTCAGTAGAGCTGGAACTAGCCCGTCACGTTAGCCTCGGGAAGCACGCTTCCGTATACCAGGCTGAGATGATTGCATTGCTGCATGCGTTGGACTACTTGCTTGAGAGTCAGGTGGAGGGAAGAAATATCCTTATAGCACTGGACGTGGATAATCAGGTGGTGATCAGACGCATGGAACAATTAAACATCACAACAACATTGGCACTGCAATGTGTACTTAAGCTCAATAAGTATTCATCTAAAAATGAAGCAACACTGACTTGGGTACGAGGACACATAGGGATCGAAGGCAATGAAAAGGCGGACTCCCTTGCAAAACAGGGGTCAACTAGAAAGCTGCTGGGACCAGAACTATTCTCTTCAATTGACAAAGGAATGATAGAACAGCTGATTCACAAATGACCAATGTAGACAGGCTAAAATGGCAATTAAGTGGCCGACCTGCTCCACTCAAAGAAGGGTTCTAGACATGAGTCGAGGAACATTGAAATGGGTGATGGCTTTGTCAACAGGACATGGTAATTTCGGGTATCACTTAAGGAAGATGGGCCTTAGAGAGGATGATACCTGCAAACTATGCCTGGGGGAACCTGAGACAGCGGCACATATACTGTGTCAATGTCCGGCGTTGGCTGGCAAAAGAATGAGGATCTTGGGACATCATTGGGTCGAGACCCAGTCGATGAAACAGACCTCCCATAAACAAATGCTAGCGTTAACACTAGGAATTGAGCTCAGGGAAGAACTCTGGAGAAATCCAGAAAGTCTCTCTGGGTAAGATTTATAGTGGTAGAGAGACGAAAAGAGACCCGACAATGGTGGTCTGATTCGAATTTCTCTCGAAATCTATATATAATCTATATATAACTACAATGCTACAATATTTTGTTTATTACAGTCGAACCTGGTTGATTCGAATCGTACGGGCCATTTATTGCAGTCCCACTTATAGAGGTATTCGAATTACCCACTTTCTCACCTATCCAGGTAGACCAAATATTTGTTTCACTTCAAAAATAAAAATAAAAAATTAGGCCCACTAGGTATTCCACTTAGCCAGGTCCCACTTAGACAGGTTCGACTGTATTTGTTTTTCTGATTTCAGTGAAGAGGACACTGTCGATGCTTGCAAGGCATCCTAAATCTCCGACGATCAGCACTATTTTCGAACCATGAAATGCATATCACACGTCAGAAACTGTCGGCATGAAGCAGAAAATATTTTTCTTGGTTTGCCAAACTTTGACAAACTGCAGCTCCCGTCTTTTAAAAAGCCAATTCCTATATCCAAGTGCTATGCCGCATATATTGGTTGTTGTGCCTTAAAAGGCTCCTGCTCTTGCAGATATTAAAGTAACAATATAACTATGCACACACAACCCCCTGAATATATTTCTCTGTTAAGGACACTCGTGTATGCCAAGTGGAAAAAAATGCATTAAACTCACGGTATAAATTAGAAATTCAACAGAAAACTAAAAACTATTTTCAACACTTTTTCGCGGGTTTCTCTAAAAAGAAAAATCGAGCGACAAATGCAGCCAAGGTTTTTCTTTCGCCGATTCCATTTCATATTTCGCTTCCACAGAATAAAAAGGAGAAAACTAAAGTAAAATACATTTTCCGTTTCTCGATGTATATTTGCATTCGCCAAGAGCAGAAAGTTAAAGTCACTTTTTTTTTAACAAATAAATATATGTGCTCGTATATATTTTTTTATTTTTTTATTATCCATTTCTCTGTCTCACCGGGGTTAAGAGTGTTATTCGCATTTTTTTCATCAACGCTTTCAACCCTTTCAAAGGGCTTTTCATGATGCATCCTACCGTCGCGTCGCGGTGCGGCGATGGTCTTCTGTATTTTCGTTGTGAATATACTGGATGAGCTAAAAAAAAATACGCAAACCAAAACTTGCTCTTTATAGCAGCAAGTAAAATAAAAACTGAGGAAAAACTGCAAAGTGTCCCTGCAGTGTGGCGATAAAAATAAATACACTAAAGCGCGGACAAATTTTAATTTTCGCCATGAGCTTACCCCCCGCCTCAACACGCCCAACATACGAGCTGCTATTATAGTTGTGTGCGAAGTTATTTGCACGATTCGTTTTGTCTGTGTTCTGTTCTGATAAGAGATAAATAAAAATCGTCCTTTCCTTTTGAGTGTACATCGGAGTGGATTAAAGCATTCAGCAGCGGTGCCTTTCGTGTTCAATCGATCAAATCGCTTTACACCTACTTTCGCGCGCATACAATCACCTTGAGTATGAATAACAAAAAATAAAAAAAAATCCCTACCATCCTCGACTGCAATTAATTTTTACTCGCAGGTTATAAACGGAACCATTACCTCCATCCGAGCCGAATTAAGGTGTAGAGCTCTTAATCTCATTAAGGAATATTTTCCAAGGAAAACGTCGAAACCTTTCTTAAGAGCTTTAATTGAGGAATGGGGAGGGGGGGGGGCATCAAGTTCAATACACCCCTGTAAGAGAGTGTGATGGTTTTCTGAGACTTGCGCTTACACAACGAAACGAACCATACCCGAGGAGAAGTTCGTCCAGACAGGTGCTCATACAGCTCTAGACGTTATTTTATACCCCTTGTTCGCCACCTCTGCACTGCAACTCCAACTTTCATCAATACTTCTTAGCGATGGGGAAAAACGAAAGAAAAACACCCCATCCAAGGGCGAAACTGGTGTAATGTCAACTGGGATTATGATGGTTGAACTCTGTTAAATCCAGCCTTAGTAGATGTGTGACTCTTGTACATATATAGTTCACTTATATGCCCTGCGAGTGGATTATGGAAAATGTCCCTTTAGTCCATGCAATTTAAATTGTGTATCAGACGGAGCGACGAGTTTAGACTAAACGCCCGAAGGCTAGCGCAAATAAATTTTGTAAAATTCATGTTTTGCACATTTAATGAGATCTGCTCTGACGGTGAGTGCTTGTCGGTCCTCTTGGTGATGGTGGTGGTGGTGAAAACTTTGAAAACTTTTGCCCATTGATTGGAGTCATGTTAAGTGCATGGGAAAAGAGCAGAGAGGATAAGTTGGTGTCGAAACCTCAATACCTTTTAAGTACTCGTTCGGTGGAGGTGCGGTGGAATTCTTTGGCAAATTATAGTTTTCTTCGAGGAAAGGACGAAAAGGTGCACAGCATTTTAGTTGAGTTCTTAAATGTTCTGTGCAATAAAGGCTCTCTATTTGAAGGTGTCGAGATGAAGTTTGCTAATTACAAAGTTATTCGGAACATTTTTGTGCGGACCGCTTTAGGTCTCTCAATTAGGTGGCTTAATAGATATTTTGTTTGGCAATTAGTTTCCATTAAAGCTTGCACACATTTCGTCCAAGGAATTGATGAGCTTGTGAAATTTTCACAACTAGCTGTCAGTCAAAAAAGGTATTCCAGTTGCTGATGGCTTGGTGAGGATTGATTTACTTTGGAAAAGCGACGCGTTTGGTTAGCCCGGTTCATTTGCTTAGAGAAGAAGCCAGAATGCATAGTCACGGTAGTACAATTAATCGCGATCTGCTGGAAAAACACACAGCTGCACTTGACGGACTCAGGTACAATAATTCGTCCTAGAGAGAGAAGATTTTCCATACATCAGTGCAGTAGGGAAAAAATCTGTTATATGGCCCATCTGCAATTCTGCATGACTTGTGAAATCGTACGAAAAATCTTTAGCAACAGACTGGGGGAGGGAAAGAGTAGCAATCGGTCATTCATTTTCGGAATGCGAAATGTGGTGATTTAAATACCAGAGTTCAGACGAGAAACAGAAAAACACGCAACAAAATTTGTAAGTATATGGTAGTACTCTGAGTGATAGGCAAAGAATACTTGTGATGTGCTACTTTTTGTCTGGGCTGAGGTAAGCTCGCCGGCTCGCCAAGGTTCTGTCCAAAGAAATGCGAACTTTGGTATAGAGGAGTTTCCTTTTTTTCTTTCTAAGTTACAATTTAGTGATTACTTTAGTTAATTACAGTGAACCATTGAATATTATAATATTTACAATTCAAAGTTTTATTCTAACTTGATCAACCTTAATATTACAATACAGTTCAATTGTCGTTCAAAACTTTATTTTATTTTACTCGACTCTTTTATTCAAATTACAACTTTCCTAATATTATAATTCGTACAATCCACTTTATCTAGACAGCAACGGGTACGGCTTCAGCTTAATATCGGAATCAACGGGGCTCGATCTTCTAGTGGGCGTAGGATAGCCCCGGAGTTCCACGGATCCGTCTTTCGACAATCCTGGCAACCTTCAGGTCTGCCCTACGGCAGTTCTGGCAACCTTCAGGTCTGCCTGTCGGTGTCGACAGTCCTGGCAACCTTCAGGTTCGCCTTCCGGCAGTCCTGGCAACCTTCGAATCTACCTTTCAGAAGACTCGGGAATTCCCTAGCTGCCCACGCCACAGGCCTGCTAGCATCAAAAATTTCGGCACTCGGGATTGGAACGGTTCAACTATGTGATCTTGCTCCCTTGTTTGAGAATTTGCTGGTGGTCTCATGTAATTTAAGACACCGAGTGGGTGTGACCACGCAACCATTGTGGCTGAAAATCATGTCTGCTGAATTGTTGGTGGTCAAAGCATACAAAAATGCTAAAATTGCCATGTATCACCTAAACCAGATCGCCTCCACTGGGCTAATGCGGGGGTGTCCCGTGTAAATCAATGTGGGGCGGAGCAGCCGATTGACTGGAGAGTTGAGAGTGTACTGACATTTTCTTAGCTATATGTAAATACCGAGACTATACAGTGGCAATATCACTCGCTAGAATATACAGGGCAGCTGTTGTTAAGCAAAAATGTGATTGTGCGAGACCGTACAGTGGCCAAATCGCCTACTGAAGAAATATGATGTAACGAACGCGACGTTACATACTGCTTGGCAGAATTGCCGTTTTGCACCTTTTTGAGCCTCAGGACCCTTGGACCCTTTGCCCCCACTTTGTTTTCAGTTTAAGTAAGATTTTATTCTTTATTGATCGAAAGAGACTGCAAAAAGATGAAGTTTCGTAATAAAAAAGTTTGGTTTTTGATACTGTTTATTTTTTTTTTTTTTTTTCTCGTCTCGGGCTTCGTTTTTTTAGTCCCCTTTTTTAAATTTTCAGTGGCAACGCTGCTGCTTGGAAAGGTGTAGTCAGGTCAAATCATTAGTCCATAATATGCATAGGAAGAAAGGCTGAATGTCAAAGGAATCGTATTTGCCATTTATTTGCAACTATGGGGTCCAATTTTTTAAGCACGCTGCATTCGTAAAGATTATTTAAGCCCAGTAAGCTCGAGTCGATGGCATCAAGTAGACAAATATAGCATCACCTTAATTTCATATTAAGTCCCCTTAAGATTTAGAAGACTTTTACGTACTGACAGGATATAAATAAATATTTTATAGCAAATTTTAACTCACCTCCACTTTACGCAAGCGAGATCTACCAACTCCTTTCTATAAATTTCGAAAGTTTAATTTTCCGCGATACATCTTTTTTGTTTTGTCGTACCGATTGTGAGGTTATTTCAAAACCAAATTTTTTGAAATAAATATTCACCAAATGACAGACAAATTTAGAATAATATGATCCTTAACACTTTCAATCACATGTAACAAATACTTCTACATTATTTTGTCATTATGGTAAAGTTAGTTGATGAACAACCTTGACAATTTCTAAATATTTAACTTCTTCCTAGAATGTGGTCAAATTTTGTTTACCAATTGCTTAAAACTCGTTCAAAAAACTCACACACATAAGCCTATACACGTATTTTGTTTGTAATTTACAAATCCATATGGTGTTCTACCTTTTAAATTTTCATAGGTGAGGTGAAGCCTGCAAAAATATATTTTCAACAAATTGATTTAATAAATCAAATCACTGCCATTTATGACATTGGCTGTTACCCCACCTACGGGTATTATATTATCGAATAAAAATTCCCAACGTTGGGTACATGCGTGAGTGGCTGCATAACGTGCACTCATGTTCCCTAGCGCATGCAACAACCATTGATCGAACTCAGCCAAAACAGAAAGAAAAAACAAAACCTCTGTGCTGTCATTTTGCCTAAAACAATCTAAAGAAAAATCCAACTATAGCGACCGAGTTATGCTTTCAACATTGCCAAACGTAATTTAACAACGAATTTCCAATTTATTTCAAGCTCACTGCCGAAAAAAACATCAGTTTCGCCCATTTTTTTACCTAAAAATTGGAAACATTTTTTTTCTTTCTTTCCATTTCACAAACAGCTAGCTAACGAACGCATTTGATTTAAATCACCCGTTTCGGATGAGCAGTTTCATTTTAAATATACGGAGGCAAATATTTACACAGGAACCCAGCTTCGTTGGGTGAGTGTCACTATATTGATGTTTTGATTGATTTGTTTGCATAAAGTGAGGTTTGATAGGGTTTCTGGATGACAGCGTTTGCGGTTATACCAATTTGTTATCGCATAGGCCATAGAAAATATAAAAAATATACCTATATAACAAAATAATAAATGTAGTTAGATTGATTGGCTTACCAACGATTGTTGGCTAGTGAGTTGTTTACTTTTTATGTTGTTTGACAAAAGTACACTGAAAGTCAATAATACTCTATCTTGAATCTCAGTTGACATTCTCTGCGGTTATAGGAACTACTAAAATGCATTTCAATTTATTTATTTTTAGAAATATAAAAATCGAAATAATGAGACTAATAATTGTTGACAAACTTTCAGTGATTTATGTTCTTTGAACAGGACATACTCGTATTTTCTACAGTTTTTAAAAATCAATAGGAATAAATACTAAAAAACGTATTCAAAACAAGATACCCATTAGCGTTTGAATGCAACTAGCCCGACGTTATTCACGTCGAAAGAAACCTACCCAACAAAGGCATCTCCCTTTGGTGTTTTTCAGAATATTTTTAGAGAAATAAAATGAAAATAAATTTAATTGAGTCGAAGGGTACTTTTCAACAACCGACAGCGAATATTTTGTGGCCTTTTCATAAAACCGTATAGCGGCGAACCGAAAAACAGAAAAACAAAACCTCAAACAACACTGATGAGCAGTGTTTTATTATACGCTGTTAGGTGAGAGTCAATTAACTAAAAACTAACAAAATAGTATATTGGCCAATGAATTGCAAAACTTTTATTTCCCTAGGTACGTGCAGTTTTTAAAAAAGGAACAGGGGTTTGTCTGTTTTTATATGAGTTTATTTTGAAATATGAGAACAAATATACAAGGGTTATTTTCAAATTTGCGAAGAGGTGTAGGTACTTTTGCTACAGTTATATATATTTCTGTTCTATATGAATTATTGAATACAAGGTTACCTCGAGGCACTGTTGGAAAAAGGCTCACTAGTACTGATTTCTGTACTATTTGACGTTCCCTAGTACGCAAATACCACTTCTCGATTTTGAGGACCATTTTTAATTTTTTTACATTTCAAAAATCAAATCGAACATTATTGAGGTTATTTCACTTACGGCCACATTAGTCACTCCAAAAATTAAACCCAAGTGTTCAGCCATTACACCCGAACATCAACTCATTTTTTTGTTAACTTGTCGGCGTTTAATCCGATTGAATTCAAACTGCACTCCGGAGACCAGTTTAGGTATTTTAACTCGGGTTAAAACTCAATTTTATGATATTGGGTCGTATGAATAAAAACTGGCATTTGCTTTGAGTAAAAGGTTTTAGCAAAGTTAAAGCCCTTAGCAATTGCTTTGAATCGGTATGAATTAGAACCTAGTTTGCTAAAGTAAGTTCGAAAATTCGAAAATAGCTCTTAATTCGCTGCACGTGTACTTGGCTTGCAATTTCTGTCAAACCTGACCAGTAAATTTGAATTTTTGAATTTTCCTTGAGTTTCTAACGACTTTTGTGGAAATTGAAATTTAAAAAAAAACGAAATTCAGAAATATGATTGCAATCTATAGCTCCAATTGCACCTGAAAATATGATTTTTGTTCGCCAAATAGATAAATAACTAGATAGATAAAGAAATAATTGATTTTTTTTTTCACAGGTAGGTATTTTGATGATCCTCCTGCACGAACAGAACTCATTTTAACTATTTATAGATAAACCATCGAAAATTCACTTTGCTCACTTTTTTTTTTTCCACTTCCCGCTCGATGAATAGAATATCGAATGCACAAGCGGGCTAGGGCTTGAGTCAATGATTACGATATCGTGGATTTTCGGAAATGTTTCCGACTAAAAAGAAGCGGCATTTTGAAAGCTACATTCATAAATCATAACACAGCAAATCAAATCAATTTCCAAGTGACAAACAAAAAGAGACGACTCGTCGTCGGTAAAAAAATCAACATTTTCCCTGACAGCCAAGCGGCCATAAAAGCCATGGAGTCAGTCGTGGTGAAGTCAAGAAAAGTAAGTCACTGCAAGATTTATCTGGACGAAATATGCTGGGTACCAGAGCATATGGATATTCCGGGTAATGATAATAAACGGGTCGAAAATGCATGCATCTATGACCCTTAAATCAGTAAGAACTCCGCTAAGCACGCTTGCAAGGAAGATTGACATTGAATCCTGGAGTAGAACTAACCTACGATGGACCAATCTCATTACCTGCAGGCACACTAAAGAACTATGGCCAGAGGTGAGCAAAAAGAGATCTAAATGTATGATCGGACTAAGCCGCATACTCACTGGGGTCATTACTGCACACTGTGCGATAGGCGTACATGCGGAACGGCTGGGAATACTGCATAATGACAGCCGAAGCTGTAGCCTGTAGGGACGTTGAATTAATAGAATCTGTTCGCCACCTACTTTGCGAATGCCCAGCCCTTAAAAATAGCGCACGGAGAATTATCATCAGTTACTTCTTCGATGACCTAGAGGATCTGAAGAATGATGATCTCAAAGTACTCCTATGGAGATTCATACTTAAATCTGGGTGGTTCTAGTTGATAAACAGACTTCATATCAGTAGCTACTAACTCGTACGACGAACTAGAGAATCAGGCTGCAATGGAGCTTTAGTAACCGCCATGAGATTCATACTAAATCTATGTGGCTTTTTATTATTATTTCTTGTTTCTTAAAAGGCTGCACTGGATGGTTCCCGTAACTGGACACAATGGACCCAACTGATGGTGAAGCTCTGGCAACCGCCACAAGAGCACCCATTTAGCTACCTACCTACCTAAATGACATACAACAAAAAATAAATGTAATTTTATGTGGTTTAAGCCGGGCTAAAATCGGTTTGAACTCCGCGCTTAAATGCATCTTCATCCAGCGGGTTTCATGAATGTTTTTGAGTAAATATAATAAATTTAAATTTAATTCATCGGGTTTAAAAAATGAGGATTAAGTTCTAGGGTGCAAAATTAACTTAGGCCTAATTTACACTCGGAGTGATATGACTATTTTTTGCTTGTATGCAATATTTATGACCCTCAAAAAAATTATGTGATACTTTGCACGTTCCAGTACCTACTATGTAATTCTTTTCAGTGTTCAGTAATTGAGAAAAGTCGATTTGCGCATCACTCGATCGATGGGTGATTTGTCGTGAATCAGATACGAACGCAGGTAAGGGTTTTGGGGTTTAGAAGTTCGACAACAGCGCCACCTATCGGGTCCAAAACTATCATATCTTTCAAGTTGCAAACAACCATACACACCCATAACAATTTCGTTGAAATCAGTTGAGTTGTTTAAGAGTCGATAGTGGCAGCCGCGTAGTGATGGCGACAGGCCAATTTCCGCCTTCGCCCGGGAATTTCCGTCTCATTCGATTCGATTTTACTCCCAAGTCGCGCCAATAGGTGTTTCACCACATCAAAAACACTTCAAAGCTTAAAGTTTCAAAACTGAAACCTGCCTAGCATATTCATTTCACATTTTTGGAGATTTTGAAAAAGGCGCAGAAATTCTAAATCGATCCGATTACCAATTTCTCATTTACCTTTAATAGGTTTTACAAAAACTCGCTGTCATACTCTTATCTACAGGTTGGGCAACCCATCGGTTTAAACCAATACATGCACCGTCATACCTAAAAACTGGTCTACACAACATTTTTAATTTTCATAAATTACATCACATACCTTTCTGTTCCATATAACCCCGTCCACATATAAGTTGATATCTTCACATCAGTCAACACCCACGTCTACGGTGCTCATTATACTGAATAATTCAATTATTTTCCCTTTTGAACAGCTTTGTTGCAAGCAAATAGTGTTTTCGTGACTGATAGTCAGCTTACTTACTGTCCCACTTGCATTGTCGTATGTAAGCACTTCAGAATCAGACCATCAGCAATCAACAGACAACCATTCATAAGAAGATTGTGTTCTTCAATTTTTTCCATTACGTGTGACACAAATTCGAACCAACAGACAAACTGTGTCAAGATTCTATTAGTATTGTCAACACAAAACACATGTTGACAAACACTATACCAACAGAACCTTATTAAATTACAAACAAAAAAGATGCCATTGCAAAACTATTCTCTAGCTACCCTCTCAGTAGAGTCAGTTATCTTCAACCCTATATAACAAAAAGGGTTCCACTTCATTTTACTTCGATACTCGTGGACAAAAGTTTTTCGTCTGGCGAACGATATATACGGTATACCGTATACGCTATACCATACTGCGTGACACAAAGAATGTCACTTCGATCCAGGAGTAGTGTTCCTCTGCTTTTGTTCTTGGTATTGCTGCCTGCAAGATTAATCCCATCACATTAGTGATCAGTGAGCTGCACTATTCAGTCAAAATTGAACAGGATATGACGACGAAGGCTTGCGGGTGGGGGTAGCCCTCGTTCTATTCATAGCTTTTGTTGTCGATTTTCGGAAGTAAGATGAATGCAATATATCTCACAACTTTGTGTTACTATCTCAGACAAGGCTGCCTTAAAAATAATTAGAAATTGATATCTTGCACATTAAGATGCCCTAATGATGTCAAGCAACAGCAATTAATGAAAATAATATTTTTGCCGGCGTATTTAAGCTTCGGTACACACCTAATAGGTTGTCACATCAATCCAGAAATAAATTCCAATAGCGTAGTTAATGTAATTAGGTAAATTAATGTCAAGAAAAAAAATGTGTTTCTATGTGGTCAAGGGGTCGCCGGTAAATTAATAAATAAGTAATTACTCGTATTTTGGGGAAACATTCATTTCACCCCAGCCGAAAGTATCATTAATGAGGCTGCCAACTATGTCGGCAATGAATTTCGAAATTGAATTCGCCCAAAAAATGAGATCAATTTACTGCGGTTACCATGAGTATTTATTCCTAATCTATACAAATATTTTTGTAATATGCGGTAAAGTCACCATTAATCTTATACCTACGTCATTTTCCAATTAAATTATTGGGGTGTTTTTTTAATGTTGCCAGTTGGTTAATGAGATTCCATCAAAGTGATTTTAATTAAAATTTTAAGTAATATAAAGTGGAAGCCAACTCAATATTTGTTTGCCACCACCACCGCCAGCGAGCAACCAACCAAAAGTTAATTTTCCTCCGTCGATTAATTTCCCTTTTCCCTTGCCATTCATTAGTTAAAACATGACTGCAAAACGGTTTGAAATTTAGTCGAATTTACTTTTGAATGGGTTGTTTAAGTCAATAGTAAGCATTCACGTTGTTAGTATTTTGTTGATTTCTGAAAATACCTAATAATGGCGAGTAAAAAGACGGTATCCAACTGTGAGGCCGGTGAGTGGGAAAAAAATTATAAGTTTTGGCTAATGGTTGCAAAAATATATGGTTGCGTCTAACAAGAAGTGGCACAAGGAGAAGGCATATAAAAATAAGCAATGGGAATGGGGATCGCACGGATTGAGATTTGCAATCTTTTTTGTACAGAAGCGTAGTCTAGGTAAAACTAAAGGGTTTTTCAATAAGAGGTGTTATTGTGAAAGGATATGGTCTTGTATGCGTGCTCGTGGCGGCCATTTGGCTGATGTTGTTTCATTATTAACGGCATACCTTCTTCTTTATTATGAAATAAACATCCGATCATTTATCAAAAAAAAAATGGCATTTTTCTTTGAATACCAAATTAACACCTCTTATTGGAAAACCCTT
This sequence comes from Cheilosia urbana, assembly GCA_946477585.1. Taxonomy (NCBI): domain Eukaryota; kingdom Metazoa; phylum Arthropoda; class Insecta; order Diptera; family Syrphidae; genus Cheilosia; species Cheilosia urbana. Next base: position 155,331,894 of record OX297854.1, read on the forward strand.
TACTACACAATAATTGTTGCTACATGAAATATTTAGCATGTGTTTACGCAGTCTTACAAAAGTCACGAAACTGACAGACAACGCATACTTTTGAGTGAGGTTTCTACTAGCTTTTCAACTGCACTTTAATGTCTACGAATCGTCAATCGTAAGTCTCGAAACTTTGCAGGTTTATCAAATTTTAGAAATGAATAAAAATAAGTGTTTTGCCATTTTGTAAGGTGAAATAGTTAAAATACTTCCTGTTCTTTCCTAAGGGGTATTTCTTTCTATCTAATACGAGAAACGATGTGCGATATTACACTGCGAAAAAAATAGGGTAGTTGTCTTAACAGATTTTCCGGGGGACGTATTTAACACCCTAGTTAAGGTGTCCATATTATATACCTCAACCGTAAAAAGAGGACATACTTTACGATCACCAAACAATAATAACCCCATCCTCTGGTTTTCAAAATATGCTAGTGTGCGGGAAATTAATACACAGCATTTAGGAAAATTTGATTAAATTCTTGTATATATAAAGAAGAATCTACACGCGTTTCTTACGTTCACAGAATGCCTATAAATTAAATTTTTCAGTGGAAGCTCATTTTAAAGCTACCAAAAAGGATATAATAACAAAATACAAATATAATAGAATTAAAAAAAAAAACCTAAATCTGGGGGGAAAAACCCCCAAACTGGCAACGCTGGCTACAGATGTGGGTGATGTCTGATGTCTGATGTGCAGAAGAGGAGAAATAAACTTTGTAGTGATTCAATGCAGTCACACTGAACACGAAGAACCATTACGTAACATTGTATCGCCCTAGATATAATAGTGTCAAGTGGCATTCGATCGGTATCGACAGTGATTCATGCTACGTGAAGGTTCATACGAGTTCATGTGTTTGTTATTGTTTACACTTTGTCCATCGCTCCCAATACAAAATATAATATCTGGGTGACCGAGCCTTGCTCGGTTATTACTATTTATTGTAGTTTTAAAAACAATACAAATTAAAAAATATATATATTTAAACATGAACATAGGTATAAAAAAATGTATGTCGCCTAAATACCGGTAGATGTCTTACTTCTTTCCTTTTACTATGACGCGGACGGCAAGAAACGAGTGTTACGAGTTCGAATCCCGCTCGGTGACTTACTTTTTTTTTTTTTTTTTTTTATATGTTCAAGTTTACATATAAGTTATTTTTTTAATTTGTATTGTTTTTGAAATTACAATTGGTCGCCCAGGTACTGATAACTAAAGTATGATACGAAATGTTGGAAGTCGCATTAGAAGTTTCACTTCAAAAATACTACCCTATTAAATTATATGTGTATTATCAAATCAAACTAAAACAAGTAAATGAAATAATGAGGACGCTACTCTTTGCTAACGGTCGCGCTGGCCTGTAACAGGTATACTACGCCCATGCGTTCGAGTGCCACGTATTCACTATAACAACCATTAAATGAAAAATCTTGAACTCAATTTATACACCACCATCCACCATCCGTCCATCACCACACCACACGTCATCAGCCATCTGCGCATTTCCTCAGAAAGACATTGTCGATGTTTTTTTTTTCATATGAACGTGCTTGTGCGATGTGCGCCACAAAACCACCCCAAAGCAGAACAACGATCAAGAACCGCGGCTGCTGATAATATTCGATTTGAGAAAATAAATTTATTTTTTTCGTGTTAGATTTTAGGTTGTAGCTCAGCTTCTAGAGGACATAGAAAGCTGATTGATGGTTTGAAATAACTACATATTAAAGTGTTGGCTCTCCTTATTATTTTTTTTGTTTGCATTGATTAAGAATTGTTTGTGTAATGGCGAGTAGGTAAAAGGCAGCAAAGTCAGAAAAATAAGCTCAAAACGCATGAAAACTCGAAAACACGCGTTTTCCCAAACATAAGACTAATCTAGATCAATTGCTTACCCCCGAAAACCCCCATATACCAAATTTCAGCGAAATCGTTAGAGCCGTTTCCGAGATCACGGAAATATATATACATACAAGATTAGCTCGTTTAAAGGTATAAGATAGAACAAACGGATCAAATTAATTGTAGTGTTATGGTTTGGAAATTCTATGCTTAGAATGAGTATGATTCTATATTGAGAATTTTGTATAAATAGACATGAAAATTATTAATAAAGACAGTCTTGAACAATCTATTGACTCATTAATGACACTGCGGCATCTTTGCCATATTATTTCAGCGAGCTGCGCTTTGTACAGCAATATATAGCGTGCTACACTTATATAGCTTAGAGCAAATAGGGCACCGCCAAAAGGCGAACATTACAACTACATCGGAAAAGTGCTACCACTGCTAGTTTTTATGGGCGTAAAGTTTTAAAATGAGGGAATTGTTTTTATATTGAAATTGATATATACTAGTGTCCGCCGGGAAAGTATACTACTTTGTTTTGCCGCCATTTTGGTAAACATTAGTCTTGACAGTTCATATTTGGTAGTCGTGAAGTAGACACAATGGCAAATTTATGGAAAAATATTCGATTAACTAACGTGTTTTAAATATTAAAACATTTTATCAATATCAATCATCGATTACTGTGACGATGAAAAAGTTAAGTGAAATTTTTGGGAGTGCCAACAAAACGCACTATTTATTGTGTAGTGAATGATTTCAAAGAAAGAGGGTCCGTAGGTGAAAGGCCCAAGCATGGACCACAACGTACTGCAAGATCGGCTGAAAATATTACTGCTGCTCAAAACAATCCATCAACCTCAATTCGACGCCGTGCACAGGAGCTTGGTCTTCAAAGAACAACTTTGGCGACAATTTAACGCCACAACTTCTTGCTTTGGGCTTGATTAACATGTGGTATCAACAAGACGGTCACATCGCATACAGCCAATATTACAATGGAATTACTGCGAGACCTCTTTCCACAACAAGTTATTTCAACAAATGGTGATGTTGATTGGCCCCACGGTCGCCTGATTTGACTGCTCCGGACTTCTTTTTGTGGGGATATCTGAAAAGTAAGGTTTATGAAAACAAACCAGAAACGTTTGAGCAACTTAAGCAAAATATTCGTGATGAAATTAATGAAATACCGCGTGAAATGTGTGAGAATGTAATGAAAATTGTGCTCAAAAGGGCCCGCATTTGTGAGACTAACAGAGGCGGACATTTACCTGATATTGTATTCCATACATAATTGCCGACATTCCTATAAGTTATTGTTATTGTTCGCGATATAAGAATTACTTGGTTTTTAAAGTTTTATCGAGGTCAAAAATGGGGTTTTCGAGATATGAGCAGTTTTTAAAAATTAGCGTTTTCGGTGATTCGAATTGAAAATTAAGGACGCAACAATTTTAAGAACATCAATATTATTCTAAGTTTGCATTTTGGTCAAAATCGTTATCGCCATTTTCTGGTAAACTAAGGACAACTAAATTTAAAAAAAAAAATATATTTTTTTCAAAAATCCATTTTACGATAATACCGAGAAAAACTGAGTTTGCCAGTAAGTTGGAATAGGCCATATTACCTTAGAAATTAATTTTTGTTACAATCGTATGGACCGTTTTCGAGATATATATCCAAATTTCAAAAGTACCGTTACTCGAATTTTTAGCCAAAAACTGGGTATATAGTCCTGGTAACCTCACCCACTTAAGCTTAAATATCAATTATGGTTGAAATCTTTAGAGCCGTTTTCGAGCAAATCAAACTGGTACGAACATTTTGTATGGGAAATACCATTAATATTGAGGTTACCTTGCAAAATAGAAGCCCAAACACCTCAAATCCGAAGTTTTAATGAATTCCGGGCAGCCGTTTAGGCTGTAGGCCTGTGGAAGGACGGACAGACAGACAGACCGACGGGCAGACTGGACAGAATTTTGCGACCCACTTTTTTGAATTCGTGTATCATCGTAATGTCAGAATTGATTAACATCTCGAGTTCGCAATTTTGTACGAAAACAATATCGTTCGTGCATTGTTTCCCATGCATGCACTTTTAAAGTTAGCTACCAGTTCATCCGATTTAGTCCGGAAGCTGAGGTCTCATTTTCAAATTCAAATTTTATAGCATACAAACACATACAAATAAATTTTTTTTTTTTTTTTTTTTAATAAATCAAAAACATTTGGGATAGGAACCATTGATACAGGACCCTTTTCGAAAGATAGGGACAACTTTTCGGACCCGTTCCGAAATTTTGCGAAGGGAACACTGCTATGCAGCCGCTTGATTACCGCTAACAGTGTTATGGAAGATTTTGACAAAAGTCCATTTTAGGGGTGTAAATTGTCCGATTTTATTAAAACGTATAGTCAGCAATTCACAATGCTAGTCATATGTATGTACATATCTCAGCATTTCCCAAAATTCATCCCCCAAAATAGGTTACTGGACTCCGTTTACTTTTTGTGTCCCATCATATAAAGGGGAATGTCAATAAAAGGTATTTCTCGCCAGGCCAATATTATACGTGCAACTGCTAATAATATAAACGCACATTTCATTACAAAAATTCCATCCCCTAGCGCTGTTTTCAATTTAAACTAAAATGTATCCCCTACCTACACCCACCATCTCATTTATTTCGTGAAATTTATGTAATAATTTAAAATTATGCAATCGCACGCTTGCAAACCCTCAAACAGTCTGCGTGGTCAGCAATCTAGTTTTGGAAGCTACACCCCTAGCGCTATGAACTTGTGAATTCATTTAACAGCTAATTGTTAAAGTGTACACCAATAGCACACTGTAACCTGCTATAAATGATTTATTAATTAATTAATTATACTTTCGTGTGAATCATTAACGAGCATCACTCGTTGTCCATTCATTTAATTTATTTCGAATAAATTGATTGGGCTTTTAGAAAACAGGAAAAAATTTAGCCGACGGTATAGCATTTCAGTGTTTATAAATAAATCGGTGGATATTTTCATTCTCTGTGATCGATTGATGGCATTTTAATTAAATTGAGGAAATGAATTTAATTATTCATATTTTACCCAAAAAGTATATATACGCAATACGCATAGCTTGAAAGTGATAAATTGTTTACAAGGGACGGTTTATTTAAATCTGGCTCTAATTAGCCTTTGTTAAGAGGGAGTTGGGCAGCAATAAACAATGTTTTAATTTAAAAACAATGATGATGGATAGATTTTGCACTCTTTTGCGATACACAAACCTAATCCAATTAAAAAGCACACACACCTACCATATTGTTGGGGCTCATCCATCACCTGTTGCTGCAGAATGTAATGAAGATGTTTTGCTGTTGTGTGCAGAGAAATGCATACGAACTTGTTCTTATCCTGTTGATTGTGTTGTAGTTTGTAGACCAACTGACCAAAGAAAACACATGTCCTTTGGGTCGTTGTCTATACGGTGCATGCACATTCTCTTTGTGTGTTGGGGGTTTGCGGCTTTTTTTTTTTTTTTTTGTTATTTCACCTGCTTCCTTTTAATGGCACCTACTATGAAGAAGGGGAAATAAAGAAGATAGCGTTTTTCATCATGTGTAGAGCATGCAGCAAAAACCAAGAAATTCTGCGGAACATTAATTAAAAATGACGTCGTATCCACCACATGCGGTATCCACTTTAAATGCTAATTGCATTATGCTACGACAAAAACTCAAGGAAAACAATTTTCACACGTCATGTGTAGCTAGTACGTCGGAAGGATATAAAAAGGAACCTGTAGGTGATGCGTTTTAGATGTGAATTGCGTGTTGCAATTTATTGCTTGAGAAGGGGTTGGCTGTTTATTTTTTGGTTTAAAGGTGTAGGGGTGCCATTAAAATGGTGAATATGTAGAAGCAAAGGAAAATTATGTTCCGCTTTGTGAGATTGACTGTAGGTGAGGTTTGTGTGTTAAGTTGCTGCTACCAAGAAATACTTTCACTTGGAAGTTATGTACATGTCAGATCTAATTGGTTCGTCTAATTTGTTGGAAAACGAGTTATGTCTAAGATATAAAAAGCGGTTGTAGCTTTTATAGGGTGATGGCACCAGTAGTCGGCATTTTAACTGTTTTTTTTTTTGGGGTTTGTTTGGTCCTTAAATATCCATTCTTCAACTATTTAATTAAGTATTTGGTTCTTCTGAGTGTTTGAAGTCTATAGGATCGAAAATACTGGACTTATTAATTATAAGATCTACCTAATGCAAACTATTTACAAAACAAGTGAAGAGGGTATCTAGTCTAGTCAGCCCCCTCAACTCCAGTAGTCGGCCATGCAAGTATCCAGTAGTCAGCCCCAATTTAATTTACACATTTTCATAAAAAGGGTGGCCTGACAACTGGAGAACGTTTAAGGGAACTGTGTCTTTTATAATCAGCCCCCATTTCTCTAGTAAATTTAGTGGGGGTCTGATGACTGAAAACCAAAGAAAATTTATCGAAATTTTGGCGAGAATCAACAATCAAGACAGATTTTTTTTTGTTTTTATAATTTTACTCGCGCTCAAGCGGTTATGAATACCCTTATAATGTGGGGCACAGCGCGGCATTCAAGTTTTTAGGAAGAGAAAGAGGGATAGGAAAGAGTTTGTGGAGCAGTGGATATTCTCCACGAGTGGCGTCCTAATAGCTAGGGGAGAATTGTTGATATTTGTGTTCGCTTATAATTCACTTAAACTTATTCGCAATTTTTATTTGTGAAAAATGTTTCGTGGTACTGGCTCGGATTTGAACACGTAACCTCCCACTCAACAAGCGAACACTCTATCACTGCGCCACGGCCACTTTTGCATACTCAGTTATTGAAAAAAAAAAAAAAATTAACGTAGTCGTCAGTCGTCAGTAGTCAACCGGAGGGAGATAATCATAAAAATCATGTCTCATAAGGTCGGCCCCTCTCTTAGTTATTTAACAAAACATATTTTTAGCATTTAAGGTTAAGAAATAAGTAAAATAAACTGCCAATAACATAACAATAATCACAAAATGCAAATACCTTAAATGGGTTAGCATTTGTATCACTTTTCCAAAACCACTTCCCCTATTTGTTTTTTTGGTATCCCACTCGTGTTCTGCGTTTATAAAAACTGTACTCAAGTATATATTTTTTACGCGCGACGCAGCACCAGGATCGTTGTAAGCCTTTTGAACGCAGATAGAAGAAACGTAAGCCAAGGGAATAAAAATGTTCGCTTGAAAGAAAGACCAAAGGATTAACTATTGCGCTGTACTTTGTATTCCAGAGGCTGACTACTGGAGAGGGCTGAACTTAAAATGCCATCACCCTATAAAATATAGGTACCGTGTTAAAGAAAAAAACCTAAATAAAAAGTAGGTTCAAAATGACCTGCCACCATAACTTCAAATCTGCATCATCTTATAAATTGATGGGTTTGTAAACGGATAGTGGAAACCTACAAGCAAGGTGATAATTTTGCAAACATCCAGAACTAGTAACGATGTTAAGAGGTCGTAAAATTGTACCAAAGACTAGTAGCTCATAAAATCGTCTGCGAATTGGTCATAAGAAATTATTCTGATGTCTAAAAGTTTGCTGCCTCATTCAAATGTTTACATTTGCAAACAGAAACCAGCAATTGCTTTCTCCACGTTTCCTCGTCACGGATACACCCGAGGTACTTACTCATATTACATTGGCTAACTTCAGGTCTGGTCTAAATCCCTGATGCAAAAAGGAAACCGTCAATTATTCTGATTTTGCAAAACTGGAATAGGTCAAATAGATTTGCATTATTTAAATCGTTCAGTTCAGTTTCTTCTCACGCCAATAGCAATAGTACCTGCGAATAAAGTCCAATTTAATCGGAAAATTTGTTGCCCACCAAAACTTACTCTCAAAGTCGCCTGTCTCATCATTTGTAGATGTTCGCTGCTTCAGAAACATGATCACTAATGATATATTGTACAACGATACTTCCATTCCATGCTATTAATAAAAAAATTATAGCGTCCAATTAGGCTAATGGTAAAAGTGAAACCGTAATATTATGCCCGGCCAACAGCAATTCACTGGTAACGTCTACCGCCTCTCATCGCAGCATTACATAACGAATTGCGATCAAAACGCGCGCCTCAAGCTACTCACTACTGTAAGGAAATGGGGAGAAAAAAAAATTAAAGAGCGAAAAAAAAAACTTGTTACACTGCCAAGAATCTCGTTTGTGGTTCCCATTCCCAGTTTGGTTCGTTTACACCGCGACTTGAATTCAAGTCACCCGACTTAAGGAGTTCATTCAACTTATCCCCGGCGACTTACATCAGGCCAGTCGCACAGACTGTTAGTAAGCTTCTGCAACATCCACCAAAGAGATGCATCACTGCGCCAGTGAAAGGCTTTCTTTATCCGGTTACGACATATATACTGGCGTAAAATGTCGTCATGTTTTTATGACCCTGACTTTGAATTTTCCCGCTGGCAGTTGCAGTATTGCAAAACAACTGCCACCAAACTAAACAGAAAAGCGTGTTTAGCTTAATAGAATTTTACATAATTCATGTACAAAGATACAGCATTTCGTTGGGATCTATGAAACCAGTTTTTTTTTTTTTTTTTTTCATTTTTTCTTTTGTTGCGCCACTTTATCTGAGTGAGGCCTATTCAGGAGATGTATATGAAGCTTTTGTGTACCTACACGTACATCATAATGAATGGCGCTTAGAGGTTTTCAGGTTTTAATCTTCGTGGGCGCATCAAACTTAGTTGTGCGTCAAGTGGGATTAGGATTAGGAAGCTAACGTGACCTATAATTGTTTATTTGAACGACTTTCACTTGGTTCCGTTGGAGCTATAGTTGGACATTGGTAGCATTATTTTCTTTTCATTTCGATGCGAACAATGGCACTCCTCCAGAGTCAATTGAAGTTTGGGATTTACTTCCTCGACTGCTAAGCAGGTTTTCCTGCTTTGTGTTTGTACCTATACTTGATGGGTACTTAGAGTTTTCAGTCTCTCTTCGATCGGTGAGTGTATTTACTGTGAGAATTGTATCTTTCGGATGGAACTTCTTGTTGGCTTTAGGTATTTGCTTTTTCTTAGCATTGGTGTGTATGTGTGTGCGTCGGTACAATCGCAGTGACCACAACTTCCCGAGGAGAACGGAAAAATCGATAAAGGTAAGTATCGTGAGTAACGGCGATTACAGTTAAGGCAAGCATTGTTCATTAACATTGACTTTATGTGCTGGAAATATTATGTGGAGTTGATTTGAAAAACGTACACACAGGGCATCTTCTGATGACTTAACGATGACAGTTTAATGAGCATGTGCGGGCAAACGGGTACGATCTACGATGTCGTTAATTTATCATATTGTCTGGTATGTAAACTTTTTCTTCTCTGGCTGGAATGATTTTAAAATATCATTTCTTATTGGTTTTTCTTAGGCAGATTTTCCTTTCTTAGATTTTGTGGAATACCAATCTTCGCTATTGAGTCTTTAGGTCCCGATGCACAACTTTGGGCGTTCCAAATTCTTAAAAAAGGATATGCGGTTCGAATTTTAAAGTCCATATGTGCGGTTTTGCTTCAGAGATGGCTTAAGCCACGTGGGTAGGACTTTCACTATGATTACGTGCGAATCACAAGAAAACATATGAAAATAATACAATTAATTTGGCCAGGCTACTGACCCGGTCTATACTATCTGCCAAAATGCTCGTAGAATTAACCCAATGCCTTTGGCCTATTCCATTCTACAACATTTGTGTTTTGAGTTTTTAACTAAATTAACAAGAATTCAAAAACACATCTTAACAAACCAACTATGTGCCCTGGGACCTATAACACAATACAAAAAGTGCTTGTTAAACAAGTGAAATCAACAACTGTTGAAAACAACTTACCAGTCTTGTTAGTACGTGTTACACAAATTTTCAACAGTCGTCAAATTTCACTTGTTTAACAAGCACTTGTTGTATTGTGTTATAGGCCCCAGATAATTATTATTTTAATTTGCGTGTCTTTCCTTTAGTTGAAAATGGGTTATCAGTGGCGTAGCAAGGGGGGGGGGGCAAGGGGCACAGGCCCCGGCCAGTACTTTGCACAGGGCGGCAACTTGGACGCACGAAACTTTCTCGTTCATAATTGGTATTTAGGTAAAAATTTCAGAAGCAACCGTACACTTTTAGGTTTTTCATTCGATATGGCAGTAGGTAGTAGGTATAGGTATAGGTTCGTATATCAAAAAATAACAGTGTGAGTTTTTATAAGTTTTAGATCTCAATAACAGGCGATTTTAGCAAGTTCCGGTTTTAGAGCTATTAGCGCCTACTGTACTATTTTATAAGCTCTTACAGTTTACAAGATTTTTGAGTATGAGGACAAGCGTATAGGAGTTTCTGTTTTTTTACCTGTTTTTTTTTTTTTTTTTTTTATTGCAAGTAGTGTTCGTGATAGATCCCATAGACATACTATGTACGAGTATAAGTAAGAATTCAGAGATTTGTTTTTCAATTTGCATTAGAAGTTATAAACTGAATATTCTGATGGACGTGCGTGGGGGTGTAAATGAAGTGGGATTTTCTGATTGTGTAACGCTCCAAGTGGCTGGAATTATTTTAAGGTGCATATTGAAAATGGTTAAAAAAAAGAAGAAGTGGGAAATATTTGCAAAAAAATAAGTTTTGCCTTGCTGCTATTGTATTTTTAATGGAAGTGCGGAGTCAGCTTTGGGTAGTCATTTTGAGAAATAATTAAAAAAAATTATTTATTCTAATTTTTCATGAAATATTTTATTTAGAATGCGTACTTATATTATCTTTATGTATTTGGTCAAAATCGTTAACGAAGTTTTTGTAAAATTACGCAGACAAAACCGTACCAAATTTTGCAATGTTTAGTTTAAGAAATGCTATTGCCTGACTATTTAGCTGAAGACTTATTACCTATACGTACGGTGACCATTCATCCTTTATTTAAAAGGACAGTCCTTTCTTTCTTACCGCTGTCCTATATTATTTTCTTTTTAATAAAGGGCGGATTTTGTCCTTTATTTTTGAAACTGTCCTTTAAAACACCGTCTAAAAATTATTTGCATTTAGTGTACTTAAAAATGTTATGTATAACTCTTGTAGCAGTAACAAATCACAAATGAATGTATATATGCTGCTGTTAAAGCTATTTTTATAAATAAATGTAGTTTCGGAAAACTCTAAAAGAAGAAAACTCGATTATAAAAAGCAATCCAGATCACAACAAAGAGTGACCCTGAAGTTGTTTCGGAAGTTATGTCGCGAAGACATTTGTCTGTTAGGCGTATTCTAAGTTTCTATTTCGCTTTTCTAAATTATTGTAGGATTGTTTGTATTATAATCACTAGTATGCTTCACTAATTAAAATTAATACTTTCGACACTTTTACGTACCTACGGGAAAGTGCCGCATCTATATACAATAATGTAATGACATAATTAATTTAATTCTCCATAGATGCAACAATTAACACACAATACCCGAACAAAAGAAACAGATTTAAATTGCGTATACTGGCTGGATAATAAATTCAAGGAAACACTTACTTGTACGACTATACATGGATCATTCCCTGTGAAGTGTCGCATCTTATGCACAAAAAGAACGACACAACAACCCTGCCAGAATTTACTTCCCCCCTCTTATTTCGAGTGTATAATATTTTTTACAATGCTTACATTGCAACACTCCATTCTCCATGCCGAGTCACAAATCTTTGAAGTCCTAGATTTTCCCTGGAAATGCCAAGGTAACAAAACAGTCTCCCCCAATGTATAATTTGTTTTTTTTGTTCATATAAACCGCTCTTTAAAGGGGTCCATTTAGACGCACGCTATTTAACTCGACGCGCCTTCCCAGTGTATTTTTGTCTTTATATATATACACTTCTATCATAGTATATGTGGGAGTTCTTCTTTTATTTTAAGCGGAAAAAAAAACTTTTCTCCCATCTGCAATTAGCTTAAAAGTGCTTAGCGTTGTTTCACACAGAAAAGTGAAAGAGGAAAATAAAAAGTGACCCAATTTGAACAAATGAGCGGATAATGATAATACGCTTAAGTTCTGAATCCGAGGCAAAACTAACCCTTTTTGGACCTAACCATTGCCCACCTACATAAATTCACAAGTAAATGTTAAGGTTCTAATTATGTATTCATAATTTGCCTTTTCTTTCTCGTTCGTTTTTCTTTTCGTTTTTTGTTTGTTTCGTTTTACGTTGTTTTCGTTTCTGCATTTAATTATACATTTTGAATGGAAAAGAACTTTTTTGCTTGCATGGGAAACGCAAAAGAGTTTCATCATCCTGGGAAAATAGAGAAACATTTACGTTGGAAACTTGAATACATTTGGTACTTTAGCTACTTGGAAAAAGACTAATTGCAGTTTTGCTTTCAATTGACTGTGCAGCAACTCTTGCTGGCATGTGTCACGATATTATTATTCTAAACAATCGAGAGAAGAAATCATTTGGCATGCATGTTCTTTTGAGTGCACTTATAGAAGAACTGAATTTGCTCCCGAAGTTGTTTGTATTCATGTAAAGGAAAAGTTGGACAATTGCCTGTTAGAGGCAAATAAAAATGTTCTCAGGTGTGAGTGCTCTTGGCTTGAAGAGCGAAAAAGGTGTACTACACCTTTTATTTAAAATTAAATGGGTCGATAATAGTTTTTAATTATTGACACCCGGCAACCAACAAACTGAAGAATTTCCATAGAATTGATCTTACATTTATCTTTAACTAGCTGACCCGGCGAACTTTGTTTCGCCCATATTCGTTAATGTAATGCAAATAATAAAAACAAGTTGTACATAACGGGTGATTTTTTAAGAGGTTTAGAACTTTTTAAAAAAAAAAAACACAAAAAATTCGAAAAAATGAATGAAATATTTATTTGAATCGATAGTTTGAACCTTGCAATTTAATGTTTAAAGATAATTTCATGCAAATGTTGACCGCGGCTGCGTCTCAGGTAGTCCATCCGCTGAGTCCAATTTTGGCATACTCTTTCACACATATCGGCCGGTATCTCACGAATGAATGCATGGATGTTGGCTTCCAGTGCGTCAATCGAAGCGGGCTTGTCCCTATACACATTAGCCTTGACATACCCCCACAAAAAATAATCTAATGGTGTCAAATCGCACGATCTTGGCGGCCAATTGACCGGCCCGAAACGTGAAATTAACTGTTCACCAAACTCGCCTCGCAATTGCGCCATTGTTTCGCGTGCTGTGTGGCATGTGGCACCGTCTTGTTGAAACCACATATCATGCAAGTCAAGTACTTCCATTTCGGGCAAAAAAAAGTTTGTTATCATCGCTCGGTAGCGTTCACCATTGACAGTAACGCTGCGATTCGCATTATCTTTGAAGAAATATGGCCCAATAATGCCGCCGGCCCATAAACCGCACCAAACAGTGGCTTTTTCGGGATGCATTGGTAGCTGTTGCAATGCTTCTGGCTGATCTTCACTCCAAATGCGGCAATTTTGCTTATTTACGTACCCATTCAACCAAAAATGAGCCTCATCGCTGAACACAATTTTTCGATAAAAAAGCGGATCCTCGGCCAGCTTTCCAAGAGCCCATTCACCAAAAATTCGGCGTTGTGGTAAGTCGCCTGGCTTTAGTTCTTGCACAAGCTGTATCTTAAAAGGCTTTGCGCACAAATCCTTCCGCAAAATTTTCCACGTAGTGCTGTAACAAAGGCCTAACTGCTGGGAACGGCGCCGAATCGACATTTCGCGGTCTTCTGTCACACTAGCTGATACGGCCGCAATATTTTCTTCACTACGCACAGTACGTAAACGTGTTGGTGGTTTAATGTCCAACAAAGTAAATTTGGTGCGAAATTTGGTCACAATCTTCCGAATAGACTGCTCAGAAGGTCGAGAATGCCGATCATAAAATGGAAGCAGCGCGCGATGAACATTTCGAACCGAGCACGAATTTTGATAGTAAAATTCAATAATTTGCAAGCGTTGTTCATTTGTAAGACGATCCATGGTTAAATTGCAAACCAAACTGAAGCTGTTTGACAGTGACACAAGGTACTAAACACACGTCAGCTGTCAAAACCAGTGTTGCCAAAACCAAACCAGCTAAAAAATCACCCTTTATAAACCTTCCTCTTCAATCACTCTATCTATTAAAAAAAACGCATCAAAATCCATTGCGTAGTTTTAAAGATTTAAGCATACATAAGGATATAGGGACAGAGAAAGCGACTTTGTTTTATGTTATGTAGTAATTTATATCTTAAGCCCCGGTAGCAGAAAGTATAAAGTAAATGAAACTTTTCGTCGACCGAAACAATTCTGAGCACAAGTACGGCAACTTTGGCGCCAAAAATGAATAACGGTTTTGAGTAGAGGGGCCAAATACAAGCATTTGTTACTATGGGAGGGGGGGTCTATACCGCTCCGCTTGGGCGGGAGGGGTAATTATGAATGACAATTCGTTGGCTACAGTAGAAGCTGCAGTGTTCTCTTTTATAAATTGACACTTGAAAGTTCGTATTGACAAATGCCAATACTTTTTTTAGTAAATTCTTAGAATATTCGATTTGGAGGAGTGGAGAAGTTTTTCAAACTAAAAAACTATGGGAACGGCACAAGCAAACACTATACGTAATTTTTATTACCTACTTAAAACCTGAATACACAAAAGTCAGTTCTATTTGACAGAATTTAGAAAAAAAATAAACAACAAAAGTTCTCTCATAACAGTTGGAAAAATCGTAATAAACTGTGTTATTCGGACTGATTATGAAATGCTTAGAACATTATATGCACTGGAAAATCTTTTTGGCGGCGGCGGCCGGCGGGACGTTGGTGATTCGTAAATTCCAATAAATAGTCAACTAATTAAATACATTTGCTTTTAAAATTGTAATGATTTGCAAAAAAATTTAGGAATAGGTACGTCTTTTAAAGTTTTTACTCAAAGCTTCGTTATTTAGCAGTCGCAGTAGCTTAGTGGTTAGTGTGTTTGACTGCTATGCGGGGGTCCCAGGTTCGAATCCCGCAAAACCCAATTCCGACTTAGGGTTTTTTTCCGCTGCGCTACCTCTCGCGAACGTCTGACAAACATCCGAGAGTATAAATGTCTTGAAAGAGCTTCTCAATTAGCCGTTTGGAGTCGGCATAAAATTGTAGATCCCTTCCATTCGTTCCAAAAATGAGAACTCACACAAAACTAATGGTTGTGAGAAGCTAGGCCTAGGGTCTCTCCGGACCTGTTGCGCCAACTATTTATTTATTTTTCGTTATTTAGTAAGACATTCCTTTTTAGAATCGTTTCACTTAGCTATCATCAGCACTAAATTTGTTTTAGTTTTCATGGTAATATGGCCATTAATCACGGTTGTGAAAGGCCGTGCAGCCAATAAGCTCTTGGCACCAATATTTGGGTGGGAAAACAAAAGAAACGCTGTGAATCGCTGATTATGACACCCAAACCGAGTGCGTTATTCTTTCAATTGAATAGATCTACGTAAACAATGAAATGAAATATTATAAGCACATTTTTTTAGGGTTTATGCTAGATGTATGATAATAATACAAGTTGACCTGACAGACCTTGTCCTTTACAAATTAAAATTTTTTTTTTTGGTTTTTTGAGTGTGCAACGAAATAAATTGTTGATCACTATAAAGCAGATTGGCACATCAAAACTTACTGTACTTCGCTAAAATTCGGATTTCGTGTTCGATTCGGCAGCTGAAATCTCAAATCTCAGATCAAAATCTTAAAAGTTAAATCGGAAACGACAGAAGTCTATTTGTTATAAATGTGTAGGTATTTATGGGCAAATGCAATTTAATAAATATTAATGCGGTGTTAAAAAATGTTGGGGTTTAAAACAAATAATGTGCATAATTATTTCTTTCGTTTTTTTGTCTTATTTTTTTAATTTATTACTGTTATACTTCTAAATGTTATTTTTCATGAAGCGACATCATCACTATTTTTACTTTAAAATAAAAGTGTCACTACTTATTTTGAAATATAACTTTGTTAGATTAAGTTCATACCTATGTAACAGTTGTTGAATTAAAAATATGAATAAAATTGAATTTGAATTGAATTGAAAAGTAAGTTAGCGTAATCAATTGATAAATTTTACGCAGCGTTTATTAATACTGAGTAATAGTTTTTGAGAGCGAGTTAATTTTCTGTTGCTTCCTAAAATAAAAATTGATGCAATATGCATTGCACCAGTCGCCGTAAAAGGTGGCATGCCCTCAGAACAGAGCAGCAGATAAACTTGTTAGGATTAAAATGGCGTCAAGATCTTTCATGATCGGAAAAAGTTTTTCGTACAGAAAAGTGTATAAGTTCTTATTTTAGCAAATTTATATATATTATGCTAAATATTTTTTGATGAACTTACTTTGTAATTCATAAGCAACATTTTAAGACCAAGATTGAGTTCAACCATAAAGTTTAAGTGGTCAAAAAAAGCAAGAAAACATTTTAACGGTTTCATTTTACGTATGGCTATAACTGGGGCCTTACAGTGTTACTGTCAAGTTGTTTTATGACTGCCGCCGATCGATATTTCGCAATTAACGAAACACTTAATTAATCTTAGCCATAAATATCTATACGAAAAAAAAATCCCCAAATTTTAAGTGAATGCATATGGATTTGTATTTCTAATGTCTAAAAGTGCAGTACTACAATCTATCCATCGATTAACTGAATGGATTCGTTGGCAATTAACACAGAAGTGCACCCGCGTCCAGAACCACTATTCAGTGCATACTTAAAAAGCATTTATCATCTCCACAACGTATCTAATAACATTCATGTAGACACTCATAATTGACATATAGTTATGTAAAAATTTATTAAATGGTCATCGACCATATCAGCTATAACAGACTTTGATCAGCATATAGTAGTAAAAAATCTATGCCAATGAATAGGTTATTAGGCGGGCTTCAACAAACGCGTATGTCATTCAAAAAAAAAAAAATTATCTCATATTAACTCCAACCTGACTAATGAAAGATAATGCATTTCTGTTTATACAGGGTGTCCGCCGGGAAAGTATACTACTTTGTTTGTTTGTAATTTTTGATTAAATGAAAGAGAATGGATCTTATATTGATAAATGTTTTATTTAATGTTGGTAATTATGTATGGAATACAATATCAGGTAAATGTCCGCCTCTGTTAGTCTCACAAATGCGAGCCCTTTTGAGCACATTTTTCATTACATTCTCACACATTTCACGCGGTATTTCATTAATTTCATCACGAATATTTTGTTTCAGTTGCTCAAGCGTTTCTGGTTTGTTTGCATAAACCTGCCTTTTCAGATATCCCCACAAAAATAAGTCCGGAGCAGTCAAATCAGGCGACCGTGGAGGCCAATCAACATCACCATTTCTTGAAATAACTTGTTGTGGAAAGAGGTCTCGCAGTAATTCCATTGTAATCCTGGCTGTATGCGATGTGGCACCGTCTTGTTGTTGTGGCGTTAAATTGTCGCCAAAGTTGTTCTTTGAAGACCAAGCTCCTGAGCACGGCGTCGAATTGAGGTTGATGGATTGTTTTGAACACTTCCTTGAGCAGCAGTAATGTTTTCAGCCGATCTTGCAGAACGTTGTGGTCCATGCTTGGGTCTATCACCTATAGACCCTCTTTCTTCGAAATCATTCACTACACGATAAATATAGTGCGTTTTGTTGGCACGTTGTTTCTCCCAAAAATTTCACGTACCTAATTTACTCATCGTCACAGTAATCGATGATTGATTTGGATAAAATGTTTTAGAATATTTTTCAAAAATAAATTTGCCACGTGTCTTCTTCACGACTGCCAAATATGAACTGTCAAGACTAATGTTTACCAAAATAGCGGCTTCGCTTTGTTTAAATTAGCATTTTTTTTTATTTTTCCATCCTAATCAGTTTTGGTAACGTGATCTTGAATAATCTGAAAAAGGTTACCCAAGACCAGGTACTGTCCACAATAGGACTTATATTTCCATGTGTGCATGGGTTTGAATAGCTTTAAATTTTAGTGTATTGCAACATTTTGAAATATTTTGTCCACCTACTTGTCGAATGCGTGGTCTGCCGACTTTAAATATTAAATTAAGAAATTGAAGAGTGACCATGCTGCAATGTCAATCACCACTGCAGTGACCATCCAATTTATTATTCACATTCTGATGGAGCTTGTACTGAGGAGAAGAGCCAGAGAAAAATCACTTGCATCGTGAGGAGATTAATGGTTCGGAATGAACTAAACGAAGTAGCGCCACAACATCAGTGCGTTGCGTTGTGATAAACGACGAACAAATTTGCCTTTTTCGTTCGCTGCGGTCGGTGTCGGTAATGCTGCTACCATTATAGGTATATCGTGTATGGGTTGGTTTTCTGATTGTGGGTTGTGTTCGATGGGATTTTTTCCCAAGATTAAATCCCTTTAATCTGCGTAATTGTTTTGAAATTAAAGTGAACTTAAAATGTGTGTCCTTATAAGATCGAAATAAAATAGCGCTTAAAATGGTATTAAATTAATCATCAGATTATATGTCTGTGTATGGCTCTCTGTTTTGCAGATAAAGATATAAGGGGCATTTTCGGCACATTAGGAAAAGGTTATCCACACAAATTGTGATGGTAGTTCGGGAAACGATGTTTAGAGGTTGATCGGGCGAGTTACGTATTCGTTCGCAATGGAAGGTAGGCCTGTTTAGATCGCCCCGTCTCAAAAGCTTAAAAATGTCTTTATGTCTCTTTGGTAGTGCGCTAATGCGCTATTACGTGAATGGCAGATTTTGTAACAGTTCTGTTGTCAAATTTGTGCTGCGGTTTATTTTCATCGTAATTGAGGTTACTGAGGTGAGGCACTTAAAATTGAAAGTGGTGCTAAAAAGTTACGTCATCAACCATTGCAATCAAATCAGTTTCGAAGTGACAGTTACCTACTAAAAGAAACGAAATTTAATTCAAGTCAAGGCACCGTGCGGTTTTCGTTTATCAGGTGACGGTGAGGGTGTGTACTTTTGTGGATTTTTTTTTTTTTTTTTTTTTAACTGGCAACACTTCTACCAGAGACAAACAATAATGTCGTTTGCGTTTCCCTTTGGGTTTTTCAGATTTTGCTCTCAGATTTCAGTCCAATGTAACATAAAATGAGATTTTTCTTTCTTTTGCATTTGTGGTGGTGGTGCAGTGCTTTAAAAGTCAACTGTTCTTAAATTGTATTTTGTGTTGTTAAAAATCTATTCAATTTGGCTCTGCGAAATAAGGCCCCAATGAAATAAGGCCCTAATATAAAAATGAAATAAGTCCCCAAAAAATTATACAGGAAACAACAACAACGATTTTTAATAAAATTTGAGGTGTTTATTCCTTTTTTAGGACCTTATTTCCTGATGAAAATTGGGGTCTTATTTCATTATGAAAGAATACCCCAAAAGAAGAAAAGAAGAAAGTCCCCAAAACTAATTTTTATTATTAATTGTTACCCTTCCGACATGGAATACGTATGGGAGAGTATGCGGTCGCCCTGCAACCCCCCTGCTTGGGTTTACTGTACGGGGTGGGTGCGAGGTTGAGTATATACAAAGTTCCTTTAATCTAAATTAGTTTATCCAATATCAACAATATTAAATAAAAAGTAGTTTTCGTTATTTTTAATTTCATTTTAAAATAAACCCAAAATTTGGGGCCTTATTTAATTTTTTTTTTTTTTTCCTTATTTAGTCGCAGTGGGTCCCTATTTCATATTTGAAATTGTGGTTTTATTTCATTATGAAATAACAACCCAAATTTCGGGCCTTATTATTTCATTTATTATTTATTTATTTACTACATATTTATTTCATTGGGGCAATTTAGTAAATATCCATTGTTCTGGCCAAATGTATTTTTTTTTTTTCTATTTTTCACAGACTTGTCGTCTCTAAAAACGTAAAATAATGCACCTTAAGTTTTAGTGTTAGTGTAAGTAGGTGTGAGTCTCGCTCAGAAATCGAGATTCGCAAAATTACTCTGACTCGCTCAAAAAGCTTTTTCTGTCCCAATGGAAAACGACAAAAGACATCCGTTTGACAAAAGTCGCAATCCCACCCTGTGGAGAAACAAAACATGTACAGTCTTCACATACAAAACGAGGCAAATAAAAAACACCAAGACAATGAGATAAAAAACAAAACAACTAAAGTACATAATTTCCCTAAAACCCATTAAAATGCCAATTCTTGTTAGAACAGAGGTCCAATTCGATCCATGTCCAGCCCATAACAATTACAATACACTTAATTCGGGACATCCCGAGCCCGGCTGGCTCCACAATAATACCCAAATAGCTATCGAAGGAAGCATCCTCCTCGACATCCATATCTGATTGTCTGTGGCTGTCGTTCGTTTTGTATGTCCAGTAGACACCCGCAATCGAACGAACCGTAAGTACATACATATATAGGCACGAAAATTCCATTGAACCAGAAACAAGTGTAGTAATGCTTGAGTAAAAATCAATTATATACATATACATACATGTTATATACATTTTGTATGTCGGACCAGGCGTTTTATTGTGCTTAACAACCATCCGACACCCGCACCCGCTCTGCGGACTTCGGACCGACTTTTCCCCAAAATTCCAACTTGTGTGTACCATCGCCAGTACCACCCCTCCCAGCACCCAATCATGGTCTCACTCGACCAAAACAAAATTCAACTTGAATTAGGCCTTAATGGAATATTTGATTTCGAAGAATTGATACCGACAAAAACCGAGCAAGTCAGATATAGGGAGAGCGACAGAGAGAGAGTCCAAAGAAGATTCAATACAACACTGATGGTATAGTAACTCGAAAAGGGCTTCTTTTAAGTCGTTAAGACTAACAGCAAAAGCAACCCACTCAAGTAAGCAAAAATGAAAACCATGCGAAAAAAAAAAGACGAGGAGAATATCAGCTTTTCCTGTCATAGTGGCAAAGGACACTTATAAGCTGGAAAGGATAAAGCATGGAGAAAGAAGGCGGCAAGTATAAACGAACGAATCGGGGTCAGTTCGGTTAATTAATTCAGGTCACATCTGTTGGGTAAACTTCTATTACGCCTCGGTCTATATGGACACGGGGCGAATACTGAACATTTTTGTTCCTTGTTAAATTTGTTTACGCTGCTCTGCCGAAAAAATATACCAAATACCAAAATGAATGTGGTCTTGGTTGATAGGCAAATATTGAATTGGGCAGAACTTTTTATTGGAGGTATAGCAGATGGGCTTTAAGCAAAGCGACCTCTCTAATGCTGTTGCTTCCAATATCTTGGAGAACCGAGTGTTACTTTTCGGAAAATATGTATTGTAGTTGTAGCAATAAAATAATGCAAGGCCATTCCAAAAATAATAATTTTTTTCTGCGAACTCTGAAAATATCGTTCCATATCGTTTTTTCACTAAACAGTTTTAGTGGTACTTATTTTGACAGCCTCGGGGTACTACGAAGTTGCCCACGGATTAGTTCAACGCTGTCCCATTCCTGGAGATAATTTCTAACCTTTAGAACTCTAAAAGGGGGCTGGCGATTATCTTCAAAAAGGCCTAAATACTTTTTAAATATTTTTAAAGTTACAAACCAATTCAGTTGGCGACTTTTTCAAAATTATGAAAAGTCTAATGCCCACTCCACACTGCAGAAGAATAGACTTAAGGGTTCTCTCCTGATCACTTCAGGCAAACGGTCAAGCTTCTTGCAGGAGCTACGTCAATGCCTTTCATGGGAGTGGAACTTTTGCGCGGTGCGGTTTGTCTCCCCTCCTTTTCATTGCACTAGCGCAAGTACTAAAAAAGCATCTTTTATTACTAGTATGATGGAGAGTACTACGTACTATTTAATTGTAAGTACATCCGACCAAACAAAACTGCCCATACAAATACAAGTATGCTTACCTTGAGGGTGGCCCCTTAAGAAGTGTCGAAATAATTCTTATTCTCTATCAACATGTATGTTCTGCGCAAAAAAGACACGCATAAAACAGTTTACCCCGTAAAAAGAGGGCTGTTCTGTTTGTCACAAAGTAGGCCTTTCGTATATAAACCCTGAAGACATAGGGAAATTGTGCTCAAGATGACATACTTGTTATTGAAAAACCATAGGGATGAAAACAAAGTAAGTTCAATTAATTCATTTGTTGGTAACAAAAACTACCTTTAAATTAATAGTGTAAAACACTAAATAGTATTGTTAAAAATATTTTTAAATTAAGTCCAACAGCAAGTTCAAGATGGCATAGTTAGGTGTAGCCAAATTTATTTATTTTCTAGCCTTGGCCAAACGTCTTTTGACTAGTACCTGCCTCCTAGAGTTTATTATTCGGCATACTCCAATGAAAAGTTACATAAATTAAAATAAATTACTACCTCTTGGGTAAGATAACATAGCGTGTGATCTTGGACGGTCGGGTATCATTTCATCTTGCCCGATATGAGTAAAAATGTTATGCAGATTGTAGGCACCAACACATTCTTATGATGTAAAAATGTCGCATAGTAATTACTAAATATAAAAATATCTCTACCCACAAAACACTTCAGACACAACACAACACAACACTCACCTTGTCAGACATGTAAAATGTTTACATTTAATACGTTTGTCTGGCTTCGGGAATCGGGTATTTGACGTAACGTAATTGTTTTTTCATTAAAAATAGTGTTTTAAGAAATAAGTTGGGCCTTTAAACGTACAGGCTCGTGCCCGAAAAATTAAAACCACTATTTTACGCAACCAAACTTTGACATTTAGTTAGGGACGCCATATGTCTCCCTTTAGGGCGGACAGTCCCCTTTTTTCATAAAAAAAAAATCCGTTCGTCCCCCCTAGTACAAACCAAAATTCAATAAAATAAAACATTCAATTCAAATTTTGAAAATACTTTTTTATATTTTTAACAACATTCTCTGTGAACACATCCATTTGAAGTGCAAGAAAACTTTCAAAGATGAATGAATCCACTCACGAACTACATTTTACTTCACATTCACATGCTAAAGATGTTCTCGTGTACGTTTTTGTTTTGTACTGTAATCTTTCTCTCTTTCAGTTTTTGTATCGAAACCAAAATTTACTTTGGTAAAATGACCATCAAAAAAAGAGGGTTCATATACCCAGTGTTGGGAACAAAACATATGTACCTATCTAATGAAACTTATTTTTATTTCACATTTTTTTGACTCTGGTATTCAAAAATAAAAAAGGAATGTTTGTCCCCCTTTTTGAACACTTGACACTTGTCACACGGATTCAAAAGTGACGTATCACCCACCGATAGGGAAACAAAATGGCGAATTTGAAAAGAAATTGAGGATTATTGCGAGAAACTGATTAATACAGCGACATCAACAGCAACTTTGACAACTTTTTAGAACCACTGTATTTTAATTACTTTGAACACATTAGCACAGCAACATCGACAGCGACATCAACGTTAGAGCTAATCCTAAATTCGCTGATGCTGTTGCTGTCAAAGTCGCTGTGTGAATCTGTTTCTCGCATATGAGTTGGAGTTCTCAGCATTTTTGTGTCTCGAGTCTGGTTGACTAGCAGCCGAATTACTTTGGGCGTTTATAACATCGTAAAACCACATTTCCAGACGTGTCTGGTAGAACTGTGGCGCTTATGGTTAACGAGTAATTGCAAGTACATCATCTTAAGCATAATGCCCCCACCTATTGAGTTCTCCCAAATATTGTGTTTAATTTATTAAAATCCGCCTTCAGAATAAAATAGGTACAATAGATACCACAATGAAAGATGATATAGCCATACTAATTCGCCTCAATCTCAGCCAAATAAATGAAAAATATTAAAATTCTAAAAGCAAAACCATACGGGCACCGACAAAGTGGCAACGTATCCGCATTCCAATTCATTTAGCTTAAAACGTATTTCCAATTACCAAAGAGCTCCGTCTATTGCTTCATTAGTTCTAAATTGCATCTGGGTCTGGGTCTGTGCGGTTAATCCAATTTAAGGATACAAACGACAACCAGACCAGCCCGCACAAGCAATTCGACCCCATCAGCACGAAACTCATTCCATGTTACATTTTAATTTCTTTCTATACAAATCGAAATTGGAACTCGAAGGAGGAGAATCCACTAAGATTCTATATATATATGCTACAAGCCACTAACTTCAGGTAGACAATTGCCCCTAATCTGGCAGAGAAATATATATAGATGGAAGCAAACGTGGTTGCCACTCACCTGATTAACACCTTTCTGCTGCACACGTCCCAGTTTGCTCAGATGATCTTGATCCCTGCTAATGATGTCTGCTTGACGGCGAGGGAAGTGTGTTATGCGGTATCTGGAGTATGGTCTAGATTCTTGGTGATTTCTTCTCGATGTAATACTCTTAATCCAATTTCACCCTTTTTTATTGTTCTCTACAGGCTCTGACGAAATGATATTTAGAGAGATGCTATGTCTTTGAGAATAGCAGTAATGAAAGATTTTCTTCCACTACCCTGTACGCGGTCTTTTAGAACTATTTTATTATTTTTGCCGTACTAGATGCAATGTAAACGAACCACGATTTATTTCCGAATTAGCTGTAATGAGCGTGAGATCGTGGTTACATACTTAGGTATTTCTTGTGTTTTTTATGTTAACTGCAAAGCATTCAATATTTTGTTGAACACGAACTATTTCTGAAATGAGATTTAAAATAAAAAAAGTCTGTAATAAAATTCATTGTTTATGTATGTTTTTATTTCTTATATACACTCCGTTCCAACTGAATAGGTACAATCTTTATGTGGATCATTATTTCCACACAATGTACACGAATCTATCATTTGATGATGCTAACTATTTGTCTATGATATTTGATGCTTTTAAAGGAAATGAGAAAGAATAATTCAAAAAGCATCGTTATTTTTTCTCTGGCTCTCTTCCAAAGCATTTCATATGGAAAAATGCAGTTTTTTTTTTTTTTTGCTTCAACTGAATAGGTTCAAATAATAAAATCACAAAAAAACGCCCATTGGAACGAAATAAAACAAGTTTTTTTTATCAACTTATTTCATTTATTGATTTTAGTAGTGGGTACTGCCTTCTTTGTTCATGATAACTTCACACATTCGGTCTGGCATGGAATAATAAAGAGACTTTAACAAGTCCAGCGAAATTTCTCTCCAGGCTAATTTAATGGCGTCAATTAGAAATCCTCTGTCTTCAAATTAATGACCAGACTCGTACACTTTTCGGACTAACCATCCCCTTACGTTTTCCATTAGGTTCAGGTCCGGTGAGTATGGTGGTCACTGCAGCAATCCACATTTTGCTCCCTCATTCAGTTTTTAACTGTCCGCCCCGTGTGGATAGGTGCGTTGTCCTGCTGGAAGGTTCAATTTTTGCGCTCCAAAAAAATCACTGAATTTAGGAAAATTTCCTTCCAATATTCCTTTGTAAGTTGTCGCGGTCATTTTTGCTGTTTGGAACTTGAGTTCAAGTTCAACAGTTCCGTAGTAGGTAACCGCTCCCCACACCATAGCACCACCCTCTCGGCTATGATGTCGGGCTAGATTTAGATTTAGATTGTTTGAGGGAGGTGGAATCAAGTTGCCATATCACTGCAGCCACGAGTGGGCCTATTGTGATTTCCTCCACTTAGAGCTCGCTCATGATACTGAACTTAGTTATGAATCCTAGTAGATCTTTGAGCGCGCTGTCAGATATGTCCTCTGCCCCAAGGTAAGTTTTACCTAGGTGGTGTTGACGTAATCTGACTAGACATTCACAGTGACACAGTATATTATGTTCTGCTGATTCTTCGTCCTCGTTGCATAGTCTGCAAGTGTTATTTTGTATTATTCCCATAGTCATGAGGTGTTTTTTGACTTGACAGTGCCCTGTGAGGAACCCTGTGACTGTTCGAATCTGACTCCTTGTTAGGTTTAGGAGTTGTTTTGTTCTTGAACGGGAAGTAGTTGGCATGAACATTTAGCTTGTCTGTTACCTTCAGTGTTTGTCCAGTAATGATTTGCTTTGTTTTTCAGCCAGGTTTTAATGTGGAATTAAGCGGTGCTAAGGGGTAATCCACAAAATGGTCTTGGCATCATAAAGGTAGATGCTGATCCTTCCTGGCTAGTATGTCTGCTATTTCATTGCCACATGTCCGCTGTGTCCTGGCACCCAAATGAGGTGTACTCTGTTTGTGCTGGCTAGCGATGTCGGGCTAAAAAAACGTTCCTCTTTTCTCACATCGTGAAAGTAGTAGGTAAGTAATTAATGCCATCAGACCCATAAAAATTAAACTTTTTTTCATCTGAAAAAAACAACGTAATGCCATTCTTCTTGCCTAGTCATATGGTGCCTAGAAAAATCCAGACTCATACACTTCCGCTGATGGTTTGAAGGAAGTTTCTTCTCTAGTTTAAGCCGTTTTAAATGATTGCAGTTGATCACTCTTCTTACCGTCGAAACACTAGCACCAACACCCGCTTTTTGCTTAATTTTTGCAGCTGAGTCGCTGAAATTGGAGGCACATCGCAAAATTGCTCTTCTGTCAGCCGCTGTTGTGGCCGTTTTAGAACCTCCTTTCATATTTTACCCGTGCGACTTTTTATTTCTCAAGTACGAATAGATCAAGTTAAAGCTTCGTCCAATTTTGGTAGCTATAGCACGCCCGGTTAACCCTTCTTCCTTAAGTAATTCGACCTTAGCCTTCTCAACACTTCTAAGTGATTTTGCTCTACCCATCGTATTCCAAATTTACAAAGAATTTACAATTAAATAAATAAATTCACCCAGAAAATGTCAAAAATGTTTAAAAGGCTCAATCTTCTCGGAACACGCGTGAAGAATGAAGATAATGACTACGCAAAAACAAAAACTGCATTTTTCCGTATGAAATGCTTTTCCAGAGAGCCGGAGAAAAAATAACGGTGCTTTTTGAATTATTCTTTCTCATTTCCTTTAACAACATCATAGACAAATAGTAAGCATCATCAAATGATAGATTCATGTAAATTATGTGGAAATAATGAGCCACATAAATTTGTAAAAGTGTGTACCTATTCAGTTGGAACGGAGTGTATATAGTTCTTTTAGTTCTTCTACGTCATATCACAAACAACCAAACAAACGCAAGGCGTATATCAAATCTTGTGTTCTATACTTTTTCACATCAACCATCCCATCTACATGAGGCCAAAGTTTGTATTTCTCTTTTCCCAGTTCACACAATCAGAGATGTGAACAAATTAATTCTCTAAATGATGATCTGGACAAAATCTTGAAGTGGGGAAAGGACAACTTGGTTGTATTTAATGCAAAAAAGACACTGCTCACAACATTTTCCAGAAAAAATGGATCAACAGTTCCTCAGATCCAAATGGATGACCATCAAATCCATCACAAGGACTCAATGCACCTTCTAGGAATCACAGTCAATTCAGGAATCACATGGCAGAACCACATATCCTATATCGCAAGATCGGCGTCCGCAAAGTTGAGCTACCTATTTTGAGCAAAGAGGTACTTTAGCCCCAAGCAACTTCTCCTTCCCTACAAAGCACAGATTAGACCAGGCTTGGAATATTGTTCCCATATATGGAGCTCGGCCCCAAAACATTCACTTAACCTGCTTGATAGCATACAGAGACGAGCAGTTCGACTCATTGGAGACCCTACACTCACATCGAATCTTCAACCGTTGGTGCACAGAAGACAAGTCGCTGACCTATGCTTGTTCTATAGGTACTTCCACGGTAGATGTTCTGAGGAACTCAAAGACATTATCCCTCGAAATGCAACTTTTGGGCGCCCCACAAGACAGGCTGCTAATGCTCATGACCATACAGTACACTTGACAACCGCGAGGACATCAACTTTCCAAAACTCCTTCTGTTACAGGACAAGCAAACTTTGGAACTCGCTTCCTGGGGATATATTTCCAGAAGACTACAATTTGCAGCAATTTAAGTGCAGAGCAAACATACATCTGCAGGCATCTCGGGGCGCTGTTGAAGCGTTATAGGTTCGCCTTTCCCGGGAGAAGTATATAAAAAAAAAGTCCACGACAAACAAATGAAATCAACGCGACATACGATCGCCACCAGTCCAATCCTAAATGTTTCATTTAAAAAGACCTGTAACCTGAGAGTGACCAATCGAATACCACATTAATTGCGTAACCGAATACTTAAGTCATACTCCATTTATTAAGACTTGTTTTTCCGAGAAAATCGAAGAATCGAAGTGAGTAGTTTTAATGCGTTCAAAGCCACAAACCTACAAAATTCCTACGGCGCAGGGACAAAAGTCCATGAGGCATGAATCCATTATAAAAAATTTTGTTATGGACTTCTGTTCCACCAAAGCAAGTAGAATATTCCCCTTTTAAAGACTCAACCTATTTAAGACTAGGCGCAGTGGCTTAGTGGTTAGCGTATGGGACTACTGAGCGAGGGTCGAGGTTTAAATTTCGCAAGAAACCCAAATTCCAACTTAGGGTTTTTTCCGCTGCGCCAAAGATTTGGAGTCGGCATAAAATTGTAGATCCCTTCCATTCCTTCCAAAAATGAAAAACTCACACAAAACAAATGGTTGTGAGAAGCTAGACCTCCGGACCTGTTGCGCCAACTATTTATTTTATTTAAGACTACACTAACTTGATTTTGTTAAAGCAGTCAATAAAGTGGCAATTTTATTTTTTTTAATTTTAAGTAGCCAATAAAAATGTTACACTTTTCACCTATCTTCAAAATAGTGGACTATCAAAAGTCAAAAATTCATGACAAAAAGGTTTAGGTCAAGCATCTGATCCTATATCAAATATACCTATACGTAAGTACTGAGCCCAATAAACTTAACACCACAACCCACCCTCATCTAAAGTCGTCTGCAGATTATTCATTATTGGCATGCACGAGTAAAAATAAAGGCACTTCGCATTTTTAAAGCCTTGCGACTTGTCATAATGGTCCACTTCTGCGTGTTATTCAAAACCCACACAAAAATCATCGAGCATTTATCTATACCCACACACATACCTAACTCCCCACCCTAAAGGTCCATCTTGTGGTCACCTAGTTTTCTTTTTTCCCATTTGGTCTTCTTTTTTGCAAATTTTATTAAATGAATTTTCTTTTATTATAGCCCCGAAAAGGAAGCAGTCCTTTATTTTCGGTTATTGATTTGATTGCGCCCCAACAAAGCAGAAAAAAAAAGAATCAAATAAAGAACCCATCGTAGACATTTATGAATTAGACAAAAATTTACTCACATTTCTTTCGGATGCCGCCGCTTCGATTCCATACGAAAAGGACATTCGGCGATAAAAGAGCAAAAGAAAACTATTCACATTCACAATGCAAAACAACACACAGCTCTTTAGAAATTCGATCCGTTTGTCGTAACGTAAAGGATAAGGAATATAATAAATTCACATTCGGTTTGTTTTGGCCGAAAACGAAAAATAAAAGGGAGAGCACACTAGCGCCATCTCTCGCATACTCCTCTATACTTGTCGAAGCGGTATACCTAGACCTGCGGGTGGTTTTTGAATGCCTCTTGACGTTATTATTATTTTTTTTATTCTTGTTTCGATGAGCAAATAATCCGTTTATTGTGTTCCACTTTCACAGGATAGCGCCTTTGGGAGTCATCCTTTTTTTTTCTCGTTTCTTTTTTTATTTTCGTTATTCGTTTTTGGTTATGAACATGTGGTAAATAGAATTGCTGCGGTACACCAAAAGGGGACAAAACAGGATGTTGGCTTGTAATATAATATACCAAGCCAGGGCAATCAAGGGGACACTTTATTCAGAGTAACGAAACACCACCAACAACACATATAAGCACACACGTAAACAAAACAAAGCAGAAAAAAAAGCACGCACTACACTAGGGACAGGAGAACCCGCAAAAATAACAAAAAGACGTTAAAATCCAAATATCAAACAAGTTGGCCTACAGATGGCATTTTTGTGCGACCAATTACGTTAAGCTAGCCTGCTGGAATGTGGATTGTAGTTGCTGCTTTAGGTATACGTATAATGTATAGGTTTTCACCAACAGCGGTATCTATGTGTGGGTGCAATATCTATGATGCAAAAATTTACTGAATTCTTTCGAGTTGGGCGCCAGTTTAAAACTTAAAACACGTTTAGGGCTTCGGTCCCTTCGACACACTTGGGAAACTAAACTATGTATGGGTGCCAGTGCCAGCTACTGGGCAACATCATCCAACGTACGCACAATATCAAAGAGATGAAGCCTACAGGTTTTTTTTTTTAAATTTTGTTTTCTTCTTTTGCTTTGTATCTTTCAGATACCACCACAGCACAACACTTCAAACTTCAAAGCACAGTTTGACGGCGAAAACTCGAATCGAGCTATAAACAACCACAATGGGCAAACAAAAACAGAGCCAAAGACAATCTCCTTGTTTACATCTCACGCATAGCCCGGCATATTGCATCAATTAACAAAAGGTAGATTCAAATGATGCTTTTTTTTTTTTTGTTTAAACATTTCACGCCGAATCTCATTTGCAGCGCGATGCGCGAACGACCGAAAGACAGAGAGAATAGACGAGGAAAGAGAGCCCAAAGGAGAACCACTCAAAGTGTACAGAGAGGAGCCTCAAGCTCCACCGAAACGTATCATTTGGATACCTTTTTAAATTTGTTGCCGTATTTTTCGGGGATACCGATACCGTATGAGTGGAAGTAATAAACAAAAACACTGCACAGATACTTGTTTTGATTTTTAACACCTATCTCTTTCCAACACGAAAAGTAACAACGATCCAACGGGTTGAACAGTCAGCGAACGTCTGTTTGAGTTTGGCGCTGGCCACAGTTGATATTCGAACCCAACCGTCGCGTCGTAGTTTTCTTCGTCTCGCAAGTCGCAAATCGCAATGTTGTGGTTAGCATAAGAGCAGAGCGCGCTGGAGGAATCTTCTATCTTCTCAGCGGCGAGCTATACGGTTGGAAAAAATAGTTGTTTGCTTCCCATTCCCATCCCATCCATGAAATGCCAAAGAACAACGAAAACCGAGAAAGAGGAAAATAACAACAAAAGGAGGAGGAAAGCATCGATAAGCCAGCAACAACAACAACAACACAAACCCTACACGGACCGAAGCCAATTCTCTTTATTGGATTCTAGAATGGGATGCGGTTCAAAGCAGGGCACGAGGTGAGGTACGGAATCCTGCATCCGCCGAAAGCCTACTCAGGTTGCACGATGATGGCCGCGGCCCTTCGCCCTTTTCTCGGTGTACTGCCTACATAGAACATATACCTATATACAACACGCCTTTGTGGTATAATTTGGTAAAGAAATTGGCAAGAACCACATTGTTGGATGTGCCTTTTTTTGTATTGGATTCCTGACCTGGCGTATGCATCGATGGATACTTTTTTTAATGCGCGCAAAACGAGTTGTGTACACTTTTGGCCCGCAATGGAAGCACGAATGTCATAAATTTCGCATTCCAGTTGAGATTCACATGGCACTATTTATTTGTGTTGGGTTGTTGTGTTTGATGCTGGTGCCCACGATGCTACCACCACCTTCGACCGGTCGCTGAAGGGGCTGGCGTTTACAGAACCAGATTTTTCGTTGTTTATCTAATGATAGAAAGTAGGTACGAAGGATAGTTTGGCCGCTGGTGGAGTTTGCACACACGTTTCTCTTAGAAGTGGCCAGACACTCTTGGATGTTGGAGCTCAAACAGAAGATGTGTCCCCTTACTCGTGCATGCGTGCGCACAAGTTTTGAGGAAAAACACGGAAGCGATTTTGCGATTTGGAAGTGGTATTGCGAAACGTAGCCCACAAACTCCAAATCCGAAGTTTGAACGACATCCGGGCAGCCGTTACGTTTTTCGCAGTCTCAAAGTTATGTAACAAACGAGGCCCCAACATTTTTTTGATGCCCCGACACAGTAGATCACAGTAGTTCACTTTTTGTAGTACCATAGTTAAGGATTTATTCACCAGTAACCCGGATAATTTGACACAGAATCCCCTAAGGACACGGTTCACGAGATCCAAATTAACCTTCACCTTGATGATATACACCCAGGTGTAGATCCCAGTTTTCGCTTTTAAATATCTCAGTTATTTTTTTTAACAATTTTAAAATCGTTTTATCTCAGTGACTTAATTGATCTGTACTTTCGGAAAGAGGTAATATGAACATTTTTTGATATTTATTTTGCAGAAATTTCGAAATTTTTAGTAAATTTTCGACAACTTTGACTGTATACACCTGGGTGTAGATTTACATTTACCCGAAGTTGTATGTAGAATTCGTCTTTTTTTTTTCTCTGAGGTATTCTTCGGAACAACCTGTTCGGAGAATTGTTCCGACATTTTGTATCGCATATCTATAAATTACGATGAAATGCGATGAAGTGCACTTTTTTGTTAAATTTTGACAGGTTCCGATATCTTCCCACAGAAATTGGTTGCGGAATATGTTTACGATTTGCAGTGTGCCACACTTGGGCGTTCTAACATCCTTCATACTGTGGAAACCTATGAAACCGGGTAGTCAAACCATCAAGCCAATTATTGTAAGTCTTTTATAGACTTCTCAGAGAGGTCTTCTAAGTCTTTGAAAAAGTGTCGTCCAAGAATTCTGTACTTATCTGATATGACAGGCTGCCGGGCAGTGGCAAAGAAAGTGTGGATTGTTGATTCCCATTTTCTTGGTGTGAATCGGTCATTCCTTCGTCCTTGTCACTGATGCCAACTTAGCTGAAAACGCGTCAGACCTAGCGGAATTTCGGGTCTGACAGTGCGTAAAAAATATATTTAGCGCACAGCGCAAAATTTAGCGCAAAATGAAATATACCAGAAACTTCGTAGGTATTTTGATAATTTGTCCTTTGACAATCACAGAATGCGTCCATCCTCAAATGTGCATGTGCACTCAATACATTTTTTTGATAAAAGTGTACCTAAACCTACATTAGTGAGTGATTTACCTATCGACAGCGAAGACATAGACTGGATCTTTATGTCATGTTTTTAAATGAAATATGTAAATGTATATCTACATAACATATGTATGGGAAAAAAGTATTCACTCTTCACTCTCAAGAAACATAACATATTTAGCAAAACAAAAATCTAGCGCAAGTTTGCGAAATCTAGCGCATTTTTGTCGGTTTTTCATGTGATTTCAGCGCAGAACTGTACCTCACGGTTGCCAGCACTGGTCCTTGTTTCCACAGTCACTTTTGATTTCCACCTCGACGTTTTCAACTTCGCATCTCTTACTCTGTTTCTTGAATAAAATCTAAAGCTAATCTATAACTAACTAATAAATGAAAAAAAAAAGATTGGCGATACGATGAAATTCAATAACTGATAGGCTAGTTCACAACGTAATAATTGTTTTTTTTTTTTTTGTATTGTACGTAACTTTCAACTAGAAATCGACAGTATATAAAAATGTAATATTGCAAAACTTAGTAGCTAGGCGTCAGATTCAAAAAAGAAACATTTTGTATGTAATTTACAAGGTTTAAACATTTTTGAAATAGTTCCATTGATGAAAGACAATTTCTACACCAGGGTGTTCGCTGTCAGGATAAGGAGATTTTATTTAGCGACAAAGTGAAGGTTAAAAAAAAAAACAGAGGTAGGTATCTAACTAGCACTTATCAAACGCTTGCATAATGTCAGACTGACTTGGAGGAGGTGACACTAGTTGTTGTATTTTACTTTCGCTGAGATAGGATGTTTGTTTTAAGTCCTACAACAAAAACAAACAAAAATAGACCAATCTTCAGAATTGGATATTTCTGTCGGTGTAGCGGTTGGAATCTTTATTTTTGCATGGACCGAAGTGGAAAAAACCGGGGTCCAATAAAAATAAAAAGAAAATAAAAAATAAAAATCTCCGGATAAACGTAATTTATTATCTTCACCAGGAAAATGGTGAAAACCCTGGCGAATCGGGCCCGAAAAGGGGGGAAATAAGTAATTGTGAATCAAATAAGCTTTTTCCAGCTTTACTGGTTCGGAGATTCAATAAAAAGTTTACTAATTTTCGCTATAAATATGTTCCTATAAAGCTTTGGTTTTTGTTTGGATTTGCAGCCTGTATTTTGAACAATGAACAACTAAACGTAAACGGTACTCTATGCTTATTTCAATCTTTGTTTTTATTTCTCGATTTAGGTTTAATGGCTGTTGCATGTATGGTATGATGTGGACCTTATTAAAAGAAGATGACAACAGCAACTGAATTAGAGTCTCACTATCAAAATAACAAAAAGAAGAGTGAATGTGAATCGAATGGAGTGCGAACGGATTTCACAGCGAAATAAGCCTAACCTGCCATATTCGAGGTATGTTGGATGAATGCAACCAGCTTCAGAACGGCCAAGCCAGTTTAGATCTGTTGGTTCACAATGGAATCCAGTACTTTCTAGTCGTGATGACGAAAAGCCAGCTGTTAGTATTGATGAAAATTGTGCAAGGAGTCCTTTTTTAAGAACTTTACCCTGTTCGTTGACTGACGCCAATGCCGTACTGTACTGTACAGTCAGTCATTCGACCATCAATCGTTAAGAACGTCAACAGTAGAACCCCAATTATCTAATAAAAAGAACAGCTCGTCAAAAACAAAACAAAAGGCTAAAACTTATCTGGGTTCCCGGCCATGGTGTTTGCTGTCATTCGACCATCAATGCCGTTAAGAACATCAACAGTAGAACCCCAATCATCCAAGAAAAAGAACAACTCGTCAAAAACAAAAACAAAAGGCTAGAACTTATCTGGGTTCCCGGCCATGGTGTTTGCTGTAATAGCTGGAAACGAACTGGCTGCTAACTCAGCACTTAAAGAACCGTTGACTTCGTTTAACGTGCCCAATAAAAAAGACTCATGCCGCCAACACTCCAACACTACTCTCCACTATCAACCCGGAAGGTTTAAAAGCCTATAACATGTCTAGACATATAACAAAATGTTTCATGCGCCTAAGAATGGGGCGCACCAACTTAACACACAGCTACTTACTATCCAAAACTGATTCACCAAGTAGCCACGTATGTAATAAAGAAGCCCTTACCATTCCGCATACGAGCCAATACTCCAACGTAACAAAATGATTAATAAGACATATCACAAACAAAGCATTTACCTATATACTTCAGCACCCTACAAAAAACAATAATAACCTTTTGAATAAGATATTAAAACTTCTTATCAATCTTATTTAAAACTTTAACTTTTCTCCAGTTACCGAAAGCCATGGTAGCTAGTGCTTATTCTTCTGTATTAGAATCTAATCTTCTTCTTCTTCTTCTATATAAATAAAAATGAAATGATGTTCGTTGGTAAGGGCATCACGAGAGAACGGCTGGACCGATTTGGCTGATTTTTTTTTTTAAATGTTCGTAATTCTCCTAGCCAGGTTTTTACGGACAAAACATTTGTCCACGCCCCCTTCTACGCCCACTTTTTTCAATATATTAAGGTTTTTGCGGAAAGCAAATTTTTCAACGCCCACTTATTTCCACGCGCGTTATTCTATTTGTTTTGTGCCTAATATTCATGAAGAAGTTCTAAATTCGGTCAATTTACAAAAATAATTTTCGTGTGCACTCTCCATCATAACTGATAATAAGAACAACATATTTGCTTGAGTCTTTTTCCACAATTTGCAATTATTCTTGAACCTGTGTTGCTCAAGTGGCAAAGTGAAATTGGCGCCATTGATTCCACCACCAGAGCCATTGCGCTCATTGGTTTCTGGGACAGGAACAGATTCCAAACATTTCCTGACACAAATACTTGCTCTTGCTTCGTCAGGAATTGCAGCTACATTGTTGGAAGGCGGTCGAACTGCTCATTCAGCACTCAAGTTGCCGTTGAATATGCAAATCCATGAAATTCCAACGTGCAACCTTTCGAAGAACTGTGCGATGGCCAAAGTTCTGCAGCAAAGCAAATTGATAGTTTGGGACGAATGTACGATGGCGCATAAAAAGTCTTTGGAGGCATTAGACAAAACGATGCAAGACCTACGAAGCAGAGACAATACTGAGACCCCCAACTTCGGCCGATTTTCCGTTACTTGCCTACAAGCTATATTTCTATGGGGTGGTACACGCTAAGTACGTTAGTATTGTTACATAGAAATTCGTATTGACAACTGTCACTCACCAACACACTCGCACCTTGCGTGTCCCACTTCCGCTGTCGGCAAAGTTGCTTCCAGCGTTCATAGAATTTTGTCAGTTAAATTTGAAATTATTCGTTTCGTGTAGATAGTATTTTATTTTAGGAATAAGTGCACTTTTGATGAAAATATTTATGAAAAATGATTACTGTAGAATTGTTGTATGAAAATAAAAACATTTTGGGCAATTTTTCTTCAGTTATTTAAGAAAAATGTACACATCAAATCGAAGTTAATGATATTCAAAAGCAGAAAATACACAACAATATTTGTCCTAATATGTTTCTAGTATATAAAACATCTCATTTAGATCGCATTATTAACTAAACAAATTATATTAATCGTTTTTTAAAAATTTATAATAACCAACCAATAGCATTCAGTTATCTTAAAATGTGGTATTCTCGAACTCTATCACATTCCCCCATGGTTGGTAGCGGTTGGCAGCATTGAATTTATATTTTTTGTATGTTTTTACATGTCACACGGATTCTAAATAGACATAACACCGATAGGAAAACAAAATGGCGAATTTGAAAAAAAAACTGAGGGGGCCAGCGGCAAGAGGATTGTGAGTTGGGGGTCTCAGTATTGTCTCTGCTACGAAGCAATCAAAACCGGTTTGGTGGTGCGATGATTCTATTAGCAGGCGATTTTCGCCAAACATTGCCAGTGATTCCACGGTCAACGCCAGCGGACGAACTTAATGCATGTTTGAAGTCGTCAGTTTTGTGGAAACACGTCAAGAAACTCAAACTGAGTACGAACATGCGTGTCGAGTTACAGAACGACCAATCTGGACAATTATTTTCAAAGCAATTGCTGGACATTGGCAATGGCAAAATCCCCGTTGATATTACAACTGGCTACATTCAATTCCCCGTCGATTTTTGCAAGTTTACCGAATCAAAGACCGAACTTATACAAAAGGTATTCCCAAACATTGCACAAAATTACAAGAATCATGTTTGGTTGAGCGAACGTGCTATATTGGCTGCGAAAAACATTGATGTCGACGAATTGAATTTTAAGATTCAAAGTGAAATTGCTGGCGAATTGATGACGTTCAAATCGGTGGACTCAGTTTGTGCCCAAAATGATGTCGTCAACTATCCAACCGAGTTTTTAAACTCGCTCGAATTACCCGGATTACCGCCTCACAATCTCCAACTAAAAGTCGGTTCGGTAATCATAATGTTACGAAATATCAACCAGCCACGTCTTTGTAATGGGACCAGGCTTGCAGTGAAAAAACTGATGAACAACGTTATCGAAGCAACGATACTAAAAGGAAAGTACGAAGGAGAAGACGTTTTGATACCACGAATTCCAATGATTCCGGACGACATGCCATTCGACTTTAAACGCTTGCAGTTTCCGGTGCGGCTTGCATTTGCAATGACAATAAATAAATCGCAAGGACAGTCGTTGAGCGTATGCGGCATAAATCTTGAAAGTCCATGCTTTTCGCACGGTCAATTGTATGTCGCCTGTTCCCGTGTCGGAAAACCATCCGATTTGTTTGTTTACGCGCCAGACAACAAAACAAAAAATGTCGTGTATCATAAAGCATTGCAATAACAGAAATTGTGAGGTCACAGCAAACCAATCGAAAAAAAGTCTTTCTTTTGCTTTGGTTAGTTACTTGAATATCGACGATACAATCGAAATGTAAATAAGTTACCTGGAGATTCAATTTCAACTCTAAAACTTTCAACATAAAACATGACCAAAATCTATATAAAAATAAAAATTAAAATTCATAAAACTATCTCTGAAAAATATGTCTTTTCTTTTTTTTACTTTGTTTACACATTTTCAATAGCTTTTCACAAATTCACTAAACGATCACAAACAATTTTTTTGAAATTTGGACAGGATAACGTCTGTCGGGTCTGCTAGTTTATCTTATAAATATTTGCACGAGATTAAGAAGAGAAAAAGCCTTTTTCCAGCAATCAATGCTAATAAACTTAAACTGTTTATAGGTATCAGGATACTAAATAGATTAAGCTTTCTCACACCTAATTCGTAACGGGATGAGTCCCCATAAACATCGTATCCTCGCGAATCTTATAAGGGATAGGTAGTTTTAACCGGACTGGACAATTGAAAATCAATGCAAAAATTAACTGAACGTATGTTTCGAGATTTGCCTCTGCTAGGCACATTTGGAAAAAGAGATCAACGCAAGTTTAAATGTTGTCGATTATACTTACAGTTCTGCTAATACAGAAATTCAGACCAAAAATTGAGTTAGACACCCATACGTGTTGCGGTTTGAAATGTGCACATCGTTGTAGAAGCACTGCTAGGCTTTTAAATTAAATTGTAGAACATCATCGAGCAGATATGATGAGCATATACCTACCTAACTTGTAGTTTAAAATTAGGCTGATGCTATTCGCATGTCGTTAGAGACACGATGCAAGTTTCTGTTATACTGTGTCCAATCATATTCGACTATCGTGATCGTCGTACCATCCATGCCATTATTAGAAATGCGGTATGAATTAGTCTTGTGTGCCAGTTTGACCCTGTTGCTGCCTATTTTCTACAGCTATGTACAAACCAGAAGGCGCAGTGGCTTAATGCTTAGTCGTCGTGCGAGAATAACAAGGTCGTATGTTGAAAAAATTCAAATTTGACATTTTGATGCAATTACGTTCAAACTTCCTTTAAGAAGCATTTCCTACTTTCTACAAGAGAGCAGCACATATAATAGAAGGAAAAAAGCCATAAAACTAAAGTTGTTAAAACAATATTCACCGAATGTTTAGATCAAAGTCGTATGTTTACATACAACTATGCAATTTTAGACTGCAAGCAAAAAAATTGTAACAAAGTCGCATGTTACCTACATACGACTTTGTTATTCTTAAAAAGTTGCTCTGATTTATGTTATTTCGTTAATGACAGCGTACAAAACGTGATTTCTTTCAGTTGATTTAAGTAGTTGCAGTTGCAGGCATTGAATTTGTTTTTGTTTTCGTAAATAAATTGTTTATACATTCATCGAATAAATTTATAGTATACAATTTAAGTAAATTTAAGAGATTGGTAAGTACTACATTTTAATTATTAAAGGGACATAACATTAACTTCGTTGGTGTAGTAAAAAAAATGGAATTGCAGCCGGAAGTTGAAATTGACTTGGATTTCGACAGTCTAGTACCGGGTGCTCAAATAACTGATGATGGTATTGTGATAGATATTATTGACAACTCCAACAAAAAAACAACTAAACGGAAGCGAGAAAGTAGCAAGTGGAAATGTAACATACGTAGAGCTCGTTATCAAGCTGGTCAAGCCTACGTTTCCGGAAGAAAAAAAAATGTTGAAGCTAAGTCCATCAAAACAACAAAAAATTGTGCAGTTAGATGCAAGTTTCAATGCAGGTATATAACAGATAAGGAAAGAATTCAAATATTTCAGGCATACTATTCTTTGAACGCCGCAGAAAAAAAATTGTTTATTTCATCATCAACTGAAAAATTTGAATGTATTGGAGGCAGAGCTGGAAAAACAACGGATAGTAGAAGGAAATATACGTTTAAATATTTCTTCAATGTTTCCAATAATACTATTCAAGTATGCAAACAATTTTATTTGGGAACTCTTAGCATAAGCGATAAGCCCGTTCGAAATATTCATCTTCACAAAGATAAAATTACAGGAGTACCAAGACCATCTCAAAGCGGATTGCATCCAAAAAAAGCTATAAATCCAAACCTAAAAAACAAGGTAAGGCAGCATATACTCTCCTTTCCATTAGTACAGTCCCACTATTGTCGTCAAAGCACTACAAAAAAATTTCTTGAGGCCGGACTTTCTATTGCAGAAATGTATAGACAGTATAAGACTCAGTGCGAAGAAAATGAAGAAGATTTTGTAAAAGAAAGTCTATACAGGCAAATATTCAATTTCGAATTTAATATTTCGTTTCATACGCCAAAGAAAGATAGGTGCGATATTTGCGAAGAGTTCAAAACACTTGAAAACTCGAGGAACCGCCCACCCAATTTATATGAAGAGGCCAAATATCGACGACATAATGAGGAAAAAGTAGGATGCCGCAATCAAAGAAAATGTGATAAGGACAATATTATTCCCGTTTTACGTTTCGACCTCCAAAATGTAATTACTTGTCCAAAAAGTGAAATTGGGTCGTTTTACTATTTAAGTAAATTGAACGTATACAACCTCACAGCTCATTTATCAAGCTCTGGGCAAGTTTATTGTGCAATATGGAACGAAACCATGATGGGTCGAAGTGCCAACGATATTGCAAGTGGATTGACTAAAATTTTAAAGGCAGTTATTATTGATAACCCGGATATGAAAGAACTTGTTCTTTGGTGTGATTCCTGCGTTCCTCAACAAAGAAATTCAATCATGAGTCTGGCTATACTATTGTTTTTGGAATCCAACAACCAGATTATGAAACTAAAAATGAATTTTTGTACTCCTGGCCACTCCTCCATCCAAGATATTGACACGGTGCATAGTGTTCTGGAGAGAATCCTTAAGCCAAGAGAATTCTATTCCCCAATTTCTTTGATGCGCATTTTAATGAAGGCAAAATTTAAAGGGACAAACATGAAAATATTGCAAATGCAAGCACAAGACTTTTTTAATTTTCAAACTTGTTCCGCACTTTTAAATTTTAAGCAGATACCTTATTTCAAGGTAACAAATTTACAATTTACTCAAAACCTTACTTCAGTGGGATATAAAACATCATACCTGGAATCTGAGTACGTTCAAGTTGATTTAAAGTACAATAAAATTTCAACAAGAGCAAACTCAACTACTTTTGAATTACCAAAGCCCAAAAAATTGAAACTTCGCACAGAAATGACCGACCAAAAGTTAAAATGTTTTCGTTCAATGTTAAAATTTATGCCGGAAGTGGACAAAGCCTTTTTCATGACATTATTAAATAATAAATCGCCAAAAAAAAAAAAATCTCCAAAAACCGTGAAAAGGAATAATTAATGCCTTGTTGTCTTTTAATTTTTTTATTTATAATATTAATTTCTTTAAATACTTACTATTATTAGTATTAATTATATTTTTTCAGTTAAATTAATTCTTATTTTATTTTAACAAATTTTGAATTAATTTTTTTTTTATAAACTTTTCTTTTAAATAAAACGTTTTTGATATTGTAACTTCTTTGTTTGAAATTTTTCGTCTGTTATTTTTGGTTCAAAGTCGTATGTCCGACATACAACCTGGGAACTCAGAAAGGAGAAATAAAATCTAGCAACAAAGTCGTATGTGGATTTTTAAACCTCTTTTTTTGGATTTTCTGGACATATTAGATACAAACTTTCGATGTATTTTTGTTCAGTTTTATGACATAAACACGAAAGCATTTAGTCTATGAACAAAATCAATAACAACTTCAATAAAAAAACTGTGACATTTTGTTTTCACAGTATCTCAAATTCACAATTTTTCACATGCGACCTTGTTATTCTCGCACGACGTAGTGTGTTGGACTACTAAGCGAGGGATCGAGGTTCGAATCCCGCAAAAATACAAATTCCAACTTAATGGTTTTTCCACTGCGCCACCTCTCGCGAACGTTTGACAAACATCCGAGTAAAACCGTCTTGAAAGAGCTTCTCAATTAGCCGTTTGGAGTCGGCATAAAATTGTAGATCCCTTCCATTTGCTCCAAAAATGAAAAACTCACACGAAACCAATGGTTGTGAGAAGCTAGGCCTAGGGTCCCTCCGACCTGTTGCGCCAACTATATTATTATGTAAAAACTCGCTTTACATGCAAGTCCATTTGTTGCTATTGGAATCAACTTTCGAAGAAACAATTGCAATACAATTTTGCACATCTAATCCAATTCACTCGTTTCCCAAGGTCAATCAGCATTAAAACCAACATTTCTATGAGTCAATTAAGCAACACTTTTATTGTTTTTTTACAAAAAGAATTTCCGGAACTTTACAACAAAGTGCAAAGCGCCAGCAAAGTTCCATCTTTTGACAAAACCACAGAAAAAAAAAGAAAGAAAAAAATGACCAGATTCCAGTGGTCTACTTCAACTTCTTCTTGGGGCGGAGATTGTTGGTGTGTCCACACTTCTTCTTGCGGCAATTGGTGGCTCTTGGGTGCAACCTGGCGTAGCACTTGCGGCAAATCATTTTGTCGCAATTGTACTTCTGGGCGAGAATACGCAGAGATGGTTCAAT
Source organism: Cheilosia urbana (assembly GCA_946477585.1). NCBI lineage: Eukaryota > Metazoa > Arthropoda > Insecta > Diptera > Syrphidae > Cheilosia > Cheilosia urbana. The sequence goes on from OX297854.1 coordinate 155,374,267, forward strand.
GATACCACCACGCAGACGGAGCACCAAATGGAGAGTCGACTCCTTTTGGATGTTGTAGTCGGACAGAGTGCGGCCATCTTCCAGCTGTTTGCCAGCGAAGATCAAACGCTGTTGATCTGGGGGAATTCCCTCCTTGTCCTGGATTTTGGCTTTGACATTCTCGATGGTGTCAGAAGGCTCAACCTCCAAGGTAATAGTTTTTCCAGTAAGTGTCTTGACGAAGATCTGCATTTTGAAGCGTTTTCTGCAAGAAAAATAAATATTTTATTCGCAAAATTTGAAGAATTCACTTGGGGAGTGACGTGTTTCGTGTCTGAGGTTAGAAAAAACGCGAAGACATTCTTTTGTCAAAATTTACTATTAAATGCACCCAAAATTATTTCAAATTAATAGAGATTTTGTTTTAACGTGGATTTCACTATAAATTGAAGATAAATTCACAATTTAATGCCACTTTTTGACAAATTCCTGTGAGCTTACCTAGGAAACGTGCAACCAAATGCTAATCACAATTTGAAAAGAAGTTTTTCAAGATGGCGGGAAATTTAATACGAAAGAGCTGCCATATTTTTGTGTCAGCACTGCCAGACTGAGTTTGTGCAAAGAGGATTTTTTTGATTTTTGGGAAATTTTGAAATCGATAGCAGAGAATGTTATCGTAAGTTAAGTTAAGCAAGCCATTAATGTTTTTCAAAAAGATGGCTGCAGAATATTTGAAATGCATGGGTATGCAGATTTATTTATAAATAGGTACCTAGTGTTGAAAAAGCCTTATGTAGGAAAATGTTATTAATAAATAGGTTACCGATATGAGTATTGTTTGTGTGGGGCTTTGTGATGTGACTTTAATGTAAGCATTTGACTTTAGAGACTGCTCAGAGATTGCGGGCTTAAGGACTATTCAAAGGAGAACGAGCATAGAAATTGCTGAAATGCCAACAAAACGAAAATTGCATATTTTACTCTTCCAAGGGGAGGATAATCAATTATCTAATCAAAATGTATTAAGAAAACAAGTTAGGTAATAAACAGTTAAAATAGGTAACGAAATTTCGAATTCCACCCTTGGGTTGTATTCAAAATGGCCGAGTTCTAGCACAACATCCCAGATGAAGGAAATGATTCAAAACTTATTAAAATAATATCTGAATTGCTACTTATTTACATTATTACAAATTTTATCAAAATTACACTTGCTCGGCTTCGTATTTCTTTTTATTTTGTAAACGTTTGAACGATTTCCTTTGACAGGTCTTTGTTTTTTTTTTTTTTTTTTTTTTTTTTTTCTGTCAATGCAGCTGGTAGTTTTGCGCTAGGTTGAGAAATTTCCCTGAAAGCGATATTTCACAAAAATTGCTAGAGATGTCTAGCGAAAATGGTGAAATGTAATACTTTTATATGGAGTTTGACATGCCGCTAGTCATCTAGCGGGCAGTGGAACGCGGCCAATGTTTGAAATTCGAAATTTCTTCCCCCATCTGTGAATACGTGTGAGGTACAAGAAAGCATGATACTAATGGGCGGCCGCCAATCATCTCGCGTTTATAGTCATCGCGGTGATTTATTGTTTTGTGTTTCGTACTGAATTTATTTGTTTTTTGTGGAGCCTTTGATTAAATCGAAAAAAAAAATAGCAATGCACATTATAGAATACCGAATTCTTGCATTAAAGTCAAGTTCATGAACTCACATAAACTACAAAAGAAATGTGCAAATGTGCGTGAATTCATGAATTTTTCTGGAAAAATGCTTGTAGGCAGCCGCCTTTCCACTGGACATTTGTTATCTATCTCTGTAGTCCATTATCTTTGATTGCTATCTTCGGTTAGCATAAACCCGCCACATCTCTAAATTTCCCTACAATTTTAAACTACCTCTAACTTCACTGTACCGTCATAACATGTGATATGACATTTTGTTCGTTACTTGTCTCGCTCTAGCGCACGGATAATTCTTCAATTATAATTCTTTCGTGTCGGTTGGTGTTGTAAAGTGGTTCTAGAAGAAAAAGATAGATTGGAAAATTTTCTTCGAAAAATTTATCAACTGGAATTAAAACCTGAACAGCATTCGTTTCCATACAACTATATTAACCAAAGTTTCTTATCAGAAGAAAATGAATGTTTAGTCGTCGACCAAATAAAGTATAAATTGCAAGTAGCAAACAAAACTTACAACTAAAATGCCACAGAACGATGATAATCCTGCGGGAGAAGTAAGTTCTTATGAAATTTTTGTCATTATACCTTTGGCTGAAACTAATTTTTGTCACTCCCCTTACTCCAATAGGTCGCTGCTCAAGCGGCCGGTGGCGAGGCGCAGCCAGTTGCTGAAGGTGATGCTGCGCAAAATGCACGTCAGCCTTCGAAATTGGAGTCATTCTTTGCGATGACCAAATCACTGATTCTCCGCGCCCTCATAATATATTTTGTTTCATCATTCTTTAGAAAACCAGCGGCGACCCCTAATGAAACTCAAAAAACCGCAGTCACTGGTGGTCCAAAGTTGAATGCTTGGAATTTATTTGAAAATGGAACGTTGTTTGATTTACATATCTATTTGTCGGAGAACTTTGATGAGGTTAATTTTGGGAACCCCACAAATCTCATATGGTTGCAGGAAGGAATGACATATGGGGATTGGAGCTCGGGAGTGAGTAAAGATGGAGTTTACACGCATAGCGCAAAGGTAAAGGCATCCGAGAAGCTAATGAACAATGGCTCGTTGTACCTGCATGCTTATGTGACTCGTGCTGGTGAGAGTCCCGATCCCAAAAGTGAGTATTTTGCAAAGAAGTATATGGGGTACACAAGAAAAATGCTGAATAAGTTCAAAAAGATTCGCATCAATCGAAATTACAATCTGCTGGCCGGAGAAAAGGAGCCCGTTCCCACAGATGTGGTGCTAAAGGACACCATTGTATCTCATTGGCATCCCAATTTGACGATCAATCTGGTTACAGATCAAACAAACTGGGCTGAGGGTTCCATTCCACCACCACTCGAAGAGTATGTGCAGTTTATCGACAACGGACGCACCTACTTACCAATTCTCTTCCTCAATGACTATTGGAATTTACAGAGGGAGTACACTCCGATTAATGAAACCACACCCGAGTTGGAGCTTCATCTCACCTACCAACCACTCAGCATGTTCAAATGGCAGCTGTACGCTGCCCAGCAAATGAAGAACAAATGGGCTGGTGGCATGTTGGGCGATATCATGAATGCCGGAGGCGCTGGCGCCGATGAAAATGATGAAGATCAGGATTCTATTAAAGAAACTCTTCTCGAAACAAACATCTATCTGCTTGGGCTAACCATAGCGATCTCGATTCTGCATTCGGTCTTCGAATTGCTCGCCTTTAAAAACGACATTCAGTTCTGGAACAACAGGCAGTCACTTGAGGGCCTGTCGGTGCGTTCGGTCTTCTTTGGTGTGTTCCAATCATTGATTGTCCTCCTGTATGTGCTCGATAACGAGACAAACATTATGATTCGCTTATCATGCTTCGTTGGACTGGGCATCGAAGTCTGGAAGATCCACAAAGTCGTCGACATTAAGTACGACGGCTCCGACAAGCTTCTTGGAATCTTCCCACGTGTCTCCTTCAAAGACAAGAGCTCGTATGAGGACAGCTCCACCAAAGAATACGATAGTCTCGCTTTCAAATACCTGAGTTGGGCATGCTTCCCCCTCCTCATCGGCTACTTTGTCTACTCGCTCGTCTACAACGAGCACAAAGGCTGGTATTCATTTGTCTTGAACATGCTGTATGGATACCTCCTCACTTTTGGTTTCATCATGATGACACCACAGCTCTTCATCAACTACAAAATGAAGTCCGTAGCACACATGCCGTGGCGCATGATGACATACAAATTCCTTAACACATTCATCGACGACATCTTTGCATTTGTGATCAAGATGCCAACGATGTATCGCCTGGGCTGCTTCCGTGATGACATTATCTTCTTCGTGTTCCTGTACCAGCGATGGATCTACAAGGTCGACCACAAGAGAGTTAACGAATTTGGATTCTCCGGTGAAATGGAGGAAGAGGCCGCCCTCCGCAAAGCGGCTGGCGCTGGTGGAGCGATTAAGCCTGCAGAAGACAAGAAGAAGGACTAAGCGGCGAAACACAAATTGCTTTTATTTGTCTTTACACCTGCCTATGATATTCCTTGGACGGACGTTACATTTATTATACTGTTTGTAACAGTACGCATTGAGAATTTTTCTATTTTACCCTAGATTTTGTAATTTATTTCCTTTCCACATAGGTTTATTATATCGTTTTCGTTAATAGTTGTTTTATATCGAGAAGGTAGCCCAATTGAATGTGAGAAAACATAAACAAGCAGTCTTATTCGCTTAAATGAACTTTGTAAATCGTTTTCTCTCAGTCGATGGAATGTGTGTTGTGTAAAATTGTAAACTTAGCATTAAAACAAGAAAAGAAGACAAGATCAATAAAATGTAGAAAATAATGATTTCATGCGCCAGTGTTTCGATTATGCTCCCTCTTCTTTGGATATACAAAATAAAGTCATGTGCCCTTGTTATCGAGAACCTAATAATTGTATTTCGTTAACCATGAATTTTTAGTTTTAACAATTTTCTAATATTTTTTTGGTAATTTGATTACGCAAACAAACAATGTTGCGTGTAGGCTTTCGTGTCGTAAATTGTTTTGGTCATGGCTGCGCACGTTTATCATTTAGCTGACGTGGTACAGGGCTAATTGTTGTCACTTGGGATTAGTGAAATTGTTTGAATTATATGATCTCTAAAACATCACAACCTTGCAACTGGCTAGATCGCGATAAATATAATTGTTTTATATTGGTTAATGGCAGAGTTGGTCATATTATACGCTGCTTAGGCAGCTCATTTGAATTCAGTTCAGTTGTCTGCTCCCTTTTCGAAATGTAAGGGTAAGATTGAGGGCGTTCAAGTATCTAGTTTAGTAAGTCTGACTAGACTAGATCTATCTCGGTTGTGATTGGTTTAAATCGGTCACTTGGGCACCTGTGACATTTGACGTTTATGGAGGGGTAGCCGACGAATCTAGTCAAGAAATTCGTGACTGAGTACTAAGTTGACAGTTAGGATATGTGGCTGACGTTGAAAAAGTGATGTTCCCTACCAATCTAGTTTTTGAGTTCAGATTACATCTTATCCAGACCAATCTAGTCAACTAGATAACTAGATTCTTGAATGTTCCTAGTGACTTCTTGTTTCACGATTCACGATTTACGTAGTAAAGGACTCTATACATGAGAGCGAATTGCGAACAAATCAATTTAACTGTATTTAAGAATTGAAAATTGTTATTTCTTCTACCACAAAACCATTGTATTTAATTAATCTAACACAATATCTAAAAAAAGATGAATCTCAATTGATTTAAACAGCTAAATTAACAATAATTAAAGCAATTTTCCCTCGAAGTGAAAATTCTTGCCGCGAACTTTCACGTGTTCGCAATTCGCTCTCATGTGTGTATAGTTCTTAATTCATTTAACTTTTTGAAAATATTCTTGGAAGGTAGAAACACCCTGTTCTAGTTTCTTCTTTCTTTTTTTATAACATACCTGCCTCATAAAACAACATGTCACAAACGTCACCCGGAATTAAAAAAACAGAAAAATAGAAAATCGTAGGTACGCAGTTCAAGTTTGCACTGAAGAAAAAATTGTTTATTTCATAAAAGAAAACATTTCTGTTTTTTCTTTATTACACTTTACATATATTGATAATAAGTTCTGCACTTGATTGAATTAATGACATACAAATGAGAACATAATCTACTGCAAGAAACCGAAGATCGGTTAATTATGTCCCATTCAATATTGGTGTCGACGTGTGAACGAAATGAGTACGAATAAATATATGGAATAAATGCTCATGGGAGACGGAAATAATTGAATAAATTAAAAATTTGGTTAAGTGATTAAAGTGGTGTACAGAAAATATGTATTCCGAGTGGGTATCTCTGTCCTCCACCATCACATCAAACAGTTGTGAGGCTCAGTCGTTTAGTGTTTTAAATAAATTCCCAGCCTCTGCTGGACGGGAGGTGGCTGTTTCTGTAGTTAAGCAGCTAGCATCAAATTTAGGAATTACGCAAAATGCTGAACCAAGCCATCTGGTCAAAGATGATGAGGTATGATGTAATTTATAAACGGTGAGAATAAAAAAATGATTGCATTTTTCTGAATACCTAGGTACTGTGGTGTATGGATGTCATCTGTTTTGGTTTGTCGCTGCCATTGCAAGAGCATGAGACTATCAAGGATTGTGTGAACGTGTATTGCGAATGGTTGACTGCGTTGCATCCAAACCCAAGGATCAGTGTTCCGAAGCCGATTTGCGATGATCCCAATATGTATTGCAGGAAGATTATCAGTCATTTTCATAATTTATTTGTTCCACGACAAGGAGAGAGTGAGTAACTGAAACAGATTTTTATTTTTTAAATATTTCCGAAAGGTTTTTAAAGTGATAATGCCAAATCCAAATTGTGGTCAACTTTGACCATTTGGATTTGTTTTTAAAGAATGCTTTTTTAGTTAATTTTCGTTTTGCTAATAAAAATTAATAAAATCTTTCAAAATGAAACCTCTTTTACAAATTCTTTTGCAAGTCTTACCATTTTTGTATCAGAACCTGGGTAGGTTTCCTAGTTACATTGTGCAATAACATTCGTCTGATCAATTTTGAAACACTGTCTTTCCTAGGTGCCGACACAATTAATCGTCAAGCAGTTCTCTGCCATCGAGTTTTGCGAACACTTCAACAGACCGCTAAGATATCCCAAACAATGAACCGCGACACATGGGAATCGCTGCTCTTGTTTCTGCTGGCTATCAATGAGATTCTCCTAGCTCCACCAACAGTGAAAGACGATGTTGGCGATCAGCTGTGTGAACGTGTCTTAAGTGTACTATTCGAAGTATGGTTATTGGCATGTGTTCGATGTTTTCCCTCGCCGTCGCTGTGGAAAACACTGCAGGAGTCCTGCGCGCTTTGGAGACACCGTATAGCTCTAATCGAACAGTGGAATCGAGTTAACCTAGCACTGACTTCGAGACTATTGGAGTTCACCTATGGACCGACATTTCCAGAATTGAAAATCTGTAAGGAAACAACAGATATATAGGGCTACACTACATTTGTATTTATTTTCCAGCTGAGGATGATGCTCAGCTGATTCCGCCTGGAATGACAAATGACTGCATTGCACAGACTTGGTATCGCTTTCTGCGAACCATTGGTAATCCGACTGCCCTCTGCTATCCGCACATCATCAGCAAGTCCTCGCATTTTATTCAGTGGGCTCTTACACGCGAAAAAGGCGCCGAACCCTACCAACATCCCTGCCTACTGCTGCTGCCACAAATATTCCTCAAGGCCGTCAAAGGCATTTCGTCACAGGTTGACGCATTTTTAGGTAAGTGCTACCATTACTTCTTTATCTAATCTCTAACTCTCCTTCTATTTGCAACTCTTTCAACCACTGTACACTAACTCTAGGTATCTATCAGCCTCCGCAAAGTAACGACGATAATATTACGAATCTAATGGACATTCGCTCGTCTCTGAGCGAAGCCATTCACGGTAGTGGCACCGCTTTGAACCATAGTGGTCATCATTTGTTTGGGATTAGCACTGGTGCAGGTGGTAGTGGTAGAACTGGGACCACCGAAGGCGGTGGTTCCTCCTTTCTTAGCGGCCTGAGTGGCAATTCGGCAAGTAATGCGTTAAATGCCATCATAAGTCATCATCATCACTCGTCCGGAATGGGTGCAAATGCTGGTGGTAGTTTGTCGTATGGAACACCATTAACATCAACAACTTCGGGATTGGGTAGTAGTGTCGCCACCGGAGAACATGTACCGCATTCACCAACACCACCATTGCAAAGGCGGCTTGCCAAGTCGTTCAGTGTGGCACCATCGATCTCGCAACAGAAGGGTGTGCTGTTTTATTATATGGCAATGCTTTTGTTTGTTTTTAAACCTTGCTTGTGATTTAATTTGTTCTGTGCTTTTGTTTTCTATTGTATGGATGCTTTTATTTCTTAAGGTTTAAACATGGTTTTTGCATTATTGCAAAGAATTGTTCATACAATCGTCAGTGAGAACCTTTATCTGCTTGTCGCTATATGTTACAGCCCCTGTTTTCAGTGTGCCACGTTTTATAATATCAAATAAACACAGTCCTATCCATTCCGTCCAACTTTTTATTACCTATATCTAACATTTACTGTTACTCCTCTTTTATTGTGTTTTAGAAATATTAATGTTTCGCTTAACACAGTTTGTACAAAAAATATCTGTGATTGCAATTTGGTGCCTCTTCGTAAGATTGTACTGAACGAAGATAAAAACTGCTGCCCGCCAAAGATGAAATATACCAGCGACGTGCTGCGACGGAAAACTATCAACCAGAGACAGTATTGTGTCTGCTGTCAACCATAACTCCTTTCCAAAAGTCAATTCAGTGGACAAGTCTTAATCCATTAAACACTATCTTTTATAACTAGCAAGCTCATTCATAGGCAACAAATCTTTCGAGCAGAAATTGTCAGACGCCTCTCCTCAATATGATATATAAATTTAATTCCACACCACTAAGGCGAAGACACTCACGAGGTCACAAATTGGCGGTTCATACTTATCTGTCAGTAAATAAAATTCACCAGAAAAGACATTCGAATTTCAAATTTGTACGATGTTATATTAAAATTACAGAACACATAAACAGAGGCACAAAACACGATCCTAGTACTGCTGACAGTTTCGTTTTAAGGTCCAGTCAAACCTAGTTAGCTAGTTTTAGATAGATTTTAGTGCACCTCCTTTAGTTTGGTTTACATTCCTCCAGTTGTTACTTTTTTTCCTTTTTTATTTCCTATTTTATTTATGGCCAAACTGCGATGGGAACTAACTTGTTGTGAATTGATTTTAATTTAAGGGGCGTTTGACTAAAACATATCCCCAATAGTTCTTACCGCATCTGGCAACTTTACTTATCTTTGTTTTTGTTTTTTTTTTCTTTGTGGAAGCATGTATTTCGTTTGTTGTAGTAATTCAAATGTATTTTTCCTTCTGTAGGGCTAAGTAAGGCAGCATTGATTGGATTGACTAGTTCTCGTTCATCAAATGCTCAACCTCCGCTTACACCAACATCTGGTCCGCCATCATCTAGTAGTTTGAGTTGTAAGTCGAGTTATCAATCTAGATGTGTAAATTAGTTTTTTTCTTTTTATTACAATTTTCTATAGCTCTTCCATCTATGGGCTTGGATCCACGTCCGCCACTGGCTCCAACTCGACCCAAATGCAATAGTATTCTTCATCTCTTTGGCGAATGGTTATTTGAAGCGGCACACATTGGTGGCGATGCATGGCTAATGAACGCAAAACGTCAAGCATCCGAGGCCAGTAAACGCCCATCGTCCATGATCATGGAGAATCGCAAAGGAAGTATTTCCCTATCGCAACCAAACTCTATCAATGATCCAACAAATTTACCACCTGGACTAACAATCGACAAATATGAATCGGGACGTGCCGAAGCCATCGGAGCGTTGTGCAAAATTTTCTGCGCCAAAAAGACAGGAGAAGAGATTCTACCCGTGTATTTGGCACGCTTCTACATGGCCCTGCAACAGTGCATGAAGATCACCGAGAGCAGAGAATGTGACGAGACTCTGGCATCTATTCTCTTGAATTCATCTGATTTGTTTCGATTGGACTTAGATGGAATCCAAGTCCTACTGCCTGCATTTATTTCCGCCCTGGAGGTGGTTCTGCCCGACAAGGATTTGAAAATAAAATCGCAGGCGATACACTTCAACAGAACAGAGCTTCGAAGAGCCTCTATCAATATTCTTCTCTCGCTGTTAGCACTGCCGCTGCATTTCCAGACTTTACAGATTCGTGATTTAGCTAACGAAAATCCAGAAAGGTGAGAAGAGTCAACATCATCGTTGCCGTGTGTATCACATTATTCCCTTTTCAGGATAATTACATTCATTCAGTTGAAACCAAGGCTAATCAACATTTTAATGAATGCCCTACAAGTGGAAACCGACGCACAAAATACCCATATGCTATTGGGAGGACTTTTGCTCACCGTACAGGACTCTGTGAACTTTGAAGAAACCGAGCTGGGAGCAGAAAATCTACACGCATCATCGCCTCAACCCAGCGATTCGAATATTCTCAGTTCAGGTTTGAAATTATGTACTTCCATAGCGGGAAGCTTTTCTGTTTGCCCTTCGTTCGCTCTTTCTTTCTCTCTTCAGCTTTCACTCGTGATTCAGCTTTTTGTGCGCTCACATTCTGTTTTCTCCTTTAGAGATCCTTCATCCTTATTTCCTTGAGTTGTAAATTGTTTTGTTTTCCGTTCTTTGTGTTCGTTTACGAGTTTTGTGTTTATTTTATGAAAAATCGTTTTCGTATCTTTAAATTTCGGATACCGTAGCTTGTTCAGAGAGATCAGCGTCCATAGCAAGTGCTGGCAATTCCAGTTTGGGCGCTCAAAGCACAGCGACTATTGGTGGCGCAGCAGGTGGCGGAGCCGGTGGAAGTGCTGGAACTGTAACTGGAGGTAATAACTCAACGGGATCGCAGCACGATTTTCCCAGTTTGACGGTGTCCGATGATTTTCCCGTGGAATTGTTACAAGAATTTGAGACGGCTTCGGTTTATGGTAAATTTGTATTAATTTGTGTTTTATTTTGATTTATTTGTATAATTTCATTTTTTGTTTAATTGAGTCTTAACTTATAATTTCTTGTTTTGCGTGCTGCTAGTTTCTATTTTGAATTGCACACATACAACTTTCTTTTTTTTTTATACAATATTCACAGTGCTTGAGTTCAAACTTAATTTTATTGATAACATTTCTAATTAAATGTGCGGCCACTAACAGAACATTAAAACTTTTACACATGTTTCTAATTATAAAAATAGGCTTGTCTCCAATAAAAAAGAACACAATTGTTTTGCCTATGTCTACAAGTCTTTGGTAGAGGGCTGCAAGCGTTGCAAGTGCAGCTATATGCAAGTACTGTTTAATTTATGGCGAGTTGCACAAAAACATTCAGATAATACTTTTTTACAAGAGGCAAGACGATGTTTTCAAGGAGTGTCGGGTCGTCCTGAACAAGTTTGTTGATTTTTCTCACAGTGTCTTTGAGATTCTTCTCATTCCAAAGACTGCGGTCAATTACTCATTAATCCTTTACTTACTTACTTAAGGTGGCGCTACAGTCCGGGGTGGACCTGGGCCTCAACCAACAAGCGTCTCCAGTCAGCGCGATCTTTAGTAAGCTGTCTCCAGTTTCACACGCTAAGTTGGTTAAGGTCCCCTTCCATTTGCGTGCGCCACCTGCGTCGCGCCACCTAAGGCGAGGTCTTCCTTTACTGCGTTGTCCCTCCGGGTTGGAATCGAAGAGTCTTCGGGCCGGAGCGTTGTTGTCCATTCGCTCACTATGTCCCAGCCATCTTAGACGACTGATGCGTACTTTTCTGACTATGTCGATGTCGTTGTACAGCTCGTAGAGTTCGCTGTTAAATGTCCTCCTCCAGAGCCTGTCAACGCAAACGGGATCAAAAATCACTCGAAGAATTTTGCGTTCGAAACGACCAAGAAGATCCTCATCCGTTTTTGGTAGGGTCCATGCTTCTGCGCCATAGAGCAGGACAGGGATGATGAGATTCTTATGTAGAATCTCCTTAGTGCTTCTTGACAAGGCCTTTCTAATCAATTGCCGTCTTAGGCCAAAGAAACAGCGGTTGGCAAGTGTGATTCTTCGCTTGATTTCTGATGTGATGTCATTATCAGAATTTATAGCGGAGCCGAGGTAGACAAAGTCCCTAACTACCTCAAAGTTATAGCTGTCTATCGTGACGTTCTGTCCGATTCTTCGATGTTGTGTGTACCTTCATGTTGACAGCATATATTTTGTTTTACCCTCATTCACCACTAAACCCATTTTTGCCGCTTCTGTACTGATACTTGCAAACGCACCAGTGACAGCTTGCTGTGTACTGCCAATGATATCGATGTCGTCAGCGTATGCAAGTTGTTGCACAGACTTCTGGAAAATTGTGCCTCTGCTGTTGGCTTGCGAGTTTCGCACAATATTCTCAAGAATGATGTTGAAGAAGTCACATGACAGCGCGTCACCTTGTCTAAATCCGTTTTTGACATCAAAGGTCGCGAGCGTTCTCCATCGTCATTCTGCACAATCTGACAAGTTTGGCAGGGATGCCAAAACTAGACATGGCTCTGTATAGCTCGTCTCTATAAATGCTGTCATATGCGGCTTTAAAATCGATAAAAAGATGGTGAGTATCAATCTGGACTTCTTGGGTTTTCTCCAGGATCTGCCGTAGTGTGAATATTTGATCGGTCGTGGACTTACCGGGCCTACAACCGCACTGATAGGGTACAATCAATTCGTTGACATAAGGTTTCAGGCGTTCGCACAGTACGCCAGATAGGATCTTACATGCGATGTTAAGGAGACTGATGCCTCTATAGTTGGCGCAGTTTAGAGGGTCTCCTTTCTTGTGGATCGGGCAAACAATGCTGAGGTTCCATTCATCAGGCATACTTTCCTCTAACCAAATTTTGGAGACGAGTTGGTGTATGCACTCTACCAAGTCATCTCCGGCTGCCTTGAAGAGCTCGGCAGGTAAGCCGCTTGGTCCAGCAGCCTTATGAGACTTCAGCTTGGATATTGCTATCCTCACTTCATTTTGGTCAAGTGGACGGAAGTCTTGGCTTTCATCGCCCATTATTTTACATACAAATCAAAATTATTTCTTTATCCTATAAGTTGTATATTAAGTGGAGAAGAGTGATATGTACTATAGTATTCGGACCAATATACCTTTGGACCCTACTGTAGGTATATGTACTCCGAATCCTAAGGGGAACAGCTTAGAATAGTTAAGTTAAATGTTAAGTCGTAAACTGAGCTCGATGCGTTTCACTTGGCCGCGGTGAATACATTTTAGACAGCTACGTTTTAAATTCAACTATTATCAAATAACCTATTCATTCTACTGATGCGCAGAGAATATGCAATATGCACACATTTATCCGATTTAAATTAAACTACTGCCCACTATTTTTATAATTTTTGACGGCATTTTAAAAAGGTTTTCCACCCAAGTAGGTACAAGTTCTAGATCTAGAAGTCTTACACATCAATTCACTACAACACAGACTATTCTCAGCCATTGCAAGTCACATTCACGAAGATTTTCATTAACTCATTCACACATTAACACCCATTACACTAATTTTATAAAAAGAAAGACACGGGTTAACCCACAAGTTAAACAAACACTTGAATCCGCCTATTTCAGATAATGCACACGCTCTATTTGTACGGGCCACTTACCTCGTGTGCCATCGCTTAATATCCTCCTGGAAGACCGATTTAAATGTGTCTCTAGCAGCCCTCGAACTCCTCTCCGGGCTCGCGCGTCTTCACATTCGCGATTCAGGTAAGTGAAATCATCGACTAACATTCCTAACAAGTAGAGCCTTGTGTAAATAATGTACATTCCGATTCGAAATGAAATTCAATCTCTAATATCAATGTTTCTTAAAGTAATCAACCTCTTTCTATTTCTTTTTAACGAAATGTCCTTCCCCCCGCCTATTAAAATCCTTTCCCTCACATTTGACAATAAAAAAAAAAAACAAAAAAACAAAATTACAAACCGCAGCCAGGAAACTAACAAACGGTAATAGACACTCACTCATTTTACTAACACAAACACTTTTTGTTTTCGTTTCAAAAAAAAAAAAAAAAAAAAAAAACAATCTTTCGTTCGTTCTCATATTCGTTCGAACAACATTGTATAGAACAATTAGTAGCAATTGAAGAACCAAGTCAAAATCTAACGATCATTTCCACAGACGCTCTCGAGTGTAAGCGAGCGGTGAAGTGGATCTGTGACTACATCTGTTATCAATGTTCAAGGCCACCTCCTGCCCATAGCAAGGATCTGCACAGTACTATTGTTGCCGCGTTTCAATGTACATCCGCTTGGTTGATGCAGCATCCGTATTTGCTGCAAGACAAGGATTGCCTTACAACTGTAATGGAAGTAGTCGAGTTGGGTATATCGGGAACGAAAAGTATCGGCAAGCCCGGGGAACCACCCAAATATAAAGACGAAAAAGAACTGAAACCAGCCTCGATGCGTGTACGTGATGCTGCTGAAAATTTGCTTACCATCATTATGGAGCAAGTGGGTTATTTTCCTAGTGAATGTGGACCCGAATCGATCTCATCACTGCTGGACGAAGTCGCTCTTATAAAGCACTGTAATTCGATCGACAATTCTAGTGCTGTGGCCACCGAGCAGGCTATAAATAAATTCAAATATTTCGTGACTGAAAACTCGACCATATTAGCTTTGTTGGAGGAGCCACTGGGAAATGATCAGGATCCACAGCCCACTGTGACATGTAAGTATTTATTCAAAACAGTTTCAGGCGTACAATCATGGGACAGTGAGCCTCAGTTTGAGAAAGTTCATTCTGGCTAATAAAGTTTTGTTGAATCTCTTCGGCATTGTTATTCAGCCCTAGCGAGGTATCCGTCGCAACAGAAAATGGTCCGCAACGCATACACCTTCGGAGGCTCAAATTGCATTCGAGGGGTCCGACTTCGGAAGAGAAATAAACAATTCCGCACCGCACACACAATCGTAAACAATTTCCGCAACCAATTTCTGTCGGAGGATGTCGGAACCTAGCTGTCAAAAATTTAGCAAAAAAATTCACTTCATCGCACTTCAACGTGATTCGCCGATATGCGTTACAAAATGTCGGAACAATTCTCCGAACAGTTCTTCCGAAGAATACATCGCAGCACAAATCCTCCGAATCGTATAAGCTCGGAGAATTTTCCGTTCCGACGGATATCTCGCTAGGGCCGATTATCCGCTTTTGTTTATCAGTTAAGTTTATCCGTTACACGCGTCTTAACATATATGCCTTTCTTATTTAGTACTCATCCGAAGCCCATTTGGTCGCCATGCGTGGACAATGCAGTTGCGTCACCTGCCACGTAGCAAATCAGGCACTAAGTATCACGCAATCAATCCAGGTCGACCGATTCCAATGAACGATCCACCGAAACGAGTTGAATTCGATCAAAAGTTCTTTCCCGATGGTGTTGAGAAGGTGACACCATGCGTTGCAGACTACTCCATTCCGACCTTAGAGCAGATTCGAGAACAGTACGGCATCGATGACATGAATAGGTTGGAGAAAATGGTTGAAAATCAGTCGATCTATGAGAAGTTAGCCTGGGCAGAAACAGATAACTCAGCCGAGAGCCTAAGTCATGCACAGGAATGCGTTCCACCGCCGGTAGTCCATGAGTTTCAAACGGCGCGGCTTTTTCTATCTCAATTTGGGTTTTTATCGTTCGAAGGAGAGGACAAGTTAAGTGAAACACCAGGTAATAGACCTTTGATCGCTTTAGACGCAGCGCGAACGAATTTCGCACAAGATCTCAACGTTCTGGACAAGTTGAGTGCAAGAACCCATGACACTGTTCATGTGTTTTACATGAAGTCCGGCCAGACGTCGGCGCAGGAAATCATTGCAAACATGAATGAGGAGAACATACGAACTTTAAATCCCAACTTTGGCAATATGCTGCTGACACTGGGCTGGTCAGTCGACATAGACGAGCATTGCGGTTGGACTGGGTTTGTTTCTACAAGCTGGACGCTGAAAAACTCCTCAGATTCTCAAAAAGATAAGCCAGCCGATTTGAGATTCAATGGAGAGTCAAGAGTTCTCTATTGGGCTGATGTAGGATCGGAAATAGCTTTTGTGGTGCCAACAGAATGGAATCTAAGATCCGAAAGCTCCACAGATGGGAGTTGCCTTTCACTGAACTCCTCGCATTCATCTGCCGATAGCACACATTCAAGCGTTTGGAATGAGAGAAACCTCTCCGCAGATGTGCCAAGTAGTCGATCTGCTGTTCTTGGACAAAAGCCGCGAACGTTGTCACTCGAATTAGATAAGAAGGAACCTGTACCACCCACTAGACGAAAGGCGAATGCTATTAAACCGTCGCTTTTAGCACAGCCACCAGCAAAGATATTCATCGTGTGGCTGGAGAGTTTCGAGGATCATCTTAGTTTCCCTATTGGTACGGGTACATGAACAGCTCAATTTATAACAAGTTATGTAAGAGTTTTCTTTTCCAGATGATCTACTCCCCTATGCGAGAACGGGTGAGGAATCTCAAATTTTGCAAATTCCCCGCGCCAGCGAATGCCATGTTGTGTTCCTGCACGCGCTGCAATCGGGTCTGCTTCGAGTAAAGTTACAAGGCCCCACTGGTCGAATGAGCTTTGCAACTCCCCTGGTAGATGGCATGGTGCTAAGTCGACGAGTTGTTGGCAATCTGGTGCGCCAAACTGCACATAACATGGCCAAGCGGAGAAGGCTGGACAATGATAGGTAAACATTTCTTTACCTGCTCTTTCGCACAGACAATGACACGACTCGACTATATTATTCTTTTCAGTTTCCAACCGCCACATGTCCGGCGCCGCCTAAAAGTACAGGATATAGTTCAAAAATACAAATTGAATCTTTCACAGCCAGAATTGCTGGCACATCTGTTTAAGAGCTCATCGTCGTAGGCTAAGTGCACACTCGCTGGCGATGAACTTCAGTATTAACAACACAAATGCAATTACATTTTTTACCTTCTTCAACTCCCTCCATATATTGCTTCTTATTTTTTGTTATAACATTGGAAGTCGTTTTTATTTAAATCATTCTGGTGTATGGTCGTACTATACTAAAATTAGGAATAAGATACAAATGTAATATTTAATTTAAATAAATAAATTTACCATCCAAATTCAGTTAGAGGTTTTCTGATTGAACGAAACGTCAATTTAACTGTCTAGAGCAAGACGCAGAGAGCCAAACAAATAAATCTCGTGCTGCCTTTGGGATCCAATATCTAGTTTGTGATCCTTCTGATTAAAGGTTCGCTTTAAGAGCCTCGTAAGTCGTAATGATGTTTTCTTCCACCGAATAGATATTCATTTCGTCGACCGCCACCCAAGTTTCTCACCTTCTATGTCCTCAATACATTGGTTACATTAAAATAAAGTTTGCTAGGCCCTTTTTTGGGTTTTATAAGTTTCTCTTTTTTCCTGTCACCTCGGCTCTAATTATGAGAACATCTACTACGTCTGCATAAATCCCTATTCCTACATCTATTCCTTTAAATTGTGTTTTTTTTTCCTTCAACATCACACGATATTTGATATTTTCATTCTGAACATGTTTGGGTGGACCCCCTTTAGCGGTTAACTCTGTTGGGTGCCTTCTCAACCTGACATGTATCCAAATTTTTAATTTTTTCGCATCCGAAAATGGAAGCATGCAACGAAAAAAAGTCAATCTCTCTCTCTCGAAAAAAAATCTATCAAAAGTGTCCTCCTCCTCACCTTCACTTATCTGATATCTGGTTGTCTTCTGGCTAAAAGGGACATAAGACATGCGTCTGTGGGGGAGATGAAGTGATGTTCATTCAACACCTTAATTTCCCTCCTCCTTTGTGTTTTTTTTGCTTTTTTCTTTTCAATTCCATGTTACACTTTTGTTGTTCCAGAGGATCTGCTGGTGAAAACAAAAATAAGGAAGAAAAAGAATGGTGAAATAGGTCACGCCTCTTTGTATCCTTTCGGTAATAAGTTCGGACACGGTTCAGTCGAGTGTATACCGACAAATTTGTTCCTTTCGGTCTAAATGGAATTTTGTTGTTGTTTGCACTTGCTATGAAGTGCGTGGAAGGAATTTCTTCAGTTTTTTTTTTTTTTTGAGAATCAAGCGTCAATCAAAAAAAATATTTTGTTGGCCCCGAAAAAAGAAGAAAGAGCTGCGTTTTTATATTATTCAGGGGCGGATTAAGATACCGTGCTATGGTGGCAAGTTAATTAAAGAATACTGATTCGAAAAGGTGTTCGCTTGAGGTGGGAGGCTTCAACTGTTCTTCTCGCAAATTCCTTAAAATAATTTCTGACATTTGAGAATATTGCATATGAAAGTATGGCACTGTTAAGCAATCATAAACTGAACGCTGATTTTAACTGACAAGCAAGTAGGTTGTGCCTTGTTAAACATCGAAACTGTAATTGTGAACTTATAAGTAACGTGTGCATTTAAATATCCTTCCTTTAAAAAATAAGGTTTCCCCCACATTAAATTCCCCCATTAAAAACTTGCAAGCTCGAACTCATAGTCAACCGTTAATTCCATATAATCACCGGCTATCATGGGGATTTCGAATACGGAATACATAATCCTTTTCGATCTAAGTATAGATAAATAGATTGCCTGAGTAGAAGCCACATCATTTATGTGTAGATATTTTGTAATAAAATGTTTTTCTCTATATTGCATGGCAAAAAAGCAAGAGAACAAACACATTGCTGTGCCATTTACATAATTCCTTCGATTGAGTCAATCCCCGGTTACTCCCGGATTAAAAACTCCCACTAGAGTGCTATGAAAACCTGATCACAGCAAACAACAGTCAGCCAAGTTTGCTGCATCGTCGTTGATCGTCTCTCCCACAATCGTATTTTCAATCTCTAGGCGCACAGAACTCATATCAATCTGTTCTGGCGCAATGTTTTTGCACTGTGGGCATACACAATGTCCCAATGCTCAACACTAGGGCCCTAATCCGTGCGCACATACGACAACATTCTGAATGTCAAATTGTGAAACCTGAAATGCGGTTGCGTGTCTTAGAACCTAGCTGTGCCTGTTCCACCAACCTCCAACTAATGTACACATATCAAAAGGACACCTCGACATGCGGACCGGGACACCTACGACAATTATTATGTGGGTGGGTGGGGCTAGATACTTCCATATATTCTGACCTGATCCTCTCGCCCGCCTTCTTGTCCATGCCACTTGATAGGTATTAATGTTAGCTTAGACCTGATATATTGCCTAGTGGAACAAATTATGTTATGTACCCTGCTCAGGCGAGTGTATGACAATATGCCATTGAGCTGTGTATGGGGGCCACGACGAAGACGGCAGAGGGACACTGATGGAATTGGGACAGGACAGCAAAAAGATTTGAATAGCTGTCAAAGTTATTTCTTCTTCTCGTAGTTTTCGAAACGATTGACTGCGTGTCTCGATATTAATCATGATGGAGATCTGGTGGAACATCATCATCATAATCGACGGTGTAACCTTCGTGCAACTACAGCAGGTAACAAGTGCTTGCCCGAAGGATATTCATATTCTGCACTTAAAGCCGATGCAGTGCACTAGAGTGATACGAAGAAACACAACGAAAGAGATGCGACACTGAGATCAGTCGTCGCATGTATGGTATTTGCATTTGATAGCCTTCCAGGTCATAAATAATGCTCGGTGCGAGTTATTAAGATCCAGGCTGAGAAGACGACACAAGAACGAGAGACTCATCAGACAGTCTTCTTTGAGGTTTTATTTCACCACGATGTTGTATCGCATGCTAAATTTACTACTTGTCGCCATTTTGCGAGAGTTGCACTTGTTGGTTGGTGTTAAATTGGACTTGGGATTTATAACTCACTTTTAACTCTGCATGGAGAGAACTCTTGACTGCATAAGCGTATCGACATACAGATTCTTAATTGTGCCTACTAAAAATCAGCCAGGTTAGTAAAATTTTACATAGGTACATTAATCTTATTAATTGCATATTTTCGGATCACATAGTGCAATATTTGCTTGCAACAACACAACAAAAATTTAGATCTGACACTTTGCTAGTGTGTGTTGGTGAGTACAGGGCAATGCTTTAAAAATATCCCGGACAGCGGACACTTCTGTCCAGCGTGACCGTTGTGCGACTAAAGTTGCAATTTGGCACTTCTTGCCTATCATAACAGAACACTATTATAGTGGTTAGTGAGCCAATGTTTGTTAAACATTGTTCAAATATACCAAATATTGAGAATAGCTTAAGAAATGACCATTTTTTCTCAATGGCCCTTTTTCTTGCGACTTTTCGGAATTCTGCAGCGGTTTTAAGAACTGACCTGAAAGTGCTCTTTTTATTTCAATGAAACATAGGAAACATAGAAAAAGCACTTTTGGATTTGAAAAGATCATAGAAAGAGCAATTCTTTTCTTCAATCGAAAACGCCATAACCTTACAGTTAACAGCTGATTTGAAATGTCTTGTCCTTTTTGGCATATGCGTGCATTTGTTTTCATTTCTGCGTATTAAATCAGTATTAACAGACGGAAAAATAAAATTGAATGTTCCACTGAAGATTCTTTTCGAAAGTGGTGACGAAATTCTTCTTCGCAGTAACAAAGAACAATCTATTCAATGTAGGTAGTGTCGCTTTTTCTTCTTTGGTCTAGTTCTTGTAGTTCAATCAGTAATCTTCCACATACTCGGATTCATCAAAAAGAAGTTCGATTTTTTCCAGATAAATTTCAAACGCCGCAACTGATGTGCTCGGTTTCACCAGCCCACCCCCCCGAAACCCCTGGTTTGACGAAGAGTACCGGCAAGTACATGCAGCAAAACAAAGTGCCTACGAAGCGTCACTGCATAGAAGGACGAGAGCAGCTCGTCAGCTCTACGAGCAAAAAAGGAGGGAAGAACATCGGCTTTTCCGTAGAAAAAAGAGAGAGCATGAGAAGCGCGCGATCGAGGATATAGAGAGGTGTTACTCCAGGAACAATGTTCGGAAGTTTTACCAAAAGGTAAAAAGAACGTGTCATGCCAACAGGACCCGAACGGAGACCTGTAGAGACGAACAAGGAAACCTTGTAGTAGAGTCACAGTCGGTGCTGAGGACATGGAAAAGCCATTACTGCTAGACGGCGAAGACGACAAAAATTCCGCTGTCAGGCAGAACGAACCATTCAACCTGGACGATGAAACCAAGACTTCCGTCCACCTGACCAAAATGAAGTGAGGATAGCAATATCCAAGCTGAAGACCAACAAGGCTGCTGGACCAGACGGCTTACCTGCCGAGCTCTTCAAGGCAGCCGGAGATGACTTGGTAGAGTGCATACATCAACTCGTGTCCAAAATTTGGTTAGAGGAAAGTATGCCTGATGAATGAAACCTCAGCATTGTTTGCCCGATCAACAAAAAAGGAGACTCTCTAAACTGCGCCAACTATAGAGGCATCAGTCTCCTTAACATCGCATATAAGATCCTATCTGCCGTACTGTGTGAACGCCTGAAACCTTTCGTCAACGATCTGATAGGTCCCTATCAGTGCGGTTTTAGGCCCGGTAAGTCCACAACCGATCAAATATTCACACTGCGGCAGATCCTGGAGAAATCCCAAGAAGTCCAGATCGATACTCACCATCTTTTTATCGATTTTAAGGCCGCATATGACAGCATTTATAGAGACGAGCTATACAGAGCCATGTCTAGTTTTGGCATCCCTGCCAAACTTGTCAGATTGTGCAGAATGACAAGGGAGAATGCTCGCTGCTCCATAAAGGTCAGAAACAATCTCACCGAGACCTTTGATGTCAAAAAAGGGTTTAGACAAGGCGACGCGCTGTCATGTGACTTCTTCAACATCATTCTTGAGAAAATTGTGCGAAACTCACAAGCCAACACCAGAGGCACAATTTTTCATAAGTCTGTGCAACTGCTTGTTTACGCTGACGACATTGACATTGTTGGCAGAACACAGCGAGCTGTCACTGGTGCGTTTTCTAGTATTAGTACAGAAGCGGCAAAAATGGGTTTAGTGGTGAATGAGGGTAAAACAAAATATATGCTGTCAACAAGAAGGGACACACAACATCGACGAATCGGACAGAACGTCACGATAGACAGCTATTACTTTGAGGTAGTTCCGGACTTTGTCTACCTCGGGTCCGCTATTAACTCTGAAAATGACCTCACCTCAGAAATCAAGCGAAAAATCACTCGTGCCAACCGCTGTTTCTTTGGCCTAAGACGGCAATTGATTAGTAAGGACTTGTCAAGAAGCACTAAGGAGATTCTATATAAGACTCTCATCATCCCTGTCCTGCTCTATGGCGCAGAAGCATGGACCCTAGCAAAAACGGATGAGGATCTTCTTGGTCGCTTCGAACGCAAAATTCTTCGAGTGATTTTTGGTCCCGTTTGCGTTGACGGGATTTGGAAGAGAAGATTTAACAGCGAACTCTACGAGCTGTACAGCGACATCGACCTGGTCAGAAAAGTACGCATTAGTCGTCTAAGATGGTTAGGACATGTAGAGCGAATGGACACCAACGCTCCGGCCCGGAGAGTCTTCGATTCCAGCCCGGAGGGACAACGCAGTAGAGGAAGACCTCGCCTTAGGTGGCGCGCGCAAGTGGAAGGGGACCCAACTTGGAGTGCGCAACTGGAGGCAGTTAGCCAAATATCGCGCTAACTGGAGAGGCGTATTGGTTGAGGCCCGGGTCCACCCTGGACTCTAGCGCCACCTTAAGTAAGTAATTTTCATCGCTAGGTAGATGAATGAACTAATTAGTAAATTAGCAAATTCATCAAGGTTATCAGATATTTTAACGACTTTTCGTACCGATTTTTTGTCATTTTTCATAGATTACAACAAAAGCGTTCCCTAACTTTTTCGAAACTGTCTCTCTCTGTGAGAGGACCACTGCCATTTTGACAGTCTTTTCCATTCTTACTACAAAAGTAAAGGAATAGACCTTATTTATTTGCAACCACCACAATGGAAAATAATTATCAATTCAATGTTTTAGAAATATCTACCCATCATGCGAAGGCTGTTGAATATAAGTTTTTACTTTGTTCGTCCAGTATTCGATTTTTTCCAACAAAGAAAAGCCTATAGTGAAAGACATAATCGGCACTATAAACCGAAAACTTGGGTGTTTACAATACCAATGAAACTGATTTATATGATACCTCCACTTAATCACATATTCCTATATGCGGGTTGAATTTAAATCCAGACTTTTTTGTACAATAGAGTCAGTGGTAGAAATTCTACCATTTAATTGACCTGGCTTATACACAACATATTAAAAAACAAATTACAGGCAGCATTGAATCTCTGCGCAGTCTTCCCAACAACAACAAAATCAGGCGAATGTGTTGTGCTTAAGGCAGTGAAGTTATAGTTCTTAACCATTTGCCTTCGCCTATTTATTATATATAAGACTAGCTGTGCCCGCAACTTCGTACGCGGCGTGAGACTGTGTAATTTCCAATAAAAGAGATTTGACCGTTTTCTCAACGGCATATTAAATTTGTTTAAAATCAACAGTCTAGCTAAAAAAAGCGGTGAACATTGTCAATGTGAAACAATAAATCAAACAAATCTATTTACCTAAAACACCAATTTAAGAAAATTAAATTCAACAGTGTAAGTACTTAAGTTTCACTTCCTTACTGTAGGTATAACGCAGGTAATATTAAAACAAACACTAAAGCAAAAGCCTTAATGGAAATTTGTATCTATACCAACAATAAATAAAGCAAACAGCATAATTCACCTATATCGTCTTTACTTCTTGAATTCTTCAATTCTTTACTGTAGGTATCAACGTAGGTACTATAACAACCATTAAAACAAAAACCATGAACTCAATTTCTATATACACCACCTCCACCATACGTCCATCACCACACCACACGTCATCAGCCATCTGCGCATTTCCTCAGAAACACATTGTCGCCGTTTTTTTTTTCATATGAACGTGCTTGTGCGATGTGCGCCAGCAAACCACCCCAAAGCAGAACAACGATGAAGAACCGCAGCTGCTGATAATATTCGATTTGAGAAAATAAATTTTTTTTTTCGTGTTTTTTTTAGCTTGTAGCTCAGCTTCTAGAGAACATAGAAAGCTGATTGATGACTTGAAATAACTATAAAAGTGTTGGCTCTCCTAAGTATTTTGTTTTGTTTGCATTGATTAAGAATTATTTGAGTAATGGCGAGTTAAAGGCAGCAAAGTCAGAAAAAAAAACACATTTTGGTCAAAAACGCTCCAAAAAATAGGCATGGCAATAAAATGGAATAGCCTATGTGTTGCACAAAATCCTAAGGAACATTTCAAAAAAAGTTTCATCGAAATCTGTGCAGTAGTTTTCACGCCATTAGGTAACAAAAAAATTGCCTACAGTTTTATTATAAGTATATAGATTTTGGTAAATCTAAAGCTTTACACGGGCATCTGACGCGCAAAAGTTTCCTAAAAGTGCAAGCCTCACTCGTAGCTCCCAACAGCGGGCACCCATCACACTTCACCTTTTTATGAGATATGAAATGTATTATCAACCCCATCGTCACTAGCCTGAATAAAAAATAAAAAGAAAAGCAAAACTCCTCTGTCCTCCTTACGATAAGCGCGATCGTAAAATGCGTCCCATTTCGTGCACCTTGAAAACGTAACCGCTGTACGCTGTGCACAGAACAGTCCAGTCTATCTATTCAGGCGTTATTTGAGGCATTAAGTGCGTGTGTGATGTCAAAATTTACATACGCAAAGGGCACAAAAGATAAAAAAAAAAATTGCCCCATCCCCGTCTTCGCGTCTGTCCATCGACTCCCCCCTCACGACCGTCTGCCCTAAAATAATCTTTCTTTTTCGCCCCGGGGGGATGGAAATAAATTAACACAAAAACCTCGGAGGATAAGAAACGCGACAAATGCCATCATGTGCTGTAGCAGCACACAAGAACACAGCCGCGCAAGTCACCAACCTAGCGGGGTCGAGGGATATATAGCCGTAGACGCAGTGCATCGCGCATCATAGCTGCATAGCTGTGCGGTTTTATGTGAGATTCAGATTCCTGTGTGCCCAAGTAACCAGCCCCACCGTGCGCTGCGCCTCTCGAAAAAGGAGAACATTATAAATCAGACTTTGCAGGCTATCTTTGCGCGCCGTACCCGAGCGCTGTGCAAATGACTAATGTATGTAGCGCGCGATTCACCATGAGGGAATCTACTACGGTCCGGGCGTCCAACTGACAACGATGACGATGGTCATGAATATGGCGGCGGGATAATATAATATGTCCCAGGCCGTGGCAGGACGGAGACGATTGCTCCTCATGATAGTGTGCGGTGGCGTGGATGATGACTTCCAAGGTAAGTACATGTAATACCAGCGATTGACAAAATTATGTTTTGGTGATTTTGTTGCGAGCGCGCTCGATGTTACCGGAGATGGCAAGGACCAGACGTCGCATCGAGCGGGCGGAAGGGGTTATTTTTTTAATTGCGCGCAAGTGAATAAAGCGCGTTTTGCGTGGTAATTGATTTGCTACTACTGTTCGGGTTATTTGTTTGGCCTATA
The DNA here is from genome assembly GCA_946477585.1 of Cheilosia urbana. Taxonomy (NCBI): domain Eukaryota; kingdom Metazoa; phylum Arthropoda; class Insecta; order Diptera; family Syrphidae; genus Cheilosia; species Cheilosia urbana. The sequence continues at coordinate 155,399,657 of OX297854.1, forward strand.
TGGTTACTTGATAAGCTAAGGGTGAATCTATTTACAAACAAATTGACGTTTGAAATGTGGTGGACTTGGGTTTTGTCTCAGCCAGAAATAAAAACTGATTTTGTTAGTGAAGAATTTTTTAACGATTTCGAGATCATTATCATTTTTGTAGTAGGTATGTCTTCTGTGAAACGAATTATAACCTACAATACATAGATACAGACATACAAAAATGCACCATGGGTTGGGCCGTCTTCCATTAAAAGCAGTAGGTAATCGGTATGACAAAAAATAAAAAACGTAGAGATGGTAAAATCAGTAGATGCGCTATTCAAGCATGATTATTTATCTACCCTGACATCTGACTTAAAAGAAATGTGTGTGCATAATCTTCTGCATGCACTGTCAGTTTGACAATGAAAACGAGTTGATAACAGACACGGTCCACACCACAATAAGCAATCTAAGGGACCTCATGCTGAACGAATTTCGACAACACACTAGGCTGTCACAATCGGAAGTCCATTTAGCAAACCTTGAACCTTCAATAATGGATTATGCAGCTACAGTCGAAATCCCCATCCATTAAGTATTCATAAAGCGAGCCTTATTTGCATTTTTCCACACAAACCCTATACAAATATTGATTTTTTTTTTTTAAATTATCTGGAACCTTTAAATCACTGTTTGCTCTGGAAACTAAGATACAAATATCGGGATCCTAAAACAACATAGGAACATCTGGCTAGAATTGTGTCTTATGTGCACTGTCAAATTTATCATGATATTCGTCACTCAAGTGAGTCACGAAGACGTACCAAAAAAAGAGTACGGCAGATTAACCTCAGCACGAAAAACCTCCCTCGGAAGCAAACTCGAATTGCCATCTCCAAATTCGAATGCTAATTTGCGATACAATTTTCAATTAGTGATATTTTGCTCGACCCCCTCTCCACCCACCGACTGTTCCGCAGCATATCATGTGCAGCACATTGCAGCCGGCACGTAGTTAAATTAATTAAACGAACGGTTCTCCAGTTTCGGTTTTTGTGGTTCTCCATAACAAATTTGGATCTCACATCTCACGGGCCAAGAGGCGGCCGATGCACTTTGGTGCAAAAACGTGTGCTCCTATGGAAATTTGAGCAAATTTTTATTGCCCGAACTTGAAACTTTTGAAAAAAAAAAAAAGAAAGAAAGAAGATCGAGGTTTCCGATCTTTTTGTCTTTTGGTCAAATCCCGCAGAGATGAGCCGCCGCTCTCTTGGCCTGATCGGATCGTGCATACTCTTTTATTTGCAATTATCATGCAAGATTGTCGTCGTTGTTTCGGGCTATACAACTCAGTGTACAGTGGGAGGAGGTCCTGAATTTGAAAATTTGAATTCATTCGTTTCCGTACGGGTATAAGGGAGGGCATGGAACTGCTAATGAGTTCCATCACGATTTTTGATTTTCATACAGAAATCTGAAAAAGAAATTGTTTCCTTATATAGTGAGAGCGAGAGAGAGGGGCGCTTTTGATTTTGCAAGACACACATCACACAGTTGAATGTTGAACGTTGAAGGTGAGTGCGGCTTTCCACAAGTCGACCATGCATCCATCCTCTCTGCAGCTCCCGTCCATTCCGTAAAATGACTCGCATTCCTTCTCTCATGACGACGACGACCAAGCCGAAGACGACTACGACGACGACGACGGCGGCGATGGCAATGGCGATGACGATGGCGTATTCCCTTTGTGCACAGACATTGCGTGTTTTTGTAATATTCCTCAAAAGATAAAAATGTGACCAGGCACCATGGGCAATAACTTGGCTAATGCTACATGCTATAGTTATAGGTACCATGCCGTGCAATCTTCGAGTCTAAGATGAAACTGCAACAGCAGCCGCAGCCGCAGCAGCACCACGACCATCAGCAGCAGCGGCATCCAAAGTGATGTTGGGACAAAAATACATGTACGAATGGGTATATGATGCAGTTGATGCGATGAAGCGAGAACTGACTGGACGGCGGCATGGATAGAGTCTCTAGTGCAAAGAAGCAAGGGAAAACGATGACGACGACGACGACCAAAAGCAAAAGCATCTTAACAATAATAATAACAAATGAAACCAAGGAGTCGGGGAAAAAACAATTCGAATCGAACCCTACAGGCTTGAGTTATATTATGGGGATTTTGTGAATGATAGAGGTGGTGGTGACTGGTGAGTCCCAGCTCCAGCTCCCAAGAACGTAAGTAAGACGCAACAACAACAATAAAAGAAACTACATGTGTGCAAAGAAGAACACATGTGTGGAATACGTGTTGTGTTGAGTATAGTTTAAACATTTTGATGAGTGATCGTTGGCGAGGGAACACAAATGTTCCGCAGATCTTTAGACAAATTTCCTATGTTGACCGAGGTATTCGGAAAAAAAGTTATATAAACGGTAGGGAAAATTATTTTTTAAAACAATGAACAAAAATTGTTAGCAAACAAAATATCCAGTTCCGTGATACCTAAGTGCTATAAACCAGAGACAACACTAAGACCTCCAAGCTCCAACTCGCAATCCTCTTGCCGCTGGCTCCTTCAATTTTTTTTTCAGCCGTTTTGTTTTCCTATTGGTGTTATGTCAACTTAGAATTCGTGTGACATGCAAAAACATACAAAAAATTAAAACAAATGCTGCCAATCGCAGCAAACCGTGGGGGGAATGTAATCGAGTTCGGCAATACCACAGTAATGTTTTTATTTTCCCTCAACCAATCTACATTTTTCTTTTCTTTTCTTATAAATATTTTAAGCAAAAGTAAGTACACTAATTCCTAAAAAAAAATACTATTGACACGTAACGAATAATTTAACTTAATTTTTAATTAAAACCACTGTCCCTCTGAGTCTCGGCGTAAGTGACTGAAAGCACATTGTTTTCACATTTTTATTCCCACCCCTTAAACAAAGGGATTGCCTGAGGCTCTTATAAACAGAAACTTTTCTGAGTTCCTTGTTCCGCACCTATCTTCCCCGGAGTACCTACTCTGTCTTTGTTTGCCACAGCAGGGCGTTCGTATAGTAGAGTTAGGGTTGGGGTCAAAATTCTGGATGGGTGAAAATTCTTTTTACAAAATACTGCTTTCAAAATGCTGCTTTTCAAAATTCTGCTTTACAAAATTCTGCTATTTGTTTGTTAAGACAATCCTCTCACTTATTCAAACATAAAGGCTGGTACGCTGTTCAAGTGAAATCCAGTTTTCCTACAAATTTTTCACCGCGAAATGTCAAAATGAACTTTCCACATGAAAATTTCACTTGGCAGTACGCAGTTCGAGTGAAAAATTGAGCTTCAAAAACTGAGCTGTAGGTGGCAATACTAAAATCTCTCCACAGCTATTTCACTTGGTTTTTATTGTCCGTCGCATTAAATTTTTGACATTTCGGCGTGAAAAATTCGTAGGACGACGGTTAAGAATTTCAGATGGTTCTTTAAGAGAGTACTACATTTTTCGCACTTCTGGTATCATTTTTTCATTTAATATAGAACCGTAAAGCTAGGTAGATATACAAAAAGTTGGTGGCATGGATGACCTTTTTGATGAGCAGAGCAGGGTGTCTCAGTAAATTGTTATACACTGTTTTGCTCAACATAAGCAACCGTTGGTGCACAGAAGACAAGTCGCTGACCTATGCTTGTTCTATAGGTACTTCCATGGTAGATGTTCTGAGGAACTCAAAGACATTATCCCTCGAAATGCAACTTTTGGGCGCCCAACAAGACAGGCTGCTAATGCTCATGAACATACAGTACACTTGACAACCGCGAGGACATCAACTTTCAAAAACTCCTTCTGTTACAGGACAAGCAAACTTTGGAACTCGCTTCCTGGGGATATATTTCCAGAAGACTACAATTTGCAGCAATTTAAGTGCAGAACAAACATACATCTGCAGGCATCTCGGGGCGCTGTTGAAGCGTTATAGGTTCGCCTTTCCCGGGAGAAGTATATATAAAAAAAAAAAACAAAAAAAAAAAAAATACAGATTCTTAATCGGCGGTCAGATCAATTATATAAAATGCTTTGTGGATACTAAAATAGCAAATTTAGTGTTCTCATACAAAAAATGATTTATTCGCGTTATAAAATTTAACACGATACTCTTTTCATGCATTTTTATTTTTATTAGGACAAACAAACATTCATTTCGCACTTTTTATGTTCGTTTGATACAAAAAAATAAAAACAATCTTTTCCAGATTTCAGAGCACTTTTGCGAATCCATATTTTTTCTCAGATTTACCAATGCAAGTGCGTTTGAGTTTGTTTGTTGTTTTTTTTTTACAGAAAAGAAAGTGATTGCATCGGGTGAATCTATTTGTGTAAATAATATATTTATAAATATTTAGAAATCAAATAAAAAAAAACAACTTTTCAGCTCAGTCACCCTGCATTAATTTCTCCACGAAAATCTCTAAAAAAAAATATTTCACTTTCGATTTCACAGCATTTTTTTGATAATAGATTAAGCAGGTATTTCACTTCACTTGAACAGCTTACTAGGCTTAAAGTGTAGAGGATTTTTTTTAAAGATTGCAGTGTTGTTTTAGACAATTCTTCTAGGAGGAGACAAATAAGAAGAATTTTTAAAAAGAGAGCAGATCTTAGCCATATTGGTTTTCTTAAACGAATATAAAAAACCATAGCTCTCTCTTGCTTTGTTTAGTTTCGTAATTTTTGGGTAATTTCAAATGTGAAATAATTTATTTCTGTAATTATTAAAACCTGAAATAGTATATTAAAATAAAAAAATATTTTTTTTGTTCATGTTCATATCCGTTTTTATTTTTTTAAAGCAGAATAAGCAGAATTTTCTTTCTTTGATTTTAAAAAGTAGAATTTAAAGAGTTATAATCCGTCGTTTTAAGATTGTTAGGTCTTTGTTGCTGAGCTCAAATTAACTTTTGGTTTTTCCACCAGCTGGAGTTGTCAATTTATTAGCCGGCCTCGAGCCCTTAGATTTGATGTAGAATTCAGCTAGGTAATCCCAATTCCCTATTTTTTTTTTCCAGAAAAGAAGTGCGGAGCGGATCAAACAATACCGTCTTAGATGATACGATTTAAATGAATGATATTTATAGGTAAGTAACCTTTGCATATTGAAATGAAATGAGCAAAAAGTTAACTAATATCTACACGTGCTTGTAACTTTCTTATAAAAGAGTAGAGCATCTCTCGTTATACTTATTTACATATCTGGAGACAATTTCAAGGCTAAGGAAAATGGTATAGAAATACGCCACCACATAAAACCTTTAAAATCAAGAATTTAATTTGCCAAAATCTCAAATATTATTATGTCGTCTAATTTGTGCTCTTTTTCTCCGTTCCAAAAGAATTTCGTTTCTTTCTCATTACTTCTGGGGCTTGTCTTATTTCTTTTTGTTGTCGCTATTCGTTTTCTAAAACTCCTAAGTCAAATCGAAAAAAAAAAAACATCTCCAAATACCTGTCGTCTGTGCATTTCGTTGCTGTCTTCATGCTATGTCTCACGAACCATGGATGAAAACAAAAACAAACCAACCGGCTTTTTTGTCAATGTATAGATGGTTGCGCAGCCGCCATCGCCTCGTATTCGAGCTGAAGGAGTATTTTCCAAATCCAATGCTTTAAATTTTCTATTCCTGTATGTGTGCACTACACACAACGATCGATAGAGAGAGCGAAAATCGGACAACAAACCTAAAGAATGAGAGAGGATGTAACAACAAACCTGATTTTAAGCAGTCGTAAATGAGCAAAAGAACAATAAAACGTCAGAGACCCTAGTTCAATTACCCACAATCAAAGTCGCCACCTCAATGAAACAGGTATTTGCTTATAAAGTACACAAAACCACAATTGCATTTATGAACCGAATGTGAGAAGATGAGAGCGCGAGAGAATTTCTGTGCTATTGGAATTTGTGGTGTTAGTGTTAGTTCTGTAATACCAGAAAAAGAGCGAACCATTGCAATATCGCATATCCAAGATCCAACCAGAACCAACAGCCCTCAGCGCCTCAGCCATAGGTATGGTTTTGTAAAAGTATTGTGGAAGTCAACACTTAAAAACCACTGAAAACCTGATTGGTAAAAAGACATGGTAAGTGTAGGCTGTAGGGTTACCATTAGGTTGGGAGTTGATAGCTTAAGCCCACGTGGTTGTAGTATAGTGGTAGCAATTTTCCCGCGAATTGAAAATTCTTGCCGCGAACTGTCACACTTTATGCACAATCCACATAATACAGGCCCGATCCACAAGCCCACGAAGGAAAAATTCGTTCGAACTTAAATTTAAAAAATAAAACTCAATCACGGCTACTAAAAAAAGTTTTCATATGAATAAGGTGTCAGAAACTACGAATATTCGCTTGTTCAAAATTAGTCTTTTATTGATTGAATCGTGGTTGTGTTTTAAAATTTATTCGAAGAAGGCACAATGATTAGTTAAAACGAAAGAGTTCGATTACGAACTGGATATTACTAATTCTGTCGAAAAGAAACAAATTAATGAAAAAAGAGAGATTCCCTCTATGGTAACACGAACTCTTTCATTATTCGAAGTAAATACAAAACAATAATATTTGAAACTGGGTTTCTTCATCTGCAATTCAGCACACATAGCAAAAAGAAATATCAATGTTTCACGCCCAATCAACGTTGATCTCATTGTTTCTCAATTGAATTTATCAAACAGCAATCATATTAGTATGTACTATTAGAAACCCAAAGAAAATGAAATATATAAACAATTTTTTGTCATTTCCCGTCCCTGTTCAAACAGCTCCAGCGAGTAGATTCTCCCTAGAGAGTAAGTTTACAGAAAAAACGAATAACGCCTTGTCGGCTATTTTGCAAACCACATCGTATATGTGTGCGTGAGCTCTGAAACAAAATTAAATATGCAGTAAAATAGTAAACTTTTCAAAATTCGAATCTAACTACTTTATAAAATAAATATCTAATTTTTATTCATTGAGCAGATATACAAATATGCAAAGCTCCATCTCTTTTTTATAGAGACAAGAAAATAGTTCCTTGTTCCTTCACAAAAACTATTTACTTTTAGTCATATTAACATGTAGTTTTAAGACGGTAAAAAAAAAAAAAGAATCAAAATTGTGCCTCAATGAAATCTTAAAAAAAAAAAATATCTGATGTAGGTATTGACCAACCGGGGCGTAGAAAAAAAGCAAAAAAAGAAGAGTGTTTTTTGTAGGTACTTTATGCAATATTAAAGTCGTAAAATTGGGCGTGCAAGCCCCACCCATCGGGCGCGCAGAAACGTCTACCCTCAACCTCAGCCACCCACCTTAACGCTAGTATCAAAAAATAAGCAATTTGTTATTAAATGAATAAATAAATCATCTTCAAGTAGACCACCACATGATCTACACAACAGCTCAAATGGTAACCCTGTCCTTACCTACATACGAATCTACCTGTGACTGTGCTCGACAAACGACAAGTACTATCTGGTTAGAAGAGAGAATCCGCTAACAGGTACGCAGTATTGCCAGATAAAAACTCTGGAAATCTTGTTTTTCCGAAATAAATAATAGTTTTAAAAAAATTTTTCAATACAATTTTGAAGTAGGTACTATAAATAAAATTTATATTTATTTTTTCGACAAAATTATAGGCGAATATATATAAGTCACATAAATATCGAATAAAATCGTTGGTCCTAAATAAATGTTTTGCTGTTAGAAATGTTGGAACATATATATACATATTTGAATTCAAATGACTTAGAAATTCATTGCTTATATCAAAATCAGAACAATTCGCGTAATTAAAGCAACACAAATCATTTGTAAAGATTAAACTTTGAACCGTTTCAGTTCTCAAACTGTTACAATTTTTTTTTTTTTCATTTAAACTTACAACAAACAATATTCTTTCAATATTTTCAGAGGAATGTGAAAGTGATAAGATATTGAAAATAAAAACTATTAAGTTTGTATATGCGAAGTTTCTATCCGCTGTTTTTACTCCTTAAATTTGTTTTTTAAAAAACATAAATTACATCAGTTATTTGACCAAATTCGTTGAAATTCATGTTTCTTTAATGGAAACGTTAGTTCGACTCAAATTATGTATACATAATAATGGAATTAATAGAAAACGTTTTTCTTCAATAGAAAAGTTTGTTTTAATTTGTTAGATTTACAAAATTCTTGATACTAAAAATTTTGAAATTTTGAAAAATTGATTTTGAGATAAAAGGTCTTGTACATATTTTAGAGCTCAAAAATCTTAAAAAAAGATATACCTTGTAAATTGAAATATGGCATCTCTGCAGGTACGCGTTATTTCTTATTTGTTATATGTATTAGAAATAGAATAAACATTAGCAGAGCATAAAGACTTTTTTTTTTTCTGTTGCCATACCATACCCCTATTGCTGAGTATTTGAGTGGGAGAGCACAACGCATAGGAAAAGTTAATTTCCATTGTACTATATATACAATACACCTTGGCTTGGCTATGGCTTGCTGATGCTGGTTGCTGGTAGATGGATTTTCTCTCCTTCTCTCACTCATACCAATGCTAGCTAAATATGATCTTGTCGATCCTCTTTTGGTGGCCACCATCATATTCTCCAGTTTTTGAATGACCGCGATTATGAGAGGTATCGTTTCGCGGATTTTATATCTCTCTTTTTTGTAATAGTTTACGATTTGAAATATTCTATTGAATAATTTTCTTCTTTTTTTTTTCAATAAAAAATATAAATATGTATTTAGTGTAATTTATTTTAGCAACGAAATATATTCGAAAAAGGTTTTATTTATAAAAGAAGATAATAAATTGTTTGTGATAAATAAAAAAATGCGCGTGTTGTTTTGTTTAAATTAAATTCTGTGAAAATGGTGAAATAAAAAAAAGGTAAACAAGTGTCTTAACAAAAAATGTTCAACAATATAAAAGAAAAATGATTTATATTTGTTAAACAAATGTTTGTGTAAAAATTGTACAAAGAAAAAAAAAAATTAATACAGTTTTTATAGTGACTGTGTTCATATTACCAGCGGCAATGCACCAAAGCTTCTTGTGGATTACTTATAAGTTGTTGGTGTCGAAGTTTTTACCGCTGCTCAACTCAACATTACTCTGGTGATCGATTTCGATTTGCTTTTGGATACATGCTCTTGGATTATAAATAAAAATAGAATAAGTATTAAAGAACGTATATAACAGAATACACCTGCTGAAGATTAGGTACGAGTTTTAGGAACAAATATTCCTTACGCGTTTCTTGAGGGAATAAACAGGATTCTAGACTCAGGATTATTAAGAAATATTTTTTGTGATAGTGAAAAAGATTGTATAGCTAAGTACGCTGCGTGATTTTGAATAGATATACATATTCTCGTATGAGGTCGGCGTAGTGATTTAGTGGTAAGTGTGTTGGACTATTGGACTACTAAGCTAGGAGTCCCAGGTTCGAAGCCAGCAGAAACCCAAATTCCAACTTAGGGTTTTTTCTACTGCGCCACCTCTCGCGAACATCTGACAAACGTTCGAGAGTAAAACTGCCTTGAAAGAGCTTTTCAATTAGCTGTTTGGAATCGGCATAAAATTGAAGATCCCTTCCATTCGTTCCAAAAAGCTAGGCATAGGGTCCCTAGGGACATGTTGCGCCATCTATTTATTTTTTCTTACTGTCGTACGGACTCTATACTTCTGTGAAGTGCTGTAAAATCTTGAAATGGCTATTAGGAATCACCCTTCCTTCAACTGCAAACTGATTAGTTGAAAATAGGTATTCGAGACTAGACTTGTGTAATGATATCGATTGTGTCCGAAGGACCTATAAAAAGTGAATATATATTAGATAGTACTGATACTGATGTTGGATTATCTTACGTCAGTAAATTTATTTGCTTTACCACTTTTGAACTAGAAACATAAATTTGAAATGAATTTATCACAAAATGCTATTTCACTAAAAAAAATAATTAAATAGCATTCATGTTAAGCATACCTAAAATAAAAATCTTAATGCAAAAGAATCAGTCTTAAAATGTATTTGAAAGATACGTACCTATCTTTATACACTCCTTTTCACTTGAATAGCACATTTCATATATTTGTTGTTATTTGCTTATCAATAAATATTCTTCTTCCTCGTTGTTATTGTTTTTGTTTGTTTTGTCTTCATCTTCATTTCAACTTTCATAAAAAAAATATGGTGCACTGGAAATGTACCGTTATATGCTTTCTGCTGTTTTCTTTTAGTGTTGTGTATAATTGAAGCGAATTTTTTGTTTCACTTGAATAGCACATCGTGGTTGAAAGTTCATTTACTCAGTGCAAGTTTTCAATTAATGATCAAAGCTAAATTTAATTATTATTTGTATAACATTGTGTTTAATTTAAAATTATAATGGGCCGCGGAAAAGCTTTAACGGGCGAGGAACAAGGCAAAATAAAAGCCTATAGAGATTGTGGCCTTTCTGTGAGTGATATAGCGGAAAAAATCGGAAGAAGCAGAAAAGTAATTTGCAATTTTATTCAAAATGAACTCAAGTACGGGAAAAATATGAAAGGTCGTACGCAGAGTGTACTTTCTGCTGCAGATAAGCGGGCAATTCTGCGCAACGCTTCGAATTCGCATGATTCCTTGGCCAAAATTAAAGAAAAATCAGGAGTCCAAGCAAGTAAAACAACTGTTTGGCGGGTCATTTCTAAAGCACAACACATCAAACATCTTAAACTAAAAAAAAACACCACTTACCCCTCAACGTAAAGAAATGCGATTAACATTTTGCCGATCGAACATGTCATGGAACAAAGAATGGCACCGAGTTGTTTTTTCAGATGAGAAAAAATTCAATTTGGAGGGTCCTGATGGCTTCCATTATTATTTTCACGATTTGAGGAAGGAAACTCATCAGTTAGATCGCTTACACAGTTGAGAGGGTGGTGTTATGGTTTGGGGGGCCATATCATATTATGGAGTCTGTGAGCTTCAAATATTAACAACAAACATGAACGCTAGAACTTATATAAATGTTCTAGAGAAGTCTTTTCCGACATTGGACGATCTCTTTGGGCCTCTATCGTGGACTTTTCAAGACGATAATGCTCCTATACACACTGCCCGTGTGGTAAAATCGTGGATCGAGTCCAAAAATGTCACGCTTTTGAGCTGGCCGCCATACTCGCCGGACCTTAACATTATAGAAAATGTTTGGGGATGGCTGGTCCGGAAAGTTTATGAGTCGGGAAAGCAGTTTTCAACAAAAACTGAGCTAATCGAAGCAATTCAACGAGCCTGGACTTTAATTTCCCTTGAATATATAAAAAGTTTGTATGATTCAATACCAAACAGGATCTATGAGACAATATTAAACAAGGGAGGCTCCACCCATTATTAAATATTTTTAATTTTTTTTTTTAAATTCATATTAATATGTATATAGGTATTTGTTCATACTTAAAATATTATTAAGTGTACATAATAATATAATATATTGAAGTGTGCTATTCATGTGAAATAAGAAACAAGTCCTATTTTTTCAGTATTTTTCTTTTCTAGCTTGGTTTTGAGAACGTGTTGGGCATTTGAAAGAAATGGTACTTTTTTCTATAAGATTAACTTTTATACTTGCAGCTAAAAAATAAAAACAAATCTTGGCTTTATTATTAAAGATAATATAAAAAGAATAATGGCAGTTTGCATGGTGTGCTATTCAAGTGAAACGGAGTGTACGTATCTGATATATGTAGTAGAGCTATGTTGTAAATAGTTTTACAAATTGGCTTAAGTTAAAATCATTAAGAGTCATCAAGTTAACCAAAATGTTGTGCAATAATATTTACTGGGATAGTGAATTAAGAGTGAAGAAATTCACGAATGATATTTGAATGTAGGTTCCTTTCATTCGTCCCAAAAATAATAACACAAAATAAGCGAATGCTTGTGAGAAGCTAGGCCTAGGATAACTAGGTATAATACGGACGGACCTGTTGCGCCAACTATTTCCATTATTTATTTCGAAAGTGCCCACACAAAGACGACAGTCTTAACAGGGAATATTGAAGTCAATCTACCATCTAAGTTCGTTTAGATAGTTACGATATTTTTATCAATAGGAAGAGAATAACAAAACATGTGACTATTGTGATCTTTTTAATATGTTTTTGGGTGCACGTTTCACATCCTGAGAGAGAGAGAGAGAAAAAAAATATTATTTGGAGAGGAGCTTACAAGGAGAAAAGAGTTTCAGTCAAATAAATTATTTTTCCCTCCGCTAACTTTGATTAGGTAGCTGTAGCTTGGCTTTCATATTCTCGAACGTACCTGAATGTAAATAGAAAATAATAAAGAATAAAAAAAACCGGCTATATCTCTAATTTGCTGAATGAATTAATTCGTTGGTTTTGAGCTATCTATGCAAAACACCTTCAAATCAAGTTTCGAAATCAGTTGTATGATATTGAACTGGTGTCTGAATGAAGAGGAACCTTGAGGAATAGAAATATGTGCATATGCGATGACACTTTATCACTGCGGATAGGTGGATGCAAATTTCCATTCATAGGTTGAGAAAAGCTGTTCTAATATGGTATTCGATTGGTTTTCTTGCTTTTTTTTTGTGTTGATATTCGTGCGATTCGAATATGTGTAGCCTTCAACACTTTTCAAAGAGTTTTCCATTCATTGGTTAGATTTTATATCAAAACATTCGAAATTTGAGTCTCGATCGATTTTAAACACAAATCTAAACAAACTCCACCAGTTTTCAAACCCAAACTCTGATTTACCAATACAAGTGATAAATCAGAGAAAAAATCTAGATTCGCAAAAATGCTCTGAAATTTGAAATAGATTGCATTTTTGTACCAAACGCTCTGAGAGCGCTCAATTGAATACCACATAAGATTTAAATGCTGAAGGTATTTTTTTCGTTACAAAGTACAAATCGTCTTGAAAAATATTATTTTGAAGCATTTTTTGCATACATTATTGAATATTTTTTAAGAGGTTTAGAACTTTAAAAAAAAAAAAAAACACAAAAAATTCGAAAAAATGAATGAAATATTTATTTAAATCGATAGTTTGAACCTTGCAATTTAATGTTTAAAGATAATTTCATGCAAATGTTGACCGCGGCTGCGTCTCAGGTAGTCCATCCGCTGAGTCCAATTTTGGCATACTCTTTCACACATATCGGCCGGTATCTCACGAATGAATGCATGGATGTTGGCTTCCAGTGCGTCAATCGAAGCCGGCTTGTCCCTATACACATTAGCCTTGACATACCCCCACAAAAAATAATCTAATGGTCTCAAATCGCACGATCTAGGCGGCCAATTGACCGGCCCGAAACGTGAAATTAACTGTTCACCAAACTCGCCTTGCAATTGCGCCATTGTTTCGCGTGCTGTGTGACATGTGGCACCGTCTTGTTGAAACCACATATCATGCAAGTCAAGAACTTCCATTTCGGGCAAAAAAAAGTTTGTTATCATCGCTCGGTAGCGTTCACCATTGACAGTAACGCTGCGATTCGCATCATCTTTGAAGAAATATGGCCCAATAATGCCGCCGGCCCATAAACCGCACCAAACAGTGGCTTTTTCGGGATGCATTGGTAGCTGTTGCAATGCTTCTGGCTGATCTTCACTCCAAATGCGGCAATTTTGCTTATTTACGTACCCACTCAACCAAAAATGAGCCTCATCGCTGAACACAATTTTTCGATAAAAAAGCGGATCCTCGGCCAGCTTTCCAAGAGCCCATTCACCAAAAATTCGGCGTTGTGGTAGGTCGGCTGGCTTTAGTTCTTGCACAAGCTGTATCTTAAAAGGCTTTACGCACAAATCCTTCCGCAAAATTTTCCACGTAGTGCTGTAACCAAGGCCTAACTGCTGGGAACGGCGCCGAATCGACATTTCGCGGTCTTCTGTCACACTAGCTGATACAGCCGCAATATTTTCTTCACTACACACAGTACGTAAACGTGTTGGTGGTTTAATGTCCAACAAAGTAAATTTGGTGCGAAATTTGGTCACAATCTTCCGAATAGACTGCTCAGAAGGTCGAGAATGCCGATCATAAAATGGAAGCAGCGCGCGATGAACATTTCGAACCGAGCACGAATTTTGATAGTAAAATTCAATAATTTGCAAGCGTTGTTCATTTGTAAGACGATCCATGGTTAAATTGCAAACCAAACTGAAGCTGTTTGACATTGACACAAGGTACTAAACACACGTCAGCTGTCAAAACCAGTGTTGCCAAAACCAAACCAGCTAAAAAATCACCCGTTACAAAAAAATTATAACAATTTAAAGTTTAGTTTCGGTCGCCCTGTACTATGTGCACAACACAACTGGCTTTAAAAGTGCCCAAGGTACAATACATAGACGCAGTGGTTTAATTGTTAGTGTGTTGGACTACTAAGCGAGGGATCCGAGGTTCAAATCCCGCAAAAAACTCAAATTCCAAAATAGGTTTTTTTCAACTGCGCCACCTCTCGCGAACATCTGACAAACATCCGAGATTATAACTGTCTTGAAAGAGCTTCTCAATTAGTCATTCGGAATCGGCATAAAATTGTAGATTCCTTCCATTCGTTCCAAAAAGAAAAACTCACACAAAACGAATGGTTGTGAGAAACTAGGCCTTGGGTCCCTCCGGATACGTTGCGTGAACCTTTTATTTATTTATTTAAGATACAATACGCTACGGTTATTTCATTTCTAGTCGTTCTATTAAGATCCCGTCGGAAATACTATCCACATTTTAAATAATTGCGTCTGCGTGTCGTAGACAGGCATCTACCTACCACCGACTTTGAGTGGGTAGATATTTATTTCTCCTCACCGAAACGACAAGATAAAATAATGTATTCCTGAGACTAAAAGGTAGTACCTACATCGTCCCTGTGTTTTTTGATTGATGAATCTGTCATTAGGGATACAGTTTAAACCGAGTTGCATTTTTTGTTTTTTATGCAAGTTGACAAGACAAGAAAAGAACGCTATTACACGGTGCAAACAAAAATTGTTGTGGATATTGACAGCAAGCAAGCAGCAAACAATTGTAACAATTTTTGTCACTTCCTTTCTTTTGAAAATGGCCTAATAAACGTTACTTTTAAAATCCAAGCCGATATCACCGCAAAAACAAAACATTCTACAAAATAGTTATGTTCCTATTGTTTTGTATTGTCCATTTGTTTGTTTTTGTACCTATATACGAGTATAGCACTTGATGGTTTCCCTATAAGACCTAAAGTTTGAGGTGACGAGAATTTATTGATCCTTATCTATGATACACTCAGCACAAATAGTTAATAAACTATAGGAATGCAAACTTTTCCAATGCTAAGAACCAACTTATGTATGTGACAACAATTAAAACTAAAAGTGTGTAGGTGTCCAGCTATAAGCGGACAATTGACTGCCACCAAAACGCACACCGCACAAAACTATTGACCATTTTATAGTGGATATTCTACGTTGAAAAGATAGTTTGTATGTTTTTCTATGTAAAAGGATGTGTAACTCGAGTGAAACGCCAGGTTCACTTTTTAAGTGTGACACAATATTCCTTTTAAAATAATATGACCAAGCCATTTGGATTGTTTTATTAGCCACACTTAACTATACACACTGCACAGTCCATATCCGTTTCATTTGTCTTCAAGGTTATAATCCACCCAACAGCCTCTAAAAACGATAATATACCTTCATACACTATCTTCCTTTAATGAATAAGACTTAGAAATAATGGCCTCCTCTTAGACCTTGTTTACGAGATCCGTTCGAAGGCAAATTAAACTATTAACAAACTTTTACGACCATCTATGCTATTAACAACATCTATTGCTTCATGTAAGGTTTGCGGTATAAATAAGTAGATATCTCCGAATTAGATTTGAATTCCAATCGAAATATACACAATTTTAAAAATGCATGTCGTAAACTTCAACCAACACATCACGCTGGCTAAAATAATGGATATACGTATATAGGTTAAAAATCCCTATTAAAACCCCAATGTGGAAACTCAAAGTTGGTAGCAAGATGTTGATGAAACAACATCCATACAGGTGGTGCTATTCAAAATGTATACCCAGTCAACCGTTCAGGTAGCATTCCATCATATCCGACCAACGCGTCAACCTACACATTAAAATAATTCACAAATAAACAACGAAGTCATCTCTAAACACACAACGCTTCCAATCAACTTAATTTATCACCTCCAAAATTAACCCTTGTTTCGGGCGTTTTCTTTACCTTTCCTACGAAATTCCTAACGACTTTTTTAACACGAAATAAATCAGCACACATTTTGTAAAAAAAACGAACTCCCTTCTTATTTCGTCTCTTTGTATAGAGATAGAGACTCTGATTGAATAAATCAGCGATTATTGTTGTAAGACAAAACAAACAAGAGAACGCTTTGCAAATGATGTTTGAACTGACTTTTATTGTTATTGTTGTAATTTAATGATTTGTTACAACTCACGGCATTAGGCAGAAAGGAGTTAATTTTATAAATTAACAAGTTTCCACCTCAACTCTTTCGTTTTTTTTGTACCTTTGCATTTAAAGGAAAGTCAACTACAAGTCTGGCAAACGCCCGCACTCTTGTGGAAATCACAGGTAATCAGACAGATCTATCTATCGATCGACTGGCGACCATAGAAGTACAAATATGGCAGTGTCTAATTGTGTTAACACTCCTGTAGATGGACAAACACAGACAATTGCTTTAAATTAATATTAATAAGAAAATTGTTTAATTGAGATTGTTCCTAGTCGTGCTGGAAAGTAAAAAAAAGGTGAAAACTTGCTGGAGATGTTTATTATGGTATGTCTTGTAATTCTTGATCGACCATGGCTTTCGACTGTGGGCGTTTAGTTAGCATGCTGTTGTTTGTTTTATGGATTTTCTATTGAGAATTCGATTTGAATGTGGTAGAAATAAAGTTTATTGGCAATTAAGCATAAATCTGAATTTTTTATTAGTGGTAATCAATTTTATTTTCGGCGCCACTGTTCATTGGATACAGATGTTTTATGAAATTAGTGGAAACGCCTGCAGGCCTTTTTGTAAATAAAAACGTATTTCGTAACATCCATTTATCAAATTTCGAAACAAAATCTCCAATAAATGTCAATATTTTTTTTTTTACATTCTTACTCACATTTTTCCAGACACAATTCATGCTGTGTTGTACCAAAGTTAGTTTGTTGCCAGATGCTGACATGTAGGGTTTAAATGTTTTTTTCTCTTTGGAAGGTGCCACGCCTTGTTGTCCAATCCCGCAGACATATTGCGGAATGCTTGTACCAAATTTTACATGCTTTTGTCAAACAAAAGTGCACATTGGAATACCGTGGTGGACACATAAGTAGCACACTTTCCATCTCGTTTGTTGATTTCCATACAAACTCGATCTCTTATCTTAAAGTATCGGAATTTCTAGTTTGACAATTGGAGAAAATATATTCGTTACAATAACTAGGTTTTTAATATAAGACTAATGGGTAGAGCGAATAGTTGTCAATTATCATTGGTAGGGCTTGGGCATATAGCACACTTAAATTTAAGTAACTTTTTCAAATATTTTGTTTTATTTGGACCTTGAATTCGTAAGGTAAGGATTTGATTGTTTTTTTTTTTTTTTGTCAAAATGATACTACGGATAAAATAACTTTGATTATTGAGATGAAATCTCAAGGAAAAACGATTTCAGGAATAGAAAATTTAATAAGCTGTTCCAGAAAGCTTATTTATAATGCAATTTGCCATTTTGAGACATTTGGAACCGCAAGAAACGTTGACAAAAGACAAAATTATATGCAGATCCTGGGCTGTAGACTTCAAGACAACTCAGAGGATTAAATAGGATGTTGAGTCACAATACGGCATCTCTGTGTCTTTCAGAACAGTTAGACGACGTTTAAAAAATCATTTGTATAAGTTTGTAAAAAAATCTGCGAAAACCCAACCATTTTTTGAAAAATATGCTCTGGAGTTACAAATTGAAGCTGTGTAGATTCGGGTCGGACGGAACAAAATACGCGTGGCGTCCTCCGAATCAACAACCCAAAATACACAATCAAAACTATAAAACACGGAGGCGGAAATGCAATGGTTTGGGGAGCCTTTTCTTGGCATTGTGTGGGGCCAATTGCTAAAATTAATATTAAAATGGATCAACAAGGGCATCATAGAATATCCTATGATTCCTTATGCTGGTGAAAATTCGCCCCTAACGTGGCAAACGATCTCAAGCATACTTCTCTATTGGTAAAATCGTGCTTAGAAAGTAATTCTGTAAAAGTTTTAAAATGGACGGCTCAATCTCCCGATTTTAAACTGATTAAGAATTTGTGGAGCGATATTGAACGCCAAATTTAAGGTGAGAATCCCAAAAATTTGAATGAGTTAGGGAAAATATCAAGTGCGTAGTATTCACCATTAATTGAACACTCCAGAAAATTAGTTGAAAGTTTGCCAAGGCGATGTCAAACTGTTATATAGCAAAGAAAGGATTTCCAACTAAATATTAACTTAATTCCCAAGAATTCAAGGTAAAGTAAATAATTTCGTCTTATGTGCTAATTATAATGTCCAAACAATATATGCAATCTCATAAGCCACAAAATAAAGTGAATTTTCTAAAAAAATTAAATTAGATAAAATTCTTAGATTCAATCGTATATTGTTTTTTCTACTATAAATAGATTATATTTCTATGAAGAACCAAATGTGATATTTTGGTGTCCACCACTGTATATTACAAATTTTAACTTGTTCTTATATAAAAAAAAAATCTTTGGCCGAAGACGAGAGATTTCAACGGTTGGTTACAAATCCATGAATACCCGTACAAACAAAAATGTCTAGAAACGACTGAGTAACATGTAACTTTCTTTTCTTATGGTTCTGGTTTCGGGATGTAAATGAAAGAACTTACCAACATTAAATTTCGAATTTTCGTTGACTTTCAGATTAATTCGATTTTATTCATTTTACAAAAATACGTAAATTGGTAAAAATGTAATAGTGAAAACAAAATTATATCGGCGGTTTCAACAATATTGAAATTTTATAAACTTCTGTGAATTTATAAAACGCCTACTAAGACTTAGGACTTACTGGGACGCTATTAACTTTAAATCCCGAAATTTTAAATGAAATGTCAATCAAAACGTAACTTTTATTCCGCGAAAGATAAGGGAAGCCTTCCACTTTCTAGGAAATCGTGTAAGGTAGTTTTCCAGCGATCTGTAAGACGCGACGAAAGTTTATGAGCAAATAACTCTAGCGCTTGCTGTAGGATTGCTGCAGCTGTGAGCACTGCTTTGAGCTTGTTGAAAGCGGTTTTTTCTTCTGTGTCCCATTTCCAGGTGGCAGTTTTCTTTGTAAGATTACTCAAGGATTTTGAAGTATCGGCAAAGTTTTTAATGAAACGGTGGTGGTTTTGCTTTTGTTTTCGTTTTCTTTCTTTTTGGGGTATTACCAGATCAAAATAAATGATTAAAATTAACATTAGGATTCATTAATTCACAGATTATTATAATATAAAAATAGCTAAATGAAAAAGGAAATATTACATTATAATTGATAAGTCTTACAATTTAGAATTCATTAACAAAAAATAAGTGGTATAATATAAAAATTTTTGAAGTCTTACAGTACATAAATAGGTACATACTCTATACTGCATTATTAAATAAAATGTCCACACAAGTCAATGGCAATGGCCACCACAAAGACTCATAACTATTAGAATTCAGAAAATCGACTACCTGGAGTAGGTAGGTAAATTTAAATCCGTGCTGGCCTTCAGAATGAAAAAAAGTGCTCCTTTTATTGCGAAGTGATAAACATTTTTGAGTCATCGCCATAAGTAAACACAAAGTTTGTATTGGTTAGAATAGGTGCAATAAATTTTGCGGTTTCTTGCATCTCAAAATCCGTTTCCATTTTTTTTTGCAATCTGGTTAATGGATTCCGCCGACATTTTCGAATACCTCCATTTATTTGCTTGACGGAGAAATAAATACCTTATTCAACTCTTTAATTCCCATCGTCCGAACACAAATAGAAGGTTGTCGCATCTTAATTGGGTATTGGCCATGAGTATGTTTATGTTGTATGCTTTTATCCTTGTGTTCCTAAAATCAAAGTGTCATAATTGAGTTACGAAAATAAAATAATCCAAACCACATTTATGATTCCATTGAAAACATTTCAAAGCATTTTGTTCTTTTTTTTTATAATAATCGCCCAAAGGTAATACAAAAAAAAAAAAAAAAATCTAAATCATTTTAAGCTGTAAATTAAAAGGGGAGAATAACAAAGATAGCCCAATCACTTCTCACTCGGGGCTAGTATCTTATTTATCTTCAGTATATTCGGGTGATGCGATACACGAATGAATTTATTTAATTTGAAGAAGAGAGATATTCTCGGAAGTGTCTATAGAATGACACACAAAGGCAACGGTTGAGACGTTTTAGGATTATGTTAATGTTAAGGTGCGGAACGAGTGGTCATGTATATCTATTTGGAATGTTCCTGTACAAAATTTAAATACGAATGCAGTCTAATTTTAATTTTTCATTGACTAACAATACCGACTTGTATACGCTAATCAAAATATGGTTTCACATCCTTTGATTGTTGTTATAAGGGATTTCGTCTTCACAGAAATGGTTTATTTGTTGATAGTGTCTTCTTTGGAAGAATTGCAAGTTAAGAATTTCACTTGATAAAATGGCCAAATTAAGAAAAATATCTTCTTGAAGTGTCCTGCATCAAGTCAAACCAATATCGATGTAGGAAAATTGAGTAAGACAATCTTAAAATATTCAATGGCCCGAATTTGAAAAATCGTCGGATCACGCACAGTTGAACGTAGAAAATTAAGGGATCATTATTTATATAGGAAAGAAATATAAAATTCGTTATAATGATGTAGGCAGTAAAATTCGTTTCCATCACCTGAGGCAAGTGAAATTGATGATGGCTATTTTGTGGACGTTTTCATTCAACATGATTTATTTACGTAATAACACATTTAAAAATGAAAGAGGTCTTCAATAATAGCGGCGGTAGTATTTGTTAAAAAAGAAGAACAATTTAAGATAGGCTAAGTGCCGTTACTCGTGAGTTATCATTGGACACCGCCGTCATCATTTTTATAGGAGTGGCGAGTCTGAGATGATCGCTTTTCTTAGATTTTGTCATTATTATCGGCGTTATATACTTTTGCAGGACTTGGCTATTATTTTTACCAAGAGTCACCAGCGTTGCCAACTTGGGGTACATTTCTCCTATTTCACATTCTCTGAAGGATAATATAGATTGATTTTTGTCGCAGTAAATCTTTAACCTACGCGAGTTATGTAGAACTTTGACGTTAGGTAAAAAGGGGTTAAGTCAGAAACTGCAGTTTTTCGTAAAACCAAATTAAAATTAGTTTTGTTAAGTCTTAACTTAGTTAGTTTAGTCTGACTTATTGCCTAAAGACTAAATTATACGATGGGAAGAAGTTGTGCTAGACTTAAGTCGTTAATACCAAACGAAATAAATCAGAACCCAAAATGCATTTTTTGACTTAACCCCTTTTTACCCAACGTCAACGTATATATCCTTTCTTCCAAAGTACGTTTTTTTTTTAGAAAGCTTAGGACAAATATGAATGGGTTCGTTTAAAAATCTTATCACAATAATCAGAGAATAAATTAGCCTTAAACAGAAATTGAATTGATACGTTCTGTTTGTGTTAAAAACATAGTTTTCTTCATGTTAGATGAGGATAGTGGGTCGGCAAGGAAAATTCCCAAATACCCCAAAATTAAAGTGCATATAAATATAAAACAAAAAATTTAATAGAAATTTTAAAAGAAATAGAAATAGACCTATTAGACTTATTGTAATTGCAACAAATTGGAAGCAATGGGGATTTTGGGATTTTTTTGGATTTTCAGGTTTTGCTCACGGATATCAGATTTTTCATGTCCAATCTAACATAAAATGAGGGCTTTCTTTCTTTGTGGTGGTGCATGTTTTAAAAGTCAGCGGTTCTTAAAATTAAAAAATCTATTCAACTTACGTTAATATCCATTGCACTAGTCAAATGTTATTTTTTCTGTATTTTTCACAGACTTGTCATGTCTAAAAATAACACATTTTATGTATGATATATGACAAATGTTTTGGTGTTAGTTTAAGTAGGTGTAAATCTCGCTCAGAAATCGAGATTCGCAAAATTTGGCATAACTTTGAAAAAAGTTATTTTTTTGCGGCCAATGGAACATGAAAACTGACAGCCCAGTTGATTTCGAGAGCAGAAAAATTACTTTTCCTGTCCCATCCCAATCGAAAATGACAAAAGACATGCGGTTAAAAATAGTTTGTACTATATTCCCTTGGAGTTTATAACGGGTGATTTTTTAAGAGGTTTAGAACTTTAAAAAAAAAAAAAACACAAAAAATTCGAAAAAATGAATGAAATATTTATTTGAATCGATAGTTTGAACCTTGCAATTTAATGTTTAAAGATAATTTCATGCAAATGTTGACCGCGGCTGCGTCTCAGGTAGTCCATCCGCTGAGTCCAATTTTGGCATACTCTTTCACACATATCGGCCGCTATCTCACGAATGAATGCATGGATGTTGGCTTCCAGTGCGTCAGTCGAAGCGGGCTTGTCCCTATACACATTAGCCTTGACATACCCCCACAAAAAATAATCTAATGGTGTCAAATCGCACGATCTAGGCGGCCAATTGACCGGCCCGAAACGTGAAATTAACTGTTCACCAAACTCGCCTCGCAATTGCGCCATTGTTTCGCGTGCTGTGTGGCATGTGGCACCGTCTTGTTGAAACCACATATCATGCAAGTCAAGAACTTCCATTTCGGGCAAAAAAAAGTTTGTTATCATCGCTCGGTAGCGTTCACCATTGACAGTAACGCTGCGATTCGCATCATCTTTGAAGAAATATGGCCCAATAATGCCGCCGGCCCATAAACCGCACCAAACAGTGGCTTTTTCGGGATGCATTGGTAGCTGTTGCAATGCTTCTGGCTGATCTTCACTCCAAATGCGGCAATTTTGCTTATTTACGTACCCATTCAACCAAAAATGAGCCTCATCGCTGAACACAATTTTTCGATAAAAAAGCGGATCCTCGGCCAGCTTTCCAAGAGCCCATTCACCAAAAATTCGGCGTTGTGGTAGGTCGGCTGACTTTAGTTCTTGCACAAGCTGTATCTTAAAAGGCTTTACGCACAAATTCTTCCGCAAAATTTTCCACGTAGTGCTGTAACAAAGGCCTAACTGCTGGGAACGGCGCCGAATCGACATTTCGCGGTCTTCTGTCACACTAGCTGATACGGCCGCAATATTTTCTTCACTACGCACAGTACGTAAACGTGTTGGTGGTTTAATGTCCAACAAAGTAAATTTGGTGCGAAATTTGGTCACAATCTTCCGAATAGACTGCTCAGAAGGTCGAGAATGCCGATCATAAAATGGAAGCAGCGCGCGATGAACATTTCGAACCGAGCACGAATTTTGATAGTAAAATTCAATAATTTGCAAGCGTTGTTCATTTGTAAGACGATCCATGGTTAAATTGCAAACCAAACTGAAGCTGTTTGACAGTGACACAAGGTACTAAACACACGCCAGCTGTCAAAACCATTGTTGCCAAAACCAAACCAGCTAAAAAATCACCCGTTAGTTATTTGCAAAAATTTGCGACTTAACTCTCTTAGTTGTTTAAATCTATCATTTTTTAAGTGATTAAAGTGGTCAATTACCTATTCCGGTTTCACTGTTCCAGCTTCCAGTTGTATTTTCATAAAATTCGAAATTGAGTATGCAAAATGAAAATAGCCCTAAACAAACAAAATTTCTAAATTTTGTCCTTTTTTATGGGAAAAGGTAGTCCACCAATTCGATTCGATAAATAAACATGACTATTTAACTTCAGAATACATACAGGGTGCGCCAGAGAAACTTACTTATTTGAAAGGTCAATAAAAACAAAAGTACTTCAATTATTGTTTTAATTTTTTATTTTTATTTGAGAATACAATATCCCATTTTTTTTTTCATACAGTCTTGAAAATGACATCGGGTAAACGGCGACCCCCATTTGCGTATACACTGATGAAGTCGATTTTTGACATGCATTTTGACGGGCAACAAAATCGCGTTCATTTAATTCTTGCACAACAGCCAATTTATAGGGATGAAAGTGAAGGTCTTCATGGAGAATTCGTCGAACAGTGGTTTCAGAAATTCCCATAGCAGCTGCGTGTTTGCGAGCCGAACGCCGGGGAGAACGCACAACTGACTGCCTCACTCTTTCGACATTTTCCGGAGTTCTGATGGTCCGTTGAAGTCCATTTCTGGGTTTAGCGACACTTCCACACTCCCGAAATGAGTTAACCCACGACAGAATCGAATTACGGCCAGGAACGAGTCTGTGAGGAGGAATTTCAAAGCGAGCGCGGAAGGCACGTTGCGTAGCACTAGCAACAATTGAGCGACCGGTAGAAAAGAAGGTCTCGACTGCGAAGGCACGCTGCTCTCTAGACCAGAGCATGATGGCAACTGACTGGTAGGAGCAACAAATGTGGGAACTTCCCCCTCCAGATGCGCCCCCTCTCGCCCCTCTACCCGCCCAACTCATCGCGCGGGAATTTTTTCAAATAAGTAAGTTTCTCTGCCGCACCCTGTACTAATTAACTACCCACTTCGCCTATGAGGATTTTAGTTATATTAACATTCATTTTATTGGCAAGATCATTCATTATAAGCTGATTTGTATACATAATTTCATTCTCATAGACTCGAACTCATGCGGCGAATTTCAATAGTCGGCCCAATCCTAATATTCTAATACTTACATGGCACTACTTTGTTTTAGTTGTCTGCATATTTTAGCTCAAAAAGAACATCTCGTTCAACTTTATGAGTGGGCAGTCCGATGCTCATTCAGCAAAGTCCGTATGGAATGTCACAATGTCACGATTAAACGACTCTACTGGCCATAACCATACATATTTCCCCCTCATCAAAGGCACTGATAGTTACATACCACTCAAGCCAATTAAACACCTAACCAAAACTACTAGCAACTTAACATCGATTTTCCGCCTGTTAACTTTCCATATACCACTCATCACACTGTCGACGGTTAACCAGCGAATTAAACAAACGAAATCAGCCAACCAACAATTTTAACAACAACTCTGCCCTAGTGCACCATATTTTGTTCCCCATAAGTACCCTTTTTACCATGACACCACAAGTGAAATTTTCAACACTGTTCCGGAATTAAAAAAAAAAAAAAACAATAGGAATCTCACTCCACAACAACTGCTTTGTGGTGGTAATACCTCATGGCGTGGTAATACCACTGGCTCATGATGTCTTTTCAAGCTTAGCTGAGCATGACATATGGTCTCTTGCCGTTGCCGTTGAGTATACTAAACTGATATGAGCTCGACTAAAGTATGTTTTTTTTTCCCTTTTCATTATTTTTTAATTTTCCGTCAATTACATATTTGGTCGCTTACCACACAAAGGTGATTCCAAGTAATAACCAAAGTCAATCAAACTCCTGATGGCGACAGTCTCCAGTGACAACTCTGCCACACGATACTGATGATGACAGAAAGAAAAGATCTCGCTTGTGAAGTGAAAAATCTTTACCTGAAGATGAAAATTGTGTGTGTTTGTGGAAAAGTTGATTATGACCATGTGCGATGATGTTGCTGGTGCAACAGCTCCGACGCAGACATTGTCGTCGGACCAAGGATGCAATTGCGTAAGATGCTTGACATTTTTGTCGCTTCTTGTTGGCTTTTTATACCACGAGAATATAACCAAATTAAGTTGGCGGCCAATTAGTTGGTAGACATGTTTGTTTCTTGGTAATCAAGAGTAGGTCAAATGGTTAGAGAAGATTTTCTCATCTTCGGTCGGATGGTATGACCATCTATGTTGGGAAATGCTGTCCTATAACTGTTTTAATGGGCAAAGTTATAAATTTGCTCTTTTTTATTTTGGTGGAATGTTTTTGTTGAAGTGCGCTATTTTTTTTTATGATCAAAGACTTACAGCGAGGTCAGCTTGTTAGCCTGGCAGATTTTAACGTTTTAAAATGTTGAAATGGTATGTTCAGCTGCTGAATAGTTTTGCTCACTTACTTCTTTTAGTTACTAACGTAAAACTCTAGATATGGATCTTAATTAGATGATCGCATCAAAAACAAATTCAAGGAGACAACATTTAAAATGAAGACTTTATAAAATGTATTCTCCTATGTGTTTGTGCTCTATGTTGGATATGCAAATAGGCTTGTATGTCCTCAGCTTTGGGAAAACTGTCCAGAGTCTTCAATCAATATTCAGATGCATGCGGCAGGGGTAAATCTCCTCATCCAAAGTAAATTATTTTAACTACTTGCACTCACCAAGACCTACAGACCAGTTGTTGCTCCTTCGTTGCTTACTTGCAAGTTTTTTGCCAATCTTATCACAGCACTTGCTTTAATTTCGAATTCACGCCATTTACGTAGGTATGTAGATACATATTTATATGTATTAGTAGAAAAAAGTGTCATAGATCTCGGACAATTTCGCTTGATTGTTACAAAACTCTCTTGCCTACCAGTTTAGCCACAAGTGACCAGATTGTGAAATTCGTCTGTCTCCATTGTTAATTACAATTCGCATTGTGGCTATTTCAATAAAAAATAAACCTTTAAAACGAAAGGAATTCCAAATCTGCCACAAACCCAAAAAGTTATTGCAACACATTTCGCCGTAAAAACAAAAGAGTTGACCAGCGAACTGTTGATAGAAATAAAGAAACCAACTCTCGGCTATTTTGCAAGAATGGCTTCTATACGTTCAGCGGTTTACTACATCAATCTCGCCACTATACCAAAAATATTACAAGTCGACAAGGAAGCATAAAAAATCTCAACAACTAAAGCACGTTTTTAACCATCTCATCGCTGACTGTTAGTGTTACCGCTGTGCATCTCTTTCATCACTTTCCACTGTCTCGCTTTTTTTTCCACAGAGGTCAAATATTGAATTGAACAATTTTTTCCGATTTGTTTTGATTCTATTCTTCAGTTTTGTTTGATTTCAGTTCATTTTTGTATTCCATTGGAAATGGGATAATGGCAAAGACGTTCAAAGAAGACATGAGAGAACCAGTGCGAGAGAGAGAGTCGACATAAACATGAATTCGTTTGTGTGTGTTTCTAAGCTCACTCCTCGCTCTCTCAAATGCTTCTCTTCTGTGCGATTGTATAGGTGGTGCTTTGATTTTTCTTCACCATCAAGCGGCAACAATCAACATCGGGGACTTAAGAGTTACCATACCAATCTTTTACGCTTTGCTTAGTTAACATTGTTTTTTTTGTTATCATCAGCCGGAGAAATTTCTTCCTGCGTATGCTTAGCTCCGCTCAGCTCATCGGACAGATCTTTCACTTGAGGTGGGCTTTTTTCTCTCAGTGTTGGTGATCGAGCTGAACTATGAATATTTAAAATGACCAAGAGCGAGATGGACTAATAGAGCAGAAGGAAAACTAGATTCTACTCCCTTACACAGCATAGTTTCTTTAACTGGATAGGGTACCTCACCCTAATTTGGAAAGGTAACAAAAATAAATGAAATTGGCGCATATTTATTTGTTACATTTAAAATTTTGAAATGTATTTAGTGCTGATTTCAACTGAAGCAACGTGTTAACTGCGTTTAACATTTCTTCCATCACCGACTTGGATGCTGGCTGTTTTAAAAAAATTCAAGGGAGGAGCAAAGGGACAGCCTTTGAAGTTAATAATTTTGGTGTGCTTTTGAAAGGAAAGGAAAAGGTGTGTATCGTGCATAGCATACTTATACATCATATGAGAAGACGAGGTTGAGAGAACGCATGCCGGCTGCAACCTTTTTTGTTTTTGTTTTTTGATAAATACCCTTTTAATGAGTTTTTCAGTTTGAACAAGCTGATGTGCATTTTTAATTTTTTCTTATGTACCTACATGACTCCCACGGAAGGGGAGATGCGGTTTATGGTTGGAAGATACACGTTTGGGAGGGAATAATATTTTATGAGGTACCTATATTCTAGGGAAATTCTCAATTTTTAATGAATGAAAGACAGGCATTCACTCCTCTAAAAAAAATAAATGTCTTAGTAAATTTAAGACCCTTGAAAGTTGTTGGATTCATGTTGGAAATGACTATTTAATTTATGTTCCCAATGTTTTATTATCTGAGAGAGATTACCGAATGGATTTATGATGCCCCGCTTTTCGGAAGACTTGAACAACTTTGCAAGTTGTTGATAGAAACTAAAATGTATTTATGAGGTGATGATCGACCATTTACAAAAAAAATGTCGCCCTATGCGAAATTTTTCTCAACAAATGTGCGCTTAATTTTAATTCTAAATAAAAACCCTTACCATGGATACTCATGTACTTTCCATAAATCTTATGAAGAAGCTCAGGAGGAAGAAGCTGCATGTTTACCGTGATGGCAAACTGTTTCTTTGATAAAACTGTTATGAAAATCACTGAAGACTGAGGATGCTTTCTTAAAAAAATCTTCACAATTTTACCGGACTTGGTGAGCAATACTTATAGCCTTAATGAGTGGCCAGGCTAGATCTTACGAACTCACAATAGTGAAATTTTCCATAAAAAATTATCCATTGTGACCTACAAAATATTTAGTTTGAAGATGAAAAATGATTATTCCTAAGGCCCAATGTCTCTTCAAATTGTGATTTTAAACCGAGTTGTGGATATTTTGAACAGTATGAAGCCTAGAGACAGGTTTTCTTTGACGATATTAGTTAGGTACTATACGATAACGATCTTAAGAGTCTTGTTCCCGCAATTACACTAGCAGGAAGATGTTTGCGGTATTTGTAAAAGTTAACACATTTGTTTATGAATTTGTGTTCTTCGGGGTGGATGGGTAATTCATTATAACCGTTTAGAGGTGCTGAACCACGGTTGCAAACTTTTAACATAATTTCGGACAAAAATACCGAAAGAATGGAGCGCAGAAATCAACATTGGGGCAAAGATTTCATTTTCCAACTGATATAACAAATTTTACACATATTAATCGGCTTGAAAACAATTTTTGTATAAACGATAACCTAAATAAATTGCACACTCAATTCGTATTTTAGTACACCTCAACAACATACTACCTAAAAATAACCTTAAACATATTTTCTCGCATAACCAAGGTTAATTGAACACATTTTTCTAAAGTAAGTTTGGGACTGAGAAATCTTCGGGAGGGTCAAAGGGCAAAGAAACATTGGTAAGGACTTTCCCCACATGTACCGTGTTGGCAACCGTGTGCTAGACCCGTTTTTTTCATGAACAAATTCATACACATTCTGCACAACATTTGCTCTTTAAGTGGTGGTAAATAAGCCAGAGACGTATTGCGTCTCGTCTCAATTTCTCATTGTTTTTTTCTTGAGCAATGTTCTACCATTGTCATTTTGTCCCCTCCTACCAATTAACACACATAATTTAATCTTGGGTCGGTTAAATTTAAACCAACTGTATATGTAAAAGCTTATCTTCTTCTAATAAATCATTTGTATGCCACGATTTGTCAAATGGAGGGTATATCACCGGCGATGATTTCCACACATCGCACTAATATTACAATACTGTAGTAACTCCAAATTTGTCAAATTTAAGATAGATCATTATTCAAACGTAAAACTCAATTCCCTACGCATCAATAAATCCGTCGTTAGCATAGTGCAAGAAAGAAAAAAGATATGACACTTTGAGTCCTACACCATTCAAAATAATTTATCTCTCTTTTTTTTGGGGTTATACATTCCTAACTCAAAAATTGGAAATATATTTATTACCTGCAATATTTAAAGTAATAAGTAAATATATAATTTCTTTATTTTTATTAACAATCGTACTTTATAATCTGTAACAGGATGTGAGTTATCAGTTTTTCGCCATTTCTGAAAAAAAGTCACATTTTGACTTACAACAGTATTGTAATATTAGTGCGACTTGTACAATGTGTGTGTTTTTCAATAGCGCCTCTCCATGTTACGTTATCAAGTCAACAGCAGCCGAAAAACAGTAGCTACCTATGTGCATCTTATTTATAGGTTTTCATATCTCTACAACTCTTTTCGTTTTTGTCCGGTCGTCTGATACCACAATCTCATTCGCACATAAATAAAAACCTCAGTCATGACTCACAATCACAAAGGAAATTTTAATTAAGTGGCACAGCCTTCCGATTTTATTTTTCTACTAGTTGTTGCGTAAATGATGTTTTTAGTTTTAAAAATATGACAGAAGAACGTACTGATTTTCTCCGCAACCCGATCTTGACAATGCTATATATAGCTGGCCGTGTGAATCAATACCTACGTGTTTAAATGTTTGTCCCTGTGATTTATTAATTGTTACGGCAAAAGATAACTTAACGGGAAATTGGATTCTTTTAAAATTAAAAGGTAAATCATTTGTAATGTTTGACCAACTGCTGGACCAGTCAAAACTATTCAAACGATCACGTTATTGCGAAGACATTTGACTTGAAGTCGGGTCTCGTTATATAAATTCGGTGGTTTAAGATTTCTAAGTATGACGTGCGATGACGGACGTATGGTGGTGTAAATATGTACATATTGAGTTTAAGGTTTTTGTTTTAGAGGTTGTTTTGTTATTTATTCCGTTGATACTATAATATAAATACAGTAAAGAAGTGAAGAATTCAGAAAGTGGGATTGTATTACTTACTTTGTTGAAGTTAATACACATGCCGTGATTCGTAGCAGTGTTGTTAGCACTCTCTCTTCATTTATCCCACGAAGCGTGGTAATTTTTTCCTTTTTTCCCCTTTCCACTGTATCCAAAATCCCTTTTAAGTCCTACGACACTTTTTGGCCTCGAAATCCAGTTTTTAGAAGTAAAATTTGTTATACAAGGAAAGAAAATCACAGTTAATTAACTTTCAGTACAAAAATCACAGTTTGTAACATTCTTACGATTATTTTTTGGTACTAGAACATTTTTATAAGAGACAATTTATATAAGCAGTTTTTTTTTATGCACATTCAATGTGTTAATAATCATCGTGAAATGTAGGAGTTTTCATGAAATTTCAGACAAAATTTATAGTTTTAATGTGTTTTGTTAGATTCCTCAAAATCCCACGATTTGGTGCTTTTTCCCTTTATCCCACGAAAGGCTTTTCAGACATCGAAATTCCCATGAAATGGGATAAATCCCACGATATAACAACACTGATTCGTAGTCTTCAGTTGAAGAGAAAGATGAGGGAGATTATAATTCCTCCAAAAATATATCCATTTCAATTTATGTATTTATTTATTTTGGTCTTCACAAAACCTTTTGCGTTTGCTTTAGGCCCAGTTATAGCCATACCTACGTAAAACGAAACCGTCAACATTTTATTTTTCTTTTTTTGACCACTTGATTGTTGAACTCAATCTTGGTCTTTAAATGTTGCTTATGAATTTTAAAGTTTCTTTAAATTTTCTAGATATTTTCACTGAAGATCACGGAAGAATTAATAAATTCTTTTTCTACAAAATTAAAAGATTATTTGCTTTTTATTTTTTACTAAACTAACTTCTTAGTTCATAAGCAAAGTTTTGAGAAAAAGATTGTTTTCAACCATTTAGTTTAAGTGGTAGAAAAAATCGAAAGAAACTAACTGGGGCCTTAAAACAAACTTCCTAAAATGACGTAAAACAGCTGTGCAAAGTATAATGGTAGGTTTGTGCAAATCTGAAAACATACCGAAATCCTGCAAAAAGTAAACCGAATCAAAAAAAAGGTTGACTTTTTGTCCAAATGGAAAACTACTACAATTTCACGCCGCGTACGAAGTTGCGGACACAGCTAGATGGCAATAATGCATTAATTTCGACCAAATTTGATTACCGTAAAAAAAGTTTAAAATGAGTCAATCTTAAAAGATAGACATATACTGTCGCGGACATTTTTTTAGATCATTTAAAGAGTAATAATTCTTTCATACATATTTTTTTGGTAACTTGAACCGTTTACGCAGCGCACGCAACGGAAGCCCTCAAATATGGATAATTTTTCCCGTTTTTGCAACATTTTTCATTGATGCTTCGCTTCTATTGGTCGCAGCGTGATGTTATATTATAGCCTAAAGCCTTCCTCGTAAATGCACTATCCTATCACAAAAAGAATTATTCAATTCGAACCAGTAGCTCCTGAGATTAGCGAATAACTAATAAACTCTTTCAGCTTTATAATATTTATATAATATGATATGATGATATGATAAATCAAACCAATTCCATTTCGCTTAACTAATACAAACTTTGCACTTCTTGTTCAACGCTCAATAACAGTGTTTGTCAGTTTAACAGCTAAAATACAAAAAAAAAAAAAGTGATAAAAGCAAAAGGACAAAAAAAAAAAAAAAAACTACCAAGGATACCCAAATTCCTTGAATCAAATTTAGCCAAACATAATTCCTTTGTTGATTCCTGGAATCTACCAAGCACCGCAGACACAACCATACTACCACCAACAACCAACAAGCCATCGGTTGTCGTTTTAGATTCCATTCCTATAACAAAATTCCAATTTTGTTGTTCCTCTTTCATTTTGCGTATCTACCTTGTTTTGAAAATCCTGTTTTTTGACCTAAAGAAATATTCGAAAACGAATGAGGAGATAAAATAGAGATGGATTAGAAGAACGAGCAAGAAAATACACCCGACCAGCGATGATGATGACGACGAAAAGAACACAGGTAGCACGAAGTATAATTTTAACTTGAATTTTCACCTGTATGGGAGGTTATCTTGATTTTGGTATTTCATCTCTGTTGTTTCGTTTGTCCATCTCTTTCGTTTGAATTGGAGTTTTTCCTCCGAAGATATCCTCATGCGCGTGCGCGCATATAACTAAAAACTTGTTTTTCCCTTTCGTTGTCATAAATGTGTGCAATCGCGTCGCGTTGTTGCCTTTGAAAGAAAATATCAATTAAATGTTATTCATCGTTGGTTTATTTTCACTTCGATTTGGACGGAGGACTGCGTAAAAGTTTAGCAAAAAAAAAATAGTTATAGGCGCGGTAAGTTGGATAGATGAAATCGGTCTTGCTACTAAATAGAACGTGGGTTGTAAAGGGTTTGGTCAAACTTTTCCTTTCGGCTTTAAGAGACACGATTCAGATTTATTTCGAGTCTAGTTGGCTTGTGTAGCAAGTGCGACGAAATATTGGAGTCTGGAATGAAGTGTTTTGGGAAGGGAGACTTAATTTGGACTATGTAACACATGGACATTTGGGACTACTGGTAACACAATATTTAATGAAACCAATTAACAGTGAGCCCCAGTTCGTTGCTGAACTCTTTTGTTTTTATCTGCTATGGGGGAACAAAAACTGGCTTCACCAGTATCATTTGACAGCGGAATTTCAGAAAATGTACAACCAAAATTGAAATAAAATCGAACGGTTACTTGTTGTTGAACACTTTTGTTTTCAATTTGTTCATGGAACAGCGACTTCGGCAGTGCAGCTTCACACCTCATTTGATCCATGTAAAAAAATAGCAGACAAAATGCCGCTTCGCATTGCGACATCCGTCAAATTACCCCATATTCACGTAAAAAAACGCGTTGAGGAGGAAAAAGTGACGGAAATATTTATGGAAAATAATTACACCACAATTGAGAGATGGATCTGCTCGCGAATGATCGTAATCGAAGACTTAAAAGCGCACTTTCTCTGATATTGGATAGACAGAAAGCTTCCGGATTTCTTTCATTGTCTTAAAGCTCGTTTCTAGGAGGTATACAGAAAATGTCAGCATAAAAAAGCTGTCTTTTCCTCGTTTTTGCGCTAGAATGTAAATATGAATTTGCTACTACGGGTTACATAACAAGCTTTTGATTTCA
The DNA here is from genome assembly GCA_946477585.1 of Cheilosia urbana. Lineage (NCBI taxonomy): Eukaryota > Metazoa > Arthropoda > Insecta > Diptera > Syrphidae > Cheilosia > Cheilosia urbana. The sequence continues at coordinate 155,433,672 of OX297854.1, forward strand.
ATGAAACGATGCTTGTTCTCCTTGTAATAAATAGGTATATACTTACTACTTTCCTTTGAGCTGTTAAGGTGCGTTCCGTTTGGTTTTAAAGTACACACAACTCAGTCTCATGAGTCATGAGCTTCAAGAAGCCATTTCAATTATTTGTGTTTTCTTGTTTATAAATAATAGTGACTAACAACATATTCCTATGTTGAAATACACTATTCATCATCAGAGATCCATTTATCATAAACAAAAATATTAAGCAACCAATGAGATGGGAAGGCGTGTTAACATTATCACAGTTCGTCTGTTTGACTCTGCGATATTTAGTTGCAGGCTCGATGAGTTTTATCGATGCCTTGGAAAAAGTGGGTGATTCGTGACGCGCAATTGAAATTTTATAAGAATATTCTTGGAAATAAAATGGCTCAAGACATACAGCACTTTATGCGTTCCAGTAGCCGATACAATCTGACACCGTCTTACCATTTCCGATGCTACCTTTCAGCGGGGTAATAAATATTTCTAACTACTAACAAAAGCCCATAAAAACTCTCATGGATATTCTATTACAAAAGGCGTAATGGCTTCAATAAACGAGCGGGTAAACCATGATGAGTAGCATAAGATCCTATAAGTCAAGGTGAAACAAACACACCTTTCAGCAAATTCAGAAAAATAGCGGACCTAACAAATGTCATAGCTTACAACTTGAAATCATTTTTCACAATTAATTGATGGGCTCATAGCATTTTTAAATGTACTAAATTCATTTTATTTGTTAGTTAATGCGATCGAAATTTGAAACCAAAATAGTTTGCACCGAAGTTTAACGACTAGTGTCTCACAGCTGATTTAAATGTCAAACGAAAACTAGTTGGTGTTTGGTGTGAATGCATCGACGAGATTTCGACCAAAACACGGTTTTCGGTGCGGTGCGGTGTGAATAGCGTATTACGATATACAAAAAATTAAAACAAAACATTTCAAAATCAATTTTTTTACTTAAGATATTTTATTCAAGGTAAGTGCGAGGAATGAACAAAATTGCCTGAACGATATCGTTTTCGAAACTTTAATCACCATTAGAAGTTATATTCTGCTCGAATTTTTTTTAACATCGTCAGCGTTCATCACATTTGTGGGAAATGAACTGGATTTGAGCTCTCGAACTTATAATTTTAGCACATCTAGTGTTTCGACGATAACCGTCTGAAAATTAGGGTTTATTCACTCCTAATTAGCAGGTTTAGCAATATCTGTATCTGGATTAGGGGCAAATTTTGAGTTTGATTTAACAAAAATGATGGCTTCCCAAAATTCGCTCAATGATACAGAATCGAAGAGGTACATGTTTCGATGAAGAAGAACTCTACAGATCTATAAGAGACTCGTTTTCTGGAATTCCTAGTGTCGTAGATTGGGTTTTCACTAGAAATGGTTTTTGTACCCATTCGATGTCAGAATGTTTGTAAATAATTGCATACTTACAAAAATTATTTTTGTGTTTTACTATTCCTAATTCAAGGAACGCTGAAAACTCTTTCGAGGAACGCCAGGAACACACCTTAAGAACCGCAGATAAACTACTGTAGGTAAATGGTTAACGAAACCCGATTACTGTTTTTTATAGAAATTTTACAAGATTTGAATTTTTGGTGTACTAAACATTATAAGGGACTAAAACGGATCTTTCTTGTAAGGATAGAACATTTCGTTTATTTTCTAATATTTTCTAATGCTTACCCATGTTGGCATATAAAAGAGTAAAGCATGAATTTGTAAGCATATGATGAAAAAGCTACAAATATTTGTTGATGGTATAATTGGCATTTACAAGAAATTTTCAAACAAGCAACAAATGATGTAAATATCACCCGCATTTTTTCCAAACGTTGACTTGTGCCATCTATCTCCGTGGTCTTCCTTGGGAGAAGTGGGCCTCCCAATGACTTTAATCCCTGTCTGAGACCAGTTGCTGCTACAAAAAAGCTTATGACCTCCAATTTTTCATCAATACCTTTGGTCTATTTCACCAACTTACAAGTTGTTGTATACAAGAAATTTTTTTTTTAACAAATTTGTGGAAAACTCGATTTTGTTTGTTTCACAAAAAGTTTGTGTTACAAAATTGCATGTATTATTTCAACTGTTGCTGTAAACCATGAAAATCAATGATCTATATGGATATGCGGGCATAATAAAAAACGCCTAATGAATCAGTTTTCCCATGTGTTTATTCAATTTATGTGAGTTTCGCATTCATTCTAGTATTTCAAACTCGAAAGGCAGGGAGGCCGAGGCATGTATATTTTTTGAAAAGTGATTCAAAAATAGGTCATTCGTTTGCTGTTTGGGGCCAACATTGGTTCATTTACAGGTTTGGGGGAATGCTGCATTTAATTTTAATTTAAATATTTCCTCAATTTTTCATCTCTACGCTATCGATTTGATATTCATCCTATTCCCAAGATCTCTCCCAAATAAATGGATATCATTTATACCGTATTCTCTGTGGCACGAAATGGCCGATAATTTGTATTTCAAAGGCGTCGGATTTAATTTGAATTCTTTTCCATTTTCGTTTTTTCAAGAAATATGAAGATACCATTAGTAAGATCCAATTAGCATATATATTTCATAATCTATCATGATCTACAGGAGACAAAAAAAAGAAGAAGAAAAGAACAGAAATTTAATAACAATGAAAGAGACATCAAATAAGTTGAAGACCATTTTTAGCTGCTTCTCCGTCTCCTCAATCTACACCACCAATCACATCTTCTTTAAGATATTCAACTACGATAATACTACGATATATATGCACTGGTATGCGCTAACAATTAAATACACACGCTCAATCAACCTATGCAGAGTGTTCCCTCGAACAAAAAAGCCTAAAAGGAGTGATTTGTCACCTTCAATTGGAAAGAATCTATTACAAAGCGTGGAACTGTAGTGGGATAAAAGTCACAAACTTGATTTGCATTTTCTGGTTAAAAGAAATATCACACCATAAATAACAATAAATTAGGAATAGCAATTTATTTTAAAACTCTTTTTTTTTTCTTTTATTTTTATAAATCGGAATTAGTAAATTGATTCATCCAACAGTGTGATAGTTCGTTGCCACCACAATGACATTGAAAAATGTGCGTAATTATTTCCTGTTCGATGGAGAACATTAATTTTAACGCTTGCTTTTGTAGCAGAGTGATATATTGACGGATAGTAATTCTGTATGTGATTAGTTGTTAGATGTATAAGGAAAGAAAACGATGTTAGTGAAATTTTTATACAGGTGGGAATTTGTGTGAATCGATAGAGGAAGGGGCTAGTTAAATGATTTACAGGGATTATCTGACTTATCAAAACGGCATTTATATGGCGGAAACAAAATGCCTTCCTCTCCCTCACTGAATGAATATTTAAGTAACAGACTTGTGGAAATATTTTATATGGATAGCAGATACGCAAAATGCAACACCCTGTTTGAATTTTTGTTTTCCAGTCAAGTCTTCAGTTATGTTCTTCTTTTTAAATATGCAAATTCCAGGATTTTTGGCAGAGTTTGGCCTTACTGCAGTTGCAGTAGATCTACTCCTGTTTCAGGAAAAAATGAAATTTATTCGCTGCTTCGCCTGACTAGCATTAGACTGCGATTTTTTGAAGTGCGAAAAGTCCGTTGGATAAAAATCAGCAAAATCGTGGGAATTTCATGAACCTAGCAAAAACATTCAAACTACAATTTTTTGCTGGAAAACACACTAAATTGTCCATAAAAAACAGTTCATGTAAATCGTATTTTATTAAAATGTTCTAGTACCAAAAACAATCACAGTAGGGTATAATGTTAACAAAATTGCGATTTTTAAACTAAAGATTAATTTAACTTGATTTTATCTCCGTGTTATAAAAATTTTACTTTTAAAAACTAGATTTGGAAATCGTTGAAAACTAAATGTTTGCTAAATGTCTAATAAAAGAAAGAGCCAAATTTTAAAACCTTCGGTACAATTAATCAAGTTCCTAAAAAAATATAAGTTTATGAAAAATTAGTTTAAATTCTGTTTTATATAGTATTATCAACATTTTTCTAAAACATGAAATATAATATGTTAGGAATGACACTACAAAATAATTACAAACGATGAAATGAAAGATTTGTGATCTATTTTAATTTGATTTATTTTGAATTGTGTAATTTAAACTTATCGTATTTTCTCCACTTTTTCAAAAAATCGATTGCATTATTGGACTGTTATAGTCCGAACCCTGATTTTTGGTGAATTTAAACAAAAATCAATGAAAACCTTTGGAGCATCGAGAGTGCAGGTGTACTAAGAAAATCACGTCACTAGTATTGCCCCCATGATTAAATGTTTCAATCACTCAACGTTTTTGGCTCACCCTGTAGATTTCTATTAAAAAAAGCAATTCGATTCGACAAATCTACACCAATCCAAGAGTAATGTTGAGTTCAAAAATATTTCTTTTTTCAATTCTAAACTATTGTTGATTAAAAAAAAAAAAAAAAAAAAACCATTCAAACATCCATCCAAACTAACGTCAACTCTTATTTTCTTTTCAGAAATGATAATCCAATCATAGGCCAAGAGAATATCGAAACTGGTGTCGCGGGAAATAGTGTAAAATCGACAAACCATATTTATAGGGAAAATTTGTAATTACTGCTTCGCAAAAAAAAAGATAAAAATTCCTTCGGTTATCGGTAAACTCGTTTGCGGTTAATTGTAAAATGGCGCGGTTTCGTGGTAACGTCGCAGAAACACCCATGGAATGAGTGTGTTCGTAAATGTGCGCCGGGAAACGAATATAAAAAGAAAAAAGTTCCATGAGTTCGATTCCTTTTTCTGGAACCACCCCAAATATACAAGTCGTGTTTATCGCCTGATGGATCGATGTTTAGATCAAAGGTACAAAAATCAAGAGCAGCAAAATTCATCTAAAAATTTCGCACGTAAGCAATTATGACGTTCTGCAGCCGATTGGTGATAGAATCGGTGCCCAGAATGAGTGTCATACCTACAAGAGTAGTGAAAACAAAACCAGCAACAACAAGAACAACAAAATTAAGGAGTATAACAACATCAGTAAACAAACAAACAAAGTACTTTACCAGCAGATGGCTGCTAGCGATAACAATCGGGTTTCTAAGTCTTTTATGCGTAGCCGTCAATGGTGTGCATGTACCCGGCCCGGGTCCGGGAGGCTTGCTTTCTTCATCCGCCCAATATACAGCGTTTCCACGACGGCGCTCATCCGCCGATGGCAGTGCGCAAATGCAGTCGCGCGCAGTTGATACACGGGTCCAACTGGAGGTCCTGGAGGGTCAGCCGCGTGGAACGGTGGTCGGATTCATCCCCACTAAGCTGGGATTCACGTATCGGTTCAATGAACCGCCACGGGAGTTTACCCTCGACCAGAATTCAGGTGAAATCAAAACGAATATGGTGCTAGACCGCGAAGGAATGCGTGACCGCTACGATTTGGTTGTGCTGTCCAGTCAGCCGACTTATCCCATTGAAGTTCGAATCACAGTGCTCGATGTGAATGACAATCCGCCGGAGTTCCAGGAACCGAGCATAGCTGTTTCGTTTTCGGAGAGTGCTGCGCCAGGAACTCGTCTCCTGCTGGACGCGGCAACGGACCGTGATATCGGTGTGAACAGCGTCACCGATGACTATCGCATAGTGGACGGCAATCATGATGACAAGTTCCGCCTAGCGGTGACCACTAATCCTAGCGGTGATGTGTCATATCTACACCTAGAGACAACTGGAAAACTTGACCGTGAAAGTCGGGGATTCTACTCGCTTAACATCTCGGCACGTGATGGCGGTAATCCACCGCAACATGGCTATTTGCAGGTGAATGTGACCATTGTGGATGTCAATGACAATCCGCCGATATTCGATCATAGTGACTACATCGTGTCGCTGAATGAGTCGGTGCCGCCAGGTACACCGGTTCTGCAAGTGATGGCGTCCGATAACGATCTCGGTGATAACAGTAAGATCACATACTATCTGTCCGACACAGAGACTCAGTTCACCGTGGATCCAGAGACAGGTGATATCTCGACGACTGAACGGCTGTCTTGTCCGCAACAAAATTGTCAGGACAACCAGCGACCGGGAAGTAGTTGTCCGAAAAGTTGCGTGTTTACGGTGTTTGCCCGCGATCATGGATCACCGCGTCAGGACGGACGCACTTATGTCACAGTGAATCTAGTGGATACGAATGATCACGATCCAGTGATAAGATTTCAATATTTTCCCCCAACGGGCAGTTTTGCCACTGTGGACGAAAATGCACCCAACGGCAGTGTGGTAGCTGCAGTATCTGTAGTCGACATGGACGAGGGGCTGAACGGAGACACCAGCATACGGATTATCTCTGGCAATGAGATGCATCACTTTCGACTGGAAAAGACGCCTAGTTTTGATATAGTGCGTGTAAATGGTGTTCTTGATCGCGAGGAGATCGGCAAGTACAACCTAACAGTGGTGGCTATTGATAAAGGAAGTCCACAACGGACTGCTACCGCATATCTCATCATTCATGTGAACGATGTCAACGACCATGAGCCGGTGTTTGAGAAGTCAGAATACTCTGCGGTACTAAGCGAACTGGCACCACCGGGCACCTATGTGGCCAGCATCACCGCTACTGACGAGGACACTGGGGTGAATGCACAGATCTTTTACGATTTTGTCTCGGGCAATAACCATCAATGGTTCACCATTGATCCAGTCTCGGGACTGATAACAACACGCGCCAAATTGGATCGTGAAATCAAGGGCACCGTGGAGCTGAGCATATCTGCGAGGGATGGTGGTCCCAATCCAAAGTGGGCATATACCCAACTGAAAGTCACCATACTCGATGAGAACGACGAGGCGCCACAGTTTTCGCAGTCACACATCAACGTGAGCCTCAGTGAAAACACCCCGGCACAGACACTGGTAGCGATGCTTACAGCTGCCGATCACGATCAGGGCACGAATGGCAGCGTCACCTACACGCTGCCCGCGATCGTTCAACAGAAGTATCCCGATCAGTTCGCCCTTGACTCGTTGACTGGTCAATTAACCACAAAGCATCAGCTCGATCGTGAGACGATCGCACATTATGAGATTTTTGTGGTGGCTCGCGATCAGGGCGCACCGCCACAATCATCAACGGCTACCGTGTACCTAACCATCGAGGATATCAACGATAACAGTCCAGAATTTTATCCGAAACAATATTTCCAAACGATCGCCGATGATACACCGATCGGTGCATCCATACTTAAGGTAACTGCGACAGATCGTGACTTCGGTGATAATGCTTTAATTACCTACAACCTGGAGAGCGGTGGCGATGGTCTATTTACAATCGATGCTCGCACGGGGGTGATCAGCTTACGTGGTAGTCCACGACAACCGAACAGTGCAACCAATGCTGGCATCACTGGCGGCGGCGGCGGCGGCAACAAAGCTCTCTACAAACTGATCATATCGGCGAAGGATCATGGCGAACAGCGCTCCGAGCGCGACGCGATCGTTGAGATTCTTAAACAATCGAAAATGGAAAGTTTAGAATTTGACTCTTTCACTGGATATGAATTCCAGATCACCGAGGATCATGAGAGCAGTCCGAATCCCGACATCGGCCGAGAAGTAGGCAGTGTGCAGGTGAAATCTCCCAGCAGCAAGCACCAGCCAGCCATTGAGTATGCCATTGTGTACGGCGATCCTGAGGAGAATTTCGAAATAAATCGTCGCACCGGGGTCATAACAACATCGAAGAGGATCGATCGTGAATCGATGATTCAATATACCCTAACGATCGTTGCCCGATCCGGATTGGCATACGGCCGTACCACAGTGAACATATCGATTCTAGATCTAAACGATAATGCGCCAATTTTTGCCCACGATCGTGACGAGATCCTGCTCGCTGAGAACTCTGCTGTTGGTCAAGAGGTATACTTGTCACGGGCTCGTGATAGAGACTCTGGAATTAATAGTCGTGTCTCCTACAGTCTAACATACAATCCCGATGAGCAATTTCGCATTAGTGCAGCAACTGGTGTGCTGTACCTGAATCGGCCGATCCGCGCCGAACCGGGGACAGTGTTGCACGTCGAGCTGACAGCGACTGATGGTGGTACGCCGGCGCTCTCCTCCAAGAATACCATCACCATACAGATAGCCGATGTTAACGATCATACACCTGTCTTCGATCATACCTCCTACGAGACATCTCTGTTGGAGTCAACACCGGTGAATGCACGCTTCTTTGCACTGGCCGCTTCTGATGCTGATCTGGGAGCAAACGGACGCATATCCTACGAAATTATCGAGGGCAATGTTGAGGGGAAATTTGGAATCTTTCCCGATGGGTATTTGTTTGTGAAGTCCCAATTGGATAGGGAGGAAAAGGATTACTATTCACTGACAATAGCCTGCAAGGACGCTGGAGAGCCGTCTCGATCATCTGTGGTGCCGGTGATCATTCATGTCATCGACGAGAATGACAATGCGCCACAATTCACCAATCAAACGTTCACCTTCAGCATACCGGAGAATGAGCCGGTGGACTCATTTGTTGGAAAGCTGACCGCGTACGATCGTGACATTGGTCGCAATGCGGAGTTGATTTTCTCATTGTCCTCGCAGGAGGCAGACTTTACGATTGATTCGCGCAATGGTTTCATTAAAACGCTGCATCCGTTCGATCGTGAGGAGCTGATGCAGAATCACCATCAGAATTTCCTGCAGTTGGAGGCGATCGTCAGTGATAATGGTCTGCAAAGATTGCGCGATAAAGTCAAAGTGAAGATCTTCATTACGGATGTTAATGATAATGCACCGCAATTCCTGCGGGCGCCCTACAAAGTGCAGATATCGGAGGCATCTGGTGTTGGAACACAGGTGGTTCGGGTGTACACGATCGACGCCGATGAGGGTCTCAATGGAGATGTGTACTACTCGATCACCGACGGCAATCAGGATGGGCGGTTTGCGATTGATGACGCAACGGGTCAAGTGTCGCTGGCCAAGCAGCTGGATCGTGAAACGAAGTCGGCCTACAAATTGAAAGTCGTTGCGCGCGATGCTGCTTTGAAGGGACCGCTGACAACCAGTACAACAATTAGTGTAGAAGTGTTGGATGAGAATGATGATGCGCCAGAGTTTACGCAGACAGACACCCAAATTTCAGTAAAAGAGACGAGCCCTATTGGCACTGAGTTGATGAAGTTTAGAGCGAGTGACTCAGATTTGGGAGTGAACAGTCAGGTGGCATTTTCCATATCTGCCGGTAATCGGAAGGATACGTTTCACATTGATCCGATCAGTGGATCGTTGTATTTACACAAATCATTGGACTATGAGGACACGACCACTTATGTCCTGAACATAACAGCTTCAGACGGCGGCACTCCGAGGCTGTCAACGACAATAATGTTCACGGTGAACGTGGTAGACGAAAACGATAACCCGCCCAGTTTTCCCAACACCGCCATAGTGCGCCAGATCAAGGAGGGCATCGGTATCAAAACACCAATTGTCACCGTGACAGCTGAGGATCCCGACTCAGGAGCCAATGGCAAGGTCACCTACTCCATTTCCAAGCAGGAGCCCGAAGTCAGTGGCGGCAGACACTTCGGCATCAATCCAACTACCGGAGTGATCCACACTTTACGACAAATCGATCGAGAGACGATCGACACCTTCCGCCTGACAGTTGTGGCTACTGATCAAGCCGATCCCCCAGCAAAGAGGCTATCAGCCGAAAAACTTGTGACAGTAATCGTCGAGGACATCAACGACAACGCCCCAGTCTTCGTGTCAATGAATGCGGCTATTCTACCACTCCACAGCAAGAATCATGTAACACCCGGACGTGACGGATCAGTGATCATGTATGTGATCGCCCGCGATGCTGACTCCAGTACCAATGGCTTGGTCACCTACGAAATGGTGAGCGGAAATACAGACCTATTCAAACTGCATCGAAATTCCGGAGCAATCTCTCTGCGACGATCAATCACCACCCCCGAGGTGCGGTATCAACTAGCTCTTAAAGCCACCGACGAAGCAGTGCAATCCGAACGTAAAAGCTCCGATGCTTACATTACGATCATAGCAACCTCATCGAACAATAACGGTCCGGTGTTCGATCAACGCGAACAAATCGGTAGTGTTTACGAAAACGAACCGACGGGAACGAGTATCCTTACGGTGAGTGCTCGGCTCAATTCCGCCGAAATTGAGTATTACGTAACGAACGTGACAAGTGTCGGCAGCAATGGTGGTGCACATCAACAAGTGGATCGTCTATTCGACATTGATACCAAGTTGGGAATACTCTCGACAGCGAAAGAACTGGATCGAGAATCTGGAGTAGATACGTACGAGATCGAAGTATACGCCATTGCGTTGGGCGGCACACCAAGGACCACAAGCACTAAGGTGAGTTATAGCATGTATATATGTATGGGTCTTAGGATTTGAATGAAATTTGAAATTATATGCATCATGCCGTATGGACGCGATGATGGTTTAATGATTTGCGTAGAACTTCTGGAATGCATGCGCAATTTGCTGAAGAAGATTGTTTGGTTTTTCTCTTCTGAGAAAATGCGCAAAGTCTCGAGTCTGTAGAGTCTCCCTTTAGCTGGGCCCCACCAAAGCAAGCGAAGCGTAAACGGGCATTTCCCTTTTCAACCATGGCAAATTTGAAAACGAACGTGATTCCGTAGTGCAGCAAGATGTTTTTGTTGTTGCGGTGTGTAGGGTGCTGTGCCGTTTTATTGGCATTTTATTGCTCCAATTGGGATGTGTGGGGTTTTAGTTGCTGTCAGTATTGTAAAAGGTCGACATTTTAGGTCGACAACATTTTTCGTTGAAGTTGTAGCTTCAGACACCACGGCTATAACGTGCATGGAATGAAACGGCTCAATAAGAAGCTAACCAGTGACTTTCATGTACACACTAGTGGGAGAGTTTAAGAGTACAAACCTAGTTCTGCTGCCCTCACAATATTTTGGGGGAACTTTTCAATTCAATTCAATTTATTTGGCAAAGTACAAATAAGAACAATTATTTTCTTTTATAGTAGACTAGCTGACCCGGCGAACTTCGTTCCGCCCAAATTCATTAATGTAGGATGTAGGTAATGAAATTAATAATTCCGAGCTTTCGCTTCATTCTGCTTCATGTAATTCGGTCAATTCAAATTTTTTATTAAAAAGTTGTATTAAAATTAAATAAATAGGTAATTAGAATCAAATACTTGTCGGCCAACCTACCGCTTTTTCACTGAAGTGCTTTATGGTACACAACATTTTTTGTTTTATTTCTACTTTTAATTATTATATCACCATATATTATATCTGAAATCTGTTAGAGTTAAGCTCGGTAGATGAATAAAGCAAACATTAAACATATTATCGGGTGCGTACACGTACAAAGCGAGAGCTTTGCCGACACGTGAAATTCAAGATTTATGCCACACAAATCCAGCGATTGTCCTTGCGACAATTTTTGTCATAGCAAAAGCGAGACATACGTGAAATTGAGGACGCTTAAATACGAACGGCGAATCGTTCTGAATAAATGGAATCCGCGAAATAACAACACCTTCGCCTATGAATTTTCCAATAAAAATCGTTGCTTGAATTATATTTGATATTAAATTCTTCACGCGTACCGCTACAAAGTTTTGGTTCATTTAGGTTGCGCAACAAAATTATTACTGAGACGATTTTTAGTTTCAAATTGTGTGGAGGCAAGCCAGAAAAATCCAAAAAATTTAAAAATTCCGCTTCGTTTTCATCCACCACGGAGTCGACTGATTTGTAGAATGCAACTCACCAGCGATCCGTTTGGAGTCGGCATAGAATTATAGATCCCTTCCATTCGTTCCAAAAATGAAAAACTCACACAAAACGAATGGTTATGGGAAGCTAGGCCGAGGGTCCGTCCTTGTTTTTTATTTTATTTTTAAGGGATTCGAACCTAGACCCCCGCTTAGTAGTCCAACACACTAACAATTAAGCTACTGCGCCTACACATTCTGGCATACCGTTACCAAAAACTAGGTTAATTTTACACAGGTTTAAAAAAGTTCGGTTACCTAAGGAATATAACCAAGTTCAAAATGGCCTTAGGACTAAGTTGACTTATACCGCGATTTAGGCTTAGTTTACACAGGCTTTTCTCTGAGTGTATTTCAACTGTCTTTTACCATAGTTCTTATAGTTGCGGGGTAGTTGTAGCATAGCTTGATGCATTACCCACAGTACTGTCATGCGCTCAGTGCTCAGACCACATTCGATTGCCTAACACCAGACCACACACTCTAAGCGCCTTAAAATCGAGTGGACTTCTCAAAATAGTCTCCACACAATTAAACTGCGAATTCTAAAAAAAAGACAGTATTCTGTCCGAGAACTACATCTGTCAAATTTTGACTTTGATCGATTGGCATAGTTAAATCAGGAGACATGCTTCAGCAACTAAAGTTCTTATCCATACCCTCCACATTCCACATACGTATATACCTATGTATAACCACTGCGCAGATTATTAACTCAAGTTTGAACCCTGTTGCCATTAATCAATATCATATTAATCGAATTTTCTTGAAACTGCCTCTCTCCACTCTCAATGACAAAATATAGGTAGTATCTTTTGTAAAATCAATAAAAAAACATATATATATATATTATATTTATTTTCCTCATAGATGTCAAATCCAGCTCAATCGCATAAGTGCTCACTTGAAGTTTTCTCGAATGTCAGCCGTCAGTGGTTCGGCGGTTGGTATAGCGGTATAGTGTCTCGATCTTGTGGGTAAACGAACTGCGCACCAACTTACCGCCAGCAGTATCCATATGTTTTTTTTTTTTTTTTAAATTCTGTAATTGTTCTAGAAAAAAAAAAAAAAAAAAAACAAAAGCAATTCGATTGTGGCAGTGACCTCCAGCGGAGATTTAAAAAGCTTTTAAAATTCTCTTACCTTCTAAATCGCCTTTGGCATAATTTGAACTAAAAACACGCGATATCTTGAACAAAAAAAATTCCAAATAACATTTATAGAACACAGAAAGTATGATGTGTACAGATACAGATACAGATACTTTCTAAGAAGTTTTTTGATTTGGAAAACCGAATATCGCCACATCTTGGAATGGCGTTAAAATATAATTCCCAGAAACGCTGAAGTGTGGTACTCTAGCCGAAGAGATTTCCACTGAAAGACTAAGAGATACGTAGGTGCCTGAACATTTCACCACTTGAACAATCTTGAATGAAACGAAAGTGTCAGAAATGAAGCAGAGAAATCAGATGAGTATCTACGCGGACTGTAAGTACCGCAGATGATAGGAAATTCTTTGTGAGGAAAACGAAATTGTTTAGCAACACAAAATCAATATTTCCGCACGATCTTATTACAAGTCCCACTAATAGTGGCGGCACAATTGTTGCCTAAGAGTAGGAATGCAGAAATGCTAATGCGATTCCTCATGCTGCGGTGTTCCATGTATACTGTACAGACGTATATACTCGTATCTGACTCATTTACCAGTTGATGGAAGCATTTTCCTTATTCTACGGTGAATTACGTGTATTTTGTTGTTGTTGTTGATGATGTGCAATGTCTGAAAACAAATGGAGACTATGATGAGGTTAAGTGGTCACCCTATGCGCCTAGGATGGAAATGAGTGCGGCAACAAAGGGAAATCTAGTTTTTTGATGGAGTGTTCTGGATCTGGAGTGTTCTTAGGGTTTTATTGAATGTTGAAGTGCGGGGATATTCTAGATATTGCTATTTCTCCTATTACGAAATAGAATATGAACCTTATGCCATACGCTATAAGAAATATCTTTTAAATACCACGTATCTTCATTTTAAATGGAGTCCAAGATGGTGTATAATTGTCACCCGACACCTTCCTATGAAAATGTCAGCTCACCACCTCCGTGTGTCTGTCCCCGATTCTATGGTCGCCCATACCAACCAAACAGCCATCTCTTCCATTCTTACTCATATGCAAGCCCCCTATGTTCGGATAGTATCGACAAACTACGAGAAAAGAGACTGAACAGTGCCATTTTTGCCGATGGAATGATTTTAATTTAATTAAACACCTTAGTCACTTTTTTCTCCTCCATCTTCTGTTGCTTCTCGGCTTCATATCTAAGGAGAAGAGGCCATGCAAGACCATTCAATTGGATAATAAATGGCACCTATCTGTAGAATACCTTCGAACAGAAAATGTCCTATGAGGACAACGAAGATGATGATGATGATGGCAATAATCATGGTGGTGCTCCTGCTGCATCTGTGCAGCCACACAAGAACCGTTTTAGCTCTCACCCTCTTTTGCTATCCATGGGCGGGACTGGAAAAGAGTGCGGTAATAGTTTTTTTTTTTTTTTCTTCTTTTTTATCTCGAAAGGGATATGCCTTAGAAGACATCGTCTAAGAAGAGTGCAAATTATTCTTACACTTTTATTTAAGAAGTGGTTTCTCAGGTTTCACTTTTGTGGCACTTTTGCTATTCGCACTCCTGTCGGGTTGTCCTGGTTCTTCTTCTACCGTCACTGCCACTCGATGACTTTGTGCGGTGGTGGCTGGTGGCGGTTCGATTAGGGGATACCATACAAAATTGAGAAGAAGAGAGGCGAGAATAAAATTTCATAAATCAAATAATGGATTAACATTTATTATTGCCCTGGTAATGGTGGACAAGTCACACCACCAGGGCTAGGCTTTTATCGTATATATAGAGACATTCGATTCGACATGCAGTTTGGATTGCGAGCGCTGCTCACCTATTGAAGGATAGACCAAGTTGAAAAGGACTGGTTGGTGGGTTGGTTAGTTAAGTCGTCGCCACAATTTATTATGTTCGGTAATTAGGTGTGCATAGTGGTGTTCTTTAGACCTTGCTTATGTTTAGTGTATAGGAATTTCTCTTGATCCTCTTTTGCCGATCTATGAATGTGAAGGGTTATGGTGGTAAAGAAAATTGGAAGTGATTATGGATATGTCAGACGATGAGTGACTTTATTGCACGAGATGGTATTTTATGGGATGGACTTAGAAATTCGAGGTAGGTGAATGCGGTTCTAGGTAGATAAGTTAATGGTACCAGAGATTCATAATTGGATACAATGCGGTGGTTTATTTGTTAGCAGAAAGCCATAAAATAGTGAAGGAGAATTTTATGAGATTTCACTGTTGTTCATGCTGGCAGTGAAATTCCAACTGGAAACGAGTGTTGCTTTTAGAAGGTGGTATAGGCAGTGCTTCGAGACTTTGAAGACTGTTTTTCGTGTTTTTTGTATCAGGAAAAGCTTTACAAACCGATTCTAATACCTCACAAGTCACAAGACCCTCAAAAGGTGAGGTGAAATAGATTTCGTGAGGTTTTCGTATTCTGTCAGCATGCTCAAAACTATTGTGAGGCTCATAAAACAATCGAAATTGTGATCTCCAATGGAGCAGGTCACAAAATTTAAAACCAGGCATAATGGCTCTGGTACCCCTGGTAAACATTTCGGGACATATAGATATTTATATAAAAAAAAACTAAGGCGTGGGGAATTTGATTTGTGACAAATGTAAATAATTAATTTTCTTCATTCTAAAACATTTGTGTTAATATTGCGTGTATTTTGCCCAAACAAATATTATTTTAGTTGTTTTTATTAACTTCGTATACGAGGTCGTACTTTTACGGAAAATGTTGTGTCAACTTGTGCTGAGGTGAATTTTTTGTGAGTTTTGTTGTGAGGATTATCGTGGAGTTTGGAAAAAGTTATCGAATCACAATAAACCTTACAAGGTCTTGTGACTTGTAAGTATTCACAACGGCAGAATCGGGCTGTTAGTTTTCCCCAAAAAATTCACCTTTAAAAAAAATTGGTGCGACTGTATCCAACAGTCCCGAAATATGTGTATGTGTAAACACCGTGCGTGCGGTATGTGTGTGGCTTGATACACGTCATTGAGAAAAGAGGGAATTGTAATAACCGTATTCTTGATATATTATGAAATAACAAATACCCGTTTGCATTTCCATTCCCGCAAGTTAAATGACATCAACTGTTACACAGTAAATGAAAGTGTCATTGGAATTTCATTCGGCTTGCATTGCATATTGCTGGTCTACGACATTTTTGTTAGTTGTTGTCCAGCTGTGATTTCTGCGTGCCTGGTAATTCACGAAAGATTTGGCACCGAATTTCCTCGAGATATCCGTCACAGGGAAGAAATGTGAGACCATCATATATGAAAAACATGCTTTATATCACATCAACAAAAAGCTGAAACTAATATGCCCCAGCTCATAAATGTATGCAATGATAAAATGTATGCAATGATAAAACACAGTGACGCATTTTCTGTCCCCGCAAGTTAAATGTGCGGAATTACTCCACCAGATTCCAAAAAATGTACACAATGATAAAATACAGTGACGCATTTCCGTCCCCTCAAGTTAAATGTGTGGAATTACTCCACCAGATTCCAATAACGCGCGCTTAGATGTTTACACATCAAAGAGCCCTTTTTCTGCCCTAAGTTAAATTTGCAGTTGTTTTCGTAAGAAAACCTTTCAAACTGTAACTGTTTGTATTAACAAGCTTTAAATAAGCATAGCACACGAAAATGTAGGTACATTACATATTATACAATATATATCATTTTACACAAAAAGTGTTACGTAGACGTTCGATGGGCTGTTTTCCTTGATGTATAATATGAAAAATTCATTTTTTGAAATTTTGTTCGGAATGAAAATACGTTTGCATTTTATTTTTAAACATTTTACGTTTCATAGAGATTTTTTGAAGCTTGTCCCTCTTTTTACCCGACTGGACACTGGGAGGGTTATGTTTTTCGCGCGTATCCTATGTACGTTCCTACGTGACGCCCTGTAGCTCAAACGGCTTGACCGATTTTGAATTGTGAGGTGTCATTAAATTGGTACTCTTTTTCGGAGTGTCATACGCTCAACAAATAAATACACAAATATATATATATATATATAAAAAAAAAAAACAAAATAAAAAAGATAATTTAAAAAAACAAAAAAACTCGACTAACTGTAAAAAAGTTTTAAAAAGATTAAAACAAGACACTTTCAAGTATAACTAATTGGCTTGGCAGCCGGAGGATGCGCATATTTTTGTCAGTTTGTGTAGGTAGTCTCCGATTGTGTAGGTAGTCTCCGATTGTCAATATGTTATACTTGAAAGTGACTTCTCCCCTGGGACCACTGGGTATAGGCATAGAAAGTCCTGATAACGCAAGCTCTTTAACCGAAATATGGTTGCAAAAATCCTAAGCAAATCTATTGGTGTTCAGTCTTCCATTTACATCAAATCCATATCCTCCGGCCGTTTAAGATATGAACGATTGTCTGGCAAAATTGCAGACAAACATTTTCAGAAAACTTCTCTACATCTTCCAATCATTGTCGGCATACTTGATGGTTGTTCTTTATCACCCAGATTTTTTTGTGAATGGCCCAAAATGCTATACTTGTTCATCTTTTCCTCACAAGTATGAAAACTTCTTCTTGCTAATTTCGGCTTACAATTCCTACAAAGCACCTACATGGTTATTATTTACACTTTACATGAGATTACTTCGGCTTAAGAAAAGGAAAAAAAACCATCCACATGTTTGACAGCAAAAATACTAATGAACACTATTTCGAATGTGAATTTCACCCTCAAAATGTTATGAACTTCCTCGATTAGTTATGCTAATCAATTTGCCCCAACAAACGATAAATAACAATCTCAGCGAAAAATTTCAAGGAAAACGAAGCGAAAACCCACGCAGGAATATTTCCTTAAAAATGGCACCCATCACTGCGGCAGAGTTATTTAACACTTAATTTAAAGTTAAAAAAAAAAAAAAAATGCTTAAGACGTATGTGTACAGATGTATTCGCCAGTGCGTAATTGTTGTGCCAAAAATTCACGGCTACACGATCGAGCACAGTGAGCGTTGGGCGAAATTTGTATCTGCTCACACAGTCGTGGTATCTTGCAGATTGAACCTTAATTTACCACATGGAGTGCAGTCTAAAGTCGAGCTAATGAGTAGGCATTTATATTATTTATGGGTATCACCGACCTATATTCATACGAAACACTGATGCGTTTTGTATATAACAGTGGGACGAAAAATAAACCTTTGCAGTGTTGTGTGAAAGTTAATTAAAATATTCATTTTTGTAATGAAAATCATGATTCATAGTATAGAACTCGAATTAGGTGTTGCAATAAACGATTTCCCTGTTGCTCAACACAAATTGTAGCACATAAGGAAGGTCAAGTTGAACATGGCTTAATTTATAGCACCAATGTGGGACTTTGTTTTTTGTTTCTTTGAAGTGAATTCTTCATTTAAAAGTTAACCAACCTTATCGAAGGCACACACAGGTTTTCTCTCAGCAGTTAAAAATAAATCTTTCATTACCACCTTAAATTGTAAATTATTGCTTAGTCAGAGTCGAGTGCTGATAAAATCGTCTATCTTTTAGTTGAGGCAGTCTTAAATGTGGTGGTTGGGTGTTGTATGAATAGGGTAGGCACTGATTGGCGTCAACTTGGCGATGCCCAGTCGTTGTAACTGTTCATACACATCAATTGTGCTTATTTTACCTCCGCGTGGTAGCCACCGGGTACTGGTCTTGTCCTTCCGGGCATGACTTGCTAAACTTATAAGCGCGAGTGTTGAACACGAAGAAAATAGCAACACTATAATGCTCTGTCGGAATGACTGCCTGATCGAGTCTCAGAGGTCTTACATGAGCCCCTCAGAAAGAGGACGTACGGCGGATAAATTCACATGGCTGAATCAACGGTGGCGTCAACAGTCAACATGGCAGATACCTCAATGAGCTACTTCGACGTATTTGGAGCTGAGGTCATTGAGGATTTTTCAGCACTAGTCAGGGTGTTGAAATAGAGATGGTGGCGGAAGAGCCCTTAATGGGTCAACGGCAGCTCTCACATCCCCGCAGCGGGTTACTGACTCCGGAATATTCCGGCTCCTTTTGCCCAAGGGGTTACAGAAAGGGCCTGGTCCTCCAGGTTGGGGGTTGTGCGTGGGGTTAACTACCCTACCACGGAAAAAAAGCACTGTTGCGAAGCAACCAAAAGCCTCGGATAAGGACGGATTCACTGTTGACGACCCTGCAAAACGAAAAAAGGACAATGACGTTCGGATCTGCACGTGGAATGTTCGAACTCTGAACAGACCGCGTGCAGCCGAACAACTAGCGGAGGCCCTAGACTGCTACAAAGCAGGTATCACCGCCATCCAGGAAGTGCGGTGGGATGGGCCGGGCAAAAGGAGGATGAAAAACTGTGACATTTACTACGGTGACTGCTACAGAGAACAAAAGCAGCGTCTATTTGGATGCGGATTTGTTGTAAGCGGCAGACTTAGGCAAGAAGTCTTGAGCTTTCGACACGTTAGTGAACGCCTTACAACTATCCGCATCAAGGCTAAATTCGCCAACATCAGCCTGATATGCGCTCACGCCCCCACAGAAGATAAAGACGATGCTACCAAAGAATGTTTCTACGAGCTCCTCGACAAAACATATGAGCAATGTCCTAAGCATGACGTTAAAATCGTCTTGGGTGATTTTAACGCCAAAATAGGAAAGGAGGACATCTTTGGTAGCACAATCGGAAAACACAGCCTACACGACACCACGTCTGGAAACGGACTTAGGCTGATTGATTTTGCTGCGGGACGTAATGTTACCATAGCTAGTTCACGGTTTCCTCACCTCAATATACACAAAGGAACATGGCGGTCACCTGATCATCAAACCGTCAACCAAATTGATCACGTTGCGATCGACGCAAGGCACTCCTCCAGTATTCTAGATGTCCGAACTTTCCGAGCGGCCAACATAGACTCGGACCACTACCTTGTTGTAGCCAAGGTACGGATGTGGATATCCAAGACGCCACAACAACGAGAAAATACTGTGAGGAGATTTAACGTTGGACGACTACAAACGCAACAAACCGCCAGAACCTTTGCCGATCGCGTATCCCTCAACCTCTCGAGAAGTCCTATGCTGCCAGCATCAAGTGCCGAAGACCAGTGGCGCCGATGCCAAGAAGCCATCAAAAACGCCGCAACTGATGTGCTCGGTTTCACCAGCCAACCCCCCCGAAACCCCTGGTTTGACGAAGAGTGCCGGCAAGCACATGCAGCAAAACAAAGTGCCTACGAAGCGTCGCTGCATAGAAGGACGAGAGCAGCTCGTCAGCTCTACGAGCAAAAAAGGAGGGAAGAACATCGGCTTCTCCGGAGAAAAAAGAGAGAGCATGAGAAGCGCGCGATCGAGGATATAGAGAGGTGTTACTCCAGGAACAATGTTCGGAAGTTTTACCAAAAGGTAAAAAGAACGTGTCATGCCAACAAGACCCGAACGGAGACCTGTAGAGACGAGCAAGGAAACCTTGTAGTAGAGTCACAGTCGGTGCTGAGGACATGGAAAAACCATTTCTGCAGACTGCTAAACGGCGAAGACGACACAAATTCCGCTGTTAGGCAGAACGATCCATTCAACCTGGACGATGACAGCCAAGATTTCCGTCCACCTGACCAAAATGAAGTGAGGATAGCAATATCTAAGCTTAAATCCAACAAGGCTGCTGGTCCAGACGGCTTACCTGCCGAGCTCTTCAAGGCAGCCGGAGATGACTTGGTAGAGTGCATACACCAACTCATCTCCAAGATTTGGTTAGAGGAAAGTATGCCTGATGAATGGAACCTCAGCATTGTTTGCCCGATCCACAAGAAAGGAGACCCTCTAAACTGCGCCAACTACAGAGGCATCAGTCTCCTGAACACTGCGTATAAGATCATGTCTGCTGTATTGTGTGAACGCCTGAAACCATTCGTCAACGATCTGATAGGTCCCTATCAGTGCGGTTTTAGGCCCGGTAAGTCCACGACCGATCAAATATTCACACTACGGCAGATCCTGGAAAAAACCCAAGAATACCAGATCGATACTCACCATCTTTTTATCGATTTTAAGGCCGCATATGACAGCGTTTATAGAGACGAGCTATACAGAGCCATGTCTAGTTTTGGCATCCCTGCCAAACTTGTCAGATTGTGCAGAATGACGATGGAGAACGCTCGCTGCTCCGTAAAGGTCGGAAACAATCTCACCGAGACCTTTGATGTCAAAAAAGGATTTAGACAAGGTGATGCGCTGTCATGTGACTTCTTCAACATCATTCTTGAGAAGATTGTGCGAAACTCACAAGCCAACACCAGAGGCACAATTTTCTATAAGTCTGTGCAACTGCTTGCATACGCTGACGACATTGACATTGTTGGTACAACACAGCGAGCTGTCACTGGTGCGTTTGCAAGTATTAGTACAGAAGCGGCAAAAATGGGTTTAGTGGTGAATGAGGGTAAAACAAAATATATGCTGTCAACAAGAAGGGACACACGACATCGACGAATCGGGCAGAACGTCACGATAGACAGCTATAACTTTGAGGTAGTTAGGGACTTTGTCTACCTCGGCTCCGCTATAAACTCTGATAACGACATCACATCAGAAATCAAACGAAGAATCACACTTGCCAACCGCTGTTTCTTTGGCCTAAGACGGCAATTGATTAGTAAGGCCTTGTCAAGAAGCACTAAGGAGATTCTATATAAGACTCTCATCATCCCTGTCCTGCTCTATGGCGCAGAAGCTTGGACCCTAGCAAAAACGGATGAGGATCTTCTTGGTCGCTTCGAACGCAAAATTCTTCGAGTGATTTTTGGTCCCGTTTGCGTTGACGGGATTTGGAGGAGAAGATTTAACAGCGAACTCTACGAGCTGTACAGCGACATCGACCTAGTCAGAAAAGTACGCATCAGTCGTCTAAGATGGCTGGGACATGTAGAGCGAATGGACACCAACGCTCCGGCCCGAAGAGTCTTCGATTCTAACCCGGAGGGACAACGCAGTAGAGGAAGACCTCGCCTTAGGTGGCGCGCGCAAGTGGAAGGGGACCTCAACCAACTTGGAGTGCGCAACTGGAGGCAGTTAGCCAAAGATCGCGCTAACTGGAGAGGCGTATTGGTTGAGGCCCAGGTCCACCCCGGACTGTAGCGCCACCTAAGTAAGTAAGTAAGTCTTAAATGTAGTGGAAAGAAATTGCAGATGAATGGGAAGGTTTTTGTTGTTCAGCTGTATTGTTTTGAAGGTCGGACGTTTAACTTAAGTGGGAGGATGGGTGAGTAAAGAGTTTCAACTAAAAACAAAATTATTCAGGCCAGTCAACTAAACAAAAAATTATTTTTCTTTTGCTCATGTGACATTAAATGCTGGTTTCTTAAGCTATGTTCAGACGATTGCCAGATCTGATAATATTGTCAGGTCTACAAATGAAAAAAATGCCCTAAATGTCTGCCCACAGGGGCAATTTTGTCTTTCAATATTTGCAGAAAAGTCATTGTCAGACCATTTGCCAGATGTTAACGACATCTGCACATTTTTCAATCTCGCAGCTCTCAAAACCGTACGCGTACAATCGCAACTGCTTCTTTTTGTTCCATTTAAATTTGTTTGTTCTATTATTACGTGCTTCCCAATCAAGACTTCACCACCGAATGAAAAAAAAACCCAAATTCCAACCTTGGTTTTTTTCCACTGCGCCACCTCTCGCGAACATCTGACAAACATCCGAGAGTATAACTGTCTTGAAAGAGCTTCTCAATTAGCCGTTTGGAGCAGTGTTACTTCTGAAAATTTTCAGAAAGAGTCCAAAAAAGAGTCCTGGATGAAAAAAGGAGTCCCATTCCGATTTTAATATTTTCTTTTCTTTTTTAAATAAACAAACTGTTCAATTTAAATTCAGGTAAAACCAAATTCTTTCGAATTCAACAAAATACACTGTACAATGTTAAGTTATAGCAAAAATATCCTACATTTTTAAAAGGAGTCCTAATTCACTGATTTTCAAAAAGATTAGTCCTGAGTCCAGGCGCTCAAAAAGGAGTCAAAATGCCTCTAAAGCGCCCCGAAAGGTAACACTGGTTTAGAGTCGGCATGAAATTGTAGATCCCTTCCATTCGTTCCAGAAATGAAAAACTCACACAAAACGAATGGTTGTGAGAAGCTAGGCTTATGGTCCACCCTTAGGACCTGTTGCGCCAACTATTTATTTATTTATTTATCGAACTTTTAATCGAGTGCTTTGTCTGTTTTATGGTACAAATTCAGCTTGATTCGTTGGCGCTAGTGACAAGCTGTGTAGTCGATTTTCTACACATTGTACTAGTTGAGAAAAACTTATTTTGTTGAGCATTTTCTGACTGAAAGCTTGTGTGATTGTGGACCAAAATTGTCCGTCTCACAGAGTACAAAATTAGTGATGGATGAAGCTAGGTGCCTGTATTGTCGATGTCAACCTTCTCCTTTGCCTTAGAGCAATATTGTACAAGCACGAGTCCATTTCACAATAAATAATATTACTTTTCTGTAACTATAAGGTTAACTTATTGTATTATTGAAATTATTTTCTTATTGTCTTAACTCTAAGTACTATAAAAGATATTTATCTTAATGTACCTGAATATTGTATAATAATAATAGACTGAAAATGAACTGAATTCTCACTCATAAGATATACGATTTTTACGTCTTTTCTGTTTGCTTAATGATATCTCGTAATTAATTGTGTAGGTACCTCAAATAATTACATTTCGAACACATACTGAACACAGCTTGTACTGTACTAACAAACTGTACAAAATCTATTATCTTATCCCAAAAAATTAACGAAACTGGTTTTCAATTAAAACACATAAAAAAAAACTAATCCCAAAAATGGCAACATGATGTACAGCAGCTCATTAGTCATAAATTGTTCTCCAATTTATTTGAACATAAAAAAAAAAAAAATAATAATGGTAAGGGAAAGTTGGGTCCGTTCGATTAAGTACCGATGGCTATGGGAAAAAATATTTTTTTATCTATTTTTGAAACAACTACAAAATTACAAATTTAATTTACAAGCAATTGTGACATTGTTACAAGTGTTTATGAGCCTTTATGCAAGTTCACTTGTGAGGAAATAACTTTATTTGAGAGCCTAAGCGTGACCAACTCATTCGGAATTTATTTTAATTATATTCAGTGACTTTATTCGCGTCATAACTACTGACAGAATTGGACTCCTAATTGCTCTCTTTGTGATGTACATAGAAATAAAATCAAAACTTTATATTATAAACACTGAATCAATACGTGTCCCCCGAACACCACCTTCTCCTACTTTTGTATCAAAGAGCATCAGAAAAAATATGTTGGCCGGTTCCCCTGTATTTTCATAATTTCTGTTAAAGCGTTTGTTGATATTCCAACCAACATGTGTTACCTACAAATATCAACAACATACCGCACAGCGGTGGTGGTTGCTATCTTGGCCTATGGGTCGGTGTTTATAACTTTCAAAATGGTTGCTCATCAGCGATATGTATGTGTGCTAAATGAAGTGCCATTAATAATCATCAGATGGGTTTGCTGGACTTTTTTTTTGTTTCTTTGACTTTCTTTTCATCTCTGACTGATGTTAGACAATTAGATATCTGTTATTTAGTGCAGTGTTTTCCTTTCTCTTTGATTTTCTACAAGCTGTCCCTGTCTAATAGGATAATCAAGTGGAACACAATGGTTATAAATGAGTTCCTGAATGTGAGTATTCGTTGATGGTAAGGTATGATTATTGTTGAAAATCCTAGAAGATGAACATTTACTTTGAAAAAATAGCAATCATTTAAAATGGGCGTTTTTGAATTTATCGTTTGGTCATTATATATGAAGACTGCATGTTTTTTTTTTTTTTTTGTCGTACCTAATGATTTTGGGTGTATTTCAAAACTGATTTTAATCGAAAATAGACGAAATGAAAGGTGCAGGTCAATTCTCGCATGCAATTCTGGGTCAGAAATTATTAAAAAAAAAGTTATCGACACAATAAAATGAAACAAAAGAATGGCATTGCTACCTATATTAAAAACATGTTAAATTTCACCAGTACATTTGGAATTTTTTTGTTTCACTGTCAGTTTTGGGAAGCCTGCGGTAATTAATTACGTCGGCTCAGTGGCTTAGTGGTTAGTGTGTTGGACTACTAAGCGGGGGGTCCCAGGTTCGAGTCCCGCAAAAATTCAAGTCAGTGATGCCAGATGAGATTTTAAAAAAACCCACTAAATTAAAAAAACATCCCACCAAATTTGTACTGGGATTTTATGCCGACTCCAAACGGCTAATTGAGAAGCTCTTTCAAGACAGTCATACTCTCGGATGTTTGTCAGACGTTCGCGAGAGGTGGCGCATTGAAAAAAAACATAAGTTGGGATTTGGGTGTTTGCTAAGCCACTGCGCCTACAAATTCCAAGCCTATACCTACTATTGCAAAATATTCTTTTTCAATTACATTATATAAAATATTCTTTCAATTGTGTTCAACTTTGCATTTACTAAAATTTCCGACCTTCGATAATTGAACCCTAGTCACCTCACACCTCGCTGGCGCATATCTCCTTATAAGCACTATTGATATCCACTTAGAATTCTTATGCACTTGACATATCGCACTGGAATGCATAGTGTAACCTGTGATGCCAGACTTTTCGGACTGAAATGCCCACGACGATTGTCAAAAATACCCTTTTTGGCCATGCCATTGTTAGAAATACCCCACAAATTTCCCACGGAAGTACCTATATAATATAAATATACATACATGCATAAATAAAAAAAAGATGTTCACCAAAACTGCCCCCGCGCAGCACCTTACAATGTGTTCACTAACGAGTTACTAAAACCCTGATTCATCACTCAAATGCCGTCAACTGGAAAAATCTCTAAATTATGAAATTAAAATATCCCTGGTCCGAACCAACAAAACTGCAATATTTCAGGTCCATTGCAATAGTCATCAATTTGGCGAGAACCTGTTACTACTTCCCACAAACAAGGCAACCATTTAGTATTAGTAATACATACTTAACTGGCCAGCTCACACTATATACGTGCATTCTTCCATAAGGTATCAACTTCATTATCAAACGTATCCATCAATGTTTGATTAAATGTTTGATTACATCATACATTTATATCGGACATCGCTCAACCAGCGTAAAACCTTAAAGATGCGGACAAAGAGTTCCATCTCGCCTGTCAATTTCTACCCGTTCTGTCTCTGTTTGGCTGCCTTGAACCGAAAAAAAAAAAAAACAACAAGGACTTATGATCAACTGTCATATGCAAATAGCAGTCAATTAGTCATTTCTGTCTTGAGACAGGCCGGTTTCGTTCTTCTCTCGAGAGATGCCCCTTGGTGCATTGTAAAACAATAAAAGCAAAACGATTACCGAACTGATGGCCAGCCCATGGAACACATGTGCGCGCACAACGCATAACCGGAGTGATAGCCTCGAAGCGATTTTTCGAAGGAATTTGTTCGTCTTTTTTTGTCTTCTTTTTAACGATTTTATCGACCTCCCTGTAGATAAGCAGCACAACACAGGACAGGAATCAAAATCAAAGCGCATATCATCCTTCATTGAGAGGGGGCTTAGGCATTCTCGCCAAAGACAAAACTGAGCGAACGCTTGGACGTTTTCGACGAACCGCCATCGAACCGATTACCATGATGAAGATGAGCCCAGCTGAATACATCATACGGTGATGGAAACAAAAGTGAATCCTCTTGCGAACCAAAATGTCGATCATCCTTCCACCCGCGCTCATATGTGCGAGCTGGAGTACCACTCTTCAGCTCCTGCTGCTGTGGCTAACATTTTAACTGCCGCCAATCAATTTGTAGCCGTTTGTACAACCACCATCTCGGTCGGGGGGTGGCCTGGTCAGTGTCTGAGCTGACCGACCGACCGACCGACCGAGCGAATGTTTTCTTTTCGATTATTATTTATGAGCGGTCATTATTTATTGAGATATTGTCCGGTCGAATGCAATTTCTAGCGCCCTGGGCATCAATATACAAAACAAAAAAGAATGCACAGTTGCTTTTGATGTTTTTCATGTTTTATTTCTGAGAAAACAGGCCCCAATGGTGAGTGTGTTCTGACAGACCATCTTCAGACTCAGACTTCTCCTCAAGTTGTATGGCGATATGCCTGGGTTTCTTTTCTTTTCTTTTTTTCCGATTTTGCCTAAACCACTTACTTATGCAAAAATGCTTACCACTTCTTTTTTGGTTCGATATTTCTTGTGTGAAGAAGAGAACGATGGCGGATCTTATGCATACCATTACCTGTCCCTATAATCAAAGTTTTTGACTTGACTTGGTGGTTTCGTGACTTCGACTCTTCGGGCGGATTTTAGACGACCGACGCTGCCATGATGTGTTATGAAAAGTCGAAGCAAATAAATAAATGTATCTCAACAAATGTATCGATGGGCATTTTTTTTTTTATTATCATGGTATCGTCATCGTAGCAATAATTTCCCTTGAAGAGGGTATTGGGAGTAGCCAAAGATTAGATTAGAGTTTTTCCTACAGTAGAACGAGTTGTGAATGCAAATTAGAGAATGTTCTGGCTGTGCTCTATCGGATTAACCTGGTTCTTTGAGGTTCGAATGGTTCGGAGATAAAATGATTATATGGGGAAGCATTTTATTAGTAAGACTATATACAAAATTGGTCCCTAAAAACTGGAGCAAGGTATTCATTTGGATGGGGTTCGCTTAGCGAACTCTGTGGTTATCTAAATGGTTGAGTTCTGTGAAAAGGCGGGTCTACGCACAGTCACTGATTTAAAACTGCATTTGTCGTGAAGTGCACCAAATTATGAGCTAATTTGTTTTCATGGGGTCCGTTATATTATATATAGGTCCTGTTAACGGACATATTTTCCAGCGACCTTAATAAACAATATGGATAACTACGAAGAGATCAAGCTCAGTCTTTTAGCTTTCAGGGCTCTAATCAACTGACATTTTACTGGTGATGATGCTGAAGATAGGTTTATAGGTGGCTAGGTAAATATGTGCTCTTGTGGCGATTGCCACAGCTTCACTTAGACTATCAGTTGGGTCAAATGTGTCCAGTTACGGGATCATCCAGTGCAACATGTTGAAAGACAAGAAATAAACAGTTTTTCATATTGGAGCCACTTTATATTTAGTATATAAGGCTCATGGGTTCTTAAAGCTCCGTTGTAATCTGAATACCTGATCCTCTAGTTCGTCCAATGATGCGACATCTGTTTATCTACTAGAACCACCCAGGTTTTAGTGTGAATCTCTGGAGAACTTTGAGATCAACATTCTTCAAATCACCTGGGTCATCGAAGAAGTAACTGTTGAGAACCCTCTGTCTGCTGTTTTTAAGCAAAAAGTATTATTTAAATGGCGAACAGATTCTATATCCTCAATGTCCTTACAGCTTCTGCAAAAATCGTTATGCAGTATTCCCCGCCGTTCCGCATGTACGCCTATTGCACAGTTTCCAGCAATGCCAATGACCCCCGTGAGTATGCGAATATTTTTGCGGCTAAGTCCGATCATACGCATTTAGATCTCTTTTTGCTAACTTCTGGCCATACGTAGTTCTTTTGTGTGTTTGCAGCGTGGGTTAGTTCTACTCTAGGACTCAACGTCAATCTTCCTCGCAAGCGTGCTTAGCGGAGTTCTTACTGATTTTGAGGCCATTATGAATGTATTTTCGACCCGTTTCTAGCAAGCTAATCCGCCTGTTCATTACTTGGAATATCCTTATGCCCTGGTACACAGCATTAAGGTCACCGCGTTGGCTTGTGACAATTCGTTCAGATATTTCCTGCAGTAAATTACTGCCCTTGACTTCACCACGATTGACTAGAATTTATGGCCGCTTGGTTGTCAGAGTAAATAGTGATTTGCTTATCGATAATGTGCCGTCTTTTTCTGCTTGAAAGACACTGCAATCATCGCTGATTCCGAATGATTCCCCCAGGTTCAGTGTTTCGCTGAAGATGCCCGCGCCTGTATTGACATCCATCTAAGACCCGTCGTTATAGACGACTAGCTCCTTTTCACCTGTAACTACTTTGTTCTCCCATTCGATTGTGCTGGGAATCCAGTAGTGAATCCTTCCAAAAGCGAGGGTGGATGGTATGCAGTCAGTAGTCACTTTTCATTCACCGCGCCCCATTGGCTTTCAATGGAGGCGTAACCATAGGCTTTAGATGACCACAGTCCAGATTCTCTAAATCTGATTGCGGTTTTGACCGCTTTACTGATGCAGTAGATGTTCAGAAGGTCGAGGCTTAGCATCACCTCCATAGCTGCGGTGGAAGTGGTCCGTAAGGAACCCGTAACCAAGATGCATGCTGCCCTTTGTATTTTACTTAGGCTTGAAAGATGGTATTTCTTCTGAATAGCCCTCCACCACACTGTCGTACCATGTGTTAGGTTGGGCCGCACTACAGCCTTGTATATCTAGTGCACCCCGTGCGGCCTGAATCCCCATGTGTTACCGAATACTCTTCTGTAGGCAGATCGTGCCAGGTATGCCTTCTTGATGCGATCCTCTATGTTTTCCTTCCAGCTGAGTTTGGAATCTAGGATTACGCATAGATATCTAGCTATCTTTGAAATTTCCAGATCCACCCCGCCTATGCTGAAGATAAGTTATCCACTAACGTACAAGACTTTACAAGAGTTGTAACAAAAATCAACTACACCTAGACACCGCCTATTGGGAAAAGTGTTACAAAAGAAGTACTGAGTTTTAAGCTTTTGAGCATACACCTAAAAGGTCTCCACAATAATTTTAATTTTATGTAAAGTACAACTCTTGAGTTGTTACAAAAAATCCTACCCTTGGCCTTATAAGTGTGTTCCCATACATTTTCCAGCAGTCACAAGACAAATGACCCTTCATTATCATTGTTCTGTCAAATTTGACTTGATGTAAGATCGGCATCATTCTTTAGGGAATAACAGCGTTAACATCATTTCACCATTTAGTATCTCTTAACGGCAACTTCCATTCTTTTTATCAGCATGCACGAACTGCACTCAGATCCAATAACGGGTAATCAAACCCATTGATGAATCGCAAACACTTCTGTGTTGGAAGCTTACAATTTTCTCAAATTCCTGAATCGCCAAACTTTATTGGCCACATCTGCTGCGAGACAAAGTGCTGTCAATTTGCCAATGCCTCAGTTGGGCTATACCCAAAAATGTACCATTGGCCACAAAAGGCAATATGACCGCTGTTAAGTTTCATTGCTATCATTTACCATTAACATATGGTTGCTGCTGGAGGAAGATAACACGTGATCACACATCTGTGTTAAAACAAATTTGACTTTGGCAGTGAAAACCGCATTCAGCCAACTGTTTTCTTGATTTCCATGTCCGTGTCATTCGAAGAATACTCCAGCAAACATATAATAAAGGCTCTTCCTCACATCCTTGATGGTAATTTTCCCCGAAATTTCCGTTCGTGTTTCCCATTCCCATGCCAAAGAATGACAAACTCGAAAACATTACTTTCGGTTGGAGGGGTACCTATACCTATCTTTATATGGATTACACGCATCCTTCATCCGTATACACAATCTACCTACAATGGCACAATAAAATTCAATTCACCGCTGCTTCTTTTATTGCCCGACCGATCGATCGGTGGACTAAAAGGAGCACAGCGCGCACAGTGATACGCCGAACCGAATGAATGTATGATAAAAATTGAAGCGATTGAGGTAGATTCCAAAACATACAAAACACATGGTCTCAGGTCCTACCTTGCGTGTACAGCAAAGGAGAGGAAATACAAAATAAAACACACAAAAGAACATCAAACTTTGAGAGACAGAGCGTATAAGATAGCGAACGCATTAAGATTGGGGGGCCTCGTCCCCATTTATACAACACACACAACTTTTGCCAAAGAAAATACACAAACGAACGAATGCGATAAAACAGAACAAATACACAAAGAAATAAATGAATCAATGGACCAGATGAAATAAATTTCCCTCAAATCCTGATTACGACGAGATGAAGCATCCGCATAGTCGCAAGTCGCAACTCGCAACCAGTCCCGCAGATATGCACTCTGCTTCGATTTATGCACCCAGGGGAGGAATTCCTCCAATCGGAGAGCAAAATAAGTCCTTTATGTACTTCCTTATCGGTAATGTCTTTCCGAATCCATTCAAATTGTGAAAAGTAGAATAAAGAAGTGCAACAATACGCACAGCCGGCATCAAGCGAAACCACCAGTCGGATCAGTGCTAAAACCCGTGCGGATTGTGAAGAAATCTGCATGTGCTTTAAGTCCTTCGCTCGGTTACTTAAGTCGCCATAAAGTAAATTTATTATAATTTTTTTTTTTACCGTCTTTGGCTTTTTATACTTTATTTTTGTTCTTGCTGTTGTTGTTGGTTGTGTTGGCTTATTACTGGCCAGAGTGTGGTTTTGTTTTCGTTTGGCTTTAATCAGTATTGGTATCAGCAGCTAACATTAAAAGCGCATTAGTGCTCTTTCAGATTTTGATAAAGAGGCGACTTTGGTCTTGACTGTTATTTGGTTTTTTTTTTTCGTTCGTTCGTTCGTTTTATATAAGGGAAGAGTGAAAAAGGGACATGGGCGCACACTGGGCGGGGAAAGGGGAGGCGTTGTTTGGTATGTCTGGGGAGCAGCGCATATCGATACATTGTTCGGCGAGAGAGTGTTGGCGGTACTTTTCTATGATAATGGTCCAAGAGAAAGTGAGACTGTATTTTTGGGAATTTTTCAATTTTAGGTGGAAGTACCTGTGGTCCGAGAATACTCCATTCCTTATGTGACCAGACTTCAATTTGTTCTCCGAAGTCTATCTGAAAATTAGTCTATTTTCTTGAGCCTCGCTCTGACTAAGACGGAAGCAGACTCATCAGCGAACGCTGTACAAACAGTCTCTTAAGCTGACTAAAGATGCTGGGGTTTCATTCTCAAATTTGAAAAGCTTAGCAACGTGCACTAGATACACCTCTCAATCTGTCACCCTCTTAAATACTGGATATACATACACTGAGCCAAAAAGGTAGATCATATTCATGAAAAAGTTCATCAATGTGACAAAAAATCATCAATTTTGGTCCAGAGTTTCATCAATATGATGAAAAAAAGGAATTCATCAACTAAGTTCATCAGTATTATGAAAAATTCATCAATATGATGAACCGAAATTCCCCTTTAATTTCATCAATGTGATGAATGTATTCATCATATACGAAACGATGATGAATATAACTGTGAATTTAATTTGTCGCATCAATATAATGAATCAGTTCATCTACAAGATGAACGCCTACATCAAAATCAAAATAAGTGTTTTCGTCATATCGATGACTTTTTTTGATGAAATGATGAACCTTCATCATGAGAAAAAACGCCAAATTCTAATAAGAACCCTGCCGAAAAAATTGATGAATGCACTTTCTTCATATTGAAGAACGGTTTATCAATTGTGAAAAAGTTTTCATGAATTTGTTCATCATATTGAAAAAGTACGTCATATCAATGAATATCATGTTGATGAACAGCATTCATCAATATGACCACGTCTTTTTTTTTCAGTGTACAACTGCAATGATGAACTTAGTGTCACTGTCCACTTTGCCTTGTGAATATCGAGATGGCTGTTTAGAAGTTTTGTTCTTTTCTGGTGTCAAGTTCGTGTATGCTTCCAATGGTATTGTAAAAGCTTCAAGTTTTTACTTAGCTTAGCTGCATACGAGTACATGTCATACTTAGGAGTGGGACCCATCTCCAGAAGTTTTTGCCAATTTTCATGACAAATTTAACAATTTTTTTCGGCCACGGAACCCTAAATGGTCAAACTTTTATTGGCGGACCCCCATATTGATATTAACAGAAAACATAGTTCCTTGAAGTGCGGTTTGCATATTTTTATGTTTGATTTTTATTATACTGATGAATGTATGAATTTGTTTCATGATGAGTTTCGGTGCGACGCGACGGCACGATTATGTTTTTTCTACGGTACCCCTTTGACCCCTTTTATTTTCCACCTTCCACGGAACACCATTTGGGAAACGCTGCATTAGATGACATGTTCAAAAGATGCTGCCCGATTTCAATTCCTTATAATTTTGGTAATCTTCGTAGTATGGATGTTAGCGCCTAAAACTCCAGCTATCCTGTTCTTTGATGTGCTGCAAATCGTTTTGTCAATCTCTTGAGATTCATTTGTTTATAGTGCAAGCTGTGTTGAGAGTTAAACAGCACTCCAAGTGCCAAGTATAGTTGTCAAACTGAAGCCCCCTCTCTACAGACGGATGTAGTGGAAAATCCTATAAATTGCATCCACAGTTCAGGTACACAAATCGTTGGTAAGCGACAGTTCAAATGGTTTAATCTTGAGCGGCTTAATGGCGAATTCCATGACCACTTCCAATTCCATTCCCTGTATTTACATTGTGAGACCACACTCTCTCACGAGGTGAACATGCATTTTCTGCCACGACAGAATCACAGCATGCGTTGTGTTCTAATCACACGCACTCACAGTGGTGTGCGCGCGCACACTGCACTTCCTGTTTGCGTAGGCAGGTGACATGGGATGGGCAGTTAAACACTCATATAAGTGTCATTTGGTGCAAAAGAGCATTTCTGTGCGCACGTTGCACATTTGCAATTGTGTGTGCCAATGACATCGAACACGATTGCACGATTGGCCACCACCATCATCATCATTGCATTGGCGCATGATGAACAGAACATAGTTTTCGGACAGTTCCTGTGGGCTTTTAACATTCGAACTAAACATTTCTAACGTGATTTTGTTTTATTCTCCGCACGGTTGGAAAAGTAATTGCGCATAGACGCAACAAAAAATTATTGATTTCGTGGTGATTTTGGAATTTGATAGCTTACATGATACAAACGCCAAGCCATAGTAGATTGCGCATTAATCCTTCACACACTCGTGTGGCATGCACATGCACAATGCACTTACCGAATATAAAAAATGAGAAATGTTCGCGTGGGCGTAAGCATGCCTGCAAGTTGGCACCGTGTGGAGGGCCATTTACCAATTATTATGATGTGTGTTGTAGTTGTTGTATAGGTACGCGCTCGCGCATTCACTTTGCTGATAAAAAAAAAAACACGTTCTAATGGCTTAAGAGGATTTGCGTGGATGTTGGGATTTCACCTTAGATGGAGAATGTATCTGTGTTTTTTTTTTTTTTTTTTTTAAATTCACATGAATGGTAATAACGATTGTGGATATGATGTTTATGTCTTGGATACTATCAACCTTGCAACCATGGAGAATGGTGCGCATTCTTTTCCTTTGAGCAATTCAACGGTATTGAATGTCATTAATAATGGTTTATCTTAATTGACTTTGTTTTTGTTGATGTAAATTCAAAGATTTATATTAGATTCTTGTCGACTTGTTAATTAACAATTTGTGTATTTTCTTTTCTTTCAGGTAAGTGTGATGTTATGGCTGAGTAAGTTATGTATACCAAGATAAGGCGCACTAAATTGTATTTCTTTTGAAGAAGACTCATGGGATCTGAGTATTTTTTTTAAATTACATCAGAAGTTGTTCTTTTTAAAGTAAGCTCTTCATGCAAAAAATCTTTTTTCAAGCAATACTATATGTAAATATTTTTTAAGAATTTTTCAAATGTCATTATTTTTTATCGTATCAATAACATAGTGTAATGGCAAGCTAAAGTTAGCAGAGGGATCAGTTGTCAAATTGGTTGACACTCGCAAAACTGCTACCATATCCAAAAACACTTTTTCAATTCAATTCTATTATGCCGCTCCATAACCCGTATTTTACTACCCATCCAATCTGATTTAAATCAGATTATGAAAGTCAGACTTTGTTTTCGAAAACTACATTTCAAAAGCTCAAAAAGTTTGTGCAAAATTTAAAAAATACCATGAACGAAACATAATGAAAATAAGGTATATTCCGGACTTATTTTTGAAGGCCACTCAACGGATGTACGTCGTTTAAAGAGTGACAGTAATATATCGGGTTTTGTTTTGCTTTTCTTACAATTATTTCTGTCTTCTTAATACCGTATTTTGTTTTCGTTTTACTTTGTTTGTCCATTACTTTGCCCCACAATAATTTCGCATTTCTTTCTTCCTCTTTTTACTCATTTTCTAGTTCTGTTAAAAGTGCAATGAGTTATTTATGTCAATGTTGTCTCACTGACGCGACGATTTATTTCGCATTTTATTTTTATGTGAATCTATTGTTTTGGCGTGTAGTCATTTTTTCTTTAGTGTGATTGTAACTCTGCGCGGCAAGCTTCTAAAAAATAAACGCAGTAGAATTAAGAATATATTTATTCTGAAAAAAACAAAATGACTATTCTGATGTTGGCCTTTAATTCGCGTGAAATTAAATGTCCTTGGGCTCTTTACATAAAAAAAAAAAAAAAAAAAAAAAAAAAAAACAAACAATGGCGAAATAATTGAAATCGAAATAAATGAAAACCAACATAATCGAAAAACGAAACAATAAAAGGCGAGATGAGCTTAAAATGAACAAAGTAAAAGACTATAGATTATTTTTTTTCGAACAAAATATCGATATAAAGAAGACGAAACAAACCATATCCCTTAAAACTGTATGAGTGCCGTAAAAAAAATGCCGAGCGAAACAACGCCGAATTCCAAAACTCGGCATTATTTCACTATGTCAATGTGAACATTGTTGAGAAATAAGCATACACATATAAAACACATATATTTTCAAAATCGCCGAAAACTTCTAGTACATTTTTAATTTGCAAAAAAAAAGTACCTACTATTATTTCAACTATAACTTAATTCTAAATGCTGAAATAACTAGAGGGAAAATTTGAGAAAATAATAGTTCAAAATTCGCGCAAATTTCGAACTATTACTTTCTCAAATTTTTAACGCTTAAAATAACTAGAGGGGAAATTTGAGAAAATAGAATTTAATAGTAAAAAATTAGCTCGAATAGTAGTTAATAGTTAAAATAAAAGCTACATTTGTGCATATCATCTGAATGTATTTATAAATTCAAAGCGAAATAAGACCGACTGGGTTTTATTTCACATTAGCAAAGTGAAATAAGACCGAACAAAGAAAATTCGGCTTTAGTAAGTGAAATAACATCCAATTCCAAAATTCGGTGTTATTTCGCTCGGCGTTTTTCACGACTCCAACTGTATGGGGTTCTATACCTGTTACCTAATGGGCCGAAAACTACTGTATATATTTCGATGAAATTTTTCACAAATGATTCTTAGGTCTCTGGAACACTATAGGCTATTTTTTTCCGACTTCTCTGCGCTTAACTTGCATTACTTAGGGTACTCACATACTTCTCAACCAATACGAAAAAACGGAATACTTGTTAATGAAAACACCTCCATAAATATTTTAAACAATTTATCTCATAGCATTCGTAGTTGTGTTTTAAGTACTTTGAACTTTGTGTAATACCCTAGCATCTACGAATCCCCTATTCATCACTGCTTAACAAGTCATAACCAACAACTTTATGGTGTAAACAAGAAACAGCCCTCAGCTGATATCTTTAGATATGGAAATTATTATGTCCCTTCAAAAGGAACCAAACAACTTAATGCCCTCACATTGAAGTTAATTCCCATTTCGTTAAAATTAAGACTAAAACAAACACGAAAAAATAAATTTCGTGAGTTTCTATTCTCCACCCACCTACGGGCATCCCATTTCCATTGAAAACACGTGTCTTCGAGCCTCGACAAGAAACAACAAAAATCCCACTCCTCCCATCCATTCTTCAAAATCTACGTACAAAAAACATCCAAGTTCCTTCAAACCTTATATACTGTGCTACGAAAAGCAACATTCTGCAGAAGAGATAGACCATTGCACCCATTTAACTTTCTCAATATCTTTACATTCGAATCAACCTGGGCCGATCCGGAATTTAATTCTATAGGTTTTCAAATGCGGCAGACATGTGTAACCCTTGGGATGTCTCCCAAAAAGAAACGAAAAAAAAAAAAAAAAATCCTCTCAACCCATCGTACATACACTAGAGACGAATGTGAATAAGCGATAAAATTAAAAAAAATTCAACTCCAGCCTAGCGGCGGCTAACAACGCATCTATGGTCGTATACCTATGGCCAAGAATTTCCCTGCTCAGAATTCTTTCATATGCTGATGCAAGTGTGTATCCAGCTGTGCGTATATTTGTGTTAACCTGCACTAGGTGTCCCACTCGATTGTGGCCGGCAATACCATCCCAACCGGACGAAACTGAAATTCTTGTCGTTTGCCTAGGATTATTCTGTGTGTGGGACGAGAAATTCCTACCACACCACATTTTATGTGTGTAACTCTAATATGTTAATTACCTTCTTCTCTTGGGCGCTGTCTTTCTCTCTCTTCCTCTCTCTTTCTCTCTCTCTCTATTTATAGACTCGCCGTGAGTCTGTACTGGATACTCTGGAGGAATTGCAGCAGCGAAGTACCAAAAACGCAACAGCTCCTCCTCAGCTTCTTTTTTGGAGAAGGGAATTGGCTTTTTTATTCATAGCGCTTTTGAATGACTGAAGGGATAATAAATCTTTTTTGTTCGAGTTCGCTTTCTCGCAGTCGTATCCCAGACCGACGATAATTTATTATATTCGAAACAATTATTATTTTGCTCTTTTTGCGCCAAGTGCGCTCTGTGCTGTGTAGGACAAATAAAAATTCGCGGTGTTTGGCAGAAGAAAAAAAAATCTTCTTTCAGGGCGATGGTTTGTACTCGTAGTGTGTACCTTGCCCAACGTGGGGGTACATTGTGACAGAGAATTTTCAAGCTGCTACAGCCAGGCACCCCACCATCGAGGACATTTTCTTCCTCGATGCCGGTGTGCACAACATTGATTTCAAAGATCTACCCGGGACAAGACAGACAACGGAGGTGTTCTATTTGACTTGTTTAACGAATTTAAATGGGTAGATTTAATGTCAAGGTGGTGGGATTACATATGGCATACACAAAAGTGGATATAAAGATAGATGATAGTGTGGGCACACACCGCAGCACACGGCACTCATGATGCAGTGCGTACTGGAACGACATCTTGTGTAGTAGTTTTACACTTGGAATTGTGTGGTTATGTTTCCTTTTTTATTTTTTATTTTTTTGAAGAGAAAGAGAGTTCTTCGAATGATTTTGACAGTGTGCATGGTCGTAGTGTGATTAATAGACTGAATCTGAAATGTATAAATAAATGTCATCCGCTTGGTGTGGTTTTTGGTTTGGCTTGTTGTATTACCTGTTTCATTCGAATAGTAACTTATGCAGATTAAATCGGGGAATTTAGAATTATACATGGCGGATTGGGTTACAGGCTATCTTTTGTGATTGATTATCGAGAAACATATGTATGAATATAGATTTTGTGTTATTTTTCCATTTCGATAGATGTCTGTGTGTAATGAAGATGTTTGGGGGTATCAGCGTATCAGGTGGATTCATCAATCTGACAAGGCCGTTTTTAAATATTGTATTTGGCATTTGGAAGAAGATGGATTTTAATGGGAATTTATCGCCGCCGGTGGTCTGGCTGTGTTGTTCGAAATAATTTAATTCTTTCTTAATTTAGCATCAACATGAAGCGAAGTTTTCACTGGCAAATCGTTTTTAATTTACGATACCAATTATTTGTTTGAACCCTTATAAACTTTATGCATCTTTTGCAAAGCGCTCTGCTCCTTACACCGTTCGTATTTGGAATAGTTTTCAAAATTTATTGCGTACAGCAATGGAAATCTTTCAGTAATATGCTGCCGCAAATCGTTTATAGCGCCATGTAAGCAAGTTCAAAATGATCAATAGCTACTATTAGAAGCTGTTTTGTGATGCCTATTAGGAATTGAAGAATTTATACGACAGACAGCTTTGATGTATACATCTGATTTTAGACAAGAAGCTATAGGACAAGTGAATTTGGACAACTTGTAAAAAAAACTACAAGTCCGTAAATACTGCGACAATGGTCGCGATGAAAGATCACAAGTGGGAAATTATTAAATTATTAAATATTTCGGAAACTTCTCAAGACACGTGTCAAGAAACACTTGTAGAACTGTGGTTCAATGAGGACAGATGGTTTGAATATCAAAAGCTGACAAGTGAACATTTAGTGTAATAACTTTGGAAAAGCAGAATAAAAAATAAAAAAATAAATAGTTGGCGCAACAGGTCCGGAGAGACCCTAGGCCTAGCTTCTCACAACCATTCGTTTTGTGTGAGTTTTTCATTTTTGGAACGAATGGAAGGGATCTACAGTTTTATGCCGACTCCAAACGGCTAATTGAGAAGCTCTTACAAGACATTTATAATCTCGGATGTTTGTCAGACGTTCGCGAGAGGTAGCGCAGCGGAAAAAACCCTACAAAGGCGGAATTGGGTTTTTGCGGGATTCGAACCTTGGGCCCCCGCATAGCAGTCCAACACACTAACCACTAAGCTACTGCGACTACGAAAGCAGAATACAAATATAAATTTAAAATAATATAAATGTAGAAATTCCTTTAATTCTCATGTTGAGGCTTTACCGTCCGTCATGACTTTTGCCATCTTCAAATGTTAAACACTTTGTCAAAGAATGCCGACAAGTCAAGGAAATTTAATTATTTTCCCAATTCCAACAGAATTAATTATAGTTGAATAGTTGGACAAATGAATTCAGACTTGTCGAGTTGGCATATTGTGTTATAGGCGCCTGATGCCCTGATAGTCCATACAGGTTCATTTATCCATACTTGGCTGATCTATAATCTAACTTACTTGCGATGGACTTCATAGTGAATTACTCTAAATTTGGCAGCGCCAAGCTGATAGTCTTGAAAGGACATAGATTCATTTATGTGAGATGTCTAAAAAATGTCAATTTAAAGTTCGGTCAGTTGTGAGTCAGTTTTGTATTAATTTTCGAGTAAAACTCCAGTTCGCTGTACAACTCTTTTGTTTTGACTTTTAAGAGCGTTCACGAAAAGAATTGAAAATCACCAATTGCAACAAGATTTTGAATTGTAATTCACGAATTATATATTTTTTGCAAATCACAATGACTTTTTCTAGAATTGATACACAAACTTGTAGTTTGACATTGAAAACGACAAAGAATATCAAATTCTGATTATATTAGAAGTTTTCTTTCGAGCTTCTTTTATTTGTAGTGATTTGCGACATTTTTTGGCGCAATTTATCACTTCAATAGGTCAATTTCTCAAATACCACTTTACAATCGCAAATTGCAAAAAAATATTTCTGAAAGATGAATCAACAAAATCTTATAATAAATTTCACATGGAAATTGAACGTAAATTGACGTAGAGAAGTAGTAAATTGACAAATATTTTTTTGTAATTTCCATGGAACTAACTACCTGAGTGTGGAATTTTTTTGTGCATTGGTAGCCGACATAAAATTGAAGGGATAGATTCATCCATTTACAACAGAAAAGTGGTAATTTACGAATTGTTTTTGCAATTCACAACCATAGTAATATCAAATTGATAACTATTTGTGTCAAATTGCGATCGGTTATGGCATTTATTTCTCGTTTGATCGCATTATTGACACTGAAAAGTGTTGATTCACGATTGCCTGAGTGTAGATGGGTATTGGGTGAAAGGGTATAGTTTGAAATTGTAGCCAGGTACTGAATTTAGGGACGCCAATTATTTATTTCTCGTTTGATCGCATTATTGACACTGAAAAGTGTTGATTCACGACTTTTAAGGGTCAATATATTCACTTTGTACAATTTCTAGAATTGTGAATAAAAAGTCGTGAATTAGTAAATCTTGAGTAAGATCTAAAATGAGACAAACTTTTCGTGATTTTGCGCTTATTTTTCTTAATTGAATCTTAAACTTCTTTCCGTGTACCAGCGTTGCTCGAATAATATTGAAGCCGGATGAAAAATATGAAAAAACGCTTCTGTCTCCAAAAAATTCTCCTGCTGATGCGTATATAGAGTTCATTTAGTTTATCACTATCTTGGCCACATTCTTTGGCGTCCCTAAATTCAGTACCTGGCTACAATTTCAAACTATACCCTTTCACCCAATACCCATCTACACTCAGGCAATCTATCATCGTCACATCAGCCCTTTAAATTCAAATTTATTGAACCTAAGAATAGCTATATTTAAAAAGAGGTTAATAGTTATACAGGCCGGCCTAGGTTGCTTGTCCCATGCGTTGGCCCATCGTTAATGTTACCCATTTGAACAATTTTTTATTACTCTATTTTATGTCCAGAATATAAATACATAAAATGAAAAACAGAAAAACAACAAAAACTATATAACTGCTCTATTAGAAAAGCTTCTGATGGGTCGATTGATGGCTGCGCGGCATTGGGAGCTGGAAATGCATTTCATTTCGAATTCTCGTCCCGAAATTACTACCCTATAAATTGCCTGTAATTATTAATCTGATCAAATTTCAATTAACTATGTGTGTCACTTTTGGAATTATCGTAAACTTTGTTCGTTTGTTTATTGTTTTAGAGGTTCTACTTAGTTTTTTGTCATACCCTATTTTGTTTTGTGGTTCCTCTCAGTTTCAAAACAGAGCTTCGTTAAAAAATAAAGACAGCAAATAAAAGTAATAGAATCACTTTACAACTTGCGTAGGTGTACGTTATGACTGTATCTATGGGACCCTTAAAATTGATTGAGAAATTAAGATCGAGGAATGAGTGTCTATCGTAAATATAATTCCGTTGACGGTTTCCAGGGAGATGAGATTTATGAAAATTCCATTCACGTATATATCGAAAGAAGACATCTGTGGGAATGGCTGTAAAATGTTGTTAATTTGCTGCATTTTATTATACGAAAGGAATGAGACGGAAATCGAATTCATTATTATGCAGTTTGATGGATTGTGGATTACATAGGTTCCCTATGGTTTTTCTATTATTATGGGTATTTCTATTTGCCTGAGCTCGGTGCAGTGGAAGAGCTTCTAGTGTTTTTTATTAATATGCAGACGATGACATTAACATCAATCAAGCCAGGGGAATATGATTTGGGGTTCAAAGAGTTCAAACCGTCTTCATTTGTCAGCTGTCATTGCAGTAATAGTATAGTAGAGAGGGTAGATTTTAGATGATCAGCTATATGGGACTCTGTTGACATTTTGGTTGATATATAACGTGATAAGCTTTTTGTGGACCGAGTCATAATAGTTTTTTTTTTATGTGTAAATATCTAAGCGCGCGTTATTGGAATCTGGTGGAGTAATTCCACACATTTAACTTGCGGGGACGGAAATGCGTCACTGTGTTTTATCATTGCATACATTTTATCATTGCATACATTTATGAGCTGGGGCATATTAATTTCAGCTTTTTGTTGATGTGAAATAAAGCATGTTTTTCATATATGATGGTCTCACATTTCTTCCCTGTGACGGATATCTCGAGGAAATTCGGTGCCAAATCTTTCGTGAATTACCAGGCACGCAGAAATCACAGCTAGACAACAACTAACAAAAATGTCGTTCACCAGCACCTCTACAATATGCAATGAAAGCCGAATGAAATTCCAATGACACTTTCACTTACTGTATAACAATTGATGTCATTTAACTTGCGGGGATGGATGGCATACATTTATGAGCTGGGTTATTACAATTCCCTCTTTTCTCAAACATACCGCACGCACAGTGTTTACACATATTTCGGGACTGTTGGATACAGTCGCACCATTTTTTTTTTTAAACGGCAAAGTAGGCGATGGTTTAAGTGTTTTCAAGACGAAGTGTATGGTTTACTCCCAGAAGAAAAGTAAAAAAATAAAATGTTTCCTGAAAGTCTGTTTAAATTCAACTGCTTTGACTTTCAGAAATCGGATGATGTAGGATCTACCACTCTGGTAGGCACGTTGTCTCTCACAGAAAGGGTGTTTTCAGATAGTAAATTTGCTTCCGTGCAGCTCTATCAGCATTTCAATGACTTTTAGAAGGATCTATGTAAAATTTATCAGCCGACATTTTTGGGCGAGGAGTTAGTCATCTTTAGTTGAAGCACTTGACCCTAGACTTCATACAAAAACCATCTCAATACCTACTTTTAATTGAGCCATATTACTTGTAACGGGCAATTTATCACAGAAATGACATCTTGAAAAACATTTTGCAATAGTGCTCCGAAAACAAACAAATAAATAGTTATCGCAACAGGTCCACCTATCTTCCCACAACCACAAGTATTGTTTATTTTTTCTTATTTTCGGGACGATCTGGCCGAAATTACCACAAATAAACAAACAAACAAATAGAAACAAAACCCCTCCTCCGCCAACAACTTTTCCGTGCGCTATTCTCTCAGAACCACAAGCAATGTTTATTTTTTTTTCTTATTTTTGGGACGATCTCATCGAAATTCCCAGAAAAAAAACCCTCCTCCATCAATAGCTTTTCCGTGCGCTTTTCTCAGTCAATTTCCAAAGGTGTTTTCAAATTACCGTAAATCAACAGAACAAAAATGAAAGAAAAATAAATAGTTTCCCTCAACACCTATGTGAATATGTTCGTTTCCTTGTGCAAACACTATGGCGCTGGCACGTCCGTCTGTTGATATTTCGGGATGCCCATTCAATGCATGTCTATACAGTAAAATTATTCACTCCTAGACCATAGGACCATCATCCGCAGCCTAGGA
Source organism: Cheilosia urbana (assembly GCA_946477585.1). NCBI lineage: Eukaryota > Metazoa > Arthropoda > Insecta > Diptera > Syrphidae > Cheilosia > Cheilosia urbana. Next base: position 155,477,451 of record OX297854.1, read on the forward strand.
GGAGATGGTGGTACTATCAGCTGCAATTACCTCAAGAGATTTTGCGGTTGTTTTTGTGAAGAAGATCTTTGCGGGTTCTAGATATGCTATAGGTGTGCATGACTACAGCAGTAATTCCCCCTTTTGGGCATCATCATCATCATCATCATCATCATAATGCTCATTTTTTTCGACGTCGTCGTCCTCGTCCGACTACTTCTTCTTGAACATGATGTCTGGTGGAGGTGCGCACTGCGCACCTCTCCATACCGATTGTCATTATGGATTTTTCTCTAATCGTTCTCAAACATCAAATCATTTCTGGTTCCGTTATAGGAACTCAACTCTATGCGGAGTCGAACTTTTGTGAATTCCCCTCCTGGACTGTGGACGACTGTGTAGTTATTGTTATTATTACTTTTCCGCTGTTGTTGTTGTTACTTTTATGACGGTCTCTTGAGTGCCCATCCCTTTTTTCCTTCCAGCTTTGAAGCCTCTGTACCAGATGCAGGCGGTGTGGTTCTGTGACCGTATCCTGCTTTCTCCAGCCGGATTTCTATTGCCTTGTTGCTATATATTTATCATGGGAGGGGGTATAATAATGGCATTTCTATGCTAACAACTTGCAGCCACAATGTCGTCGTTCACGTTAATGCCGGTCGTCGTCGCCGTCATCGTCTAGCTGTCGGTCGTTTCGTTCAGCCATCGGGCGAACATATCATTTTCCAATACCGCTCTGTAACGTACGAATAGAACGTTTCGTTGCCGCGCGCCATTTGGTGTTAAAGCACATCATCATTCAATGGAGGCTTACCATCGCACCATGGCAGAGAAAGACGGAATGTGATGTCACCAGGGTCCAACGTGGTAAATATTATTATTGCTATTACTATGATGGGATAATATCATGACATATTGACATGATATTTGCCTTTGGCTTAGCTGCGATACTTTTCATCTTTTTTCTCTGCCTATCTCTCTCTCTTTTGCATTCGGTTCAGTCTTTGATTGGCTGCATGTGTTGCAACTTGAAGCTGATGGGGGCAACAGCAACAGCTTTGGTGAGAGAATACAAAACGTGTGCGTGGTTGAATAGGTGGTTTTGTTCTACTTCGGAATGGCGTCTGAGAATGTGGGAACCGGGGAGCTGCGTTGCCGTTTGGCCCCTTTCTGAAATGTTTCAGCGGCAACACTGCCGGGAAGGTTGATTTTGTATAGTATGGGTTCTTGCTTCTTGGGACGGTTCTTATTTTAAGTAGGTATCATACAATAGAGAAGTAGACTCTTGTGGTAGATAGTTGTGGTTACTTTAGCAATGAGAGAAATTTACATTTGGTCGGTTGGTGGTTACTACAGACAGACGGATTTAATTTTACCAGATTGCTTTGTGAGAAAATCAACCTCCGGAAAAAAAGAACCATACCTCGCGAATATCTGAAACACATCCAAGTCCCCAAGGGCTATTACTTCCGTGTACAATTGTTGGAAACGGCTGCACTTCCGACGAGACCGACCGTAATATTATATAACTAAGCATGCGCTAAGTAAATGACTCCCAAAAATAAATCCGTCTAGTTTTCTTGTTTTTCTTTTACCAAATAAGAAGAAACAAAACTTAAATTGGCGATGCAACAAAGTCGCACCAATTGACAGATCCAGTGCGTAAAACAGCCGCACAATAAATCTGAAATTAAAATGCACCCAACACTCGCGGTCTCAGGTCTCTTTCAATGTTAAGGCAAATGCAAAATCGCTTTTAATAAAAAAAAAAAGAAAAAAGAATCACTTCGACCTCTGAAAAGAACATTCCCCACCCGATGCGGCGCACTAACATTACCCCATCGCCATAGATTTAATCCTTGCGTGCAATAATGACACCCTCTTACATTTTAGAACGACATGAAGTATTTCTGTCTCTTTTGCGCGCAAAAAAACGTTGCATGCATGCAAAAATTTCAAAAGCAAACCACTGTGCGGCTGTTGTAGCTGCGTACCACATAAATAAAGCCACCACGCCGTCAGCCGCAGCAGCTCAATAACAACGTCCTGTGGAATTGGTCTCGTTTTTAGCATATTTTTTGGTCGTCCCGTATATAAATAATTAATCTGTTGCGGTCTCTAGGCCGAGGCTCAATTCAAATTTATAATAAATGACCACTGAACAACGGAGAGCGAAAAAAAGCAACACAGGATGCAGGTAAAAAATGCAAAAATATATATCTCAAAGCGCAACCTCTGAGCGGAGGAAACGCACCAACAACAACGTCCGCATATAAGGAGATAGTTTTCTAGATTTCTATACCAATTCCCACAACATGGCGCATACCTTCGCCAAGGCGACACACTCGCCAGACACGTATATACAATTTCGCGCATCGTAACGTCATTATTGTCCTTCGTGGATATAACTCTGTCGGGTTTTAGCTTATTTATGCATTAAATAATAGAGTAAAATTCATTTATGTCGAATGAAACACAGCCCTTAACTGCGTGTAATTAATTAGCTAATTTATATAGTGGAAGGGCATAATAATGCGATCGATAATACTAATGAAAAAAAAAAACTGGATCATTCCAAGCGCGTGCGTTTTGCCGTGCGGTTGGCGAAAAACAAGCCTTGTCAGGCGCCTACACTGGCACACTTCACCCCGCAGTTGACCCAGCCACACGTTGGTGATGCTCGAAACACTGAATCTGCCAACCACATTAAACCAGAACAAATTTGAGGGTACCACTCGCTGATTCTTGAGTAACCCAACAACCAGTTGGCTGCAACATTGTTGCCGAAAGAAAATGTGTAAAAAGAATTTCGCGACAAATAATGCAAAGATTCCTGTCGCGTCGTTGGGTAGTGCGCGGTCATGTTAAAGCGCACCTCTCATTCCATTCCATTATCTGGTTCAATGTGGGTTGGGACTTGGCCATTGTATCGGAAATCGGTTTTGACAGCCCATTCCCGACTTGTGGGGCGATCCTATTCGTCAACCAACTTCGATTTACACATCCGATACGAATTGAGATGCATTTTCATTTTATTTCTGTTTCTCCTTTGTGAGGTGTTAAGAGATTGTTTTGTTTTTTTTTTTATTTATTTAGAAAGACGTTGTGAGGGTTGAGGGATTCGGGAACTACCAAACAAATATAGGGAAACTTCCAAGCTGGAAACCGGTTCTAACATTAAATTTGTGGGAAAGGTGCGAATTAACAATTGAATGTCGTTCAGCTCAATTAGCATCTCGGGTGGAAAAGTTAAACGAATGTGAACAATTTGTTTAATTAGATACGCCGGCCTAGGGCTGGAAAATTTGAAGCCGACAAAGATGTTTAAAACTTTTGTACAAATAATGGAAGAGTTGATGTCTTTGTTGGGCGATTGAGTGGTGTGCACTCAATGAAGGTTTTGTTGGAAATTTTTATTGAAATTGTACGGAATCTGCTTCAGAGACTCTGCACGAATAGTAGCTGGAGCAGCTCCTTTGATTATTTACAATGTGGCTAGTTGATCCTCAAAACTAAGGCGTTTAACAAAAGCTAATCGCTTTTGTAAACAGCTTACAAAAAAGGTGGGCGGTAGAAGGAGTATAAGTCAAAATTTGATCAAAATGAGATAAGTACGCCATTCTACTTTAAAATCGATATGTCATGTCTGGAAAAAGCAGTATAAGTCTATTGCACACACAAATCTCTATACAGGACAGTGGTCAATTTAATATAATTTTATGAGACATAATTGTGGGAGGTTAAAAGAGTATAAGTAGACGTATACTAATATGGTCAAATAAAAGCTTCTTTTTTTTTCGTCTGGCAGCTAATATTTTGTTGACTTGAGTTTCTTTCAAATTTAAATTTCGGTCTTTGAGTTCCCAACCAACATTATTATTCGTTAGCAGTTCTTCAACACACAAAGTTCAAAGTGCTCAGTTATTGTTAAAAAAAAAAAAATGTTTTCCAAGACTAGCCAAGCTGCAAAAAGGGTTGCTTAGGTTAGGTTAGGTTTATGGGTGGATACGGCAGAGTGATCCCTGCAGTACCCTTCTTAGGTCCATATGAACCCATTGTGATGCCCATGTTGGGGGGCTAGCCGATGTTGTTTGGCGATGCTATTTGTTCCCTCTCGGTTACTCGACCTTGTCCAGCCATCCAGATGTGTTTATGAACCTGTAAAGATTAGATAAATTAACATCTGAAAGTTCTTGTATGTCATGGAAGTGGTATCTTCCAAGTGCTCTGTTCCTCAAGTGACATAGACTTGGGCAGTGACAGAGGAAGTGAGGTGTGTCCTCGTGTACCTCAATAGCGGACACTGCTTTTATAGCCGCCTGGCTGTCAATAAATTTGGTAATATCATCATTTGGTATTGCCATCATTGACACCATATAAGCAGCTTCGGCGATTGCCAGAACCTCCGCCTGAAAGACACTACTGTGATCAGGCAATCTGATCGAGTGGTGTATATTTAGCTCTTCGGAGAAAATTCCAGCACCTGTTCCACAGTCCATCTTAGATCCATCTGTGTAGATGGATATCGATATCCTTTTGTGGGTTCGTCTGTGTTCCATTCCTCCCTGCTGGGGAAATAGCAAGAGAATGATTTATCAAAGTCAAGGTTGGGAGACAAGTAGTCAGAAGTAACAGAGTCTCCCACGTATTTGTTCAGAATCTGTGCATGTCCCATTCTGTAGGGTTTCCAGCTTTTGGTTTGGCTGATCCTAAGGGCACTTTTGGCTGCAGATTCTTGCATGTGTAGGTCTAGGGGTACCAGGTTGAGGATTACCTTCATTCCAGCAGTAGGTGTTGTCCTTATTGAGCCGGTATTACCTATACATGCTAGTCTTTGTATTTTGGTCATTAGTTTTAAGTTCGATGCCTTGTTTGTGGCTTGCCACCAGACCTAGATTCCGTACGTGAGTATTGGACGCACAACAGCCGTATACATCCACAGAATTATTTTAGCGTTTGGTCCCCACCTTTTGCCGAAGATTCGGATGCATGCGTAAAAAGCATTTGCAGCTTTTTTAACTCTCTCATTGACATTAAATTCTAATAGCCGACACACATATACCATTATAAGGTCGCTTGTGATACCACATGAAACCTCTCATTGAACTAATTGGAGCTTCTGATGAAGCGTAGGATATTTCGAATGTCTGTGTTTTTTAGAGCGTTCAGATCACTAAAGTAGAACGCTCTCAAATGAAGTTTTCGTCTTTGTGTACCTACCTAAATACATACATTTATAAAATGAAATTAATTTAATTATATCATTAGATATTCATTTTCAAACACATATGTACTTATTCCAGCTTTTTTTTTAACTTAAGCTAAGATTAGACTGTATGCCAATTATGCATATGAATGCCAACAGGCAAATGACCAGATTAGCTGTCAAATGACCAAAATGTGAGGATTATCAAAACTGTATATTAGACTATCACTATATGACCAAAATTACCAATATGGTCATATTTGCCTTGATTGTCATTTAAGGCATTTGTTAAAGAGAACGAAAATGAAAATAAATCACAATTCAAAATAGGTAGTTCTTGTTTCAACAAAAATGCCAGCAATGCCATAACGAAATTTCAATAAAGTGCATATGGGCATATAGGGTTTATGCTGGCATTCGTGCTTATTGTCCGATTACACTATATGCCGTTTGGGCATTTTTTCCCTGTCAAAATCAGCCTGGTCCTATGTGGCATTTAGATCATTAGAGCATTATGTGATATACCCATTACATTGTATGACTATATTTTGAAAGGAGAACTGTAAGAAATTGTTATTTTATGACCACTTGGCATACGGTCTAATCTTACCTTTAAATTTATTCTTGTTCTGTATAAATACCTACCTAAATACCTATAAAATATATAAATTCAAATTTATTTGTTTCGATTTTGTTATGTTGTTTAGATATTGGTTTTTACAGCATAAGTCACTTTTCGAATAAAATGCTAATGAGTTCGACATATAAACACAAATTCAAAATGTAATTAAAACAAAAAATCAAGGGTTGAACGTTTTATTAAGTTTTTTCCGTCACCTGAAAAATAAAAATGTTTGACTTGTACTCCTTCTACCGCCCACCTTATATATCAGAAAAGAAACTCGACTTTGTTGAAATTTGCCGGGAAAAATCGTTTTGTCTTCTTCTTTCTTGAGTGCGCTCAATGCACTCAACAACACATTCAGCAAAAAACAGTTCCCACTGCCTACATAATACCACAATTCATTACTACCATTCCTGTTTGAGACATCAGAACAAAAAGTATTATTTACATCTGCCTACAAGCAAATAGTCCTATTGGTAATTTTTAATGGGTTATTACAAACTAATTTCCTTTATTACAAATGCAATAAAATCAAATACAACATCTCTGGGGCATAGAATGAAACCTTTCCTTCAACTTTAATACTCTTTTCCTTCTCACTGTGTTGCATGCACATCAACCAGCGATCCAGCAAAGAAAGTTCAAGAAGTGGGAGTAGCTAGCTTGGTAGTATCAGAGAAGTGCACCACCACCACCACCACCACCACTACACAACCGGAGGCTAAACTGAATGGAAATTAATAATTTTCTATACGATTTCCGTGATCTTCGGCGAATGCATGCCTAGTGCTTCCATGATTCCTTCGTCTGCCACTTCAAAATCATTGCAGGCATCAAGAACCACAGCATCCAAGTTGGAAACTAGAAAATTATAATTTTCACCCAAAGGCATTGTTTTCTGTAGGTACACCGAAACACCACCACCATCACCGCATTCTTCAGCAGGAGAGCAGTGCAACTTGCAAAAGGAAATGCGCCTCAAAGGCTTCATATCGGAATACGATATGTAAAGCGATAAGCATTGCCTAATGCGATGCTATAATTACTTAGAATTCTTGGGCGCTTTGCTTATTTTTATTCCACAATGGGGCATCGGGCGAAATGGGTCTGGAAATAAAATTAAAATAAATTCCTTGATGGTAAGATATGCGGTGATGGAGGTTATTGGGGAGGCTGGACCGAGGACCCGATTCCAACAGAAGTGAGCATTGGTAGGAGCAAAAATTTAACTGTGTGGAATATCGCCGGGATTTTTTTTATTAGAACGATGAGTGCGCAATGCATTGCTGCAGGTGATGCTAATGAATGGTTGGCGTTCACGAATATGTCTGTCGACCGGTGAATGGGTGAAAATGATTACGAAATTTAATGCGATGATAGTTGATTGTTTTATCGGTGGAAATTGATGGTCGTTGTAATAAAGTAAAGGACGACAACGTGCTCTTAGACGGAGAAAGCTTTTCCACTGCAACGAGAAAGGATACGATGACGGTGACATCTTGGAGCGACCATCCCCACCATACCCATTGCCCTCGAAAGTCCCCAAACAGAAGGCAAAATAACAAATTGTCCAGTCGTTGACTTAGCCCGTTACTAGGGCAACAAGAGTCATATATCTTTGAACCCTCAACCCTCAAGTTCCCATATTTGCTGCACACAAAAGTCTGTGCATCCCGAAAGAAGTGGGTTCCATAAAACACTCCCGCCACCACCGCCTCCATATAGAAAACAGCCTGCCTGCAGCATATGCGCGTACATCGATCATCATCGACTCTATATGAAAACTGCTAAAAGGAATTTCCATTCTAACCAAATCGAGGTCAAAATAAATCCTCACCTCTTGAGCCTTAGTTTGGGGCACACCGCACAAATATTCTATGTGCATGTGCGCGACTGAGTTGGCTATCAATGGAAATTCCTTCAATGGAAGAAGCTAAAGCACTTCTCTTTCAGAGCAGCGAGAACAACAATGAACCAGTCTGGGGCCCCTCTGGAGAGATAATAACATCACCACCAGCACCAGCAAGGTATATAGAATACATGGTATGATATTCCGGAGGAAAATATTGGTTCAGTTCTGCGCATGTACGTCACGTGTATCACATATTTTGACACTTCAGAACAAATTAGTTCACATTCATGTGCTTTATATTAGGGTTGTGGATTTTTAATTAATAAAAATGTGATTTGCAAGATATAGTGGCGAAATTGTTTTAAAGTGAGCTGATGGTGGTACGATACCACTTGTTTCCACAGCAATACAACAAAGAAATCTAATGTTGGCAGCTGTTATTCGCAGTTTTGTTCTTTCAATCAAACCTCATAACCATAATGTATAAAAAGTCCTTTATAATCTGCGAAAATATTAGAAATAAAAACAAGTACATATCAGTTTTACATTTAGTTAAGCGTTTTATTCATTTTTCTTTTTTTTTGCAGTGATATTCGTAATTAGTGTTTTGTTAAGAATTCGAATCTTAAAGAACATTTTGCACCGGAAAAACAACTTTTTGATCGCGCGATCTAAATCAATAGGTTCGGCAAGGTCTAACAATGTTTTTATGTAATTTTCATTAAAAAGACTTTCAAGAAGTCGTATTTTTTCGATAAAAATAGTGTTGGGTTTTCGAAGTCCACCTTCGCTGACTTGATCTGTCCATGTGAAGGATCCGGTCGGTTGTTCTTCAGCATAATTTTGCAGTAGGTTCATTGGTGTCCTGGGTAACTTGCTCACTTGGAAGGGTTTTCCTTTGAAAATACAAATTTTAAATTAGGTACTAATTACGTATTTATAATTTGTTCACACTTAAAACTCACAAAATTTCGCGCACAATTTTTTGTTTTGTATTCCGCCTTTCATAATTCTCCTGGCGCTTATTGTCAGAGTCCTTGGAAGTGAAAGGCAATTCCTACTGTTTTTGGGTGAATAGTTTAGCAGCTCATGTTTCAAGTTTCGCGCATATTGGTCACTGTTAAAGTGTTTCGAGCAAACAAATGCATTTAACTTGTCTTTTCTACCACACTTTTTTCATAGATTCATCCTTGGGAAATCTGAAAAACGACAATTTTTCGCGCCCGGGAACCTTGTTTTGCTTTCGTTTCTTGTCGTTGTTATTATTACAGCCGAATATCGCACAAATAACCATTTTATTTTTATTTGTTAAAAAAATATTCCACAAAAACCTTAAGAGAACGTCGAACTTGCACTGAAATGTCAAAACAGTGTGATACACGTGACGTAACAGTGTGCGAGTGAGATAGGATGCGGACATGCGCAATATTTTACCATGTTATTCTATATACCTTGCAGCACCAGTATATTCTCACATGCGCGCGCTACATATCTACTGCCAGACCATAAATGGCTGACATCTCACATTACCTACTGTGCTTAGATTTATCCAATTTGCGCAGCAATAAATTATCCTTACTGTTACAAACGCTGAGAGATCTGCGCAGTCGTCGATATCAAGTATCTATGGGACTTGTGCTTTGATTTGCTCACAGGTTAAGCAGGTTTCATCTCTTTCCAGCAAACCTACTTTCCATAAAAAATCCGAAGGGAAGCAGCGACTTAGGGTAATTGAAATTTTCTCCCAATTTTGTTTCACTTTCAGTCGTTTGAGATGAGCAAAACCGCACAAAAATGAAAGGCAGGCAGAGGCCAACAGCCAAATCTTAATGAGTCTCTCGGTTGGTTTTCTCCATTCGAGAGGCCAAAGTGTCAGAAGTGTAAACAAGTCTTTAATCCACGTGTAATTACTGTACAGTGGGAGGTGTTTTACTTTTATCTGTGCAAATACTCCCGCGCGGGAGATTTTTGAATCCATTCCTCATTGAATGCGTGATAATATCGCCTAAGGCGATGCCTCGGTATCTAGATGATATTATATGGACAAGTTTATGCCGCTGGGTAGTGCAGGCGAAGAGATTGTCTGCCATCATCATTGAGTTTTCAGTTTTCACTGTGATTAGAGGTTGAATTGAGATCATCTCTTAGGGTCAGGCAAATATTTTAACCATAAATTGTTTTCGGTATCTCTGTGTATCTATTTGTAATTTTGCCCACTCGAACGGGAGACTTGAGAAGAAAACGTGCAAAGGTTATGGCGCTATTGTGGTAAGCTCGCGAAAGTGTTTACAATTGGAACTATACAGTTTACAGTTTACCGTTTCGTGGGGCGAAAGGAAGTGAAATTGCCTTTAAATGGCGAGTTGCGCATGCCTAGACCGACATGCAATATGATTGCTCTTGGATTAGATATTGTTTTAATGTATTTTTTAATTTGAAGAAATTGTTCATATTTTCTCCACCTAACCGGTTATATCCCTTGTCCATTTGGATTTGGAGTTTGGGGCCTTACAGTTCTGGGCCGTTTTTCTTTTTTGCAAGCCAACCTCAATATTAATGGTACTTCCCATATAACATTTCCATACCATTTTGATTTGTTCGAAAACGGCTCTAACGATTTCAACCAAAATCGATATTTAAGCTTAAGTAGGTAAGGTTAACATGACCAAGTACTTAGCTTTTCGCTTTGGAAACATGGACATTATCATGAAAACGGTCCATATGATTGTAACAAAAATTTATTTCTAAAGTATCTAATATGGTCGTTTCTTACTTAATCGTTCAATGGATTAGTGAAGAAAAATCTTTTTGTAAAAAATAGTAGTCTTTAGTTTACCTGAAAACGGCATTAAAGATTTTGACCAAAGTGCTAACTTAGAACAGAATTGATGTTTTCAATATTATTTCGTCCTTAATTTTCAATTCGAATCACCGAAAACGTAAATTTGAAACTGCTTATATCTCGAAAACTGTGGAACCGTTTTTCATTGTGGTTAACAAAATAATATTTTAAGTTTTTCTCAGCATTGTTGGTTTCCTTCTATCGGTAAACATTTCCGGTAATGTTTACTTAAATGAACATTTGTGGTCATACGAGTATAAGTATTCGGTTTCCCAAAAAGAGAAAGTCTGTTGATTTTTTTCATCAATTGCGGATATTCAAATAAAATATGTCAGAAACAAATTTTTATATTGCTTTTAATAAGAAGAAAAAAAAAATAATAATAAGACTACCCTGCGAGTCCAGAAACAGGTGAGTTTGTAAAAATCGTACAAGTTTCGTGCGACCCAGTCGTACCCGCTTAGGTTAAAACATAAGATTTCTTAATCTCTTACGTCTTGTTTAGCGACATTAACTTAACATGGTCAATGGAGATGCCTGCGACTGGACATGTGTCTGTCAGCGACTTGTTTTCAAATATTTACATATTACAATACTTATCCTTCACAATAATAACGATAGATATATTCGCTTAAAAAACAATTGCGTGATGTTCTGCATCTTTTATCCTTTCATTGCATACTTTCACTGGCTAATTCAAAAAAGAATCTGTCGATCGAAGATTCGTTTATAAAGGGTGGTTAAGTTTTAAGGGCCGATGTTGATTTTGAATAAAACACAAATTATTTAGGAAATTATTGTCATTTCTTTTTATTATGATAATATTGGTATGGGTCAATTATGTATGGAACAAAATATCGGCCAACTGGATGCCTCGACCTCGGCGGCACACCTCCATCCGATGGTCCAAATTTTCGATGACGCTGAGGCATAATTGAGGTTCTATGCTGTTAATGTGCCGAATTATCTCATCCTTTAGCTCTTAAATTGTTGCTGGCTTATCGACGTGCAACTTTTATTTCAAATAACCCCAAAGAAAGAATTCCAACGGTGTCAAATCACATGATCTTGGCGTCCAATTGACATCGCCACCCCGTGAGATAACACGGCCATTGAATTTGTCGTGCAAAAGAGCCATTGTTTCGTTAGCTGTGTGGCAAGTGGTACAGTCCTGTTGAAACCAAATATCGTCCATATCCATATCTTCCAATTCGGGTCATAAAAAGTTCGTGATCATCTCACGATAGCGAACACCATTCACAGTAACTGCGTGACCGGCCTCATTTTGGAAAAAATACGGCCCGATGATGCCGCCAGCCCATATACCGCACCAAACAGTCACTCTTTGTGGGTGCATTGGTTTTTCGACCATCTTTCTTGGATTATCATTCGCCCAAATGCGGCAGTTCTGCTTATTGACGAATCTGAGGTGAAAATGTGCCCCATCACTGAAGATGATTTTCTTCGAAAATTGATCATCATTTGAACGCCCATTTTCATAATAAGCCTGAATAACTTAACCGCGCTGCTCGATTGTGTGTATTTCCATGGTTCAAATTGAATTAGTCTGAAATTGAGAAATGTCAAATGAAATGCAGAAAAAAACTTGACGTTTAGGTGTGGTTCACATTCAACATCGGCCCTTAAAATTTAACCACCTGTTAGGTCATCTGTCTGTAAAAAAAAAAAATTCAAGTTGACAACTTATTAAAATTATCTGAATTGCTTTGCCTGAAAAACAGGCAATCGGACTGAAAGTATGCCATCATTTGTGATCAAGTATAGATAAAAATAGTATCCGCAGTAGCAGTCTTCATACTGCAAGGGTGTCAACGTGATCTATCAGCTTCCACTAAATGTTCAGAGATGACGATGGCAAATATTTGCATTAATAAAAAAGTTAATTTTAAAATTTAAATTAAAAAGATTAAAACAAGACACTTTCAATTACATATAACTAATTGGCAGTCGGAGACTGCGCATATTTTTGTCAGATTTAGTAAATAGTCTCCGATTGTCAAATAGTTATACTTGAAAGTGTATTGTTTTAACCTTTTTAAATTATTTTAGAGTCAGTCGGTTTTTTTTTTTGATTTTTAAATTAACTTTTTTATTTTTTATTTTTTTTTTAATTTATATTTTTATAGTTATTTGTTTAGCCCAGTGTTTTTCAAGCTGTGGTTCGCGACCCCCTAGGGGGTCGCCAAGAGTTCCATGGGGGGTCGCGGTTAAAAGCCGTTAAGACTAATAAACAAAAGTCCTGTGATAAAAAAATAAAATTAAATCAAACACAAAATTTTTTAGTGCGACATATGTGCCTGCTTATTTTTTAATAAACGTTCAAATCTTGGATTAATTTTCGACACTTTCAAAATTAAATCATTTTCCAAATTAAGTCTGTTTCTCTTCTTAGTTTTAATGTCAAACATTGAAGAGAATGTGACTTCACACAGGTATGAAGTGGCGAATGGCACTAACATCCTCAAAGCCTCGTTTGCCAGCTCAGGATACTCTTCCTTCTCTTTATCCAAAAATTATCAATAGTTTTTGAATTGAATTCCATTCTTAGCATTCCATCTGCGGCTAAATCACCGGATGTGCAAGGCTGCAACGGTCGTTTGAGAAACTTGTCCATATTCACTCGTAAACAACACAACACTTTATTTTTTGAAGAATAAGTGCTCTCAGTTGGAGAAATTATGTGACAATTCTGATGCGCACTTCAGAATTTAAAAAAAATTAATGCTATTAACTAACTAAGACATTATGAGATGTTGGTCGGTAACATTTTTTTCTTAACAAAGGGGCCGCGTACTCAACAAGTTTGAAAAACACTGGTTTAGCCTATGACACTCCGGGAAAGAATGCCAATTTAATGACACCTCACCCTTCAAAACCGGTCAAGCCGTTTGGGCTACAGGGCGTTACGTAGGAACGTACATAGGATACTTACACGCGAAATACATAACCCTCCCTGTGTCCAGTCGGGTAAAAATACCTCTTTTCACGTTAGATTCAGCAAGTATATCTCGCTCTTCCTATGAATTTTAAAGCAGTGACTATATAATTTAAAACATGCTTCCTGCTTTTGCTGAAACTCTTCTTCCTACGTAGCCAGTCCATGCTCTTGAATTGAATACATAATTTCATGTATTTTGTCCACATGCTTTATGACATTAAATTGCCTGCACTTCACTTGCAGGTAGTTAGACAATAATTTTTCATCAACTAAAGTAATTAAACTTAAAGATCCGCCATTTCCACTTCATCCCAATCGAGCTAAATGATGAGCTAGCATCATTATATAGGAAAAACGAGGCAAACCTCTTCTCTTCTTTCTGTTACATTCCGGTACAATTATCAACTTTTCTATCTCTCCATGAGTTTACAACAAACTTTTGCCAGATATCCCATCCCAGACTATGGACAAACATGCTTTAAACCACCACCAACGACATACCAACACGAATGACACTTATTTTTTGTTGTTTCTTTTTTTAACAGAACAAAAAACTAAATTTATATAGAAAAAATAATCATTACGCGAATCAATTCACTATTTATAGTCAAGGAAGATATGAACGATGCCAAAGAACACAATTGTTCCAATCAGGGAAAATAGATTTTTATGCCCCGCTGCTGGCCGTTTCCAGACACAAAACGCAAACGCATCTTTTCTGCTATTGTGTGTACAACACGCATCTTTCCATGTATACACGGTGGACGAGCAACAGAAGCAATTGCGTATATCCACGCAAAAGAATACAAATAAAAATGCACATCTATTTCAATAAAAAAAAAGCAGCAAGGCGAGTAATAAATGAGGGAAAGATATCAAAATGGATAAATTGATAAACTTAATTGTAGTATAGTTAAGGATTTATGGATGGAGTTTTTGCTCTCTCCCCTAACTCCAGAACCAGTACTATGCAGTCGGGCTATGTGTGGTGTTGCCTCGTCCAGCAGATGGAGGAGGCGGACCTTTTCCACACCAGACATAATAGAACTCATGAAAAAAAAGAAAGAATAACAATGCCAAGTCCAAGTTGAAGTTGAAATTCTTCTTGCACTTGTTCTTGGATATCTTGTATGTTTTTTTGTTTTGTTTTTGTCCGCACGTCTTTTTTTTTTTTTCTATTTGTAGTTCTTGTTAGGTCATTGATTTCATTTGTTTTGTTACTTTTATTTAGTTTTTTACCTGTCAGTCTCTTTTGTTGTACCACTTAGATATTTACTTTAACCCGCATGGTGATGGTCTCTAGAGCATGCAATCACAAAGAAAGGGGGCTCCCGCTCCACCGAAGTGAGAGATAAAGATTAAGAAATGAAGAAGAAGTGGAGATAAAAAAAATAAAACAAAAAATACCAGCCCGCGAGAGAGAGAGTTGAATATAAAGTGTTATATCTTATATGCTGTTTGCCTGGTAAAATAACCTTTTATGGGTGCAGTAATATTGGTTATTACTTCCACTTGGTTCGAGTTTGATATCTTCATTATCGAATAGGGGAGTAAATGATCGGGAATGAGCAGGCAGCGTGTCAGAAGGAGTTCACTTTAACAGCGCTACATGGCAAAATGTAAATTAGTGTTCCATTCTGTGTGCTGTATTATGTGGGTGTTGGCATTTTGCGCGCCAACGACACGGTGTGGATGTCGATCTTGATTTAAATGATTGTAATTACTGGGCAAGAGTGAGAGATTGGAATTTAAATAATAAATTTACAAAGCCACTCCTGGTGATGTTTATTTCAAACAAAGTCGCCGAAGGTGCCACATGCAATTTATGGAGCGGTGTATTTATTCAATACTGTTTGGGAAATAATTAACTTAGTATCTACATCGTCTTTCGAGTGCAACTAACGAATTTATTTAGAGAGAGAAATGAAGGTGGTATATTATACAGAGCAGAATTTAAGAGCAATGTCAATCCAGTTTTGTTTAAACATTTATTTCATGTTTATCAAAACTTGTTCCAACTTATTTTTATAGGTATAGGTCTTTAAATAAAGCAGGCCAACGAATTTAGCGAAAATCTGCATCACAACCTCGACCTCATATCAAAAAGTACGTAACTCCGAAATTTAACATTTTTCGTTTTTTTTTTTTCGGGAAGTGGTCGACGAATATTTGTACGACCGACATTAACATTTTTTGAATGAACAGATTCTTTTTAAAGGAAGCCTTTAATATTCACCACAATCAGATTTTAGCAGGAAATCCTTTGAAATATGTTATCCTTTCTTGAATTAAAATAAAATGATTACCTCATAAAAATACCAGGAAACAAAAGAGTTGCAGTGCGAACTGGATTCCGAATAGAAAAGCGCAACTCCATTCAGTCAAAAGCTGTACCTTCCTATTTCGAAAAAAAAGAAACAACTCTTTCCTAACATAGACATAAAAAGAATAAAGTTACCCACAAATGTCGTTTTGATAATTATAACACAAATTTCTTAATTTTCCGAAAGCACTTCCTTATCAGTTATCATGTAACAAAAATAAAAAATTCGATGATATCACGCAACAGTGGATCCCCTTATTAACAATTTAACGACATTCCTAACCGCCATCCGTGGCTATATTTTATTTTCTTTATTACCAAATAATTAAGAAATTACCACCAAATAAACTTCAACTCACGACCTGTCACATAAAAATAGGTAAAGAAGGAAAAATCCATCTAACATGAAGGAATAAATGTTGTCGCCTTCAAATACCAATATCCGTGTGCGTGATTTGGTTAGGTCGCCGCTTAAAAGCCCTTATCTCATCTTCCTCTTCGGTCTCTTTTGTCTGCCGAAATGTACAAAAAAAAAAAAAAAAACAGAGGTAAGAACACCACCACCGTACGACGTGTACCTCCAAAAGTTGAAAAGCGCGAGAAGAACTAAAAAAAAACCACACACACAATCCAAAGAGGAATATTTAAAAAAAAAACAAAACAAAAATAAATGAAAGAATTTATTATCCCTAGGTAATGCACCACAAATAATCTCGATATCTCATCAAAAGAAAAATGAATCTCACGTGAAGGCTTTTAGGAGAAAAATCTTCCAGAATCACCACCACCAACCAACACCGCGAGCATCACCATCTTCCCATCTTCCGCGTCATCATTGTAGTCTCGGTCGTCGTCGTCATCATCAACATCGGATTCGGAGCGGCAGAGCATTGCGTCGCGTTGTTTCCACAGATTGCCGTGTGCGAGTTTGCGCTGCACTCGTGGTTCCCGTTCGGGGGACAAATCCGGTTCTCCACTCATATGCTTGAAGCTGGACCTGGACGCGGATGGTGGCTTATATTTTTACACTCTCTCTGGTGGTACTCATCTGCTTCTCCACAGCTTTAGCTTACAGTACTCTAAGGGCTACGCTCTGAGTCTACCTTCTGCTCCGCTACGCAGCAGCTGAAGACATTTGTGTATCTCATCACTCTCTTTGCATGGATGAGTTTGGTCCACGGACGATGCTGGTATTTATTTTACGATTTTCTTCTTTTTTTCCTTCATTCTTTGGCATTTCTACTACTCCTCACTTGATTTGGTGTGTGCTTAGCTGCTGCTGGTAGGTAGGTAGACCGCGCAGGTTTTTGGTGTTCTTCTACGGCGCGCTTCGTGTTATTCATGTTTAAGTTGCTTTCGTTGGAGTCGAAGTCAGAGTTGGAGTCGCGCCGTTTCTTAGTTTTGGTCGAGCATTGAGGAACTTGTATTATTATTTTTATTGTTATTGTTGTTGTTGCCGGCGTTGTTGTTGTTTTTTTTGTTCCTCCTTTTCTTTTTTTTTTAGTTCTGTTGATGTTGTTGGTGTTATTTGTGCGGCTGCTGAGATGTTGTTCAAGCCATTGGTTATATGGCGGTGGTTATGGTGTTACCATAGCAAGCTGTCGTTGGTTGTATACCACAATGCGTACTCAAGATACAATAAAGTGCGTCCCACAATGATTTCCTATTTTTCTTGACCTTATCTTTGGCTACGACTAATAACACGATCGTTGACTTTTCTGACACCTTGGACTCTTGTCTGTGTCGAGCGTCGAGGCGGATTTTCTTTATTATTATTTTTTAGTCTGTCTCTTTCTTGTTCGCCTTCCATGCTTCGTAATGCCGTTGGCTGATATGTTTTTCTCCGGAATTATGCTGAGTAGAAACATTGAATGAAAAAGAACAACTTAATTAGTTTGTTGGGCTTTCAAAAATATGTCGACATGCATCAGCCACAAGCTGTCTGATGTCAACTAGTTTATAGGGCTTTTCAAATCATGTCGACTTGCAGCCCAATTCACATACCTCGAAATATGCCTTTGGGGCATTTTGTCCCCAAGGCAGCAGCAGTACCACAAATAATAATTCATTTCTTATTTCCATTTTTGTTTAATTAAGATTAATTTTAGATGTAGCGATTGTTGGCTCTAAACTGGTTGATACGAAATCTTGGCTTCCATGCAGACTTTAGGAATACTTGAAACAGTACGCTACACGCAACAACCGCACGCACACAATATCTGCGTTGATAATCTATTTTCAATTGAATAACAGCGACAACGGTCCACAAGTTGACTTCGGCGCAAATGGTTGACAAATAGCCATGATCACATATCAGATTTATTTGATTGAAGGAGGACGGTGTTGTTTAGCTGTTGAATTTGACTTTTGCTTTTTATTTGTCATGCGATATAGATAGTCAGAGGCAGATAGATTTCATAACACTGCAGATAAATTTAAAAAAACGAACAACAGACCGAAATAATTATTTTTTTTTAAGTCGATTGACAGTCGTGATGAATTTCAATTGACCAAGTGTTCTCTGTGGCCTCCAGCGAATTTATGTCTTTGTCCCCCCATAGGAATTGGAAATAGATCTAATTATTGGGACCGTTCCTAACCAAGTTTGGTGGTTGATTGCTTGTTATTCGATTACTTGATCTGCTAATTGCTACTTGAACTAACCTAACTACCTTTCTGAGATCTACGTCTGATCCTGCGTGAGAAGTGATCAGTGTTTTAGTTGAGTACTCGAACATTCAAACATTTCGAGTCAATTTAAATAAATTCTGCATTGAAAGTGGAATAGAATTATAATATTACAATTAAGGGCACTAAGGGTCTGATCTTTAGTATAAAAAGTGGTTGTACGCCTCGACTATTAGTTTTATTCAACATTTTCCTTGTAGCCACTACGTGAAAGTAAATGACGCTGAAAGCAGTTTACAAGTATAAACCATACACTGGCCTTAGTGCTCAGAATTTAGCTGGGGCCGAATTACCGTATCCGTGATCGAGCCACACGTCACTGAATTTTTTGGATTTTATAAGCAAAACACTAACAAATTCACGTGTTACTCGATCACGGATGCGGTAATTCAACCCCTTATCACCAAGTCACTTACATTAGTATGCAAAAGTATTTTGACAAAACTAAAAGTTAAATTTTATGAATTCTTTTGAAGAAATGCAAAAAAAGAAATAAACAGTTTTCTTACTTATTTCACAGCCATTTTTTATTTTTAAATACAATAATTTAAATGTATTAAATTGAATAAAATGTAGTCGCAGTAGCTTAGTGGTTAGTGTGTTGGACAAAACCCAATTCCGACTTAGGGTTTTTTTCCGCTGCGCTACCTCTCGCGAACGTCTGACAAACATCCGAGAGTATAAATGTCTTGTAAGAGCTTCTCAATTAGCCGTTTGGAGTCGGCATAAAACTGTAGATCTCTTCCATTCGTTCTTAAAATGAAAAACTCACACAAAACGAATGGTTGTGAGAAGCTAGGCCTAGGGTAGGGTCTCTCCAGACCTGTTGCGCCAACTATTTTTTTTTTTTAATTGAATAAAATTAACTTTTTACGTTGGCATAATTATTTTGACAAATACGTTTTACTTAAAAAATATATATTTTGAAATTAAAAAAGGAGCAAAATAAAATTAGTTTATAAAAAAATATATCTGCTTTAGCCTCAATAACATTCTGTAATTTTCTTGGAACCGTTTCGATGAGTTTTTTCAGCATTTCTGCAGGAGTGTCATCCCAATGCTTTGGTACTACAAAACGATGTCCTCTCTGCCCCGTGTCAGAAAAAAAGTTGTTTTTCCCTTAGAGCAACATCATACATATTTAATAGCATTGTGTGTTTCTGGTTCAATATCCTTTAAAAGTTAAGTTAAATCACCATTGGGCTTTTGTGACAAGCAGCGTTATCCTGTTTGGGAAAAAATTACTGCACGATTAGTCTATCACCAGATGGGAATTCGTAATTGTTTAAAGTTTGTACTAGATCATCGTTCCATCGATGGGAAGTAAATATGCACAACCGTTCGACGGTATACAACCTTAAAAGATCACAATTTCGGCACCATGATAACTGGTCTGAACGACTTTTGCGATAATTTCGGCAGCCGAACAAATCTTCTTTTGATCCATGAGGCTCAAATGGACTCTCTTTTGTTCATAAAACCCGGTTCAACATCTTATATATTTTTTTTTTTATCTCTTGGACGAATTGTAGCATCTTTATTTAGTTTTCGTAGTGATATACGATACGTTTCTTACAGGTTATGTATCTAAATCGAGTTCAGCAAGATAATCGAGATTTGAGCATACATATTTTTTTTAATTTTAAGCTCGAGAGTTTAAACTTAGATTTTTAACAAACTTCTCCAAAATTCATCTTCCATCCTTTTAGCTTCTTCGGTATAACTTTTTCGTTTTTTACTTGAGGGAGGTAAATTTTGCAAAGTTCTTTTGTGATTATTGATTTTTTTTTTTTTTTGGATATTTACAGTTTGCTTCGACAAATTAAATTCTTTCCCCTATATTTTAACAGGAAGGCCGCAAACGTCTTTTGCGACAAAAGCTGCTCGACCTTCCATATTTAACTCTGTCGTTTTCCACATACTTTAATCAAAATGGACCTGTACGATCAGCGACTTTCTGACCGTTTGGTGAAGAGATTTACTTGTGTAGGACAATCCACACCAACGATGGGACTTTTCGCCTTTTATACTTGCGATAAGTGATTAAAGTGTCGACCTCAGATGTGTCAAGAGGAATGTAGACTGTAGAGTCAACTAAACTCCAGAAACATTTTAGTTAACCTACAACTCCTCCCACTTTACATATACATAATTCCGCTTTACCACTGTCAGTATTTATTTTAAATTCCGTTTAATAACCTCTCACGACTCAAGTCAAAGCCAGCACTAAAGTATCAATCACATTAAACTAAGGCGCCCAATTAGAATTGGAGAACACGCAAAAAAAAAAAAAAAAAACACAGACCAATGTACATAAAATGCACCCAATGTCATTGTTATATTCAAATTTAAGATCGGGAAAAAATTGTTTCCAATGAACATTTACATACAGATATGGTTGAAGCATAATTACATCTTTGTACTGTATCGCTGAATATTTAATACAACAAACAATCGTTGCAGAGTCTGTCAAGGCCCGCATACCCACGCACAGCAATGGTAATGTATTCAAATTAATGAGACAAACGTTATAACGAACTGAACTTGAGCAGAAATATTATGAATTGCGAGCAGAATAAAAAAGACTTCGTTTCATATACGTTGGGGTAGAGGTGCTAGAAATATAGGGGTATAATTATTCCCAGACTCTTGGGTAGCCAACGGCGCCAGACTATCTATCTAGCTGAATATAGAATGTTGTTTGTATAATTACAGAAGTTATCCATTCTGTTGTGGTGGAGAGAATTATAACAATTCGATGTGGATAGATGGCGTTAAGTGCTGCTTAAGTGGGTGGTTTGTAAGAGGGATTGGGGTAGAGAACATTTAAAAAATCTTGTCAGTGGTTAGGTGCAGATGCTTTCCAGTTGTGAGATGAAGCGTGATCTGTCATTATGCGGATTTGATTTTAAAATGATCTCATCTTGTGGCTGGCGCCGTTGAACTTGGGAATAGTGGTTTAGTATTCGCTTTTACTACTAACTCTGCTTTGAGGACATTTCTTGATCAGCTTTGAATTGGTTCGATCTTACTTTCTACTCATCGCCACTCGTTTTTATACGAATTTTCGTATTTTCAAAAATGTCCAACATATTTCAAGATTCATGCAGAGATTCGGTTTGCAAAATGTACCAGTGCATACGCACACTGCAGATGCCTTAGAAAATGCAAAATAGGTACTACTGGAAGCGACTTGATTAACAATTTTCCTAAAGAAGTACTCACACTCACACGACACACAGCTTCATCGCATACAAAAAAAAAAAAAAGGCAAATAGCGTACGCTTAACCATTCTGTTACTGCATGCAGATTTGTTGACGATGGCCATGGTCTCTGCGCGTCTCTGCCCCTAAGGAATGCATTTAAGTGATTAATTAAACAGAGTTTTTCAATTACCATTTATTGATACAATAAATCAATTTCTGGTCTGCACTCTGTGCCACTATATGCACACAGCTAAGCCCCATCTTTCCATTGGCACTCGGGACAAACAGAACAAAAAGAACCATTCTTAATGAGTCGCGTACTTTGGCGCGTTGTCCTCCTTTTGGTCCATAGAGTTGGTGACCAACGCGCTTGTTAGTGGTTACTCTCACATGCAGATGGAGATTTTTCCACTTATTTACTACTTAATCTTTTCATGTCGAATGCGAACAACGCTGTGCGGAGTGTGTAGGGTTGTTTGAATGGGCGCGGATGGGATTAAGGATTAAGAAGGAGATTTTTTTTTTTTTTTTTGGAAGGTGCTTCCGAAGCAATTGCTAATGGTAATGGTAGCCTTGCGAATTGGTAATTTTAACCGATGTTGTGCTGTTGCATTCATCCCTTTAGATGAATGACTTTCCAGTTTAAGTGACATTGGGTAATGATAGTAAGTTCACGGTTGTTCTGTTTTTAAGTGCATTCCATGTGAATGTGTCTGGCGATTTTTTATTATTTTTTTATTCAGCATCATCCATCCATATCGGAGAAAGAGAGACATGCATGCAATGGAGGCAAAGACTCGGTTTTGAGATTGAAGTTTTTTTTTATTTATACTTGTTTTGATCCTTTAATTGCATTCAGATGCCGCAATTGATAAGTAAATTGAAAACTATTGATTTGCCTTCATTGGGACATACAGAAAGTGATGGTAAGAAATATATGATTTTCAACCTACGTTCAATGGTTTTGAAAAACACTTTAAAGCCTATAATACAACTTTCAGCGAAGAACTTAGATTATGAATGTCTTATATAGAGTCACCTTAGTGTTTGTCAGTTTATTTCTTGGGCTAAAACGGTTGGTACTCCTTACTAAATCTCGGATAAAATGTTCTTTTCAGAGCTTACAGTGGGAATGAACGGACTCAAAATGAATGCTATCTATCTAAAAGCTAGCAACGTTTTTGAGAGAGAATTTCAGTACGGCCAGTTTTTAGATATGTTATCTCTCTCACTCTCTCGGACGTCATAAAGGCTGTCTGGCTGGCGGTAGTGGTTGCGTTCATCATCAGTGCGCATCGTATCAAAAAACTGGCCGTCTTGAAATTCTTGTTTTTCCGACGTTGCTAGCTCTCGTACTATTATGACATTATTTCTGCTACATTCATGTTGTGTGTTCCTGCTGTCAACCATACGTACCCGTCATTCACAACTAAATTACGTTTTTGCCGCTCATGTCCCAATAGGCGTTTTTCTTTTTTAGTTCAGAGCTGAGCAGTGAGCACTGAACTGAGCTCGAGCACTATGAGCGCGCTCTGAACCGAGCGTGCTCAGATCGTTCTGATGTGTTTCTGTTTTTCCTGTTTTTTTTTCTGTCAAATGTGACTGGAAGTGTGAATGTATATGTGTAATCAGCTTTTTACTCAACCTGCTCAGTAAATTTATTCTGAGCTCATAGAGCGCGCTCTGATCATGCCCTGAACGAAAAAGGAAACACAAATTCGATCTCTGATGTATCTGAACTAAAAAAGAAACAGGGACAGGGCAAGCTAACAATGATGTCAGAGTCATCAGCGTCCGATAATAATTGTACAGAGTTTTGAAAAAGTCTTTTAAAAACAAACAAACAAACAAAGTTGGTTTGTAGTAAATTATGCATACTTTACTTAAGTATGTTGTTAAGTCTTATGGCAGCACATTACCTTGATGTTTCTTTGGCACTGAAGGTCTTTGTGAGGTGGCTGCTGATTTTAGTAGAGGTTAGTTGCTGCTGACGTTAGTTGAGGGTTTCCTTCATTGTTGCTGAAGTCAAATCTTTAAATTGACTCGCTATATTTCTTTACTAACTAATCTCCCGTTGATTTGAGAAACTCGGCTGGTAGAACTTCCGGTTGGGCAACCTTGTTAGATTTGACTTCAGATGTCGCCTCGATATGTTTGAGTGAATAGAAGTACCTACTGAATTTCATGGTCCAGGTTTGCTGGTTCTATCCGACAGCGAGCATATATAACTAGCTGACGCGGTGAACTTCGTTCCGCCCAAATCTATATATATATAAAAATTGCGCCTCAAAATTGTGTTCGTTTCTCGCCGATTCACGCTTTAACGCATTTACCGATTTTAACCAAACTTTCACACATCTTTGGTATTGGTTTATATATCATTTTTGTGAAGTTTGGTTGCAATTAGTAAACGTATGTTTGTGTAATTTGTTTACGAAAAACGGTGCAAAAAAAATATATTTTTACTCCTTTACTGTAAAATATGTATTTTTTTTTGGTCTTATGAGAAATACATTTTTGTTTTGTCAAAACACTTTTTTCGAATTTCCAGTCGGTTTTTTTTTTTTCAGTTTTCTCAACATTTCGAAAAATTGTAGTTGTACGGTTCCTACGCTGGAATCGGAAAACTTATGTGTGCGTGAAAAAAACATGAATTTGAGTAAATTTTTATTTTTTTCCGGTGGCGCTGTTGTCGATATCCTAAACCACTCAACCGATTAAAATGGTTGGTTATAGTTTGAAAGATAGGACACTATTTTGGTATGGTGGGTACGGCTATATGTAAAAGAGACTAACGTCCGCATTCATAAGTCGGGAATGGATCGTGCTTCGTGGATTCGTATAGACCCAAGGAAGGACATATGCTACTTTTTGTCGTGAAAATAAAAGTTTACGGGGATGGGATTGGGGATGGAACTTTGCATGGAGAACCGCATTTAAAAAAAGAAGATTGAATAGAAGTACGGGTAGTGTCACTTCCAATACAACAAAAATTATTTAAAATCTTTAATTTTTAAATTATTTTGATATGCCAGGCTTACCGCTATACAATTAGAAATTGAAAGTCGGCTCAGTTATAATTTGGTTGAACAACCTCAATCCACCGAAATTTTATAACTGATCGCGTTTGATTTGATTGTGAAGAATCTTAAATCAAATGTCATGGAATAAGCGACGATTTTGAGTGGAAGATTCAAAGAAAAACATTCCAATTCCGCGGATTCCGCTTATTCAGAAAGATTTTCCATTCGTATTTGAGCGTATCAATTTCCCGTTTCACTATAAAAATTAATAAGTCTCAAGAACAATCGCTGGAGTTTTGTGGAATCAATCTTGAATTCCCATGTTTCTCCTAAAGTCAAATATATGTATCGTAAAGGACATGTGCCTTGTGCATGCTCAGTATTATTATTTTCATTACATTAACGAAAATGGGCGAAACAAAGTTCGTCGGGTCAGCTATACTCTGTCCAAGAAAAATTGTCAGTACAGGGAAGATAGGATGTTTGTCTCTCAGTCTGGTTGCAATGACTTACATAAATCGGTCCCTTTTTAAAGCTCTCACAGGGTTGCCGTAGTCTGTATGATAATTCGCCATAACTCAGAGAGCAATACTGTTAGGGTTACCATCTTCCAATTTAGCCAGGTCTCATCAGTAAAATAAATCTTTCTTTTCTCTTCTCTAATTTTTTTTAATACGCGTAGATATCTTCGTCTCCAAGAAATAATGTCACTTCTTTCCAACAACAAATTCTTTAGCTGACGTTTGACGAATTTAAGTCCGAGATCTTTTTGAAATATTGTATACAAAGTTGATCTGCTTAGTTTTGTTATATTTTCACTTTTTTGTACTTCCAATAATAGCTTGTCTAGCGTTGGAAGGTCATTATCCATAAAAAACTGATGGACTATCCGCCCAATCGCACATTTGTCAAAATCATCCACCTTGCTCTTGATACCGGAATTAATTTTCTTCTTTGGTGGTGAATTGCGGCCTTTGATTGCTTTTTCCCTTAAAAGCCTGTATACAGTTCGTTCCGTAACAGAAAAAACAATAGCTGCATTTCCTTCAGCTTCCGATTTATTTTTGAAAAGGCCATAGAATTTTGCAGTTGCATCAACAATTTGTTGTTTCTTTTCTACACTTAGATCCTTTGAAGTTTACCACTTGCTTAGATGCACTATCTGCTATTGAGATAACAACCATTGTTTCTGCCTTATATACACAAACAGGCAATTAGAAAACATTATATAACCACGACGCAATGTCATATACCTAAACAGATGGTAAAAGGACTGCACTTGTGCAGATCTACATACATTTTTTAATATAGACATATATACCTAGATTACATAGCAAAAAAAAAGGATCATAAAATCCTTTCAAGGCATTTACTTTACTGGAGAGGAGTGACCGGATGTGGTAAAACCCAACGACCGAAAATAAACAGTGCTGCTTCATCATTTTGATATTTTAGTGTGAAAAATATGCTCTACAAAGTGAAATATGAATTTATACCTACCAAAACATGCAGAAATATTCCCTTACGAATAAGGCTAAAAATTTGTACTTAGTTTTCTATAATAAAATATTTAATCAAAGTTTATCCCTTAAAATATCATGCTTTTGCATGAATCCGGTTGAGTTTCCCTAGTAATCACTATTAATTTATTGCAATATCTCTACAACGCACATATCACTTGCTGCGTTAGTGAAATGAATGCATTAAAACACCTCACGAATAAACATTATTTCTAAAAGACAACATTCAAAAATATGTTTTAACTGAATATTATTGGATCTTTCAGAAATACAAACAAATTGAAACCGAATGGCAACACCCCACATAATATGCCGCTCTCAAAAGCTCCAAAAAGCTCCAAAAAGCACCAAAACCGAAAGTCTTTTGATAAAAATTCAAAGAAAAACCCTTAATGATATGCTAACATTGCCATATGGTAACACTTCTCTGATGTGCTTCAGTCACTCACACCAGTGATGCCAGACTTTAGAAGCAGGTTATCCCACGGTTATACCCAAAAAATCCCTTTTATCCCTCGCCAAAATTTCAAAAATCCCAAATTTATCCCACGAAATATAAAATCAAAATAAGCATCTATTTCATTAAATTTACAGCCAGATTCTGCCATTGGGAGCCCTCACAAGTCACAAGACCTCGTGAGGTTGATTTCTTGTGAGGTTTATTGTGATTCGCGAATACGCGAAATATTTATTAACACAGAAATGTTTCAGAACTGAAGAAAAATAATTATTTCCGACATTTGTCACAAATCAATTGCCCCAACAAATATCTATATTTCCCGAAATGATTATAAATATAGCATGAAATGGAATTTCGGGTCATTAAGTATGTTGAAATAGGGTACCAGTGTCATCCAATACAAATATTGTCACTTATGAGCCGTTATAACTGGTTTTCAAATTTGTGACCTGCTTGCTCCATAGGATATCACAGTTTCGATTGTTTTTGTGAGCCTCGCAAGTTGAGAGTGTGCTGACAGAATACGAAAGCCTCATGAATTAATTTCACCTCACCTTGTGAGGGTTTTTGTGACTTGTGACGTATCAGTGAGGCTTACCAGAATCGGGCTTTTAGTCTTTTTCTTATTACCAAATACAAGTTACATTATACATTACCTAACTATGCAAGCTAACAAAAATAAATACATCTTAAGATACGTTTTTAATGATTTTTTTCTTCACATAAACATGATAATATTTAATTTGATCTTAGGTTGACTAATTTTTGTATTCTTAATGAAACTAGCAAATTATGAACAAAAATTGACCAAAAAGTAAAATCCCTTTTTTTGTACTATGAGGATGGAAAAATCCCTTTAACCCTTTTAGCTTATTTGAAGTGCGAAAATCCCACAAAAAGGGATAAATCCCCCGATCTGGAATCACTGACTCACACTGCTTATTTTGGTTGATGGATAATAGCAAGCGAACACAAGCGATCGTGCTCATTCTGCCCGCGACTGTGTGGCAGACAGGTTGTGGAGGCATGTATGCGAATTTCAGGAAAATTACAACAACAAAATTCCTTGGAATGCCAGTGGTTTCGTTTTTATTTCAGTGGCAAATCTTGTGTTTGAGTGCCGTGAGAGTACTACAGGCACCACTGGTAGAAAAAAGAGCTTCCCATAAGGCCTGTACTGACAATTTTTCTTGGACAGAGTATAGTGAAATCATAAGTATCAATTTATCCTATCTTCAATCTTGAAAATAAATTGAAGGTACCAGCGTAGGAACTGCACAACTCAATTTTTTCAAAAAGTTGGAAAAATTTGAAATAAAACCGACTTTAAATTCGAAAAAAAAGTATTTTGACAAAACAACAACTCGAACGACATCTTGAGACGTCAAATCACTATAAAAGGCCATATAATCTTTGTCGCATTTTGGACAACAAATTGCCACTCCATGAGCAGGCACATATCCTCGATCAAAATCAAAGCTTTGTTGCGCTTTTCATCTGACATCTCTAGTTCGTTATCGGACAGTGCGAATTCGATGCAAAATATCGTCGGCCATAGCACACAACAGACCGTCAACATTTGAAATACATTTTTTTTTGTATTTGAAGTGTCACTACTCGATTTCTATCCATTTTTTTTTTTCAAAGTGCATTTCCCCATACAAACTTTCACAACCTCTTTTATCCCCCCAAAGTCTTGTTTTCGCGACAAAACTTCACAAAAATCATGTATAGACCAATAGCAAATATGAGTGAAAGTTTGGTTCAAATCGGTAATTGCGTTAAGGCGTGAATCGGTGACAAACGAACACAATTTTAAGGCTTTCTTTTTATATATATAGAGATAGATTTAAATTTAATCAACAACATGATAAGTAAAAATGCAAATTTATAATTTTGCAAATTACAGCAGTGACTTCAAGTTGTCTAACCCTGATGTTATCGCGGTATACCTGCTCACAAAAATATAAGAGATTGTTTCTGACAGAAAGGAAAGCTAGATCTCCAAGCTCTAAGCAAATAAGAAAATATAAGGTGTAGGCGAAGGCCAAAAAACCATACAAAATTGCCCACCACACCATTCATTTGAAAGTAAAATTTTACCAAACACCACCTCAAGTCCATGACATCACGTTTCAGAAGAAGACCGTCTACGAGCATCATCTGTCTCACCTAAATTATATGAAAAACCACTCCAGTCGGCAATAATGCAACACAAATTTGGAGAGCTTCCAATCCATTTCATCCGAAAAAATATCAAGAGGTGATAAAAATTTGACTTTTTTTTTTACAACTCTATCAAATTTTATACACACCTATGGCAGATGGCAGCCCAGGAAACAGCAAGTCTTTGCGGAGAAAGATAAAAGACCTGAATTTTGCTGTCGTAAAGTCATTTTGATTTGAATAATTTTTTTTTATTTGGCAGATATTTATGAATCGTAAAATTCGAATTTCGGTAGAAATGGTAAAGCGTTGACAGCAAATGTTTTTAGAGTGTATTGTGGTCGATTTCGGCGGGTGTGGGGAGGATTTAACTGGTTCTTATGTGACTAGAATTGAGATGCTGTCCCACTTTTGCTTTTAAACGGCGCTAAGTCAATCTTCCCCCTGGGTATTCGACTTCGACTATGGCGATTGTCACAATAGGCCCACTTGTGGCCGCAGTGATCTGGGATAGACTATATACCACCTCCACCCACAATCTAAAAATGGCGATTAAAGCGAAGGTTGATGAACGTCTCAAATAGGCAGATACGCTGTTTTCCCTTTGCTGATGAACAGACTATATCCTCCAGATGTTGAGTGTGAGCACGGATAAGTCCCTCTAACTAATATGTCAACACATCTTCAAATATGTGTCGAAACAGAGATTTAGGCGCGGAACTTTTGTTGCCAGACCATACATTGCTTAATTTAAAGAGTTCTTCAAATGTATTAAACATTTGTCTCTTCCAAAGTGATATTCCGTGTTAGCATTGGAACATAATGTACCTCTACCTACAAGTGACACCCAAAAACAACTACACCTCCATCCAATGGCTTGCGCAACCCTGAATGCAACTTTTCAAAACATAAATTTATAATTTATGATTTGCAGACATATAACCTAAGCTGGTTAAAATTAAGAGCTGTCTGTCATAAACAAAAACACTGTCCCCCACAAGAGCTCTCTGGCATCAGTCGCCCACGGATAAAAACCCGATTCAGCCCATTGGCTACCTAATAAATTTATATATACGTATGGTATATAAAACAAATATTGTTTATAGTGTCATTAATCACATTTGTCTTTGGAATTATTATAAAATGCGTTTGCCTTGCATGCGGTTCTCGTTTCGCCTCCCCTGTACGTGTTGAATCTGACTACATGTCACTGGGAAACAATCTCGCAAACCGTACTTACATATTCAAACACATCTAGCGGACTGAAATCGAGACTGAAAACCTATCCACTTGAGATAGTGGTTATCAGAGAGTGTGATTTCAACAAGTTCGCACATAGTTACATACTATACTCAACTCCGAGTCAAGCCGTGCGCACAGTTTTACCTTGCTGAAGTGTGTTTTTGTTTTTTTCTTCAATTTTATCAGCCAAGAGTTACCAGATATCGAAATACCTAGCCAGGGTGGTGGCTTTTCTATGCGTTCGTCAGTCAATCTTATGAAAAGTGAATTTATTTATAGCCCCATGCATGCGGCAAGCGGAATGCAAACATACGATAGATAGGTACTGTCTATCTCTATAGTATCCGTATCTGCTGTAGACCTAAGCCTGGCATACTCGTAGTCATCGTCAAACGTGGCGATAATCTCCGACAAAGTCTGATCGAAAGTGAGAGTCGTGAGTGTGCTTGAGGTTCCTGTGTGCTATCTACGAGTATGGTATCGATGTTGGAGGTGGTGCTGTTATACCTAGGTATCACATCAATCGAGTGCGGTTTTTTTTTTGTTCTCTCTCTTGCGGAGATCATAATTTTATTTATCGCATAGGAAATTAGACAAAGATTATATGAGCGAGGCGGAGCTGCATAAAAATATAAGTTTATAATTACGTAATTGTTATTGCGCCAATGGGCGATTGTGTATCTTTTGAAGCGGGTGGTTTTCTGGCGACAGCATCGACGACTTTGTAACTAGGAGATTTAATTGAGTCTTTTTCGTATGCTGCATTAGCGCCAGCGGCTGCATACTGGCGAAAACGATGTGAGAGCTGCACCCCTGCCACGGTTTAGTGATGGCTTAATTTAGTCAAAACTCATTATTTTTAACCAAGTTGGTTCCGCTTGTTGTGCTAATTTCAAAGTTAGCAGGAACCGTCAATGGGGACTTGCATCAATGATGCACTTCGGTGACGATTTTGCCACCTTTTACTTGTTTTCCTTCCGAATTAAAACAAGAAAAGCTTTTCAAGTTTTTGAGAACGGAGAAAAGCGAGTAGGAGTTTCTGTTTTTTGATCTGTTAGGGCAAGATTTTATTTTTGACCGAAATTAATGACGCGGGTTTATGCTGTCAATGATTGCCAGTAGTGTTCGTTATAGATCGATATCTTTACCTATGTAAGAATTCAGAGATTTGTTTTTGAATTTGTATTAGCAGTTTTAAACTGAATATCACGATCGATGTTTGTGGGATGCAAATGAAGTTAGATTCTCTGATTGTGTAAACTTCAAGCGGTTGGAATTTATAAAGTGCATATTAAGAATTATTGAAAACAAGAACATGGGTAACATTTGCTAAAAATAAGTTTTGCGTTGCTGTTTTGCATTTTTAATAGCTGTTGCGATTTTAATTTTAAAGTGCGGATTGAGTTGTTAAATGTATACTAACACAGATCGGCTTTTGGGTAGTCCTTTTTGAGAAATAATTAAAACTAGTCTCGCTTGTGGTCGAAAATCGACCATAACTTTTTAAATATTTAATACTGAAAAACGTGTTACAATTTTCGATATTTACGTTGTTTTTTTTTATAAACGACATCTGATCTAGATATAGAAAAAATACATCCTGTAAAACAAGTTTACATTTTTATACGTCACTATAAAAATTTAGAGCAAAATATTTATTTCGAAAAAATATTTTCCATAGGAGGTAGGTACCTTCATATCCTAACATCTCTGCAAGAAAATTATACACTTGTCTACTTTTAGGGAGAGGTAAATTTGATTCCTTCGAAAATAGGTTCTAATCAAAGATGATTTTTATTCGAATACGTTACTATGGTAACACGGCGGCGAAAATTGAATGTCAACAAAATGCTTTCAATTAACTGATAAGCATTTTGTATGGAGAATATTTAACTTAATTTTTCCAGCCTTAATGGCGATATATACCCACAATTTTTTATTTGTGCACATCTATGGCACAATTCCTTGTGAATGATATAAGTTTTATTCTTCTCATTTTATAATAAATACTTAAAAAGTGTCCGGAAACTTTTGATGTTCACGTATTAATATGATTAATATAATGATACTGATTTATTCGATTTTTTTGAGAAAATGTAAGTACGGGTTCTCATTTTGAATACTGATATTTCTTTAATAATGTATTTTGATCCAAATTGTTAGAGCGGTTTTTCTAAAATCTGGCAGACAAAACAGTACCTACAGAATATTAGAATGTTTAGTTTAAAAAAAAAATTGATTAACTATTTAACTGAAAACCGAGTATTAGTTATTGTTCGGGATGTAGGCATTACTTGGTTTTTTAGGTTTTAACGAAATCGAAAATGTGGTTTTGCGGTAGATAAATATAAAAATAAAATAAATGTTTTCGGTAAATCGAATTGAAAATTAATCTTAATATATAAAAACGTTCGTGCGTATGTATGACCGACGATAACGGCTGAACCACTGAAGCTATCCCCCTTATATTCACACCGTATGTTTGTGTGGTGCTCCGGATGGTTTATGCTTATTTTAGACC
Organism: Cheilosia urbana; assembly: GCA_946477585.1. Lineage (NCBI taxonomy): Eukaryota > Metazoa > Arthropoda > Insecta > Diptera > Syrphidae > Cheilosia > Cheilosia urbana. The sequence goes on from OX297854.1 coordinate 155,510,064, forward strand.
CTAAAGGGGGCGCTGGGGTAGCTTTTTTGAAAATTCTTATTTATGGGCCGATTTGGCTCAAATTTACACCATACAACACTTAAAAAAATAGAAAGCTTTTGCCAAAATTTGGACCCGATAGGTAGCGCTGGGAGATATTTACGAAAAGTTCGATTTCTCTGCATATCAATTTCGTATCAACATTAAATTTAATTGTAATAATAGAGTTGGCGTTGGTTGTCTTTACTTTTTTGAATTTGGCATTTCAGCAATTCATATTTCATTTAGCTGTACAATTGTTTGACGAAAACTCCAAATTAGTTTTTAATCAATTTTAAATAGGTAGGTAAATAACATTTCCATTCGATTTCCGGCACAAATAACATAACCAAGGAAAATGTTCTTACTGGCCAAATTGTATAATTATTCTTTTGTTTTGTTTGAATTAATGTATTTCAGGCAGTCTTAAAAGATCAAATTTCGGACCCGATAAGTGGCGCTGTCGTCGATCTCCGAAACCGCTAAATCGATTTCAATGAAATTTTGTGGATGTGTACGGTTGATTCCAGCTTGAAAGATAGGATACTTTTCGACCCGATAGGTGGCGGTGTTGTCGTTTTCCGAAACAGTTTTATTGAGACGATTGAAATTTTTGGGACGGGTATGGTTGCTTAAAGTTTGACAGAGAGGATAGTTATGGACCCGATTGTTGGTACTTTACAAAAAACAGGCGGGATAGGAAACCAGGTTGCGGCACTTCTCATTCAAAAATAAATTCAAACGCTAGGAAGGACATACTATGCTACTCTTTGTGTTGAAAACAAAACTTTATGGGGATTAGTTGAATTTTCGAATTCTTTGGATGTTCCGGGCAGTTATAATTTTGCTGCGCAACGTCAATGCACTGAAACTTTGTAACGGAACGCGTTTGATTTGATGATGAAAGATCAAATCAAATGTCACCCAAGCGACGGTTTCGAGGGGGACTTTTAAAGGCAAACATTCTCATTGCTCGGATTCCCCTTATTCAGAACGATTTGTCATTCGTATTTAAGCGTCTTGAATTTTCCGTGCGTCTCCTTTTCAATCTCAGAGATGGTAACACCTACATACCACAAAATTTTTCATATATGGAAAATTCGAAAGGGAAATTGGAGAATTCTAGAAATTTATTTTCCATATATTTTGTACGGGGAGTTTTATTTTTAAATTAGTGAGCAGTGAGACCGCAAAATATATATTGGATCAAAAAAATGTATTTCTGGTGGAATAGTGAATGCTCCAAATTCAAATAATTTCAGTCAAAAAGTCAATATTGGGCGGGACGAAGTTCGCCGGGCACGCTAGTGACTCTATAATTTTGAAAACATCAGTTTTACTCTATGTTTGCGTTTTGGTAAAAATCGTTATTGACGTTTTTATTTAAACTATAGAAAACTAAATTAAAAAAATACAAGAAATTTTCAAAAATCCATTGTACCAATAACCAAATTGTCTTAGAAATAATTTTTTCTTAAAATCTTAGGACCGTTTTCGAGATACGTATGTCCAAAATTGTAATATTACTGTTACTCGATTTCGTAGCTAAAAACTGGGTATGCAGTTACGGTAACCCCAACACTTTAAATTAAATATTAATTGTGGTTGATATCGTTAGAGCCATTTTCGAACAAATCAAACTGAAACTGGTACGAACATTTTATGGCAAGTACCTTTAAAAAAAAAAAAAAAAAAAAAACAGCCCCGAACTGTAAGCCCACAAACTCCAAATCCGAACGAAATTTGAACGAAATCCGGGAAGCCGTTTAGGCTGTAGGCCTCGGGACATACGGACAGACAGACAGATAGACCGATAGACCAGATAGACAGACGGACATCGTAATGTCAGTATTGATAAACATCTCGAGTTCGAAATTTTGTACGAATACAATATATTTCTCTTACTACATAATCGGGAGAGTTAACAAACTAGGAACTCGGAGAGATTAACCGCCACCTGCAATCGAAATGACAACAGATCTGGAACTAATTTACACATCAGTTTAACTGATAACTCAACTGACAACTTATGGGAATTCCATCAGTTTCAGTTTCAGTTAAACGCTTCATTTTTTGCATTTACACATCAGTTTAACTGATAACTCAACTGACAACTTATGGGAATTCCATCAGTTTCAGTTAAACGCTTCATTTTTTGTATTTACACATCAGTTTAACTGAAAGCTTAAGTGACAGCACAACTGAAACTGAAATAATCGTCTATGAATGGGGCTTAAATGGGGCTTTAGGAAAACAGACAACAAAATAATGGAAACAATTGCTCGTAACTTACACAAGAACTTTTAACAAGAGTATTTGTGTACAGAAATTCAAATATAACACGTTCAACAAGGCAATTTGCAAAATAATCTTTAAATGCCTAAGGCATCCATCAGATGATTAATAGTCGGAATATGAACAGTACTTCTTTAACTAGGTTAATATCGTAAACAGATCACGACAAACAGCGATCGTTATCATCACTGCGATTTGAATATTTATGGCCAGTGGAAAAAAATTCAAATCACAGTCCACTACGTGTATAGGTAGGCCCATTTGAATGATAGATAAGTGAGTACGAAAAGCCAAGTGCCAACTGCAGACTTAAAGTGATGGACATATGAATATATGTGCTGGCTGGAAAACAATTTTTATTCATCTCTTGTTCTTCAGGTGCGCTTTCGTTGTTATTACCATAGCAGTTCGTATCATTCAAGGCCGTTCGTTGCTACCACCGACCGACACGATCGGCGACTTCGACTGGGGATCGGCAGCAGCGCGCAGTAGTTGTTAAAATCAATTAGTGTATTCGCAACACTGGCAGAACAGATATGATATCCCTGTCATCTAATCGACGACTCTGTGGTGCTGGTGAGCAATGTACCAATCGAGCAATGTGCATTGGGAATAACATTCATCATGGGTGCTTTATCCATCGATCATGATGGCGGTTGCGCTCGTTCCCGCTCTCTGACATAGATACACGTGTAATTGTCCGAGATGTGAATTGTGATTGTGGTGATTTGTGTCATGTCATTCAAACGAGTGAGACAGTGTTTTGCAATTGAAATGCAAGAGGAGGAAAAACAAAAATGCATCCTCAGCATTCGCATTCGACCACCACCGAATTTTTCAATTAAATACTGACCTTCAATTTTTCATCGCAAATTGCTTGCGGGGAAGTGTTTGCGCAAATAATGAAATCTTAGACCCCCAATAAGAAGAGATCTCTGCGAGACTGAGTATGAGTCAGAGGAAGATGCCACTCTCGTCGGTGGTGGTAATTTATTACACCTCTCCATCTGGGCAGAGAGCGCGCCGAACCAAAGAAAGAATTAACCGAAAATCTTGCCTCCCGAAAACAAAATAATACCAGAGCAAGCCAACTAATGTGAAATGCTTGTCATGTATCTTTTGAGAATTAAGAACGCATCGAGGCTGTGGAGTGTGGACGGAACGAGTGGCGATGAGGAATGCGCAGGGGTAATCCGTGAACGAATTCTTTTAAATTGTAATCGGCTACAGTGGGCATAATTTGGACTTTTGGTTGCAAAAATTCAATAATCATGGAATGGAGCTCTTGCCGAGTCCAAGCGGCAGAGTTGTAAAAGAATGCAATACTTTAGTATTGCTTGGCAAGCGGTTCTTTTGAATAGATGCGTTTTAATAAATGTTCCTTGCGCTGTTGTTTAAGTACGACTTTGTATTTTGAACGTCACCAACAGCTGTGTTACCACTGTTACAACGGTTATTACTCCTTTGGCGAAAAAAGTCGATTGCCACATACAAATGGATGCACATTTACGGACCAATGTTTCAATTCGACTTTGGTTGTTGGTTGGTTCCTCCTTTTTTGTGTGTGGAGTGTTTTGCCGAAGCAGAGCTTCAATTTGTCGTCTTGCACGCATTTCACTCACATCAATGTGGCAGCGCGCTCTTAATCACTGACATTATTTTGACATTTGTGCTGGTAATTAAGTAGATAATTTTTACTTAAAGTTATCATCCTGAAATTGATGTTCAAACAGGAGATACTTTTCACTTTTTCTTTTGGGCAAGGATGGAGAGGGAATATAATGAAACCCACCGATTCTGGGGTTATCTCTAGCTATTGAAAGTAAAATAAATTGCAAGCAATATATTTTGTTTGTGGGCTGTTCTGCGGTACGTTCGCAGTGGTCTTCAAGGAGGTCTCAAGACGGTCTGAACTCTGAAGATTAAGGGTTCGCATTTTTGGCAAAGTATTCCGTTTGCTGTTTCGTATTATCTGCAACGTTATGGTGGCAATATATAATTTTCGTATCAGATGTTACAAACATTGCAGCTTGAAGGTTTTTTTTTTACCAAGGCGACTGCGTAATTGATTGACAGATGAGAATTACACGAGAAGAGGTGTGAACTGCAATATTGTGCAGGAAAGAATGATCAAGTTTGTCCACAGGTAGGAAATTCCTTTTTTTTAATCAGTGGTTGTATTTTGCATTTTGTCTGTTTGCTGTCCGAAACATTTGTTTGAAAGTGGTGTTACATTGTCCTTTCAATTTAAATCACTCATTTGTATTTTTCAGTCTAAAGGAACATGACAACGGGTAACATTATTTTATTTTCAGAGAAATTGCATCTTACACGACACGAAGGAGCCTTTAAGTTCAACCTTTTTCTTTTTGTTCGCGATGTCTACTAGTTGTTAGGCATTTTAATTTAGGTGCGGTTTCCAAATACAGCAGCTGTTATTTAAAGTTGCTAAATCCCTCAGTTTGCTGTCGACTACTTTTGGGGTACTCTATCGCAAATTTCTTAAATTCCAATTTATGGCGTCATCTGAAAAATACTTCACACAAGACAGCACTAAAGTCCCTACTTAAGACTATACTGCCGCCAAGTGGAATGCTGCATTGTCCATTAAGACGTCTGTCTTTTGCACACACATTTCTTAAGTTGTCAATTTCCAGTTGCTTGCATCAACTGTCCCAATTTCTAACCAACAACTCTGTCGCAATGCACAATCAATCAATATTTCGTAAAAGTCCATCGACACCACACATCGCATTGCATCCAATCACCGCAGCACATCAGTCATGCCATCTAGCATATGGCAGGCATATAGTAAAATGCCAAAAGCATTTTCCATATCCACTCGCAGTGGCACAATTGCCTGAAATCCATCAATCAGGTACAATTTAATAATAGCAAGACTAGATGCAGACAGACAGACTCGCTACGAACCGTATGGTGGCGTATACCTCCTCCGCATGTGCTCGTATCCTGAGCCCGGTTTACAGTAACCGTATGCGACAGGAGACTAAATCAGTATCTATCTGGGAATAGATAAAAAATACATCTCCGTGCCTGAGCCCATGCCAGAGCAATGAGACAGAAAATATTCACATCTACCTCTTCCGTCTTATCCTTGCGCCAATCGCCTATCCATTTGCAATTTTAATTGATCGCATGATTTCATTCATTCCAATCGATCGGGTCTCTCTTCCGAGTGCGTCCGTTTGAATTTCCTTCATTCTCTTCATTGAGCATGCGCGACTGGTATTTGTGTCTTTTGTTTGTTATGCTGCAGCAGATACAAATGTATCTATTATAGGGTAGTACCTGACCTACCATCAGCTTCTGAGTGGAGGGGGTTCGTAATAAAATATTCAATATTAGGTTTATCACTATTTGACGGTGGTAGTGTTGGTGGAAGCTCAGAAGAAAAATAAAAGATAAAAGAATATCAACGATATTCCGCGCCATGCTGCAGCTGCAACCACTTGGCGCGCACATATAAAGACAACACAAAAGCAAAGTTACCGTCAACCATAATAAGAATTGACTGTTCCGAGTTTTGTTGCAATATTCGGCAGCGCAACTGGCGAGGTGCGCGGCAGCAGCGACATGCCATTGCAATTTACTATAAACCCGATGAAATGGCAGCGGTTTGGAAATGTATGCACCCTAGATTCCCGGCCCAAGATGGAGTTTGGCTATGCCGATAGTTGGCGAGGAACAGAGCGGGGCATATACTCTCCCCATTTTGAAATAATAATAATTTTTACTCAAACTATGCCAAGCAACCGGCAAGCGGTTCTATGTTGCGCGCGATCGATTGAAAGGCATTTGAGAAACAATTGAGAATTATTTTAGCATAAGAGGTTAAACGGTTTTCCAATAATACTTAAATGTTGTTGTGGCTTTCATATCGTGGACGTCCGGTTGAATGGCGTTCGCGTAGTGCAGCCTTTCATTTGAACCCCCAAAGCATCTATCTATATAATTCAATTGAATGCAAACGGCGAGAGAGTGGCGACGCGGTGACTCGGACTTTGTTGCACAGTGACGATGGCCTTAAGCTGTGCAAATGTTAGATGTGTGTGATTTTCGATGGACACACTACACAGAGAGAGGGGGCGGTTAAAGTCAGCCCCGAGGAAGTTGGTGTATTTCATAGAAGCTGACACATCAAGGATCAAACGAAATCGAGTTGGTATATCGGATAGCTCCCTTAGGTCGTGAGTTGAATTATTTAATTCGATTCGCATAACAGAACTGATGTCATGCTTTTGAAAGGACAAATGTGAAGAATTGGTTTTGTAATGAGCTAGGTAGGTACCTAGCAGAAGTTTTTTTTGTTTAAATATTGTACCAGCCAAACTTAGTCACTTAAAAAAACGGAAGGAGGGTGAGGAATGTAGATCTTTTGGAAGAGCTTTTCAACCATTGTCGCTAGACAGGCCCACACCGTAGTCCGCTCCAGATATGCAATGTATATTCTATATAAAAAAAAAAACAACGCGCGCTTAGATGTTTACACATCAAAAAAAAAAAAAAAAATACAAAATACGAAATTATTGGGTGCATTCACTTGACTAATCTTTTAACCAGCTACAGTGCTACAGGGTATTCGCATATAAGAAGAAAAAACCAAGTGACAGCTAAAAAACTTGTAGGAAACAGGGTTGCCGTTAACTTAAAAAAAAGTCACTAACTCGAACCTAAAAATTCACCAGATATGCTAAATTAAAAAAAAAAAGTCACTAGAAAAAAATGTTTACCTACCTACACATGAAAAATCAATTTTAACAACATTTTTATTTTTAACAATTAGTCAAAAACTAACAATATGTAAATAGATTATGTTAACTTACAAAAAAAAATTCAGTCTCAAAGTTACAATAAAAAAACAAAATAGTTTTTAAAATCACTACAAATCACATTCACATAAGAGAGAATTGCGAACTGCGAAAGTGCGAACACGCGAATATTCGTAGTTTCTGACACTTCATTCACAAGAAAACTTTTTTTGGTCGCAGATACCCGCGTATCAGTTTCATTTTTAAAAGTTAAGCTTGAACGAATTTTTCATTCGTGGGTTTGTGGATCGCGACTGTTTTGTGTGGATTGTGAATAAAGTGTGACAGTTCGCGGCAAGAATTTTCAATTCGCAGGAAAATTACTTTAATTGTTGATTTAGCTGTTTAAACCAATTGAGAGTCATGTTTTTTTTAGACTAGATTTTAGATTAATTAAATATAATGGTTTTGTCATAGAACAAATAGCAATTTTCAATTCATAAATACAGTTAAATTGATTTGTTCGCAATTCACCTAGGTATTCGCAGTTCGCTCTCATGTGAATAGTCATTTTCATTTAGATCGATTTCATCTTCATCACTTTCAGTTACCTCAGGCATTTTTAAAATTATTTCTTAAAAGAACATTTTTAGGAATTTCGTAGGTCTTCATCGTACTAAAAATGCGTTCCTCTTCGGCATTTGAATGTGGAAGCGACATTACAGTTCGAGCAAGTTGGAATAATATTGCAATTTGCAAGTGTCAAACTCGAATACCATGGATGTAACATCACCAGGGGTGTAATAATTTAGAAAAACATGTTTTTGCAAAAAGTCACTAGAAAAGTAACTAAATTTTTTTAGTGACAAAAAATAAATTTTTGTCACTAAACTTTTAAAAATTCCACTAGATATAGTGACAAAGTCACTAAAACGGCAACCGTGGTAGGAAAACGAAACAGATTTTATATGGCTGAAGCACAATTATTATGTTAAAAATTTACTAAAAATCGATCTATCTTCTACCTTCTATCTTCTATCTATCTTCTTTTATTATATATATAATTCTTTCGGGGTGTAACTCGATGATGATGTAACTCGATAACCCCTGGGACGATTTTCATAATTCTTTTTTGGTTTTGTTCGTATTGCTGTATATGAGGTTTATATTTACTTTTGACATTTGAAAGAAAAAGATAGCCCATCTGTGGAAGGATGGTATTCGCGAAACACGCTATTGTTTTTGTGACGGCGTGGCGTTCAGTCAGTCGACTAAATTCTCATTTCCTGATTAGTTTTTTTTTTTTATTTTTTAACCTTTTTTTTGAAAGAAAGTAATATTTAAGTTTTGAGACAAAGGTGAGTACTTCCGCACAACCCTGGTTCCATTTAAATAGGAATGGGGGCGTTCAAGCTTCAATCGATACACACCATCTATATCGAATTTAAAGTCGCCTATGATAGCGTATATAGGGACGAATTATACAAAGCCATGTCAAGTTTTGGCATCCCCGTCAAACTCGTCCGTTTGTGCAGGATGATTATGGAGAAATCTCGCTGCTCCTTCAAAGTCGCCAAGAACACCACCGAGCCATTTGATGTCGAAAAAGGTTTGAGACAAAGCGACGCGCTATCATGTACGTTCTTTTACATCGTTCTTGAAGCAATTGTACGAAACTCACAAGCCAACACCAGAGGTACAATTTTTCAAAAGTCCGTTCAACTACTTGCCTACGCTGATGATATTGACATTATTGGGAGAACGCGGCGAGCTGTCAGTGGCGCATTTGCAAGCATCGAAACGGAGGCGGCGGATAAAAAGGGTTTGGCTGTTAATGAGGACAAAACGAAGTATATGCTGTCAACGAGAAAGGTCTCTCATCATCGGCGACTCGGACAAAACGATGGACACATACAACTTCGAAGTAGAACTTTGTATACCTGGGATCCACTATCACTTCGCTTAATGACATCGGCGCAGAGATCAAGCGAAGAATCACTCTTGCCAATCGCTGTTTCTTCGGGCTAAGAAGGCATCTAAGAAGTAAAGCCCTCTCTCATAGAACCAGGGATATATTGTATAAGACTTTAATAATCCCGGTCCTACTTTATGGTGCAGAAGCATGGATCCTGTCAAAAGCGGATGAAAATCTTCTGGGATGCTTTGAGAGAAAGATTCTTCGAGTGATATTCGGTCCAGTTTGTGACGATGGAGTATGGAGAAGAAGAATCAACGACGAACTTTACGGGCTATACAGCGACGCTGACCTGATCAAAAAGCTTAAAATACAACGGCTGGGATGGCTTGGACACGTGGAGCGTATGGACAACAACGGACCAGCCCGACGAGTCTTCGAATCCATCCCTGAGGGACAACGCAGCAGAGGAAAACCCCACCTTAGGTGGCGCGCACAATTGGAGAACGACCTCAACCAACTGGGTGTGCGTAACTGGAGGCAGCTAGCGAGGGACCGAGCTGGCTGGAGGGGCTTGTTGGTTGAGGCCGTGGTCCACCCCGGACTGTAAGCGCCACAAAAAGTAAAAGTAAGGGCGTTCAAGCATATAGTTTAGTAAGTCCGACAGGGTCAATTCTCGTTCTGTGAAAAAATGAAACGAAAATGTTTTCATTCTTATACCGCAATTATCGATTATCATTCTTCGAAAATTTGTAACCACGCTTTAAAAATGTTCATATGAATAATTTTGTTTTCACGCTCTCATTTGCAAGTGAATGTTTTTAATGAGAGTTTGAAAATTAAGAACCTAGTTTCATGCAACACAGTGTTCGATATTGAATTTCGAAAACGATATTTTCACTTATTGAGCGAGAATTGATTTTTAGTATCGAGTTAATCGAAAAAATGCAAGCAATGTGTGAAAGCGAATGTAAAGACGATTTATTCGATTCACTCTTTCACAAAACCAGAATTAACCCCAGCTGTCTAAATAGATGTATCTCGGTTTTGATTTGCTGAAATCGGTCAAATGAGCAGCTGCTTCAGTTGACGTTCCATACCTACGAGTATCTAGTCGACTTAAGATAACTAGATTCTTGAATGGGCCCATATAATATTTTTGTTATTTTCCCCAAATTTCGTTCTAGAAGAGGGAAGATTAACTTTTTTCCCTTTCATCAAATTTCTTATTGAAATCTGGCAACACTGCAGTTGATTCAAAGAGCAACCAATTTTGTTAGTTACTGCACTGGTTCTGGTCTTTGACAGAAGGTTGAGGTTAAAAAGTATAACGTTTCAGAGAAGTCTGTCTAAATAACTAAAAATGGTCATATATATTTTTTCAGGATTCCATGATATTGTCATAAATCAGTTGATGACTGTGATTATAGAATAGCCACACCTATGATCTTTCTAGAATGCGCGACGAAGAGCATCAAAGAGTAGAAAATGTGTCTCGAATTGCTATAATTCTTCATTGAACCAGTGGATATAGTACCTGCCAGCTGAACTAACGTGTTGGCTTCTTTCATCATGGACCATGCAGCCTCATGAATGAGCTCTAAAAAAAAAGATCGCAGTTTCTATATTCCACATCTAACTAAATTCGAAAACTTTCTATGGCCATTTTGGCTAAAAGAACTATTTCACACAACACAAATAAATAAACACAAAAGAGCAGCTGCCGGCAAAAGAACAATTTAGCAGCGAATGCACATCGAAATCAAGTGAAATTCTAACAACCTCAACAATGAATGCACAACCAGTTTACAAAAAGATAAATTCCTTTTGCCTCATTTTACCCGATTAAGTAACTCAAATTTTTCGATGAAAGGTCCGACTGCACACCACATAAAAGACACACAAAAAACAATCAACAGTCATTTAAAATTATCACTTAAAAAAATCCGCCAAACAGAAGAGACTGTGTTGAACATTTTAAATATTTCCACAGTCAAAAGTTACAGAAGCTCTCAGAAACGATCATATTTATCTTAAAATGTCGAAAGATGCTCCTTCAATTACAGCAACAAAAACAAACACACACATCCACATGTATATCTCATCGCAGTTCGTAAAAATTATTTATCAGTAGTCCAGTCATTCTTTTAATATTTTGCAGGTCTATTTTTTTTGTTTTATTTCGTTGCACGGCTCCTTTAGCACATGAACAACCCCAAAAGTAAACAAAAAATAAATTTAAAAACCTTTCAAGTAAGACAAAAATCCTCGCACGAGAATTGCAAACGACAAAAATTCACTCATTATGGCCAATTTATCAAAATTCAGGTAGCACGGTTCGAATCCACTGAAGAATGGTCAAAAGGAAGCTTAACAGCAACCAAATCCAAGCACAAAAAAAAAAAAAAAAATGAAAAACCTCCCGAAAAAAACACGACGAATACGAATGTGTGCATATACATATTAATGCAATTTTCGTTTAACCACAAACATTTTAATAGCCATGCGTAACGTTGCCGCGAACAAAACGGTTTTTCAAAAACGACAACATCAAATTCAAATGGCCCCACTAAACGCTGTCCATATAGCCGAAATGGCGAAAAAAAAAGAAAGAAAAAAAGAAGAAGAACAAGGATCCAAACCATCACTAGGGACAAGGCAACAGTTCCGTGAAGCCTTGTTGGAAGAGGTTCAGTTTGTGGACATGGCGAGGCTGTTCCTTTTTTTTTTCAGTCCAAACCTCTACACTACTGGCAGCACTCTCCTTGGAGAATTCTTATAATTATGCTTTATGTTGTTTATGTGTCCATTATCATAAAATATCGAAGACCGAAGACGAATAAAATAAAATAAAGAATCACACACATACTCGTACTGGGCATGAACGGAGCAAGCGGGCGTTGAGTGCATTTTTGGGGAACCGAACATCGATGGATATTGAGAGACGATGATGACGAACGACACTACCACCAGAAACCAGCAAGATGCCGCCACGCAAACACTTGGTAAAAATTCGCACAAACAAAATTTCGTGCGAAGAAGATGCAGCGCAGACAAGAAAACTAACCCAAAAAATAAAAAGAAAAATATGTTTCCGACCAAACGTTCTCGAAGAAATAGAAAAAGGGGTGCAAAAAAAAACACAGCGATCCTTAAACAAGTCCCGTGTCCCGGAAAAACATCGGCGATAAAAAATAATCGCTGGTTAAATGCGTAGCTACTGCAACTTGCATACGGAATGTTTTTGTTTTTTTTTTTTTTTTGTACCGAAAGGAAGTCTCCCGAGACGGCGGTAGGCGGATGAGGATCATGATAAAACGTTGATGGCTTCGGCTGGAACATTGTTGTATTTAAATGTTGAATATAAATTAGTGTAATTTAATATGGATCCCAGAAGGTGGCATCTCATAAACGTGCGTTATATAAATTGTGAATATTTGCAGAACCGTTACCAATGGTGAATCATGCGTGTTGATGTTGATACTCATCGTATCGGACTTTGAAGTGCTTTTTGCATTTTCTTAAAAACATAGGCTTACTGCGGAATCCGTGTCATCAGACAGGCCCAGGATGATGTTTTTTTCGAGTCCTCCATCAGTATGTGTGAAGGGTGGAAGATCAATAGGTATATGGAACGGAATGCATATGACCCATATGTCTTTATCGAGGGACTTTAAATTTTCTCTAAAAAGAAGTTTAAAAATGCAAATATACCATTCTGAAAGATTCTTCTACACTTTGGGAACACTGTTATCACCAGAACGTCAGAGCATCAGAAACTTTCATAGGTCCTGAACTATTCTGCGGAATAGGGTATCACACCCTCAAAGAAGATTTTAGGAAGCTAGAGAAAGAAAACAGGGCAAGAACCTGCGGCGTAACACTTAGGGCATGATGCGGGCCAAAAACTTCTGGAGAAATAAAACCGGAAAAGATTCCAAGATTCATGCCGAAGCGAAATGTGAAAATAACCTCCGTATCCTAACGGGCTTCCTAACGGAGGAACACCCTAGGAAACTGGGTATATGTGAAGAAGTTCTCTGTAGATTTTCCGATGAGTCCAGTGAAATTCCAGGACACTTGCTGGGATCATGTGGGGCACTGACCCACAAAAGATTGAAATACTTGGGCAAGTACCAACTATCTGATGCGGATATACTGTCACTGGAGCCAGCTCTCATCTCTAGTTTCTTAAAGGAAACTGGACTAGAGAGGGTGCTGTCGTACGGATTTCTTCCCACAAGGGGAATCAAGAGTACAAGAACCTCCAAAATGATTCCGAAAGGATTATAATGTGAGGGGAACTCTTATGAGGGGATATACCTCTCTGAAGCCAAAAGATCGCAGTACAACAACTCCTTTCAAATAATAATAATAATACCAGAACTTTGGGGTCTATATTGCCAACAAGCTTAACATAAAAATGTTTATGAGAAGCTTTAATCCGACTCTAATTGGTATTAAACTTTTTTTGTTTGATGTGTAAACATCTAAGCGCGCGTTATTGGAATTTGGTGGATTAATTCAACACATTTAACTGGCGGGGACGGAAATGCGTCACTGTGTTTTATCATTGCATACATTTATGAGCTGGGGCATATTAACTTCAGCTTTTTGTTGATGTGAAATAAAGCTTGTTTTTTTATATATGATGGTCTCACATTTCTTCCCTGTGACGGACATCTCGAGGAAATTCAGTGCCAAATCTTTCGTGAATTACCAGGCACGCAGAAATCACAGCTGTACAACAACTAACAAAAATGTCGTAGACCAGCACCTCTACAATATTCAATGCAAGTCGAATGAAATTCCAATGACACTTTCATTTACTATATAACGGGTGATTTTTTAAGAGGTTTAGAACTTTAAAAAAAAAAAACACAAAAAATTCGAAAAAATGAATGAAATATTTATTTGAATCGATAGTTTGAACCTTGCAATTTAATGTTTAAAGATAATTTCATGCAAATGTTGACCGCGGCTGCGTCTCAGGTAGTCCATCCGCTGAGTCCAATTTTGGCATACTCTTTCACACATATCGGCCGGTATCTCACGAATGAATGCATGGATGTTGGCTTCCAGTACTTCAATCGAAGCGGGCTTGTCCCTATACACATTAGCCTTGACATACCCCCACAAAAAATAATCTAATGGTGTCAAACCGCACGATCTAGGCGGCCAATTGACCGGCCCGAAACGTGAAATTAACTGTTCACCAAACTCGCCTCGCAATTGCGCCATTGTTTCGCGTGCTGTGTGGCATGTGGCACCGTCTTGTTGAAACCACATATCATGCAAGTCAAGAACTTCCATTTCGGGCAAAAAAAAGTTTGTTATCATCGCTCGGTAGCGTTCACCATTGACAGTAACGCTGCGATTCGCATCATCTTTGAAGAAATATGGCCCAATAATGCCGCCGGCCCATAAACCGCACTAAACAGTGGCTTTTTCGGGATGCATTGGTAGCTGTTGCAATGCTTCTGGCTGATCTTCACTCCGAATGCGGCAATTTTGCTTATTTACGTACCCATTCAACCAAAAATGAGCCTCATCGCTGAACACAATGTTTCGATAAAAAAGCGGATCCTCGGCCAGCTTTCCAAGAGCCCATTCACCAAAAATTCGGCGTTGTGGTAGGTCGGCTGGCTTTAGTTCTTGCACAAGCTGTATCTTAAAAGGCTTTACGCACAAATCCTTCCGCAAAATTTTCCACGTAGTGCTGTAACAAAGGCCTAACTGCTGGGAACGGCGCCGAATCGACATTTCGCGGTCTTCTGTCACACTAGCTGATACGGCCGCAATATTTTCTTCACTACGCACAGTACGTAAATGTGTAGGTGGTTTAATGTCCAACAAAGTAAATTTGGTGCGAAATTTGGTCACAATCTTCCGAATAGACTGCTCAGAAGGTCGAGAATGCCGATCATAAAATGGAAGCAGCGCGCGATGAACATTTCGAACCGAGCACGAATTTTGATAGTAAAATTCAATAATTTGCAAGCGTTGTTCATTTGTAAGACGATCCATGGTTAAATTGCAAACCAAACTGAAGCTGTTTGACAGTGACACAAGGTACTAAACACACGTCAGCTGTCGAAACCAGTGTTGCCAAAACCAAACCAGCTAAAAAATCACCCGTTATAACAGTTGATGTCATTGTACCGAAACTAGCACAGAACGAATAAATTATTGTTATTTCATAATATATCAAGAATACGGTTATTACAATTCCCTCTTTTCTCAATGACGTTTATCAAGCCACACACATACGCACGGTGTTTACACATACACATATTTCGGAACTGTTGGATGCAGTCCCACCAATTTTTTTTATTAAAGTTTTACAAAACAAAAGACAACGTGGTTTTAATAATTTGAAGCTTAACAAATTTAGGAGATAGGCAGAGCTTTTGAAATTTTAAACTCTTTGCACAAATGTTCAAAAAACCTTAAAATAAAAGAAAAACTTCCACATGACACAGTGTTGCTATTCTTTTTCCCTGTTATTTAAAAGTAATAATAAACTGAATGTGGAAAAACAAGCATTAGCACCGACTCTTGTATATTTTACTCAATCTACTAATATTTTTCAAGTTTTGCATCGCAATATAATACCGGGCGTATTTTAATAAAACACACTAACTTGTATAGTAATTTTAAAATTATATTCATTATACAATTTTTCCTCTTCTTTGCAGGTATGTAATACAAACACTTTATTGAAACGAGACTGAGTAAGTAATTCTACTTAGAGGCGTTAAATTTTGTTGCAGAATAACCTGGCTGCAACTGTTTATTATCATGCTCTTGTAAATCTGACCTAATTCCAATCAAAACCATGGAAAAACTAATAATAACCCCTTCCTACAACAGATGTCTATTAAGTAGTAACACGCCCTCCGTATTGTTTATTTTTATTATCCAGAGCCAGCGTATTTCCAATTTTTAATTGAGACTTTATCATATAATTGCACCAAGCTTACCCAACCAAAAAAACAACAAATTGCTTCGATTTTGTTCGAATGCATTAGGTACCTCTAGTCTTATCTGTAAATTGTAAATACATTACGGAGAGTTCGTGACAAGACCAACCTCTTCAAGTATTTTTGGCGGGTTTTGCCAAAACTCAAACTCTGTTGTTATATTTGTTTGAACAAACATTTGGCTGGTACCTATAGTATTATAAAAAACAAAAAAAAATTGATAAGCGAAAAAACAATTGCTAAAGAGTTAACCAATTACCATTTCCCAGCGTCACCGCCATAACCAGCATAACCACCACCAACACAAATCATAGATTATAATTTACTTGTACCGCCGACTGTAAATTGCAAATGGAATCAACTCAACAACTTAGGCAGCAACTTAGTTATCCTAAGGCCATCATCACCACCATGGCACCACTGGTTGGTGTGCTGGTTAAGTAAACTATTTGGCTTGGAGGTTTGTCGACACCGGGTGTAGCTCTCTGCAGACATTGCGACCGCTGAGGAGGATCAAACTCATTATAGCATTCCAATGGAATAAAATATTCGAGATGCTCGTATAATATTGAGATGCGAAATCTGTTCTACAGTCAAATTGTCAATGATGAAGAGTGCTTTTGTAGGTCGTTCATGTTATACGAGTTTTTTTTTTTTTTTTATAGGGGGAGTGTGGATGCAATGTCCCTCTACGGGTAGGCTGTGACACTATTGAGAATTACTACCAGGCCTCGCCCATATCATATTTTACAACAGATGTCAATTTAGAACTTTACTATGCGTTTTTATGATGCAATTAGGTGTGGATTACGGCGTGGGTCTAACAAAAAGCTGAACTATTAAAAATGTTCTTTTATTGTTGAAAATGTTGAAAATTGTTTGTTGATTTTATGGTATTTACAAGGTTTGCTTTTACAAGTTTGTAGAAATTGAATGTGATGCCTGTAGTGGCTCACTATGCTGACCTATAAATTTAACGCAGATGCAGAAGCAGTTTTTGAAACTTCAGTTATTCATTTTACGATTCCTATTGAAATTTCAAATCGTTCCCTAATACAAATTATTTTGCCTAAGGTCATTTGTTGATTCTACTCATAGCGAGTAGAAGGGCTACTTTTTCTATGTCAGAAACTTACACACATGATTTTAAGTGAAACTTAAATCGCTATGAATAGTATCAGCAAACGGACCTTAATGATTTAACAGCACATGCAGTTTTTGAAGTTTCAAAAAACAGAGTTTCGGACAACAAGTTTTCAAAAACTTCTCAAAGCTCTCACACTAAGCACTAACTAGAATTTCTTAACAGGTTCTTTTTTTTGTATTAATTTTTCGCGAATAAATTGAACCTTTCACTGGGAAATTAAAAGTAGATATACCGCCTTTGTTATTGATCTAGATTCTAGATTCTATATGTAGTTTGATTTTATTTAGAAGACTTGATAGATATATAATATTTTGTTTTCACCCTAGTTTTTTTTGGGCAACAGTACTCCGCAGTAGTTTGTTACATCCTCTCTTGAAATATGTTTAAGGCGGAGTTAGATTTTGGATTGACTTGAACGTTGTGCTTGGTGCCCTATTCACGCGAACATATTTAATATAGTCTCTTCCAACTATATCAGGCTTTATGTGGGTCTTAGACGCAATATTCGAGATTTTCTTTGTAATCTAAATAATGAGTGTCCCTTTCTATCGTACAAACGGAAATAAAATGTGTTTTATTATCCTTTAAATTTGATCTGGATCAGAATTAAAAACAAAAAAACAGAACTGGCTCTGACGAATCTGCGATTTAAAATTTAGAAAAACTGTTGAGAAAAGCCGGTTTATAATTTCCCAAAGTGACAACAACTGTCATGATTTGCTACGTCGCCTTAGCGACATCTTTAGGGAAAATCTTAAAACTCTGTCAGCATCTTGAAAATTAGTGGAAATAAAATGCTGGGAAACTTATTTTCGTTGTGAACTTTTTGGTAAAACCTGATCCTGCGGGTGGCCGTGGCGCAGTGATAGCGTGTTCGCTTGTTGAGTGGGAGGTTACGTGTTCAAATCCGAGTCAGTGCCACGAAACATTTTTCACAAATAAAAACTGCGAATAAGTTTCAGTGAATTATAAGCGAACACAAATATCAACAATTCTCCCCTAACTATTAGGACGCCACTCGTGGAGAATATCCACTGCGCCACAAACTCTTTCCTATCCCTCTTTCTCTTCCTAAAAAAAAAAAAAAAACTTGAATGCCGCGCTGTGCCCAGCATTATAAGGGTATTCGTAACCCCTTGAGCGCGAGTAAAATTATAAAAAAAAAAAAACTGATCCAGATCAAGCCATACGAAAAAAAAAATCCATGACCACTTCAATAAAAAATGTTTTTTTTTTTTCGCGAAATCAAGTCGAGGATATCCAAGATCTGAAAAACGCTTTGAAAATGAATACCCTGAGCTAGTACCGAAAAATCTGTAAGACCTAAAAATACGACACTTACGTGGGAGCTCTTATAAGATGTATAATTGTATGCGCTTAATATGTATACAAAATATTTTCTGTTTATTATTATAATATTTTTTTTTTATCAAAGAGTTAGGTTAGGTTAGGTAAGGTGGCTGTCTAAAAGACACACTTAGACCAAAATTTAGGTCCATTGTAATACCACATAAGTTAGTGGGAAAGGGGGGAGAGGCCAGAGTGTTATCTAGACTGGACTAGCTAGAGGGTGCGTTATTGCTGTTATTTTGTTTGCCTTTGACTATTTGTCTATGTCTGAAGATTTCCTATTTCTCGTATAGAGACTCCGGGCAGTTAATCTTCGGATAGGGTAAAGGGTGACCGAAACAGTCTACCCCTCGCCTGTAATCCTCAGACAACTCCTTGAGAGAGAAGGGGCTGGGGATGACGAAAGGACGATAAAGTCTTCGGATGCGCGACGGGTAATCGAAACAGTGTGCCCTACGCTTATAGTCCTCTGACTTCTCGTCGAAATGACGCAAAAACCGGATTACGTCTTTGGTTGATAATAGATAGACCCTTTCGTTATGTACCTTGTTAAAAACGAGTATAGAGTGCAAATAAAATTTCACAACTTTTTGTACGAGTATCTATTAGGTCTTTAAACTTGCAGCAAGCATTATGATTATGATAATACAAATTGTTGATACTTTGCGTAAGCGTGTTAATCTTCATTTTGAATGTATTTTTTCTGCCTTAATGCGAATGGAGTGGAAGATAAACTCGATTTACTATAGCTCCTGCACTCGAATACGGTCCATCAATCGTCATCGTCATACGAAAGTTTCTGCGGTTGCAACCACGTGTACGTCCACGGAATGACTATGTTATGTAAATAAGTAGTTAAAAAAAAATAAATAAAACATTTAATGAATTTATTCGCCATCACATACATTTCTGCAGACTATGACTGGAAAACGAGCAACCGATGGCTGTAGGCTGTGGAGCGAGGTACTTTACAAAAGATGAAGTGTAGATTCATAAACCCATTATACATTTATCTCGTAATGTGCTCCTATCGAGGTGAGTTGTCAACATTTAAGATTACATCGGTGGCAGAAGAGCGCTACGTTTGCCTGTCATGCAATGAGTTTCCGTTCCACTTTCGAAAGTGTTTAAGTGACCTATTACCATGAATTGTAAAGTCTGCTATAAAGATAGCAAACTACTAAGAACAAGGCTACAGCTATTCTACATTTTCCAAAGACCAAGTCATGCTTGCGTGAGCTAATTAGAAACAAATTACACAGTTCCATTCTAGAAGAGAGAGAAAAAAAAAAGACACATAAATAGGAAACGCTGCACCTCGGAAGAACCCCCCTATGTTCAACAAGACATTGAACAACCATTTAATGCCAATCGAGTGGTAATCATGTTTCAGCCCAATATACCCGTATATCCACAACAAACTCGAGACTTTTTCTTCACAATTTTCTAATAACAATTAGGAAAAATATGAAACTAGCACAAGACAAGCAAAAAATCACTTTAAATACCGATCGAGGTGTGTTCACTCTCGGAAATAGTCAACAAAATCCAGGAGTGGTTCTAGGCTTCCATATAGACCAGACATATAGTATGCGAGTACTCCTACCCTACAGCGATGAATACACAGCATGCCACAACCGCTTACGAGTTTGGTAGCGCGAGCGTTCGCAAACAAATTTAGACTTGGCTGGTTCATCGATCAAGATTATGGCGGTCTCGTTGAACAGCCGTATGTACGAGTACATCGTGTGGTGCAATTGAAAATTTCCTTTTTTTTTTGTTCTCTTGTTGTTGGTACATTTATGGTCGGTGGCCACACAACGCCAAATGGTATGGCCGAGATAAATCATTACACTAACCAGCATGAGTGTTGCCTCGTAGGTATATATCTAACTCTCTGGTGTGCACTTCTTGTGCGAATAAGACGAAATCTTTGGTGTTGCCATGAAAATGTACATAATTAATGGCATAGATGCCGTTTAATTAAGTCATTCACTTCAAATGGTTAAATAATTTAACTAATTTAAACTTATATAGGTAGCTCTGGTGCCCTCGATCGAGGACGGAGCGGATAGGTACCAACTACCAACTCTTGTGAGGTCCACGAATAATCTCTGGTGAGCATAGTATTTTTGGAATTTCCATTACAGACCTCATTTTTTCGACGGGAATTGAAATCAATCCTTGGTGCTGCGATCATATTTCTACACTCGGCTGTTGTGAAGTAGTTTCGCTCATTTGGGACATGGTATTTCACGGTTTTGGGGTTGAGTGTTGTTTTCAATATTGCCGTAGGGTTTTGTTTAAAATGCGATTAACACAAATTGATTAGCAGCTAGCGGTTGGCTGAGTGAGCGAGTATACCTATAGCTCGTTGTTGGGTACGACATTTTACTTTAAGTCGCGTTCAACATAAAGCTCATTCGAGAAGCAGATGATCCTTTCAGATTTGTTACATAAAGTCTGGGAAAATGTTGGAGCTTATGTCAAAAAAAAAATCGAAAGCACTGAAGGTTCGATTTGAAACCGTGTGAATGTGGCTGACTTTGGGGGAAACAAATCAAAAGGACCTATTTAAAACAGACATAGTAAATTAAATTGTTACAACTACGAATGGCTTGATTTATTACAAAAATTCTAACGCTTCTGTTGTATAAAAAGATTATCCGATCAAAAATGTGTGTCGCGTCATAACTTTTATCCCAACCAGGTTAGAACCACAAGAATCCGTTGTGTTCTCACAGACTCTTTTGCCGCATCAAGTGGGCAACAGATATCTTGCAGAAAGTTTACAAGACTCACCTTATTCAAGTGCCGTTGCATCCATAATTTCTTCTGCTTTTTCAGTTACTTTGAACGCATAATGTTGCCCACCTGATAATCACATCCACTGGGCCTCACCCAATGCTCAACTATATGCTAACCGCTGTTGTGTGTGGTACACTCTTGATCTATTTGGACTATGATTTCAAACAATTTTTCGGTTCTACCTACTTTGGTCTGCGGAACATGACCATGATGTTGAATCGTATTATGCATTTAGAGGATGAATGCAATTGCAGCTGCAACAAACTCTTGGACACAACAAATTGCATCCGAATGCAATTTTTTACTTGTTTTTTTTTTTTTTCTTTTTTGTTGGGGATTACAATGGACACTTGGTTTGGCTTTGAGCTGCCTACGTGAAATAAAAACGGTAGCTGTTAAGTTTCGAATTGCATTTGCATGGAATGCGTACATTTTGACTTTTAAATTTCGCACGATCTTCGAAGTGGGTAGGAGCTGGATCGCTGTAAACTCATTTTGGTGCGCAAATTTTTATTGAGGTTTTAGAGTTGCAGGTTAACATTTAACGTTCCACGGAAGATTTTTGTTTATTTTTGAGTAAGGTTTAAGGGGTTTAGTTGTGAGAAATTTGCATGCCGCTCAGAGGATATTTGTCATTCTGTACAAAAAGTGAGGGACGAACATTTTCGGTGCACATGAAGCTGTACTTATAGTATAAGGTATATAACTTCGTCAGTGAGTAAATGTTCCCAATCGCGGAGTCCTGTCGACACTTTAAATCATCAGTACAGCTGTAGCTAAGTTAAAGGTTTTGGCCCCTCTTATCAAAACTTATGAAAAAGGAATGGGGCTTTAATATTTTTCTGAGTGGGGAAGCGAGGGGTAACAACGATTCTCGCTAGTTCTTGGGGTTTTGCCCTGATAATTTCTGTTGCGAAATTGTGTCGAATTTCAGTTTGTGAATTACTGTTTTGAGAGAATAACTCTTAACGATAACTCGTATTAACATTCACTTTGGTAGGAATGATAGCTATAGGTGTAGTTCGAAATAGCCATCATTCCTACCAAAGTATATATACGAGTTGTTGTTAAGAGTTATTCTCTCAAAACAATAATTTAAAAATTTAATATTTTTCACAAAACAGCAACTCGTAATTTATTTTTAGAAATCTCTCAGAAATGCATGCCACAGGCTGGTTTCATTATGAGTAGCGTTGCCAGTTTGGGGATTCTCCCCCCCAGATTTACTTTGGTTTTTTTTTTTTTGGTCGACGGGGGAAAAGCTGGGAGTATACATTTTTTAGGGGGAAATTTTGTGTGTGTTTTTTTTTTTTTTTAATTTATGGGCATAATGCGAACGTAAAAAATGCTGAGTAACTTAAACTTAGTCCGGGAAATGCTTACGGAGGCGCACTAAAAGTGCCCGTATCTACATCCTCTCAGACAGCCAGGCAGCTCTTAAGGCCCTAAGATCGTTTTCGATCAGATCAAAGCTTGTCTGGGAATGTTTCAATCTCCTCGAAGAACTGACAAAGGACAACACAGTCACTGTTGATGGATACCAGGCCATGAGGGATTTGAGGGCAACGAACGAGCAGATTGTCTGGCGAGAAGAGGCGCATCACGCCTGCTCACCGATCCTGAGCCCTACTTCGGGTTACCTTTGAGTTACACACACTCAAAATTCAGGAGATGCGAAGATGAACAACTGGACGGAATCAAAGGGACAGAGGCAGGCAAAAAGATTCATAAGCCCAGCTCGTAGTAAAGCAAAAAAGTTCCTTGAGCTAAGCAAAAAAGATTTAAGGATCCTAACGGGGTATCTTACTGGTCACTGGAACCTAAGATATCATCTCAAAAAAATTGGACTTTCCGACGATGACTCCTGTCGACTCTGCGGAGAATAGGAGGAGACAACGGAACACATACTCTGTGAATGTCCTGCTGTGGCAAGGGGCAGAGCGATCCATATGCAAAGGGCGATTTTAAGTCCTGCAGGTATTGGAAACATGGAACTGAGAAGAGTGCTGAGGTTTATAAAGAGCCTCAACAGCTCCCTTGGTTAAATAATAAAGGCCAACACAATAGATCTCTTCTGGTCGCAGTGTACAAGGCCTATCACTTACAATACAATAGGAATGAGTTAGTTTAGGGATTCTTCGTTCTGTTCTGTCCACAACCAAACGATTCAGAATTGAGCATGACAATCGAGGTTGAGTGTGTGTTATTTTAAAATGCTGTTAAATAATAGATCGATTATCCAATATATTTGCAGTAAAAATTTAAAAAGATATATTGGGTTGTTTTCGTTTAAAAAACAAGCCTTGAAAAACCAGCTAATGCCAGTTTCATTACGAAAATATTTTGTTTTTGTGTAATAGTTATTGAAATATTTTTTCCGGATTTAAGCATCAACCTCATCTGCAAATTTTATAAACAACAATTTCGACGAAGTTGCGTAAGGACTGTGTAAATTCTTTCAAGATGATTTCAAACTGCAACATATGCGTTGACAATGTCAAAAAAGCAAAACAAACAACATTTAAAAAATAAATAGATGGTGCAACAGGTTCGTACGAAACCTAGGCCTAGCTTCTAACAACCATTCGAGAAGCTCTTTCAAGACAGTTATACTCTCGGATGTTTGTCAGGCGTTCGCGAGAAGTGCCGCAGTGGGAAAAACCCCTATAAGTTAAAATTTTGGGTTTTTGCGGTATTCGAACCTGGGACCCCTCGCTTAGTAGTCCAACACACTAACCACTTAGCCATTGCGCCGACAAACAACAAACTGAAATTCGACATAATTTTCCAACAGAAATTGTCAGGTCAAAACCCCGAGAACTAGCGAGAATCGTTGTTACTCCTCGCTTCCCCACTCAGTATGAAATTAGGCTTGCCAGATTTTTAGAAGCCTATATCGCAATTTTTAGTTATTTTTTCACAAAAAACCGAAAAATTACAATAAAATTATCGCAAAAACCGCAAAATGCTTAAAAATATAAAATAACATATCAAAATTGATTTTAACTTGATTTGTAATATTTTTGGTTAGGTAACAGAAAAAAAAAAAAATAAAGAATACCTAATTAACAAATTAGTATTAGTATTGCAGAAAGATCAAGTTATGTTGAGTGTTGATGCATTCATCTCTCGGCATTTTCTTTCTTTTCGTTCGCGCAAATCGCATTCGCATATCTTACAAAACGCCTTGGATACATTCTTTGACTTTTGCAACCATCTTTTAAATAACAATCATAAGTATTACTTAACAAAGTCTAATCTAAACTAAACTTTAAAGCCAATGTCAAAAAAAGAAGAAATATGAAAATGAATTTAGCACATAATTTTGATAAAATAATAATAGTTGTATTTAGTGTTTTCAAGTGAGAAGAATTTTATTGAATTGAAAAGATAGCAAAAAAATAAGAGATATCGCAAATTCGAATTTTACACCGCAAAATAGAAAATAATATCGCGCGCTTTGTATCGCACAATCTGGCAAGCCTGACTAACATTTGAATTCATTTAAGCAAAATCACAGCATACTAGATAAGTGTACAAAGAATGCGAAATGACAGACCACACCACACGTTCCAATTTACAAGTCTGGTGCCGGATTTACACGTTCGCGTTTTAAATTCGAAAAATTTACTTTTAAGAAAAATATTGACAAAAGCTTGGGGTTTGAAAAAAAGAACCAAATCTAGGTTTTTTTTTTTTTAGATTTATCTGGTGAGAAATATTTTGATCGTCTGGCAACGCTGATTATTAGCTACTGCTTTGTGTATCTATTACACAACATAAGTCTCTGTTTTATCTCCCTCCCAAATCAAATCAAAGTACTTTTCTTATGAGGTCCACCACTCCGGCTGCGACCTTCGCGTTTGAGTGCAACACTATACTTTTGCAATAAATTCCACCTCTAATGTGTTGCATTACAGTCTTGTAATTACCTCCTTAAGTACGCCCCATAATCATGTGTCAATGATCCATAACCAACACGTATTAGCATGGCGAGTTCTAAGCGCACCTAATCAATCCCAAACCACATTTAATCAAACAAAAGGAGATTAACCGAAAGACCAGTAGTAGTCACCTGGCGCTGTGCCACACCCTCCTCCCGGGTACACCATAATTATTTAATTAATGGCCGTATATGTATCAGCGGCTTCAATTCTTTCTTAATCTTCATGTATACAAAGCTATTTGCGGTGTATCCGCGCAACTGCATTTGTGCAGCATGTCAAGCTGCGCATTGCATTCAGCCACTTCTTTAAGATGTGAATTTGGAGTTGCTGTTGCTGTTGGTATTGGTGTTGGTTTTGGTTTCCCCTCCGAGTGTACTTTAAATGCAGAGGGCGCAGATAATTATCAGCAACAAATCAGTAGTTGCACGAATGGAACACATGTCCTCCGCCGTACACTACAAGCCTCATAAATAAGTTTCAATTAAAAATGTAAGCTCGAGAGACCATTATGAATTCGGTAGCTGGGCTATCGAATTTCAACTCAATTCCGTATTAGATGCATTCCTCATAGATGCGGAATTTTTTTCTCCTTTTATTTCATAATAACCCGCCACCGCTGTGTGGACATGGACATACAATTGCACTTTTATGTTCAATTAATCCCCAGCTTCTGGTTAAATCATCTTGACGCTGCGATCACCTTCTTTTATTTCAACAGGTAATTAAATTGCAACTCGATTTAATTTTCAATTAGTCAATCTTCTATGTTCGGTCGTTGTGCAGTTTCTGTTTTGCGCTGGGTTTTTTATTTTTATTTTTTTATGCTGCGCTGTATAGGCACACTCAGTCGGTGGTGCACTGTAGTAGGATAGATGATGATGAAGAAAAATAGCAGACAACTCGAGCGGGCATAGTGATGAAGAAGCAGACAAATGAATTAAAGAGCTGGCCCCTGGTAAGCTATGTTGTTGAGCAACAAGCTAAGTATCTGCAGATTGTAAAATCTAAAGAGGTGTGTTGAGAGTGTTTTTTTTTTTATTTTTCTGCACAATGTGGTCTCATCCTAAAGCTGCTTTTTGGAATCAGTGCGCTTGGGGGAAATATTTGATGGGCAGAGGTATGTCAGTTATTGGTATGAGCTGTAAAACACACTGAAGAATGGTCAAAACCAAAGTTTTGTGTAACTGGGTCGCTTGGCGATCTGCGAAAGGTGAAGACATTTGTGGCTTGTTACTGCAACTAACTGGTGGTATCACTGGTATGGTCGCAAGTTGCCGAGAAGAGGCAAAATAGGAATACAAACACACGCGGGACATTGTTGGGACATTTCAAGGTGCGACACTGTACGACAAGATTCCAAATTTGTTATGGTTGCGTTTTGGGGTGGCTAACGTTGGTATATATCTATTTTGTATAGGTATCAGAGGAGTTGGTTGGAAATTTAGCAACGAATTCGGTTGATTTTTTGTAACTTTTTGATTGACCTCATTAGACATGGTTATCGTTTGGTCAAAGATTGTTAGGTCGAGACATTTTAATGCAAGATCCGATATTTGTATCACCCACCAGTTTGAAAAATTCAGAAAAAATATTTTCACATTCGCTTTCTGAAATAATATAGCCAGGGAAACATTTTACTCTATCGCAGGGGAAAATAATGTCTCTTCCAATGAGCACTTATATTAATTTAAAATAAGTTCTATTTCTGGTAGTCGGACTCCAGTTCATATAAATTAGCGACTGGAATTTTGTAGTCCATTGTTTTTAAACCTACTCTTTCCTTTCTGTTAAACTCCTCAACCCTGCTGTGTAAAAATAATAAGCGCGAAATAGTTTGCTTAGAATCTTTATTTTAGAAATAACATACCTACTTTTATTTATTAAAATCTCTTAGGTCCGTTTGCTGATACTACGCCCCAAGGAGCATTTTGCGACTTCATGTGTCATGTGTCTTGAGCAACGTCTTTAAGACGGTTTTGTTACCAGAAAACAATCCCAACAAGTAACATTTAAGACACTTGCTAGGTAACATTTCGCTTTTAGGAATATTCCTATCTAGGAATTTTATATCTTCACAGTTACGTTATTGTGTCAAAATTGTTTCTTCAATGAAACATTTTGTCCGCAGAGTGTAAAATATATCGAGATGCGTGTTCGTGTACACAATCACGGTTGCCACTTGGTAATATTTTACCAAATTTGGTAACTTTTTTCTTAGTTGGTGATTTTTGGTAATTCGGTAATTTGTATATGGTTTTGGTAACTTTTTGAACCAGAAACACCAAAAAGAAGAACTCGATATCATCACTTGTAAATGCTGCCTTAATTTTTCAGAAAAAGGATTAAAAGTATTACTTGAAATTTTAATTATAAATTTTAAACAGCTATTTTTCACTCTGCCTACTGATATTTTCACGTGGAGAGTTAGTTGTGACATTTAGCGGCGCAAAATTTGTATAAAAAAATGGATTTCACTTGAGAGGCTTTACGTGCACTGTATATCGTGCATACTACGCTTAAACATAGGTACATTTTTCCACTGCCATGAAATTTTTTTATATTAAGTTCGTAAATCAAAGAAATATCCAACGATACCGAAAATTCATATTCATACTGAATCATATTTTTGGGAACTTTTAGCTTGGTCTGGTAACTTTTTTTTCCATTTTTGGTCACTAATTTTTTTTGCAAGTGGCAACCATGCACACAATTCCTGTTCAACACAATTTAAATGCGATTCCCAGTAAGAAACATTAAACTCGCAAATGAGAACATATTCCTAAATAGGAACTTCTTGTCAACACAAATCAAACGCGATTCCCGATTAAAAATATTTACAACACATATAAGAACGAATTTCTAATTGGGAATATTTTACTGTAACCACTATTCCCAAATAGGAATTTGCTAGTTATCCATTTTGTATTGGACAAAAAAATTAATATAGAAAATAAGAAATTTTAAATTTACAGTTTTGGTGGATATGGTGTAATTAAACAAATTAAAATGCTCCCATTATGTCATTATAGGCATCGTAGATTTATTTTGTACTGATTTTATAAGCGTTCTTATCAGCATTTAAAATAGACTATATATTAAAAAGAGAGATTTTTGATTAAATATAGTATATTTTGTAAGGATCATGTTTTTTTTTCGAAGTACATTAGTAACATTTCAGAGCAAAATGATGTTCCCCATCAAATTTCAGAAGCTGTTTTCTGTTTAATAATGAAATGTTTGATGCAGTCAGAATATTATTTTGGTACACAAAATGAATGACATATCATAACATCAGAAATTATATGGTATAGTATACACATACACAATAATAGAATTGCTTGAGGAATGGAATGGAAATGTCCAAAGATGGTATATAGGATTTGTGTCAAAAACAATTCCTACTTTGTGTTGCGCCACTTTCGATACATAAAAGGAACTGTTACTTGGTTGTTTCGAAACATTAGTTCCTAAATGGGATCACGAATTGACACCAGAACGTCGCCGGGCCTAAAATGTTTATTCGAATGCTACTTGGGGCATAGCTAGGCTTGCCATACGTCCCGGTTTGACCGGGACAGTCCCGGTTTGAGGCTGCTGTCCCGGCGTCCCGGCCGGTTTGGCATTTGGTCCCGGTTTTTAATTTTTTTAAGTACAAAAAATTCCAAACAGTCTGGAACTTCACCGTGCGTCTAGCTCTACATAGATTTTTCCTTTTCGCCAACTAAAAACAAACATGTTATTATGTGCTAATAAATATTTTTTTTTTATTTTTTTATTTCCGAATTGTTTTGAACTCTATCGGCATTCCTCGCCTCCTAGGTTTTCGTAGTACCTACATACTCGGAACTCGCAGTACTCGCTCATGCTTACTTTGTTTTTCAGTATTCAGTACAGTTAGTGTTGATTGTGTAATGTTTTCTTTCACCAGTGTCTTTTCGAGTTATCTAAATTCTGAATCTAGTTACACTCACTAAAATTGTTCATTTAGTTTTTAGTGCGCGCTTTACTCTTTTGTTAGTGATTGGATTTATTAATCAATATGCCTAAACGTACATGTAAATTTAATAGTGATCTCGAAAAGGAATATCCCTTCTTAAAGAAACTTTGTTCTAGCTCTGATCAAGGTGAAAGGGTTCGATGTGGACATTGTAGTGCAGAGTTTTCTATTGCTCATGGTGGTCGGTCGGACATTAAAGACCACTTAAAGTCGAACAGACATAAAAATAGTCTTTCAGCAGCTGCTAGCTCTTTCAAGGTTTCATCATATTTTAAGTCTACCAATCCGAATGACATGAATTTAGCACTTGCAGCCAAGGAGGCAACTTTTGCGTATCATACAGCAAATCATAACCTTAGTTTTAATTCAAATGCGTGTTCTTCCAAATTGATATCAAAGTTCTTCGAACCTAAATTTGGTCTTGGAAAAACTAAGAGTGAAGCCATTCTTGTTAGCGTCATTGCCCCGTTTGCTGAAGACGAAGTACGTAAAGATCTCGAGAAAACAAACTTTGTGACCGTCAGCATGGATGCTTCTAATAAAAAGGAAGTGAAACTAGTTCCTGTAGTAGTTCGATATTTTCAACCGGAATCCGGAGTGCAGATCAAACTCTTAGACTTTAAATCAGTTCCTGGGGAGACAGCAGCTATCTTGACAGATCATCTAATATCAATTCTAAAGAAAAATAATTTAGAAAGTAAAGTTGTAGCTTTTTGTGGATATAATTGCAACACGAACTTTGGTGGTGTTCTTAGAAGAGGACAAAATAACGTTTATGCATTGCTTCAAAAAGAACTGGGAAGAAACATCATTGGTATTGGCTGTGGTGCTCACATTGTGCACAACACTATTCAAAATTCTGTGGATGTTCCCCCAATTGAGATTGAAGCGTTGGTAGTAAAAATTTACAAATACTTCCATATTTACACTGTGCGTGTAACTCAGCTCAAGGAGTTTTGTGATTTTGCAGGGATAGAATACAGAAAACTGTTGCAACATGGGAACACACGGTTTCTATCCTTACTTCCAGCAATCGAGAGAATATTGCAAATGTACGAAGGATTGAAAGAGTACTTTTCTTCTCTGGAACTTTGTCCTGTCCTAATCAAAAATTTTTTTGATGATGAGCGGGGTGAAATCTACATGTGGTTTGTCCATGGCCAGCTTTTACTATTCAATAAAGCTGTGCTTTCAATGGAGGAGGACAAATCTAGTGCAACTGATGTTGCGAGTGCCCTCCAAAATTTAAAAACAATCCTTCAAGAAAGGAGGGACAACAAGTTCATCCCTAATGGTGCAAAAAAACTATTGAGAACTCTTGCCGAAAAATGTGAAACTGAAGACAGCTTGTCCAAAATAAAAGAAGATTTTAGAAAATTTTACGACAGGTAAGTTTTGTTAAAAAAAAAAAATAAAAAAATATATACTGGGTGTTTAGTGTATGTATGTACCTATTATTTGTAGCAAAAAAATTAATAATTGTCTCTTTTACAGGTGCGTGTCATACATAGAACTTTGGGAAAATAGTTTCGAATTTCAATGGATAAACCATACCTCTTTTGAATGGAAAGATGTAGAGAAGACTGCTGAGAAAATAAACGAGAGCCTGGGAAAAGAAGCTGTGAACACAGATGAACTATTTGATGAGCTTGTCGTTACAAAGAAGGTCTGGAAAACTCTGACTGAACAGAATAATACGGAGCCAAAGCTTACACGCGAAGAGATGTGGTCAAAAGTCTTCTGCCACTGCAAGGAAAATGACGTTCCTGTTCCTAATCTCAAACTCATTCTAGAGTATATCTTCTGTCTGCCAGGAACTTCAGCTCCAGTTGAGAGAGTTTTCTCTCTCATGAACAATACTTGGAGAGATGACAGAGGTCAAATGCATGAAGCAACTGTGAGAAGTCTGATTCTTTGCAAAATTAACATAGGGCTTGGTTGCAGCGACTTTCATGACAAGATACAAAATAACAAGAAATTCCTTGAAAAGGTCCATTCCAAGGAAAAGTATCCACAGCAACAGCAATCGATGGATCAGGATGATGACTAAATCTAATAAATACCTACTATCCTATAAGTTACTAATCACTAATCTAGATTAAAAAATAAATACAAACAAATTTTTGACTTTAAACATTTTTTTTTTTTTTTTTTGTGGTGTGTCCCGGTTAGTCGGTTCGAAAATATGGCAAGCCTAGGCATAGCTATTTGAAAGCATCTTTTTAAAACACAAAAATGTCAGATGATTTTTTTTTTTTTTAATTTTCTAGGATTTTTGTATTTATATTCCGATATTTGCTCTGGAATTGTTTATCGGTTTAAGATGTTTCTGCGATGAATCCTGTCTATATTGGGTACGTGAAGATAAGAAGATACAGGGGCGTGTACAGACGTGCGGTGACGGACTTATATCTTATCCATGGTGGACCTCAAACGCAAAAAAAAAGAAACAAATATAACCACTGTACATAGATTCCTCGAGTTGAAAGTGTAATTTTTATTTATAGGGATCGTAAATATTTCAAAAATGACAATTTCCGTGTTAGTGTTTTTCTAATTATAGTCGACATAAAACCCCACTTTATCGTTATGATCTGGTATTAAATTTAAAACCGCCAAAAGTACATATTATCCGTTGGTGTTAATTTAGACAGTCAATCCTCTCCCATCTGTTATGTTATGTTATGTTGGGTGTTGGGCTTTTAAGAAAAACAAAATAAAACCCGAGTATATCCTTTCGAAGATTTCGTGACAAACAGTTTTACGGGCTACAGGTTAAAAAAAAAAACTTTTTATTCCATTCCTACATTTTTAATATTTTTTTTTTCTTGCTGCCACTTCATTTAAAATTCGTTTAAAGAGAATTCCCCAAACCAAATGTTTAGCTTCACAAACTGTAAATTCTTGGATCTATGTATTTAACAAAAATTTGCATCACATATTCCTTTTTGAAATGCTTGCAACACTAGCTGAACTACTAAAATTTAGAGTCGAAACTAAAAATGTTTATTGGTATTACTACGACCACATAAAACATTTTACGACCGGTCTTTGAATTGATGTTGCTATCACTTTTTCATAGGAAAATTTATGCTCGAAAAAATTGGAGCAAACCGTGCGCCTAGGTCAGATATGATGATCAAACTAAAGAAGAAGGAGAGCTCTATAATGTGGTATTCGATTGGGCGCTCTCAGGGCACCTTTTTTTGTTCGTAGGAAAAAAAAAAATCTTTTTCAAATTTGAGAGCACTTTTGCGGATCTAGATTTTTTTCTCAGATTTGCTTCAGATTTACCAATACTAGTGCGTTTAAGTTTGACAACTGGTGGAGTTTTTTTTTTAGGTTTTGGGGAATTGTGTCTTCTAATTTCACCGAGTGAATCAATTTTGTTTAAATATTTTATGTATAAATATTTAGAAATCAATCAGAAGGCACATTTCGAATGTTTTATTATATAAAATTATAAAAGTATCGAAGGCTACACATCTTCGAATCGCACAAATGCCAACACCAGAGACAATACTGAGACCCCCAACTTCGACCGATTAACAGTTATTTGCCTACAAGCTAAATTTTATGCTCCCAAAAAGTTTAGGTGCGCTAGTATTGTTGCATAGAAATTCGTATTGACAAATGTCAAAAATCCCCTCAACCAACACATTCGCACCTAATCTTTTTACATTTCACTGTGGGCAAAGCAAAACGGATAGGAATTGGCGTACACGGATAGGACAACAAAATGGCGGATTCCTGGCAAAAATTGAGGGGGCCAGCGGCAAGAGGATTGTGATTTGGGGGTCTCAGTATGATTTGTTTATGGCCAACACAAAAAGAACAAGTGACTTTTTTGTGTTCGTTTAGTCACATGAAATCTGAAATCTGAGAGCGAATCTGAAGAAGCCCAATCGAATACCAAATAAGATTGGTTGCAAATCAAATCCGTGCTATTCCAAGTAGTCAGCTAATCTATATTATATTTTGTCGAGATTTTTTGATATCGACGAACAAAAATTCGAACACGAATTTGTTTCCCCCGTTTGGGCCACTGCTGTACCCTCCTAAACCATCACATCATTGAGTTGTCATTTTATTACACACGCTCTTTCGAGTTAAATAACACACAGCATGCGGTATCTCGTTGTCTTTCAAAACCACAATCAGAACAAGACTTAAAAAACCGTTCTTGCAAACTTGTAAAGCTAATGCCAACACGTCACGCAACTCAACCATACCTATGCTTCTCATCGCTAATGAGCTTCTTTTTGCTACAATAATTGAATAGCAAAATGTGGAAGCAGTGCCAATGCCTAATCATAATCATACAATCCCCCTTAATGAGTACACTTTATCAAAGTATTTATACACTCCTCCCACTTGCATTATATCTGATTACAAGTTGTGTTACAAAATATGTACTACTGCATTTTTTCTAATTAGCTATCTGTAGGAATTCTGTTTACGAAATCCGTCTAGCCGCCGTAGAAACCAAAATTCCCATCAAGACACATTCTATGCCATGAAATGCATTAAGTTGGGTGTTATGCTCCTTAAAAAATCTGAACTCGTAGATATCGGTTGACAATAACAAAATAATAAATTGTTTACCATACCTAACAATAGTTTTCGAGTTGACTCATAGCTGAGTGGGTGAACAGAATAAAAGGTTAATAAATTGCAAAAGCGGAAAATTGATTTTTTGAGATACCTACACAGAACTGTGTGTGTACAAACAAAAAAATGTTCGCTTACCATTGACAATGCAAACAGTTTTCCAAAAAAAAAAAAAAAGGTTCGATTTATTGCAGGAATTCCGTCGATCTTTGGCTACAGGCATTCGACTGACCACAGTAGCAGTTCACATCTTATTCATTTGTCCCAGGTGTCTTGCGTGATACTGCACAGCTGATTACAAAAATTATTATTAATCGTTTGTAATGAGAAAGAAAAGTAGATTCGCTGCAACTGCAGGGTGGCGGGGTTTGTACATATACACGATGGGAAGGCGCATTGAATGTGATACCACACTAACCAAACAACTAACCAACAACTTTGCATCATAAAGAGACATGATATCCATATCCATGTGGTGTTGGCACATATGTATAGCTGTATTAACGTTATAATATTTTGCTCATATTATTAATAACAGTGAGATTAGATTTCAGTGGTAGTGAAGTGGTGCAGTAGAAGTTCCATTCGATGACAGTGAGTATGCAGCGAATTTCATGTGAAAGTTTTGGCACTTGGTGTAGCCTATATGTGATGGTATCCCTAGGAGGCATACCTCATTTGTGCACGAATTGATGTAAATTTAATTAGTAAAAGACTCGATATGATCTAGAGGTAATATGAATGTGTTGCAGGTGGTTATTGTGTAACGCCTACATTGTGCTGGTATATATGCCGAGGTGAGCTAATTTGATTTTCGCAAGCTGAATTTCGTTTCACAGTTTGTTTTTAATACATAAGCCTAGTACGCAGCTGTTCCGGAACGAAATTTCCAGCTGGTGTCCAAATGGACAGCGAAACTTCTGCGAAAAGGCGGCGGAAAATAATTTGTGAAGAGTTCCATCAGATGATACACAATTAGCAGTGTTACCAGAACTGGCTATTTATCTCTGATTCGGCTCCATAAAATTGTCGCCTTTAAAAACAATTTAATCAGAATAGGTGTGGATACGAATTACAAAAAAATGCGCATTTTTGATCTTCATATTTGAGTTTTTGGTATAAAAGGTGGCAAAACTGGCAGGCAATTAATGTGATAATTGTACCAAACAATCTACTACAATTACCCACTTTTTTTATCGAAGGTCTAAAGTTATTTTTTCACTGAGAGGTAGAAGTTCACCACACATTCCTATAAGCAGAGGATCTGACGCCGCTGTTTTTAATCATCAAATGCGTTGAGGAAATATCCCAATACTAAGGTGCAAATAGTTAACGAGGAAGCGTAAACGTCTGGTATAAACCCTCTCAAGTTATCTAGTTTGCCAGCAGTTGTTAAAAAAAATGTTTGAAATTCGTTGGTGCTCAGATTTTTTAGAGATTTCCATTGTGGTAACCCCTTGATTCAATTTTGCTACAATATAACGCGACATACAGCCAATAAAACCATTTTTATAAAAATGTAGGTAATTCGCAATTTAAAAAAAAAAAAACTAACATCAGACACAGCGCAGGAAAAATTCGAATTCTTCTCTTCAAAGAAGGTGCGCCGCGCAGCATGCTGCTCCATACTTCAGTCCTTCTTTTAAGGAATCTATATCCCAGCTTGTCATAATGTTAAAGGAGTGAGCAATTACCGCGCTCCTAAGATAGAGCCAATGTGTCAATTAATTTGATTTCATTGCAACCAAAGCAAATGGCAGTGACTTCCTCAGATTTGCCCGTGAAATGTTAATGGTTATTGTCACCATAGGTCGAATATACTAGAACTATTTATGCTGCTAAAAAAAAACCTCCAGCAATTTGTTTTTTGCCGCTGCATTGCATTTTACCACAGCAGATACCACCTCTATATGAACATTTTTCAATTACTCGGCTGCATCCATCTGTACGGTCAAGATGACAGTAATTTTCCCTTTATAAAGTTCGACACCACGGAATTCAGACTGTCACCGTCCCCATGGTCATATGAACTCAAAATCGAATCTGACAACCTTACGAGGTGCAAACGGAAATCACCCATAAGTTCCTTTGTCATTCGACTCATTTGCAGTAGCGCTATTTTTAGACGAAAGCAAATAAAAAATATCCATCAGATTTAAAAACTTCTCTTACAGATAAAAGACTTCACTGGATCCTTGACTATAGGACTATGGCTCGCAGTCACTTTTATTGTTTGGATATCTCAATGGATTCCTGAAATATTTTCCAAAAACTTATACCAAAGGTGGCAGTGTAGACAAAACATAAAAAAAAAACCTCACTGAGCTGCAAGGTCCTTCGAAAGGAGCGAAATGGCAAAAATAATAATAATGCGCCTCGTTACTGGGATTTATATTTATTTTTACTTTTACTCTATGTATATGTATATGTATGAGGAAATATTTTTGTTATAGAACACAACCGATTCCGCCATTGAAACGTGACAATATTAAACGCACAATTATTGTGTGCTGTAGCATTCTCAGGTAGAGTAAAGCAAAAAAATAAGAAAAGAAAAAAGTAAACGAAACACGAATGAAGCAGCCGGTGCGGTGGTATATCTCTCCAAAGTACATGGTATGGTGAATATTATGGTAGCATCAGAAAAGTATCTTCTTCTTTTTATCGATTGCATCGGTCTTGCATCGGTCGACGAGCGCCTAAAGGGAAACAATGAATTTTCTTGATGGAGACGACGATGGCCACAACGACGACAACCACGATGCCAATGGGGTCTAGGAATTCCTTTTTTTTTGTATTATGTTTCAAAAGGTGACTGTTACACACATAAGCGTTCGGTGTGTTCCTTTTGTTCTATTCCTGCGAGTGAATTTCCGTTGTTTTCTTCTTGTTTCCATTGCAATTACGAGTAGTTGGAACTTGTTTTCGGGAAGCCTTTAAGCGACCCATGGTAAATGCATTGTACGCATATGTAGTTACCCCCACCCCGATATGCAGCCATCTATTAGTGACTGGGGTTTTATTAAATGAAAAACACTGAACAAAAATCACGAAGAACGAAAAGAAATTTAAATCAGTAAAAATATGAACGTGCTTCACCTTCGTAATGGTTAATTTAGAGAGGGAAGGCTTT
The DNA here is from genome assembly GCA_946477585.1 of Cheilosia urbana. Taxonomy (NCBI): domain Eukaryota; kingdom Metazoa; phylum Arthropoda; class Insecta; order Diptera; family Syrphidae; genus Cheilosia; species Cheilosia urbana. Next base: position 155,547,037 of record OX297854.1, read on the forward strand.
TCCTTAATGGTATTGTTGGCTACTGACTTGGGCGAGTATTTCACTGTGTTTTTCTGCCTCAAGTCCGCTTTTGCTTAAGTGACGCTTTTAAGGTGCGATTTTAATGGTTCCTCAATTCAATTGCTGTTGGGGGACTTTTTTTTCTGTTTGCTTGTCGTCGGGATATTGACTGAGTTCCCAGTATAATTAGAGGCTTAAGCCTACGCTTGTTGCTTTATGCCTCTCAACGATTATCGCATAAAAAAAATTTCAGAAAAAAAGTTGTTTAGCGCCTCGCTGATCAAGATGGTTGATATCTCAATACCAAAAACTTCCTTATTCAGAAAAGTGACCGAGTATAATTTGCAATTAAAAACGCAAACAAACAGCTGAAAAAAAAAAATATAATAAAACCAAGAGTGCAAGACTCGATAAAAATAATTAAAGTGCCGGCAAATTGACGGCAGATCGTTGCAGAGTTGAGTGTCTCATTTATTTTCCATTTTATTTCTCCGGGTTTTTTATTCCCAACTTTCCGCTCTGCTTGAATACATTTTTATGCAAATTCAATGAATTCCTTAGATGAATATACACAAATTCATAGTAGTTAAGTGGTATTCGTTGCTGATGGCTTTGTGTGTTGGATGATGGAAAAGAATGTCGGGAAGAAGAAAAATCAAGTTCGTTGATCAACTCTTTCGTTTTTTTTTTATTTGATATTTTTGCTTTCTTAGCGACTTTTGTTGGAAAGCCATTTGATTGATGAACTCAGACTGTGTATCAATTGTTAGTCAATCGGATTAAGTATACATAAGAGAAAGGTAGGTTCTTAGTACGAGGTTTCCCTGTGGGTATTTGTTGAACTTTTTCGATGCTTTCATTTTTAGTTTTTCGTTTTAATAATAATGGGTGCCTGATCTTTGTGTATATTATGGCCAAGTTGATGATTTTAATGAATGGTTTAAGTTCCGAAATAACTCGATTATTCATGCGAATTACTCGGAGCGTATGGGTCTCGCCATGCGCACGGCTGATTTCTTTAATAAATCGAGATAATTTTACGCTGATTAAAGTAAGTACTCAGCCATTTAAAAACGATCTCGATGAAGCCATAGACTCTGGATAGTACATTCACGGACACATTACGTTAAGGACACAGCTCTTTTAGACTATCTAAAAGAATGTTCCTGATATCTTTAGATGAAAAGGAATGGCGCTTTAAAACGTTCATTTGGGTATTGTTCTCTCTCTTAGAATTGGGCGACTTTTTTTTTTTAATCAGATAGCATTGGAATCTGATGTTAGGATTGCTCTTCAGGAACGTTTTAGGAAGGCAATACAAACTTGTCAACAATGTGACCTTTATAACAAATTTCGATCTCCGTTTTCTGTCTAAATAAGTGATCTTGAGTACCATCAGGGACAGTGCAATCACCTCGATTTACAATATTTAATTTACTTTGACGGGAGTATAGCCCTGGCACGAATTATCAACTCAAGTCTGGGTGAGATATCTGCCAGAAGATCTATCAGCAGAGGAACCCCATACAAGGTGGCGTCCTATCTCCCCTTTTCTGGAATTCGGTGGTGAATAAACTGCTGACATGCCTATAGAAGAGGGAGGTTAAAATGATATTGCCTATGTGGACGACGTTGCTATTGCTGTATCAGGAAATTACCCAAATATAGTACCCATATCTCGAGGAGACAAATAGATATCTGTTCCGATAGTAAAGCAGCCATAAGCGCCTTGAGTAACCCCGTCACGAAATCTTTTCTGGTAAGGGAGTGTAAAAACAAATTAAACACCCTAGCTAGTAAGAACAAAGTCTCTCTAATTTGGGTACCGGGACACGAAGGTGTAACGGGCAACGAAAGAGCAGATGAACTAGCAAGGGAAGGTGCAGGGAAAAAAGAACAACCAGCAGAAAAAGAAATGGGCGTACCACTGACGACTATTAAAAAAGCAAAAAATCAACGAGCCAAGGTTGATTTTAAGAGATACTGGGAACACCTAGCAATATGCAGAATGGCTAAAATAATTGGCAAAAAGAGCGTTTAACTCTGGATTAAGAATGATGGTGGGACTTATTTCAGGACACATCAACCTTAATTAACATGCAAATAGAATCGGCATTTCAGAAACATCGAAATGCCCAAACTACCAGGAGGAGGAGGAAGATATAGAACACTTCCTCTGCCACTGTCCAGCTTCAGCGAGGCTAAGTAGCAAAATTCTGGGAGCACACCTGATACCAGACCTTACATGCCTCAGAAATGTGGAACTAAGCGACATCATGGAGTTCCCAAAGTGAACAAACAGATTCGCTGAAAACACAAGATGTACACACAGTGACTACCCATAATTTAACCAGCCCCTTACCCCCTGTATCCTTTCACACAGCCTAACAAAACTTTTTCCAATCGTTTACAGAATAAGAGGGGACCACATCGAACCCACCAGCGGTCTTAGTGAAGAGTGAAAAACTCACCCTCAACAACCAACCAATAAACCCAAATATTTTGAAAGAACTCCTACAACATGCTCTTAATAAGCTAATAAAATGGGCGAACAGATTAGGGTTGGGCTTAACTGAACCTGTCCTCTTCTCCAGGGAATACTAGACTCCACACATTTATCCTTCTTTCTATAAATGCGGCACAAGTTTGAAATTCTCAAATGAAGTTAAATACTTGGGTCTTATTTTTGATAGGAAGTTAACCTAGAAGGCCAACATCCAAGAAAGAATTTAAAAAAAAGCCAATGTGGCACTTTTCTCTTGCAAAAAAAAAGCCATAGGAAACATATGGGGCTTACAGCTTCGTATCACTCACTGGCTATGCGACTATACGTATCTGTACAAGAGCGATACTTACGTACGGTGTGTTTGGTTAGTGGATAGTGGACCGCTAGTACAAAGCGATTAATCGCGATACGCTAAGCAAAGTCCAAAGAACAGCTTGCTTGCACATCAGCGGGGCTCTTTGCTTAACCCCCTCCACTGCACTTGACCTCCTGTTTCCATTGACAACTTCAACTGGCAAACGGCAGCTTCTGCTAATAAAGTTAACCAAGCTACTAGCAGATGACTTTTTCATCTCTTCAGGGCTGAGAATCTCCCTGCAGAAGATAGTCCTTCTGATTCCGCATATGGCTGGATTCATATATATTATGTGCTCAGCTGTTTCGTCTTCCTCAAGACACAAGAGCGAAGAGTCGGCTAGGTTTATTTTACTTTAGCCAGAAATCCACCATAGTTTGGTTGTATTCCTAAGGCCTAGCGTTTGAAGGGCGTTGAAACAGCTTAGTACCGATTTGGAGCTAATGATAGGTGAATATGGTTGTGGAGGCCTTTTATACCAGTGTTGTATATCTAATGTGGCTAGCGTATTCTTGTTTGACGTGAAGTTCTGCCTGGAACACGCTTGGACTAACCCCCATCTGTATTGAGGCATTTTGGTTAGGTCCGTGGAATCCAGCTCCCACTCCTGTTTCCTTTTTGGACAAAGAAATATAACCCATTAAGTCAGCAGTTTTAGTGCTACTTTTTCTAACCTCTCTATCTAATTTTATAACTATTTTTAGAACTTTTTAATTATATAATCAAAACATAAAAACAACTATCTCCATGTTACTTAAAACTTTCTTCAACGATACCCTCAGTATCGTCACACAAAAATATGACTTTCCCTCGCACAATTAAAATACACAGCTAAATTCCTTCGTCTCCTTATTTTGCATCTATTTTGCCACAATCACGCAACTCGACTAATTAATTTCCTTTCTTTCTAATTACAGGTAAGCTTACATAATACTGTCAACCAAGAAACACTTGAACAGCACCGTAGACATGTATTCAAATTTGCTCGACCGCAGTAAGTTGTAGCTACCCGAACCCGACAACGGTGGCGATAATTACGATCTCGTTAAAAAAAAACCCCTGCCACCATGTTGGAACCGCAAAAAATTAACACCCAAATACTTTAGTATCTGTTTACAGCGTTCCGTACTTCATTCAGTATTCGATTTTAAATTAATTTTCTTAATTGACTGACTTTGACAAAATGCAGTGCGCGCGCGCGCTCGCAACCCTAATTTGAATAAAAATCTCGCGCCTAAGTCTAAGCCCACCGCATTGAAATGCAGTCGGGCCTTTTCCGTGGGACAGTTTTTAGTTCAATTGTTGATTAATACCACCTCCCCGCCAGGGAATTTATTAAAGCCGTGGTGAAGTGATTTTTTTTTTGCTGTTGCCGTGCTCCAATTTTGAAAATGGTCTGTTACCATAAATGCAATGCGTCTATATGCAGTGATGGAGAACACTGTAGCGTGGTTAAAGCCAAGCCATTAGTAGGCATAGGCATAAAGCAAAGTCGAAACATATCCCTGTGTTGTATAAATTCCGAAATGGTATTTTATTACTTTCAACGCAGCACTCGATCAGTCTTCGCGAAAGACATCTGACATGACTGGGTACATACTTTTTGTTGAGCCGAAATGGAAAATTTCCTTTTCATGCAGAAAAATGTTGTGTCGTTTTCTCAATATAATAGACAGGCAGAGTAACGCCAGCGGTCTACATTTGCATCGCCTGATACATACATCATCTGAGCCTACATTGCGACGACGAGTACTCAATTCATTAGGAAGACGTGGTGTACGAGAGTGGGATACCCACTACACTTCGCCTCATTTGAGTGGCAAATGTGTGACAGTCACACATTGCGGCGAGTTTAAGTCGATTTTCTCCATGTTCAATGGGATGCTCTTGAGCTTATTGCTGATGAGTTAAGGTATGTGTTTCAGGAAATGCGATTGGGATTCTAATTTGAAATGAGCCGAACATATTCTTTGGGGTTTCACCCATCAATCAGAATTGAAAGTGCCGTCTGGCACTATCTGAACGAAAGCATCAAGGAAATCTGAGCGTGCCTCCTTTTACTCGCATCGGCACGTTGTTTAGTGTCTTTCAAAAGTGCCTCGAGTGATGTAAAGGATAACACCGGCTTGAACTACCAGTTTGTCGGGGTACCGCACCCATTTTTGTTTAGCTTCTTTCTGTTTCCCCTGATCCCACATTTTGATTTAAATTTACTTTTGCATGTAATTAATATACTTGCATTAAACTCATGCAGGCTTTAAGACCGTTCAGGTGCACTACATAATTTTCATCGTGTTTTCGTGTTGCTGAATTTTTTGCCTTTTTTTTCTGCTCCTATTTGTGCCTTTAAAGCTGAACTATCACATATGTCTTGTTGAGCGGTGGCAAAAACGGTGATAAGAGGCAGTCACTAAAGTGGCAATAGCTTAACCGCTTCTGGTTAATGTTTTTTTCGCCATTTTTTTTTTTTTTTGTCTTGTCTCTTGTGTTTAAAGATTTTTTTATTTAGCGAGCGAATTGCAGTAGTTATTACTTAGAGACTTTGGATTAAGCCTTACGGTCATTAGACACCTATGATAAGGAGCACATAGGCGGACAGTGGCTTTTGCAGCTCATTTAGTTCAGATAAGGGGCTACCGCAGACAGAAGTTATGACACGTGCTTGACGAAATTGCAGACTTTGAAGCTGGGGTCGGTTCGATATATTTTAAATTGTCTACATTTTCAACAATGACATATGTAGGTAGGACTAGTTGTTCTGAATTCTTCTTTGTCGTATGCTTTATGAGAATGGAGACAATAAAATGCATACATCTCAACAGCAGCAGCCGTCTTCTAAGAAGCGGCGGCAGCAGTTTTCTCACGTTCTTTTCACCAGTTGACGACGCCTTCTTTTCTTTCTACCCAACAGCTGCAGCAGTTTTCGGCTTTGCGGGACTTGTACCAAAATAATACCTTCAATTCGACTTTTCCAATTCTTAAATTTTCAAAGTCGCAAATCATTTTTATTATAATTGATTGCCTTTTAAGGACTTTTGGTAAATTTGTTCACGCATACGACGACGTATAAGTATGACCCTTATACAAGTTATGAAAAAAACTCATATTTAGGTGCCAGGCGACCCGAAGTATACTCCCGATTCTACATATTAAACCTCCACATAGATATAGCCAAACAACTATGTCTCAAGAAAGGCGAAACCCTCTCCCAGTTTTTACGCAACAAGGAAGCCTGCGGGTCTGCGTTTGACAGATCGAGCCATTCGACCTTACAGAGGATTGAAGGCGGAACTGCCTCACATAGATACCAAATTCACTCAGACCGGGCCACATTGTATGGTATGCTATAGTTATCAACAGTAATTTTTTGAAGAGAATATCCGCAATTTTGGGATGTGTGGAGTGGCCCTCTTCTCCACATTTTCTACATAGCTTGGAGCAGTAAACTTTGCACGCTGTATGACCAAAATCCATTTACCTGAAGCATTTGGTAAACGGTTTACGCTTGCGGAGACGGCAATTCACAAGCCCAATTTTTATTTTGTTGCCTGACTCCACCATTTTTTTGGGTTTGGGTGTGTAATAGTCATTTCTAAGGTTTGATATATCTGAGACACCGATGTCGTTCAGCGGATTTTGCTTCTTGACTCATCAATATCCTTCACTTCCACTGTAACGTGATGTTTTATCGTTTAAATTTCAGCCTCCTTGCCAAGAGTTTCGCCAATAATGCCGTTTTTTTCCCCAGACTGGTTGTTGAGCTGAATAATTCGATCTTGTGTCTGGGTTCTTCTGATTTTTGGGACACATTTGCTTATGTTCCCTATCCATTTTCACGCGCCTTAGGATTTCTGCTTAAGAAAGTCCTCTTGTTACAGCCACAACTATTGCGACCGGGCTCGTCTTGGTTTGTATCGACCCCTTTTGATTTTTTGTTTCCTAGGAACAACATCTGAACACTTTTCGCTGTTGATTCCCTCTACTGAATTTTTAGTTTGTTCACCAGGTTGAGCCTTGCCTATTTCATTGTTGTCTCCACCTTTTAGAGCTACCTTTACTTCATTACACAAGGAAAGCCTTTGCCGACGTTTAGAGCTTGGAGTTTCGCTGTTCGGTTCATGTCTTCTCTTCGGGTCTGGTGCAACTTTGAGCTATAGAGAAGTCTGGGAAGAATTAATCTTCCTTATTTCTTCGTTTGCCTTATCACCGTGGGGCTCTATCGCATAAAGCTATGTAAAGCCTTCTATATTCGCGTTGTACGGCTTATGAATGAGTCTCTATATTTCGTGGTTTGACCGAAAATGGGTTTGAGTCATACTAACCATCTTCATGCTTGATAGAGTGTATGAAAACTTCTTCTTCAGACTTCTGTTAGACTTAATAGCATCCTGAAAACCATTCCATATCAATTTCTCCAAGTGCAAAGAATGTAAAATTTAGAGTTCGAAACCTAATGCATGTTTGATTTCAATTTCGAATAAAATTAAATAAAAATGTAAGCAAAATATGGACTTCAATCAAATACTTCAAACTACAGCCGTCGTCGATGTAGAAAAATCACGTTTCCTAATGCTTCTCGCCTTCATGTGTCTCACGCAACGTGAAAAAAATGTATATCAAATTTCATCCTTTTGCAAATACAAACTAAAGATAAATCGAAACTAGTCTAACCAAAACTGCAGCAGATACATGCCACCTCCATCGTTAGCACTATAATCTACACTTTTACACACCAAACTCTACAAACAAAGACTTTCAATAAAAAAGAAAAAAAATATATGGTGATGGTGAGCCATGCGCACATACACATACTACATCCACTAATAATATAGTGACCCATATTTGAAAAAAAAAATGTTTTTGATAAAAGAATTGATACGAGTAAAAAGCATAAAGAGATATCATATCAAATTTCCTTTTCTGGGCTGCATTTTGGGGGGGCTACTTCTGTCCCTGCTGTTGCGCTACCATTTTGCTGTTTTGCCATTAGACAGCAGTGTCAGCAGTGCCTACAGTTTCGCCGAATAATAAGAAGAAGACAAAGCCAGCCAAAACCGAGTGTCGGGCAGGTTGGGACTTGGTGTTACTTTACTCTATTCGCGCCGCCGCTGGCCGCCATTCAGCTTCATCTTCGGTTGCTCCTGTGCTTTCTGCCTCCTCCTCATCGTCATCTTGATGCAGACATATAGGTAGCATATTATGCACCGCCGGGAAATACTTTTCGACACCTTCGAACATTTTTTCTTTTTACTTTTTTGTTGTTTTTTGGGCAACGAACGGTAGCATTAAGTATCTCAAAATGACTTTTAAATTGAAAAGAGTATCTCAGATTCGCCCACGCGAACAATAAGGCAAATATAAGCCCAACTATGCAATTTGATTATCGTTATTATATTTTTCTTCTTTTTTTTGAGGGAAAACTAAATTTTTGTCGGCTCCCCCATGCGCCGGTATAGTGGAAATTAAATCCTGATTGCGACACAGTGGGGAACACAAAAGAAGGAGAGTAAAATGGAAATAAAACCTCCTACGCTGGGTTAGTGATACTTTTGGTGGGCTGCGGAATGAAAAGAGTTTTTTTTTTTATGGAACAGCACCAGATGGCTGTGGCTACCGTTTTGGTTTTTTAATATTATGTGTGATTGTGTGACGAGGAATGTTGTTACTGTAGGTAGCGCGCTACTAACGACTAACGAGTAACGAGCAATTCGGAGAGAGAAATCGCTTTCGATTTCTATTTTAATTTTCGTTAAAGTTACTTTGCTGTCGCGGCAAATTGCGCTTTGTATTGACTGTAGAAATGGGGATAAAGACAGCTGACGTTTTGTTTTTAATTAAAAATTTGTTTTCAGCGGTTAGAGAGTGGAGCATTATGGGACAATGCTCTGGATATTTGGTGGGGACTAAGCAGGTCTCTTCGAGAAGCAGAAAGTCGAGGGAATATGAATGTCGCTGCTCACTCAGCTCAGTTTTCCGATGGCGTTTCAAGACCAATTAGTCGAAAAACACTTGGGAATAGTTAGAGACACATGGAACGAACATTCGACCTTTCTTATAACAAGTCCTTCAAACGGAAGTTCGGAGTTGGAACATGTCTGAACTATATAATTCTTTATGTCGTGTAAGTGTAAGTACATTTGGCACATCTAAAAAAATGCTCTATAGTATCTTCTCCTCTTGTAAATAAATTAGTCAATATTTTTTCTCAGAGAAATATACATAAGCTCCAACTTTCTGGCTATTTTCCTGTACTCTGCACTAAAAAGTACGAATTCATTGATTCATTTCCGTCCTTTGAACCAGTGTGGCTTGATTTTGTGCGGTTTTTTTTTTTCTCCGCAATGGTGGTTGCGGAAAGGGTTCAGGCGGATTCTATAAATGTATGGGTAATATCGAGAATTGAGAACTTCCAATATTTTCTGTTCTAATGCGGCCTTGTTCCCGGAAATTTTAGGCGAGCTTTGCCATACGCAGGCTATTAGGTAGCAAGAAGGATGACGGATGGGGACAACTGACAACAGGGTGACCGTTGTGCGACAGTTTGGTACATTTTTCGAAGAGCCTGATACAATTTTTGTTCCTTTTTATTAGTTGGAAAAGGCACATAAGGAATATTCACATGAGAGCTAATTGCGAACTGCGAACAAGCGAATATTCTTTTAGTCGCTGATACCCGCGAATCAGTTTCATTGTTCAAGGTTAAGTTCGAATGAATTTTTCATTCGTGGGCATGTGGATCGCGACTGATTTATGTGGATTGTGAACAAAGTGAGACAGTTAGCGGCAAGAATATTCAATTCGTGCGAAAACTGCTTTAATTGTAAATTTAGCTATTCAAATCAGTTGAGGCAGTTTTTTTTAGATTACGTAAATTAAGTATAATGCTTTGGTGGGAGAAGAAATCAATTTTCAATTCATAAATGCAGTTAAATTGATTTGTTCGCAATTCGCGCTCATGTAAATAGTCCTTTAAAAAGTTTTTGAAAATTGCGCTTTCAAAAAAAAAATTTGCTTAAAATATAACGCGGTTCACCATCACAACATCATAGTGTAAAACATTCCAATACTTGTTAAATATTGTGAGAAAATTCTAAATTTGCAGAGTTGCATCTGAAAAAGGCACTTTTTTCTTTCACCGCCCCCTTTTTTTGGGACTGCTCAAAACTGAACTGAAAGAAATCTTAAAAAGTAGATACAAAAATGAGTTGATATAATTTGCAACCAATTTTTAATTAATTTTTATATAAAGTTATAAATTAAAATCAAGGCAGGTTTTCATTTTAAAATTTGTTATTTGAAAACGAATTGCATCTACTGTTTCGTATCAGTGTCTAGCTCATCCACAGAACAATCGTAAAGGTATCTAATTCTAATGTGATTTGGTTGTTTTGGTTCTATTTATAAAAGAAAATATGTGTGAGAATGATCTATTTACAGTCTATATTGTATTGTAAAACTAAAACTTAAATTTATAATCTTTCTCTAACACTCAAAGCGATTGTTTCAAAATTCAGAAAAGTGGAAAAAAAAGAGGAGCGGTGACAGAAAAAAGTGTCATTTCAAAAGCTACTTTGCAATTTAAGAAATTTCGCACGCTATATTAAACAAGTATTGTCTCTCTTAATACTATAATCGTATTCTGATATACATCCGCGTTCGATTTTAAATGTATTTATTTGGAAATCAGTTTTTGGAAAATTTGCGAAGTTCCTTTTGAAACTAAAAATAATGGAAAAAGTAGCAAAAAATTGTATCAGGGTCCTCGAAAAAAAGTGCCAAAATTATCGCATTGATGGCTTAGTCTTTCTATACTGTTTGAGTGCGCTTGTTGTTCAAAGACTGTGCGTGTGTTATATTCATTCTCCATCACCCTTATGATACAAGTGATGCTTAAACATATTCGTTGGATGACTAGACTGGGTTCATTGCCTTTGTTTCTTCCTAAGGCCAGACTTAAAGTCCGTTCCCAGTTGCTTGATTTTGTTTGTTAAACTGCTCTGTGCTACTAGCCCAAAGCATCAGTTCATTCAAACCGCTTCTGGTACCGATCGAATTAATACGCCTCTCGTCAGCTTATCTCTTCAAAAGATCCATGTTTTCTTGAGGATTCTCCTCCTAATCCGCAGACGGGTTGAACCAGCTACGGCTACTTACAATAATGGCTAAATAAATCCATAAAAGAACACCGGCCAGTTAATTTGAAAATGCGCACTTCCATACAATACCCTTTACGATAGCGTAGGTATGACCTAAAATACTTGTGACTTTGTCATTGTTTCAAAGATATTTAAGATATGACATGCTAATGCATCACGGAATACAAACTCTGTCGGAAGATCTGAGTGATGGCTTGACCTCGATTTATACACGGGGGCGATGCCCAAAAAGCTCTGGAGTAGAGTCGATTTTTCACACCATTATCCGAAGAGCATAAAGAATACAAACTTCTTTATGAATTCATTTATTTCACTCGGCAACCGCATGCTCAATGTTTCAGCCGTCTTGTTAAGCCTATTAGTGTCCTACGAGGAGACACAATTGACACCTTTGTGTAAATTCATATTTTCGAATTTTCCTCACGTTCCTTTTGAATTCCAGACGAATGACTAACAGAGTTACTCCAGCCGACAGTTGGAGCAGAGACTTGAGTAGAATTTCCAAACGTCTATCCACACGACCGAATTGTCAATCCACCAATACACATATGTGGGTATATATACCTATAGATGAATCGAATCAATTGCAACTCTACAACAACTGCGCCATTGTCGGTCGCTGCTGTCGTCAGTCGTAAGTCGTCACAACCACAAGGCAGCAAAGTTAGAAAATTTATCCTCCAATTAGCAACATAGAGAATTGGCATTCGTTCACAGGCGGATGGTGCGGATAGTCCACAGAGCCAGAGCCTGATGGTCGACAACGGAGTCTTCTCGTTTTGTCGGCGGCAAACTAGCCGACTCTTCAAATGGTATAATAATGTATCTGCGATTAGAAATCAATCAAATTTCTTCATACAAATCAATTAGATAAATCGTAACGGTTAAACTCATCATTATGTTTAATTTACGTTGTTTTTTTCTTTCACTGAAGATTGGATTGAGAGAGCCGATGCCGATGCCGATGTCGATGTCGGTGGGTATATATGAAAGATAGCAACGTGTGTATAAGCAAACACAATGACAAGGTTAACAAACGTCATGATGGACTTTCGTTGAGTTTATATGAGTCTTATTTTTTTTTTGTAACAGGGAACAGGGTATGCCATTCATCTTTGTATCAAATTGTCATCATATTATCGTTTCCTTGAAGTAGAATCTTTACTTTACGGTCATAGATAGACGTATAGTGGTGGTTGGGGAGAGAAACTGGAATCGGTTGACCGTTTGTTGCCAAAATGATACTCAAGATCTAATGGGAAATAGTATGAATTTCACTTCTCTTTGGAGATTCGCCTTCAGAGTTTAAGTCAAAGTGTACAATCTGACGCGTATCTATACTGCAAGCTTAACTAAGTGGCGCAATGACTTACGAGATAAACATGACTTTCTCACCATTAACATTTAACACTACAGTCAGCGAGATTCATCGCAACTATATTTGTTTATTGGTAAAGTGACTTTGAAAAGTCTGGAGTCCTTGCGTAAACTGCCCGACTAAAAGTTGATTATTTGTAAGGCCGTCAGTGTTTAGTAGACTACCGAGGGTCTTTAGTTTGAACAAATTACACTGAAACGTGACAAAAATAGGCGAGTTTGAACCACGTGCTTGAGAATGCTTTTCAAAACTTTTGCTTTTCGTTTACTATTTTTTATTGTTATTTAATATTGTTTCCTTTTGCTTGTTAATTTTGTTTATTGTAAAGCACATAACGTAACTTACCCTGTCTTTAAAATAGTTGCATTATAGATTTGCCTTCTCATATTATACCTACACACCAGCTAGTAACAGTCTAATGTCCTGGGAATGGCGATAGGCCCCCTTTGGTGCCTGGTCTTTTGTGACGAACTCACAACCCCACTCAACCTAACCTAACAGTCTAATGTCTAACGCTAGTTCTCTCTTTTTGTATTCCTCTCTAATTGTCATTCATAATGTATTTGTAATCTAGTATAAAAGGTTGTCTCGTTCAATAGGATCTAGGACACAGCCGTGGTAACACCAACCAAGCCATAAACTATTAGCAATAGTTGTTAGTGGAACTTTGATATTTTAGGTTATTTGGACAAACTCTCGTCGCAACAACTTCTTTAAATTCCTATACACCACTTTTATAAAAGGCTTGACAAATACGTTCCAAAAGCTAGACATGGGGTCAAATACACCCATTTGGAATTTTAAATTTTTATTTTAAACAAATTGAGAGAGTTATATAAATTTACCTACTTAACCCTTTAATTTACAAACAGAAGATAAGCCGAGTTCCAAACTTTTATGTTTTTTGATTTGACTAATATCTATTTGCTATACAAAAAATACAACTTCTCCCTCAAGGTAAACCAGAAATATGGTCCAGTTATAAAAACTCTGATTTCCAAAACAATTCCTTCCAGTCAAATCCACTTCGGAAACAAAAGAAACAAAACAAGAACCCAAAACTAAGCAAAACCAAAAAAAAAAAAAAGCGGATCCAAAAAAAATGGAGGGACTACAAGGACACAAAATACCTCCCTACGAACAAAGTGTGGCATTAAGACATAGGTAGCAATAAAACTGCCAAATTCAGGCATGATAATCTGTCAATCCTTTTCAAAAGTGACTCGTCGTCGCCGTCGTCGTTCATCGTCGTTCGTCGTCATCATCATCATCATCATCTTGGGCGTATAGTGTCCATGTTCGCTCTTTCATTTCTTTTTCTTTCTTTTTTGCATTTGAATTGTTGTTTTTTTATTTTTCGGTGGCAGCAAGACAAAATACCTTTTGTTCTTATTCGCATTAATATGAGTATGGTTTTTTTTTCTGTGTTGCCTCCCTTTGGGGTTTCAGAAAAAGGGTCAACCAAAGGAATATTTCTGGCATTTAATTTTCATTGTCCTTCATCGTGTTGCTGGTTTGTTTTATTTTCGAAGAATATTCATATTAATGGTTCGAGTGATGGCAAAAAGGGATGCGACATTTTACCACCAGTAGTGAATTTAATAGAAATTACAAATGAATAAACAGGAAACTATATAAAGGGACTATACATTTCAACGTGTGAACTGGTAATTGTTTTTGTTTTCTTTTCAATATATGGCTGTTAAAAAATTAAGGATTGTTCAGGAGGTTAATGATTTTGGGCACATTCTCTATTGCATGAGAGAGGCTCTGAGGTATTATTTATTTTTTTAGTTGTTAGGAAAGAAACTATGCGTTCCGTTGCTCTTTTGCTTTTATTTTAAACACATCTAGTTCTGAATGTTGTTCACGGAAGTCTAGTGATTAGTGAACGGGGAAGTTATCCTATACAGAAAATTTTGTATTTCTCTGAGACATTTAAAGTCAATACAATTGAAAACAATGCAAATTATAATTAAACTAAGTTGACTGCTGGTAGGCTTAGCGGCTTAGTGGTTAGTATGTTAGACTGCTGAACGAGGGGTCCCAGGTTCAAGCCCCGCAAAAACCAAAATTCCAACTTATGTTTTTTTCCACAGCGACACTTCTTGCACTTCTGACAAACATCCGAGAGTATAACTGCCTTGAAAGAGCTTCTCGATTAGCCGTTTGGAGTCGGCATGAAATTGTAGATCCCTTCCATTGGTTCCAAAAATGAAAAACTCACACCGAACAAATGGCTGGGAGAAGCTAGGCCTAGGATCCCTCCGGACCTGGTGTAAAAAATATGCAGCACATGCAAGTGCAACGTGTTTGCGTTTTTGAAGCAGTGGGAAACGTAGACGCTTGTGGACGTATTGGCAAAAAAATTAAAATGGATAAGGCGCGCTATACCACAAACAGCCTTACATAAAAGCAGATATTGCTTATATTTTAGAGAGGTATTCGGTATGCTGCGGGTAGGTCGTAAGCTTCGAAGTTGGTAAGCAACTATTACAAAAAACAATATTGACGCCCAATTGAAATAAACGGACTTTTTGTATCGTCCACTGACTTTGGTTCATCACTTGAATATAACTAAATTGCAGTTCGCATATGGACTCTTTTGTTTAAACTTGCAAAATCAAATGCTATTCAAATGTACGCGACAACAAAACTAACCTATGAATGCCAACTGAAACAATAAGCCGTACATTTTGGTGTTTTTTCTGGCACTGAACTGATTAAAGTTATTCGCTACGTGTGTAGGTATGCGCTCAACACAAAATATATATACCTACACCCCACATAGTGCTCTCTTCATGATTCTTAGCTGTCAGAAAGTCAATCAATTTTATGTCTTTTCATCCTTCATCAGTATACTTTCAGAATTATTAATTTTTCTTCTTTTAAAGATATTTTACGAGAAACCGACTTCAAGAAGTAATAACACAACAAACATAAAACAAATACTAAATCTTGACAAAGCGTCCATTGAATGTTCATCTGGCTCCTATAATGATGACTTATACCTGCTACTTGGGTGTTATTTTTATAGACGCGAATGCGAGAAGTAATATGAAAACTAATGAAAAATAAAAAGCCAAACAGCAAGAAATGCTTTTGGTGTTATGGAATTTAGCAAAGAGGCCGCTAATGGTTTTCACCTATGTAATTTAGTGTAGGTTGTAGTTTAAAATTGTAAAATTAATACGCAAAACATTGAAATAAATTAACTGTTTACATACTGGATGAAAGTTTGGCTTCTTTTCAGAACTTTCACCAATTTGCTTGATTATTTAAATTCCCATCAATAGCACATAGTCTATCCACCTTCAGAAAACTGTAAATTCGAAGATCTTCTGATGAATGATTTGGTCGATTGCAATGAAATAGAAAGAAAATGTTGATCCATTAAGCCGCATGTTACGTCTAAAAATGTATCCGGATTGGGTGAGTAGTTTTGCCGTGATGCCTTAACAAATCCACATACAAATGGAAAGATAATCTTGTTATATGAAGAGATTGACATAGTAGAGCACTAATTTTGCAAATCAATATATTTATGTGGGACGTTTAAAAGCGAGTTATAAGAAAGCATTATTCCTGCAGCTATAATTTTGAAATTTTTAATTAAAGGAGCTGTTGCTCCGGCAAGGTTATCAGATTCAAAATGTTAGCCAGTTTACTTTCTTTTCTTAGTTTTAAGTGGCGGTACACTCGAGAAGAGTATCGAGCCAGGAGAAGGGAGGAAAAGAAGATCCTGCTTAGAAAGAAGAGGGCTTACGCACATTTCCAGCTCAAGGAGATCGAAGAGTCACGCGATCGCAATTACATCCGGAGGTTTAATAAAAGAACCAAGCAACTGCCTGCTGGTTACAAAACCGGAACGCAAGCTCTTCGAGACAGCGAAGGAAACCTAGTCACCGAAGCGCAGGGAATAGTAGATGTGTTTAAGCAGCATTTCCAGCAGCTGCTAAATGAGCATCATGTAGAGAGAGTGGTAGGGCAAGAAGAGAACCCACGTCTAGTCAATGAAGAACCAGTTCCACCACCCAGTATAGAAGAAGTGCGCTTAGCTAAAGTGCTAAAGAACAACAAGGCCGTCGGCTCTGATGGCTTACCAGCAGAGCTCTTCAAATACGGAGGTGATGTTTTGGTAGGGTGCATGCACCTAATCATCAACCAACTATGGGTGGAAGAAAACATACCCGATGACTGGACTATCAGCTCCATATGTCCAATCTACAAAAAAAGGCGATCATATGTCTTGCAAGAACTATCAAGGCATATCCCTGCTTAATGTCGCATACAAGATCCTGTCTAACGTACTGTGTGAACGTCTAAAACCATTCTGCAACACACTAATCGGCACGTACCAGTGTGGCTTCCGGCCCGGCAGATCGACGATAGACCAAATTTTCACACTGAGGCAAATCCTGGAAAAGACCAACGAATTTCAAGTCGAAACTCACCACCTATTCATCGACTTCAAAGCCGCGTATGATAGCATACATCGTCAGGAGCTCTATATGGCGATGGCCGAATTCGGAATCCCGGGAAAACTGATTCAGCTGTGTCTCGTGACGCTGGAAAACACGTGCTACAGCATGCAGTTTGGAAGAAGCTCTTCCGAACTATTCCAGACATGCACCGGATTTCGGCAAGGAGACGCGCTGTCATGCGACTTCTTCAATCTCGTACTGGAAATTAGTGCGCAGGGCAGGTGTCAACACGGAAGGCACTAACTTCAACAGGTCCGTCCGGCTGCTGGGCTATGCGGACGATATTGACATCATCGGTCGCTCCCAGCATGCCGTGATAGAAGCATTCACGGAGATAGAAGAACAGGCAAAATCCGTTGGCCTTGAAGTAAATGAGGGCAAGACCAAGTACATGCTATCAACAAAAAAACAAGCATCTGTCCACTGGCTAGGACAAAACGTCACTATTGATAGCAACAATTTCGAGGTAGTAAAGGAGTTCACCTACCTCGAAGTAAACATAAACTCCATACGAATGACACCATAGTGGAGATCCGGCGAAGAATTACCCTGGGAAACCGTTGTTACTTCGGTTTGGCAAAACAACTGGGTTCAAAACTCCTAACTTGAAGGACGATATGTGTGCTCTACAAGACCCTTATCTTGCCAGTTCTGCTTTATAGCGCCGAGTGCTGGATCATAGGCAAGAAGGAAGAGCTGATACTGGGCTCCTTCGAAAGAAAAATTCTTCGGCGAATTTTTGGTCCTGTGTGCGGGGAGGGCGAATGTAGGAGAAGATACAACCGCGAACTCTATGAGCTGTACCAAGATGTTGATGTAGTCCAAAAAGCTTAAACACGTCGACTACATTGGCTCGGCCACATCGAGCCAAGGGACAATAATGCTCCGGCTAAGAGGATCTTCGAATCCCAGGCCTCAGGCCTCAGGTTCGAGAAGACAAGGAAGACCGAACCTCCGTTTCAAAGACCAAGCCATCGCGGATGCCAGAGCGCTTGGTCTGGACAACTGGAAGCAGCGTGCCCGGGATCGTAGAGGATGGAAGGCTGCAGTGTCTCAGGCAGAGACTCTTCACGGGTCGGGAGCCCGATAAGAAAGTAAGTAACACTCTCGGCGGACCTGGTTTATGTCAGAGGCTTTGAATACAATTAAGTCGAATGTTTCCGACGAGGTCTACATTGCTGCAGAGCCCGTTGAACCATCTCCTTCAAACTCCTTTTAAACAAATCGGAACGAAGATCACTCGGAGAACTTTTCGCTCATGGAAACAGAGTGCGTTTTCATCTGCACAAGGTCCATGCTTTTGCTGTATATAGCAGGACGATGGCAAACGTCTCATACACATTGACTGATAAGTTGCTCAATTGAGTTGTAAGTCTGTAAAAAAAGATTGGCAAGAGGAAAACGTCATTTTTACTGAAGTTCGCTGCAGCGCGTTTGCTATATTTTAGTCATTTCTGACTCGACAATTCAACAAATGATTCTCTTTGTTTTATTCTATTAACAAATATAAATCCAGAGCAAAGTCATAAAATAACGTAAAGAACTATTTCGATGGCTAAACGGCTTGCAAGTCAAAGAAAACACCTTAAACAAAACACGCAACTATTCCTTGCAAAGTGGCAGCAAGTTACTTAGAGTTATTCCATTATGGTGCAGATAGCTGCCCATTAGTGAGGCAGGACCCCTTCACGAGCAATCATGGATTTTTACATTTTCTTCACCGCAAAGCACAGTATGCATCGTGCAAAAAATTTCTCGTACCGTTAGAAACCCTAATGACCTCCTAGACTATTCCAAAGTAAATTCATTTTCGTCTAATGGCCTCCACTACCAATGGAGAATAATCCATCCTATACCCATCGGAAGATCTATACGAGTAATAAAGTAGAACAAGCCAAAGTAGCATCACAGGTAATCAAACCAAACACCATCAGACAAATCGATTTCCATTAAATTTCGAATTTTCATCTCCTAACCAAGCGGAACAAACAACATTAACTGCGAGTATATGTTCGCAACAACATTGCGCATTAACACTGATCAAGAAGCAATTCGAATCTCTCATAGAACAAAGCGAACCCTGCGATTCCATTACTTTCGTGATTTTAGGTCATCGCTATTATGGGCTTCTGCAATACCACAAGGCACAAGTCAGCATCAGCATGCTAAAATGAAAAATAGAATGCCTCTCCTACGAGAGATACATTTCTCTATATGTATAAAAACTCACAGCTCACAGGTACGTGGCGCGGTGCAGCCTTAGTCAGACAACAAAATGACATCTTTCATCCTGACACTGATCCGAGTCGTAAAAGTTGTTTTATTATGTACTCTTAATACTCTCATCTAGTTTCGTTTGTACCATCGGTTGCGCTACTTAGACGAGATGCTGAGATCATCATTTTATAGAGTCCTAGAGACTCACGCATGCAAGCAGTTAGGATGGACGAAGATTAGTCCACCAGTTCACTGACAGACACCGCACAGACAGTAATCACAAGGATTGATCGAGTATGACTGGATGTTTAAGCGCGGTTGAATGCAGAACGCAGACAAAGTTGCATTTTTCCCAGATACGCGCAGTCGCTGCGCTGCCTTTGGTTTGTGTAATCCCTCTATAGGCTAGAAGAGTTCAATTCAGTGTTAAGATGGACATTACTCAATTAACTCATCAAAAGTGATTCCAAGTGATAGGCAAAGTGTTAAGATACTTTATCTGACAACTGAAATGACATAGGATCTGCGGTTGGATCTCGCATGTGTGTGCACGGGAGACGCGCCGCTGGGGGCTTAAGTGCATAATTTTGCAATAGTATATGCTTTTGCTGTTTAAGTGTTTTTAGTTTTAAGGAGGTTGCAGATTATAATCTACAGTAGTTGAGGGATTTGCTAAGGACCTTTTGTAGTATAAGGTCTTAAGGTTGTTGATACCTTTGTAAGAGAAGATATGCACCAACAAAAAGGCGATTGCACACTAAGAAGAGTGGTATGGTTAAGACTTTGGAGGTGGCAGATCTTGAGACAAGCAAGGCCACCTTCTTGATAAATCGTGATGTTTGTCTTCTTGTTTTGCTGACTGTTTGAATGTTTGCTCAATGTTATTAAGCATTTATATGAATTATGAATCTATTAATAGTTAACTCAGATTTCGGTGTGGAATAGTGGCATTCTGCAAGGGTCAATAATAAGCATTGTAAAATAAATTGTTCTGCGGACTTACAGAGTAATATTTTCAGAGTACTTTTTTAAAGTCTCAATAATCGGCCCAGGCTTTGGTTATCTGGTTATCCCTGCTACAGCTTTTGCCAGATCTATGTTTTTTTTTGTCGTCAAAATTTGGGGGTCGAAATTATTTAAGGGGAAATTTGAGTTTTTAAATTTTGTTTTATTTGTATTTCGTTGTGTAATCCTTTTTGAGTTACCTTATAATGTGCTTTCGCAGAAAAATTAAATTTATAGGTATTCTTGGAACGTAAGAAACGCTGTGTGACTTAAACTTACATAAGAACAAGGTAGCCTAGAGAAATAAATGTGTTTGTTATTTTAAAATGCTGTTAAATAATCGATCGATCCTCCAAAACTGTATTTCCAGTGAAAATATTTGTTTTTTTCCTACTTTACTATTTAAAAAACAGCTTATGCCAGTTTCAATACGAAAAATTTACAGTTTTTTTTGTAATAATTCTTTAAATATTTTTCCGGATATAAGCCTCAACCTCATCTTTTAAATTTTATAAGCAACAGTTTCATCAAAGTTGCGTCAGGATTGTGAAAATTCGTTCAAGGTGGTTTCAAACTGCATTGACATTTTGTGTTGTATTTATTTTCCGCACACTTTTCCATTAGGAAAACCAAAATTATACACGTTCGCGTTTCAATATCAAAATTTTTACTTTTAAGTCATACATAAAATATGTTAAAAATAAATATTTTCAAATATTTGGGTACCTTTTTGGAGAAAATAAGCAAATCTGGGGGTTTTTCGGATTTACTTGGGGGAAATATTTTGACCGTCTGGCAACGCTATCCTGCACTATTATATTTTCAACATACTTTCAAACGATTTGGAAGTTTTAATGTAAGGAACAAGTGTGAATGGACGATATTTATAGCAATCTTCAGCCAAAGAATTTGTTATTGGCGTCTCACATGTCTGATGCCTGATCGCCAGCTTTATCAAACTGATTGATCCCTGTTGTGCACTCTAACAACACTCTCTCTAAACTTCTAATTGCAATAAATCCTAACCCAAATGTGACCATTTGGCTTTTAAAAGGTCTTAGGTCTCAACTACACTTTCATTGAAATAGTTCCAGTTGCAACAAATTATTCTCAACATGTGCATCATTTTTCCATTGTTCATACTCACAGTATACGATTGCAAAATCCCTTAGATGAAAGACATGCCATTTCAATAGATATAAAATTCCTTTCGAAAAGAAGCACCTCCTGCCATCTGTGAAATTACAAAACATAACAACGGATTCAGCCTTCGTACGTTTAGTGAATAGCAAATTAAAATATGCGCTCGCGGCATTTTTTTTTTCTCCATCTGTAGTTAGATAGAAAACTCCACACTTGTTGCAGCCAAAACAAATAACATATGAAACTATATTTTTTTTTATTATTTTTTGTATGATGAAAATCTACAGTCGCAAAATATGGTATGGATGTACCAATACCTATGCCTGTACAGGTACATTAAGTCGCAAAAAAGAAACTGCTTGCTTTTTTGTCGCAGATTTTGTCATTTAACAAATGTTTAACGTTTTATTGGCCATTAGCCGTGTTTGGTCGTGAGATTTGCCAGCAACATGAATTGTTTTATGAAAAAAAAAAAAAAAAAAAAAAAACACTGAAAATGATGAAGCATTTTGTACTATGTTGTGTCGCTCGCGTCCACTATTCCACATTCGACTGAGTTCGAGTTGTGCCGTGCAATGAAACAAGTGAGAGTGATAAGTTTGTCATGCTGGCGGAAACAAGCGATTTATTTTTTATGCAAATTAAATGATTTTTTCTCCGTTTTCAGTGTAGAGTAATGGTGATGCCAAATTGAATGGTGGAACAGAGTTGTGACGATTATGTAATGGGACAGATGCTGAGTTAGTGGTATTCGATGATGGTTTGTTGTCACCGATATTGATTTGTTTTCGTTTCAGTATGGAGTTTATTGAGTTTGCTTTTTAGATTAAGTATGGCTACAGATGAGAGATTTTTTGTTAAATGTGCAGCAAAAACAAATTCTACTAGACACGGAAGCATGTCCTGTTTAATTGGAAAACCGAAGTGAAGCAAATCTCTTTATTTAGTCGTCTTATTCGGTATTCAAGTTGCCAGATAGCTGTCCGACATAGAGTCGTTAATTATTTCCACAATGTATTTTTCATACTATATCTCTTCAACAAATTGACACTATTTAAAAAGAAAGTAATTTTTAACAAATTTATTTTGTATTTATTAATAACTCTTAACATTTTCTTGAAATGGTTAACACAAAAGATGCCAAACATTTTCGATGACGTTTAATTCAGGACTTTGCGGAGGCCATTTCAAAGTTTCTTAACCTACTTCCGATAGAATTTTTTTGTGTTCCAGGCAGTGTGTATGGGTGCATTATCTTGCTGAAGGATGAAGTTGGTACCGATGAATCTAGAGCCTGCAACTAGTGCAACATCATTTAGAATCTCTTAATAATGTGACTGTCGCATATGATCGGAGCACCGCACAAGTGGTCCCACGCCACCATATGATATGCATCCCCATATCATAATTTTGCCTCCATTGGATGGTCTAGTGGCCTGCGTAACGGACTTTTTGGCTTTTGTTTTAAGATCAGAATAGAAAAACTTTCGGCCATATGTACCATCCAAATAACAAGCAGTCTCGTCAGTCCAAAGAACACTCCTCCAAAAATCCGGTGGTTTATTAGTATGCTCCCTTGCGAATTGAAGTCTTGCGAGCTTGTTTCTTGGTGTAATATAGGGCTTTTTTGACTGACGTAGGCTTCGATTTTGTTTTCCTTTAACCTCATACGTAATGTTCTTTCACTGACATTATTTGCACGGCCCTTGTTTAACTCCTTCAACATATTTTTCACTTTATCGCAAGGGTTACATTTCAAAGACCGAATAATTAGACTGTCTTCTCTATTGGAAGTAACCCTTTTCCTGCCTCTCCCGGTTTGGTTTTTTAGACTCCCAAAAGTTTTCTCTTTCTCAATTTGATAGTAAATTGTTCTTCGACTGGAATGATATTTAGCGGAAAGATTTTCTACCGAAACGCCGATTTTGTACTCTGCAACAATTGCAGCACGTGTTCTAATGTAATTTCTTTGGACCTAGCCATTGGAACAAGTTGTCTGAATGAAAGGTGACGCTTAAATGATCATAACAAAAAACAATCCGCATCAGCCAACACTCTTATCAGCCGTTTCATCTCTGTAACTGTTAAATGCACTTGTGCAAATAATTTTGCCACCTTTTTCCAATGTAACAATAATTTTGCCATTTTCTTTGTCGTGTTTTTCACCGCTATTTATGAAACTTGTTTTTTTTTATTTTGTGTTAACCGTTTCAAGAAAATGTTAAGAGTTAATAATAAATAAACCAATTTGTTAAAAATTACTTTCTTTTTAAATAGTGCCACTTTGTTGAAGAGATATAGTATGAAAAACACATTGTGCAAATAATTTTGCCAACGACTGTACGTGCATTTGTATACTGATTTACCAGCTCTATGTATTCAATTCCAGTTACAAAATATGCATTACTTAATAATATACAGAAAATATTGGACTGTCAAAAAAGTCATTAACTTACAAAAAGTGGTAATTACCATGTCACTCAGTCGTGCACATGTTCGTCCTTTCCGGGGCTTGAATCTGTAGTCTCTCTCTCAGTAGCTCAATACACTAACCATTGTACCAAAAAATACCACTACTTACGAAGTACTTATCTTAATAATGATTGTTAATGAAAATATCCCTTTTGTATGAAGAGGAACGAAATTAACTGTCTCTCCTCAAATACATAAGGCCTTAAATATTCAGTTCGTACGCCAACTCTTTTGTTTCATTTTTGTTTGTCCTTCCTGTTTCGACTGAGATTTTTCAACTCAAACCCTTGACCCCAAAATATTGTAAATTGTACCCGGTATACAATGTACCCATTGCTCAGATAAAATTCAGCTCAGCAGCTTAAGCTCAAAAAGTAACAAAAGAAGCCCGTGGACACTGAATTCACAAGTCTGTGAGAACAATTACGCCAGATGGCAGTCAAAATCAATGTGCTACATTCATTTGTAACAAAACCCAATAAAAGACATTAGCCGTGTGCAATGGCAGCCTTTTTTGTTGATACTTCTCGCGTACACGATTTCTTTTTTTTTATACATTTTATCTTATGACTAACACAAAGTCCCTCGGGGGGTTTCGTAAACTTCTATAAAGTACACAAAGGAAAGAGTGTTCGTATGGAATAAACTAACTGTTTGTTACATACTGCTTGGAGATAATTTATGTAAAATTATTGTTAGAAACATCACCGCGACGCAGGTATACGTGTGGTAGCATTTATTTTATGTCTCCTGAATTATGTCACTCACGTTGGCGCTTAAGGATCGTAATCTGGCGACAAGAAACAACAACAACAACAACAATTGAACGCATGCTGAATCGCGACGACAGGTAGGCAGTCACAATCGCACAAAAACGAAAAAAATTGCATCCACAACATTTCGCCACTAATTACAACATTTAATTTTGCAGAAAACGCCACACATCTGTTTTGGATATATATCTTTTGCAGTAAAATTTACTGCGAATCGTATTAGATTGTAACCTCCAGTTTTGCCGCTATATGCGCAGAAATTAGTTTCGCCAACAACGGATTTTGCGAATCGACACAAGTAGTAATGGTGTTTGGGTTGTTTTTTCTTCTTATTTCTTTTTTCATTTGGCTTTTCGGTAAAAGATACAATATCTGAAAAAGGCGACAAACAAGAGTCACAAATTAGATTTAAGATATAAATCTCATTTTGTGCAACAACACACAGTTTAGGCTGGGGGTACACATCGAATGTACGTCGGCACGCCGCCACCACCATCAGCACCAATGCCACCGACGCGACCAACCAACGACGCTCTCCGCTACATGCTGTAGTATTTTTTTTTTTTTTATTTAACATTTAGGCTTAGACCTCCATTAGCAGCAGTTTGGCTACTGGTTGTGTAGTACTGTTTGCAATTTTCGCAATTATCACTGAATTTAGTAAGTATAAGATAGAGCAAAAAGTGCCTTGGAATGTTCTCAGGCAAAACATAGTAATTGCTGCAACACCGCCAAAAAGGTGCGAGAGTGCGCAGCACAGATCAGCGGTGGTGTCTTCCAGTGATGGACTTTTGGCCCCCATAGGTAAAAAGGCGATCGCATGGAAAAAATCGACAGATTTTCGCAATCTGATTTTCATAATACCCCTCGAACTATGGGCACGAATTAACACCGCGAAGGTGAAAACGCAACGAGTGATAAAACCTAACACTATACCTACATCTATACTCAGTATAGGGTATAAGGTGTGATGGAGTGGCTGATCTTGAGGTGATTAAAAGTGACGCCGCCCAAGATTTGCTCACGAAATCCGAGCCAAGTCGCTGTGGTTGTTTCGTGCATGTGATATGCGTGGATGACTTGTGGATGGGAATTTATGCATAATTTAGTGAAGAGTGCATCCTTTCACTTTTGCAATATTTTGTTGTAGTCTTGCGGGTGGCTAATTAACATGCTAGACATGGGAAAACCGTGTAAGAAATTTGTATACGCAACAAATGTTGGCATTAGCATAAGTACACAGATTGGGGCGATGGGATCTAAAGCTGCCAGTTTGGGTGTGTAAAAATCTTCCCAAAAAATATACACACATTAAAGAGCGGTAATTGTTACCGGCAGTGTGACCGTTGTAGTATTCTGAAAAGTCATAAGAAGAAGTCCCAATGGCGAAAAAGCTTTTCTAAAAGGCATTTCTAAGGCTATTCTTCAAAATTAGAATTTTTGAACCATATTTAACAAGAATTGGCTCGCTAAACACTATAATAGTTTTGTTTTGCGAAACTGCGGTACATTTTAAATAAAAACAATTTGCAACATTTTTGAAGCATCTTTTCCACCTAAAAAAGGCATGTAGACTCCCAATGAACATACCCCAAATGTAAAGAATGAACGATATTAAATAAAACACGATACGTCGTTTCTTGGCGGACGCTCCTTTACGAATGCCACTTAATAAATAATGGAGCACTGAACGATGTCACTCTTGTTTAGGAGTTCTGATGTCAGTTCAGTCAAGTTCATATGTCAAGTCAAGAGAAGCATTCATAAAGGAGCATCCGCCAAGAAATGACGTATCGTGTTTTATTAAATATCGTTCATCCTTTACAAGGCCCAAAATAAAATTGTGCCAGACTTTCGAAAAAAGTGACAAATTCCAACTTTAGTCGCACAACGGTCATACTGGTTACCGGCTCATATTTTCCTGTTGCTGGATTGAATGGAGCTATCATTATCAAGCAACAACACAACGCGCCATTTTCTTTCTTAAGAACACAGTCGCCCTCCCCACTTGGATCAGTTTGCGATCTCCCAACGGTATACTACCGAAAAACACAATGCACTGCTTTGTGGACATTATAAATGCCCTCATCCGTTCAACACTAAAGACTGTATCTTCGGAACACTGAACCAAATCAATAATTTCACACACGCATTATATCGGACTTTTCTCAGAATTAATTTTCACAATTAAAACAGCCGCCACCTATATTGGTTGTCATTGATTCATGGCGATAGAGAACGACTTCCTTCTTAGATTTTAGTCTCTCTTTGTGTAGAACAAATTGTTAACACTGTATAGAAAATAGAATGCGTTGGGTAATAGATGCGAAAGGTTGGAATAGTCCATCGGCGACAAAGACTTATTGTTACAATCGAGAAGAATTATTCTTCCCAGCAGTTTTTGTGTGTGTGTGCATAAATTGGTATAGTCCCCTCCCCCTCCCCACCCATGTAACAAAAGCTAGCGATTCCCAACGACGCGACGAAGGGAAACATCTTATCTGAACCAAAGAAAACATCTCACTAATCACATGGCCCCAAGGTGTCATTTGTCTATTTAATGATTTCATTCATTTGAAACCGATGGTTGTAAATTGTAGACCGTTCACTGTGTGACGTTAGCAAATGGTAGTTGATTCGAAATTCTTGTATAGTTACATTCATATGGCAATAATGCTCAAAGAGGAAATGGTTATCGATTTTTAACCTCTCGTACGGTGAGTGTTGAAGGTGGTATGCCAGTCATATTTGTGTATATCTTTTGCTCATTAAAATTATATTGGATTTAGGTCAGCACATCCTCACCTAGCATGTCCCAATTTCGTGCTGAAATACATTGTTGTACCAATCTGCATCTCTATCACAATCAATGCAACAGGGGACTCCTTTAATGTTCGGTTGGAGAAAGCATCATCATACCATCACCCACGCTATACATAAAACAGGAGCGCATAGAAGTCTCCGTGTCGGTAGAGGTGTTTCAATTTTATCATCAGTCAAAAATCACCCAAACACGATTGGCCCAATTTGCCTCCCCCTAGGTATATATATATATACATATACAATATATCCGTGAAGAGTGGTAGCTTCATTTTCACATGAAAGTATTTCCTTGTTCCTATTGCGATGGGTTAATTTAAAGATTACTTTTCTCTCACCAAAAATGGACGAAAAAAGAGCAGAACTGAAAACGAAATGGAAGTCAATCTGTAATGTATTCAATCCCACCTCTGGATTGGATAGCATTTCGAATAGAAATTGATTGTTCGATGTGTGGGACTTGGTATAACAGCAGAAACATAGATCCTTGCTTTCTCACTCAGTCGGCCTGTCTCTGGTGATGGTGCAGCAACAGTTCATCAAGGTAAAATCATGTTAACTTAATTAACATGGCTTATTTCGAATTTCTCCCTTGAATTTATAACAATATTGAAAGCAACAACTGTTGAGATTTTTGTTCGCCTCGCGCAAACGGATATGGTTTACCGTGGTCGACTTAATGAATCAATTTGATTCGTCTTTGATGTCATAACAAAGGGTAACAACAGCGTTGTGGATCTGAATGGGTATAAATACCTACTTTTTTCAGTTTCGTTTTCATTTGTTAATAGTGTGGCGCACATTTTGAAAATACTAAAGTGTGCTGCATAGAAAAAGGGGAAACTGGAACCTACTATTAGGCTGGAATGAGGAGGATGAAGATTTACGTGACCAAAGTTTTCTTGTCCTATAAAAGACAAATGAGTTTTGGAAAAGTCTTAAAGTCTAAGCGCTAATATTGGTGATCTGATCTGATGCATTGTACTTCAATTTTGATACGTTTCGAGTAATAAATTCATTAAGTTCCTACGAATGTTTGCTACTATGTATGGTACATACGCATCGATCGGTGACTGGACTAGGGTACTGTGAGCCGCAGATAGAAAGAAATTGACGCAAAATAGGGTGAGAACCGTTCCAGAGATTAATTGCTGGTCAGCGTTACCAAAGGTCGCCATTAAGTCAACATTTGGAACATTTTTACATCTCAAAACCCCTGGTGACGACTTTTAAAAAATTTTAGTTTTTTTTTTCCTTTTAACAATATTGACAATTTTCGGGTCATCTTCTATATATAATACTCAAAACTCGGTGACGATATAACTCGATAGCCACTGGTCCAATTTTCATGATTGTTCTTTTGTTTTGTTCGTATTGTTGTATTTCAGGTTTAGGCAGTCGTAAAAGATAGGATACTTTTGGACCCGATAGGTGGCGCTGTCGTCAATCTTCGAAACCGCTCAACCGATCTTAATGTTATTTCGTGGATGTATGTAGGAAGTGTTGATTAACACGTTTTATTCAATAAGAATTAATACAAAAAGAAAAGTATTTTGTTAGGTTGATTAAGTTGGTTGATTGATGTTGACGACTCGACGGCTCGATGATGACTGACTCTTCTGTTTGTTGCCGCCAAAGACGAGAGCAAGGGTATAGTGAAGTGACGTCAGCTATGGATTAATGCAGTCTGGTGGGCCTACATCCGGCCATCCTGTATTTCATCCGCCTCGGATGAAGGATCACTTTCGATGCCACTGTTTTCCGCTTGCCATGGTTTTATGAAATCGCAACTGGTTGTAGTGTTGTTTGGACCTTCATGCGATGCCACTTTCTTTACTGTATAGCGTCCACCTCTCCCTTTTGAGACAACTTCGTAACGACCTAGAAAATCGGAAAAAAGTTTGTCACCCACCCCAAATTGTGTTCTTTTAATTGCTACCAAGTCCCCCAATTTATACTCTACTGCAGCCTTTCGCTTTCGATTAAATGTGCGTTGATTCTCCGTTTGTATTTTTTGAATTTGCTGCCGGGCGGTAAATCGAATGTTTTCCCTTTCGTCATCATACTGCTTGAGGAGTTCGAGCTTAACCATCTCCAGAATATCAGTGTCGTCTTTTTTCCGCATTGGGACGCCAAATAGGACTTCAAATGGGGTGCGTTGAATCGATCTTTGCAATGTGCTGTTAATAGCTATTTGTACTCTCGGCACAAATTTGTACCATTTTTCGTGCGAATCGATAGAGAGTCTTCGGAGTACTTCGATTACCACACGGTTTGAGCGTTCAGCCTGGCCGTTGCCTCTTGGTATGCCTGTAGTAACACAAACATGTTCGATATTCTGTTCCATACAAAAATCCTTGAATATTTGAGAACAAAATGCGCTTCCTCTATCCGTTACAAAACGCTTTGGATTTCCAAAATGTTGTTGAATTTCCTTTATTTTCCGCAAGGTTTCTTCGGCCGATACCGTTTTTGTTGGAAATAACAAAATGTACTTCCAAAATCCATCGGTGAGTGTAAGAATGTACTTATACAGCTTTGTCGTCAAATCCATAGGACCAATATGGTCAAGGTGGAACGTGTCAAACGGCTTGTCTCCTTTGTCCAATTGATGAAGGAATCCTTCCTGCTTTCCAGCTTTACGATTGGACAGTATGCATTTAACGCAGTTGTTGAGACATCGCTGTACCTTCTCCTTCAGCTTGGGTATAAAGAACTCTTGTGATATTAAATGTATCGTTTTTTGGGCCCCAAAATGTCCTTCTTCATGTTTGAGTTTTATGATTTCAGTTTCCATATGACGAGGGATAACTAAAAGGGAAAAACCATTTACTTCTTTAAAAAGGAGCTCACCTCGCATTTGGAAATCATCGTAGGGTTTTTCCTTGAGAATTTCTTTTATCGACAAAATATAGTCGTCTGCGTCTTGAGCCTTCTTGATACGCAGCAAAAGTTCTTGCCGAACTACGTAAATGACTGGCGATCGGCTAAGGGAGTCGACATGGAACATTTTAGATCCTGCACGATGCTCAACTTCATATTCGTAGTCCTGCATGTACATCACCCATCTCCGCACAGCATTTGGCAACTCCTTGTTAAGCGTCTGACGAAATGCGGCACAATCAGTTGCGACCTTGAACTTATTGCCAAGCAGGTAGACTCGGAACTTTTCGAGCGCTTTGAAAACAGCAAACGTTTCCAGTACATAACTATGCCATCGTTGTTCTGCTTCTTTGTTTTTTCGGCTGTAGTAAAATATAGGATGTAACTGGTTGTCTTCTCCTCTCTGCAGAAGTATGGCTCCCACGCCATCTTTGCTCGCATCCGTGTGCACCTCAGTTTCTGCGCCTTGTCTAAAAATTTTGAGAACTGGTTTGCTAATTAGAGCCTGCTTCAGAGCTGCAATTGCCTGTCGTTGAGGAGCTGCAATAACAAATTTTGAATTTTTCTTTGTTAACTCGGTCAATCGTTTGGCCAAAATTGAATATGAATTAATAAAACGTCTAAAAAACCCTGTCAGTCCGAGAAACTCTTGAAGCTTTTTTAAATTTGTTGGTTCTGGAAACTTAGATACAGCACGAAGTTTTTCCTCTGAAGGACTTACCGTACCATTTTCGACCATATGCCCAAGGAATGTTACTTTCTTTTGGAGAAATTTACATTTTGACCAATTAAAAATCAAATTGTTGTCAGCTGCGGTTTTCAGCACGATCTTTAATTTTGACATATTTTCGTTGACATCTCTTGATGATATGATGAGGTCATCCATGTATGTGTAGACATTGTTCCTGTTGACTAAATCGCGAAATACCAGACTAATAAATCTGACAAAAACGGCTGGCGCATTCGATAGTCCAAAAGGGACCCGATTAAATTCAAATTCCCCATCGTCTGTGAAAAAAGCAGTAAACTTTTTGCTGCTCTCTTCAACAGGGACATGGAAATATCCATTCTTGAGATCAAGTGTCGTGTAAATTTTACCGTCCTGCAATTTGTCCAGCACATCCTCAATCAGCGGAAGTGGAAACCTGTCCTTTATTGTCCTATTGTTTAGCCGCCTGTAGTCAACACAGATCCTTGGTGACCCATCCTTCTTCTTGACTACAACGATTTGACTCGAAAATGGTGAGGATGAAGGGCGTATGATGTCTTCTTTTAGCCATAACTCTATCTGCTTGCTAACTATTTGTCTCTCATTGATTGGTAGACGGCGTGGTGGTAAATAAATAGGAGTTTCATCAGTTAAAACAATTGACATTTTGATAGGACAGCTACTTACGGCATTTGGTGTGTAGTTAGAGATGATTTTTTTCACATGTGGTTCATACTGAGGAGGAGCTTCGATGTCAGTGCCTTCGTCCACTTGGATACTCATAATGCAGCTTTCTTTTTCCTTCTCGTAAAATGTCGCTACTCCGTTGATCATAACAACTTTAGCCTTTTCCATAAAGTCAAGTCCTATGATCGCCTCAACTCGAATGAAATTGTTGGGCACGACATGAAAAACACCCTGTAAATTCACTTCATCGACAACCAATTCAGCCATAAAACAACCCAATGTGCTATGCCTTTTAGAACCCAGACCAACCAAATTCATGTCGCTCTTCATTAATTGAGAATTTTTTGTTAATTTTGCAAAGAAATCGTTTCGCAGTAAGGATATTTCAGCGCCGGTATCAACTAACGCGTTGCAGAAAATGCCGTTTATAGAAATTTGCTTAGTTTTAAGCACCGAAACTGTTAAAGTTTCTTTAACGGATTTTATTGATGGACAATTTTTTGACATGTGCCCTATTCCACTGCACTTAAAACATTTTGTTTCAGATTTGCAATTTTTCCGCTGATGATCTGAAGAACCGCAATTGAAACAATGGAGATAGTTTTTACCGCTTGATTTCGCACTGTAGGAATGCCCGCTATTTCTTCTCGACATGTTCTGAGAACCGCTCGCACCACCACCGTTACTACCCCCTTCGCCGAAATTTCCACCGACCTTAGCTCTGAACTTCGTGAAATTTTCGTGTTTCTCAAAAAGTTCTGACAATGTCTTTGCGCCATACAACAACATTTTATGATCTTCGCGAGCAGGAACACCGTTTATTATATACGTAATTAACGAAATTTCATCTACATCTGCTTGTTGCCCGATTTCCTTCATTTTATATACGTATTCCCTAAAACTTTCTTCTTTTTTCATTTTATTAGTTTGGAGGCGCATATAAATGTCTGCTTTACAAAATGTCTTTTGGAACTCCGCACATATAATTTGTTTAAAATCGTGGTAAGATTTACAGAAACACGTTTTCATGAAACATTTAGCTGACCCCGTTAGCTGTTTCCTCGCGAAAATTAATTTTTCTATTTCGGACCATTTCAACAAAAGCGCGATTTCCTCAAATTCCAGCAACCACGAGGTAATCGATAAACTATCATCTCCGCTAAACTTGGAAATTAGGTTTTCTACATCTTTGACCGAAAAACGAACAGGATGATCACCTGAGTCATCTACATTATGATTCGATTGGTTATATTGCGGTCTGTTGCCGCTACTCGAACTTTCCCCAACCGACGAACTGTTACTCGGTACGGCGTTTTGCAAAATTCTTACAACCTTTTCTACTTTATTCGCCTCCTCTGCTTCCTTTAGGCGATCGAATAATACAGCTTTAATACCAGTTGTGTCCAGACCCCTTCTGGATAATTCAGCTTTTAAACCTTCCACAGTCCAGTCTCCAATATCCATTTTTCGGAATTCAAAGAAATCAACCAAAATTAAACTGTTAAGTTGAGCCCCCAAATATGTAGGAAGTGTTGATTAACACGTTTTATTCAATAAGAATTAATACAAAAAGAAAAGTATTTTGTTAGGTTGATTAAGTTGGTTGATTGATGTTGACGACTCGACGGCTCGATGATGACTGACTCTTCTGTTTGTTGCCGCCAAAGACGAGAGCAAGGGTATAGTGAAGTGACGTCAGCTATGGATTAATGCAGTCTGGTGGGCCTACGTGTATATGGTTGGTTCCCGCATGAAATATAGGATAATTTTGGACCCGATAGGTGGCCCTGTTGTCGTTCTCCGAAACGACTTAGCCTATTTTAATGAAATTTTGTGGATGGGTATGGTTGCTTCCAGTTTGAAAAATAGGATAGTTTTGGATACTATAGGTGGTACTTTGCAAGAGATAAGCGGGATAGGAAAACGGGTTGTGCCACTTTCCATTCAAAAATAAAATCAAACGACATTTCTAAAGTTGTATAACTAAAAATATTAAGGGACATTGTCCAAATAAAGCACTTTGCGGAACATGAGCAGGACTTAATACGAAATGTACGGGCAAATACGTGTGGGTACAGCTACATAGAAAAGAGATTGACGTCCGTATGTGCACCGATAACTCGGGAACGGATCGTTGGAAGCCCAAGGAAGGACATTTATGCTACTTTTTGTGGTGAAAACAAAACTTAATGGGGATTAGTTGAATTTTTTAATTCTCTGGATGTTCCGGGCTTACCTCTACACAATTTGAAATTGAAAGTCAGCTCAGTTATAATTCTGTTGTGAAACCTCAATCCACCTAAAGTTTGCCATGAAACGCGTTTGATTTGATTGTGAAAAATCTCAAATCAAATGTCATGCAAGGGGGAAATTATGTAGGGCAAATATTCTCATTCCGTGGATTCCGCTTTTTCAGAACGATTTGCAATGGTATTTAAGTGTCTTCAATTTCTCGTGCGTCTCGCTTTCGCTATTCCAATCGCTGAAAATATTTTTCCTACTGGTTTTCATTATTCGTATTAGCTGGTTCTAAGCGACTAAACCCAATTTCAACTATCAATTTCGATAACTACTCGTTATCGATATTAGTCTCCAAAGAGCATCTAGTCAACCGGAAGTAGTGTAGCTTCCTTCCGCCGAAAACAAAAGAGTTGCCCCGCGAACTAATTATCTGTTCAACCAAACAAAACACAACAAAATTATGTTGGCGGCCATAAACCATAGCTAATTCGCGAATTACCCTCCGAATAGTTGTGTAAAAAATAAAATGCTCCACAGACTCCTCTCCGAGTCCCAATACTGCGATTATAAGCCCAAACCACCCGCATGCAGGTAAGCTCTCTTCGCAAACGGTAGGCAAGCCATTCAATTTGCCAGGATTTAATGATATGAAAAATTCGAAATCGCATCTAGATACAATTGCAAGTATAGCATGGCCCCGTTTAGTTTTCCCCATACATATATCCAAACATACAGACTGAAAGAAAATTCAGTTGAACTGAAAGTAAAACCGTCGTAAACTAATGCGCTTTAATCAAAAGACCACGACTTTTGTTTTTCATTTTTGTTTTGCTTTTGGTTCACCTCACGTTTTAGCAATAGCATCCGATTGTGTCGTTTTCATGAATGTCTGGTCCGTTTGCCCTGACGATATGTACCCAATGTGTATCCCCCAGAATAATCAACATGAGTGCAAATAACATATCCCAGCGCACATACAGTGGAGGAGAGGAGTCGAAGTTAAAAATAAAATCTCGTTACTCAAAAACCGAGCGAAATTTACATAAAACAAAATTGAAATTGAAATCAGGAAGCTGTATAGTGTATACTGTGTGTTCGTGTATTACGGATTGTGTACACAGCGTGGTTCGTCGTGGTAGACATAGAAATCTAGTTCAACAAAATCACAGTTTCCATGTGGGTATAATGCGGCTTTGTGAAGAAAGTGAACTGGCGAAGACGACCAGACTGACTCGTGAAATTGTTGTCAATTCGATTTTACTCTATGCATTCGATGGGATGAAATTTCCCTGTCATTCGATGGATGCGCAACTGCAATGCTATCTGCCGATCGACAAGCTTCTTCAGTGAAGCGGAATTTTCGGTCGGAGGTGGGTATAGTAGGTGGTTGTGAAATTATGTGGAGTATTTTTGTCGTGAAGTTTGGCTTCTTCGGTGCAAGTCAAAGATCTCTTCATTAAACAGACCTCACCCCAGTAAAATGGCAATGTAAATAACTTAGCCACATACTCGTTCTCCATTCATCAATCATTGATTTCCTTTCTAGTCTTATGCAAAACTGCACCGATCTGCTAGTGCAGGAAGCGGCAATATTGTTTTTGCAGACAATCACTCACCCATATACGAATACGATTTGTATCCAACATTGTATGTCGACTCCATAAAATTGAACTACATTTGTCAAGACGACATAGAAAGAGAGAGAGATAGCGAAAGCTACACCTTCATAATGCCGGGTACACTACTCAACTATTCAGGCTAATCGTATGCGGTCAGAAGATAATATACATTGCACCGGCCTACCCTACTCGTCTGCTCTCGAAAATTGACAGATCTATGAAAGAGACTTTCACTTTTTATTGCGTAGCCTATGCCTACACAAAAGGCGGTACACATGGTAAACCTCGGAAACCTCCAAACCTCCAAACTCCCAAACCCTCAAATGATATTATGCACAAATTGTGCACATATGTGAGTGCCTTTCAGATGGAATTATTTCTGGGACCATGTTTCTGTTGTCTTATTGGAGGCAATTTCGGTTCAACCTCAAGACATGACTTTATAAATGAATTTGTATGTTTTTCCCGATGCCAAGGAATTTTGAGTGGAAGAAATCGAAAGAGACCACGATCTGCAGTCTCAGTCTCGTAATGCCGAAGGACAACATTGACATATGCATACGATTGTGGAGTGTGCGTTGTATTATGCTCGGCTATGACAAATGGTCATAGTGTTCATCAGCACAGCAGCCGGTTACAGAAATGCCGGCAGTGGAGTTTTGTTTCCCTCTCTCTCGCTCTCTTTGTGATTTGATTTAACACCATGATCCTTTTGGTGGGCTTGCACCATAGTCTTTTGTCTGCAATTTTGAAGAACAAATGCCGAGGGTATATTTAATGTGGGAGGGGGGCAGAATTAATGTTTAAGGAAATAAATAATGAAAGTAATGCGATTTATTGTCATGTATTTTTTGGTGGTTTGCGATGTCACACGATTTGTTGTTTTTTTGTGAATAGACATCATGGGGTCTCTGGAATTTGAGACTCAAATTGGGAGGGCTATGTGGAAGTTGGTTTTGATTTAGAATCTAGGTAACAGCTGTTATTATAGTAATTCAATTTGCTGATATATATTTTACGAAATATATTCCAGATTGCAATTATTTAAAAATTGCGCATTCTGGCACTCCGATTTTCCAAGACCTTGTTGGTGGTTTCGGGCTGTAGCTCACGAATTGCTTGGATGATATTGGCCTAAAGTGCTTGAATTGTTTCCGGATTGTTGGTGATAATATCGGTCCATCACGGTTCAAAAAAAAAGTTCAAATAGTTCAAATCGCAGGGTCGAGGCGGCCAATTGACATCTCCAAAACGGCTGATTACACGATTTGGGAATTTGGTGCGAAAAATATCGATTGTGGCATGGCGCGCCATCCTACATGAGCCAGAGGTCGTCCAAATCCATGTCTTCAATTTCAGTTAAAAAAAAGTCGGTTGTCATGGCTCTGGAACACCCACCGTTGACCGTTGAAACGTTGTTTCCAGCCTCGTTTTCGAAAAAAAAAAAAAAACAAAAAAAATGATTCAGTGATGCCGCCGTGATTTAAGTCTCACACTCTCGGCTACAGCAGCCACATTCTAGCCTGTGTGCACCGTACGACGACGGGGACCATAAGTGTTGTCCCTAAGCATACCAGTCTCATGAACTTTTTGCACAAACCTGCGTGCAGCAGGCGTGGTGGCGGTGGGTTCTTTATTTCGGCCAAAACTTATTTTCAAAAAACGAACTGTTTGGGCTATACAGCACTCACTTTGGAAATAAGTTTTCGATATTTGCCAACGTTGTTCAATCGTAAAGTGAATCACCTCATTCCGCGGAAGTATGATACTGACATTTTGTTAAGTTTTCGAGCGGGAAACGGCTGTCAGTGTATGTCAGTGTAAAATAACATATGATTTAAAAAGAAACTATTAGATGGCCCAACCGTTATAGGTCTAAGTATCCTCAGAATGCACACACTTTTACTGATGCGTACATATGCTATGCTAGAAGTTGTCTCACTCTTCTGCCAAATGCCAAAATGATAAAATGGGACCGAACACTCCTTAGACTAAGGCGGAACTATCCATAATTTCGACGTTTGAAATTGATATTTCTTTAAATCTACAAGGCTCATGCAGTGCTTTTATAAATCTTCCCTTCGAATCAGTATTAATATAAAAAGTGTGTTAAATCACTCGGAGGAATTGTCGCCTCCATTTTTGAATGATACTCTAATACTCAAGTGATTACTCTATACCTCTCGATCTCCCTCCACTTATTATAAATTTACGTATGTCCTATTTACTTTAAGGCCCGTTTTCTGATACTTCTGATTTAAGTTGTACTTTTTCTATGTCATAAGCTGCCACATAAGATTTGGTGGCAACTTAAATCGCTATGAGTAGTATAAGACATATAATTTAAGGTAAATTTTACATTATCAACTAACAAAGACCTTCTTTTTTTTCATTTCAGGTATGCAACCAAAAGCACTATCACCAAATACTGTTAAACAAAAAACTAAAGTAAGAAGTTCCTCTACTTGTCCACTGTTAACAATTACATCACCCAAGTAATTAATTACGATTTAACTTCAACCAGTTTATTTTTCGACTTTCAAATCAAGCATCAATGAGAGCGCACCTATCTATGGGTTTATTTCAAGGGAATTTCCAAGATATACGCAAATATCTGCAGCCAACTCGAGATGATCTCGTCCAATAAAATTGTTAACTTAGGGATATGAAGTCCAATAAAAATTACAACCCCCCATCCCCCTCCAACGAAAGACAAACTATCAGACATTTTATGATCACACTACAGTACCTATGTATCGGCGTGTTGGAATGTGTGTGTGTGGTTTTTTTTTTTTTTTTCAGAATTCCTTTTGGCAACATTCACTTCACAAATTGAGGCGTCCTGTCGTCTTACAGCTTCACACTGGGTTTTATCTTTCTCATGGAGCAAACAAAATATATAAAGCTGTAAAGCAATAAAATAATTGTTAAATTGTTGGATGATAGAGATGTGTGTAATATACTAGCATGCATTATTTGTGTATGTTTATGTGGACTCTGGTTGCCGCATAAGCAATTGGATAATGAATGCTCCCCCGGTGGTGTTGGTAGCTCAAAGTTTTTTCAAGTATGTAAGACATATGGAAATAGTTGTATTATTAGTTAATATACCCTATGTTTCGTAAGCTTTTAAGGGGCTTACATTTTAAGAGTGGATGACGACATAACTCTGCCGTAATTATTAATAGCAGGATTTACCTTCCTTAAATAATAATAATATTACCTATATACGAATTAATAATAACAATAGACAGGGTATATATGAGTTAAATTAAAGAAAAATAGAAGTCATAGATTTTTGGACATATTCCTTTGCAGACAAGTAGTAGGATTTGCAGAAAATAACGTCAAACATTGTTGACGTTTTTCTGTTAAATTAGCTGACCCGCCAATAATGATACCTTTTAGCTAAACTTAATTTATTATTTTTATTAAGTTCAATAGTTCATTAGGAAATAAAAGTCAATAAAAGTACAAAAATCAAGTATTTCAATAGCCTGTCGGCAAGACAGATGTAGTGATTCAATGCAGTCACACTGAACACGAAGGACCATTACGTAACATTGTATCGCCCTAGATAGCATAGAGTGTCAAGTGGCATTCGATCGGTATCGACAGTGATTCATGCTACGTGGAGGTTCATACGAGTTCATTTGTTTTTTATTGCTTACACTTTGTCCATCGCTCCCAATACAATACGTATAGAACAAAGAAATCAAATTAATTGTTGTATTTTGATTTGGAAATTCTATGCTTGGAATGAGTATGATTCTAGAGTAAGAATTTTGTATAAATAGACATGAAAATTATAAATAAAGACAGTCTTGAACAACCTCTTGACTTATTCATGAAACTGCGGCATTTTTGCCATATTATTTCAGCGAGCTGCGCTTTGTACAGCAACATATAGTGTGCTAAGCTTATATAGCTTAGGGCAAATAGGGCACCGCCAAAAGGCGAACATTACACAGAAGCTATGTATTTTGCTTCATTGGTTTAAATTTGGGTTTATTATCTTCACTGAAGCACTACTACAACTACTAACTACTACTAATATTTTCGTTTTGTTACCAGGCGGAAGAACAAATAAAGTGGATGGTAAGGTTAGGTTGGTATGGGCTGGCGGGGAGTGTCCCGCGACACACTCAGGTCAAAATTGACCCATTGTGATGACCTGGACAGTGACATAGGAAGTAGGTTGTGTCCTCTATAACTCCCTCGTCACCTTAGCCTCTAAATAAAGCGGATGGTTTGCTGACACGTGAATATGCCAGGAATGCCAGGAAATGCCTTGATTGTGGCTTAGCTTCATGCAGAAGCGATCGTAATTGCTGCGGTGGACATTCAATGGCCCAATATTAATGCACCGAAGAATATTGTATCTAAGCATAACAAAAAGCAGCTCGATTTAAATTGAAATGTGCACGTGTCCTTCGCTCTTGACGTCAAATATGGTTCCGTTAATCTTAATCATCATTAGCACGACGCACGGGTGGATCTCAACACACGGCTTGACTCCACATGATCATCTCTTTCTTTTTGCAGAAACGTGATTTTCGAGAACGTCAAAATTGAACGATTTGTCATTCTTTTGAATCGATATTTTCGCAAATTAAATTTTCAGACATCAGAGCTAATGGATGACCCCTGAAAAAATACAATCTCGAGTTTTCCCGATTTCCCGGTCAAAATTTTCAATTTTATCTATAGTGTCTTCACTGGATCAATACGAATCCAAAAGAAAATTATTAAATCACAGAAAAATAGTTGATGATTAAAGTAAATTTTGTGTCGATGCAAATATAGATTTGATGTACCGATAAACTAGAGCAAATTTTCTCTCTATTAATTCATAGATCAATAATTATTAATGTGAAAATAGTTTTTTGTTTGTAAAATGAAATAAGGTTAAGTAAGGTTTAGTCAGGGAAGGAGGTCTTGAGACTCATTGTGATTCCCTTCATATAACTAACAACTAAACAAACTCCAAAGTAATGAAAATTAAAATTGAAGTCATGTCTATGATCATGAAAAAATGTAATACTAAAAAAATTATATAATTTTCGGCAACAATCGGTGATGATACACCGGGGCCAGGCAAAAATATTCGCAGTTGCAGCAGTCTGTTAGTGTTCAGCTATGCTGTTCGCGCTAGGTGGAGCATAAAAGGCTAATTTACTTAACTTTTTTTTTTGAAGTTATAACTTCTTTAGGTGCGTTGGGCACTATTTGGATGGGCAAAAACTAGCAAACTCGCGACACCGACATGAAAAACAGCGAACCGACATGTATAACAGTGACACCGACGTGTATAACAGCGACACTCGACATGTATAACACTAAATCTCCGAAAGGTTCTTGTCCAGGTAACGCCTAGTTGTCAGTGTTACCGGAGGTTCTTTTTTTAAAAAAGTAACAATTTTTTTCAAAAAGTGTAACAAATGGAAAAAAAAGGCACTCCGGGAGTGCCGATAGAAGTCATAACTTGAACAATTACGTGTGTATTTTTCGAATCGTCAGAAAATATATTATTGTGCAGGAAGTACTTTTAAATAAAGTGTTTTTTTTTATTCATTATTATAAACTTCTACTACAAAAATGATATTACAATTATCATTTTCATTTATTGCGGTATTGTACATG
The DNA here is from genome assembly GCA_946477585.1 of Cheilosia urbana. NCBI lineage: Eukaryota > Metazoa > Arthropoda > Insecta > Diptera > Syrphidae > Cheilosia > Cheilosia urbana. The sequence goes on from OX297854.1 coordinate 155,588,128, forward strand.
AAAAATAATGCATATTATTTTATATACAAAATTGAAGTCTATTGCTTAACCTTAACCTGTTTCCGATGTAACAGCTCATTTACATATTTTTTCGATATCTAGATGTCGCTCCTTTCGTTGGAGAGAATCATTTACCCATAAAGGCATGCAAAAATTTTTCTTTCGAACAAACTTCTATCAATTTCTGTCAATGTATGTATTTGTTTGTTTACATAGAGCAAAAGTTGTGCAAAACTTCAAACTGCGAGTGGGAATGGTAATGGGAGGGAACGAAAAAAGAGTGCCTTTTTTTTTATTGTGCTGCGGTCAGCGTTGCCACAATGTTACAAGTGTAACAAAAGTGTTACACTTTTTGATAATTTTATAATTTTGTTACAATGTTACTTTCTCTTTTGCTTTGTTACATTTTTTCCCATTAAAATCCCTTTTTGTTTTTCTCATTAAAAATATTGAAAAGTTGAACTGGCAGCACTTTTTTCTTTCGAGCAAACTTCTACCAATTTCTGTCAATGTATTTGTTTCTTTACACAGAGCAAAAGTTGTGCAAAACGTTAAACTGCGAGTGGGAATAGGAATGGGAGGGAACGAGAAAAGGCAACAATATTTTTCTGTCTCGCCGCGTCGCCGTTGACAAAGTTCTATCTATCGTGGTAAATAAAGTTTGTGAAATAGAAATTGAAATCTACTTCGATGGTCAATAATTTTGTTTTTTTGATGTGTAAACATCTAAGCGCGCGTTATTGGAATCTGGTGGAGTAATTCCACACATTTAACTTGCGGGGACAGAAAATGCGTCACTGTGTTTTTTCATTGCATACATTTTATCATTGCATACATTTATGAGCTGGGGCATATTAATTTCAGCTTTTTGTTGATGTGAAATAAAGCATGTTTTTCATACATGATGGTCTCACATGTCTTCCCTGTGACGGATATCTCGAGGAAATTTGGTGCCAAATCTTTCGTTAATTACCAGGCATGCAGAAATCACAGCTAGACAACAACTAACGAAAATGTCGTTGACCAGCACCTCTACAATATGCAATGCAAGCCGAATGAAATTCCAATGACACTTTCATTTACTGTGTAACAGTTGATGTCATTTAACTTGCGGGGATGGAAATACAAACGGGTATTTGTTATTTCATAATATGTATATCAAGAATACGGTTATTACAATTCTCTCTTTTCTCAATGACGTGTATCAAGCCACACACATACTGCACGCACGGTGTTTACACATACACATATTTCGGGACTGTTGGGTACAGTCGCACCAATTTTGTTAATTGTTAAGCATAAAATGGACAGGTTGTAAAAAAAGTTTTTTTTTTGAGTTGAAAAACGATGATTTTATTATTACAATTTTTTTCCAGTTTGTTACATTTTGTATCCATTTGTTACACTTTTTGAACAAAATTGTTACACTTTTAAAAAAGCTTGCGGCAACACTGGCTGCGGTTGCTTTCAAAAACATTGCGGTTGCGACTCAACATTGACAGTAGGTGCTTTGTTGTGAGTGGTGAACTGGTGAGTCACAGCAGTCATGAAGAGAAAACCATTACAAAGCCCGTGAAAATCAACAATTCGCTCGTGGTACACAGTTAATCAATTATATTAAAAAATATATATATTTTAAAAATATTACTATTAATATAAGAAACCATATTCAAGACAACTACGAATCCAGTTTGACTTGCGTAAAGCTCTTGTGGTTCAACACCAGCACATGCCAACATTCACTAATAATCAGCACGTGAAAAAAAAAACTGCCCAAACCACTATCTACCCTACAAAATGAAGTAGAGGAAAAAATCCTCATGACTTACAATGTTTTTTCGATCAAACTGGTGACCGTAATAGAGACTGGATAACATGGCAACTAATTTGCTATTTTATCAGTGCGAACAACACAAGGTGTGAATTTAATTCCATGCAATTATAATGTATGAAATTTATGAGCCAACAATTTGCCTGTGTACGCATTGCAACGACTGTGCCAGCGTTCGCAGAAGTAGATAATTTTATCAAGTAATGTTACGACCAACAGACTGTGGAGAGGAGGCGCGATTATTATGGTGGCCTATGGTGTCGTTAATACGTTTGCCAATGAAATGTGTGTGCACCACTTTGTATGCCTCTGACTCATATATGACGCCAGACTCAAAACAGAAAGATGGAGGGGGAACATATAAAAGATAGCATCCCTCGCACGCCGCCATACGTGGCCTCTTCAAATCATAATCACAATAATAATAATGTATGGCTTGCAAGAACAAATAACTAAACTTCTGGTATTACGTTCCGCATCCATCCATCCCATCCGACCAATAAACTAACAGCCCGACACTTAATTTTAGAGATGTGGTCTTTGGTATCTTGGTCGATGGCACTTTGCACACATCACTGAATACTGTATACACCATGGCCACTGGTCAGTCGGCCAACCGGGCGTGCAGACACTCACAGAGAGAGAGGGAGGTGTAAGAAAAAATTAAAAAGGCAAAAAAAAAAGAACAATAAACATTCATCTCCATGATGCCACAGCAAAGACAGGCAAAACAAATTTTGTCCCCCATACCGCGTTGATGGGGAGAATGTCTATAAGCCTAAGCCATACCATACCACCAGACGCAGAGCAGGGTATCTCGGAGAATGTGTTTCGTTCTTCCATTTTGTTTGGGTTTTTTGCTACTCAGCTTTAATAAATTGTGCTGAGCAACCTTCAGCCAGTCAATGCATACATAATGTGAAGGAGAAGAGGACTTGAGTTGACTTAAGTGTGAGGATAGGGAAAAATATGGTTTCAGACATCGTTGAGGGATGTTAATGAGATGGACATGACTTGATTATTTGTTTAAAGAGTTCATTTTCTACAGACGCGCTGGATGTGCACAAAATATGATGGAGGGTGTACCGTGGAGGTGTTGCGATCGCAAGAGGATAGTGGGCAACATCACCCGATGGAGTTTTTTTCTTCTTCAAAGACTTTGTTGCAATTTTGTCCTCCCGTTTTAAAGTCCGTCATCGTTAACATAAGTCATGTGATGTCGTACTTGGTGTGACCCCTGCGACTATTCGCACACATAGCTATACTGAAACGAAATTAGAGACGTATCCTGACCGTGGTTCTTGTCGTGAGTATCGCAAGCGATCAATTTAATAATTCATTTCATTATAGAAGATGGGATGTTCACATTGCCATGGTAAATGGTAAACAGTGCAGCGAATCGCAGAGATTATTCGTTCCGGGACAAAAACGTTGCGCTTGTCTCTCCTTGGGCTCAGCAAGTGCTTCAATACCGAAACAAAAGAAAATTATTCACAAAACGAGATTAATGGAGGTTGGTTTTTTTGTTTTTTTGTTTTTTTTTTTTGTCGAAACTTTGATGCCCTGGTATTTCTTTTCTTTTATCGGAAATCGTGATTTATTGTAAAATGAATTTTTCAATAAATGCACAGAGCCATACGGCAATGGCAGCAGACACTGGATTAGACCTTAGAGAACTGCGCAAAGTTTGTAAAGTGCACACCAGAGGAGCAGCCGCAACAACCCTTTGTACGGTCGCGCACTCGATTGGACGGATCTGCACGCTATATTAGTAATAAATCAATAACATTGAAAGAAAAACGAATTGCTATAGCATGACTGAAGTTTTTTCCCTCTTTTTTTTTATTTTTGGCTTGTGATTTCATTTTTGGATTGCCTTAAAGTTCACAATTAATATACAATTGCAGAGTGAGGGCAGGTCAAAAGTGATCAGTGGTGGCAAATTTGCAGATGAGAATATATTCAATTACTTTGGCGCATGATTGTGGGGGACAGACTACTGATGAGGAAGTGTATTTTTGATTTAAAAAATATGATTGTTGGGTACTTAAATCAGGAGGTGAACAGCCATTATTTTATATGGCTTTGTCGATTATATCACCCTAGGGATGACTGCGATTTCCTATGAACTCGATGGTGTGATGTGATGAAATTGAATAGGGGTATCCATAACAACGAGAACCACTGAACTGATTAGGATGTGCCGTTCACTTGTATATTATCAAACGACTTAGCTGAAAAATCAACAATTTATTCGAATTGCTCTCATTTTGAACGAATTTTCATATCCCTCGTTTAAAGCAGCGATGTTGCTTGTTCTAAGAACGTTTATTGTTGGTTATTATTATTTGCATTTCGACTGCTGTCACTGTAACAAGTCGGCGATTAAATTCAGTAATTCGTTGAAATTAATAACAAAAGTGCAAGCAGCTAGTCCTATACCTTAACAATTTTGCATATAAAGGGTGGGCCATCTAGTGGTTTATTTTTAAATCATCTATATTTTGACACTGACAGCTGTTTTTCGCTCGAAACCTTGACAGAAAATCAGTACCATACCTCCGCGGAACGAAGTGAGTCGCTTTACGATTGAAAAACGTTGGGTAGTATTGAAAACTTATTTCCAAAGTAAGTGCTGTGTAACCAAAACAGTTCTTTTTTTTTTGCCGAAATGAAACACCCACCGTGTCTGCTGTGCGCAAGTTTGTGCCAAAAATTTCGTGAGACTGGTATGCTTAGGGAGAACACTAATGTTCCCCGTCGTCGTACGGTGCTCACAGATGAGAATGTGGCTGCTGTAGCTGAGAGTGGGAGCCATGGGCCATTTTTCTTGGAAAACGAGAATGGGAACAACGCTTCCGTCAACGGTGGGCATTCCAGAGCGATGATAACCGACTTTTTTTTTAACAGAAATTGAAGACATGGATTTGGACGATCTCTGTTTCACACAGGATGGCGCGACATGCCACAATTGATTTTGCGCACCATATTCCCACGCCGTCTTGGCGATATCAATTGGCCGCCTCGGAGCTGCGATTTGACCCCTTTGAAGGACCGCTTTATGCCAACAATCCGAAAACGATTCAAGTACTTAAGTCCAATATCATCCAATCAATCCGTGAGGTGCAGCCTGGAACCATCAACAAGGTCTTGGAAAATTGGAGTGATAGAATACGCTACTGTGAAGCCAGCCGAGGAAGCAACTTGAACGACGATGTATTCCCTATTCCATAATTAATGGGAATATTTTCTCTAACTACTAAAGCCATAATAATGCCAATCCAACAGATCGAGGAGACAGTTGAGCTACAACAAACCAACTGACACTAATAGTTGGGTCTACATGGCAAAATTATTAATTAATTTTGTTAATTTTATTGCATTTTTAAAAAGAAACTTGTATTTGGCCCACACTGTAAATGTGGAACTCGACTCAATACTTTCAGTACAAATCAAAAGGTGCAGATGATCTTAGGTATATTCCCTCTTTTTCAGATTTTCCCTCAAAATCGATGATTTGTAACCAATATAAGCTTTCGTCATTTGTTTAGTTATAAATATGGCTGAGCTCTCAATTGAAGGTCTTATACATTCATAATTTATGAGGTACCTTGGAGATTCTGTTGGGATCCAAGTCCATTTACAATATACATGCCCACACAACACAAATATCTCCCGCAAATAAAATAAATAGCTAAAGTCACAACCAGTTGAACTTCGGACATTTTTTAAACATACATCATGTACCAAAAGAAGTAAAACAAAAAATTAAATAATTTATTGCCCTAAAGAAAAGAGACCCTATACTGTCGGCTGCACTTGCAACTTTGTATTAGAGGAGTTATGTCTTGCGACAGATACTATTTACTTCATAATAACTCTTGGAGGCCATGAAATCTTTCTGTAATCTCCTTTTTGTTTGCGGTACTTCAAATCTAACCACATGTGTATACGGTGGGTTTTCTGCACCATGTCCTTAGCAGAGAGAAAAAGTTGAACCCAAAAAAAAAAAAGTCTAGGTAGGTACACCCAAAGACCCCCTCATCATCCAAGTCCGCTGGATCATCTTGAACTTCCCGCATCTTGTAGGTATATAAATAATATTGAGAGAAAAAAAAAGTCACCTAAGTACCCAAAGCATGCCATGATAACTATAATTCTATCTCTATGCATCTGTGGACCCACAATCGGCCAAGACTGTACAACGGAACGGGCATTTCATCTTTCCAACAACATTTTTAGATACGGACATGGTATTATTTTAATGTAGAACCATTTTAACATAATTTTGTCGTGACATTGCATGCCGTGCATTTTTCGCACGTAAACATGTCGTTCTATGTGGGGTACAAATTTTTCTACTTCATAATCGAACAAGCGCTCTGCGCTTTATATACCGACCCAACGAGCTCGCTAAGCATGAGCTCGCTGCATATATACAGTCAACTGGCCACAGGTTTCGGATACAGATACTCATGGTTGTATATAATTTTTATTAAGCTAACGTCAACTGCAAGGCTAATAAACCAGAAAGACGAATTGGGTTTCAGTTTCGACCAAACGTTGAATTATGTTCGAGAAGTAAAAGATACATTTTTGCAGGCACCAGCTATGTGAGCGGCCTTAGGCGCCTTCATTCGGATTAAACATTCATTAAAGAGATAGTTTTACGGGAGTAATGAGTCAAATCCAATCGATTCCTTTTCTTATGAGCGCTCCGTTCAGCGGTCATAATCGTGAGTGACGCCAATCGGGATTCCTCCTAACTGTGGTTTAACACAAAAACATTCAACAAACATCTTTCTACTCTGCACAACAATTAAATTCAAATCCATCATCAAGGAGAAAAGATTCACTTATGCGCACTATTATGTCTCCGCCATGTTATTATTCCAATTGGCATGTCCTTTTACATGAGCCTAACGCGCCAAAGAGTGTGAAACTATATAATTGTATGATACTGCAAAGCGACCGACGACGACGAGACCATGACACTGATGGCATGATGACATGAAACACTTGAACTTTAGTGCGTGTGACTGTGCTCTGATGTGTGGTGGTTATCCAAAGTTAAAAATTCTCATCAAGAAGGTTGTCCTTGTGTATCATTGGTAGAGCGATGGTGAATGATATTTTATTTCTTATTCGTTGGCTTTATTCTCTGTGATGGCGGCTGCACATTAAGTATATTCCGGCTTCTTAATATCGCTGATACATAAATTACCCATCGCAGTGGGCTTGATTATGCAAAAAGGAATAACTTAAAAGTTAATTAGCCGTAATGGGAGGGATGTTGCTTTTCATCTGACCAATGGCAGCGATGGCTGACTTCATTTTGAATTTTATGCAGATGAAGTTTGTAGTAAATCAAAAGTGTTGGCTAGCGAACTTGGAATTTATTACTAATGGGTTCGTTTTGGTTCTTCGTTTGATTAATATTTTCCATTGTCAATTTGAAGAACTATTTTGAAGTTCCAATGATCGATAATTCGCTTTCTTTATTTAGAAGTCGTTAATCAATCTGAATGTTCACACGGACCCCTAATTGACTGTGATTTTCAATGAACTTTCCACAACCTGGAATTTAAGGGGAATTACAAAATGTTGTTCTTACATTACAAAAAAAAAAAAAAAAAAACAGAACATTGCCAAAAACGCAAATATTCACCACGATTTCTTCTGCGCATACAAATTTGCACTTACAACTTTATACGCCAACAATCCTCCGTAGCCAATAAAATGTTGCAATTTACTGCAATAATCTCACTCTCACCGTCGTAAAAAGATACCAATTAAATTAGCACCACGATGTTGATGGTGTGGAATGTGCAATTCGTAATAAAAAGCTCAAAATTATTACAACTGTCGGAGAGTTTGTCGTCCAATACCGCTGGTGGATTTTGTCCTTTTTTTCAATCAGTTGGTCATTAAATCGTTTCGTAGTAATCATAACAAAGTAAGCCAACTTGTTCGCCCTCTTAAGAGGATACACTCTAACTCTATACATCGGTATCAGTATCGAAGAGGTGCGAGAATAGATTTGTGTTTATCGATTCCATATACTGACAACTCGGCTAATAAAAAAAATGCTTGTATTTTGTCATCGTTGTAATGGCGGCAAAGTCAAGCAAAGTTCTTAACCACGCGGGAATTTTTCGAATAGGTGAGGAGAATAAAACGAAATAATTAAATGATCAGTGAAATATGAGAATGACAGGTTCTAAATGATAGCGTACAACAAGTGGATTGTCCATAAACGATTCATAACTTTGGTTTGGTTGGATATTCTTTATAAACCTGTTGTGTAAAATATGAATAAATTATAAATATATTTGACTTAAAAAACAAAACCCTATATTTATGGGTGCTTTGAAATTTTTCGGATTGATGAAGATACGAATGAGAAGTGGTAGTTATGAATAATTGAATAGTTTCTCCTCGTGGTAAGTGGCATGGGTTGCTGAGAATTAAAAGAAAAAGTGTGGTTATGAACATTCTAAAGTAGGTTCGTTAAAAACACAAAACGGGGCATATCTCCTATGGCTCCCTAAATTTACAATAACTAATGTTTATTAAAACTCTGTTTAGTTTGCAAAATTGGTTGAGGCCCTGGTTCACCCCGGACTGTAGCGACACCTAAGTAAGTAATTGGGTAACCTTCAAAGCTCTTCAACTTCTGTTTGTGTTAAAAGACGTTATGCTTTCATATTTATTAAAAATTGCGTACCCGCTCGCAAGTTGCAACGGTTTGTCTCCACTAATGAAACATTGTTGTCACTGATTGGATAATTATGATGATGTATGTGTCGTCTCCACTGATGGAACATAGTTGTCACTGATTGGATAATTATGATGATGTATGTGTCGTGGCAACCAGCAATAAAAATGTCGTACAGCAGAAATTTTGAGTTTCGTATTTTTGAATGAGTTAGCCGATTGTGATGAAGTCAGAACTATAAATGTGACTGAATTTAGTCGTACGTTATGTCTAAGTAATGCGCAAAGATTGGTTGAGTGGTTTTGGAGTGATGCTGTAACAAATCCAGAAACACTTAGAAACACATAATTTCATTTTAAATGCGTTTTTATTAATTCTTGGTTTAACTTGCATACAAGACAAAAACGATTTAATCGAATGTAGAACTAGCATTTATCTTATTCTAGCCTACCGGCTCTCAGCGAGCGGTCTAAACTTATCAAAATGCAATTACAGTGGAACTTCCATGAGTCGTACTCTCAAAATGTAAGACAAAAAATTCGAGTTATAGAAAATTTGACTTAGACAAATAAAAACAAAAACTTGATTTTTTTTTATTTTATTATAAGTATACATATTTCAAAGAGAGGAAAAGTTTTTTTAAGTAACAGAACCTTAAAAAAGTTATCCATAAAGCGTTGAGTTGTGGAGAAATTCGAGTTATGGATGTTCGACTGTATTGCCTTTCGGCCTTAACTCTATCTATATATTTAGAAAGCTTGAATTCTTTATTATTTGTTGTATTTAAAACTACTTGTTATAATAATAATAATAATAATAATAATAATAATAATAATAATAATAATACACTCGTCGTTTCTTTATTTCTTATTACTAAATTGTTGGCAACCAACAACCTTAGCTACTTAACCTAAATTGCCTATGAACAGGAGGTGAGCAATCATCTCTCCGATTGATCCTGATTGCGTCAATGAGCGCCTGACAGCAGCCAACAAGGTGCACACGCGCCGCCGAGACTCGAGCGTGGCCATAAGCGTCGGTCAAGTTTCGGAAGCACTTTTGTTGAAATTCAGCTATTCAGGAAAAAATGGGCATACTCAGTAAAGATGATTTTTCCGCCAACATTCAGGGCTATCGGCAATTCCGAGGGAACAAAAATTCCGCCCAAACATATTTTGTTCCCTGGAAAATATTCCTCTTATGTCCTATCGCGAATCTTCATCGGAATTTATTTCCCCCCAGAATTTTTCCAAAATATATTCGAATGCATTGACAGTTGTCAATTGTGATTTATTCAATTGTCAATGAAGCTCATATTTGGAATTTTTTGTTTGAAAGCAATTAATATCGGTTATTAAACCGATTGCAAAGCCGCGAATTGATTTTATTTGTATCTTAGTAAAGAAAGGGTTCGATTCGGTAAAATAGAAAACAATATATTGCAAGCTTAAAAAATGTACAGCGCAGCAGGAACCAGGAAGAAATTCAACGAGGAAACAAAGTGAAACTGAACAGTAGAACTTTAAGAGATAAATCCAATCTCTTACCACAGGCGTTGTTAGTAGAAATTAAATAGCATTACAATTTAGTTTTTACTTATTACATATTCGTTCTTTATTATATTTCACCAGTACTGAAGGGCCACTAAACCAATGTTCAAGTATTTGTTGAATTTTCTCTCAGACATCCTGTCAACAATCAAAAAACCATTCCCCACTCCTGGCATATCGTAAGCGATTTTCATTAAATAAATTTACCATCATCTCAAATTGCTTCTGATTAATTGAGCTATACACCTATTAATTCATTTTTGTTCATTTAAAAAAACCAACTTTAAACAAAATACTTGCATGATTAAAAATGGTTGCTCTCTGTTGTTTGAATCATTAGTACCAATCCTATGCCAGTTCTATTTTCTGGGTTCAAATCAACCAAATTAAAAAAGTAAAACGCAAAAGACTTCAAACTCCCATAGAAACTGCTTATGTTTTGAATTTCGACTTCCGATTATTCCGGGGGAAATTCGATCAAATCTGTGGGGACATTTTGTACATAACAATTTATTCCGGGGGAAATTTGTTCACTTTTTCGAAATTCATTGCCGATACCTATTCTTGAAAAAAAAAAGGAAATATTTCGGGGAGAATATTGCTTACGCCCGGATTGAGATCGGTTTCCAAATGCTCTAGAGCCTGATAAATGAATTCGAGACGCAGTAAAAGTCGTTAATCTTCAGTTCTTAAACTAAAGGAATAGGCTCTAAATTATGCTGAAATCATTGGGAGGAGTCTTCTGCATTTCTAAAACTTTTAGGTCTGTATAATTTTCGAAGGTGAAACTTGCCAACGATACAAAGTTCAATGTAATTGAGTTCCCTTCTTCACAAGTATATCTCTACCTCACGTTTTCATACGAATTCAATTTCTACTTGTTCTCTCCGTTGCTTCACTTGAAACAATTCGCGACAACAGTCCACCCACAGCACACTAAAATCGATAACCACGAACAATTTAATGGAAATTTAGTTAAAACAAATACCTTTTTCACGACTTTTCATTAACATTCGTGCTTCCTTCAGCATATTTTGATTTCCCGACTCTTTAAAACACACATTTGCGAATGTTTAACGTTTTTGATGACTTTTTTGCGTGTCTTCTCTGGCTTTCGTTCCGCATTTATACAGAACCTTTTAAAAAGAACCCAAAATTGGTTCTCGAAAAATGTACAAAAGAACGGAGATCTCAACAACAATGTTCGCCCCAAACGACTGGTAATTAATTTTGCGATTTCTGATCTCGTTTGGGCAACATTGTAGTCGGCGACTTGGTAATAGTCGCGCCATATCTGAAGACACCAAATGCGACGACCAGACAGACGCACACGAAGCGACAGGTAACATGTTGTATTTCCTCCAACGGCCTCTATTCCTGTATTTCTATATCTCCTTTACCGCGCGATATCGGCCAGCTTCTCCATCGAAGGGATTTTTTCTTTGGCATTATATATTCGAAAGACGGGACTTAAAGGAAGAAAGAGACCAAGTTTTTTTTTTTTTTTTTAATCCTTGTTGGTCTTAAAGATCGATTTTTAGTTCTGTTTTTGTTGTTGTTCCGGTTTGGGCAACGCGAAATACAAAGTATGTATATGCGAAAAGAAAAGAAAAACAATCCCTAAGGAGTCCAGTGAAGTCATCCTCTGGGTCTGGTCTGTGGATGGAATGGTTGGAGAGCACTCTTATGAATGGTGTGACTATGTCAAATCGGTGTGAAACATCTTATACGTGACTACCAATGACGATGATGGGTGCCCTGGTAATAGACAGACAGGAGGCATGCACACCAGGTACTCAAACTTCGCACTGGTTAAGGATATGACTTACAAAACTCTTCCGAGACCTGTCCTTCGACTAACCGTACACACCAAGCAGAAATAAAGAAGAACATTAGTGTCACTTGTGTATAATTCTTACATCCTTACAAATAAAAATTAAAACCCGCTAAATCAGAGGATTAACATCTTAATTTGCTGCAAGTGTTTGTGGAGCCTAATTGGACCTTGTATCCATGCAGCTAATGTGGTTGTCAGAATATTTTATATCCATTGCAGTTGGAGTATACAACGGCAGTTTTTCTTAATTTGGACGGTGACTGCAATAATCGTTGATGTTGTAAATAGTTTATTTTATTACAAGCTCACAAGAGTGAAGAAGAAAGAGATGGAATCTTTTATAAAGAGCTGCGAGTGACGATACTTGAATAAGAATAATTTGACTTTGAAGATGTTCCTCGGAGTCATGCAAAAATTGGTAGTGTGAGTTAAGCGGCACACTTGGAAACAGTCTGCCTGCGAACAAATTTTAATGGTGGACTCTTGATTCAAATAATTTTTTTTTTGAAGTGAAGAAAACGCTTTGGCTGTGCACAGCGACTGTAAATTGTTCCAAACAATCTTCTGGACATTAGCAGTGTTGGAGCAGAGCTTCTTATAAAATGTAGCTAATGTGTCAAAAAATTTAGTGGTGAATTTTTGCTGCAGCATTCTTGGTTGCTTCACCACATTCCTTCGGACTTGTAAATTGCAGTAGTCAGTATTTTGATTGACGGCGACATGGTGGGTCGCACGCGCATAAAATAATTGAAGTTATTTGTGAAATATTCTTTGTGAATTATCATATTAAATGAATTAAATTTTCTATTAATAGAATAATAATAAATAGCCTTTTTTAAATTATTTCTTCGGATCACATACAACCGACAAGTTCATCGCCATTATTCAAAGTACCCCGATTGCATTTAGCGTCATTGCATCTATCAAGGCCCAGGAGCCTTGTTCTTGACTGATGTATCTATGTTTAACCGCGGCTATCGTTGCAGTCTGCATGACTGGATATAACTTATAGCTTCTCCGATGAGTACCACCTCTAATTGGTTTCCCCTGGTTATACGCAAACACTTGCATTATGCTACCTCTTTCGGGTGTATCTTGCTCATTCGTTTAAATCGCATCCAAAGCTAAATACCTCATTATACTCTAAGGTCCGCAAAAATGCTTTAAACACACCATACGTACCTAGTTAGATAAAACCCATTGTGCTCTCAGCACGTTTGACACCTTTTAGTCATTAAATGCGCAACCAGTAAACCATTGAACTGCGATCACACCTCATTATGATTTCAATACGTTCTCAATCGATCTTATTTCTTAATCACCCATCCATCTGCAATGTCAACTTAATTAGAAGCAATTTTGCAAATCACAAAAGGAGCCTTGACGCCTCCGACACCACACTTCGTCGACTTCCATTTTGATTGATCGCAATTGAGGTGTGATGTCTTGCTATCTGTGTTTGGTAATCTCTGACAAGTTGCCCAACTTTTGTTTAAGCTCAATTTAATTAAGAGACAATAGAATTGATTTCCCTTTCACGTAAATTCTTGCGAACATACCACACAGACACAGCACACAGCACAGATCGTGATTCGATGTCACTCGGTGAGGTTTTGCAGATTTAAACACCGCATATATGGTGATAGTGAGCATCGCGGCGCCTCCAGATGGTGTCAAACTTTTTTGACTGATGTGCGGTGATGAATTTCACATTTAAAATGCTTCCTCACCCCCGACAGACAGCACTGAGGCTGCCTTTCACATCAGCTATTGCCGACCGAAATTCAGGCCTGAGAATATTAAATTGACACCGATTTCTATCTCAGATTCCGCAGTCCTTATGGCCGAAAACCTGCATTTTGTGTTGACCAAATTGCTTCACACTTTTGCTATGCAGTTCACCAGGGAGACATCGAGTACCGAGATACCATCTCTCGAGTGGGTAATGTATCGCATTGTTTTATCTTGTTTTCCACCATTGAATAGATTATTAGATAGATAGATACCGACCAACAGTGGTCTGCAGAGCACCACTGGCAAATCATAAACGTCTCGCTCTCTACCCAGCTATATGTGAAATGTGACATGTGTGTGGTATCTGTACTGCATATAATATGTCGCGACAGTATATTCGGCGACCAACGCGAGTTTTCTATTTTCTCCTAAAACTCGTGGTGCTCCACAACTTCTTTTAGTGGTGCAGGAAAAAAAAAAGAAAAAAAAAAGAAGCGAAAAAGCAAAAAATCTTAGATCATCAGATATGATTGGGTTGGATCAGTGTGCGCCTTTCGATTTTACCAAGGTTTCCTCACTTTTGACCACTTAACTGTTGTTGGTGTTGTGGCTGTTTTCTTTTGCCGCTATATGATTTATAACACCGATTAAGAGTGTATCATCGGTACAGAGCCGATCTTTGGATGGTTATACAGACAGTATCTGGTAACCATAGAAGAAGCCACATCCAAGCCAACACTGGAGGAAGATGATTTTGATGATGGCAACGATGATGGTCGTTGTCGGTAGCCATAGAAGAATGGCTGTGGCCTTTGAGTCGTATCTTCCACATGCATGTGCAGATCATGGTAGAGATTTGGTAAGGAAATTACAATTTTCTCTAAATAAATATCTATACATGCGCTTATAAGCATATTTCTCTCCTTTAGACTTATCAGATGAGGGAAAGTTTCTGCTTGATCAAAGATATTCCATTTTTGGGGGAAATTGGCCAGCAGGAAGATGACGATGATGATTGGGTTATGCAAGCGCACTGAGGAAGTGGTTGTGTGGACGAGAAATCTTTTCAACCAAGTTCGATGGTTATGTTTGCTCCAATATGGCCTCAGGCATGAACTAAATATTGCAGAAAGGGTCTTGGGTTATCTGGAGCTATTGCTGCTTGAATCTTCTTATATTGAAGGCATGCAGACTGACAGCTGCTGATAGCAAATGATGGTGATTTAGATTTTAGAATAGAAGCGTAGAAGGCTCTGTACTTGTTGACGTATCTCAGCGTGTCTTGCGCATGAAACGGTTGTTATTGTTTTACCATTTTACGAGACATGAGTCTTGCAGTTCTAACATTTGGATAGCCCCTAAGTGGAAATCAAGGTATTTAATCTTCGGTTTTAAAAAGTATCTTTGATAATTCACAGTATTTTGGTATTGGGGTGCTATAAGCCATCCTTATAAACAGTTTCTGGTAGATATAGATAGAGAAGAGAATTATACTTGTTAGGTAAACGGACACACCCTGGTAAATTCAGTTGGCACAACAATTGTCATCCACCACATGTTAACGACACTGAGGTCAAATTATTTCCCCCCAGAGAACTCTGAAAAATCTCCAGATTTGGTTATTTTTTCAAAAACAAAAAAAAAACGCTTTTTGTCATTATTTTTAACATTCTCCATTACGTAGTAAGAGAAATTTTGTCTTGGTACAAAATTTCGAATTCGAGATGTTAATCAATTCTGACATTTCTGTCCGTCTGTTCTTCTTCTTCTACAGGCCTACAGCCTAAACGGCGGATCAGATTTCGTTCAAACTTCGGATTTGGAGTTTGGAGGTTAACAGTTTTTTTTTTTCACGGTAACCTCAATATTAATGGTACTTTCCATATAAAATTTTGCAAACCAGTTTAATTTGTTCAAACACGGATCTAACGATTTCAACCAAAATTAATATTTAAGTTTAATTAGATGAGGTTAATATGACTGCATACTCAGTTTTTCGTTAAATAAATCGAATAACGAACCTTTTGAAATTTGGACGTATCATGAAAAAGGTCCATACGATTGTAACAAAAATTAATTTCTAAAGTAATTCGGTCACTTCTTACTTAAAAGCGAACTTATTTTTTGTCTGTTTCTGAAAATTATATATTTTTCTTAATTTAATTTTCTCAGTTTACCTGGCTATACCGGTTTTGACAAAAATTCAAACTTAGAGTAAAATTGATATTCTCAAAATTATAAAATGGTACAGTAGGCTGTTATAGCTCTCTAACCAGAATTTGCCAAAATTATATTAATAAATACATATAAATTTTATATTTAAAAATAGCAAACAGCAAAGTGGTGGCCGGGCCCGTGCGCCCCTTGCCCCCCCCCCCCGCCCTTGCTCCGCCACTGGCTCGTATACGCTATAGGTACTGCTTTGTACTGCTTTTTGTCGACTTATCGTCAATAGGTACTGCAAATAGGTACAAATCAATCAATATTAAACATTTTAGTCTATACAAAACAGTTTTAAAAGAATTACGAGTATTTTCAAACACTGCCACTTCAAAGTTTTCTTTGGATTTCATGTGGCAGCCTGACTTAAATAAATCCAAACTGCGTTAATAAGCATTACACTACTTAAATTGTGCTTGTAAAAGTAAGTACCAGCAGCTCATAAGATGAGTATAAATTCATGCGTTAAGTGTTACTGACATTTTGGTGTTACAGTCCCAGCTGGGTCAGTCCAATGAATATTGGCAATGTCTACCTTAGCCGAATTTGCTCTCAGTGAAGCTCGTCATTTTTCTATATTCCATACCCCCATTTAATAAAAATTGTAAAATGTGTCTGTTTTTATGGATTTGAACACGCATAACTTTCAAACTACTCACCCAATCCGTATGGATTTTTTTTACAATAATGGAGCTTAGTATTGTTAAAAGAAAACACTCTCACGTTTACAATTTATTATTATTTATTGTGACAAATTTAATTTGCAAAATAGAAAAAACATTCCTCACTCTACTCAGGCTGGTATATTACTGCTGCGGCCGCTTCTGCAGTCATAATAATTATGGTGGAAGACATCTAGCGTCCGATAGATGTCGCTACTGTGTCTCATTTAGGGTTTAATTGCATTGGTCATAATTGGGTTTACACTATTGAGCAGGATTAAGTTTCGATATATTTATCTAAAATTTGTGAAAGACGGCAGATGTTATCAGTCGTACACGGTCCATCTATTTTTTATATACGGTATGGTATAAAATCACTTAATTTTCACTGATTCTTTCTTTGACCTAAAAAAAGAAAAACAAGACAAGAAAAACCAAATGAATTGCGCATGCATCCAGCAGCCAATTAAGCAAACTCTTGAATTCCTCATGACTGCTACTGCTGCTGCGTTACTACATCGCATTGATCACAATTAACTTCCGATTGGGATTTTATTTCAACTTCACCTTGACCATATCATTGTGGTTCGGCAAAACATATAAAAACTGGTTCGTAATTACAGAGCCGATTATTTATTAAAAGCCTCGTGTGTGTTTCCGCACAGAAATCTTTGTAATTGAACTCTGTATCTCGGCGGATTGTTTGTGTGTTCCACCAAAGGTAAACAAAAATACAATCCTCTCAGCCCCAAGACTACCATTGAATGAATGATGTCGATGACGCCAAACCCGGTAGGGTCAGCATCAGCAAAACAATCATCATCATCGTCGTCTTCGTCGATATGGTGGTCAGTTTTATGAGAAACAGTCAATAACACAATAATGCGGCCTGGATATGTTTTGATTGGAACATTTAGCGCACAATTCGGTGAGATGGCGGACGGTGGGATACAAAGATTGAAGAATGAATACGCAAAAAAAATTGAGGTAATCCTCACATCACCTGCGGCCGATTGATTTAATTCAACCCCGAGAGAAGTTTGATTAAGTGTTTTTTCCTTTGGTAAATTAACGGAAAAGTTGTAAATATGTTTTTTTTTTCTGTTCATTAAACAACTCATTACTGCTTAAAATACTTGGATTGATTTTCTTTTTGCTTTGTTAATCTATGATTAATGTTGGCGATAGGATGCTGTCTTGTTTTTGGAAGAATCATCCTCATTAGCCAAGATGGTGTAATGAACTAGTTGGCTTCAGTTGCGATTGCCTTGTAGCTGTTGGTATTGGTATTGTTTGGGCAATTTTTCAAGACGAAGAAAAAACTAAAAAAGAGTTTCTTTCATTTCGTTCGAAGGCGCATTCAAATTGCCGCAGTCACTCTTCTTATTGAGAGTGGAAGTACTTATTTGCGAAAGGTACGCAATTTGATTGCTTGTTAAGCGAAATAAATCGTGGATGCAGTTTTGATTAATTCATTTCGAACCTAATGAACGCGTGTACACAGGTTTTTCATCAAAAGATGAGCACAAGCTGAGAACCAAAGGCCGCTTCATTTAAAACAAAAGATTTAGTTCGGAAACATAACTTTTTTTTTTCTGTTTTGTGTTGGGTGTCTTTCGTTTCCATTTAGGTTTTGATTGGATTTATATATACCATAATGGTTTATTAGTCGCAAGCCTGTTTTACGGTACTGTATAGGGTGTTTTGGTCGGAATACATTTAGAAAGTACTGTACGAAATTGGCTCCGGTTATCACTGTTGCATGGAAAAAGGTCGCAGTTGTAAGATGGTCTATGTTCTATCAATACAACTTCCAAATTTTGTTGGCATGAACTCGGGAATTTGTTGACCACCCTGTTGAATTACCATCAACATGAAGGGAAACTATTATTTCAAGCAAAGAGACCGTACCCGCCGATACATACTTCATAAAATGTCATCTTCTGTCTGTTCTAAGTTGTACCCACAGAATCAATATAACCACACGACTCTAACCTAACCTAACCTGTACTCAAATAAATCACTTCAAAAAATCCAATCTTTGCAACATAGTATAAGTCCTCTTATCTGCAGTTCAAAAACCGATTATTTCAGCCTTCATAACTTGTACTTACCCCATTCGTCGAAACAATGTTGGGCCGACTTCATGACTTTGCAGTTAAAAACAGTAAATGGTAAAAGAAAAAAAAAAATCTCCCATCCACCAAACATAAATTCTTGCTCCCATTTCCACCCATGAATCATGAGAAGAAAGAAAATGTACAGCAAAAGCGAAGAAACTCCATTGATCATGTTGTTATCCTTGTTAGCTTATCAGGCTATGAAATATGAACAAATTTTTGATTTATGCGATCAACTGTAAGAAAAAGAAAAAGAAAACAACCCACGAAACTGCACAGCGATAGTTTCTTTTCAAACACCACCAAACCATCGCATCGGTCAGAGCGAAAGCAGATGACCACTCGTGGCGCAATTGCTCAACAAAAGATAAATGTTTGCCTTTTGGGAGTTGTTCGGGACTCTTTACACTGACCCGTGCAATTTCCTACTCATATCGCCTTCTTCTTTTCTTCGGTGCAAAAGTGCAATGAAGCCACCGAAAGGATATCATGTACATGGCGAGGTATGGTACATTTTGCCCACATTTTTATTAACTTATTTTTCTTTTCCATTAGGCTTGTGTCTGCCCAGTGAATTACATTCGGTTCTTATTGGGAGAAATAAGAACAAAGAATGTATCAAAAAAGTAACACAAAGTCGAAGATCGAAAATCCTTTCGGCTTTGTTCATATTTTTATTATGAGATCTGCGAAGGGGACCAAGATACATACATTGCTCTGGTATATATTGGTAACAAGAGAGAATTTTCTTGACCTCTATAGGGTTCAATTTTGAGCACTCGATCGATCGATTTTTCGATCGTGATCAGTGATCACCCTTACATCGTGAATTTCGGTCGGTGAAATAAGAAGAAAAGTACGTGCAGTGTTTTCCCTCCACATGGGGCATCTCCTCTCCTTGGGGACTTCTTTTTGCGACGTCAGCGTCACCAATGTCCTAATGAACAATTTCATTTAAATCCAGCAACTTGATGCCGGTTGTGGAGTGCTGTCGAAATATAGGTGAGTTAGTGTCTTGGTAAAATCGTTTCCATGTTATCCACAGTGAAGGGGTGAGCAGAAGTCCCTTTGGGAAGTTTGATATGAGTAAAGACTGAAAGACGTACGTAAACTTAAGTTTTCTGTTTAAGATCTAGTGGTGCGGGGTTATTGATTGTGGCATTCATGTGTGAGCTGAAATCGCCTGTTTAAAGTTGAAATAGTCGGTGCTAAAGGCCTCCTTTATCCCCAAAATATTTATGTCAGCATAGTTTGTGTGTTTTAATACCACCAACCACAAAATTAACCTTCAAAGGATATTCTCTGCAGAATTGAGATAAATTCAAATTTAGTTGCTTTCGGATAACGGTTCGTATCATTGGTAGGCACGATTGGGGAATTATAGTAATTTTACCCCAAAGTGTTCTGATGATAACAACATTGAGCTGAGCTATACTATAGTATTAGGCAAGCTCTTGGCTTATTTTTTAAGAAAACAAATATTTTTTGTCATCTAACTGGTATAGATCTGTCTGTTACTTGAAGTCATGACTTCGCTATATGCTCACGGTAAGGTTTCTAAGAGGGTATATAGAGAAATAAGTAACATTTGGGAAAACTTCAGCGCTTCTCTTGAAATTATAACTATTTCGGAAAGTACCACTCAATCGTCGCCAGACACCTACATGTAGGTTTCAAATATATATTTTTTTTACCTCGCTTATCATTACAATAAACCAAAACCGGTCAGAACTAACATAACGCAACAATTACTGAACTGAGGCTTTAAATGCCTTTATTTATAAAATTATATTAAGTACATACCATATTTTTAGTCACTATGTAAAATACAATTTTCGTTCTTTACTAATAACTTGAAAAGCCGGACAAAAATGATTGCTTCGAATGTTAACATTTTTAAATTGTTTATTAGTATAGTAATAAAATTTACAGCTTATCTGGTTTGACTGTGGTCAACTCCTACGCTACGCGCTTTGCGCCTGGCTCTCAGCCAAGTCTTCTTGATTTAATAGTTGTCTCTGACCTCTCTAACGTCTTGCTTTGTGATCAATTATCTCTAGAGGGGGTATCTGATCATGATCTCCTTTTCTGCACCTACAATATTGACCTCTCTTGCACTCCCCTGGAGGAATCTTTTCAATACCGAGATTATGCAGCAGTAAATAACGACATCCTACAATATGATGCAAGTTTACTTCCTTGGTATTCCTGTTACTTCGTAGCAGATGTTAATGAAAAAGTAGAAATTGTTCAAACTTTTATACACAATCTTTTTAATATTCATGTCCCCATCAAGACAGTTGCGGTGCGCAATAAAAAATGCCCATGGTTCACTACAGAGGTGCACATTGCTATAAAAGCTCGTAGGAAACTGTATGCCAAATGGAAGCTAAGGCCTACTAGTCAAAATTGGGAGGCTTTTTGTAGAGCCAGGAATAACTCTTCAGCTATCACCAGAAGGGCAAAGAAAAGATACTTCTTGTCCAAACTAAGTGCTGACCAACCGCCAAAAAAACTCTGGAATAATTTACGATCTATTGGACTAGGTAAAAATAATGTATTAACGAAAACACCCGACATTGATGAGCTTAATAACTCATTTCTTTCTTGCCCTAGTACCAGCTCTTATTTTATTCCAGACAGAAACCTTTTCTTCAGTTCTAACCGTTGCTTAGATTTTGAAGTTGTCTCAGAAGCGGATGTTATACAGCATATACAAGACCTTAAGTCGAACGCTGTTGGGGAGGATGGATTACCTTTACGCTTTGTAAAAATAATACTTCCTCATATTGTTAGTTGTATAACTCATTTGTTTAATTTTTGTATCACGTCTTCCACTTTCCCTGATTGCTGGAAGCAAGCTAAGGTCATCCCCGTGCCTAAGAAAAACAATCCCTCGTCGATCTCTGACTATCGTCCCATTAGTATCTTACCATGCCTATCTAAGGTTTTTGAAAAAGTTCTTGCCAATCAGATCTCTAACCACCTAAATCGCTTCAACTTACTGTCCCCAGTGCAGTCCGGTTTCCGAGCTCAACATAGCTGTCAAACGGCAATGATCAAAGTTCTTGACGATATAAGAACAGAGTATGATAAGGGCTACCTTACGATGCTATGCTTGCTTGACTTTTCAAAAGCCTTTGACACGGTAAACCATGACATTTTATGCACGAAATTAAAGCTGTACTTTGGATTAAGCGAATTTTCAGTGCATCTGATTAGGAGCTATCTTTCGAATCGTTTTCAAAAGGTCTTTGCTGAGCAAAAATATTCTCGGCCTGAACGTATTCTCGCCGGGGTGCCTCAGGGTTCAATTATTGGCCCAATCCTGTTCTGCCTTTATATAAATGACCTACCACAAGTTTGCTGCAACTCATCTATATATCTATATGCTGATGATGCACAGATATACCTTTCTCGACCAATTGGATTGGTGGAAGATCTCGTGGCTAGATTCAATTCAGATCTCTCTTCAATAGTAAAGTGGTCCCAAAATAATGGTCTAATTTTAAATCCGGTTAAAAGTAAATTAATTTTGATTTCAAAAAATGCGTATGATACTGAAGAGATGCCGCCTGTTTATCTTAATTCCAGCAGACTTGAGTTTTACGATACAGTTGTAAGCCTTGGGTTCAAGTTGAATCGATCCCTTTCCGCTATTGACCATGCAAATTTTATCGTGGCGCGTGTTTATGCAGGATTACGAAAACTCTGGTTATATTCTAGCCTTACACCTTTAGATACAAGACTTAGGTTGATTAAGTCTTTGCTTATGCCAATCATTGATTACGCCATAGTGGTATATCCAAAATTAGATTCTCAATCTCAGCACAAATTACTTGTTGCTTTTAATGATATGGTGCGATATGCATTTGGAATTAGAAGATATGACCATGTGTCTGTCTTCCACAAACATGTCCTTGGTTGTTCATTTCAACATTATTGGGAAATTAGGTGCTGTGTATTCATGCACAAAATAATACATAACCGTTCACCACAATATCTATTCCAGAAACTGCAATTTGTCCAGTCACCGCGAACATTCAACCTCATAACGCCTTCATCTAATTTTTTGAATACATCACGCCTCTTTCTTGTCCACACTGCCAGACTTTGGAACTCTTTACCTGTTACCGTCAAGCAAATAATTGGAGCCGAAAAATTTAAAAATGCACTATTTGCATATTTCGCACAATAATGTAATTTACGTATTTCTTCTTTTACTCTATTTCTCTTCTTCTATTCTAACTTTTCTCCCTTCTTGTCCTTTCTTTATTAGACCAATCCCAACATCCCTTCAATACGTGTTAAGTTTTATTTTTTTTCTCTTTTTTTTGTTTAAGCGCATTTAATAAATTTTCACTTAATGTTTCTATTTATATTTACTTCGCTCGCTATTAAATTTAATGTAATTTTAATGTATATTTTGTTGAGCTTTAATGTACTATAAAAGACTATTGTTCTTATTTGTACTTTACCAAATAAATTAAACTTGAAACTTATTTCGAATATTAACATTTTTAAATGTGGATATCACAAAACCCCATTCGAGACTTTTTTGTCGACTTTTTTTTTGAAAGTTCTTTGAGAGAAACACACACCTTGGGCCTTACCAATAAACATTTTTAGTTTCGACTCTTAATTTTAGCAGTTCACAGTGGCTATATTTTCCATACGAATTCCGCAATTTTGAGCTTCCGTAAATTTAAAGTCGAGACTAAAATTTGTTAGTAGTACGGCGGCTTGTCTACAAACCCTCAACTGGAAGTTTGGCTATTTCGATCTCATTTTTGCTATTTTATGTGATATTCGATTGGGCTTCTTCAGATTCGGTCTCAGATTTTAGATTTCATGTGGCTAATCGAACATAGAAAAACGTCACATGTTCTTTTTTATGCGATTCGAATATGTGTAGCCTTCGACACATTCCGAAGCATTTTCCATTCACTGGTTAGTTTTTATATTAAAACATTTGAAATTTGCTAACCGATTGATTTCTAAATACATAAATTATATACAAAATAATTTACAAAAATAGATTCACCCGGTAAAATGCATTTCTTAGCTGTAGAAAAACTTCACGAAAACCTAAAAAGAAAACTACACCAGTTGTCAACCTTAAACGCACTTGTATTGGTTAATCTGAAGCTAATCTGAGAAAAAATCTAGATTCGCAAAAGTGCTCTGAAATCTCAAAAAGATTGCTTTTTTTCATATCAAACGAAAATAAAAAGTACTCTGGGAATCTGGGAGAAAAAAAGCGTCCTGAGAGCGCCCAATCGAATTCATTCACATTAAATGGTGGCTACAATGAACTGTTATCCGCATACCTATATAGAAAAAATTGAATTTCCGCTCATTTTTCATTTTTCTTAAACACTGTGACAGATTTTTAAATAGCTGGCATTAGTTGCAATATTCATCACATACCTTAAATAAGTTAATTCCATGGCGAGAAAATGTAAATTTACATAAAAATATTCCTCGCAAAGACCCATTAACCGTTACAATTTTTATTTACTTAGATAGGTGATTGTTTTCTTTTTTGCAATTAAATATTTCGTATTTGTTTAAATAAATTGATGACTCAATTTTCGTTCCATGTGTTTATCTTTTTTGCGGTTTACCTTTAACTCAACGTTAAGCAAAATCAGGTGGTTTGCGGTTAAGTTGACCATTGAATTTATATAAATGGAAAAGGAGTCATAAGTCGAATGAAGAGATATAGGGTTTCACAGCATGGGGTTAACTGAATGCGAGCCAACAGTCAATCGGTTCGCACTTTTGATGGATAATGCAAGATGACAGCAGATTTGTTTTAGGTTTGTTCTGTCTTAATTTCAGTTTTAGCTGTGACGTTATGACAGTGATATTTACATTCTGTTGGGCTTTACTTGCACGCGCCTCCATAGAGTGAACGGAAGGCCAAATTTCTCAGGATAAATTTATGTGGATTTGGTGGGGTACAGAAATAAACTATTTCCGAACCAAAGTAAATGAAGAAGTTCGCCCTAAAAGTGAATATGCTCTGCCTATCTTTCAAAAGAACTTCCTTTATTTTTGTTTTTTATTTTTGAACAAATAACGGCTCTAGGAAATAACCCCCCAAATGAAAAATGAAATAACTCCCCAAAATTTGTATGGAGGTGGGGATTTATTTCATATGAAATAAACCCTCAAAATTGGGGA
Organism: Cheilosia urbana; assembly: GCA_946477585.1. Classification (NCBI taxonomy): domain Eukaryota; kingdom Metazoa; phylum Arthropoda; class Insecta; order Diptera; family Syrphidae; genus Cheilosia; species Cheilosia urbana. The sequence goes on from OX297854.1 coordinate 155,612,989, forward strand.
CTTATTTCATAGATTTTTGGGCTGGAGACTTATTTCATACTTTAAATTATTTCATAGCCCGAATAAATGTAGCTGCTACATAAAATTTTGTGCCGTATCTGGAATGGTGAACTGAGAACATTTCTTTGAAGAGTTCCCCTCTCTTACGGTATGTCAGATGTTCGCGATAGGTGGAGCTGTTAAAAAAGCTTACAGCGGTTTGGGTATTTCTTTCCGTTGGTCGTTGGTCGAACCTGGGAACTTTCGTGGTATTGAGTCACTGTCACACATCCGTTCTAATGCCGACCAATTAATGCATTTAATTTGCACTTCGAAGCTCTGTCTCGCTCGTTTAGCCAAAAGATTAAACTAAGGAGCTTTCCTATGACAAATATCCACTTGCGTCAGACGTTCAAGTCAGATTACACACCTCTATAACGCAAGCTCGTACGCTAACAAAAAACCAAAAAAAGGACTTAGCCTGGTCGAACCAATCTAACCGATTGCTCTTTGCATACTATATCTATTTGACATCTTCCGAAGAGTTGCAAGAAAAACAAATCATTATTCCAATCCGTATACTTGATATACACGTGTTTACATCTTTAGTATATTCACAATAATGGCAAATCTCATTGAACCATAACCGTATGCAAAAAATATGCATGCGCAATAGCAACAAGCATCAGGCTGCGGTCGGCGACGTTTCATAAGACACCTATGGCTTTTTATAATCCATTACTATCAGCTGCTAATATCTCATTTATCCACATTGATTCGACTTAAGTGACTTTTATTGACCACATAGCGGGGCATCAAAGAGTGGGCAGGTTTCGCAGTTGTTTTTTTTTTTTTTTTTTTGAAAGGTGACATGATGGTGCTTTTTTTAATTTCTCGAAATCGATTTCGCCGCTAAGATAACTCAATTAAATTTAATGAGCCAAACAGTCGTTTGTATATCTCACCGTCTCTTCGATTACGTTCGACAATTTGATTCAATTAATAAATTCGACGAATTTATTCGACACTTTTGTGACCATAAAGCCGAACTGTCCAGCGGATAGTCATCGCCACCGCAGCTGTGCTACGAAACTTCAATACATCTGACTTGGAGCTTAACCCGAGATGAATATAACAAGATAAATGCTAAATGGTGACAAGAAGCACTCCTAGTCGCGATATACAAGCTGAAGAGGTGTGAAAGTTTCGTGTATTTTAGTTTGGAGATCTACGTACACTCGAAACGTTGTTGTAGCTGTTGGGGCTTATGCTCATTACGTTCGACATGGGTACGGTGTGTGGCTGTTATTCATGTATTTGCAGATGGCATTTTGACGTTTAACCGAAAAATCGTGATTACGACAAACCACGATGCGGGGGCAGTGACGTCAATGAAGTGTGTTTTGTGCGTTCGATAAGTTGAAAGATCATGTCATACAACAAGGGATTGTTGTATGAATGAGTTGTTTTGTGTATATTAAGCATCAGGAACAGGTGTTTACTGACAGCTGCGATTGTAGGTGGTCAGAATTAGAATTGACAGGTGTGTTGTGGAAACTACTTAACGCCTGAAAGTGGGACGACTCTTCTTTTTCATCAGATGTAATTTGCTGTGGAAGATGAGAACGAAAATTATCATCTGTTATGTTGACGATGACAAACCGATTTTAAGCAGGAAGCGAAGATATTTCGGACTATGAACGGAACCAGAATCAAATTCTGTTAGAGAAGCCGTTTTCTATGGAGAAGAATTTTGTTTTTTTTTTTTTTGTATATACAATTTGACTTAAGGCTAGGTAACAAATGGTGCTGAATAGTTAATATTAAAATGTGTTGGCTCAACAATAGGGGCGGTATGCAATGTTTGTTTTCTTAAATCTGTTTTAAATAAATTGTAGCTGCCTTCTCGGATTCATACTCGTAGTATGCACCGTTGTCTGGGTGGAAGGTCTACTAGACCTCAGGGTGTTCAGTGCCGGGTGTTGATGCTATGGACAAGATTGATACTTTACTACGTAGATAAAGATTTAAAGATATAAATCATATCTGTACGTTATCCTTAAGTTGAACAATAAGCATTAAATTATAAATTTTATACAATTCAAAAAAGTAAAATGTTCGATTGAAGCTAGATCGTGGGATGTGTTTTTTTTTTTTTTTTTTTTTTCTCTCTTTTCTAATTTGGAACTGGAGTAGGTATGTTTGACTAGTGATAGTGACTAGTGAGTGAGTGTCGCGCATATGGGATTGAGAGAGATAGGGTGTGGAATAATGTAAGTGGAATGTAAATGAGATTGAGAGGGGATAAAAGAAGTTCGCCTACCTATGCTATTTGTTTGGTTTGTTTTAAGTTTTTCTTCTCTTTTTTTTCGGGTAAGCTACTATTTGTAGATATAACGCTAATTATTTTGTTTGAAATTTGAGAATTGGAACTCTGGCGAAGCAAAAAAAAAGACAACAGGTCTAGAACACTACGTAGCAGAATTTCAAAAAATAATTCAAATTAGTCCACGAAACTGTTGCGATAGGGCGTGATTGCAGTATTTGATCCATCCATAGGCACCATTCAATATTGATGTAGCTCCTTCTCTACTAAGATATTGAGCCAAATATAAGTTATCTCATACAAATTTTCATCAACTGGTCACACTATCAAGATCTACTGAAACCCTCGACTGCAAATCTCTGTTTTAAAGTCCCTTAGTGGATATCTATCATATCGATAAGACTTTGGGTCATTCCATACAGGGTTTAAAAAGTTTTTTTTATTTTATTTTAAAATGTCCCTAACGACTTATAAGCTCTTCAACATATTTCAAGAAAAAACAGCCAGAGGGCCACTTGCAAAAGTCCAAAAAGACGTGAGGACAGCATGGCCTTCTCACTGATCACCTAACCAGTCGCAACACCAATTGGTTACACCTCCTCAGTGTGACATAGAATAGCCCCCAACTTGTTCTCATACAAATCACTTCATGGTCTTGACCTCTGTAAACAGAATTATGCTCACGCAAGTCGTCAACGTACAGCAAATAAATGTTTTTCCATTTCAACAACTCCCAACATGGCCAACAAGGTAACATTTAAGAAGCGCCTCCAGAGATGGATTTCTTATTTCTACAAGAAAAATAGGAAACAACAGAGAAAACAAAAAAAAAGCCAAACACAAAGCGCAAAGTAAGAAAAATCGATTTCCACCAAGGCAACACATACTGGCTGTTTGATTAATAACGTTGATCTGCAACTACCACTCGGAGAACATAGATTTGCAATGGGAATGCGCTTCCAACTCTCGTCGAGTTCAAGCGCACACTCACTTACGCACAAAAGGCTTTCTTTCCGTTGTCGTTGCCGTAATCCGTTTGCACCTCTCTATTCCACCTACCAATGCTGCTGCTGCTGCTGCTGCTGCCAGTGGTGCGCTGCTGCCATTCAATTATCTGCTTAATCTTAAAAGGCCAATTCTTAAGTTGGCGTCTCGTATACCAAAGATACACCATAGCACAAGGTATATATGGCCAAAACTGAAAATCATTTACATTAAGAGTGTAATCCCGCAATGAATCTGTGCGCACTGTGTTGTGTGTACTCTCGCTCTTGCATATGCGAATACGAGTACGAATGCGAGTGCATACAAATACAACACACAACAGAATTCGCATTAATTTTTCAAAAGTGACATCTGGACAGATAGACAGACATGCGGACGGACAGACAGACGCATGGACCAGCTAAACCAACTTGACTAGCGCAGTCGATGGATTTGAAATGCGGCAAGAGAGAACGCGCACGCTCGCGCATTCGATTTTGAAATCACTCCGAGTGCAAGCATTAGGAAACGATGAAGAGCTACCCTGCCAACATGCATCCATTAGATACATGCAACGTGTTTGTTTTTGAGAGCGTCCGCCAGCGTCGTCCTCATTCATCATTATCAGTCATTTTTCAATTCGCGATTCTTTCCAGCGTGCAATAATGTGAAGTGAGTCAGTGCAGTGCGCCGATAGTTCGAGGTGAATTCCCATCAGGTTTTGTTACCAACCCTGTAAAGCCGTGTGTCTAGGGGCAGGAAGCATTCTATACTCGCTGAAGATAAATGATGTACCTAAATGATAAATATCCAAATGGATGGCTGGGTATTCTTTTATTTTAGTCTCGGAGCGCATGGCTTATATTGTAGATTACTTTGCTAAATTAAGTGTGGTGGCTTACTATTGACAGATTGAAGGTTTTTAGTTGGATGTGCACCGGTGAAGGCTGGGGTAACACGTACTGTCGGGATATAGTCATTACAAATGGAAGTTTGACAAGTGGTGGCTTAAGCTCAAGTAAGATAGTCTGTATGCATCCTATACAACTGTTGATGATTGGGAAACGAAAACAACCTTCGTGGCGACCATCATTTACGTGACCAAGACTATGGGCTGCAATGAAACTATCGACTTTGAAAATATCTCTGCTGAGACTGAGACTGAATACGATGACGACGAGACCGCGGAAGAAGTATGTTTTTTGCTTCCTTATTGAACTCAAAACGAAGCCATTTCGAGTGAGAAAAAGCACGTGTTTATGTAGAGAAGTTTCTAAGAGCGTGACCCTTGTGCGACTAAAGTTGCAATTTGGCACTTTTTGAGATCATATCACAAGATTTTGCTATTTTGGCCCTTTTTCTAGTTGGAGAATGCGCTTCAAAATTCGTTCAAATGATGTTATTTCGAAATAAAAACCTTTAAAATGTACCGCAGTTACCAATAATTACACTTTTATCATGTTCAGAGAGCCAAAGCTAGCAGCGATCACATTGTATCTAAATAGCTTTAGGCTGATTTAAACTCTTTAAGTAATGGGCGTAGTGACTGTGCTAGTTTGCTGAGCTACGATTCATATATATGTTCAATTTTGGGTACAACCTACCTACCCTACGCGGGGCACTGCCCAAATTTGAGTGATGCTTTTATTGTGGGCATCACCAAAGTAAACAGTACAAGAAAGATAGGTGCTGAGTTATCTTGCTTTCACTGTAATATGGGATTCAACATGCTCTTTTCACCTAACATTTTTCAACGAATAGGGCTCACCCATGGCGTGACTGTGTAGGCAGTCCAATTGGGAGTACCTAACTTTCTGGTTGCGAAAGCTCGACCGTTAGCTATATAATCGGATCACGGGGATTGGGAGAGCCTCTGTGTCTAATCTGATGGACTGTGGTTTATTCCAAGTGAGACTATTAGCGTTCTTTCAGAAAGAAGAACGTAGAACGAAGAACGAAGTTCTTTCAGAACGAAGAGGCGTCAAGATAGACCTCGCCCATACCAATGGGTCGATGGACTGTTGCCTGCAGAAGAACCACGGTAATTGCACTAGGGTCAGTACTTGCATTGACCCTGGGGCGTTTAGTCAACGTCTTTCTCAAGGATTCTAATGTGGGTATACCCACCGTGAAATGTAGCCGTCAAGGTAGTTGTTCACGTTAAGCATGCTTTCATTCCTGCCCAACCTACGTGAGCGTCTGACCAACATTCAAGAGTGTAACTGTCCTGTGAACCATTTTCAATTCTCCCGTTCAATTTGGCAATAAATTGTAGGTATATTCCATTCGTCACTTAAATAAAACTCCCACAACGCAATGAGCAATGAGACAACAGACAAGCATGAGGTACTCAGTTGTTGATATGAATTTTGAACACCTCTACCTCTAGTCAAGAGATTTGCAAGTTGTCAGCTTATCACTCGCAACGGCGGGTGTCAGTATTTTGACAGACATCAAAATGCACAGTTCTGTAAATTGCCATAGTAGAGCCGTTCAAGTGGTAGGAATTCCTTGAAACTTTTTAAATCCGTGCGTCTGCCAGCTTTAGATCATAACTCTGACTTAAGATATTTTTCGTCACCTTTCATTATCATAGTAATTTTCAATTTAATAAAACAGTGAAGTTAAATGTCAACGATGTCTATATCTACCCCCTCAAAATAAATTTCCCTAACAGCTAATTCCAAATAGTTCTCTAACAAAATTCGCTTCGATTCTCTTTCTAGGTGAAAGTAACAGTATTGGACAAAAATGACAGCCCTCCGGTATTTCGTGACATCCCCCTAACGTTCAGTGTTAGCGAAGATCTTGGTGCTGGTCATACAGTTGCAACAATTCGTGCCACCGATCCAGACACATTGGGAACTCTGACCTATACCATGATCAATGGTGACGATGGTAAATTCTTACTCGAACCGGACACGGGTAAATTGCGACTAAAGGACGCTCTGGATCGTGAAACCAAAGATGTTTATCACCTGATTATACGTGTCACCGATGGTGTACAGCATACAGAAACCACTGTTACCGTACAGGTGAGTACGAACTCTGAAGGTCCTTCTCCCTTTTTTTTTTGTGATTCATTTGTTGTTGTAGCCTCGTTTTCCGTTTTCATTAAAAAAATCGCATTTGCTTTTTCGTTTTTTTATTTTGCTGCCACGAGAAGGGCGAGAGCTGAATTCGCCTTTATTTAGGTTCGGTATGCGCGTATGTTGGAAAAGTAACCTTAAAGGCCAGCCACACCAGCACTACACATATGGTGCTACTGCGTTCGTTTAAGGAAACTGATTTTGTTATTCTTTTGCGTCTTCTATCTGGGGATGGGCGCTCTTCCACTTTTTTTTTTTTTTTTTATATATATTTTTTATTAATTTCTTTGCCGGTTTTGGTAATTTGATGCTCCGCGTGTTAAAAAACCGCCTCAATGGTTTTTCGGTTTCAACCTTTTTTGCACCTCCTTGAGAGACTGCCTGCGATATAAATGTGTATGCACACAAGCTGCCTATATGTGTGTTGGTTGTTCTTCTCCGAGCTCGCACTTTGATTTAAAGTGAGCGATAAAAAATATGTTTAATGTATGAATATGGATTACAAGCTGAAATTGCGCCACAGATACGGTTAATGTGTGTGTTGGTGTATATGTAGATTTATCCGGGCGATAAAAAGATCGAAAAATCATTCGAAAAAGACGAAATGAAAACGACAACGAAGAGCAACGGGTTTCGCTCAAGGCGACAATTTTTTTTTTTTCTGTGTCCCTTTCCGGAGGTTCAGCATTGGCGATGGTGAATTGGTGATATGTGCGAACGCGAATATGTGGATGTATACATAAGAAAATGAAATTTACGTGATCTCCCGGAAAGAAAATGTCATTTTAAACACTTCTGAATGAAGGTGACGTTTATTACTTGCGCGGTCTTGTATTACCTCTGATGGGTTTGTTGATGGTGCCGCTTTATATTGTGCACCACAATGCGCTTTGTTTACCGAGAGGCTGAACGCTGAAGTAGTTTAGAGGCCCATCGGAATTTTCGCCTTATGGTTCGATGTGGCATTCTTATGCCCACATTTATATTGGAATGTTGCCCTAGTCCAAGGCTAATGCGGAAAAGTGAAATCTGAAGTAAACTTTGCGTTTATGGGTAGGTAAGGGCTATAGGGGAACAGGAAAATTTCTGCTTGGTAACTTTTTTAACCATTGAAGTGCCTTGATTCGCGAAAAGTATAGGTAGGTTGGTCGTTGCATATTCATTCTTGTGATAAGTATCACCTCATCCAATTGGAGTCGCGCGATAAGAGGTATTCTAGGCGATTTTTTTTTTTAAGTTTATTTTTTTGTTCAAATTCCAGATCTTTCTCCAGCATGGAGCATGGTGACGCCCTGTAGCCTAAACGGCTTACGGCGTATTCTTTCTCGGAGTGTCACAGGCTAAACAAATAAATATATAAAAAAAAAAAAAAATTAAAAAGTTAATGAAAAAAAAAAAACGACTGACTGTATTTAAAAATTGTAAAACAAGTATTTCTAATTGGCAGTCGGAGGCTGCGCATATTTTTGTCAGATTGCGTAGGCTGTCTCCGATTTTCAATTAGCTATACCTACTTGAAAGTGTCTTGTTTTAATCTTTTTAAATCTTTTTAACAGCCAGTTGGGTTGTTTGGTTTTATAAATTAACTTTTTCTATTAAACGTGTTTCTCATTTCTTTAGCTGTAACCTAACCTGAAATTTCCACTACCATGTGTGGTATGAATAAAACGTAGCAATTGCATTTACTCAAACGGAATGTCAAAATCGAAGCATTTGCTTGGAGCTTGACATGTTCGATGTTCGAACATCGGCGCCACTTAGATACCTTTTACTCAGATCTGTAGATATAAATAAAACGAAGAAATTGCTACGAAATTCCAAGTCTGCTATTTAGCTTACTCAGGCCTTTTGCTAAATATTTTGTATGCACATTTTTAGCATAAAAATGTGAGTTTTCTATATATATTCTTTTTATATATATGTAATTAGTTAAGTTAAATTCCGTTTGTACAGGAAAACCAACAAAATACCAAAGAAGCAGCAATTATTTCGTGTCACGCGAAGTATTGAGTGTGGACTATTTGGCTAAGATTTCGTTCATATGAAATTGTTTAGAATGAATAATTTCGAAGGTATGTAGGAGATCCGGGCTTTTAGGTTGACAGTACAAAAACCTCTCGGTAATTCATAGTTCTCTTTATCTAATTGGCTGGCGTGTCAACAAATATTTCCAACAATCCTATAAGATCTGATACAATTCCTGGAAGAAATAAAACATGAACAACCTATTTGGCAAATAAAAATCATATTTCCAGGTTTTAATTTTTTTAATTTCAATTTCCACAAAAGTCGTTAGAATCTCAAGGAAAATTCAAAAATTTAAATTTACTGGTCAGGTTTGACAGGAACTGCAAGGCAAGTGCACGCGCAGCGAAGGAAATGCTATGTTCGAATTTTCGAACTTACTTTGGCAAAGTAGGTTTTTCTTCACACCGATTCAAAGCAATTGATAACGGCTTTTACTGTGCTGCAAACTTTTGCTCAAAGGTAGTTTTTATTCATACGATCCCATGGTTCCCCTGTCAGGAAACAACTCTATTTAGATATTGCGCTTATAACTGCCTTCTCAAAGTTTTAATACAAAATATACGCAAACCTGTTTATGCTCTTATGGAGGTGCAGTGAAATAAGTCCCTCAGAACTAGGTCCACCGAGGGACTTAGTTCCCAGCTTATGGGAAATAAAACCACTTTCGTGAAGTGGACTTAGTTCCCATGTAAGGTGGGAAATAAATTCCGAAATCTCTGAGTGATTTTATTTCCCTTTTAAGTTCTCACTGTCGACTAAGAACAAAGTAAGATTGAAGGGTCAAGCTCGTACTTTGCAATTTTTATTAACTAAAGAGAAACTCAATTTTAACTGAGGCAGAGTAATATGTATATATAAAAAATTTCAAAATCGAAATTAGGTTTGCAAGACTCTGAAAGTAATCAGAGAAAAATCGACAGCCACCACGACTGGTCGTGCGAATTTCTTATTTCTATTTTCTAAAATTTTCGAAGGCTAAAAATTTCAAGTTATTTTCTCAAACAACTTTTTTGTTTTAGCTTTCGAAAATTTGAGAAAATAAAAGTAAAAAATTCGCGCGAATTTAGTCTCGTGGACTTATGTCCCTGAGCCGAAAAATCACATTTTTTCTTTGATTATTTTCAGAGTCTAGCAAACTGAATTTCGATTTTGAAATTAACAATGAACATGAACAAAATCAAAAATTCCAATTCTAAATGTTGGAAGTTAGTTGCCTCTTCTTATTTTTGAATGTGTACTAAGTTCCCATTAGAAAGTGAACTTAATTCCCACCTTACATGGGAACTAAGTCCACTTTACGAAAGTAGTTTTACTAGTTGGGAACTTAGTCCATCAGTTGATTTAGCTCCCTGGGACTTATTTCCCTGCACCTTTTATGAAGTATATAAAACATATCTCTTCAAATTCGAATATAGAAAACTGAGCGATAACCGGAGGCAGATTTGTGACGATCTGGGTTTTCGCTGGTACTCCATAAGGAATCGAATAACGTTATTTATTTTATTATAAAGCCGATGGTCAGCTTATCGTATGTACAGCATATAAAATATACTCAGTAATAAGAATAAGAATTCACGCTCATGGCAAGATTTGCCTCATTTACCCTCTACTTGAGACTAGTTACAAGCCACGCCTAGGACTTTTGACCGTTTTGGCTTATCAACTGTGTAATCTCAACACCGGATTTTCATTAGATGTGAATCACTTATAGTCAAAAACTCCTTCGATTTCATGACACAAAGTCCAACCTGGCCACCCTTTATTTATGGCAACATTGTACTAAGTACCCCATGCTGTATTCTCGAGTTCTTATCGCATCTTGGAAATCACCACGAACAACTAACCTGTGTGTATGTAAAAAGTCCGAAACGACTTAAGACCAGACCCGAAACAAAGGACTAACCCACTGTTGGGGAGAGATATCTTCAAATGAGATATCAATTGGAATCCAAAGTATGGCATTATTTGATGTTCGCTTTCATAATAAAACTCAAACAAAGATATTTCACCGGCATTTGCCGCGCACAAAAACACCCATTTTCTAAGTTATTCACCTGCTGAATGTGGTTCTGCGGTAAAATTTGATTGAAGCCAACCAATGGCCAACAGTAGCGAAAGACACTGTCGATGGTGAGTGGCGACCAGTGTCCAGTTCCCAACACATCACCATCCGAACAACCATCACCATCACCATTCACCTAAAGACCGCAGACAAAATGTTTCTTGTTCTGAATTGTAAATGAGTTGCGCAGTTAAATTTTTGTGCGTTTCGTGCTCAGCCGGTGCACGGATGGCGGTGGACCCTGAATCTGTCGCCAATTCCACAAACCACAAGTGAAAATTCCCAATCTTCATCTGCGCGGTTCAGTCGGAAATTATCGCCTTATGGTCATTATTCAGCAATTGAAAGGGCTTTTTCGGTCTATACACTTGTATACGCGTCTGCAGGCGGGATCTGACTTTTGGGTTGCATTTCGTCATCGTCATCGTCTTGATGGAACTGTGACATGAATTCACAATGAGCACTATGGCTTTGGCCAGGGCATTTTTTCTACAAGAATTTCCTAATTTTTTCCATGTTGTTTCTTCTTTTTTTCGATTTCAGGTTACGGACACAAACGACAATCCGCCGGTATTCTCGGAAGCTGTGTACTCATTTGACATACCAGAGAATGCACCGAGAGGCTATCAGGTTGGTGTTATCTCGGCGACAGATCCAGATTTGGGTAATAATGCAATGGTCTCGTATACGGTAATCTCCGATTGGGCTAATGATGTGTTCAGTCTGAATCCGCAAACTGGTGTCTTTACGCTGACAGCTCGTCTTGATTATGAGGAGGTTTGTTTTGTGTGCTTTTTTGTATTTTTTTTTTTTTTGCGAACTCCTGTGGTCGGTGTTTTTCGGTGAAACGATTAAAAAATTCCGCACAAAACTTCATGGTCCGAGGACAGTTGTTCGCGTTTTATTCGATTTTGTTTTTTTTTTTAATTGCAAATGAAATTAATTATTCTTCTTTTTTTGTAACTTTCTCAGGTGCAGCACTATATTCTGGTTGTTCAAGCACAGGATAATGGCCATCCGAGTTTATCGACCACATTAACTGTTTACTGTAATGTTCTCGATTTGAATGATAACGCACCGGTGTTTGACCCCATGAGTTATTCAAATGAGATCTTTGAGAACGTTTCGATCGGAACACCAGTGGTGACAGTGAGTGCTACGGATATTGATTCGGGTGAGTTTGGAAATATATTTATGGCACATAAAACATAATATTTATTAAATTATGTAGGTAACTATAAAAGGCGGATAGGTCGTGGGAACTTAATCGCCAGTGGTTTTCAATTTCATTTTTCAATTTACGATTTGTAATCCACAGATAATATCAGCTGGGTTTTCGGTGATTAAGTCCGATACTCGTAATTATGAAATTTTTGTGAAGGGGTTTCAGTTAAAAATAGTGGTTCTGTTATTTGCGCCGTAAATGTAAACGGAATGCAAATAGATGTTTGACTACTGGTGGGCCGATAAAAGTTGATACATGAGTAGCAACGTAGTTGAGCTATTTTTGTTAATAGCCTTTCTCGACTGTGATGGGTACACAAGCCTCGTACTGAAACCGGAAGTTTTACAAAGCATGGTGACTACTTGAATATGTTTGACTCGCAACTTGGTTTGCAATGCTTAACTCTTTTAAATTGAATGTATTGAATGAAGTATAATTGCACATTACGATTAATCTTATTTGCTGTGATTGGCTTAAAGTTAAACCTTTTCCAACACAAGGGGCTAGTGTTGCATATATACTGTTTGTTTTATCAGGTATTTTCAAGTCATTGGGCAGCTTCCAAAATTTGTTGCGTTTCTGCAAGGACCTAAAAAACATGAAACACTATCTCTCAGCCTCCATATTTCACTGTATTCGAGACTGTTTTTTTTTTATATATATACTTCTCCCGGGAAAGGCGAACCTATAACGCTTCAACAAAGCCCCGGGATGCTTGCAGATGTATGTTTGCTCTGCACTTAAATTGCTGCAAATTGTAGTCTTCTGGAAATATATCCCCAGGAAGCGAGTTCCAAAGTTTGCTTGTCCTGTAAAAGAAGGAGTTTTGGAAAGTTGATGTCCTCGCGGTTGTCAAGTGTACTGTATGGTCATGAGCATTAGCAGCCTGTCTTGTGGGGCGCCCAAAAGTTGCATTTCGAGGGATAATGTCTTTAAGTTCATCAGAACATCTACCATGGAAGTACCTATAGAACAAGCATAGGTCAGCGACTTGTCTTCTGTGCACCAACGGTTGTAGATTCGATGTGAGTGTAGGGTCTCCAATGAGTCGAACTACTCGTCTCTGTATGCTATCAAGCAGGTTAAGTGAATGTTTTGGGGCCGAGCTCCATATATGGGAACAATATTCCAAGCCTGGTCTAACCTGTGCTTTGTAGAGAAGGAGAAGTTGCTTGGGGCTAAAGTACCTCTTTGCTCTAAATAGGTAGCTCAACTTTGCGGACGCCGATTTTGCGATATAGGATATGTGGTTTTGCCATGTGATTCCTGAATTGACTGTGACTCCTAGAAGGTGCATTGAGTCCTTGTGATGGATTGGATGGTCATCCATTTGGATCTGAGGAACTGTTGATGCATTTTTTCTGTAAAATTTTGTGAGCTGTGTCTTGTTTGCATTAAATACAACCAAGCTGTCCTTTCCCCACTTCAAGGTTTTTTCCAGATCATCATTTAGAGAATTAATTTGTTCACATCTCTTACTGTGTGATGTAGCCGTATTCACAGGCCCATTGTTCGAGATGGAGGATATAAGAGTGCTGTCATCTGCAAAGCTGTAGATATTATTATTTCTCGATCCAAGCAAATCGTTGATATGGAGAAGAAATAGAGTTGGAGAATGAATAGATCCTTGGGGCACTCCTGCATTTATAGCAAACGAATTGGATGATACACCATCTACAACAACTTGGATCAATCTTCCCAGAAGAAAATTTTGCATCCATCCGCAGAGTTGTTGTGGTAATCCGTAAGACGCTAACTTGCCTAATAGGGCTCTATGCCAGACTCGGTCAAATGCCTTTGATATGTCCAAGGCTACGGCTCTGGATTCGCCGTGTTGTTCAATTGATTGCGTCCATAAGTGCGTTACGTAGCTTAACAGGTCACCAGTGGAACGACGGCTCCGAAATCCGTATTGCCTGTCGCTTATTAATGGATGGCCTTCTAGATATTTGATTATTTCGACATTTATCGCCTTTTCAATTACTTTAGAGAGCATTGAAAGTAACGCTATTGGACGATAGTTTTGTGGCAGACATTTCCTCCCTTTCTTTGGAATAGGTTGAATGCGAGCGGTCTTCCGCCGTCTTCTTTTACTAGAGTTGGAAAAGAAGAGCAACTAAAGCGTTCTGGAATATTTGTATAGTAATCAATAGTTACTCCAATAGATGACGAATGTTGAGTGTATCCACTATTTTAAGATGAAGTGTAACACATCTTTTTTTTTTTTTTTTTTTGTATATTTGTATATTTATTTAAAGAATGAATTCACAGTAAGATGAAATCTTATAGTTAGTGAAGGCTTTACAAATTTAGAGTTCAAGAGCAAATTAACATTAGATAGATGAGGACAGACTACATGGAATTTAATTGGAAACTAACATAAAATAACTAATAACAAAAACAATAATAATATATAATATTTGACAAGCCTCTTGGATTTATATATATGTATCACTGGCCAAGTGTTTGAAAAGGTAAGTTTTAAATGTGCTTGTGTTTGTGGTTCTCCTAAGTGTAATGGGTAATGAGTTCCATAGAAGAGTGGCATGGACGAAGAATGAGCGCTCAGATTGCAAGCAATAGAATCTGGGCCGAATAATGATGGCTGTTCTTTGTGAACTGGGGAAATTTAATCTGCTGTACAAATACTCCGGCTGTTGGGTCTGTATAACACCATGTAAGAGGATTAACGTTCTGAACTTAATGAGGTTATCGAAGCTGAGGCCCATTATTTGCAGAGAGAAACTTGATATGTGGTCGTAATACCGTTTATTAAAAATATATCTTGCTAAATTGTTATAGATGACATTTAGTGTACGCCTAGTGTTATAGTCAACATAGCAGAAAACTTCGCAACCGTATAGCAATATAGGTAATAACAGGGACTTAACAAGTAGCATCTTAGTTTTGACCGGCAGAGAGTTTTGCGTTGCACGTAGCGATCGGAGACCATTATATACTTTTCCGATGGTAGTTGCAGCATGATCTGTCCAGGTGAGAGTGTCATTGAAAACTATACCAAGATTTCGAGACTTTGTGACGTATGCAATGGATGACTGACCTAATTTAATCGGGGGAAAGGTGGTAGTATCTAGAGACTGCTTATAAATGCAGAGTGTCTTGGACTTCGCTGGATTCAGTGATAAATTGTGTTTGAGGGCCCACTGTTGTATAATCTCCAGATCATCGTTAATCAGTTCAATCGCACTACTAATCATATCCAGCGGGCTGCACAAGTATAATTGGACGTCGTCAGCAAACATATGGGCAGTACAATGTTTAACAAGCTGTGGGAGTTCGTTCACATAAAGTGAAAATAATATGGGCCCTAAAATCGAACCCTGTGGAACTCCCGCGGGAACTCTAAGAAACGAAGACATTTGGCTTCCCACTGCCACACATTGCTGCCGGCCTGTGAGGTATGAGTGCAAAAGTTTGACTGCCAGAGACGAAAATCTAAATTCATACCGCAACTTCTTACAAAGGAGAGTGTGGTCCACCGTGTCAAATGCTTTCGAGAAGTCCAACAACGTCAGGAACGTGGGACAGTTAGAATCCAGGCCATTGCGGATGTCGTCGACAACAAGTAAGAGTGCAGTTTTGCAACTCCTCTTCGCGCGAAATCCGGACTGAGCGGAAGTCAGAAGGTTGTTGGCGCTGAGGTGGGCTTGGATCTGCTTGTGCGTGGTTTTCTCGAATACTTTGGATAAAAATGGTAAGATTGCGATAGGCCTATACTCAGTGTTAGTGCGGCTTTGCGACTTAGGTATCGGTAATATCTTAGCCTTTTTCCACGAAAGGGGGTATTCACAAGTGGTAAATATGTGATTAAAAATATGTGTTAAGTGCTTGAGAATAAAAGGAAGCAAGAGTTTTAAGAATTTGGGATTTATTTCATCCAAACCTATCGCATCGGATTTAACCGATAGCATGGCCTCGACTACATTTTCATCCGTTAGACGATTAAAGCTGAAGTTTTCTGTATTGTCATCGTCGCTATGCAGATTTGTAGACTGTGCGGATTCTTGATACTGTGCGGAGTCTTGATACGGAGTTGACGGCAAAGAGACCGAAACGAACTCCGAATTGAGAACATTACAGTCCACATCATCATTTGCACCTGTACGCTGTTTCCCATTGCCTAGTTTACGCAGTTTTTGCCAAAGAACTTTCCCGGTTTGGGTTTCAGGGTTGAGGAAATGTTCGTAGTAACGCCGCTTTGCAGCCGTTACACGAAGTACAACTAAATTGCGAAGTGACCGATATGTGTCGTAGAGCACAGGGAGTTTGTATCGTTTCCAACGAGCGTACGCAGTATCACGACTGTGGATCAGACCTAATAAATATCGATTAAACCAAGGGGGAGATCTGAAAGTAGGGGCCCTATGTCGCAATGGAACATACTGATCAAAAAGTGCTTTTATGTTTTGTTCCAGAAATGATATTTGCTGATTTACGGATGCCATGAAATAAATATCATCCCACCGAATTTGGGTAACGGCAGAACGAAGACTCTGGTAATCAATGTTTTTAAAGTCTCTATATGCTATAACATGATTAGCTGCGTCTGACTGGATATCGTAAGTGAGAAATATCAGATCATGCTTAGAGAAGCCCGGCGCCGAGAGTTGACTATAGAGCAGGGCTTTTCTTCTGTCATTAACAAAAAACACATCGAGAAGAGTAGCAGAGTTGCATGCAAAGTGTGTAGCAGTCGATACATTAACAGATATCAAGTCAATAGTTTTAAATCGTTCAATTAACTGCGCCGAAGCACGAACGTTAAGTAAATTACAGTTGAGGTCACCGGTAATAATTATATTAGGACACGAGCAAGAAATTCTTTCGAGCACAGTAAAAATGGGTGAGATATCTAAATTTTTATTTGGTCTGTATATTACTCCAACTAGCAAACGCTCAACACCACATACGACATTAACAAACAAGTAGTCGGATGTACAATTAGCGGTTGATTTGCAGACCACATTGGCTCGTAGCCCAATGCGTACATAAACAGCCACACCCCCACCCAATCGACCAAGCCGATCACCTCTAAAAAGCTCATAACCATCCATATCATAGACTGTATCCGCAAAGTCAGGAAAAAACCAAGTTTCGGATACACAAATTAAGTCAACACCAGAGTTTATGAACAGCAGACGAAATTCATCCAGTTTTGGTTTCAAGCTCTGAGCATTAATGTGGCAAACGTGAATGCCTTTTATCTGTGAACGCAATACACGAATCATTTGATATAACTTAACATCCATATCACTCTCGCTAGAACCGAACCCACTATTATGAGTATTTAATTCCATATACGGGGAAAACTAAACAAACACCAATTATAGGAGAAGCAAAAACACAAACAAAACAGAAACAAGCAAAGTTAACCACTAGATTTGAAAGGGAAAATAAATAAACTTTGGCCATTGATGTACAAATGTAAAAGAGAGAATATTTGAAAATAAAAAGAAGCTCCATGAAATTTCAAAGCTAATATAGAACTGGGAGCTTTGCACGTAGTGAAATATTTTATATTTAAAACTTACCAAATAACTGCATAAGTACAACGGTTCAGCTTGCACAAAGTAAGCTCTGTGTTAGGTTGATTGAGCTTCTTATACAAGTTCGTCACAAACTCTTTGACGTTTTTTACTTCCTGAGTTATATAAAGCCTGTCGTTTATTGGGTTATGACCGCATTCCAATCTATCTATGAATACAGCTACTACACATTCAAATATGTTATGGCACCAGTCATTTAACGTCGCTTTCTAAAATTTGAATAACTTTCTTAAAAAAAAAAAAAAAAACAATCAAAGAAACCCCAACCACAGAAACAAATCCATTCCCATACCCACCAACCAACAGGGCATCCTAGAGCCAATCACAACATCAGATTTACCGTAGGCTATAGACATTTCATTTTAAGTAAATTTTCGGTCATTCGTCAAAAAATATAGTCCACGCGCAACCAACTGACCATTAATCAAACTTGTCATTTGCTGCACCTGCATACCGTTGTGCCCACACAGCTTTTCATCATAATTACCCCAGAAATTAGCTTAGTAACTGTTCAATAGGAAACTATGCACGAGACCAATAATTACCGTCCATAAACATCTGTCGCGCCTGAATTGCGGAGCAGTGTGTCTGCCTAGAACAACACAATAAAAGACAGTTCGCTGTGCAACTCTTTTGTTTTTCTCTTGAAAAAAATTATACAAAACAAACATTTGTCTGACCACACATCTGTGCAAGTGTACATAAAAAATAATGGTCTTGACTTTTGCGAAGTCTATATAATTTTCATATACCTACCGAACCCACAACCAGAGGGAGGGACAAAATGCACCGCACGAAAGTGTACATCTATCTGCATGGAAAAGTGTTTTTCCATTTTGTTCGATGATTATTTTTCACAAAATCCAAACAATCCATCATAATCATCAGCTCACCCGTGGGCCATCATCATCAGACACTGAATGTGGTCATCATTAGGCAGACATATGCGCTCACGTTGTTATTTCTTAGGGGTGCGCTGGATAATAGGTTTACCAGCAATTTGTTTTTATTGAAATCGCCAGCGAAGAATATTCAAATTGTGCGGGTGTTGAGCGCATGCACATTTAAATGTCTTCAAAGTGATTGAAAATCAATTTGAACTATATATATGGACGTATTTGTCGAAGAATCCACCGTATTGACTTTTTCTTTTCTTTTTGTATTTTTCATTTTTTTTTTATAGGAGATAACGGTCGAATTGAGTACAGCATAACAGCGGGTGACGATAATGATGATTTTGAAATTGCACAAAACGGTACAATTCGTACGAAACGTGAACTCGATCGTGAAGCAAAGAACTCGTACAATTTAGTTGTGACCGCAAGAGATTGTGCCAAGGAGCCCGAACAACGGAAGTTATCCTCAACAGTGCAGGTAAGACGACAGAGTTGTTTATATATTTTATTTTGTTTTATTTTTTGTATCGCTTGATAATTTATTGCAGCACAGAGATTTTAATGTTTACACGAATAAAGATATTAATTTTACGATCATCATGATTCGCGCTATTGGAGGTACAAGTAGAGGTACTTCTTCGTTTCTTTAAGGCTGTAGTTTTTTTTTTTTTGGAGAGATAATAATTGCATCCAAAACTAGGTATGGTTGTTGTAGCAGGTTTTCCATTACCAATTGAAGGGAACAGGAGGAAAATATATATCGTGACTCTGGTCTTGGCTGTTCGATTATGTGTTGATAAAAATAGTTGGGCTATAAGTTGTGAGTTTCATCGATAAAGGGTTCACCTTTAATGTTTGGTATTTATGGTACTCGCAATTGACAAAGAAAAATAATAGAAAAGCAACTAATCTAATGCTGTAGAATAGATGTAGGGCTGGTGGCGGCATTAGAAAGGATCCAGTAAGCGGGTTGGTTATGGCAAAGTAATGATTGTCTATGCTTGCGGAGGAATGTCTAATTGTAAATTGGTACCACACATTTTGTTCATGAAGTAGGTGCACAGGTTGGTGATTTGTTCAAGCTCGATGAGAGAACATTTGGGCATTCCGTCTACCAACATTTTTGGTGTACCTACGTGAAGGTTATTGCTTTCAATTTTCAACTGATTTTCCATCTCTGTACCAGATGAGGAGAAGTCAGATTCATCCGATGCGATGCTAGAAAGAACATTACCAATACCGTCTCTGTAGAACGGTTATGTTATATTCTTGTTGATGCACCAAGGTCTTGGTGACTTGCGACCTTAAAGATGGAGAGCTTCTCGATTGGTTCGAGAATTCAAAATTCTTTCAAGTCAACAAAAAAGTTTTTTTTAAGTTTCATATTCTTTTCGACTTCCAGAACCGACCAACCAACCAGTTGGCAAAATTAAGTGCGATTTTCTCGGCTAAATATCGATTCTTAACACCGATCGGGCCATTCTCAGATAACTACGACCCAACAATTCACCTCCATTAAAACAGTCCGAGCGTTAATTCAATTCAACCACTCAACCACAACTATCACACAACTATCACACTAATGCAACAATTCCATTAAGCAAGCCGCAGTCATACCCATTGACTTTTTGTTGCCAGCAAACAGTTAATTGGGGTAAAAGCGCAAAAACTCCATTAGGCAACCAAATCACTTAAATTTCATCAAATCTGTATAATGGCGACACTCACTATCGCATTTGTGTGCGCGAGCGCAACACTTCACAAATCCTCTAACAAAGTTTTACAATCATCGACAGCCGCGGAAAACCAGAAATATCATGAGCATAATACTCGTCACTTCTATCCCGTATACGGAACACCTCTTAAAGTGCAGGCAACGCATGCAAATAACACAAAAATGACCATCTCACCAGGGCAACAAGAATAATAACAAGATATCCTTACTAAAAATAATGAAGATATCACAGAAATAAATGGACCCGCTTTACTATTAAACCTGGTCAACAACTGGTTGACGTCGGCATCAATGTGCATATTAATCCTCTAGCTCTGCATTGAATTTTGCATCCTCCCCCTCATGCACATCGTTGGCCTTCTGTATATGCGAACACTTCCTGTTGTGTGCAGAGAGTCGCACACTCAACGATAGGAAGGGGAACAACCGCAATCAGAAAGGAAAAAAAATAAAATAAAAGGAAAACTCTTAACATCTTATAAAATAAAATTTGCGAAATATATTTTATTTTAGCCGGCAAGCGACTCCCGGACTGAGCCTTCCTCTTCTATTAATTTTCGGTCGTTTGCGCGACGCTCCAACTCACCAGCTCTACTGGCCGCCGCACGCTGATGATCGTCATTACTATCAATAGAGTGTGCCTGTGGGGGTAGCCGCACCAATGTTGGTTTTACCTAAACCTGGAGAATAGAAATGGCCATTTCTTGAGCTGCTTACGCTCTCACCGCTAACGTGCTTTGTGTGATAGCACAGCCCCAGCAGCAATTGAGGTGAAGGTATGGCCATTGGCGGCAGCAGAACGTATGGCAGTGCATATGTTCTTAAGCAGGCAACCGCAGCTTATCTTATCCTTAATGCAGCTTTGAAATTTCCTTCCATCGTTGTCGACGACGACCAAGACGTTGTCGCATCGTTCGAACTTCGAACGAATGCAAATGGCGAGCGCTCGCAGATCCGTGAAATTGTTCTCTCTGTGTGCGTATAGAGAAGTAATTTATTGAATTTATAGCGTAATTAATTTCACGTGAATAAAACTGTCTGCCAAAGTCAAATGGTAACACATTCCCTAGGCAAGAGGCGCTGTTGTGCACTTTTATTGTGTGTGAATCACTGCACAGGCTTTTGTCATCATCGTCATCATCAGGAGGTGGTTCTGGCTGCTCGTTTGGTAGATAGTCAGATAGTCGTTGCAGCAGGTATTGGTGTTTGATATTTTTATTTTTACATTTCAGCGAGCGAAATGCCTTAACTAGGAGTCAACGGTAGATGACTATAATGACCGGTATGGCTTTGAACTTGAAAAGGGTGTTTCCGAAAAATTACTCTCACAAATTCGTTACGATATACCTAGAACCTGAGAGATAGAAATGACTGAGATTATAGATATACTAAGATTATATAACAGGCTCCACTGAACCATAAAAACGTGGAGCTAACTTTAGCGACTGGCTGTGTTAGCCTGCATTCTGAATTAACATGCCATTTGATTCATACAGATTGACTAGGTTTATAGCTTCCCTTTAACTTCACGTGCACGTCCTTTTAACTTTCTCCATTACGTATAGTAAGAGAAAGATATTTCGTACAAAATTTCGAACTCGAGATTTTAATCAATTCTGACATTACGATGATAGACGAACTCAAAAAAGTGGGTCGCAAAATTATGTTTCGGTACGTCTGTCCGTCTGTCTGTCTGTCTGCCTGTCCCGCAGGCCTACAGCCTAAACGGCTGACCGGATCGCGTTCGGATTTGGAGTTTGTTGGCTTAGGGCTCGGGGCAGTTTTTTTATTTTGCAAGGTAACCTCAATATGAATGGTACTTCGCATACAAACTGTTCGTACCAGTTTGATTTGCTCGAAAACGGCTCTAACGATTTCAACCAAAATTGATATTTAAGCTTAAGTGGGTTAAGTGAGGTTACCATGACTACATACCCAGTTTTTGGCTAAAAATTCAAGTAGCGGTGCTTTTGAAATTTGAACTTATCTCGAAAACGGTCCATACGATTGTAACAAAAATTAATGTCTAAGGTTATGTGGTCATTTCCAACTTAATGGCAAACTCATTTTTTCTCGGTATTATCGTAAAATCGATTTTTGAAAAAAGTCATTTTTTAAAATTTAGTTTTTCTTAGCTTACCAGAAAACGACAATAACGATTTTGACCAAAATGCAAACTTAGAGTAATACCGATGCTTTCAAAATTGCTGCGCCCTTAATTTTCCAATCGAATCACCGAAACCGATAATTTAAAAAACCGCTCATATCTCGAAAACCCCATTTTTGATTTCGATAAAGCTTTAAAAACCAAGTAATTCTTATATCGCGAGCAATAACCTATAATCGGTTTTCAGCTATATAGGTAACAAATAGTATTTTTCAAACTAAACATTGCAATTTTTGGTACTGTTTTGTCTGTCAAATTGTACAAAAACCGCTCTAACGATTTTGATTAAAAAATATATTAACGATAGGTAATATCAGTGTTGTAAATAAGATACTGTACTAAGTTTCTCTCAAAAAATTCGAAGAAATCTGTTTTTTAATTATTTCTCAATAAACTAGGTACCCAAAAGTTGATTTTTAAAACTCAATGCCGCATTTTAAAATTCAAAATGTCAACAGCTATTAGAAATGCAATAACAGCAACGCAAAACTTATTTTCAGTAAATATTACCTTTTACCTACTTCTACTTTTTTTCAACCATTTTGAAAATGCACCTTAAATAAATTCCAACCACTTGGAGTTTTATCAATCAGAATACCCCACTTCATTTGCACCCGCACACACGTTCATCGTGATATTCAGTTAATAACTGCTAATTCAAATTCAAAAAACGAATCTCTGAAGCCAGCATATACGTATATATATTTATATATAAAGATATCGATTTATCACGAACAATACTTCCAATCATTGAAAACTTAAGCCAGCGTCATTAATATATTCAAGTCAAAAAGAAAATCATTCCCAAAAAGATCAAAAATCAGAAATTCCTACAAAACTTGTTCTTGTACTCAAAAACTTGTAAAGTTTAAAAGCTATAAAATACTACAGAAGGCGCTTATAAATCTCTAACAAGAACTTGCGACTGTTGCATGTTTCTAGAGCTTCAACGTTTAAAAACTAAAAGTGAATTTTATTTAACACTATGTATTCCTTTTTCTATATTTCATGAACCCTTTCTATTACCTACCATTGCTTCTCAGATCTTTACGTACCAATCTAATAAAATAAGAAAACAACCAACAAAACTTTTGATGAACGAGAAAGTTTTGTTCGACCCAGTCGTGCAATTTATTTTAAAGGCAATTGATAGGTTTCCTATGGGTTGTAGACTTAATTCGTGATTCGGTATTTTTATTTATTTTTTTCATAATTACCGACTGTTTCCATTCAGAATTTTCTAGTACCGTCTTCTCTAAGCATTTTTAATCAACAGTTTCATATATTCCTCGTATTTAAAAAATAAGTCTTGTAGCTAGAAATTTATTTAAAACCAATTTTACAAAAAGTTCTGAACTTTAAAGACGTATGTTTTTTAGCAAGCTTAAAATGAACACATAAAATTACGGGGGTCCGAATTTTTTTTTAATAACAATTATAACCAAACAATGTAGTTCAATTATACCTACTTCAATTTCATTGTGGTCGAGATCGAGATCAAGAAGCCGACTTTTTTCTTAAAACAGAAAGCCGTGCTCAGTTCTTATTATTCGTATATTAGAAGGGAGTCTGTTAAATAATTTACGGGAAATAATGGAGTAAGATTTTCTGAAGTTGGTAGTTCGAAACGCCAGGATGACAATACGACCTTGTGAACTACTGCGTCAGATAAGTGTCAGAAATTGGAATCTGCATATATCCATTATGACGGTTGAAAATCTCGCACTTCAGAGGTTGACCACATTTATTAATTGTGGGCAAATGAGCGGAATAAACCCTAAAGCGGAAGACAAACTATCCACCTCTCATAAAGGTCTAGAGTTTAAGAATTTAATTTCCAGCTTTGCATTCAAACTCACGAATACTGACTTCCGTGTCACCCTGTAACCATAGTTAGGAATAAAAACCGAAAAACCCCAAACGCACACTTATTATGCAAATACGAGAAAAATCGTTTCGATTTATTTTGCATCTCAGGCGAAGTGAGGAGTGCTTTCCTTTTTTTTTTTGCGGATAACAGTGGGTATCGCTACATCTCTCGCTCTCGCAGTTAGTGGCAGATAATCTTTCACAGTCACAGATACATGTTGCGATTATTAATGAAGTTGTTTGGTATAAACATGTTGTTGGGTGATGCTGATGTTGCCGCTGCAGCGCCAAAGTCAATGCGGCGCGTGAAACTTCTTTCTAAAGCGGGTGCGGTAAGTGTGTGTGCGTTTTTGGTTCTTTTTATTTTTATTTATTGTTTATTGCGTTTGCATTTGAGATTCTGTGGCGATATAAAATTAAATTAAGTGGATTTTGGACTCGGCACAAGAATGCCTAAGAGAGATATCTCTTCCTAGCGCGCGGGAATGTGTACAAAATGAAATTGAATAGGGATCACTGCTAATCTTTGAGGTGATGTTTGAGATTTATCATTTGTACGATAGTCGGAGTAAGGAAGGGGGGGGGAGGCATTCCAATTCAAAATAAACCAAAGAAACGTACAAGGATATGGAATTGGACTCACATTTTATTTTTATTTTTATTTTCTAATTAATGGAAGAGATTCCATGCGTTGAATTTTAAATTCAAGAAACGTTTGCTCCGTTTCCGTTTGGTTGTTTGGTTGTTGTGAGTATTTGTATCTTTTGGTGAGGTTTCGTGCATAATAAATGGGAAATGATAGTATAATTGGGATTCCAAATGTGAGGTTCTTAAGTGCATGTAAGGACTTTTAGTAGTTCTTGAGGGGATATCGTTTAATTAAATTGATTTTCGGCAAAAAGAATACACAACGAAGTAGATAGATAAAATGGACAGATGGATAGTGGCCACTTAGGTTTTTGGCGATACCGCCAAATGCAAATTCAATGCGGCGGCGTGGGCATATGCAAGAAGTCTAGTTAGCCATGGAAGTTGAAAGGCGTAATTAATTTAAAAGTAGGCAGTTGCAATATCGGAGGGGATAGAAGCGTGCAGAGATAATACTGGAAAAGGCGATGAGGATAAGATAGATTTTCGTTAAATTGAATGCGACTGCAGTTATTTCGTGGCATTGACAACGCGGAACAATTCATGGAATGTCACAGTGATATGGGGACAGTGGGAGTTTTCCACGCTGTTTAGAGAAAATGCAGTTTCTGACTGTTTTCTTACGAATTTATACTAAGATTCACCTCACTTTAGTGACTGATTGCGCAGTTCTCAGACAAAAATATCTACCAATCTATGAACTGAATTGATGATGAGAGAAACGTAGTAAGTAAGTCAACACACGTGCTTGAAATAGTAAACGGTTCAAAGGGCTGTCAAGAACAGAAACTAAACTTACATTTGCAAATCCAGTTCGCACCTGAACTCTTTTGTTTTCAAATGCAAAATCCATCTCTGTGCTGCTTTTTTTACTAATTCCTAGAAATGCTCTCATATGGAGTACGCATGTATATCATTTGCCGATTACTGATTGTTTGTCTTCCCATTTCCAGGTCACCGTTGTCATTAAAGACGTAAACGACGAATCGCCCACGTTCACATCGTCCAACGAAACCTCCGTGATGGAGAACATCGCCATCAACACCGTTGTGATGGCTGTCAAAGCTGTCGATCGCGATGAGGGCCGCAACGGCTACATCGAGTACATCCTAACCTCTGAGCAATCAGTTCCATTTACCCTGGGACAGGTTGATGGCTTACTACGTGTATCCGGACGGCTGGATCGCGAAATACGTTCCAGCTACCTACTCAGTGTAACGGCACGCGACCGTGGTGAACCACCACGTTCAACGCAAACGCAAATCTCTGTCAAAATTCTCGACGAAAACGACAACAGCCCAGTGTTTGACCCGAAGCAGTACAGTGCATCGGTAGCAGAGAACGCCAGTATTGGAGCAATGGTACTACAGGTGTCCGCAACCGATATCGACGAAGGTTCCAACGGAAGGGTGCGATTCTCCATTGCAGCCGGCGACAATAATCGTGATTTCAGTATCAGTGAGGATTCCGGTGTCGTGCGGGTAGCAAAAAATCTAAATTACGAACGTAAGTCCCGATATATGCTGACCGTACGTGCGGAAGACTGTGCAGCAGATGTTGCTGGCGCTGCTGTCGAAACCAGATATGACACCGCCGAGCTGACTATTGTCATTACCGATATCAACGATAATCCACCGACATTCTTGGACTCACCCTACCTGGCCTATGTCATGGAGAATGTTATTCCACCAAATGGCGGTTATGTTATCACAGTGAAAGCGTACGATGCCGATACACCGCCATTCAACTCACAAGTTCGTTACTTCCTGAAGGAAGGTGATGCCGATTTGTTCCGCATAAATGCATCAACCGGAGAGATATCGCTGCTGCGCGCTCTCGACCGTGAGATGCAAGCCGAATACACACTCACCCTCGTCGCTATGGATACCGGTAAGTTCACACTCAAGTACAACTAAGAAGTGCAATTGCACACGATGCGCAAATTTAACAATTCGACCCCCAAGGGATGAAATCTAAACCAGCAGACGAGAACCATAACCATGAATTTGTTGCCTATTCAGTGAAGAATTCCCCACCGCCACCAACACACATGCACGTGCACACACATTGCACATTTACAAATTACTGTAATTACCCCAACGTATTATCTTAAGGCCACAAAATTCAGCCAGAAGAAGATGCGAGAAATCACGATTCTATAAGGTGCCCCTGCCCGCACAGGAGATTCATTCACATGCTGCGCAAATGCGGTCCATCTGATTTCTGGTGATGCTGCTGCTGCTGCTGCTGCAGATCACAGATAACATGTTGCGCTCTTTGGTGCGCGATGTGATATTTGCGTATTGCCAGGAGCTTTTTTTGAAATCTCATTTTTTCATGCAGCGCAAAGTATAATAAAAATACAAAGTATCGAAGACAACAACAAAATGTGCGATTATGCATTACAAGTTGCCCCCTCTGATGGGATCCTTGCAGATCGCGGCATTTGCAAGGCGACTTAAACTCAACCATTAGGGCGGAGTTTAAGGAAAACAAAAACAAAAAGAAAAAATCTGAAATGCAACCACCACCTTGGCGCACAGCACAAAACAAGTGTGTGTGTACTCTGGGGCGAGATGCGGATATATCAAGTTCGGGTATGAAAATTTCCCAACTACCATAATTTGATCCCCGCAGCCATTCTTCTGGGTTGAGCTTCAATTTTGAAGTTGATGTGTGTCTGTTTGTTGGTGTTTGTATGCAGGAGGCATATAGTTATTGTTATTGGGCTTGTAATTCGTCTGACAAAAATTATGAATGATGTCTTTTCGAATATAAAAATAATGTTCATACTAAATGATGACTATAATGGTGGCTTTCGCAGATTTTTATCAGTGCACGATGGTGGCTGGGAGTCACTGATTTGCATACGAAATGAGATGGCAAGTCTGAGATGTCCCGAAATTTGTTTTCTTTTCTTTCGATTGTTTGATCTTTTATGAACGATGGACTTGTGAAAGTCGAAGATTTCGTTCGAAGTTGTTAGGGTCTCAAGGAAACGCAACCAAATTATTGTAATTAGTTTGAGAGATAGTGATTGATCATTACTCTTGATATTTTGTGTGCAGAAAGCAGGAGAATATTCATTTTTAATATAAGGGGTGTTTTCATATGAGGGTCGCAATTTTTTTGTAATACAAAAATTATGGAGCGCAACAAGTCGTCTTAATAAATCTGTGGCCACAAGGAAAAACAGCATAAGTCACTTTTTGCAATTTTTCAGGAGAGCGGTTTGAATGTTTACCTTTCCTTGTGCGTTGTATGACGTATGTGTTTTTCTTTCTTCTATAATTCAAAAACCGTAATAGATAAAAATACAAAAAAAAAATGGCAAAAAGAATGGAATATTTCGCATACGATGGTGTAAAAAACTCAATTTCGACATAAGTCGACTTATGTTGTTTTTCCTTTTTGCCACAGAAATATGGATTTTTAAAAGTCAGTCTCAGTGTGTTTAAAAGAGTTGTTGGTGTAAGGTGGCTGTCTAAGTCATTTGGGAGGCTTCATTTTTGATCGCATCTCTTGTAAAACACGCGATAGGGGCTTCCAAAATGTCAATCGTCGCTTGAGACGATCTTCTTATCGTGTTCTCGCAAATAAAAATATGACGCGCCATGGTGGCCAGGCCAGTAGACTGATTCAGTTAGATAAATGGGGTTATGGATGAATCGAGCCGCCGATAAGTATGTAAGTCAAAATCTCGGTGCCACTGCATTCGTCTATTTCGGTGCCTACCGCTCGAATTTTGAATCAAATTAGAGCTGATATCCATTCAGTAAAGTGCTTCATTGACGGTAGTTCGTGCTTTAGCCAACCAGAGTAATACCTTATTACAAAAAAACGTTCTATCTTTTGTCTTCCTCGTACGCAAGTAACGGGTGTCATTATAATCATATATGACTGATTGGAAAATGAGCCATTTGCAATATGCACATGCAGTCAATATTTTGATTGTGTTCGCCCATGGGGAATAACATCACGAAGAATGGGGAAAAAGGGGAATTTTAAGGTCTGTGGTGACGGGGAATTTCACTTAAAGCGCCTACTAACACTGACAAAACAAAAATTACAGAAGGGGATATAGAAATGCAAAGTGAAGACGATTCAGATGATGGAAATGAATTGCTCGGTGGGTAATTTGTTATTTTTTGGCAATTCTAATTGAATAGAATGTATACTGCGCAAAATATAGTTTTTTTTTTTTTTTTAATTTAGCTGCTTTTCAAATATTTCGGTCAAATATACCGTTTTTGGCCCGAAAAAAGATACGCTCGTTAGCATATACCAAACGCAACAACATTGTATGCAAAGTACAAGCACATTACAACTGTCGCGTACTCGAAACAGCTTTACCTATCATCTGTCTCTTCACAGAACTTCTTTTCCTTCGGCAATGTACAAAGTGTTTGACTTCATATATTTATACAAAGTAAACACATGACTTTTGGTTTAGAGAAAGTAGCCACGACATTAGTGATGGCGCTCCCCTTGTAGTCCCACTTAAATCCCACATTCTCTAAGTCTGTAATAATTTATCAGCTTACTCTGAGCTCCGATTTCACACTCTTTCATAGGTTTCTGTTCCAGTTCGGGGGAAAAAAAAAACTGCACCAAATTGCCTATCCGTGACAATGCTAAATGTTCATTTCACCCCCGCACCATCACCACCACCGCACTGCTGGCCTCCATCTCGTTGCGGTACAAAATGTAACTCGACCTCAGCACGGCGGCGGCGCAGCGCGCACATCCATGATAAATTAACTAAACGAGCAATTAATTTTATTCTGCTGGATAATTTCAAGTTTGCAAAAGCCCACCACGCCAACACTCGCATGAGTTCGTCGCGTCGCCGTCCAGTAGACGCAGGAAAATCGTGGAGCGCTCCACACCAAACAAGCCACAGCGAGCCTCATTACAAGCCATACAACGAGGTAATGAATTTCGGATAAACACATGTCGCCCCTTCGCATCCCGCTCTCGAGTAGAGACTCCAAAAAATTATGAAGAGTTATGCCAGCCAGCGTCAACCATGGAATTTCCTCCATTGACAACAAAGAACAACAAAAAGCCAGCAACATGGAGCAACCCATCCATGGTGGTGAGCATGGAAGACCAATCAGAGATGCAAAAAGTAAAATTACACATCGTCATGACGAGAATCTTCCCAAATTCTTGCTTCTCCACACCATTGATGCGCGCGGTGCCCTTCGGACCGGCGGCGGCGGCGGTGGCGCGCGATGGATGGCTAGAGTTTGAAGAATTCTCACAGAAGGAACACCACCATCAAGCATCAAGCTCACATTGATAATTACTCTTCGTCAGTCTCAGCGGTGCTGGGGCGCACTCGTTTGGGCCCAACTATTCAGACTTTGATGATGCTGGGCTGCTGCTGCTGTTGATGTTGATGTTGCCTTGAAGATGATCGAATACTTGCAGTGATTCGTGGTGTTGGGCATTTCGGCGACTCCGATGGAAACTCGAAGTTGAGTGCCCCCAGACGAATGTGTCATTGGCTATGGTGGTGGTGGTGGGCTGGGCGCATAGTAATTAGCTACGAAAAAAGGGCGCGTATGTTCATTTCTCATGATGAAGGTGGCGTTTCTCGGTGCACCATCTTTCGCTCTCTCTCTCTCTCTCTGTCGTTCAAATGGTCTCCGCTCGTTTGGCCCCCAAAAAAATCGGCATTTTTAGTTTTATTAATTTAAATTGGCATTTCGTTTTTAATTTAAAGGAAACCAAACGAACGCACATTTGAGGTTTGGAAAGTTCGGCTCTCAGAGTTAATTGCCCAAATGCTTGATGAGATGAGATGAGATGTGTCTGGGGTGTCTGATGATGAGTAGATAGGCAGCAGCAGCAGGTTGAACAGCGTCGCGGCCGACAAACGACAAAAATAAAAAAAATAAAAAACATTTGTATTGTGAAAATGAGAAATCACATTCGGGATTGAAGTTAAACGGTGTAAAGGGTTGCTGATCTCATCAAATCAGTGCAGGATTAAATTGAATTACTCGTTTCGGTTGCACAGACTGTTATTGATACTAACACTGAGTGTGCGCGGTGTAAATTGGATGAGTGGATTTAATGGTTGCCAATCTTTTTCCACTGTATAATTAAATAAGAAAACTATGTGAGGGGGTAGTTCGCTCACTAACCAGGTTTCTGTAGGAATCTTTGAGGATGTGTACAGAAAATAATAGACTTTCCCGAATCATAATCCGAGTTGTTACTAGCTTTTTATCTTGAAGGCACTATAAACAGAGACCAAAGACTTCATTTACGTGGCTCAAGCTTAAGGCGATTCACTTCTGCAGAGGTACTAAATGATGAAGTTCCTTCTGTGGACAGATCACAATCATCACTGCATACCCAGGCAATAACTTTGTTTCAGATCACTCATTCCACTGATGAACTCTACATACAGACTCTGGCGCTATCACAAAATCTAAACCATCCTTTCGACGCTGTTACGGTTCATTGATGTAGTGCCATTCTCAAGCCTCAGATCAGCCCGATCCTATTACCTATTTTTGGACATTTCTAATTGACCCTTTTCCCGTGCGCGCTCGCAACAAAGGTGCATCCCATCACCATCGTCATCATCGTCATTGTGGTCATCATTATCGTGTTGGAAATGTGTACCGCTTTGCAAGTCCGCGCGATATGTTGCCGATTCCATTGTGCAAAATATGCAGATCTTAAGTCAGCGATAGTAGGTCAAACATAACAACAAATCTTTAACGAGCCCCTCACAGAACTCACAGCCACACACATTCTGCCAATTTACATTCGCAGCTCCTGCACAATGCAAACTAGGGCTAACTTGCATATTGCGCATATATCTTCATATTTTCGCCGTTCTTGTGTCCCATTGCTTCGACTGCTATCGAACAAGAAGCACAAAATTCCGTTCGGTTTGTTAGCCTAGGTTACATACTTTTGCTCCAATTTTATAACCACCACGAGACAGCCGGCGACAACGACAACATCCACGACGGTGTTGTCCTCACTGCATTCTCCAATCATAAGCGACAATCGCCGAACGCTATGCCATGCCAGCAAGGGAACAAAAGAAATCCGGCAACGCATTGCCAGTTCTCAAGCCCTCCAGTGTGTACTAGTCTGTCTGCGGAAACAATGATTCCATGGAGATGACAAAGAAAAGTAGCCACGATCTCGATCATTTCTTAATTCTATAAAAGGTTCCCATTGCTGGAGGATGCCTCGCAGCAGCAGCGTCAGTGCAGGAATTAAAGCTCTACGCACGAAATCTGTGTTGGATGGTGTTGCCCCCCTTCTTCACTGGGCACACCGTATATCTATTGGGAGCTCTATTCAATTTGAGGACAGACGGAAAATTATTTGTGAAATTCTGCTCTCTGTCGATGGTGCGTGTCAATATCCCAAGTGTGTAGCGGGGGGATTAGCCATCACCACTGGTGACCAATATAATGGGGCCTACGCGAGGACGACTCTCCATACATTTGAATGTAATGCTCGAATTTACATTGTAAGTCGGGTGTAATGTGCTAGCTTAAGGGGGCCTTTAAAACGGAATATCGACGCAGTGGCTACTGCTCCTGTGAAGTTCATGTAACACCAAACCAAAGTGCGCATAGTGTATATAGCAACCAAAGACACCAGTGCGCTCTGAACACATTTTTAGTGCTGATTAATGTCCTCGAATAGAGTGTTCTTGCGGGATGTTCCGGGAGTGTGTCTTGTTGGTGTTTCGAGTTTTTTTTTTTTTTTTTTCTCTACCATTCCATGCTTAGATGATGTACACAAGTAGGCTGCGATCTGGGATGGTTGTAAGTAGCGCTTCTTATTATGAAATTGAATGCTGTGGAACGTGAGTGGAACATGGGTGACCGCCCATTAGAATGACGGAAATATTTTGAATAGCATGTCGCGCGATTGGCGCAAAACTTTGTGTGTTATGTTGTGCTGTTGGTATGGGGTTTGTTGTTCTTCTTTCTTTTCAACGGTTTTTGTTACGAGGAAGAACTAAATTAGAATTTATGGGGAATTTTCGTAATGATAGCCTGGGAAGAAAATTCTCTACGAATGGGAGGACTGAGATGTTGACAGAGGTTGGACCTGAATGTATGCACTATGTACTTAGAGGTACTTCACTTAATAGGCGCTGATGCTTAGTTGACATTTGGTAACTGGTCGTAGTATTTTTGCATGAAGATGTGCATATACGTAGGTACTTAGGGCCAATTTTAGTTGGTAATGTTGTTGGTATATATTTTGTAGGATAGGAAGTGAGCGAAATTTTTGTCACTTTACACAAATAACGTATGACACAGTAATAAATGTCAGAGCCTCCAGCTAAGAAATTTAGACGCTTGATAGCGAATTTGCTTAACAGATTTGTATTTTCTTATTTTTTTTTTTTTTTTTTTTCTCTCTAAAATATGGGGTAAAGTCGGGTGATATGGCACCATAGGGAAAATCGCATTCTCTCAATATTTCCTACCTTACGATTTTATTTTAAAACAATGACATCAAAATATCGGGAGCCGTCCAAAATTCTGCCTTCTTTCACAAAAATTCTGATTTGCAAATTTAGAGCCATAAAACTCTGCTTATTCTGCTCACAAAAAACGGCAAAAAAAAAAAAAATTTGAATTTGAAAAAAAAAAAAAAAAAATAAATTTAAAGTTCAAAACTAAAAAGTAAATTAAAATTTAAAAAAAAAATATTGCAATTAAAAAAAATGTTTAATCAAAAAAATAAAAGAGAATGTGAAATTTAATAAAAAAAAAATAAGAAAAGAGTAAAAAGCACAAATCAAAAATAGAAAATGTTCTATCCATGTCTGCTTTGCAAAATTCTGCAAGCAATAAAAAAAGTTTTGGAAAAGCGCGCGCTTTTGAAAAATTTCCAAACCTTTTTTTCTTGTTTGCAGAATTTTGCAAGGCATGATTTTGAAAGCAGAATATTGTAAAGAGAATTTTGACCCATCCAGAATTTTGAACAAAATATCTTTAAGTTTTTGTAAGTTCCTAAAGCGTGCAGTCGCAACCTGATTTGCATGTGAAAATGTCTAGTTACAAACGAACAAACAAAAACTGAGTAAATGTTTGTGTGAATATGTTAAAGAAGTGTAGATTGAAAATTATTCGGTGTAATGCATTTGTTTGCTGTTTATTTACTATATTTTAGTAAATTTTAACTTTGGAGATCTATTAACCCTACGGCACATTTCTATTGGAACTTATAACTCCACCTGCAGTACAGGAAGTACCTACCATTAGTTGCAAATACTATATTTAAGAAAAGGTTTATTTTGAAATGAAAAAAACTATCCTTAGACTCCAATCCAATCGTTTGAGTTGCGCTCTCCAAAAAGGATTAATTTAATAATCCCAACCTCAAGTAAGAAATTACATTTTATTGACTCATTAACTCTGATTTAGTGAAGAAGTAATTTCAATTTATGATGGCTCCTCAAGAAGAGCCAGGTGTCGATATTAATAGATCAGACACCATACCCGTTTGTTTAACGAGCCAAGAGGATTTTTCATTTAGTAAAAGCCCCATTGCATCATCATGAGGCATGGCTTAAGCTTTTAACAAAGGAAAAATCCACAGCACAATAAGAGGTACAAATAAAAAAAAATACAAATCTGTATAAATATATCCCATAAATTTTCGGCGAAAACCATATACAACTGACACTCGTATCCACGAGGGTGATTTGTGGCCTGCTCTCTAGTTAACACCAAATGGGAAAAAAGTATTTCCAAATGGCAGCGTTTATTCCTTGCACAGTGCACATAATAAATAAGCAACTTTTGGCTTTGGCCTGACACAAAACAAAAACCAAAGCTAACCAGATTCTTTTTGAAAATTTACCGTTGCTCACTCTGGATGTGATGTAGCTTTGCGCTTTCCTCTGTTTAGATCCCAAATGTTAAAGTTTCTGTTTCAGTAAACAATAATTGCAACAACAACAACATGAAGTGTAAAAAAATTCAACTTTTCTAATCAATAAATTTCCATTTGCAAATAATTCAAATTCAACTAAGGAAAACCCAATATACAGGCACTCGTATACATACTCGTAAATAATCGCAGCGGGACGCTGTGAATTGTGCACAGAGTGTCGGCGCGTCTAAATGGAGCTAAATAGAGATTTCACAATCAAATGGTTTTTCCACTGAAGAATGCAAAGATTGTTTATTTATTTTTTTTTCGTTGCGCACTACTGGTTACCTCAGAGCTGAGAGGAGGTGCACCAGGCACACCAGGATGCCAAGCAGCAGAGAGTCTGATCTTGTATAGCCAAACCATCATTGGGAAGCTTCTGTAGTAATAATTTTATGTAAATTATGGTATTTCGTAATAGGCGATGATATTAGCGTAGCATTATGAACAAATGGGAAATTTATCGATTTGCAAAAGGAAATTTGGCCAAACAGGCGAATTATTGCAAATCGATATTTTTTACCGGTTCATTGGGATTCGTGCGTCCAGAAGTTGAAAGGAAAGTCACTGTTTACCTTTTAAGCGAATGAAAGTTGTTGTACTGCAAAAGGTAATCGGTGAAGAATAGCAGTGTTGATCTTACTGTCGCAGGTAGGCAAGATGTGGAAATAGTTGAGAGGCTACTTAAGTTATAAATGCTGGCATTCTTGGACTAGAGGTCATTTTATTGAAGAGTTGGCAGAACGGGCCTATTTCGTCAGATGCTAATTTTTGAATATTTTTTCTGCCTCGAAAAGTTCGACCAAAACAGCAATTCCCTAGGTACAGGTACACGTATAGTCTCTAAAGCCCATTAAATGAAGTTTTCATTTAGCAGTAGTGAGCTCAGATGTTGGGACATAACAAGTTCATCGCTATCCCCAGGTTAGCTATCATAAGTCGCATTGCAAGTATTCTACTGCATAGGCCCTTAGTCAAAAATCATTTCTTTTGCTTATGAATTCTTAAATAAAATCCCACAAGAGCGTTTTTTGTTAGAACTAGAACCAATTGGACGTTCCTCTGTCTGAGCCCAATTCCGCTGTCAAAAAGCTATGAAAGTTGACGGTTACCTATGCCAGTTGGGTACACAATTATATTGAGCTGCAGGTATGATTATTAGCATTGATGTAAATGCGCTGGTTTTCAAGCTGTCAAAAATGTTTGGAATTACTCCACCAGATACCAAAACGCGCGCATAGATGTTTACACATCAACAAACACTCCTAACATTATGCAGTGGAAAATACCCGTTTCTGTTACACAGTAAATGAAAGTGTCATTGGAATTTCATTCGGCTTGCATTGCACATTGTAAGGTTCTGGTCTACGACATTTTTGTTAGTTGTTGTCCAGCTGTGATTTCTGCGTGTCTGGTAATTCACGAAAGATTTGGCACTGAATTTCCTCGAGATGTCCGTCACAGGAAAGAAATGTGTGTGACCATCATATATGAAAAACATGCTTTATTTCACATCAACAAAAAGCTGAAATGAATATGCCCCAGCTAAATGTATGCAATGATAACAAATTTTACAATGATAAAACCAAGTGACGCATTTCCGCTACACATTTCTGTCCCCGCAAGTTAAATGTGTGGAATTACTACACCAGATTCCAATAACGCGCGCTTAGATGTTTACACATCAAAAAAAATGTTTTTTTCATTTTTGAGAGTAGGTGGAAATACAATTTCCTTATTATTATTCACAACGAAACTCGTCTCGGAAAACACAGGAATCAAAATATCTCTTCACAATTATGAACAGACGGTGGTCGTAAAAAAGGGTCATAAATTATACCATTCCCATTATTGGGGACGGAAGTCCGGCTGTGAAATAAAAAGAAGATTTAAGGGTATACCTGTGTCCAACTTCCGTGCACCAGCAGTACCTAGAAATAGAAAGTACAACTGAGATTGCATTTGAATATTATTCTATTGAAGTCCTAGCTCGAGTCCATATCAGCAAATCAAAATAAATTAACCACCTACTGTTCCTTTTATTTCCATTAATACTATGAAGTGAAAACATAAAGTGGAAAAATATTGTGGGTATTTGTGCATTTGAAATTGCAATCTATTGTGCAAATAATAATAAGAAAATTGCCTTCCAAGATTTCCTTAAACCCTCGAAAAACAAAAACCATTCAGCACTTTTTCTTACCCTATATCTCAATCTTTCTTGGAATTGATAGCACTTTAGCACTTTCCGAATAGATATCGGTTTCTTTTCAGATTTGCAGAGAACACGTAAACAAGTTTCTGCAGCTATACCTACATATTCCACACAGCTACACAACAATAAACGGAACAATGTTTTTTTTTATATTCGATTGGACATACCTACGAAATCCGAAATTTGGGAGCAAAATCTGACAATCCCAATTGAAAAACACAAAAATATATTTGAAAAAATATTTTTGTTTCAACTGAGTAAATTGTTCTTGCAATTTAGCAGTAAACGCTAATATTGGTATAGATGTTTTAAATCTGATTGGTAGTACCAAGCCAGTTTCCCATCAGCGGTGAAATACGCAGTTTTTTTAATTGAATTTTGTTAAGCGTTGTTCCGTCGTGCTATCGCCTGTGGTGCAGGGAAATAAGTCCCCGGAAACTAAGTCCACTGAGTGGGACTTAGTTCACACCTAATGGGAAATAAAACCACTTCCGTGAAGTGGACTTAATTCCCATGTAAAGTGGGAAATAAACCCTGAAAACTCTGAGTGATTTTATTTCCCTTTTAATGTGAAGTAAATTCTCAGTGTCGACTAAGAACAAAGTAAAATTAAAGAGTCAAGTTCGTACTTTGCAATTTTTATTAACTAAAAAGAAATTCAATTTTAACTAAGTCAGAGTAATATATAAAAAATTCCAAAATCAAGATTTGGTTTGCAAGACTCTAAAAGTAATCAAAGAAAAATCGACGCATACCAAGACCGGTCGCGCGAATTTTTTGACTTTTATTTGCTCAAATTTTCGAAGGCTAAAAATGCCAATTTATTTTCTTAAACAACTGTTTTGTTTTAGCATTCCAAAATTTGAGAAAATAAATATGAATAAAAATAAAAGCGCGAATTTAGTCTCGTGGACGTATGTCCCTGCGCCGAAAAATCACCGCAAATTTTCTTTAATTATTTTCAGAGTCTTGCAAATGTCTAAATGTTGGAAGTTAGTTTCCTCTTCTTATTGTTGAATGTGTACTAAGTTCCCATAAGAAGGTAGATTAGTTCACACCTTACATGGGAACTGGGACACCCATTTGGTATTTGTTTTCTCAATCTTCTCTCCTTAGAAGAATACTTGGGATGTTTGTTGGGTTTGTTGAGAGTGAGAGTATTCCGCCGCCATGTTTTTGACATGTGTGTTGCCTGCTGTCTATTATCTTTAATCGGGTGTCTCACCAGAGGCACACGAGTGACAACAGAAAGAAAGCGAATTTTTGTGACGTCAGCATGTCAACATGTTTGCAACGAAAAATGCCACGTGTAAGCTAAGCTTAAGTCTATGAAATATGCCATATGTCAATTTCTTAAAGCGACGTTTTTTCTTAAATTTTTCTTGTGAAGAAAATCTTTTAACGCTCATACAAAGTCCTCCTCCCATCTAAACCAAACTAGATATATCTTTGACTAAAACATCTCAACCCTAATTAGCTGCTTCACCTCTCCAAAGCAGAGATTCCAGGAATTTTCTTCTGCCGCACAAGAAAGAAAACAAAAAACAAAAAACTCGATACCTAATGCGATCAATAAATCGTGCGCACATGTTTGCCATTGCGGACTTCAAAGCAGTCCTCTACCGGCCCACCGCCCCTTTTATTAACAATAGTAACAATATTCATAATAGCAAATTTGTATCTGCTCTTTCTATGGAATAACTTCTCTCCTTTCGGTTGAGAATATATAGAAAAGCAAACAAAACACAAAAAAAAATGTTATCATCACAAATTATAAAACAATGCTCGTTGGAGTTTTTGTTGTGCAGTTTCGGTTCTCCATCGCCACCGACAATAGACCACCGCCGCCTTGCTGCACTTTCTTCCTTGCACTGGGACCACACGATCTGGCAGCAGGGAGACAGTGCAACTGCACAAGAGCAAATCTAATAAACTACTCGTTTGTTCAAATTGTTGCTGTTATTTTTTGGTAAGAGGTACATATATACAGAGCCTTTCGCTTGAAAATTCGTCGACTCATCGGGAGTTTTCAAATTTGAGTCGCTTTTTCCTATATGAAATGGAAGTCCCGTGCCGGTGCTCTGTTGCTGCTCGCCGAAGCTATAAAGAATCGAAAAACCAATAAAACTTCGAACTCAGGTGAATGAGGAGCATTCCATTGGAGAGGAAGCACACCACAACAAATCGTTGTCATAAAACAAGACCAACGAGCGGATAATTCCATAAGAGTTTTCCCTGTTTTTCCTCTCTTGGGTAGCTGCACAAAATCCATAGTACACGAAAGGAATGGCAAAAGTTGCCACCGCTTGTTGTTGTTGTATGCTGTGGATGGGGTTGTGGAGTATCTCTGCGAAGGAAGCATCTATATGGTTTTGTGGTGCTGCCATGCTGCACAGTCCGAAGATATGACCACTATTTATTTGCCCCTTAAAAGATCTTCCTTGTTCGATGGGGGCACAGCTGAGGAGGTTTGAGTAGGATGATGCCGTGTGTCATGTGTGCGCGCTTGGGCCAGCCAGAACTATTGTTGAATTGTTCCTCTTGTGGACAATTGTTATTGCACTCACTTACATTGGTCCAGGAATCAATATGTGCCCCGATGATGATGGTCAGCAGAAAGTGGTAGTCACACATGCACATTGGATAACTTGTGAACTATGTGAGATTTTGTGGAACATGCACAGTTAGTTGGCGGATGCATTATATTCCAACGTATGAATCTATTAATGGCGATTGGGACTCTTTTACTCGCTGACACGGGTCGGGTGTGTAACTGTGAACATGCAAGAAGTGATCGCAAATGAGTTCTTGAGAAATACCATGGGCTGCTTTCACTGGGTGATAGTTTGGAAATTAAATCATCTGCTTCGAAGGGGAATTCCCAAATGCGGGAAATCTTTACCAGAGATTTTGTTCCAAATTATTTGTTGCAACCTCAGTGTCATCCGCAGCCAAATATTAACCAGTGAAATCGGAGCCGTTGGAGGTAATTTCCACCAACTTGGTCTTTAAATAGCATGTCGGTCTTCCTTTTTGTGTTCTAAAGACTATGCACATAGGACATGGGACATCCAGTCGCCTTGTTTGTCCTTTGGCCGAAAAGTTGTCATGGAGATATATCTTACACAGGGACACATTTAAAACATCTTCTTGTTTATTATTTCCACTCACAGACAGAATCGATAGTTTGAAGGAGATTTTTGTTTTCTTCTGAAGGTGTTTGGCTTCTCCTCCGCATTCTTGAGCTCTGACGTTTTTCAGAATATCCAAGCAGCTTTGAAATAAATAATCTTGTATTTTCGATGAAAAATAAAATTAAAATAGACAATGAATCAAAGAATTTGTTTCATTTAGCAGCGATTTTGGCGTTGACACAACTAAACACCAGTGGGTGCTTTGATTTACACGTGGTTTGGTGTCAGGGAGCATCTCACCTTATTATATTTAAAATATTTGTGTCCTCCCGTACTATTTTTCGTTTAGGTTTAAATAAGCCCATTGCGGTTTTTACATTACATTTCGATCTTTATGGACAAATTCTTAAGCAGAATTTTCTGCGCTAATAGCTTCCTTCATCGAACCTTTAGAATTTCGAACACAGGCTTGGTTTCCAAGTGTCCCGCTTTCGGTTTAGGAGTTATTCATACTTTTTGCAGCCCATCTACATTCCTTAACTTTCTGTTGCCCAAAACTGCAGACTTTAAGCGAGTATGGCTGCGCAGAAAATCTGACAAACCTATTCTTAAAGTCCAGATGCCACCTCCTTCAGTCTGTGCAAGTAGGTACATTATCCCAATTTAAAAAATACAATTGTCTTAATTGGACTTTCAAACGAGTACTCCAGTTCAATTACCAAAATTCGTCGTAGAGCCTTTATCGAACTAATATTTTCCCAATCTGCAACAAGTTCCTTACAAACATGCCTAACGAATCCGCCATCCATTGTCCATTTTTACTCATTAATACATTCTGTCTTGTCTCAAAAACAAAGACAAATTCCCATTCCCCGAAAGTCGTGACAATTTACCAATATGAAGCCAAATTTCTGCTCCACCATAACATCTCAGATAAAATCAACCAGATAACCTATAAGGATCGTATCCATATAGACGATCTCAACACTTTTTCATTACTAGAGTCTATTGTCTTAAGACAGCATGAAGCAAAAAAACTAAAGCAAAAAAATGTTCCTCCTCGTGTTCGTGGGGAGAAAAAGCAACCCACTGAGGGCGTAACTCCGCATCTCATCTCTCTCTAGGCAATACACCATCTATCTACTGTTCGCTGCCAACCATGCGCGCACAGAACCATAAGCACTCCATATAATCTAATAATTGTGCTTTACCAATCATCCGTTCTCTCCTGTAAACCGTGTCTCCTGCTGGATGGCAAAAGGTGCTTACACACTAACTACTATTCCTTAGCCTTATTAATAGCCGAGGAATAGTACTCGTATATCTCGGTGATCACGTCACAACTCGCTGTACAACAAGAAAGAACTAAAAAAGGATTTTATTAAGTTTTTCTGTATTTTTTTTATGTGTGTAGGTATTCCTTTACTATTCTCGGTGAGAAACAAAAGGAGTGAAAAACCTTTCGGAACCGCACTACCGCAACATCAGTTTCATCATCATCATCAGCGTCATCCACGGGATATGCGATGATGTTCATTGGGTAGCGCTGGTACTCAGGCTTTTATGAAATCGTGACGCCATGAGATCCCTCAGGGAATCTCACTAGTACCTGTTTTAAGTTAAAACTCTTGCATTACAGATTTGCCGTAGTTTTTTTTCACATTTTTTTGGAATGGAGGACGTTTCTGTTTCTTTTTTTTTTTTTTTCCTTATGTTGTAAAGTTGTTTCGGAAAATATTAAAAATTGCGATAACAATTTTATAAGCCTTGTGGCGGTCCAGCGGCACGGCTGCTTTGCTTTTAGCATTCCAACTTTATTGCTCTGTGCAAATCCTTATGAATGGGATTTTCGGGATGAGATCTGTTATAATCTGTAATTATTGTACACACCGGAAACTTGTAACGTTTGTTGATTTTGTTTACTTCTAAGGCTACGGGTGAGACGAACACTTGAAAGTCGTATCAATTGGTTGAGGGCTCTTTGGCTTTTATTGGTAATACCTAACACCGATGGTAAGTGAATTTAGTTTCTGTCTTAAAGGTGTCATAGCTATACAAATGTGATTAAGCGTTTTTCTTTACAAGTACGTGGCGGGAATGGATTTGAGCTTTTTCGGTCCTTTCTATCGCACTTGTTGCAACCTTAGTTGGTAGACTGATGCTTTTAGGCGTGCACGGAGTACGGGACTCAAGACTTTTTAAGGTATATGCTAAGAAAGAAGGTCCCTATATAGTTGTCGCAGTTTCCAGATTCTCCTTTCTTGTGGGTCTGACAAACTATGCTGCGGTTCATCAGGCATACTTCTTTTTTCCGACCAAAACTAAGCAAATGCTCTCTGCTAAGTCATCTCGCAGCAAATAGTCTGGCCAGGCCATGTAAGTTTTAAGCAATTTTTTTCTGTATAGGACAGATAAGAGCTCCCCTTATGAGTTTCTAATTATCTGTTTTTATATCAGCTTCTGGCAAACCAATGCCACCTGCGATATATCTTCATGACTTCATGATGAATATAAGCTTCCATCAACTTACTAGGTTTTCACACTTTGATCGCACGCTGTTATTAGCACCGCAGAATCGGTGATACATGAATTGTCTTGGGTCATACCACAACGCCAATTTGTTGTGTACTCAATCCGTCTTTGGAATTCTCTATCGCGCTGTATAAGAGAAGATCATGACTATGCGAGATTGTAGAACAAATTTCGACTTTTTTATTCTCAGTAATTTTAATATAAGTAGGTATGCTTATGAAATTTTGAATTTTTTCCCCAATCTTTCACCCTTTCCTCTTTTTTTCCTGGAATACATTTTTTTGTAAAAAAATGTAAAACCCTAGCTCTCATAATGTTGGATTGTAGCTAATCACTAAATTAGAAGACAACATGTCTTAATGTGAATATGCATTTCTTAAATACAGTCGAACTTCGATAAGTCGAACTTCGATAACTCGAATATTTAATAACTCGAATAAAATTGGTTGGCAATAGCGCCAACACTAAAATTTGCATGTAATTTGTATTTGATAACTCGAACTTCTATAACTCGAATGTCTTGATAACTCGAAGAGATTATTTGGCGTCACCTTCGATAAGTCGAATTCTAAAGGGGGAAATCCCAAATTCTGAAGGGGAATTCCCTAATTCAGCGTGTTTTAACAAGTTCGTTTTATAATGCATCGCTTTCGGGGGCACTGAGTTTGAATGTTCCTTATACATACCGTGTAGAAAATCGTAATTTTCGTATGTGTGAGTAAACATTTTCAAATTTCTCCCAGGTTGCTATATTTTTTTGAATTATTGAAAAAAATAAGAGGAAGACAAAACAAAACACAGAGTTGAAGATTCGTATAAACAGTGGAGTGTGGAGATATTGTTAGTTGTTTAGAGAAAGTTCATTACATTTGTTAACGTTACTATGTCGGTAAAGCGTACGTTAAAAACATTATCTCTTGAAGAAAAATGTAAACTTATAAAAGAGGTGGAAAGTGGGTCGAAAAAGAAAGATGTGGCTGTGAAGTATCGTGTTCCGGCAAGTACAGTGTCTACTATTTTAAAAAATAAAGAAAGTATTGTCACTGCAATCGAAAATGGTGCTGTAAGTGTAAATTCCAAGAGACTTAAAAAACCAACATACGAAAATGTGGACAAAGCCGTCTTAGAATGGTTTAAATTGACAAGAAGGCAGAACTTACCTATATCTGGAGGGTTAATTAAAGAAAAAGCGTTGGATTTTAGTCAAAAACTGGGACTTCCAAATTTTAAGGCAAGCACGGGTTGGCTGGATAATTGGAAACGTAGGTATGTACACACATTTATGTAACAAAGATCTGTACCTTCAGATTAAAAGTTTTTTTTTAAAGGAACGGCATATGTCATAAAAAGGCTTGTGGAGAGAGTAATGATGTGAGTGACGAGGACTGTACTAAATGGAAACGTGATTTTTTACCTCATTTATTGGAGGGTTATCAAGCAAGGGACGTATTTAATGCAGATGAGACGGGCCTATTTTTTAAATGTCTCCCAGATAACACTTTGACTTTTAAAAACCAGAAGTGCCATGGGGGAAAGCACAGCAAACAAAGAGTTACATTGATGATTGCCGCAAACATGGATGGGTCAGAAAAACTAAAACTGCTCTTAATAGGTAAAAGCAATCGGCCTCGCTGCTTTCGAGGTGTTAAATGGTTACCTCTCGACTATAAGGCAAATACGAAAGCGTGGATGACAGGAGCACTTTTTGAAGAATGGGTGGCAAATTTAGACAAACATTTTGGTAAAATGGGAAGAAAAATTATTCTTTTCATTGACAACTGCCCGGCTCATCCTAAAGACATTCAACAAAAATTAAAATTTATTAAACTCGTTTTTTTTCCTCCCAATATGACATCAA
This sequence comes from Cheilosia urbana, assembly GCA_946477585.1. Lineage (NCBI taxonomy): Eukaryota > Metazoa > Arthropoda > Insecta > Diptera > Syrphidae > Cheilosia > Cheilosia urbana. The sequence goes on from OX297854.1 coordinate 155,657,242, forward strand.
AGTTGCAACCACTTGATCAAGGCATCATACAAAACGTGAAATGTCATTACCGCCGTAGGATTTTGAAAAAAACCATAAAAGATTTTGAAGAAAACAAAAAAACTAACATTACTATGATAGACTGTGTTGATGAAATAACCAATGCGTGGAATATCGACGTTCAGTCTGAGACCATTGCCAATTGCTTTAAAAAAGCCGGTTTTGGTGAATATTCTGAGTGGGAGGAAGAAGATGCAATTCCTTTGATTTTCATGATTGAACGCTCCAACGAAAGAAATGAGGGAGAAATTCAACTGCAGACGGAATTTGAAGCTTGGAAAATTACCAGAAATATACAAGGTGTTACGTTCGATGATTTTCTGCAGGTGGATGACGAAATTGTTACTTCGGAGTATCTCACAGATGAAGATATTGTCGAAGATATTGTCAGACGTGAATCCGAATCTGCACAGCTCGACAATATCGATGACAGCGACAGTGATGTAATGGAGAACGATTTGGAGGATGATTTGATTCAACCACCTTCAAAAGAGTTGGTTACAAAGTCAATAAGCACTTTGCGTGTATATTTAAAGACTAATGAAAGAACAACCGATTCTGTTTATAATAGTTTAAACTCTATTGAAGATTTTTTTGAACAACAAAATAAAAATACTTTTCAGTCATGTATAACAGACTATTTTAAATAATAAATACATATGTTCCTTTCCTGTACTTTTTTTGTCTTATATATTTGCAAATAAATACATATATGTACATATTTATATCAATTTTGTATTTTACTTGATAACTCGAAGTCTTGATAACTCGAATTTTTTTTGTGGCAAGTGGTGGTTCGAGTTATCGAAGTTCGACTGTAAATAAAAAGCTTGAAGATTGTGCACGCACTCTATCCTATCCGTCGATGTTCTACACTCAGAAAACTACAGAGCTACGATAGCCCTACTAACATCAACTGCTAACTTTGTTGCTGCTACAACCAAAAGTAAGGTGTGATGCCTTCAGTCATATAAATCTACACAGATTTATGGTACCCATATACAGAGCTGTCCGAACCTTCTGAAAGGCTGTCACAGCCTCTTTTAAGATTTGTAGTAGCTACATACAGAGCTGTTAGCACCTTATTGAGAGGTTCTGACAACCCAAATGGGAAGCCCCTTATTATACTTAGCCTGACTTTCTAAGAAATTTGAAAGCTCACTGTTTGGCAGCTGTCTCTTTAAACCCGATTCATAGCTGCATATATTCGTCCTTATCTGTTGTATTTAAAAATAAAATTGAAAAAGAATCGGTGTCTTTTTTTCACTCTTGATACATTTACATGCAAACAAAAATATTAGAACAGTTTTTAAAAAAATTTAACTCTCACCTGGCGAAATTAATAAGGCGTCTGAACAGCGCGATGTCTTCGATACTAATAGCAGTAGAAACGAAGATAGAGAATTGCTTAGACCAACATAGAGCTGTCATAACCGCATGCCAGTTGTTATACCTAAAACAGCTCAGTTGTCACTTATTCTACGAGCCAGAAAAACTTTACTGCCCAAGCAGAACTGTACAGAAAAGAGCTATCATACCCGTATGGCAGTGCTTGTACCGTAACGACTAGGTAACGCACCGGATAAAAGGTTGTTGTAAACAAACATAGCAAGCTTAGCGGGTTACAGAACATTAGTGTACGGTGTTCGTACCCGCCCCAAATTAATTTTGTTAACAACCGCGTCCTAAAGAGCTATGGTAATTCTTTGTTGGCTACATTAGCCTCGATTTGGGAATGACATCCAAAACATGGCTTGTAAGCTTGCCAAGTTATGGGTGTAGGAAAGAAATTTTCGAGTTTGGTACCCATATTTTTAAATTTAGTTTTCTCAGTGATGAACTTTTTCCGCACCACATCTCAAAACATTCTCACTGAGTATGGTGGAGGCAAAAATTAATTTCCCGATAATCAATTAGCTTGATGTCACCAGGCATGTTACACACTTTCCCTGTATACGTCTGTTGGTTTTCTCTCAAATCTAATAACCAATTTCCTTCCCAGTATACGCAATTAGCCACAAACATGGAATTTAATTACATGTCAACGGGACGGGGTACAAAAAACAACTTTTATCCTTCCAAATCCAATGGCTTGGGTGTACGTGCACTCGAAAATGATTGGCGAAACAAAAGAGTTGAGCAGCAAACTGCCTACAATGTGTGTATATGCCTGGTATACGAGCGAAATTCCTCTTTCACTTTAATGAGTGTAACGACAACATTTTGTTGGTTTCATTCCATGTCCAGTCCATACTCCCACAAAATTTCTCCCATCACTGTACGTACACGTGTGTGCGCCAATAATTTACAAATTTCCCACACACAAATTCGACAATAGACCGAAAAAATTGGCTGCCACAACGTCCAATGCCAACAAAGAATTCATACATCGCAATTGGCCAGCCGAGTAGCCAGAAATCACATAGATCGCGACCTGGATAACTGTTGGCAGGAAGCTAACCGCGTAGAACCCTGCCATGCCATTGAAGATGATCATTAAAATAATCCCGGGAAAACATTATGTTTGCCCACTACAAATGGCTACCGAAATATGCTGTCGCACACACATCTGCATGCACGCAGTTGCATGTGTCTATTGCCGCAAAACGATGTGTTAAAAGTAACACGATACAAATATTACAACTAGTAAGATTTGTCGTAGACAATTCCGCACCAACGCGACAAGGTAGCTCTCTAACGAACCAAACGGAAGCCCGAGTCAAAGCCAAGCCCCATCCCCATACGCAGCACACATTTCTTTCTCTGCTGCACTGTCGATTATTTTCGATTATATGCGTTTTAGATTGTCCGAGCGGCTAGAAAGAGACAGGCACGGTGGTGGTTGCGTTGCGAACTTCCTTCAATCTGCGCCAAAGATAACGTATTGTCCAGCAGCACCATCGGAGTGGAGTGGAGGGTGTTCTTTTGTTTACTATCCCCACGACAACAGCATATACAATATGGTGTATGGATTTTATGAAATCACTTCCTTATCTCAGAAATGGCATCTGACTGGTGACTGCGCGAATTAAAACACTTGTTTCTTACTTTTAAAATTAAACAATATTTATTTGGAACTATGTCCTTTATTATTGAAATACTTTTTACTAATTCTAAAAGGAGCTTAAGGCTACTATGTAGTTACAATAAGACTGTTGATAAATTCATCATACAGTCGTATTTATATACTTTTCTTATCTATCTACAAGGAGACCCAAGCGTACAATCGTCTTGCTTGATAATGAAGAAGAGATAATATTCCAACATTGTATACAAACGATATTATCTCTTTTACATATGTTATCATTGTAGCGTTGTGTGCAAGACTGTACTAGAGACTAAAGATATCATTGAATACAAATAATGTTATCTTTTTTCTCAATATGTTTTGCTATGGATACTTAACTCCCCCCCTTGTTAAACGAAATCGTCCCGATTTTTCGACGCTATTTTTAACATTTCTCTTTCATAAGTTTTGTTATATGCGTCAATCTTTTTTTGTTTTTGACGATCTGTTATACATTGTATAGTTTTTATCATTACGTACGTAAATGCTAGAATAACAATCAGTGTTACAATTGTGTATATAGTTGATAATATCGGTTTTTCTTCAAAAGGAATAATTAGTTTTTTTAAAGTATCTATGTTATCGAATTTGTACATTGTATCTTCTTTAATTATTTGGTCGATGTAAGACTCTGAATTATGATTTCTTAATATAACTTCTTTAATTTGCTTATGCATGTTTTTGTATATTTTATCGTCTAGATTTATAGTATTTTCATAAGTAACTAAGTTTATACCATTAATTGTTTGATTATTTAACTTATGCTTACCGCTTAATAACATAACACCGGATTCAATTTCTAAGTCGTAATCGTATTCTTGTTTAATGTTGCATTTTGAAGTTATATTCTTTAAAAGTGGAATAAGACAATTTTCTTCTTCAAAGTTAATTTCACAAATGTTTTTACTTAGATGATTTTGACAATTTCTTGTTCTTAAATAAGTTTGGTTACATAAGGCAATTGTTTTATCTGTAATGATTTTTCCATGTTTTGAATTTAAAGGTGTTACTTTATACAATTTACATGATTTAATTAGAACTGGATATTTATATATTGTGATGAAGAATTCATCAGTTCTAGCTAATAATATTTTAGAGTACTCAAGTATATTTATTATGGGTACTTGAATTATTTCATGTTGAATAATATTTTTAATGTCATCTAAGTCTAGGCTTTCTGATAAATATTCATTATTTTTTGCTGCATTAATTGTTCTGGTCAATAATAATAATTGTTCGTACACTTGTTCTATTACTAAATGTTCTTTAAGGCTCTGACCTTCGAATTGTTGCAAAATTTGTTCAAATCTAGAATTTATAGTTTTTTGTTTATTATTGTTTTCTATGAGATTATTTATACTCGTTTCTATGTTAACTAAGTCATAATGGTCAGGATTACCAAACACATATTTGAAAGCTGTTCCTAAAAAGTTAATTGATCTAGTATGCCTAGTATGTTCTTGTAATTGGTCTGCTAAATTCTTAATTTTACTTAACCAAATTTTTTCTTCTTGTGTAGGTTGATATTTACTAGTTACGATATTTACGTAAGGTTGAAATATCGAAGTCAGGTTGGTGGCATGTAACAAATAAGTTTGTTCTTTGAATAAATACACGTCATCTGTTTGCGTAAGTATAAACTTCTTGTTTAGTAACTCAGTTATTTGAACGTTTCCTTGCCCTTCTTGACTCTGTACAATTCCTAGTAATGTTAGGAATATTAATATTTTCGTCATCTGAAAAATGATAATTCTTTATGTTATCCTTGTGAATTTTTATTCCTTCTTTAGAGATTACAGTGTCTCCTTTATCTTCTTCTACTATTCTTATGTTATTATTTACCATACATTCCGTTTCATCTGCTTCTGCATATGTACTGCTGACATCGTCTCTGCGTTGTTGTCGGGAGTTATTTACTCTCTGCTGCTTGAAGTTCTGCTGATAAGATCGTTGCGGTCTGTTGTGTGTGTTGAAACTCCCGCTGTGTTCACGTTTCGCTGGTGGATTATATACATCGGGTTTGTATTGATTCCAATTTTGTCGCTGTGCATGTACAATTTGTCTCGAGTTTATCTCCATCGGCTGTGGTCCTTGATTGTGTTGCTGCATATTATCGTATTGCTTCTGGGGTTGATAATTCGTTGTTTGGCTCGAATAATTTGGTCTTCTTTCGTTTCTGCGTTCATGTGGCATATTTTTGTGGTGCTTATCCTGAGTGAGATGTAAATGCCTGTGCACATTATCATGTTCTATTCTGCGAGCAATTGCGAATGCGTGTTCTAGATCATTTATTGTAGCTGAATATAATGATCCTCTTGTAAAGTTGTCACTCATACCATCAATGAATATACGAACTGCGTCGTCGTTAGCATTTTTAATTAGTCTGTCGATTATATTCGGCGGATCACCTGACATAGTGATTTTTGATATTATTAAATTGAGATTTTTATTTATCTCGTCGTGGTATTCAGACAGTGTGCTTCTTTTTTGCGTGATGGCTTTCATCATGTCTTGTAGCACGTATAGAGGTTCTTGATTAGAGTACGTATAATCTAATCTGTTACGTATCGCCTCAAAATTAAAAATTGTGTTATAATTAGTTAACACATTCGCGGCTGCACCCTGTATTTTACTTTTCACTATAGTCAATGCTGCTGCGTACTTACTGTGTGTTTTGAAGTTTTTAATGCTGTCCATTAATCTGGATGCTTCTTCGCGCCACGACCGATAATTTGATTGATCGCCGTTGAAAATAGGTAGGCTTTTAAATGCGTCTAACTGTATTTCACTACCATCTGTATATGTGGTTCTTATTTCCTCTAGCACAGGTATGTTTGGTACTATGCCTAATCCAGATTTTACTTCATTTAGTTTTGTTTCTAAATTAGTGTTTATTTGATTTTGGTTAGTTATTATTGCTGCTAACCTTGCATTCTCTGTGCATGTGTGCTCTAGGGTTTGTGTTACTGTGTTGCTCCTGGTTTCTAAAGCTTCTAATCTTGCCATTAATACTGCGAGTTGTTCCATTTTGAACTCGTGTCTGTTGTCGTCGAATTTGTGTGTTTTTTTTCTCCACATATACACTTTCACTGAATTGCTTTGCTGCTTCGTACGAAGAAGCTATATTTGTACCTGCTATGCTAGGTAATTCTTGTAACCGGTAACGCGAGTGTTCTGTTTATACTAGATTTCACTACTTGTTCCCGAGGTCCGCTCGATTGAAGTTAAAAAGTATATTTAACCTCCTGGCAGGATCGCCAATTAAAACACTTGTTTCTTACTTTTAAAATTAAACAATATTTATTTGGAACTATGTCCTTTATTATTGAAATACTTTTTACTAATTCTAAAAGGAGCTTAAGGCTACTATGTAGTTACAATAAGACTGTTGATAAATTCATCATACAGTCGTATTTATATACTTTTCTTATCTATCTACAAGGAGACCCAAGCGTACAATCGTCTTGCTTGATAATGAAAAAGAGATAATATTCCAACATTGTATACAAACGATATTATCTCTTTTACATATGTTATCATTGTAGCGTTGTGTGCAAGACTGTACTAGAGACTAAAGATATCATTGAATACAAATAATGTTATCTTTTTTCTCAATATGTTTTGCTATGGATACTTAACTCCCCCCCTTGTTAAACGAAATCGTCCCGATTTTTCGACGCTATTTTTAACATTTCTCTTTCATAAGTTTTGTTATATGCGTCAATCTTTTTTTGTTTTTGACGATCTGTTATACATTGTATAGTTTTTATCATTACGTACGTAAATGCTAGAATAACAATCAGTGTTACAATTGTGTATATAGTTGATAATATCGGTTTTTCTTCAAAAGGAATAATTAGTTTTTTTAAAGTATCTATGTTATCGAATTTGTACATTGTATCTTCTTTAATTATTTGGTCGATGTAAGACTCTGAATTATGATTTCTTAATATAACTTCTTTAATTTGCTTATGCATGTTTTTGTATATTTTATCGTCTAGATTTATAGTATTTTCATAAGTAACTAAGTTTATACCATTAATTGTTTGATTATTTAACTTATGCTTACCGCTTAATAACATAACACCGGATTCAATTTCTAAGTCGTAATCGTATTCTTGTTTAATGTTGCATTTTGAAGTTATATTCTTTAAAAGTGGAATAAGACAATTTTCTTCTTCAAAGTTAATTTCACAAATGTTTTTACTTAGATGATTTTGACAATTTCTTGTTCTTAAATAAGTTTGGTTACATAAGGCAATTGTTTTATCTGTAATGATTTTTCCATGTTTTGAATTTAAAGGTGTTACTTTATACAATTTACATGATTTAATTAGAACTGGATATTTATATATTGTGATGAAGAATTCATCAGTTCTAGCTAATAATATTTTAGAGTACTCAAGTATATTTATTATGGGTACTTGAATTATTTCATGTTGAATAATATTTTTAATGTCATCTAAGTCTAGGCTTTCTGATAAATATTCATTATTTTTTGCTGCATTAATTGTTCTGGTCAATAATAATAATTGTTCGTACACTTGTTCTATTACTAAATGTTCTTTAAGGCTCTGACCTTCGAATTGTTGCAAAATTTGTTCAAATCTAGAATTTATAGTTTTTTGTTTATTATTGTTTTCTATGAGATTATTTATACTCGTTTCTATGTTAACTAAGTCATAATGGTCAGGATTACCAAACACATATTTGAAAGCTGTTCCTAAAAAGTTAATTGATCTAGTATGCCTAGTATGTTCTTGTAATTGGTCTGCTAAATTCTTAATTTTACTTAACCAAATTTTTTCTTCTTGTGTAGGTTGATATTTACTAGTTACGATATTTACGTAAGGTTGAAATATCGAAGTCAGGTTGGTGGCATGTAACAAATAAGTTTGTTCTTTGAATAAATACACGTCATCTGTTTGCGTAAGTATAAACTTCTTGTTTAGTAACTCAGTTATTTGAACGTTTCCTTGCCCTTCTTGACTCTGTACAATTCCTAGTAATGTTAGGAATATTAATATTTTCGTCATCTGAAAAATGATAATTCTTTATGTTATCCTTGTGAATTTTTATTCCTTCTTTAGAGATTACAGTGTCTCCTTTATCTTCTTCTACTATTCTTGTTATGTATCTGGCGTTAGATTTCTTTCTAAGACCTGTGATTCTTACCATTATCTTATCTCCTTTTTTATACTCTCTGTGTCGAGTTCCTTTATTTAGACGTTCGATCACTTTTTTGGATGCTGAGTTTAGTTTATTTATTATAATTTCACTATTGCTATATTTATTTTGATTAAAGAAAATGTCTCTAGGTTTCAAACCGGTAACTGAGTGTATAGAATTATTTAATTCACGCACTGTTCTAAATATTTCTTCGATAAGTCTTGTTTTATTCTGAATTGTGAATATTCTAGACAGTTCAGTTATTGTACCGTTTACACGTTCTACCTGACCGTTCGCTGTCGATCTGTATACTGGAGTTTCTACTTTAGTTATGTTGTATTTCAAACACATTTGGTTCACCATTTCTGTTTTGAATCCCTTCTCGTTATCTGTCATGAGTCGTTCACATTTTGGGAAATAATTAGATAAGACCTCTTCCATAACGTCGTACAGTCTGTTTCGAGTTTCGATTTCCCGAAGGATTGTATATTTAGAATACTTATCTACTGTTACAAGGAAAGTATACTTGTCGTTGAAGTATATGTCCATATGAATGTGTGTTCCCACATGTGTTGGTATTTCTGAATTATTCAGAGGTTCTCTGATAGGTTTTCTTTCATATTTTCCAAATAGACATGCTATGCATTTTCTGTTGAAACTCTTTGCTTGTTTATTTAGATCGGGCCAGTAATATTTCTCTGAGATTTCTTGTATATTGTTACGTAACCCTCGGTGTGCTCTTTCGTGAGTTACCCTTACAAGTTTTAGTTGTTCCTCCAAATTTGTCACGTCTTGAAGTTTTCTTGGTGTGAATATAAATCTTACTAGTGGGAATTCTTTTTTTATGTTTTCACCATATTTGTATATGTTTTCAAATTTCGTATGCAAAGCTACAATCTTTTGGGGTTGTATAACTTCTTTCATCTGCCTTAGTAAAGAGTCTTTGTCCTTAAACTTTATTATGAGTCTTATTTTGTTACTAAAATAGATTTGTGTTTCGATATTATTTGTTATATCTTCAATAAGTTCGAACTGTGCAGTGTATGCATTAAAAGGCTGATTCACAGTTTTTATTATATCATTAGAAGAACTTTCAGCTGAATGTGCTGTTTCTATGGTAGAAGTATTTATGCGTTGACGTGATAATGCGTCAGCTACAAGATTTAGGTTTCCTGGTTTATAAACTAATTTTGCTCCAAAGTCTTCAATGATTCCCTTCCAACGTTTCAGCTTTGTGTTGGGATTTTTTTCTGATACAGAATATATAAGGCTCTGGTGATCGGTATATATGGTTAAGTCTGCTATACCATATATGTAGTTTCTGAGTTTTTGTAAGGACCATATGATCGCTAATAGCTCTTTCTCGTTTGTGCTATAGTTCTCTTCTGTCTTACTCAGTGTTCTTGACAAGAAGTGTATAGGTTGCTTATTCTGACTTAGTACGGCTCCAATAGCTATGTTGGATGCATCAGTAGTAAGCTCGAATGGTTTACTATAATCCGGTTGAAAAAGTTCGACTTGTTCTTTCAAATAATTTTTTAAAATTCTAATCGCTTCTAATGCTGAATCATTCAGATTTAACTTAATATTTTTACTTTGTTTTTTGTTTACTTTACCGTTATCTCCTCGTAAATATAATGTCAGGGGCTTGGCTATGCTTGCGTATCCTTTTATAAACTTACGATAGTAACCTGTAAGACCTAAAAATCCTCTCAAATCCTTTACCGTTTGTGGGACTGGAAAATTTTCTATAGCTGCTATTTTCTCAGGGTTCGTAGTGATTCTACCATGTCTGATTATGTGACCTAAGTATTCTACTTCTTCTTGAAAAAACTTACTTTTCTCATCAGATATTTTTAATGTGGCTTTATTGAGTACGTCGAATACTTGACTTATGTGCTGTATATGTTCTTCCTCAGATGAAGAATATATCAATACGTCATCAATGTAAACGTGTACGAATTTACCTACAAAGTCTCTCAAAATGTCGTCCACGCATCTCTGAAATATGCTTGGTGCATTTTTGAGCCCGAAAGGCATTCGTTTAAAATGATATTTTGCGCCATTTATAGCAAAAGCTGTTTTTTCTTTATCATCTGTTTTGATTTTAATTTGGTGGAAACCTGACTCCAAATCTAATGTTGTAAAGTACTTGGCTTTACCTAAATTTTGAATTGTCATGTTGACATCCGGAATGGGGTATCTGTCTGTTACAGTGTGAGCGTTAAGTTTTTGGAAATCAACAACCATGCGCCGTTTTGGTTTTCCTTTTTCGTCCAAACCTTTTTTAGGTACTGTCCATATGGGACTGTTATAAGGACTATGGCTTTTTTCTATTATATCGTCATGTAAGAGTTTCTGTATTTCTTTGTTTACGAATTCGTTATCTGCTATGGGATATGGATATTGTTTAACATAAACCGGATTATCATTGGTCGTCCTAATGCTTGCTTCTATAGTATCTGTAAAGGGTAACGGTCCTATGCTGTTATTAATCTTCATCAGTCTATCTATGTCTGCTTTATAAATATTATTTTCCCCAATTATGTAATTAATTTTCTGAATAGATTCGACACTGCTTATGGTAGTTAGAGTCATATTACTGAAATTTATTTCCGCGTTTAGAACTTTAAGTCCTTCATATCCTAATATCATATCAAAAGACTGAATATCCTCTAATTCAAAAAATGTTATATTTTTCTTTAATATCCTAACTACTTTCTTTGTATCTACCATAGAATAACCATGCATTGTTTTTATTTTTATAGGTTTAATTTTAATTTTTTTGCTAGAATCGCATTTTCTATTAATGTAATTATGGGTTGCACCAGTATCAATAAGAATTTTATAAATTTTCTTAGAAATAGTACTAGTTAAATTTAAGCAGGGCAACCCGTCTACTAGTTTAAATGATCTATTCTTATGTTATTATTTACCATACATTCCGTTTCATCTGCTTCTGCATATGTACTGCTGACATCGTCTCTGCGTTGTTGTCGGGAGTTATTTACTCTCTGCTGCTTGAAGTTCTGCTGATAAGATCGTTGCGGTCTGTTGTGTGTGTTGAAACTCCCGCTGTGTTCACGTTTCGCTGGTGGATTATATACATCGGGTTTGTATTGATTCCAATTTTGTCGCTGTGCATGTACAATTTGTCTCGAGTTTATCTCCATCGGCTGTGGTCCTTGATTGTGTTGCTGCATATTATCGTATTGCTTCTGGGGTTGATAATTCGTTGTTTGGCTCGAATAATTTGGTCTTCTTTCGTTTCTGCGTTCATGTGGCATATTTTTGTGGTGCTTATCCTGAGTGAGATGTAAATGCCTGTGCACATTATCATGTTCTATTCTGCGAGCAATTGCGAATGCGTGTTCTAGATCATTTATTGTAGCTGAATATAATGATCCTCTTGTAAAGTTGTCACTCATACCATCAATGAATATACGAACTGCGTCGTCGTTAGCATTTTTAATTAGTCTGTCGATTATATTCGGCGGATCACCTGACATAGTGATTTTTGATATTATTAAATTGAGATTTTTATTTATCTCGTCGTGGTATTCAGACAGTGTGCTTCTTTTTTGCGTGATGGCTTTCATCATGTCTTGTAGCACGTATAGAGGTTCTTGATTAGAGTACGTATAATCTAATCTGTTACGTATCGCCTCAAAATTAAAAATTGTGTTATAATTAGTTAACACATTCGCGGCTGCACCCTGTATTTTACTTTTCACTATAGTCAATGCTGCTGCGTACTTACTGTGTGTTTTGAAGTTTTTAATGCTGTCCATTAATCTGGATGCTTCTTCGCGCCACGACCGATAATTTGATTGATCGCCGTTGAAAATAGGTAGGCTTTTAAATGCGTCTAACTGTATTTCACTACCATCTGTATATGTGGTTCTTATTTCCTCTAGCACAGGTATGTTTGGTACTATGCCTAATCCAGATTTTACTTCATTTAGTTTTGTTTCTAAATTAGTGTTTATTTGATTTTGGTTAGTTATTATTGCTGCTAACCTTGCATTCTCTGTGCGTGTGTGCTCTAGGGTTTGTGTTACTGTGTTGCTCCTGGTTTCTAAAGCTTCTAATCTTGCCATTAATACTGCGAGTTGTTCCATTTTGAACTCGTGTCTGTTGTCGTCGAATTTGTGTGTTTTTTTCCTCCACATATACACTTTCACTGAATTGCTTTGCTGCTTCGTACGAAGAAGCTATATTTGTACCTGCTATGCTAGGTAATTCTTGTAACCGGTAACGCGAGTGTTCTGTTTATACTAGATTTCACTACTTGTTCCCGAGGTCCGCTCGATTGAAGTTAAAAAGTATATTTAACCTCCTGGCAGGATCGCCAATTAAAACACTTGTTTCTTACTTTTAAAATTAAACAATATTTATTTGGAACTATGTCCTTTATTATTGAAATACTTTTTACTAATTCTAAAAGGAGCTTAAGGCTACTATGTAGTTACAATAAGACTGTTGATAAATTCATCATACAGTCGTATTTATATACTTTTCTTATCTATCTACAAGGAGACCCAAGCGTACAATCGTCTTGCTTGATAATGAAGAAGAGATAATATTCCAACATTGTATACAAACGATATTATCTCTTTTACATATGTTATCATTGTAGCGTTGTGTGCAAGACTGTACTAGAGACTAAAGATATCATTGAATACAAATAATGTTATCTTTTTTCTCAATATGTTTTGCTATGGATACTTAACTCGCGCACAGCAACACAGGCGACCATGCGACGACGATGATGATGATGATGCGAGCGCGATGGTGCCACAATAGATGCTAGTTGTAACCGCTTGTAACATGGCCGTATAACGACACAGTTAAAAATCCGTTTTGCACCGCACTAAACTTCCTCACACATATATCTTTGTCCGAATCCGAACCGAGATGATGCCAATGACGATGATGATGACGATGAGAACGACGATGCCAGACAACGGCCACGACTGTGACGGCGAAGATTTAGAATGATGCGAAATCGAATGCGGATAGAACAGTTCACATCCAATGCGCGCAGATTGACAACACAAATACTCTCCTCCAGTGGTACAACATTATTGGCGGAGGTGACACGACGACGACGACGACGACTACGACAATGTTTACATATAAGTGACATCGTCAACAACTGTTAGCAACTATGTATCAGCACAACGAGCTGGCGATGCCGGACCACTTCATTGACATTTAGTTCAATGTGGCATGGATTCGGAATCTATCAATTAAAGGTCCACTGCAGCTTGCATCGGCACATATGACAGAAGGCCAGGCCCTTGGAGCGCGATTCCAATTAGTAAGTTTCTCCCCATAGACCACATTCTTCCTGTTGTTACACATACGCCAAGTGCACACATTCCTCCTGGAGCTGCCCGAGTAAATATCATTCGCGCTGACATTTCCTTCTTTCCGCAGAAAATACGACCAATTACAAGATAAGCTTCAACTGACCCTTATATCAATCGCAATTCCATTTCCTCCTTTAGGCCAACTTAATCACAAGCCAGATCTTTGTTCTGTGGACCACAACAAGTATACCACTATGTGTGTCCAATAATTTGTGGAAAATTCAAACCCTGCCCCATCCTTCAAGGTTAGATAAGGCAAAAACGAAATATCATCCCGAAAGCATACGTCACTCGCTGTCGGACATGTGTACCGATAGACGTGCACAGCACACACACAGCCTGATGCGGTCCAGTATGCCAGCGAGTGAAGTGCCATAACTAAGTTGGAACAAGCGCACGGATGTGTCCATCGGATGGCATAGCACTCACCTTGGCCTTGCTATCATAGCCATAAGTGTGTGTTTTCTTTTTCTTTTTTCTTTTTTTCCTTTGCATCAGCAAAGTAACTCTCGGCTCTTAAGTAATGTTAACTTGAATTGGAGGTCTTCTGTCGCGCTAGGCCATACACTCGTCCACAGAAGACGAAAACGTATGTTCCGTGGTGGAGTCATAGCTTATTTCTTTATCTGTGATTTCGGTGCATGGAATGGAATGGACTTGGATGCCATACGAACAGAAAAACACTAATAATAACAAACAATAAACTTCGCAATATCTTTGCGGACCTTGTGTGTGTCTAACAAGCGTTTTTCCATGTTTCAATCGCGATTAGCGCGAAGAGAGTGTTTTCCAGCAAATAAGTGAGAGAGTAATGAAAATTAAGTGTCTGTGGGGATGGGGATGATGATGGCGAATGGAATTTTACTTCTGTACGGCTCACCTCGGGGACTTCATATTATATGATGATTATGGTTTATACTCGCACACAGCGTGGTGTGTTGTAGGTTAGGATAGTGTCTGCTAATTATGGCCCGAGAAATATTAAAGGCACTCATTCTGGAAATAAAATAAACATGTCAGGACCGCGCATAACTGTCGGGGTTATGATTGTTAATTTAATGTAGTAATTTTGTTTTAAGAAATGTACACAAAGTTTCAGCATTTCTGGCGCTACGTTCTTAGTGATGGCGGTTTTTCTCGTAGGCTGTTCGAACTGGTCTTCATGAACCAAATTCAGAAATGAAGACAAAATTCAAGTGTGTTTCACGCATTGCTCCATTCGAAACAGCTTAGCTCTTTTTTAAATAACTCAGTGCTTCAACTCATTATGCAACAGCGCATGCGTTCCATGAAGTAGGTAATTCAACTTCAGCCGAAACTTCAAAGTTACATACACAGATGGATCGAAAACAGATGAAGGAGTTAGAGCTGGAGTATACGGGGTCAACACAAAAACGTTCATCTACCTACAAAAGCATGGACGAAAGAAACTCCTAGAACTATGTCTCAGAGAAAATCTAAAAAAAAATCCATAACAAAGAAGAACATTTATATATGCTCTCTCATAGCAAAGCTGCACTCCTGGCTATTAATAGCTATGAAATAACATCCAAACTAGTATTGAATTGCCTAAAATTGCTCACATCGCTAGCCAGTACAAACAGAGTACATCTCATTTGAGTGCCAGGACAGAGCGGACATGTGGGAAATAAAATAGCAGCAGAAAAGGATCGTCATCGGCCTTCATGATGCCAAGACCATTCTATGGATTACCCATTTGCACTGCTAACTGTCTGAAAAGTAAGGTAAATAATTACTGGACCAGCACTGAAGGTAACAGACAAGCTAAAATGTTCATGGCAACTACCTCCCTTTCAAGAACAAAACAACTCATAAAACTAGAAAAACAACACTTGCAGACTATGCAACGAGGACGAAGAATCAACAGAACACATACTGTGTCACTGTGAATGTCTAGTCAGATTAAGTCAACAAGATCTGGGAAGACCTTACCTTGGGGCAGAGGACATATCTGATAGCCCACTCAAAGATCTATTAGGTTTCATCACTAAGTCCGGTATCATGAGCGAGCTCTAAATGGACGCAATCACAACAGGCCCACTCCCGGCCGCAGTGATATGGCAACTTATTTCCACCTCCCTTTAACAATCTAATCTAATTCATGATACCGAAATATTTTGGATACTGTGACACAGGATATAAGAACTGAAGGTAAAACAGGTAGAAACACTGGCCAAAAGTGTCACCTTGTAACAGGTCACCAATCACCATAACTTGCGACATCGAAGTGAACTAGTTGTGTCTTAAACAAATATATATAAGGTCTGTTACCTTACTTTCTGATTCAACATTGGTAATATGTCACATTTCTCTCATTGCGAGAGAATTGGCTCGCTGAAATGAAACTTAACCAAAAAGAAAAGGAACGCGTTGAACCACAAATTTGAAAGATGTGCATTTTTCCTAGGCGGGAATATTCAAATTTCAGTAGTAAAAAGCACAAATTTATATTTAAGACAAGGATTTAAATTGCTTTTGATGCAGAAAATAAAAAGTTCAATTCTGCTGCTTCTTATATCTATTTTAATCTATCTATATATATAAAAATAACTTGATAAATGTGTGTGTGACAGCCTACTGACTGCCACACACATCCGATTTTGATTTAGTTTTTTTTGTTGGTTAATAGACCATGCAGAGAAGGTTCATATATTAGTATGATACATTTTTGAAAGAAGTCGCAACCGCCATTCCAATAAATTCATTTTTGTACACTTTGAAAAAAAAGAAACTGGATAGAAATCGAGTAGTGACACTTCAAATACAAAAAAAAAATATTTTAAATTTTAAAGGCAATTGTTGTTGTCAATTATTTTAATTATTTTCCAACCAAATTGTTGTTGTCAACAATTTTGAACGTTTTTTCTTTAAATACCTATAGGTACCTAAAAAGTTTGTTCTAATAAATTATGTTTACTATGTTACATTAACTAACTTTTTGAAATGAAGTAGATACTTTGATTATACAAAGATGATATTGCTGACGATATTTTGCATCGAATTCATACTGTGATATCGGATAATGAACTGGAAATGTCAGATGGAATGCGCAACAAAGCTTTGATTTCGATCGAGGATATGTGTCTGCTCATGAGTGGCAATTTGGCAATTGCAAATTGGGGATGCCACAAAAAATCGATCAATGCAAGACGCATTTAATCCAGAATTGGAGCGAGAAATGGACTTCGGTCGAATCGCATTGAGTCAAGCTGTTCGAACAAATGTGCCAATGTTGAATCAAGAATAAAAGAAAGTGTGCGATGAATTGATGCAAGCAGTCGATAACGAAAATGGCGGAATTTTCTTCCTTGATGCGCCCAGTGGAACTGGAAATACATTCCTGATTTCACTGATTTTGGCTACAATTCGTTCGAGATCTGAGATCGCTTTGGCCCTAGCCTCTTCTGGGATAGCGGCTACTTTGTTAGAAGGCGGTCGAACAGCATTGAAATTGCCATTAAATCTGCAAGTGGATGAAGAACCTACATGCAACATTTCAAAGAACACTGCGATGGCGAAAGTACTGCAGTAATGTAAGATTATTATATGGGACGAATGCACAATGGCTTACAAACGCGAATGGGAGGCCCTGAATCGTTTACGTAATTACGTAATGACCTTTCGGTGCATTTGAACATTTGAATTTCGCCATTCAAAACCAAATCGTTGGTGAGTTGCATTCATACAAATCAGTCGACCCCGTGATGGATGAAGCCCAGAACGATTTGCCGTTCGTATTTAAGCGTCTTCAATTTCCCATACGTCTCGCTTTTGCTATGACAATTAATAAGTCGCAAGGACAATCGCTAGATGTGTGTGGCATAAATCTTGAATTTCACGTGTCGGCAAAGCTCTCGCTTTGTACGTGTACGCTCCCGATAATAGAAATAGAACAAAAAATGTTGTGTACCATAAAGCACTTCAGTGAAAAAGTGGTAGGTTGCCCGACAAGTATTTGATTTTATTTACCTATTTATTTAATTTTAATATACCGTTTGAATAAAAAATTTGAATTGACCGAATTACATGAAGCAGAATGAAGCGAAAGCTCGGAATTATTAATTTCATTACCTACATTAATGAATTTGGGCGGAACGAAGTTCGCCGGGTCAGCTAGTGCTATATAAGCACAAAATAATAAATGAAATCAAATAAAAAGTCAGTTACAAATTGGAACGATTTGACAACCATCCGTTGGCAATAACCAACTAGCCCAAGGAAATTTCTTTCTTCGTTTTTTTATAGAGGGGAAATGATTTTATTCTCTCTTTTCGGCTATCTTCTGCCCAACTTTTGCGTAAGGGAACAAAGTTTGACTAAATATGGCTAATGTTTTCGAATGCGTTATCGTTAGGGAACAGAGCTATTAAGTAATTTATATGCACTTTCTAAGAATTAAAAACAAAAAAAATCAGAAAATACCGAATCAATGTTGACGTTAAATGACTTATTTTCTCTAAAGCTAGTACCTATTCTATTTTGAGTCATAATAGTTATTAGTTTAAAAAATCGCTTTTTTTTTTCAAGTAAACCATGTTATGATCGAACAGAAGCCGTATTTTATTATCAGCGTAATCTGATCCGGATCAGATCACAAAAATACAAAAAGATGGATCATTGTAAAATATAATTTTTAAGTTGTGGCACAGTTGTTTTCAAAACACAGATAAAACGTCACAATATGATAACATTTGTAAACACAAAGCGTAAGGATCACACAATGTAAGCAATGGCAAATGTACATGTATTTGATTGAATTAATTACGTATTCTGAAATCAATTTCGTTATTTTAAAGTCTTTTCAATAGGTATGAGAAGACAAAAGCACAGATTCATCACTTCCAGTGCACAATTTGCATCGCGTGCTGAAATTCGACTTGAATCCTGCTGTAAGCTTCAAGAGCATGTGTTTCTAATTCGTTTCTTGAACTTAAGATAAAATATTATTTTGTAAACAAATCAATTAAATTAATCAGAAAAGTCTTACGAGTCATCAACGGCTCCATCCATTTCTTATCGTTCTTTATTTTTGTTTACGCAATTGTAGTCGCAGTAGCTTAGTGGTTAGTGTGTTGGACTGCTATGCGGGGGTCCCAGGTTCGAATCCCGCAAAAACCCAATTCCGACTTAGTGTTTTTTTCCGCTGCGCTACCTCTCGCGAACGTCTGACAAACATCCGAGAGTATAAATGTCTTGAAAGAGCTTCTCAATTAGCCGTTTGGAGTCGGCATAAAATTGTAGATCCCTTCCATTCGTTCCAAAAATGAGAAACTCACACAAAACGAATGGTTGTGAGAAGCTAGGCCTAGGGTCTCTCCGGACCTGTTGCGCCAACTATTTATTTATTTTATTGTATATGAGAGATATCGGATTTTTTTCAAAAATGAAAGTAAGTTCGATAGGGAACTGTTTCGAATCTTTCCAAAAATTCTTACGCTTACCGGTTATCAGAGGTGAAAAGTTGTTTAGGCTGACCATAATTTTATAATAAGGGATCCTTTTAACTCCTGAAACACTCAGACTAAAACTCCATGCCTTGGTTGTCCTTCTCCCAATCGGATAGAAAGTGAAGAACAGCAAGTTAAGCTTGCACAACAATTCCGACTAAGCTATAACATCCAATAAATCAGAGAGATTACTTAATCCCCGTACGGCCCGTACGGATTGCACGACCCACATAGGTGCTATCCTATTCAACACCGCTAGTCTTCGGCTCAATTCAGGAAATATTTACTTCCAGCTTTCCCAACACCAACACACATGTGATGTTTATTAAATTCCTATTTCATAACCACCATCGGATTGGGGAAACATTTTTCACAGAAAAATAAACCTCAACATTGAAGTACAAAAGTTCAAAGTAATATTTTTCGTTATAGCCATCGGCTGATGCTACTATGGCCATAATTCTTGCCATTGTCTCTCCCGAGACTCTCTCTCGATATGCCTTTCGGTCCGTCTACTGTCTACTGGGAACCCGAAAAGTAAGATGAATATGTAACCACGATAGATCAAACTGTTCTTTCTATAAATCTACAATCGTTTCGGGATTAAAATCCACATCTCTCAACGTAACCGCCGCCGCCACCATCCACATGGCCACACCGCACAGCATCCCATAACCACAAAAGGCGCGAACCAGTCGATATGAAAAATTGCTTTTTAAATATTTTTCAATTACACTCTCTCATGGGCATGGGTCTTGGTCGCAGTGTTGCTACGGAATGGTACCTACCTACTTCTATCATAGCACAGTCATGCCAAACAACTGGTAGCTGCAATTTCGAATTTGGCCAAACTCTATCACAATTGGAAGACGGCGGAATAATTCGTTTGCTCAATCCACCTGGTCGAGTGCAGCACAGAGACCATGGACATGGACCAATAATATACTTCTTCAAAGTGTTACAATGTCTGTTGAGTGGCGGCACGGCTGTCGCTGTGGTGGCCCCCTGGTGACTTCAACAGTAGTATATCTGGCTCACATTCCTTTTGTGTGTTTCTTCGCTTGCCTTGGAGTTTCGAAAAGAAAAAAAAAGTTTTTTTTTCGCTTGTCCGCTAAGGAAGACAAAAATGAAACGAAACTGTAACCAGCAAAGCGTATAGCGATTACGGTTGCATTTAGGAACAAAGTCGGGCAAAATCAGTATTTTCTAGGCTGTCGGAGGATCGAATTAAAATGTTGCCCACACTCGCGCAGCGAGAGAGAGAGTGGTGATGGTGATGGACATTGAAAGCCATCGGCCTGGTAAGTGGATTCATACTTTGTTTCCAAGATTTTATGTGTTTTGTTTCTGTGAGGAGGAGTGGTGCGACCGAGAGTATCCTTTCTTCCGTGTCCGAGGAACGACATTCAAACATAAATCGTTCGACGATGATGATGGTAGTTTATGCTCTGTAAGCCCACAATGGAATCTTCGGCCCACAATACCATAATCCTCGTTGTAGTTTGGTTGAGGTACCTACTCGTATGTGCGCGCACGCTCATAGTTGGCAAGGAGAGAGAGAGAGAGAGAGAGCGAGCGAATGGCTATTTAAGTGGCCCCTTGGTATACCCTTGCAGTACCTACATGGAATTGTTTGCAGCTCTGGGTGTTATTCATTTTTTAAGAGTCTTACAGGCGGGTGCTATAAATCATCTCAAGCGATTTACTTTGATTGATTTTCCTTAAAGGCGGGTAGGTGATGCTGGTAATGCTGAAAGCGGTAATGAGTGGCGGTGCGACGGCAATATTGCGAATGAAAATTATTAAAAGTCCTGAAACAAACAACGTTGAAGGCCTAACATTGTTAAGATCAGTACCTGCGAGAAAGGACAAAAATTTGGTTCTAATGAATAAGAGGTCAAATTATTTGTTATTTTTAATTTTTGTAAATAAGTTGCGTTCATTTTGAATCTGAAACTGTAGCTCACAAACCCAATATACAACTGCAGCTGACAGATAATTAGAATTTCGAAACTTCCCTTGGGTTTCAGCCAATTCATTTGTAATATCAGATTTTCTTAATATCCGCATCCGGAGTTTAACCGAAAACTCTCCCTGTGAGTGTTCAATTCGCAATTTAACCAAAGTACAAAAAAATAATCTTGGACAGAATTACGTTATGAGCATAGTTTGGTTTCTTTTGTTAAATCGCCGAAATTCAACGTACAAGCTTTAGCCGGTACACCCCAAAGATGTAAAACTTGCAACTGATATTTTTGGACATTTCGAAGCTGCTTTTCCGTCTTCATGGTTGTTTAATGTTTTTTTTTTTTTTTTTTTTCTTCTTCAATGTACAGAAGGAGATAAACAATATTTTTTTTTGGCTAAATTCCACATTTTCACAACTATTTCTCAAACTGGAATACATCCCCATTTGTCAAAAGCATTTCCACGATAATATGTCAAACATTTGACAAGCTTAAAAATTTGGCGAAGCAAACATACATCCGATATTTAATAGCGTTTCCTTTAATATTTGCAGCCTGGTAAGACAAAAAAAAAAATAAGTCGGGCTTGGATACCAATAATCAACTTTAGTCTGTCAGTTTACGCAAAGACTCCAAAATTTTCAAAATCCCTTTAACAATGAACAAATATAGTTGCCAGATCTGTTGCTAATGCATTTACAAAATCGGAGCAATATCATTGGATATTCCATCAGCCGCATAAAACCTGAGACCTAAAAAAATTAAAAAAAAATGTCTGGTGGTCCAAATGGAAAACGACATTTATTGTCATTTTGAAAACGAGTATTCAACTTTGTAATTGGAGCGAATTTAAATATACGCTGTTGTTCAGCCTGAGCCTTTACAATAGGTTCATTCGCGTGCTCGGTTTAAATCGAACGCATTTTACCTGAAATGGTCTCCCATCTAACCCATGTAATTAACTGGTGCATAATTACGTCGACTTTTCCACAGCTTTGGAAATTTGCAAGAGTTTTGCCAATAGCAAAGAAAACAAATGCAGCTTCCCCTGTTGATTTTAGACCGGTTAGCATTCTACCTTGTCTATCAAAGGTTTTCGAAAAGCTTATGGCAAAGCAGATAGCGAAGCACTTGTCACTAAACAAATTGTTGTATGCTCAGCAATCTGGCTTTAGAGCTAACCACAGTTGTGCTACAGCTATGGTTAATCTTTTTGAAGAATTAAGGCAGGAGTATGACAGGGGTTTTGTTTCGTTGCTGTGTTTGTTAGACTTTTCTAAGGCTTTTGATAAAGTTAATCATAAACTTCTGTGTTGGAAGCTTAAGAATTACTTTGGTTTCAGTGAAAGAGCAGTAAAATTGATCAGGAGTTTTCTCTCTGGCAGATCGCAAAGGGTTAGTTCTGGGGAACGTTTTTCACTGTTGAAAGAAATAAGGCAGGGAGTTCCTCAAGGCTCAATATTAGGTCCGATACTCTTCTGCATGTTTATCAACGATCTTCCGACAGTCTGTAAACATACTTCAGTACATCTGTATGCTGACGATGTCCAACTTCATTTAGGGAAGCCTTCTAGTAACCTCAATGAACTTGTTCTTCTCATTAATGAGGACTTAAAACATATAACAACCTGGTCTATAGATAATGGGCTGCTTCTTAACCCAGCAAAATCTCAAATAATACCCATTTCAAAAAATAATTTCGACCTTTGCCTCCTTCCTGATGTTTACCTATATAATGACAAAATTAAAGCTGTGGACTCAGTCACTAGTCTAGGCTATATTATCAACCGTAAATTGTCCGGTTACAATCACATAAACGTGGTAGTGGGTCGTATCTACGGATGTTTGCGCAAATTGTGGATCAGTGCATACTTTACTCCTCAGGAAACAAGACGAAAGCTGGTACTGTCTCTAATCCTACCCCTCATAACATATGCTGAGGTGGTCTACAGCAGTCTTGACTCTTCGTCCCAGCGAAAACTGCAAGTTGCTTTCAACGACGCAGTGCGTTATATCTATGGCATACGTAGATATGACCATATTTCGGTGTTTGCTAGAAGTTTGCTTGGTTGTACCTTGGAAGAATATATCAACGCTAGAAATTGTATGTTTTTGCACAAAATTATTTCAACTCAAAGTCCGTCTTATTTATATAACAGACTCAATTTTACTCGCTCCTCAAGAACCATCAATCTAATTCCCTATCGTCACAATAATCTTAACTCATCACGCTTATTTTTCATTCATGCTATAAGGCTTTGGAACTCCTTACCCTCTCAATTGAAGAATATTTCAATGAATCCAACCAGTTTTAAAAGTGCAATCTTGCAACATTTCTCCTACTTGCCCATTTAAACTCTTTCCCTGACTATCCACTCCCTTCTCTTTTCTCTTTTCTCTTTCTCTCTTTAAGCCCGCTTCTATTCCTATTCTCACTTAGACTTAGATATATTGTTATTCCGATTTAGATTTAAGTATTTTTTTGAATTTATATAACTGATGTGTAACTTACTAAGTACTATAAAAGATCATATCTTAATGTACAAACCATTTAATAAATGAAATGAAAAAAAAAAAAAAATTGATATAAATCGGTCGTCATCGCACAAGGTCTATACACATTCTCATCAAAAAATGACAGAAAAAGAGAAAATTTGGCAAAATAACGAGTAACGAGTAGTTCCTCTCTTGACACAAATTTGACAAGAAACAAATTCAAAGTCCTTGTTAAAAATCAATTTCGCCTAAAAATAAAATCTGTTAAAATAAGGAAAATTCGATGGTGGTCGAATGTTCTTCTAGAACGTTTCATATGTTTCAAAAAGTTAAATATTAAATTTATTTGTGATATGGAGTAGATGTCAAAGATGAAAGTGGTACAAAGTAGCTCGAAGTCTATCCACGTATTTTGGCGTATATTTGCAGCTTTAGTTTCGCTCATTTTTTTGAATTTGACAGATTTTTAGTATTTAGCTCGGGAAAGTACGCGAACAGACCAGATTCAGTTACAACTATATTCAACATATTCAAGGCGATGACATTTTGAACAGCATCCCTGATGTTCGCATTTGGACTTTTTTATTGAACTCACATGATCTATATAGGTAGATCATTGATTTCCATTGTTTACAATAATAGTACGAGATCCAACAGTTATTGTAAACCATGCAAACCAATCTATCTATATATATAAAACAAAGTGGCATCCGAAAGAGCGCCCGTAACTCGAGAACGGATCAATCCCCCGATTTGAGCTTTATTTTGTTTGTTGTGTTTGTCTACGCCTTAAAAAGATTCATATGGCGAGCAAATTGGAAAGTTTTAAATGGAGATTGGAAAGTTCCTGAAAATTGATTTTCCTTACACTTTGTATGGGGAGCTTTATATTTTTATTGTTAATTTTGATCCTAGAATACAGTGAGTCGTATTTGTCAAAAGTTATTTTGGATCGAAAAAAATAATTTCAGGTGGAACATAGGTTAGGTTATGTAAGGTGGCTGTCTAGAAAGACACACTTAAACCATATAGATTTAGGTCCCTAGCGATACCACATGAGTTAAGGGAATTTGGGGGGGAGGACAGAGTGTTCTAGGCCGGACCTGCTAGTGGACGCATTATTGCTATCTTTGTGTATCGGGGCAGTTTATCCTCGGATAAGGGTAGGGTGACCAAAATTAACTGAATTTAATACAGTCTTCCCCTCGCCTGTAATCCTCAGACAACTTCTTGAAGGGAGGAGACTGGGGATAACTATTGGGAGATATGGCTTCGGATATACGACGGGTAACCGAAACAGTGTGCCCTTCGCTTATAATCCTTTAACGTCTCGTCATAATGGCGTTAACCGTTTGCGACATCGGTGATTAGTAGATCGGCCCTTTCGTTGTGTTCCTCACTTGAGGTTTAATAAGGCTAGTCAAGGAGGAAGTGACCGGTCGACAGTATTTCTTTGAATGGGCGGGTGGTGACCGTATCGGTTAGACCCTCGCCTGTGTCCTCTGGCAACTTATCAAATAGTAGTAGTGGCGATTGCAGCAATCATTGCAAGAGCTTGACAGTTACAAAGAAGATGGAGAATGGTTTCTTCCTCCTCCTCATCCATGCAGCTCCTGCAAAAGTCAATGTAGGGTATACCCAACCTACGAGCGTGCCTATTCCTATCAGGTGGAACATTGAATGCTTAAAATTAGTTTGGACGGGTGGAATTCCGCCGGACCTGCTGGTGATCTACCTACATACATAGATCATGTGAGCATAATAAAAAAGGCCTTATCTCAAATCACTTCACTGAATCGGTGTGATTGCCTATTCTACCTACTGTGCACACCCAGTGAAAGTTTGAACAAACTCAGCTGTCGTCTGATTTATTATTATGGCAACAGCAGGACATTAAGTTGGTGAGGGTTGAATTCGAAATCGTTTCTTAGTTCCGCATTTCGGTTAAGCCAGCCCCTTAGCTATAATTGTATACAGTAATTGGAAAGTCTTAACGGCGTTCTACAGCCAAATTGCTGCTTAAGGACTACCTCCACCTAATTCCAATTAATTGCGACTGCAAACTCTAAAAGGCGACACCTAGATCGTATCGGCATAGCGTAACCAATCATATTACAAGAAACCACACGACCTTTATGCGTATACACAGATGGACCTGACTGTAGACCAGGCCGCAGTCACATTCTAGGCAGCATCTCTCCAGTGTCCCATTACCAATCGCAATCAATTTGCGCATAAAACACAAAACAAATATGAATAACTACACATTCACCTCACTTGGAGTCCAGAGTACGGTACGGCACCAATTCGGAAACCTCTGGTTGCCAATAATCCAATAGAGAGGGAGAAGTAAACCCAGATTCTCGATAGGGATTCGAATTCGGACTCGGATTACTCTAGAAAGATGCACTCAGCGCACACTTCGGTTGAGGGTATACAACATGCATATAAGTATGTGTATAGCGTTGGGCTCCTTTTAAGGGAATTATTCAATTTGCTCGTTAAATTAGATCAGGAACACCAGCACAAGGTACTCGCATACTGAGTGTATTGCTACTTGCTGCCCAGTGCGGATATGGAGGTCGAAGCTGTGGTATCTGCTAGACAGCATCTGCTGGTCGAGCTGTTTTGTGGTTTATTGGTTCTTCATGCAATTTATTATGTGCAAAGGGGAACACAATTGTCTTGAAATAGAAGGGGTCGTCTTATCAAGATATTGGCGTACGGAATTCCTTAGAACAATGAACTACCAAAATACTCATCATTTTCTTTTTCTCTTTTTCAGGATCACCACCACTGACAGGCACTGGCATCGTACGTGTCATTGTCCAGGACATGAACGATCATCGACCGGAATTTGCACGTCAGTCGTACCATGCTGCGGTGCAGGAGAACCTGCCAATTGGTACGAAGGTTCTGCATCCAATTGCGACAGACAAGGATACGGGCTTAAATGCCAAGATTAGGTTCAGCTTGCTCGGCGAGAAAATGGACAAATTCGATGTCAATGCAGACACTGGAGAGATAACTACTGCCGCTAGTCTGGACAGAGAAGAGACTTCTGTTTATTATCTCACTCTCATGGCACAGGATAGTTCGGCAACCGAACCCCGTGCGTCGACTGTCAATCTGACAGTTACCATTCTCGACGTAAATGACAATTCGCCGGCGTTCGAGAGCTCCAGCTTTAATGTCAACGTGCCGGATCGCATAAAGGCTGGCGAATTTATATTTGGAGCTCGTGCTATTGATCAAGATGATGGGGCGAATGCCAAAATCGTCTACTCGATCAGTGGTAAGGACGTGGACAAGTTCGATGTTAATGACAAGTCGGGTGTTATAAAAACAAAAGTTGAGCTGTCATCCAATGGAGGTGGCTTTGATATGGTTTACTCAATCGTCATGCATGCAACTGATCAGGGGTTGGAACCTCGAAGTGCCAGTGCTGATCTCACGATTTTACTGAGACCGGCACACCTCTTCCCCAGCTTCTCGTACATGGCCAACACACAATTTATGCTTCCCGAGGATGTGGTCGAGGGAAAGATGATAACCAAAATCCTTGCCACTTCACCGAAGAAAGGTGTCGTTGGAAATATTAGATTCTCGATCGCTGGTGGAAATATCGGCGAAGCAGTGCGAATTGATCCAGGAACGGGAGTCGCCTCAATTGGAAAAGACGGTTTGGACTATGAGACTGCCCATCATTATGAGATTTGGATCGAGGCAGCAGATTCTGATCGCCCGAGCCTGCGAAGTGTCATGCTACTTACCATCAATGTCACCGATGCGAATGACAACGCCCCGGTTATGGAGAAACTTATCTACAATGCAGAGATACTCGAAGAGGAAACGCCGCCACAGTTTATTGTCAAGGTGAGTGCTAAGGATCGTGATTCGGGTGAGAATGGCGAGATCACCTATCGTTTGGCTAATGATTTCGATGGAACATTTGAAATGGACGCAGATAGCGGAGAGGTGTATACAAACATGCGGTTGGATCGTGAAGACACAGCCTCATATGAACTGATCGTGGAGGCAGTAGATCAGGGAATGCCCCAGATGACGGGTAGCGCCAGCGTCCTAATAACAGTGCTGGATAAGAACGACAATCCGCCCAGATTTACCCGCCTTTTCAGCGTGAATGTCACAGAGAATGCTGAAGTTGGTAGTTTTGTGATCAAGCTCACTTCGTCTGACCTTGATGTGGGTGCAAACGCCAACGCCACCTACAGTTTCACAGAGAATCCCGGCGAGAAGTTTACCATCGATGCGATCAGTGGAAATGTCACCGTAGCTGCACACCTCGACCGCGAGCAGCAGGATGAGTACCTTTTGAAGGTGGCGGCCTTTGATGGGGCATGGCGATCGGAGACTCCTCTGACGATCACAATCCAAGACCAGAACGACAATGCCCCAGAATTTGAACATAGCTACTATAGCTTCAACTTCCCCGAGCTACAGCGATCGGTGGCATTTGTTGGGCAAGTGATCGCCACTGATCGTGACAAACAAGGACCCAACTCTGTAATCTCGTATTCACTGCAACACCCGTCCGATTTGTTTACCATCGATCCAGCCACAGGCGAGATCTTCAGCAAACGCACTATCCGATACAAGCATTCGCAGATAGAGGCTTCCCCAGAAAATATGTACTCAATGACTGTTCTTGCCACGGATAATGGTAAACCACCAATGTACTCCGAGTGTCTGGTGAATATAAATGTCGTGGACGCCAATAACAATCCACCGCGTTTCGAGTCGCGTGGCTATCTGTCGCCTGTGCCAGAAGACGCTAAGACTGGGCAAAAGATCGTTCAGGTGGTGGCCAAGGATGAGCTGGACTATGGAGTGAATGCAGAAATTGACTACTCAATAATCGGAGGCAATGGAACTTCACAATTCGTTATCAATAAGCAGGACGGTTGGATATCGGTATCAAAACCGCTGGCAGTCAAACCAAATACTCCTTTCGCTTTGAAGATCAAGGCTATAGATCGTGGAGTACCACCCCAGACTGACGAAGTTACAGCTACAATAATCGTTACGGGAGAAAATCTCCACACGCCAGAGTTCACAGCACTAAGCTACCAAGTGATCGTGCCGGAAAACGAACCGATAGGATCAACGATTCTCAGTGTCAGCGCTTCGGATCGCGACGATGGTCCAAACGGAATGATCCGCTACTCGATCTCTGGAGGTAATGAACGAAAGGAGTTCGCAGTGAATGCAGTAACAGGTTCCGTAACTATTTTACAACCTCTGGACTATGATCTTATTCAAGAATACCATTTGAACATAACCGGGGAGGATCTGGGCTTCAAATCTAAAATGGCCATTGCTATGCTAACTGTCATCCTCACCGACATCAATGACAACGCTCCAGAGTTCAATCAGTCGGAGTACAACGCCTATCTCGCAGAGAATCAACCCCCAAACACTTTCGTCTTCCGCGCCCATGCCACAGATAAGGACTCGCCGAAGAACGCTATCATACGGTACTCGATCACTGGGGGATCCGGTCGTGAGTTTTTCAAAATCAACCCAAGCACCGGTATGATAAATTCATCGGCCAGTTTCGACTTCGAGGAGAAGAAGCAGTATGTTCTACAAGTGCTGGCTGTGAATCCCGACTCGACAATGCAGGGAATGGCCAAGGTCGTGGTGCACATCACGGGACTTAATGAATTCTACCCGCAGTTCCTCCAGCCCGTCTTTCATTTTGACGTATCCGAATCTGCTGAGGTTGGAACAACTATTGGATCCATTCAGGCTACGGACAAAGATGCGGGTGAAGATGGAAAGGTCTACTATCTCCTGGTCGGCTCTAGTAACGACAAGGGCTTTGCTATCAACACTGAGACAGGTGTGATGTTTGTCTCTAGAAACCTCGATCGTGAGACGCAAAGTCGGGTGGTACTCACCGTGATGGCGAAAAACTTTGGTGGCATTCGAGGCAATGACACCGATGAAGCACAAGTGATCATATCCATTCAGGATGGCAATGATCCCCCAGAGTTCCTAAATCGTCTATACGAAGCGAGTATATCTGAAGGATCCTCGATCGGAACCAAAGTTACTACTGTCAAGGCAGTGGATAAGGATGTTCGTCCTCAAAATAATCAGTTCAGCTACTCGATCATAAACGGGAACGTGAACCAAGCCTTCAAGGTTGATCCGCAGAGCGGTCAGATTGAAACAGCAAAAATGGTCGACCGTGAGACTATAGCGACTTACAACTTAATTGTCGGGGCTATTGATACGGGAATGCCACCTCAAACAGGGACAACAACAGTGAAGATAGATCTTCTGGATGTTAATGACAACGGGCCGATCTTTGATGCAAACGGCGTCATTGGCTATGTTTCAGAAAATGAGCCTACGGGTACTTCTATAATGACTCTCTCTGCGAGCGACCCCGATCTTCCACCGAACGGAGGACCGTTTACGTACTACCTGGTGGGTGGGAAGCACAAGGCTATAGTTAGTGTGGACAAGCACTCAGGTCTGATGAAGACTACCCGAAGTATCGATCGTGAGTTGACTCCCACCCTCGAAGTAATCGTCGAAGTAGAGGACAATGGAAAACCAAAAATGAGATCCCAGCACACGATCACTGTGAATATTCTCGATCAGAATGACAGTCCGTCGACGCCAAGAATGGTTCATGTTCTGCTAAACATATTTAACAACGTAATCCCGATCGGCAAGATAGCTGATGTTCATCCCAACGATCCCGACACAACCGGTGACTACAGATGTCGCATCAAGCCCGATTCTCAAAGCAGTCCGCTTGGTATCCTTGCGATTCCTAACAAGTGCGATCTGCACACCACACCGAAAACTTCCACACATGGGTACTCCTACTCCGTGTCTGGAAATGATGGCAAGCACAACGATGTCATGTCAACCGTAACTGTGGAATTTAGGAGCTTTGACAACACGACCGTTGCCAACTCGATTACCATAAACGTGGAGAATATGACTGCCGAAGTGTTCCTGGCGAACTTCTACCGTAGTTTCTTGGACATTCTCAAAGCCAGCACTGAACATGGAGATGAGTACAACCTGTATAGCATCCGGAACACATTGAATCAAACCGGCTTCCAGCTTGCTCTCGGTCTACAGACATTAAGTCAGAGCTATCGATCTCCGAGGTACGTCGTTGAACGTTTAAGCAAGAAGCTTGAGACAATTGAGAGGCTTCTACAATCCGCCGGAAGAGTGGTCATTGGATTCACGCCCTGCTCAAGTGCAAATACCTGCGATAATGGAGGGGTTTGCAGCGAAGACTTTCGGGTCCACAGCGATGGGCAACTCAATATCGTCGACAGTCAAACGTTGATCTTCACAGGGCCCTTGGTGACGCACGATTTTGTGTGCAAGTGCCCGGATGGATACACCGGACGTCAGTGTGAAAAGCGTCAGGATCCTTGCTCCCCGAACCCATGTCAAGCTAATGGCCAGTGCAGGCGGCAGGGATACGACTTCCAGTGCACCTGTCCACCCCATAGGGAGGGCAAGTTTTGCCAGTTGGAAAGGGGAGATGTTTGCTCTGGGAGTCCATGTCGAAATGGAGGATCATGCCGAGAGAGCCCCGACGGGTCTTCATTCTTTTGCCTATGTAGACCGGGCTACCGGGGCAATCAATGCGAGCACATTGCAGACTCCTGTCGACCAAATCCGTGCCTGCATGGGGGACTTTGTGTGGCACTCAAGCCTGGCTACAAGTGCAGTTGTGTGGGTGGCCGCTACGGAAGACACTGCGAGAAGACCACATTTGGCTTTGAAGAGCTCTCATTCATGGCTTTCCCGCCTTTGGACGCGGCTACTAATGACATTTCCATAATTTTTGCTACCACGAAGCCTGACGCTCTACTCCTGTACAACTTTGGAATTCAAAGCGGAGGACGTTCGGACTTTGTCGCTATCGAAGTGGTAAAGGGGAAAGCGCAATTTTCGTTTGGAGGCGCCCGGACCGCCATCACCACGGTAGTGGTGGGCAGTGGAAGTAAGGATACCTTAGCCAACGGCAAATGGCATAAAGTGACAGCAACGCGAAATGGCAGAGTGATGTCACTGAGCGTAGCCAAATGCACTGAGAACGGAGACGTTTGCGAAGATTGTAGACCTGGCGATTCTAGTTGTTATGCAGACGATGTTGGTCCGACGGGGTAAGTTCACCATTTTTCAATCAAAGTTCCCTCACTAACTAAACTCTTTTCCTTGCAGAACCCTAAACTTCAACAAGCAACCTCTCCTGGTCGGTGGCCTCGCTACTGCAGATCCAGTGCTCGAAAGACCTGGACAAATCCACACCGACGACTTAGTGGGCTGTGTTCACAGTGTTTCCATCAACGGGCGCCCTCTCAACATGAGTCATCCGCTGAAACAGCGAGGAGTCACGCCGACATGCAATCGAAGCAACAACGGTGGCCCATGTCAGCAGGGACTACCATCTGACCCAGCCTTGTCTCTCTGCGGATCATTTGGCGTCTGCATGGATCGGTGGCATACAGCCATGTGCCAATGTGGAGCAAATCTTCTGTCTCCGGACTGCTATAGCTCACTGGAGCCAATCTCGATAAGTGATGGCGGCTTCGTGGAATTCAAAATCTCTGAGAAACACCGACGGATGCAGCTGCTTGACAATCTTTATGGAGGAAACGATATCTGGAGTTATGAAGTGGAGCCTCGGAAACGTCGATTCAACGTAAACAGCGACAACATTACCTCAATGGCTCAGACCGAGGATGCACCAAAAACGTTGAGCGTCCTCCTAAGGACTGTCCAAACAAACGGAATCATCCTCTTTGCAGCGACCAACAAGTACTTCACATCGGTTGAGCTTAAATCCGGAAAGCTCATGTACAGCTCAAGGCAGGGTACTTCCGTAAACATGACCGTCAACGATCCGGACAGCCTGTCCGATGGAAAGTGGCATAACTTGACACTGCATGCCTCCAACAGGGTGCTGCGCATATTAATCGACGGACGAAAAGTAGGTGACGAACTGGACTCGGCTGGTGTGCATGACTTCCTTGACCCTTACCTCACCGTTTTATCGGTGGGTGGAGTTCGACGAGAATACCTTCTGCAGGAGACTATGCCGACGAGCTTCGAAGGCTGTTTGGCCAACTTCACAATCAACAACGAGGTGCAGCCATTCAACGGTTCAGGCAGTGTATTCAACGAGGTGCTGACCAGAGGAAAAGTCTTCCAAGGATGTCACGGTGCTCTGGGCATTGGTGCGGCGCAAGTAGCCGACCCTCTTAGCATTGGTATCACCCTGGTGATTGTGTTTTTCGTAATCCTTTTGGTGGCTATCTTGGTGTCATTCGTGGTGTTCCGCTTCCGAAAGCAGCAGAAAGAGAAGAGTGGTGGTCCGGGTGGAGCCCCCGGCTTACAGAGCAAGCAAAACGGAGGATCAACGATGCTTGGTAGCTCAGGCATTGGCGGCAATAATGGAGATTGTGTAATGGCCAGGGGCCTACATTCAAACGACCCAAGTGTGGGCTACCATGGTGACAATGGCGACTTGATTCGTGGCGTGGGGGGCCACCACATGGTGGGACCGGAACTGATATCGAAAAAGTATAAAGAACGCGAAATCGGGCCCGGTGAACATCAGCGGCCACAAAGACCTGATATCATTGAACGAGAAGTCGTCAGTAAGAGTCCACCACTGCGAGACGAACATCATCCGCCGATTCCACCGCCAAGCCAATCACATCATCCCCACGATCATCCTGGACCGGTGGACTTGGGCTCGGAGTTCCCAGAGCATTATGACCTAGAAAATGCGAGCTCAATAGCTCCGTCCGACATTGACATCGTTTACCATTACAAGGGCTATCGAGAAGCCGGTGGAGTTCGAAAATATAAGGCGACTCCTCCACCTGTCGCATCTTACACGCACCACAAACATCAGGCATCCCCTGCCCAGCAACAACACAGACACTCTCCCCATCATGGAGGGCCGTATGCCCCTAGAGTTCCACCTCAAGCTAGTCAACCACCGCCATCGAGCACACCACGTCCACATCAAAGTACTCCCCTTGCTAGGCTGTCGCCTAGTTCTGAACTGAGCTCCCAACAGCCACGCATCCTCACGCTGCACGATATATCTGGGAAACCTCTTCAGAGCGCTCTGCTCGCCACTACCTCCAGTTCAGGAGGAGTTGGTAAAGACGCGCTACATAGCAATAGCGAGCGCAGCCTCAATAGTCCGGTGATGTCACAACTCTCCGGACAGAGTTCGAGTGCGAGTCGCCAAAAGCCCGTCGTTCCCGCGCAATCACCCTCTCAGGCACCCATGGGTCTCACGGCAGAGGAAATCGAACGCCTGAACGTAAGGCCCCGCACATCGAGCCTAGTCTCAACACTAGATGCAGTGTCCAGCAGTAGTGAAGCCCCCCGCGTACCTGGAGGTGGGCATCACCTCTCCCTAGGCGTACACCACTCGGCTGACGTCGATGCGCACAGTTCTACATCGACCGATGAAAGTGGCAACGATAGCTTCACGTGCTCCGAGATCGAGTACGACAACAACAGCATCAGCGGCGATAAGTACACAAAGAGTGGTGGTGAGGAGGATCGTCGGGGCAACGAAAGCGTAACGAACTCTAACAAAGCTCCACCAATGCCGCCGCCCTCGTATGATGGCTTCGATTCTTCGTTTCGAGGCTCCCTTAGCACTCTAGTCGCCTCCGACGATGACCTATCCACGCACATGGGTGGCATCTATCGCCAGCCAAACGGTGCTGCATCGCCATCCACAACAACGCTCGGGTGGGATTACCTCCTCAATTGGGGACCAAATTTCGAAAGTCTGATGGGTGTATTTAAGGACATCGCTGAGCTTCCTGACTCTGTGGGCGAACACCACCCGCCATCGCTCAGAATACCAGCCAGTGTACAAAAAGCCTCCGAGGAATATGTGTAGACGATGTTGACTTACATACATCACTCACCATCTGTATATATGTGTCTGAAGGGAGGACTAGATATTTAGACTCTTTGTATTATTCTAGACTAGAACCAGTTCGACTTAGCCCGTAAGCCTTTATCCCTCTATTCGATTTAAGTAGACTTTTGTTGTAATTTTCTCTTTTGGGCTTCCAAGGACAATTCCAAAATATATATGTTCACTTATTCATAAACGAAATCGTATCCTAATTAACCGTCTTACGATGTCTGAACACATCCATTTCATAGTTTGTAGCAATAAATATAATTGTGAGTCACCTTGTATCAAGGTTCAAATCCTAAATACAATAATCCATATATAAGTATAAAGCACACATCAAGGTTTGTGTAATTGCCAATTTTGTGTTTAAAATAAACAAAAATAGCTAACACCTCATTTAGTTACTAAGTTCTATAAATGTATTTGTTTTTTTTTTTCATTTTTGTATTGTGTCTGACTAATGTCGTTTTCGATTTGGCTGTTCAGATTTTTATCTGAGATATCAGATTTCTGCTGCCAAAAAAATATTTATTTTCATTTGAACTGGAAATACATTTCAAGTGATTTTCACACATTAATAAAAACGAATTTGAAATAATTTAATATAAAAAGTCCTTTCCATACGAGTAAAATTAATAAATCAGCTAAAAAAGCAATCCTTCCAGCGAAAAAAAAAATCGTAACCGCCACCTGTGTGTCATAAACATTGGTGTTAGTAAAAGTATGTGTAGGTCGGAGAAAAAATGTTCTCAAAAGTTTTGATTTTGAATCTCGATCAAAGAAAAATTGATATTTTTGCCATCGAAAACGACATAAAATTTCCCGTGTGCTATATTAACTATAACAAAAAAAAAAAAAAAACATATAAACAATTCTTGCCATAAGGTTTACAGAATAAAACAATTTTCTAGATGCAAATTAACTTGTCTAATTCAGTGAGAAAAATATTGAGTATTTGATAAGCGTAGTAGTATTAGAAAGTTTAGCCTGTAAGTAGTTCACTATAAAATTAAATTTAAAACTCACTTTTTCTTATAACTTTGTGTACACACATTTGTGGGTATATCATTCTAAAGCCTGAGTCTTACATTTTCTTTAAAAAGCAAACAAAATGTGTTAAATAAATTAGCTCGACGAGAGGAACATGATTTTTGTAAAAATCGAAATTTTTATTATTAGTCTATGATTTTTAAGAATATTTTTAATTTAGGTATAATAAAAGAAAATTATTAGAAAATAAATGTTTTTATACGAAAAATTGTTCACCTATCGGTGTGATTTTTTTTCTCAGCTTCTATATGGTACTTTTGAATTGGAAGTAAAAAGTTACATATTCCAAAAGTTTGAAAATAAGGTCAATTGCAGCTTTTGGTGTATCTTCTACCACTCGGTCTACAAATAATATTACACGAAGGTGATACTGCAGCCGACTACATAACTAGTGCAGGGAGTTTTAAAACCAGTTATGTGGAAAATCATTCTCTGACTTCTGATATCGAACGCAAAATTGATGCGAAGGTGGGATCGGACTATAAAAAAACACACGAAGTAAGGTATCTCAACCGTGTCAGATTATTTTTGGCACCTGGACCGCTTGACACTGTAATATCGAAGGTAACGAGAAAAGGACCAGAGTTGTTGCTAAATAATAAAATAATAGAGGACTTACGACTACTGTTTTTTTCCTAAAACTCTGAATAATTTCGCACAAAGGAAAAACTGTGCAAAAGTAGCGAAAAACTTGCCGAAAGTTACAGTTTTTGGACAAGAGAACTGCTGATAGCGGTCGCTGGGAGAACTATTCTCGATAGAAGTTCAAAGACCTAGGGTAAGGCAGGTAATCGCGGTAAGTATATCCTTTCCATGACTTTCTACATTGAGTTTTCAATAATATTCAATATATGATATATAGTAGGTAATAAAGCTTAAATTAGTTAAAAAAAAATAGTGCTAACTAGCGGAAGGAAAAAGAGACCATTCGTAACATAAAGTCAGCGTCATTGTCCCTCAGCCACGAAGAATACAAAAGAAGAATCTAATGTGGGATACAAACATATCAAATTATTAAATGAAACAAAAAGCAAAACAGCAATAGAACTTAAATATAATACAAATTAAAAGAATTCAACAGTGAAGATATATGCATAACAATATAACTATAGCTAAAAAGCCATAGAAACCCATTGCCTAAATCAAACCAATAAATAAATTCTCAATACTTATAATATACTAGCGTGCCCGGCGAACTTCGTCCCGCCCAAAATTGACTTTTTGAATAAAATAATTTTCACTCCCACCTGAAATTAATTTTATTGATCCCAACTGTAGCTTTTGACAAAAACGTTCTCTCTGTATACTACGATCAAAATTAAAAAAAAAAAAAACTCTCCATAGAAACCTTCCTTAGGCGTAGACAAACGCAACAAAGAAGATTAGCGTGTCGGCCAACCTTCCGCTTTTTGACTAAAATGGTTTAACAGTACACGACGTACAGATTCGTTCTCAATAAGCGGATTCCGTGGAATGTTAATGTTTGTCTTTGAATTTTTTCCTCAAAACCGTCGCTTGCATGACATTTGATTTGGGGCCCTTCACCATCAAATCAAACGCATTCTGTTACAAAGTCTCGGTGCATTGAGGTTGCACAACAAAATTATAAATGAGCCGACTTTCAATTGTATAGATGTAAGTTCGGAACATCCCAAGAATTCAAAAATTCAACTAATCCCCATAAAGTTTTGTTTTCACGACAAAAAGTAGCATAATATGTCCTTCCTTGGGCCCATGCGACTTTAAACCAAAAATCATAAAAATTGAAGGATTGGTTCCCGAGTTATGAGTGCGCACATACGGACGTCAGTCTTCTTTATATGTAGCTGTAGGGAGCGTATCGGAATCCCGCTTTTTGAAATCCCGCTTTTCAAAAATCCCGAAAAAAAAGTTTTAAAATCCCGTCTGCTAAAATACAGTTTTTTTAAAATCCCGTCTTCTAAAATCCCGCCTATTCCCGCTAATCCCGTTTTTTTTTTACAAAATATTGCTATCAAAAAAAAAAAAAAAAAAAAATGTTGGTTATATGAGCTTTTTTATTCTATTATTATATATTTAAAAATATTAAAAATACTCGACCAAAAAGAAAATGCATCCGAATGTTTTTACTGTAAGCACATATTTGTTTTTGCTTACATATTCAACATTGTTTTTACGCATTGCGAAAATAGTATATACCTAATGCACATAAAAACCTTCCTCTTGCTAACGGTTTTACCCTTATCATTTACTGCTGTAATAATTATTGGAGTTTACGCCAATTTATATTGTGTAGAATATCATATAACATTATTTTATTTTTATTTTTTTTAATTATTGAAATTTGTCATATTTATTACTTAAAAATGTATTTTGATATTATATTTATTTCTTATTTTGTTACTTCCTCTAAAAATGATAAATGTTAAAATAAACTGCATTTCCAAAAATACTCATTGCTTAATTTATTTTAATGTTCTTATTATCCCGCTTTTACAATCAAAAGTAGTTGTTTTATTTTAAAAAATCGCGCGATTTTTTAAAATTAAACAACTACTTTTGTTTGTAAAAGCGGGATAATAAGAAACGGGATTATAAAAAACGGGATTATAAGAGGCGGGATTTTAAAAAGCGGGATTTTAAAAAAGCGGGGTTATAAAAAGCGGGATTAAAAAAAGCGGGATTTTGATAGCGGGATTTTAAGAATCGGCATTATAAAAAGCGGGATATCGAACCCAACCCGTAGCTGTACCCACCCGGCTTTGCTAACCAACCATACCTAGCCATCCACAAATTTCAATCAACTCGGTAGAGCTGTTTCGAAGATCAGGAACAGCGCCACCTATCGGGTCCAAAATGTTATCTCTTGAGACTGCCTAAGCCTGAAATACAGCAATACGAACAAAACTAAAGAAGAATCATAAAATTAAGCCCAGTAAGAACATTTTCCTTGGTTATGTTATATGTGCCGGAAATCGAATGGAAGTGTTATTTACCTATTTAAAATTGATTAAAAACTAATTTGGAGTTTTCGTCGAACAATTGTACAGCTAAATGAAATATGAATTACTGATATGTCAAATTCAAAAAAGTATAGACAACCAACGCCAACTATATTATTACAATTAAATTTAATGTTGTTGATACAATATTGATATGCAGGGAAATATAACTTTTCGTAAATATCTCCCAGCGCCACCTATCGGGTCCAGATTTTGGCAAAAGCTTTCTATTTTGTTAAGTGTTATATGGTGTAAATTTGAGCAAGATCGGTCCATAAATAAGAATTTTCAAAAAGCGACCGCAGCGCCCCCTATAGGGTCTAAAATAAACATAAACCATCCGGAGCACCACACAAACATATGTTGTGAATATAAGGGGGATAGCTTCAGTGGTTCAGCCGTTATGGTCGGTCATACATACGCACGAACGTTTTTATATATTAAGATAATCTGTGTATAGCAAATAGCAGGGTTGCCAGAATTTAGTTCGCTTTAAGAGCCCAAACCTTTAAAAACTGTAGTCCAATATCGTTGCTCAGAAAGAAGCCCAAAAATCGTTCAAAATTTTGGTATTTTTCAGACTTATTCTCACCGCGGTTTTTTTTTTTTTTTTTTCACTTCTACGCTTTGGATTTTATTTGACTTTTTTTTTCCAGGCCAGGCATTTACTTTACTTAATAAAATAGGAACTAGGGGCAGACACGAGATAGAAAAGCGAAAAAAGAGTTCTGCGTGCAAATGGAATATCAACAAGAGACATAGCTATTATTTAAACGTAATTAATAAATTCTTGAGTTACAGCTGAATTCCCGCTATGTTTAAAAACTCTCAAAAATTAAAAAAAAAAAAATACCGCTATGACGGTTAGATAATGTAGTTAACGAAAACGAGGCCAGCAACTGGCGATATACTATATTGCAATTTCGAGTTCGCTAGACCATAATAAATCATTTTAAGAACGCGTTGCGAACATTAGGGTCTTAATTGATGCAGTTTTCGAACAACAAGCATAAAATGGCTTCAAATGAGATTTTAAAGATAGAATATGAGGCTTCCAGTTTAATCTGCTGTCAATCAGCACCCCGAGATATTTAAAGTAATCAACTAGTTCTATTTTAAAATACCATTAGAGGAACAATGGCAGTTCACAAAAATGTTTTGTTTACCACAAAAATGAATAGGTAAACCAAACTGATTACAGCCGCAAGCATGAAAGTATAAAAACAAATCCAATGGGTCCCTACCCGCCAAGTTAAATGACATCATTTTAGCTTTTTTTTTTAGTTTTTCACTGATGATACGCTTATGAAAAGTAAACCAGTAGGTACCTACCTTAGTGTTTGTAGATCTTGCTGTATTTTGACAATATACAGTATACACTCGAAGTCGTAACCCCATGAATTTTTTTTTTTTTATTATCCTCAAGGAACACAAACGCCACAGAATCCATCTGCAGAATCATTCTGCGACCAGTTTAATCTTCCTCTTCCTCAGCTGCTCCGCTGCCGCTAGTGTTCTTCTTCATGTTCTTCCTCTTCACGCGACCTGGACCGCCACCACCGAAGGGCGATTTCAGTGAGAAGTCGATGTGCTTCTGCGAGTCCAGGCGCACAACGAATGATGGAATATTGTCCACCTGCTTGCGGACACGGATATGTCTCTGGCGGATCAACACACGTGCATGATGGATGGACTTGGCCAATCCCAATTTGAACAGTCTGGAGACCACGTTCCAAGAAATCTTCGATTTTCAAACCCAACACGTAATCGAGCTTCATGCGAGACTCATCGAGCACACCAATGCGCACTAAGCGACCGAGCAGAGCGTTACCTTGGAACAATCTCTTCTCGTCCTTCTCATCCAAAGTGAGGAGCTCACGAGCAGCTTAACGGATTTCAGCAAGAGCATATTTCACCCTCCAGACCTCGTGCTTGTTACGGAAACCGTACTCGCCGATGATCTTCAGTTCTGCGCCAAACGCTACTTCTCATAAGGACGACGTGGAGTCACATAGGTTTTCGAAAAAAACGGATGAGATACGTCCGTTTTGTTACTGTTCTAAGCCGATTAGTTCGGTTTCACTGTTCTGCGATGAAAAAAAAACTCGTAACCCCATGATACCGAAAAGATATATATGTCATCAGCAAAGGCAATTGGTTTTCCATTCAAAGTTTGTTTAAGAAGAGAGTTGATAAAGATCAAAAATAATAGCGGGTTTAGAACTGAGCCTTGGGGGACACCATTCTTAAGCCTACGAAATAAGCTAAAGATCCCATTTATTTTGAATTTTGTTCTCTATCCTCTATTTTCTGCATGGTAAAGTTTATTTAAAAGTAATTCACGATCAAGCCTTAGTCATGTCGATGAAGAGAGCCATAGTGGACTTAGTATCGTTTATACTCTTATGCAGTTGACAGCATACTGATAGAATAGCATCTTTTGTTGACATACCGGATTGAAACACAAATTCACTAACACAAAAAAATCGATTTTAGCCAAAAACGACACCAATCGTTTTTTAATAAGTTTCTCAAAAAGCTTTGAAAATAAAGGAAGTAAAGAAATTGGTCGATAAGCAGAAAGGTAATCGAACAGATTACCCGACTGATTGTAAAATAAAAGAGCTAAAAAGATATGGACAAGACGCATTCAAGTATACCTAACTAATTATTTACAATCGGAGACTGTACCTACTCAGCATAACTAAAATATGAGTACCCTCCGACTGCAACATTGTTAGGTATACTTGAATGTGTCTTCAGACCCTTCTTTCCCAGTGGGCACTTTGGGCAAGTGCCCAGGGCCCCGCGATCGATAGGGGCCCCCTCAGATCAAATACATACAAAGTCCATAGTTCCTGTCAGATCACCAAACGATAACCAATATTTATTACCAAAAACCTTATATAATTCGAAGAAATCGAACCTAAATTACTGACTACAATACCAACTTACTCGCCCAAAAGTTAGGCTTTCCGACTGCAGCATGCTTAGATAAATTTAAGGGTTTACTACGATATCTCGAGAAAAAAAAAATCTCGAAAGCTAAAATCTCGACTGCAGAAATCTCAAAAAAAAAAATCTCGAATTAAAAAAATCTCGAAAGAAAAAATCTAGAAACCATAATCTCGAATAACAAAAATCTCGAAAAAAAAAACTCGAATTAATATAAATTTTTAAGACATTGGTAACAATTTGCGCGCGCCAAAAAAATTATAAATGACGTTAAATTAGCAAAATGTTTTTCCATTAGCGTTGATAATACGCCCGATCTGTCTCATGTTGACCAGCTAACTTTTATAATTCGGTACGTGAATGACAGTATTCCTGTTGAAAGTTTTCTGAAGTTTATACCTATTATAGAGCATAAAGCTGCATATTTAGCGGAAACCATCTTGAATTTTTTAGATGACCATGATATTCCCATAAAAGATTGCAGAGGACAAAGCTACGACAATGCTTCATATATGTCGGGGAAGTATACTGGTCTACAAGCACGAATCAAGGAGAAATGTGAATTTGCCACCTTTGTACCATGTGCGGGACATTCATTAAAATTAGTAGGTGTACATGCTGCTGGGTGTGTCCTGTGTATCGGAGGCAACAACGTTTTTTGAAATGGTTCAGAAAGTTTACAACTTTTTTTCGGGTTCTACTCGTCGATGGAAGATGGAATATATTGGCAGAACATTGAGGTTCAAAAAAAGTTGTTAATAGTCTTTCACAAACCAGATGGTCAGCCCGAGCAGATGCAGCAGATGCAGTAAGCGCCTTGCATGAAGGTCATGAACAAGTTATATGTAGAAGCCTTGATATCCATCGCAAAAGATACAGAACAGGCACGAGAAACTAGAGACGAAGCCCTTAAGCTGTCCAGAAAAATGGAAAAACTAGAATATATTATACTAACGGAAATTTGGAACTGTATATTGGAAAGAATAGACAAAATAAGTAATAATTATCTTCAGAAAGAAACAATAACACTGGACGTTGCAACTAATATGTTTACTTCACTTGATGGTTTTATTATTAATCTCAGGGATAAATTTGATTACTTCGAATCGTCTGCAAAGAAAGAAACCCGGAATCTGACTACAAGGACCTATCTCAAAGAACAAAACGCAGAAGTTCCCGCCAGATTTTTTTTTGGTGGCTCTGCGCCGTCAGTTCAACTGAATGGAAGAGAGAAATTTAAAATAGAAATCTTTCTTCCCATAATTGATACCCTCAGCCTCAGCGTTAATTTAAAACAGCGATTAAGTTCGTATAATAATATCAGTAAACGTTTTGATTTATTTTTTCGCTTGAAAACTCGGAATTCTGAAGAGTTGAGACAAAGTTGCAAGGAATTTGCTGAGTTTTATTATGAAGATATTAATGAGAAAGAGTTAGAAATAGAAAGTTTGCATTTAACAGAATACTTGAAAATTGAAAATTGACAGTGTAAGTAAGGATTGTATATTAAAAATATATCAACTTTTGAAAGAAAACGACATTGAAGACACATTTCTAAATGTAGAAATCGCATTGAGCATCTTTTTAAGCATGATGGTAACTAACTGCAGTGGGGAACGCTCCCTCTCCAAATTAAAAAGAATTAAAAATGAATTTAGAAGTACAATGCTTCAAGAAAGATTAACCAGTTTGTCGCTGATGTCCATAGAATCTGATGTACTAAAAAGCATAGATTTAGAAGAAGTGATTAACGATTTTGCCCATCTAAAATCTAAAAGGGTTCCTCTTCAAATAACATAGATTTTTAAGCACTAATCTGTAAATGCTAAAAGAGTTGCTTTTGTGGAATATATTACATTTATCTATTCGTTTCATGTGACTGTTAACAAAAATAAATATTTAACCTTGTTTATCTACTTTCTTTGTCTATTCTAACAAAATAGTGTTCCGTCAAAGTCATATGGGCCCCATTATCCTAATATGCCCCGGGCCTCCAATAGATTAAAGACGGCCCTGTGTGTCTTGTTCATATCTTTCTCCGGGGAGGATACAAATATAGTGACACCTCACTCTTTAAAATCGGTCAAGCCGCTTAGGCTATAGGGCGTCACGTAGGAATGTACATAGGATACGAGCGAAACACATAACCCTTCCGGCAGCGTTGCCATAAGTGCAGATTTGTCTGCATTTTGCAGATTTTCAACCTTGCTGCAGACGTTTAAAAACCAAAAATCTGCATTTCAGATTTTGTCTGCATCCGCAATAATATATTTTGTTGCTGTATGCTGTCATTTTGGTATTCAAATTTTTTTTTATTGTCACATAAATAAATTCATGCCAACACTGCCTCCCGGTATCCAGTCGGGTAAAAAGGGGGAATAAATAAATTAAAACATCTACAACATACCAAACTATTATTTCAATAAAATATTTGAAATACCATCACTTACTATACTCACTGAGCTTACACGGGATAAAGCTTGAGCTAGAGTCGAGTTCTATGAGTCGATACGTTCCAAAGCCTCGTAATCGTTCTGTCTAATCAGCTTAACTATAGTCACCTTAAACTGCAAACAAATAGGCAGTTCAACCATAATAAGCAGCAGCCCAAATAAAAAAGACCCGAAAACCCGATTCCGGAAGCATATCAAAATGATTTAATGCAAACTATTAAAGGTCCCTAAGAACGTGTTCCCAATTCAATTCATTAGCAGGAAATAAAATTCACAAACTATAAACCCAAAGGCGCACAACAAAAAATCTTATCCTTGTGCTAATCTCTTCGATCATTAACCGAAAATTGCTTACTTTCACTTCGCCGATAGCTGGAGTGCTACCCGACATCCTGTTCCACCCCTACGACCTAGCCAAACCACCTACACGAATTTAAAAAAAAGTTACCGCACACAAGACGTAGGAAATACTTGGAATCGACGCGCCATACATTTTTTCATAGGCTGAGCAAAAAAAATATCTACCTACAACATCTTACTTTCACTTCAACAACTTTCGCCACCGGGAACATTGAAATTCATAACTCTGTTATCAGCCGAACCAGGTCATCTGAAACGCGCACGTACGTGCCAAAGGACCACATCCACCACAGCCCCATTCAACAGGGTATATACTCTGAGTAACATTGGATGGAACCACATGTGAGCGGCTGCAGGACTTGCGCGTGTCCATTAATGAAGAAAAGCTCTCCACCAATTACCGATTCATACTGGACATGCATTTGGCTACAAAAAGCTTGGAAATCCTTACCATTACCTCA
This sequence comes from Cheilosia urbana, assembly GCA_946477585.1. Classification (NCBI taxonomy): domain Eukaryota; kingdom Metazoa; phylum Arthropoda; class Insecta; order Diptera; family Syrphidae; genus Cheilosia; species Cheilosia urbana. The sequence goes on from OX297854.1 coordinate 155,702,052, forward strand.
GTCATGAGTTCTACCTAATCCGGTTCGGTTCTAGTGTTAATTTCGTCCTCAAAATCCCTCCCCATGCCTGTGTTCGTTGCATAATTATTCTCAATCGAATTGTTTTAATATGTTTTTCCGCCGGATTTTTACGCGAAAGGATTCAAATTCAGTGAATGATAGCGAGTTGTCCACTAACTCAGCCTCTCAGCAACGTCATGTACTCACGTCAACGCCGCGGTCGGCGAGGAGGCACCATCACCAACAACAGGGACACCTTTCGTCGGCCGGCTCACAACGACCCGGTTCAGTTCTACAACTGACTCCGTTGTGGGAGTACATACTGAGGACACGCACTCTGCCCGACGACGTTTCTCCAATGGATATGTTCAACGAGTTCCTTGAACGTTTACGTGACGCCGAATGGCAAGTTCGACAGCACGCCCTACGCGTGCTGGTGGATGTTTTAGTGGTACTCGGGCCGAAGGCTGATGCATACATGGACCCATTGGTGCCGCAGTTGGTGGAAAACTTAGGGCATCAGGCTCCTACCGTCCGGAAAGGAGCACTAGACTGCCTGCGTGTCTATCTTGCAGAAACCGATATGCCAGAGACCATCCTCCTGCAAATACTGGACATTGGTCTGAACCAAAAAATCACAAATGAGCCGTTTGGTGGACGCCTAACATGTGGTGTTATGTTATCCTTACCAGCGCTGGTTCAATCCACTTTGCACACGACTAAAAGGAACTATATCCTGCGGACTACCATCGATATGCTGGTCAATAAAATGGCTCAAGTGACTCATCAGGAAATCACCTTAAAAGTTCTGACTAAAATTCGGGAACTGATTGGGAATAGGGAATTCGCCGAGTACATGTCTCATGGTGCGTATAGAGAGTTCGAACTGTTGTGCAGCGTGTACGGTGTGGGCGAGAACAAGGAGCTCAATTCGAGTACAAAATCCTGGCGGCTGATGACAGCCTTAGACTCAGAAGGGGCCGCGTATGCCGCGAACCAGTCTGATGGCTACTGGAGGTCTCCTGATGAAGAGAAAATGCTGCAATTTTCGAGTGCTCCAGTTAGTTGCAATTCGCCCAAGGAGAAGGTTATCATGGAGACCGAAATAAAAATCAATGACGACACCTTGACGATGAGAATCCTGGAAGAAAAAGATGATTCCGAAGCCCCCGACACATACCCCAGTAGCGTGGAGGATGAAGTCATTAGCGGCCCACAGATGGAGACAGCGGGTATCATTCAAGTCCTCTCCGACAGCGAGGTAGAAGAAATCAATCGCAGGAACGAGACTGACTACCATGCAACACCTGCGACCCCAAGGACCCCGAAGAGGGTTACTTTTGGAGGTGAAATCGTGAAAATGCGTACCCCCGACAGTGACGCTACAATAACAAACGACGAGCGAAAGCCAGAGTCTGACAAAACAAACCTCCTCAGTCTGGATATCCCCAACGATAATACCAAACCAATTGCCGGGCCCTCTCCCAGCCGTCCAAAATCTGGTTTAATACAAAAGCTCGATTCCACTGACAGTGCGGCGACCACCCCAACATCTGAGGCGACACCACCAGTATCACCACACAAGAAGGACACCGAAAGTCAACCCAAGGATACATCACCTAGATCACCATTCAAACGACTTAGTGTAAGTTCAGTGGACAACATAATCAGCCCGAAGGCCCCACACAAGGAAATCGAAGTACTTCACAACCTGCAGAGGGAGCCGTCACCAGTTCGGGCACGACGAGCCAGTATCCGCATGGAGGATGATGACTTTGGGGAGAAAATCAATAGAAACGAGCAGCCAAAGGAGCAGCCGAAGCCCCCAAAGTCCTGGGAGGAACTCGATATAGTTGACGATGAAGTTTTAATGGACTTGAGATCGGGGGTGAGTTGTAGTGAAGTGCACTTCATTTAATTATTGTAAACGTGGTCGTCGGTTAGTTAAGGACTCATTAGTGTATGTGTATTTTTCGAGGGTTTTAAGGGAGAAATACGAATTTGTTAAGAGGAAAAAATATTCGGTATTATGTCCTTGACGTCAATAACCAAACTGTAACATTTCCGTCTGGACTTAGCGTAACATCAATCTTCCCAAATTAAAAAAAAAAAAATAAAATATTTTTTGTGTTGGTTATTGCGACGCAATGACATACACACACTTGCGGTAGGTATAGTAAAAATGTTAATGACAACACAACTCCAACACAAAGCAAAAGCAAAAGTTCTGATTTATATGACCAGACAACAAAAGTGAGCCGGAATGGGTTATGTCACAGGAAAGCATGAGTTCAGCGATATTTGGTGCCGGTAAATATTTAATTATGACGAAAAAAAATGGATTAGGGGAGAACTGGCGAAGCTGGTCAGTCTTTCACAAGCAAAACGAAAGTTGTACTTTAGCACTGAAGTGCGACTAAAAATAATAATATTGTGACGAACTGTTTAAGTCCACAGAAATTTTCTTGACATTTACATAAATGAGAGGGAAGTGTTGCGCGAGGCCAGATTTTAAGATTTGTTAAAAAATATTTAAGTCATCTAAACATTTCTGAATGTGAAAAAGCCGATTCGTAGTAATAGCTTTGTCACAAAATAGCAGTTCTCAGATGACATTCAAGATGTGCGGCAACTGTTATTTGCCGAGTGCATTCAGGGCATCCGTTTCTTGGTCTATAACTAGTATGAAGTCGTTTTCTTTCTTTTACTTGGCAACAGCGTTTTAAGCCTCAGGACCCTTGACCACAACTTTTTGAAAAATGATCAAAATGTCCCCATTTTCAGTTTAAGTAAGATTCTATTCCTTATTGAACGAAAATAGACTGCAAACATCTGAAAAGATGTGTTTCGTAATGAAAGAAAATAGTTTTTTGTTAAAAATAAATGTCTTTGTTGCTCTGGTTTCTTTTTTTTTTTCCTATCGTAGTATTGTATGATGAGGCCACTTTTTTCGGCTCGTGTCCCCTTTAGGTTCCCTTTTTTTTTAAATTCTACAGCGGCAACGCTGCTTGGCAGTAATAACTGTAAAAATAATTTTCTTTCAATTCAGCTCGATTTCTTGGTTAAACTAATGTAGTTTTCCATTGCGACCAAAAATCAATCCTTATTTATCTAAATCACTTTTCATGTTCCATTGGGCAGAAAAATCAATCTTTTATTCGATTCGGATCACTTTTTTACAGATCTCGATATTTTTTCAGATCAACATACCAATACAATCTGTTTGCGAAAATTACTTTCACAACAAATGCGCAAAGTTCCGTGAAAGCGAAAATAACGAAATACATATGCAAATAGCTATGGATATGTTTCGGAGGAATTATTATCTTCATTGTCTCCCTCGTCATATGAAGACTACAAATCACAAATAATACTTCATTTGTAGGCTACAACAGGCGAAACTTGTTTCAGGTCGATATCCTTTTGTATTTTTGCCAAAAAATTAAATGAAATGTGAACAGCTGATATTGTTGTCAAGTAAAGCACTAATCCATTTACAAAAGTAGATAAATTTCGTTGCATGTTCCATGAGCAGCGTAAAATCTGAGATCTGAAAAAGATTTCTGGTGGTCCCAATAGAAAACGACATAAGTTCGTAGACATAAAAGTCTGTTCAGGTTCCACCAAACCTGTTGCTTATATTATTAAAGTCTTTCGAATATATGTACTCGTATACTTTCCTGCAGCATTGAATCACATTTACGTGCATATGGGTCTTCACTTAACCCAGTTACCCGAAATGTATGGTAATTCCCATAATTTCCCAACCCCCTTGATTGCCAAAAAAAGAAGAAAAAAAAAAAAAACCGCCGACAAATAAAAGGGAAAGCAAGTACAACACAACCATACAAAATTGTTTATCCGAATTAATTTTCTTCCTCACAGCCAATGGTAATGCATGTGGTCTGGCTGGAAAGCGATAATACAATTACCGTGGTCCTTTTATAACTGTGTTGCTTTGAAATAATTCGTTTGCCTTTGCCGGAGGACACCGGTTGTATGGCTGGCCTGTTACACCCAAATGCTCGTCATATTTCTTTTATTGTTATATTTGGCCTAGATTTGGTTATTCCCCAATTCCTGACAAACGTTATCCTGCAGAAAATCTGGACAAAAAATGCACATAATGGCTGAGGTGTTTTATCGCAACGTAAATGGCAATCGCGTGGAAATATATACGCTTATATACAGAACTGTACGAGGCAGTTTTGATTTTTCCCAAAGCCGTTTAAAAGGAAACAGGGACATAAGTGTGAAAGTGCCACCATAATTGCTACAGGTTCTTATGTGTTCTCGTATATAGTGCGTTTTGCACTTTAATTGATGTTGCATTCAGTTAATTTTTTTTTTTTTTATAACGCAAATGATGGCTAAATGTTGGTTCGTTAGATTTTACTGTAGGTAATTTTTTCTGGAGCATTTTGTACTACCTACATTGCCGTGTAACATGATACGGGCGAAACGGGGAATATTGTAAAAAAATATCCATTAAACTTTGACACGGTAGGTATACCTTAGTTCATAAGGATGACTGTTGGGAAAGTTTAAAAATCAAAATTGATTTTTTGCGTCCCTCGTTAAGTGTGCATTTATGTATGCTACTATGTATATTTTATATATAAATAGACGATGAAAAATAGTTAAGAACCACTTTCACTGCCTTAAACACAACATATTCGTTTGATTTTGTTTTGCTGGGAAGATAGTGCAGAGATGCAATGCTGTCTGTAATTTGTTTTCCAATATATCGTGTATAAGCAAGGTCAATATAATGGTAGAATTTCTGCCACTGGGCGACCTCTAGTATGATAACATTATTCAATAAAACCTGTAAAATGTTCTAACTATAAATTTAATCAAGTCTTCACTTGCTTTTATGTGTTTGTATACTGCGATTGAAATGAAAGCAGAAGTGTCTTATCCCGTTTTGATAGGCACTTACGCGGGTTAGGCAGTTATAAAAACATCCGCTTAAGTGCACATAGGCACTTATGTCTAAAATATTTTTTTTATAGCAAAAAAACATTGATAGCTTAAATTTTGACAGTGACAGCTACCCAGTCAGTCTCCACCTTTGAAGTAGATTAGGATTATTACTTTTTTATTTTTTATTTTTAAAGCGTGAAACACAAGGAAGCGCTAAAGAAAACAAAGCTTTTGTATTTTTGAAGCTGATTTAAAAAATGTGTACTTAAAAGCATTTTCTTCAGGTAAATTTCAATAAAAGTATACAAAATAAAAGGCAATAAACGAAAGGTAGTTAATGCTCAGAATTTTGTTTCTCAAAAAATGATGGTTAAGCACATAAGCGAGAGGCACTTATCCGGGTTTTACTGTAATAGATGCACTAGATGCGGAAAATGTTAAAATCATTTCTATTAAAGTGGTTACTTATTTGATTTCGTTTATTCTTGTTGCTATTCTTGGACTCCGAGCAAACAAACTAAAGGGTCACTCATTAAGGACTTGACAACTTCTTTTTTAAATATAAAATGCAATCTACTTGAGATATATAAAAAAAAGTATTGGCTTGAACCACTTCCACCACGGGATCGTATGCAGCGGTCGATGAGTTGAAGCCAATTTTCGATGACTCGGCCGCACATTTCGACCAATGATTTATTGTAGCCCCATAAAAAATGTCTAGAAGCGGTAAATCACACGATCTCGCCGGTCGCCGGCCAATCGAAGGGTCCGTTTCTCGAGATAACACGTTCACCGAGTTGAGACTTCAATAACTCGATTGTTGCACCCGCTTCGTGACTTGTAGCACCGTCTTCTTGTAACCACATATCGCTGATATCCAAATTATTGAATTGCTTAAAGAAATAACGTTTCAATATGTCTCTCTAGTGAATACCATTTAACGTAACGTGACGGTCATTTTCATCGACGAAAAAAAACGGCCCAATAATGCCGCTTGAACAGTATTGACGCCGTTTAACCAAAAATGCGCTTCATAGCTGAAGATTGAAAACGCTCTTAAGGTGGCGACCGCCGACTCGGAATTTCGGTGATAAATTTTAATTATTTGTCTGGTGATTTTACTAAATATTTTGGCGGTTCGATAACCGGTTTCAGGGTGCGCGTTCACATTGAAAGTTTGAAGTTTTCAAGTCGCTAATGAAAGAGCCCTTATAACTTCCGAATGACCACACTCAAATGTGAAATCAGTCTTGTGTACAACGAACCGATATGCGTCTGATCATCAGTCTTTTTTACCAATCAATAAGCGTTTTACAACACAACAATTTTGTATTGCCTCATCAAGGCAAAAAGTGTTTATAGCTAATTATTCATAAGGTATCCGAGATAGATAAGAACGAGACTAAAAAGGTGTGACCACGTTTACAGCTAATGCGCCTATTCGAGTTTGGTAAATGTGATTATTTTACCCCTACCATAGGACCAATTCGTCCTTCTGGACAAGCATTTATTTGAAAATGAATGGATGTTATCACAAGTCGTCTGATAGAATTTATATATACAAATACAAAAGGCCAACCACTGTTGCGTTGTGATGGTGCTTCCACTTCTACTGGTAAACAAAACTGGGTCGAGCGTTTCAACTGAATCACAAAGTTGTATAATTAAAGCGACGCATTACTACCATATCCGCATCGAATCCATATTTCTTTCATTCAGTGATTAATTATTATGAGCTAGCTACCCCGTACTCGCCTTGCTTCGCCAGAGTTCCACTTCGCACACACACACAAAATGTCATCCACTGAACGCTGGGAAAATCCAACGATACAGCTTCAATCTAACATTTTACTTTTTTTAATTGTATAACATTTATAGTTTCTTATTGTTCGACTTCCGGATAACAAATATGATCTATATCTTAAGATCGTTGTACTTAATTGAACTTTATAAAAAAAAATCCTATTTCATTTGGATGAACATGACATTGCAAAGGTAGGAGATAGAAGGCGTTCGAGAGTTACAACTTTTCTTAGATATTAGCTTAGATTTCCGCTTCCGGACAGCGGATAATGGTAAAACATATCCTATAACCTAATCTCGACAGTTTTCAATACAACTGTGAAAACCGGAATCAATTTCGTGCAGTACTTTTTTAATCTATTACGAACAAACCTTACGCCGGAAGAAAAGTTACAGTTTTATTATAGTAAGAACATTGTAGGGTCGTACTTCTAGTTGAGGGTAAATTTTATTTGTCCTACAAACTTTGTGAAATTGAAAAAGGTATTATCAATTTCCTAAAAATTAGTCCCCAATAAAATATGTGCTTCATATCCGTCTTCTGCTATACCACATACCTAACAAGTTCTTCTGCATTCTTTCAAAGGGAATTAAATTAACTTTAGGTGAAGTAAGCGCATAGAGTACATACCACGAAGCTTTAATAGCGTCCATCAAAACCTATAGCTATCCTAATTTGCGATTGAAGGACAATTGGCAAGGGCTTGGCCTATTGGAAAATGCATATTTCCAGAAAATTTTATCGACATTCATGTATGGTAAAACAATATGTGCATTAGCACGGATGAATGGCTACAATGGGCTCAGCATTAACACCGTGGTTTGGCCTTATTTTTTCTCTTGTTTGGTCAACTTATCGAACAGCCAGTGTGACATTTAATACCACAACACTTTGCAGTTGAGTGAGTGGAAATCGCGTGCAAGGAATAAATTGAAAAATTGCAATTAGCCCCATAAGGCATTATTAGGTAGATTTTTCTTTTCTTTTTCATGCAAATAAAGGGTTATCAACTTAAGCTTGAAGGACGTACGTAAGTTATTGGACTAGAAAGGTGAACATTTTAAATAGGTGGAAAATTGATGAATGTAGCTTTGGGTGTGTCCATCGATGGTTATTTTTTATTTCATTCAATATTCTGCGATTTCTCCCTTCACTGTTGGTCTATTTGTAAGCTTTTCTTCAGAGCTCAGTCTAATGAGTAACAGAAAATGTATGACCTTTACTCGAGCGAAGGACTAAGATCTGAATCACTCATTTATAGGTTTGCCACAAGTATGTAGGTATGTGGAAACGGAAGCGGGAACCCCAGTACAAGGTTAGCGAATACTTCTTTCACATTTATAGCTGAAAGATGGTCAGCTTTGACAACTACTGTCTAATTTACAAATAGTCGTATTCTGAGTTGAGAATTTTCCATTGGCATATCTCTTTCCGGTTTCCCTTACCAGCAACCGCTTAAAGAGGAATTTCTTGTGATTTATGTTAGTCTCATTATAATTATAGAACTTCCACAAAACCTCAGTTAGCATGTCATTACCCCAAACAATTTTACATATTCATAAATCATTCAAACAGAACCATAAAAAGTTCACTATTATCCTTTTGAGTTCTACCACCAAAAAAAAAAAAAAAAAAAAAAAAAAGTGATCTGCGCTATGGAAATCTGTTGCGTTTTGAAGTTCCTTAACGAGTAAATAAACCACACTTGCCGAAAAAAATAACTATAGGTAAGCAATCTGCACGTACGGACCGTTGTTTACCATAAAAACTATTTTGGTGAGAGTACTAAGTGGGTCATGCATGTTTTACGAACAACCACCGACCCTGACGTATGTCCGATTCCACTGTCAGGCTCCACTATAACTTATTCCCTCAGCCCGAATTTGCTTTATTTCAACTGTTTATGATTGCATTTACAAAGTATGAGTATTTTGGTTTGGCAAGGAATTTGTCGGTTGCGATGAGGTGCGAGCGTAGAACGTGTCGTTTCTTTTTTTTGGCAAGTTCGTGATTTTGAAATATTAACCCAATTTGTTGTTGTTCCGATAAAATGGTTATAAGATTTAAGGCCACATTCTGTACGCCAAAAGTGCGTACCAACTCTCTGGTATTGAATTGCCGAATGTCCAGAATTGAGGTCATCGCGAAAGCGAAAGCACGACGAGGGGGAGTCGAGCTGATTTATTTTATTGCAAGATTTTCAACTGGCATAAACGTAATGCGGGAGTAGTTCTTAAACGATTCAACATTTTAGTATTTCACAATATGACTCTGGGGAAGCACTATGTAATACTTACATATTTTTTAAAATATTTTGCTTGTTATGTTACCAATTTATTGCTGATTCGTGAATGTAAGGTGAAGGCGGTACCATCAAGCATGTTAATTTATGAAATGATTATTCGGGTCTCTCACGTTTTCTTCTTTTAACTACGGAAATGTTGTACTACTCCCAAAATTATCTGCCTCCTTGCCCATGCCGAAAATAAATATACATTTATATATATATATTTTATATATACACTAACCTTAATTTGTTTAAGAAAACATTTGTTACAAAACTTGAAAACTGAGTAGCTGATGCGAAAAGCATATTAGTCGCAATTTAAAGGGACGTTCAACTCACAATATGGAAGCCATTTACAACACAAGTTCAAAGAATCCATACAACGAATTGCATCCCTCATCAAGGAAATTAGAGCATTATCCTTAAAGAGTTGGACAGCTGCAATTTATATACCTGAACTCTTTTAAATACAAGCTAACAGCTTTGTAAGTCGAGTGATTCCTGGTCCGCATGTTTCAGGACGCTACGAGGACGTGACTTAACAACATTTACTATTTTGAAGTTTTTTATGAGGATAACAAAATAAATTAATAAATAAATAAAATAGCCAATGATCCCATTTCCTATTTTTAACTTTCTCCATTACGTAATAAGAGAAAGATATTGTTTTCGTACAAAATTTCGAACTCGAGATGTTAATCCATTCTGACATTACGATGATACACGAACTCAAAAAAGTGGGTCTCAAAATTCTGTCCGGTCTGTCCGTCTGTTTGTCTGTCTGTCTGTCTGTCTGTCTGCCTGTCTGTCCCGCAGGCCTACAGCCTAAACGGCTGACCGGATTTCGTTTAAACTTCGGATTTGGAGTTTATGGGCTCAGGGCTCGTTTTTTATTTTGCAAGGTAACCTCAATATTAATGGTACTTCCCATACAAACTGTTCGTACCAGTTTGATTTGCTCGAAATAGGCTCTAACGATCTCAACAAATTGATATTTAAGCTTAAGTGGGTGAGGTTACCATGACTACATACCCAGTTTTTGGCTAAAAATTCGAGTAACGGTGCTTTTTAAATTTGGACATATCTCGAAAACGGTCCATACGATTGTAACAAAAATTAATTTCTAAGGTTATATGGTCATTTCCAACTTAATGGCAAACTCAGTTTTTTTTTTTTTTACATTATATGTATATTATTTGTATTTCATTTATTATTATTAATATATTATTAGGTATTATTATTATTTAAAAAAGTAAATAAATTACAGTTTAAATTCTTAACTTTACAACACTAGCTGGCCTTCGACTAATTAAAATACTAGATACTTTTTTGTAACTTAAGTTGTGTAAGTAGGTATTTTAAATACTTCATTAATATTTGATTCTGAGGTGTAGAACTATTTGGGAAAAAAATTTGTATAGGATTTTGACTTTTGGACAGTCAGATACCTATTAAATGTTTTAAAGTTAATGGAATGCTGTTAAGGCAAATGTTGCAGATCGGTGGATTGTTTTTATTGATGAGGTGTGCATGAGTTATGTTTGTATGTCCTAGGCGTAAACCTTAAAATGAACCTTAAGTAGAAGAATTACATTTATAAGCGCTTCATGAACGTAAGAAACGCTGAGTAAGAATGAGGTACCTAGCGTAGATTGTTCGTTCTGTTTACAACTAACTAAATGACACAAAATTGAGCATGACAATCCAGGATGAAATAAATTTGCGTATTATTTTAAAATGCTGTTGAATGATCCTCCAAAGCTATATTTGCCAGTGAAAATTGTTTGTTATAATAAAAAAAAAAAAAAATAGTTTGCGCAACAGGTCTGGAGAGACCCTAGTCCTAGCTTCTCACAACCATTCGTTTTGTGCGAGTTTCTCATTTTTGGAACGAATGGAAGGGATCTACAATTTTATACCGACTCCAAACGGCTAATTGAGAAGCTCTTTCAAGACATTTATACTCTCGGATGTTTGTCAGACGTTCGCGAGAGGTAGCGCAGCGGAAAAAAACCCTGAGTCGGAATTGGGTTTTTGCGGGATTCGAACCTGGGACTCCCGCATAGCAGTCCAACACACTAACCACTAAGCTACTGCGACTGTTTGTTATAATACCTTTCGATTATTTCAGTTACAAAACAAGCTTTTCAAAAAAGGGGTATGCTAGTTATATTAAGAAAATGTTTTTGTATAAAATTCGTAAATATTTTTCAGGACTTAGGCACCAACCTCATCTGTAAATTTTATAAACAACTATTTTATTAAAGTTGGATAAGGGCTGTGTATTTATTTGCCGTACACTTCAGCATTCGGAAAACCAAACTTCCACGTCCGCGTTTAAAATTCGAAATTCCTACTTCTAAGTCGTAGGTACAGTGGCTTAGTAGTAAGTGTGTTGGGCTTTCAACCGAGGGGCTCAGGTTCGATTCCCGAAAATAAAAAAACAGATTCCTTCCTCTTGCGAACGTCTGGCAAACATCCGAGAGTATAACTGTCTTGAAAGAGATTTTCAGTTGGCCGTTTTGACTCGGCATAAAATTGTAGATCCCTTCCATTCGATTCAAAAATCAAAAACTCATACAAAACGAATGGTTGTAAGAAGCTACTACTACTAGCGTCCCTATGAACCGGTTGCGCCACCTATTTATTTATTTTTAAGTCGTACATAAATCACGATAAGAAAATAATGATAAAATGTCGGGGGTTCTTATAAGAAAAATTCTGGGCGTTTTACAGATTTATCTGGGGGATATAATATTGACGCAGTGGCTTAGTGTTAGTGTGTTGGACTAATAAGCGATGGGTCTCAGGTTCGAATCCCGCAAAAACTCAAAATTCCAACTTATGTTTTTTTTCCACTGCGCTACCTCTCACGAACGTCTGACAAACATCCGAGAGTATAAATGTCTTGAAAGAGCTTTTCAATTAGCCGTTTGGAGTCGTTCGAGTAAAACTGCAGATCTCTTCTATTCGTTTCAAAATTGAAAAACTCACACAAAACGAATGGTTTTGAGAAGCTAGGCCTCCGGACCTGTTGCGCCAACTATTTATGTTTTTTTATATAATACTAGCTGACCCGCAAAACTTCGTTCCGCCCAAATTTGTTAATGTAATGAAAATAATAATTCCGAGCATGCACAATGCACTTGCTTATTTATGTAATTCGGCGAATTAAAATGCTTCATTCAAAAGTTATATTAAATGAAATAGAAATAAATGACGAATAGCAATGTTGATTTGTTTCAATCAAACCGCAATGATTTTGACGTTTCGGCCAACCTTCCGCTTTTCACTAAATTGACCATGTGAGAAACATGGTAATTCAAGATTGATACTACAAATGCACAAACATCCATCGATTATACTTGCAACAAATTATTTGTCATAGTGAAAGTGAGACGCACAGGAAATTTAAGTCGCTTAAATACGAATGGCAAATCGTTCTGAATAAGCGGAATCTGCGGAATGAGAGTGTTTGCCTTTGGATATTCCAATCAAAATCGGCACTTGCATGGCATTTGATTTGGGATCCTTCTCCTTCACCACCAAATCAAACGCGTTCTGTTACAAAGTCTCGGTGTATTGAGGTTGCGCAACAAAATTATAACTGAGCCGACTTTCAATTGTATAGATGTAAGCCCGGAACATCCAAAGAATTCAAAAATTCAACTAATCCCCATAAAGTTTTGTTTTTACGACAAAAAGTAACATATGTCCTTCCTTGGGCCCATGCGAATTTAAACCAAAAATCATAAAAATTGAAGGATTTGTTCCCGAGTTATGAGTGCGCACATACGGACGTCAGTCTTTTTTATATGTAGCTGTACCCACCCGGCTTTGCTCATACCTTTCGTATTAAGTCCTGCTCACATTTAGTATTAAGTCCTGCTCACATTTAGCATTTGGACAATGTCCATTAATAATTTGAATGCTTCCGCAACCCGTTCTCTTATCCCGCTTATTTTTTTGCAAAGTACCATCTATAGAGTCCGAAACTATAGTATATTTCGGTAGAGCTGTTTCGGAGATCGGCAACAGCGCCACCTATCAGGTCCAAAAGTATCCTATCCTTCAAGTGGGAACGAAGAATATACATCCACGAAATTTCATTGAAATCGGTTGAGCAGTTTCGGAGATCGACAACAACGCCACCTATCGGGTCCAAAATTTTATCTTTTTAGACTGCCTAAACCTGAAATACACCAATACGAACAAAACAAAAGAAGAATCATAAACTTTGGCCCAGTAAGAACATTTTCCTTGGTTTTGTTATTTGTGCCGGAAATCGAATGCAAATGTTATTTACCTATTTAAAATTGATTAAAACCTAATTTGGAGTTTTCGTCAAACAATTGTACAGCTAAATGAAATATGAATTACTGAAATGTCAAATTCAAAAAAGTTTAGACAACAAACGCCAACTATATTACTATAATTAAATTTAATGTTGTTGATACAAAATTGATGTGTAGGGAAATCTAACTTGTCGTAAATATCTCCCAGCGCCACCTATCGGGTCCAAATTTTGGAAAAAGCTTTCTATTTTTAAGTGTTATATGGTGTAAATTTGAGCCAAATCAGTCCATAAATAAGAATTTTCAAAAAAGCGACCCCAGCGCCCCTTATAGGGTCTAAAATAAACATAAACCATCTGGAGCACCACACAAACATATGGTGTGAATTTAAGGGGGATAGCTTCAGTGGTTCAGCCGTTATGGTCGGTCATACATACGCACGAACGTTTTTATATATTAAGATTGACCGTCTGGCAATGCAGGTCTCATTTTAAACATTTCCTAATACTTCTCTCAGACCTAATTTAAACTGAAAAAAAAAATGCACCAAGAATGATGAAATGATTGGAATCGCCATCGTTCAAACTAATTTGACGTTTGAATTAGTAACGTTAAGCAACAATAAATGATGATCGTCCAAAGGGAAAAAGGTTTTTTATTGTTTATTTTGCCTTTTTGTTTGTATGTTATTTTGCCTGTCCATGGTGCTCTAAAGCGAGATGAACACACCTATGGGTGAGTTTCATTTCCACCAAGTTACTTTGACTGAAATTATCTATACAAGGAGTTTTGGATTTTGGTTCGATATGATTTTTTCAACATCTTACATTAATTTCAACTATTCGTTTACAAATACTGATTAGTAAGTACCTATTATTATTATTTATTTCAAGAAACATAAATTTGTTTCATAATGAACTTTAGTTAAGGTCATTTATAATAGATTTGGATAGGGTGTGAAGAGCACACCTGCGCACCTATGAATAAACGTAACTACTTAAAACTCTTCCGACTAAATTCACACCAAAAATAAATACAACTCTATAAAGAATCTTTAACTCACCACTTTAACAAATTACAAGCCTCGTTAAGTCAGCAAGAAACCCATTAGAGTCTAAGTCTAAGAATCGTTAATTCACCACTTTAACAAATTACAAGCCTCGTTAAGTCAACAAGACACCCATTTAACATAACCGACTCCTCACCCATCGCACGTGATCTAGTAATTCCGAATAAATTTGGACACCAACTTTATAAAATCACCCGAAATCGATTCGGAATTGCTATCTCTCATGCGACAGTGACACGTAAAGAAAAGGAAATATTTTATGCCAAGTTATAGATACGAAAATGCAAAGGGGAACCTACCCCACTGCTATGGCTTATTTAAGGGCATACCATAACAAACCCATTGTCCAGTTCAGCTCACAAGGTTACAGCAGTTGTAGGTTGTAGCTAACAACTACAACCACTACGAGATACCTACATTCACTATTTTAATTGAGCAGTACTCCGTGGGGAGCCTATAGTACTTCACAAAGCAGCCTACATCAAGGGAATCCATCTTGTGCTGAAGAAAGTGAAAGAAAAAAGAAAACAACAGCTCCCCACGTTACCTTAATCCACTTCTAATGAATTATTAAAAATCAATTTCAAGCAATGAATTTCTTTGTTATCCTCTTGTGTTTTCAGTGTATCTGTACTCTGTATTTTAAAAGGGTAGGTGCGACAAGGGTAAGAGTTCACTTTCTATAATTGACTCTGCCGGCATGCGGTGCATCGAAAAAGCACTAGGTACTTTTAGAAGATTGGAAATTCGCTGAAGTAGCTAGCGACAATGCTTTTTATGAAAATTGATTCTCAAATTCGATATGTAGAATTCATAATGCGGTAGGAAAGGATGGGGTTAAAAAGGTCACTTGTAAATGTAAATTTGTAACCTCTGTGTCTGACTGTATGTTGCAATGGTTTACGGAGAAAGTAATGGACACATTGACACATTGAGGGCTAGAGGTTGATTAGAAAATTGTAGAACTATTTCAGGTAGGTACCTACATAGAACAGGTGACAGAAAATCTGCCTTCACATAAGTTTGGACTTCTGCTTCTTAAAACTAAAAAAATTCTCTACTTCAAGTCTGCTTTAAATGGAAAACTTGCAGTAACGCGAAGAAGATTATGATATGATTCATTGTAAATGATGAAGATACGCAATTTAACACAATATAACTTTTTATATTTTTTTTCTTTTGCATGTTTGACTTTTAAATTAGATAACATTTTGAACTACAATATTTATTTTTAACCTTAAGCTTACCAAAGGAAAACTTTAGCTATTGTGAATTATGAATTTGAAATCGCGTCTATTGTGAGCTTCCATATATTTTAGGTCTAGATTAGAATTTGTAATTATACTCTGTCCAAGAAAAATTGTCAGTACAGGCCTTATGGGAAGCTCTTTTTTCTACCAGTGGTGCCTGTAGTACTCTCACGGCACTCAAACACAAGATTTGCCACTGAAAAAAAAAACGAAACCACTGGCATTCCAAGGAATTTTGTTGTTGTAATTTTCCTGAAATTCGCATACATCCCTCCACAACCGTTCTGCCACACAGTTGCCGGCAGAATGAGCACGATCGCTTGTGTTCGCTTGCTGTTATCATCAACCAAAATAAGCAGTGTGCGCAGTGATGCCAACCCGAAACGAAGTTTTCATGCCTAAATTCGAAAATAATTATGCCTTTTTCAGAAAAATTATGCCTTTTTGGTAAAAAGGATAAAAATTTCATATTTTCAACAGAATCTCAATGTGATGAACATTTTTTAACAGAATGTAGGTCGATAGGTACCGTAAGCTGGGGTTACTTTGTGCCAACCGTACTTTTGTACATTCAATTTCACTTTACCAATACTTTTACATAAAATATGAACGTTTTTTCACTGTGCAAGGCTGCTGGAAAAGCTTTCCAGTAAATATTTTATATTCATCAATTTCTTTGTTTTTACGTTTTTGAATAATGACATGAGATTCAAAATCAAATTTTTGCCGAAAAAATTCTATTGCGACAAATTTCATATACAACCAAAAAACTATAATCGCTACGGAATTGAAGGTGGGTTATATTATTTTATGATTTATTTGTGATAAATAATATTAAAGTTAATATTAGTAAAACCTATTGTTTTAATTTTTACGTCAACTTTTCAATAAAGTCGCAAGTTCATGGGGTAACTTTGTGCCACCATCCTTGGTGTTTAACTTGGCACAAAGTTACCCCCTGTGTATTGATTTTCTTTTGCACGTACAACGTTCTTGGTCCAAAGAAACCCCTTGTCTTTAATTTTAAATTTGAAGGTTCCGGAATTGCGCCAAAATGCCGCGAAAGTATATAAAAAAGATAGGAGGACGGCTCTACAGCAATTTCACCCAGGGAGTTTTGAAAAAATCTCTGCAGGATGTCCGAAGTGGACGAATTTCAATTCAAAAAGCGAGAGAAAAGTACGGTATTCATAGGAATACTCTAATAAATAAAGGATAAGATGCTCATTCAAATGTTGCGGGACGTCAAACCATTTTCAGTGCCGAAGAAGAGTTGTTACTATATTCGCTTATGGTTTTCCAGTCACTTTTCTTGATCCAAGACGAATTGGCAAAGCTATTACGACATAACTATGGAGGAAATAAACTCCTTTCCAGAACAACATGCCTGGCCCTGAATGCAGAATATCATTTCTGGGCCGACACAAAGCTTTATAGTCTTTATAGCGTCCCCGAAATATCTTTTTAAAAATTTTATTTTTAACGCTTTTATTTTTTTTTATATGTTATAGATATAAAAGAAATCCTTCACTCGTTTCTTAAAAAAATGTTGTTATCATGTGTTTTAATGGTATATGGGGTAAAATTCAACCAAACTTACATTTTGACAAGATTAGCGAAGGATTTCGTCAGTGGGGCCCCACCCCAAACGTGGGGCAACTTTGTGCCACACTTTAAAGGCTTACATGTTTAAAATCCTAAACCCTTTCGAGAATTTGAGAACGTTGCCTTTATTGCTTAATGCTTAAGATCAAAATGGTATATCCTATTTTGTTTATTTCATACAGAAATAGAAGTTTTTTTTACAAAAACCTCAAAAACTGGCACAAAGTAACCCCAGTTTACGGTAATTAAACTTTTTTTTATCTCTGTAATCCAAAGCTTGGGTTTCTTGAGTAAGTGAAGTAGAGAATTAGAATATAAGCATGACGCACAGTTGTTAATAAAAATTACTTATGCCACTTTGATCAAAGACCGTACCAGATTTATCAAATTCAAATTGCATTTCTATGAATTGATGGTAAAAAACAATTCCTAAAAAATTATGCCTTTTACCTAAAAATTATTCCTCAATGCCTCAAGCATCGGAATTATGACTAAAAGGCATAATTATGCCTCAGTTGGCATCGCTGAGTGTGCGTGACTGAAGCACATCAGAGAAGTGTTACCATATGACAATGTTAGCATATCATTAAGGGTTTTTCTTTGAATTTTGTCAAAGAACTTTCGATTTTGGTGCTTTTTGGAGCTTTTTGGAGCTTTTGAGAGCGGCATATTATTTGGGGTGCTGCCATTCGGTTTTAATTTGTTTGTATTTCTGAAAGATCCAATAATATTCAGTTAAAACATATTTTTGAATGTTGTCTTTTAGAAATAATGTTTATTCGTGAGGTGTTTTAATGCATTCATTTCATTAACGCAACAAGTGATCATATGTGCGTTGTAGAGATATTGCAATAAATTAATAATGTTTACTAGGGCAACTCAAGCGGATTCATGCAAAAGCATGGTATTTTAAGGGATAAAATTTGATTAAATATTTTAAGATAGAAAACTAAGTACAAATTTTCAGCCTTATTCTTTACGGCATATTTCTGCATGTTTTGATAGGAATTAATTCATATTTCACTTTGTAGAGCATATTTTTCACGCTGAAATATCAAATTGATGAAGCAGGTAGACCTATACTGTATTTTCGGTCGTTGGGTTTAACCACATCCGGTCACAGTAAAGCAAATGCCTTGAAAGGATTTTATGACCCTTTTTTTGCTACTGTTTCCACGAAGTTCTGAATTGACGGGTAGTAATTTTTTAACAAATAAATGTAATCTAGGTATATATGTCTATATTAAAAAAATGTATGTAGAGCTGCACAAGTGCATTCCTTGTACCATCTGTTTAGGTATATGACATTGTGTCTTGGTTATATAATTTTGTATTCTAATTGCCTGTTTGTGTATATAAGGCGGAAACAATGGTTGTTATCTCAATAGCGGATAGTGCATCTTAGCAAGTGGTTAACTTTATTATGCATATGAATAAACAGAAACATGGCTACAAAGTCTTCAAAGGATCTAAGTGTAGAAAAGAAACAACAAATTGTTAATGCAACTGAAAAATGCTATGGCCTTTTTAAAAGTAAATCGGAAGCCGTAGGAAATGCGGCTACTGTTTTTCCTGTTACGGAACAGACTGTATACAGGCTTTTAAGGGAAAAAGCAATCGAAAGCCACAATTCACCACCAAAGAAGAAAAATAATTCCGGTATCAAGGGCAAGGTGGATGATTTGGAAAAATGTGCGATTAGGCGGATATTCCATCAGTTTTTTATGGATAATGACCTTCCAACGCTAGACAAATTATTATTGGAAGTACAAAAAAGTGGAAATTTAACAAAACTAAGCAGCTCAACTTTGCATATAATAATGCAAAAAGATCTCGGACTTAAATTCGTCAAACGTCAACGAAAGAATTTGTTGTTGGAAGGAAGTGACATTATTTCTTGGAGACGAAAATATCTACGCGAAGTAAAAAAAATTAGAGAAGGGAAAAGAAAGATTTATTTTACTGATGAGATCTGGCTAAATTGGCATATGGTAACCCTAACAGTATTGCTCTCTGAGGTATTGCGAATTATCATACACACTAAGGCAACCCTGTGAGAGCTTTAAAAAGGGACCGATTTATGTAAGTCATTGCAACCAGACTGAGAGACAAACATCCTATCTTCCCTGTACTGACAATTTTTCTTGGACAGAGTATAGTAAGGCTCAATATCTAGTACCATTGTCCGAGTGATTGCGGATTCAAGGTACTGCGCCCATACTCCAACATTGCAACGCAATAAGTGTGAAACATATGAGTAGGATAAATGGGTATTGAATTGAAATTGTATTGGTGGTCGAAAATTAAGTAACTGCAGCTTTAATAATACAAACCTACAGCAACAATAGCCCCAAGTAGTTTTTTTTTTTTTTTTGTTAAATTGGGTGTGTTTTTGTCATTGTCTGGTGTCAATTGTAGCTTATTAACAAAATCGTTCTTATTTTCCCAGCCGAAAACAAATCGATATAGTTCAACTCCTCATATACTTGACAGAGGTTACTGGGTCAATAACCGATTAACTTTCAATTTTCTACAGCATATCGCACATCCCAGCCACAACCCATGGGAAATACCTTGAGCAATATAAATAGTTAGCTATATCGTTTTAACGACAGTTTCAAAGTTTTTGCTTCCGCTTAGAATTGTCATGTACATCGTCAGCGCTATTGAAACTCAGCCGAAGGACTTTACCAGAATATTTACACAACTAAACTTTTCAATTATTTATCCTTACAGGACTGGCGACAACGTTCGAATGGAATCTATGCCCTCGAGGATGCACTACGTTCTTCCGAAAACCTAGCACTTGTGCAGCCATGTTTGGACTCCCTGCTGCGGACACTTCTCTCGTCGGAGAAAAACCCTGAAGTGGCCGAAGACAAGCGACGTGTATTAATGAATCTGATTTCACGACTTCCGTTGGACAATCTTGAGGATCGGACGGTGCAAATCATCACTGGCCTTTGCCGTCAGGGAGGACCGGGTGCGAATCGTGCCTCGAAAGCGTTAATGCAACGTCTACCACCGGCTGTAATTGTCCTCAAGCTAATATCGGACGATTTTTTGCATGCAAAGAGCTCAAGGGTAGGTCGCGCACGAGTGCGGCTGCTTTTCGCTGCTGCTCCACTTGCATAAATAAGGGGCGGGCATAGGTTTCGACTTTTGCTTACCTAGCTGCCCGTCATTTATTGTTTTTTGTGCAAATCGCTTTAATTAGTCATTCTTTAACGAAGCCTCCTGTCTCTGTCTTTTCCATATAGTTTCGTGAGAACGCACTACAAATGGTGATGTATGCTCTGATGACCTTCCCCAGTACCTGTTTCGACACCAACACCTGTGTAACTAGTGCAACTCTGGCAGCTCTGGATCGTAAAAAGCGGGTCCGTCAAGCAGCGCTAGATGTGCTTGCTATTCTGGGGCAAGTGACGTCGCCGCGTGTTGTTCTTGAAGTGGTGCAGGATCTCGCTGAAACAAGGGAGAATGGAAATCTACTCTTCGCAGCGGTTAAGGCGAGACTATCACGCAAACAGCTACCCCTTGTCAGTCCAGATGGAACCGTCCAGTACACTCTGAGGGTTCCGTCGCCACGAAGCCAGGATCGCGAATCACAGATGGGATCCGACTTGGAGTGGATAGCCTCTGGTGTGGGGTCAGTTTCGCCGACATCCCTGAAACGACGTGCACACAAGTACCGCAATCAGCAAAGTTGCTGTCAATACTCCATGAATAGGTAAACAATTGGCATAAAATAGTGCGCCATTTGCATGCGAATTGGAGCTGAAAGTCCATCAATTAAGTGCCAACGTGAGTGACATGTGCACGACAACTTAACATCGATTATTCATTTCTTCGTCGTTTTTATTATTATTTCGTTTTGCATCAAGTGAGTAGTAACCTCGTTGAAGGTTGCCCAGAAGTGGAACTAAGACCGTCGCCTTTTGGTCCTTCGACGGGGTTTCTGCTTTCGAGTTAATCGATTGTGCTCCCGGTTGGTCGCATGTGGTGCTATTCAGTGTGTCGAACTTTGAAAGTATTTTCGTTGTTGGCTGGCGATAAGGTGGCGCTTTTTTGTTGGAATGTGTCCAAGTCGCAAAAGGGGCTGCATCTAGGTTTAAAGAGTATTGTATTGAATCTTTTTTTTATTTATTCAACAGTAATGAGGAACCGAAAAGGTATCGTGCTCCCCACGAAATGCTTGCACTGGGAGTTGGCGTAAAGGATGCAAACACGGAATATGCGACGTCCGTGAGTTTATTTATTCATAATATGAAATTATTATTTTTAGAGGGTGTTTGTTGAATCATTATTTTGCTAGTTATTGATTTACAAGTTAGTGGAATGTTTATTGAAATCTCATCCGAAATAATTCCAAGAGTTGTCGGTTGTTTTTAAAATTACGAAGGTTGATCAGTCCTGCATAGATTCCGCAATTCGGCTGCTTGATATTCTCTCACTCCCCTCGGAAAAAGAGATGATGATACCAAAGCTTGTTTCTAAGAACCATTTGCTGATAATTTAAGTTCCACTTAAAATCTTATGTGACAGTTTATGACACAGAAAAAGTAGCCCATAACGTATTTAAAGGACTTAAATCGCTATGATAAGTTTCAGCAAACGGGGCTAAGAGCTCTATCACAAAGGATATGAGCACTACTCTTGGATGACGTTTCGAGATGATTTTAACGCCAACATTAGGAAAGCAACTGGAGGCAATTAACCCAAGTTCGGGCCTATGTTCATCGAAGACTACGGGAGACTCATGCACCACATGGAGGTAACCTAATTATAGGTTAGGTTAGGCTATGCAGGGTTGTGAGTTTGTCACGGGACACTGGGCCCATTGTCATCTCTAGAGAAACAACGTAAGCAAACCCAAACCAATTCGCCAAATCACTTAATTTCCATATAGAAATATTAAACACCCGATCCTTCACCTAAAAAAAAATAATAAATAAATATTATCGACGAGATTTCGCCGATTGGTGACCAGCGCGCCGACAGGAAAGATTCGATATGCGTGAGCTAACCTCAAAAAACACACCAATCATCCATACATCATGGCTCAAAAGTGTTCGTGATATCTTAAACAAATTCAAGACTCAAAATTACACATTTTAATCTCTAAATAACAATCCACTCCACTTTGCCGCCATGCACGCACGTCATACTTTATTATGCGCTACAACAGCCATAACGTCAGCGGCGACAAATTTGAAACACGTCCGAGCGGCGTTCGTCATCAAACTTTCCCTTTCCCACCCCGTGTGACCACGTCCGTTGCATGCATTTTTGGCTTAAATATCGATTTTGTCACCCAGTCACGTTACAATAAATAATTTCTCTAGAAATTCATTCAAACCACCGACATATGGGGGGACTCGTGTGTTTCCCAATGTCCAACTTTCTTTTATAGAGCACACTGATGGACTAGTTCTCCATCGCGACGTCCTATTTCACTAACCACTCTGGTTGCATGTAATTGCGACGCTTACCTCCAGTTGGTCTAGAACTTTTGTTGAGTAAGGATAAGAGCGGATATTGAGAAAATCAAAATAGTTAGAAGCTAAGATACTTGAAAATGGTTCAACTATTTTTGGCATATCGTCTAATTGGATGTGTCCCTGTGATTAATATGAATTTGGTAAAATTCCCCTAAGAAATTTCAGTCAACAATGACATGGTGTTTTTTTTTCGTTTCCACAGGACGACAATCATAGCATGGCCACCAACAGCGTACAGTATGTTCTGGGAAAAACCGTTCCACTGCAATACACGTCAACGAAATCGATACGAAATGGTGGTGGTGTTGGAGGCGGCATCACCGCCGGAAATGGTGGTAAGTCGATTTTTGTAAACACTTTTGATTTGGTGTCATAGTTGCACTTGAATGGTAAACAAATAAACTTCCGTAAAAATGCGTGCATGGTTTATATGACAACGATTGGTATTGTCTTCTGATTTTTCGTCTATTGGTAATGGTATATATCTTACAGGCGAAATCATCGGCATTAACGGGAAGAGAATAGCAACAAAGTCGTGCTCGGACTCCTCCGTCGATGGGAGAAGTTCCGATAGCACTTACACCAGCAGCAGCGGCAATGGGAACAACCTAAATGGACGATTCGCCAGACAATCTGTCAATTCGAGGTGGGTGAGGAGACGCAATATTTTTTAAGACAGTCACAAAAAATGTCCTTCTTTTGCAGATTCCCTACGATGGAACGAATTGACATGACCGGAAACTATTTGCCAAAACAATCCTATAAAAATTCATACTCTTCGATGGCGTATATGCCACGCAATCAGATGCACTTCAATTCAACATATCCGAAGTTGAATCACACGCTGCAACAACGCAAACACGGTGCGAGAACCAATCGAAGTTACTATGCTCCTCAGGGTTAGTAATGTGTATAAATGTACAATGAACTTGTGCATTTGAATTTTGATGGAAATTGTTTTGTTTACATTCTGACAGATACTTTCGACGAAAGTTCTTTCGGCGAGGAATGCAATGGATTTGCAACATCCTATGCTGGGGGAGGAGTTGGCCCTGGTGCAACAGTAGAACAGAATCATCACTACAATCACGGAACTGCAAACAACAGTAGGCGGTTTGTGAATGTGGAAAAGTTCATGCAGAGGTAATTAAGAAAGTTTCATAGAATCTCGAAATCGGAATATTTGCATAGTTCAGGAGTTGTATTGTGAATAGTAAATTGTAGGTCCATTGAACCTGCGGAAGCTTGTTGATTCGATAATTTGTGACGTACAAACATTAGTAGAAATTAGTGATAGCACTATTAGAAAATGCTAATCTCAGGGTAAGATAAGAGATACACGACCGGCTTAGAGATAAAATATTCCTGCTCTTTAGGTTAAGTTAGGTTTATGGGGGGATACGGTAGAGCGAGCCCTACCGCACCCCACTTAGGTCCATGTGGACTCATTGTGATGCTCTTATTGGGGGGTTAGCCGATGTTGTTGCCGGTGATGCGTTTTCCCTCTCAGTTACTAGACCTTGTCCAGCCATCCTGATGTGTTTATGAACCTGTAAAGGTTTGATAAAGATACATCTGAAAGTTCGTGTATGTCATGGAAGTTGTATCATCCAAGTGCTCTGTTCCTCAAGTGACATAGACTTAAACATTGACAGAGGAAGTGAGGTGTGTCCTCGTTTACCTCCTCGTCTCCGCAACCCCTCTCTCTGAGATTACAGAGTGGTGATTTGATGGACTTAATCGCCCGATCTTGATCCATAAACCATAACAGAACCATTTCTTGCTAGTTCATCAGCCATCTCATTTCCGGTTTTGTCCCTGTATCCAGAGATCCAGTAGAGACGAATGGTGTACTGCTGCGAGCAGAGAACCTTAACTCTTTTCGCGGCAGCGGCGAACTTGCTTCGATTTTATTTCAATGGCAGACACAGCAGCCTGGCTGTCAATAAATAGGGTAATATCATTATTTGGAATTGCTAACATTGACACTGACATCAACGGCAATGTGTAGTCGCAGTAGCTTAGTGGTTAGTGTGTTGGACTGCTATGCGGGCGTCCCAGGTTCGAATCCCGCAAAAACCCAATTCCTACTTAGGGTTTTTTTTCACTGCGCTACCTCTCGCGAACGTCTGACAAACATCCGAGAGTATAAATGTCTTGAAAGAGCTTCTCAATTAGCCGTTTGAAGTCGGCATAAAATTGTAGATCCCTTCCATTCGTTCCAAAAATGAGAAACTCACACAAAACGAATGGTTGTGAGAAGCTAGGCCTAGGGTCTCTCCGGACCTGTTGCGCTAACTATTTATTTTATTTATAACATTGACACCATATGAGAGAGAAAATTCCAGCACCTGTTCCACAGTACATCTTAGATCCATCTGTGTAGACGGACCCTACTGGGAAAATAGCAAGAGAATGGTTTATCAAATTCAAGGTGGGGAGACAAGTATTCAGAAATGACAGCATCTCCCACGTATTTATTGAGAATCTGCGCGTGTCCCATTTTGTAGGGACTTCCATCTTTTGGTTTGGCTGATCCTGAGGGCACTTTTGGCTGCAGATTCTTGCATATATAGGTCTAACGGTACTATAGTTTGAGGATTGATTCCTCCTCTTTAGTTCCCTATTCAATGCATCAATGCCTTATCCAGATATATAAGACTATCTTGCCTGTCACCAATAATAGTGTAGCTTATAGCCATTAACTAAGCCGGTGTCAATGCATATGGAAACCTGTTCACAAATATTTCATGCATACATCTGAGCTATATGTACCCTTATCCATGTACATTTCATCTACACCCCAAACTGTAGGAAGCTTGTGTTGGAGAAAGTGTTGCTCCCTAATAGCGTCGAAAAAAGATTTAAAAAAAATAGTAGGTATTGGGAGTGGGCGCAGCAGGCCACTTCAAGACCCTGGACTTGCTTGTGGCAGTCATTCTATTTGTGGAACAAGGAGAACAGACCTTCGCCGTTTCCGAAAGGCGGGATTGAGAAGCTTTCTTATCGCAGAGGTCGGACAGTTCAAACACTTTTATTTCCTTTGTTTTATCAAATCCTGTATCGAAAGCGGAAAGACAATCGAGGAACCTAAAAATGTTTCGTAGATTTGTTTATTCTTTGTCACTCTCATACTAGTATGTACAAGTACATGTTTATCACCCATTAGTCGTATTTTTTTTTATAAATTTTCAACTCGCCTTGGTGACGGAAAGGCACGCCGACTTTGATAATCTAACATAGATAGTATTAGAAACTGTTGAAAACGAAATAAAAATAGATTGAAAATTTAATAACACGCAACGGCAGCATGCGGCTTTTAAGAAAGTTTCCCTTGTTTCAAATGGCTAAGTTGATAATAAATGCTACCTACCGAGGATTTCCCCTTTTTTTTAAACTCAATTATTTAAATTATAATGATAAGCGAAATAAAATAAAATAATAAATTATTCCTTAAAATCTATATCTCATTTTCGACAAAGGGCTGCACTTACTGCTTAGTTATCAACCATCCCGTGTTTGCAACAAATAGTTGCAATCTGGCGTAGACCTACCTTCTGGCAAGTTTTTCCAATTACATCTGCTTCTAAGTAAATCCCTAAAACAGAAATGGTGTTCCTGAAAAATCGACTACAGTTCTAAGGCTAATGAATTCGTATGTGCGCTCATCCCTCACAGAAGCAACTATAAAAGCAATCATTTATTTTATAAGCCTTATGGATCCTTATCATATGATAACGACAGCTTTACCTAACACTGATTTTGTTGACCAAATAACAACATACATAAACCCCCCCACAAAAGCGATTCCTATCCAAAGTAAATCGCACGAAAACAGTCATAAACATAAATCATTTGTTAAAAATTTCTATGAACCATAACACTTCTATAGGGTACGGGAAAATCCGGTACTCAGTGAATAATGCTTATCATAATGCCGCTTTATTCAAAATGTCACACAACCACAAAGGTGAATATAACTGACCCATATATCCGTCAGGAATACTGCACAAACGTCACTTAAGTAAGGGTCACAAAATACATAAATAAATAAATATAATGACCCAAATGTGAATTTGTGCTACCATCCACCCTTAGTTGGGTGATTATTTTGACTGATCACACAAATCCTAAAAAAAAAACGCTCCCAACTAAAATGACACTTAAATTCTTTTTTTATTTCTGCTGCGTGTTCGTGTTTTGAATCGAATTCTAGTGACTAAATAGCTAACCCCTTGCCTTAACCCTTGCTCTAACTGAGGGCTTATAGTTTATTTACTGGCACCTCACTTGTTATTCTCTAATGTCAATGGTTTCTGTTCGTGTAGGAGTAAGGAAATTGTACTCCTTTTTTTAAGGGGTGATTGAGAGTTGGTTTTTTTTTTTTTTCTGTGACTTCTTACCAATACTACTCACAGTCATCTCTACTGACAAAATGACCACGCATTTGACCGGTTTATTTCAGGCAACAGGGTGGTCGTTTGACTTGATGTCTGATAGTTAACTGACATGATATGTTATATGCCGTAGTATGCTGGGGTAGCATACGTACGGGAATTTGTTTTTAATATACCAGAACACGCTTTAAAGTATCAACAATCAATAATCCTTACGTGACGATTTCTATATTTTTCATTTGAGAAACTCGTAGTTTCTAAAACAGAAATATTGACAGAAGCAAAAAGAGTTTTTTTGTAGGAAAATTCTGATACTATTTTGTATTTACACCTTTACGAGGTTTAAAACGTACAATCGGAACTTCTTTGCAATAAAAGTGCTCGCAACTCATAGCTTATTAAGTCGGTTAAAAAAAATGCCCTTAGAAGGATGTTGTGCATGTGCAGAGGATTGTCATAACTTCAATGGCTTCGAAACTAATAAGCATGCAATATTGTACTAATATTGAACTCCAAACTGCAAGTTCTCTGGGCGGTAATCTAAAACTATATTTTAAACTTTCTCGAATACGAAGTAAGATAATATTGTATTCATTCATTCATTTTTTCAATGCCCGCTCTTCCATTAGAAGGTCGAGGCTCGCGGGTACAGCATGCCTAAGTGGACCCTCCATAGTTCCCGATCTTCCGCCACTGACTCTTGATCATCAAGGGAAATCCTCATATGAGCCGAGGAGAGATTTAGGACTTAAACTAACCATCTCACCCTGGGTCTTCCTAGGGGACGCCTGCCTAATGGCACGGATTCCATTAGATATTGTATTCGTAAAAAATGTCGACCTCGTGATGTTAATCAATTCTAACCATACGATGAGAGCGGAACTCAAAAAAGTGGGTCGCGAAATTCTGTCCTTCCGTCTGCCTATTCACATAATAAGTCTGTTCCGTTTTACTTTTGTAGTAATAATGGAAGACTATCAAAATGGCAGTGGTGCGGATAAATTCTCTCACAAAGACAAAATGACAGATACATAGTTCAAATTTTAAAAAAAGTGGCATAAAAAGTCGTTAAAATATCTGATAAACTCGAAGAATTTTCCAATTTACTAAGAAAATTGGTTACCTATATAATCTACCTAGCGACAAAAGTTATCTGGAATTCATCGAACTTCTTTTTGATGAATCCGAGTATGTGGAAGAGTTTGTACTGCTTGCGCTACAAGCATTCGAGAAGAGGAAAAAGAAGCACATTAAAAATTTCGTGGAGGAGATTGTCCCTTTTTACAGAGACGAAGAATTCCTTCGCCAATTTCAAAAAGAATCTTCAGGAGAACATTCAATTTTATTTTGCCGCCAGTTGATACAATTTTAATTCGCAAAAATCAAAACATTATCCAAATTTAAGAAAAAAACAAAAAAACCCAACTGACTGTAAAAAAAATTTAAAAGATTAAAACAAGACACTTTCAAGTACAACTAATTGGCAGTCGGAGGCTGCGCATATTTTTGTTAGATTGTGTAGGTAATCTCCGATTGTCAATTAGTTATAAAGGACCAGCCTTTACTTGAAAGTGTCTTGTTTTAATCTTTTTAAACCTCTTTTTTTTCAGTCAGTCGGGTTTTTTTGTTTTTTTAAATTTCCTTTTTTTGGATTTTGTCCTTTTTCTAGTTTATATTTTTATATTAATTTGTTTAGCCTATGACACTCCGGGAAAGAATATCAATTTAATGACACCTCATTCTTCAAAATTGGTGACGCCGTTTGGGCTACAAGGGGTCAAGTAGGAACGTACATAGGATACGCGCGAAACACATAACCACTGTGTCCAGTCGGGTAAAAATTACAAATCATCTGTTAATTGTAAGGTGAATGACTGCTTTTCCAATTCTTACACCAAGAAATTTGTTGAGTAAAAATTCGTAAGATGGAGGGGAAATATCTTGCTCTCTCGATGACGCTCTCTTTTGCGAATTTTTTGAGTTATGGAACGGTACTGAGTAAAAATTAGTAAGATCTCGTAAGATTTAAAAGTAAATGAATAGACGAAAAAGTGAATTTTATTCAACACTATACCTGTATTCCTAGCATTGCTTCTCAGGTCTTTACCTATCTAATAATAAATTGTGTTTATTAATTCGACAATAACACATAACAAAGCACCCACTCGAGAATGAATTTGAAGACAAACCACCTAGCGCGAGTCATAAATCATTTCGAAACTCACACTCTTATATTTCATAGCAATCACCCAACAAAATCAACTACCTTAATCTCCTTTATCGACCCAGTTCTAAGAAAATCAGCTCAACTAACAACTATACGATAAAATAAAACAATAAAACCCGTACACATTTGGCAATTAGTTGACCACCCTGTTGACCACATCATAGCTCAGGTCACCCACGGGGTTGATCTAAAAAATGTAAAAACCACCGATATGTAAATGGGTTTTCACCTCGGTGTTGTGTGCTCCAGCACTAGAAATAACTTCACAGACGAACAACTACAACTACCCCCAAAGTCCATTCACAACGATACGACGGCGAGTCCTTTTAAACCATAGTGACCAACGCGACCTAAGCAGTCTATGATGGTATTTAGACCGCGACAAACGCGTTTCATTTGAATTTGTATTTACATATATATTTTTTGTATTCCTCGTCTTTTGTGTATTTTCTTATTAAGTAATTTGCCATCAGCTTTGATTGTGCATTCCTGTTCCTATCTTTTGTGATGACGTGATGAGGAATAAGAATTATGATTTTCTCCAAAGACTGTTTTGGGCGGACTCGAGTGAATCTCATTCAGAAAAAGGAGTACATGGTAGACAAACTGTGCTCCACCATCGAGAGTGTTCCGCGTTGGTGTAGTTCGTATTATTGTATGTGTTGCTATTACCGGAGACGTAAATCGATCGGTGTGTTACAAGAAAATTACGAGAAAAATGGCCAAGGAACACCGGTTATACCAATCGCAATAGCAGCTGGCAATTTGTAAGTGGAGTCTACTCTGATTTCAAAAAAAGGCCCATGGACTATGAATAAGTTGTTCTATAGTTGCTTGTGTAAAGAACATGCAATGTACACATTTAACAGTTTATTTGAAGGATCTGTCTGTTTACATGTTATGACAGGTGAACTTTACCGAAGGCTTTTCTCAGACATTCCAAAAGTTAATAAAATCGTTTCGATAATATCAAGACACGCTTTAGCTTCCAAGGACAAGCTAATATTTGGATGTAATGTTTTCTCTGGACAAACAAATGGGCGTTGTTTTCTCAAGGAGAACTTCAGTACCTGTGCACTATGAATCCTTAATTTTATCTTTTCATGTGGAAGAAGGGTTGAAATGGTCACTTTTGAAATACCCGCAACTGTGTTGTGGTCTATCCCACCTAACTTTATTTTCTACTCCTTGTTGACTGGACGACAACAACCTGTCCTACTTTCATTTAACTAGAAATCACCATAGGGGTAGAGGGGTAAACACTGTCCAATTGTATCTCTGCACATCAATATAACTTGCATTTTAAATGTTAACTCGCCAAGTGGTGTTATTCCCATGGCTCATAAGGTCATAATAGGTTTGATATTGTCGTGGTTAGTGAAGATGGGTGGAGTAAACTTTCACTTTCATATGTTCAAGTATTTAAACAGTCATATTGCACCACTTAAATATTTTATTTATTTTATTTTTCTTGTCTGTCTATTGCAGTAATAAAACCACCATTCATTCACAATCAAATGCAAGTTCGGTACCACCATCTCCTGTTAATGAAACTCCACCTGTTACGCCTCACTCAACACTACAACCTGATCTAAGCCCAAGTCAACAAACAAAACACAACACTCAAAGCAATCGTAGTGCGAATGATGTTGAAATTTGTTCAAATGAGGAATTACGTAGGGAGCCTACACCACAAAAGGACGACCGGAGTAAGGAAATATCATGTAGCACACCAAAAACAACTATCGTAACAACTGTTCAGAGTTCTCCCAACGGAGTAAATCTTAATAGCTCTGTTGAGATGCCAGAGAAGGCAGCTGTCTGTGATACCCACACTGAAGAACAAGAAACGTCCAGCGGAGATGTTGTTATTGCCCCCATATCCCCCGAAAAAGAGGTACTACAAGAATCATCCAGACCCCCGAGTACACTTAGCAAGACTGACAGTTTTCATGTGGATGCACAGTCAATAAAATCTGCAGAGCTTGAACTTACTAACACCGCTGATACACCGGACTATGAGTCACAATCTATAACACCCGTTTCAAGGCCTCAATCAATCGTGTCCACCAAATCCCAAGTAATTGAAGAAGAGCTTGACTGTGAACCGTCGATTACAGAACCAGACAGAGTGTCCGAAATGACTCAGGAAGTCCTGGAAGACCTTAGCGATATTGAAGATACCAACACAATTCCAAAAGCATCAAACGAATCGTCATCCCCTATTAAGGAGCTACCTGTTGACCCTGAGTCCGAAGTCTATTTAACTGATGACATCCCACCACCGCCTCCAAAATCTCCAACCATAAACGAAATCAAGGCATTGTCGCGAAAGTCTTCTTTTGCGAAAAGTTGCGAGTCCCTCTACGAACGACAACAGTCCAAGTTGGATATTGACAATAGTACCGAAACTAGTTCAGATTACCAGTCGAGTCAGCTTAATAACACCCTTACAGACTTTATTCCTTTGAAAACGCAACACGTCCCCTTGCAACGGAAATCAAAGACGTCATGCTTCATAAAGAATCATCGTCGAATCTCACCGGTTAAGCAGTCAATCAAAATGAGCCAAGCGGAACTCTTCCCACAGAACATGACTCGCTTCGACAAACCGAGAGAAGCCCTTAACAAGACATTCGATCAGCTGGACTCCTCCAATTGGGAGATCGTTGTGATGGGTCTCAAGTCGATGGTACGCTTGACGCGCTACCACCCAGACACATTGGATAATCAAATGCACATGACATGTATTCAATTGACGAAATCAGTTCGCAATTTGAGATCACAGGTATCGCGAGCAGCTTGTCAGGCCTCAACGGAGTTGTTTACAATGAAAAGCAAATTCTTGGAACAAGAATGTGATGATTTGGTTTCAGCATTACTTCACCGAACAGCAGACACAAATAGGTTCCTTCGCGCTGATGCAACAAGAGGCTTAGAGTCAATGTGTGATAATTTGTCACCACCGAAAGTGCTACATATTTTGACTAGTCGCGGAGCAGTTCACCAGAATGCTATTGTACGAACGACAACAGCGAAATTGCTCAATCGATTAGCAGATCGTTTGGGTTGTGATAAGATTTTCACAATGGGTCGTGACAATCGGGATAAGTTCATCTTGACAGGAGCAAATCTTTTACTCGAAGGCAGCCTTGAAACGAGGAGCTATGCGAAGTCACTGTTCCGAATGCTGTCGAACCACCAGAACTACTCGCGTTTGCTGTTGGAGGTGATACCGACAAGGACATATAGAAATATCGAGAAAACCTTAAAGAATATCCAATAAAGTTGAGAGAACAGAACAGCCCTTTAAATTTAATAGTAATATTGTAAATAATACTAAATGTTTTCACAATAGTTTTATATAGTATAGCAGCAAAGTGTAGGTTAAGATTCTTCCACTGTTTTGCACCAAACAATATTATTATTTCGGTTAGTCTTTGATTTGTTTTTATTATTCAATTGTATTAAATATATCTGTTAAAGTAACTGGTATTGTTTTCTGTAACTAAACTAGCAGGCAGGTAATGAATAGTAAATCAATAGTAAACTTTGTAACAGGTTGTGATGTCAATATTGATCTAGAGCTGTTATTATGGATAAGCGAGTGGTTAAGAGCCTTGAGAAACGTTTTAACAAACATCTGTAAAAGAAGATATCGCTGATAGCCGGCATATTTTGAAACCTACCTAATCTTTAGAGAAAAAATGTTACGTATACGACACAGTGACAGATCACATTGGTTTCCTGCTAAATTTCGATTCAACTTTTGGAGGAAAATCAACAAATAGACCAATTACGGACTAAAATATGTTTCCTCTAACGAGTTTCGTAAAACTGAACTTGGAAAATGACATTGTAAATGGTTACAGGGAAGGCTCACTATCCGATATTGTATTTTACGCTAATTTTTTCAAACACTGAGAGTTTTTGGTGAGGATTCGATTCGGTTTAGATCACCTTAAAACGAACTTTAAATTGACCGTCTATTGTACTTTTATGTAGTACTCAAACTTTTGTACTTTAATTGGCTAAAGCAATCAAAAAAATGAAAATCTCCAATTCATGACATCTTTGGCTAGCAAAGTACTGGGTGAATGGGTTCTGCTTAACCGCGAACATCTTTAATAATTGAATATAGAAGTTGTTTTTCTAGGTATATTTCAAAATGCGTGCGACATGAAGAACACTATGGGTACATAACGCATCTTACTAAATGGAATCTGAATAATCGCAAAACTAGAACTGCAGAAAGACCTATCTCTGCGGTTATAATTATGTATATTGGTATAAAAGTTAATTTGAAACCGATTTCTTAGAAATTTGTGTATGCTTTTGAAACAAAACAAGATTTAGAAATAACAAGCAGACCCGGAAAACTTCGACCCACCCAAAATAGACTTTTTGGTTTAAATAATTTCGACTATCTAACCTTTGCGATCGATTACAGTTGCATTTTAATTGATAATTGATGAAATGACACACAGTACAGAAACGCTGTACTGAAAATCATTTGCCTATCGATGGATTGATCATACTTATTTTAAAGTGATATCCATCCTCTTCATGGCAGAACATAAGTGGATTGCAATGCGTCGTATGAACTATGGGTCTTATATAGTTCGCCCTGCACGAATTCGCGACGCAGGTGTTCGAAGTTGTTTTCGATAATCTCACCGGAATCACTGAAACTATGCTGACGACTAAAAAATTTAACAAAACAGCATTGAATGACAAAGCACGAAAGAGTTGAATATATATCTTCATAGTAAAAACAAATTTCAAAAATTACCGAAAAATCCGATTTCAAATCAAATTAGAACAATTGGTTTCCGTAAATAAAATCTCAGAAATCATCAAAATGTGACAGAACTTTTTACAAATGCGATCTCACTATATAATTACGATTAAAATTAAAAAAAAAAATCAGTTCCCCGTAAAAATGTATGGAAAATTATTTATTACAAATTTTCCAAATTCCTTTTAAAATTGTTCAATATTCTCGCCGTATGAACCTTCCTTAAGGCGTAGACAAACACAAAAACGAAAAGATAGCTCAAAACGGACGATCCGTTCTCGAGTGATGGGCGTTCTTACGGATGCAACTTTGTTTT
This sequence comes from Cheilosia urbana, assembly GCA_946477585.1. Lineage (NCBI taxonomy): Eukaryota > Metazoa > Arthropoda > Insecta > Diptera > Syrphidae > Cheilosia > Cheilosia urbana. The sequence continues at coordinate 155,736,527 of OX297854.1, forward strand.
AAATATATAGATGATGTTCCATAAGATTTGTCTAAATAAAACGCTTCAGTATGCAGGGATTTCTGTAAGGCCTTGTAAATATTTGAACTCTCTATATGAACTGCCCATAAAATCAGACCGCTACGACGCTAGGAATACTAGTTCTGTTTTCATTGTAAGATGCACTTTGCACATCCTAGTTTTATATGGAATCTATACGTCCGATATTTGTTTCGACTCATTATTCAGTAGAGTATAGGTATATTTTCAGTTTAAGGGAAAAGTTGATTCCGAATAACTACCTACCTCTTTAATATTATTCCAATCCAACCAGTGTTTAATAGCTTCTTATACCCACCGGCACCTTCTATGGAAATCTAAATGTTCTAAAAACTAGCGAGGTATCCGTCGGAACAGAAAATTCTCCGATTTTATACGATTCGGAGGATTTTTGCTGCGAGGTATACTTCGGAACAACAGTTCGGAGAATTTTGCCGACATTTTGTAACGCATATCGGCGAATTACCTATGTTATAATGCGATGAAGAACATTTTTTTTCTTGAATTTTTGACAGTTAAGTTCCGATATCCTCCGACAGAAATTGGTTGCGGAATATGTTTACGATTTGCAGTGCGCCATCGCAATTCTTTTTCCCTTCCGAAGTCGCCAAGTCGGACAACTCGAATGGAATTTGAGCCTCCGAGAGAATATGCGATGCGGACAATTTTCCGTTCGGAAGGATACCTCGCTAGGGCCGATTATGAAGCACAGAAAAACAATCCAATCATAGGACTAAATGATATCAACACAACCACACAATGTATTATATCTTTTGAATTATATGTACATTATTTGCAGTGATTTTAAAGGTTACGTAAAATATGATGGATATGCCAGTTGACAACTGTTATCTTCGTCTGTTTCTCTGTTCAGATCGTCTGTTGTTGTTGTTATTTTTATTCTGATATCCACTACCACCGTGATCTCTTGATGGATCGCCCCGCGAATATGGTGTACTCTGATGTGGGCGCGAATTACTTGACGAATGCTTTTTCAGTTCATCACTTCGCCTTTGTGCACTCCACTCAATACGCTTTGGTGGGGAATTTGTTTCTCGTTTGAATGGATTACTGTCACCATATGGCGAAAAATTATTTCCTCGCTTCGCAAAATTCCCTCGGACGTCTCCACCTCCTCTCCTACGTATTGGCTCACAGTCAGTCGGTAAGCTTTGCGCGTTCTTTGTCTTAATAGTAAGAGATCTATTATACAAACTTAACCCCGATAATAGCTGTAGCGCAAACGGTACGCTGCATTTGTGTACATAAGTAATAAAACCGAATGACTTCTGACGACCGCCATTGTCTTTGGGAATTCGAACTGATTCAATTGGTCCAGCCTAGCAAAAGATTGGACATGTATTTTATTTTTTTATGTTAAATTCTTGGCATACTTGCAGAAATGTCTCATAAAGTATATCTTCCGTGGCTCTCTGGTCAATGTTAGCGCAAAATATTGTCCTCATTTCTTCGTCATCCTCATCCTCTGGTGTAACTTCAAGCGGTTCGTGCATCGGTGGGACATGAATTCGGGGATGCATTTGTTTGTACATGCTGTCTTATTGGGGATTTTACCAATTTAAATAAAAAAAGAAAAGCTATATCCACAATATTTTCACTTAAATGAAATTTGTTATGCGATCCAAACAATAATTCAACAATTTTTCTTATGTGATGAAAGGAAAATGTTTTGCTGTCAAAATTATTCAAAATGGCGACGTTTGGGAAATTTTGCTTTGTTTGTCATGCCACAGCTAGATGGTGCTGAGTCTGAGTGGTGTGGAAATTTCTTATTTGAAGTTAAGTGCAAATTCTAATCAGTCGAATTTGAATCAAAACCGAAATTAGACAAAATAATGCGAATTTAATTGCTGCAACGGGTTTGATCGCAGCACAATAAAATGTACCTTACAGCTTTAGAAATTTGCAATGAAATTGGGAAGGCACAAGGCCAAAATGAAGTGGTCATTTAGTTTCTTCAGCATAAGAAGTGAGTCTTGTTAACAATTCACGTTATGTGAAACTACAAAACTGAACTGAATTTTTAAATCCAATAGTTGTATAGTTGCTAAAATTTGCTCAAAAACTATTTCCAATAAAGAAAACAAAATCTTATTTATATTAATAAAGTTTAGAGTACCTAGCTACATAGCAAATAAGTTTTCTCCATAAATACAGAATACATTAATAAGTCATAACATTACTTTTAACACGCGAGTCGTTTTCCTCCATGATGTATTATAGATCAACCATATCCTACTGTTAAACACTTTGAAAATCTATGATCTTTGTGTATAGAGCTATGTATATAGATCATAGAGGAAACATGAAAAACCACCAAAGACGATCCAAAATGTGTAGACAAATTTAAAAACTGGTAGTTTCAAACAAACTGTTAGACGATACAACACCAGAATCGTCCTGCGATATGGCATCCGCTGTGCGTTTTCTAGACAAACGTTTCCTCTCCTGTTCAGATGGTGGAGATTTCTTTGGAGTCCAATTGAGTTCACGGTGAACTTCAGCGACCACAGTTATCTTTTGAACACATCCGATCTCTGGGCTACTGAATGGTGATGAGAAGGATCGCAAGCTGAAAACGTTAACGATGCAATAGTAGGTTCACATAGTAAGAATTTGCTATATTGTTACTTGCGGTGACCCTGTCCAAATGGTGAAGTATTTACACAGTTTATGTTATCGGGTGGACTGGAAAATATTAAATTTAGAATTAAATAACTGTAGGGGATAAACCACTGCGCGACAATCTCACCAAATCATAGTCGAATTGTAGATGTTAGCCGATGCAAATTCTCTTTCACTTTCCTGCAATTCAAATGGAATTAAAACAGTCAACTATAACGTTAAGCCACTATACTCTCAGTGCAAATTCCATGTCCTCAACCTGATCGTTGAAAGAAGTTTCATTGATGGACTCGTCTACAGCTCCCATTACCTGACGCATTTCTTCCAGGTCCATGCCCTTCTCGTACAACCCGAGGTCTGGTAAAGCAAAAACGATCAGTAACACCGAACACATGAGTGAACTTTGGAACTATTACCATTCAGTTTTGCATGCAATTCCTGAAATTCTGGAGTTTTGTTCAATCGTTTTCTCAGTTCCATACTTTTACCGAATTTGAAGATAACTTAACTTTCCACAAGACAATTGGCACACATGTGAGAGCTAATTGACACATAACAGTTAACTAAGCACACCGAGATCAATGTAAGCCAAAATGCAGAATATTTAATATGGTGCGGTCATTACTAGTATGTCTATAGGCGCGGTTGAGTAAGGTTAGTATTTTACTTACCACTAACGGGAAAAAATGATAAGCTTCAGCCTATAATGGTCGAGGGAAAAGGCTTATTTTAAATGTTATTTATGTTTATAAAGAAACAAAAGTTCGCTTGCACATTTTCCTAAATATGTCCACTGAACTTTTTTAATAGCATTTGCATGATTGCTTCCTGTCAATAACTAAAACTGTACTTCCTTTCCCCATATCTATTCACATTATGAAGTGAATAGATTTTTAAATTCATTTTCAAGATATTTATAATCTACAATTATTTGAGTAAGTTAAGTGAAACGTGCGTAACTCTACATTACGAGCATAACACTACGTCTTACATTCATTTTCTACATCTGAGGGCGACATGCGCTTACCTGTAAGACAATCGTGAACTGCAAGTTATACGCTGAACATGGTCGCTAGTGTTGTTAACCAAAACCAGCAGGTTGAAATAGATCGACTGCTCGTAGTTCTTGTGGGAGCAAATGAAAGAACGTCAACTTAACTTCAATTTCTTATTTGTTTATTTTATTTAATAATAATATTGATATTATAAAATTGTTTAAATTTTACTTCTTTTCTTTTATTTACCATTTTCTCTTGTTTAGATTTCGAAATTGATCTATTACTTTCAAGTGAATATATTATATTTATAAAAAAAAAAACTCATTCACTAATACGCAACGCGGTTCAACTTTCTGCATATCTGTTCTCTTTTACGCTGAACATACACATATAAAATGAAACATTAATTAAACAGAAAATATGTAAAAATGAAAAAAAAAAAAAATGGAAGAGTTTCAGAAAGCATTAACAAAAGACGCCAACAGCAGCATCAGCGGTTCAAAATAAATGCAAACAGATTTCTAATAGTAATAATAATAATATTAATTATAATAATACATAATTTTAACAAGCGAGGGTTTCTCAGTGTCGTTCGATTGACCTCACTCGCGTTACGCTTAGGCTCAAACAAGACGATTCGTTTGTGTTGACAGTTTTTGTTTTTATTTTTATGTTTTTATCTGGGGTTTGATTTGATCTTGTCAGGGACCTTGCTGGAGACTGTTTTTTTTTTTTTTTTTTTTTTGTGAGGGACGAGTGAGGGCGGCGCTGACGGCGGTCTAAAAATTGTCATAGTTCTGCTCCTCTTGGTTGTCCTCAAATTCGTCGTCATGATCCTCATCTCAGTTCGTCTCGGGTTTGACGTTGCGACGAAGGATGGCAGCGGCGAGATCCTGCTTCATTGCAGTCTGCGCCCTTTGATCGGACAGAGACTGTGTGCTGCGTAGTCCATTTACGATATCTTTTGTCTTGCCAAAGTAAATCTCATTAAGCGTATTACGGATTTTATTCTCCATCTCTTCGACCATTCGGCCGATGTTGGCAATGTGGGGCGATGATTCGCTTACATTGGCGTCTTGCTCCTGCTGGCGGGTAAGTGAGCCACCCAAGTTCATTGTGCCCGAACCTTGTTTGTTTGTCTGCAGCCACAGCATTGCAGTCGAAGTCAACTTGTAGTGCGCCGTTCGGCCGGTGGTCTTCTCTTGTATTTCAACCACGTGGATGGAGTCCCAGCATCCACGAATCTTCTTACTACCATCGCCGGCTTTCTTGATCAGGATGACGGCTGCAAAGCCATGATCTAAGTCCCAGAGATACACTGAAGATACGCCACCTTCGTAATACATCTCACGATATTGATCGAAGGCATAGTTTGCCTCAATCTCTAATTTGCGCAGTCTTTCGGAAGGCATCTGTCCATCTTCGAGTGGTGGATCGTAAGTGTTCGACCATGGCGAACGGTATGAATCACCATCTCGATTGTAGTCGCACAAGAGATAATCTTTACCGACTTCTTTGTCCTTGGCAATCTTTAAGGGCTGATCCACCGAAGACAAAAGATCTTCACATAGATCGGGTGCCAAATCAATGAGATCGATTAGATTTTTTTCGATTTGCTGCGGAGGCAAGCGACGCATTAGATCAAGGGCACAGTCCATTTGTAATTCCGTCTGAAAGAGAAACAATATAAATATTGTTTTAATAAAACAAAAGTGAACTGAAGTAAACAACCAAATAGTAGGAAGCATTTATAATAACCGAAGCATTCGTCCTTTGCTTCGCACTGAGCTAAATTTGTTTGAAATTAACAAACATTACATACCTACAAAGACCATAAATTTGGCAACGAAAGAGGAAGCCATTGCACAGGCATATTCAAACAATGCAATGGAACGGAACCGGTTTGATAACGCGAATTAGTCATTCCGTCTACATAAATTTGCTTCTTTTGTGCGGGAAGTGGCGAGTGGCGAGTTTTTTTTCATGAACTAAATCCCTGCTGAAAAAATTTAAATAGATAATAATGCACTGTCATCACATCAACTGTAATCGCAGTATGTTTTTAGGTTACTTGATTATCTTGTAGTCATTTTGGCGCTTATACGACAAATTGCATCTTTCCGGTAATAGAACTTACAACATAACTTAGCTACGAGTATTATATCAACCTCGGCTGTTTACCTTTGCAAAGTGTCAAGAGATTTAATCAGAATCCAAAGCACAATCCTTCTATGCGTTTTGCGATAAGATAAACTTAGATTTTCACACTATTTAACAATTTACTACCATTTATGTCGATATTATTTGGATTCTCTTTACTATGTATGGTTCTTCATTGTTTTTGTTGCGCCTTCCTTTTGGGTGTGACATACTTTTTCCAGTTTCTCGTACGGGTACCATCAAAAGGGGAGACAAGAATGGATATAAAATGAAATTATTACTCACCATTTTGATGTGGTTTTGAGTTATCACAGCTTTTTCCGTTCACTGTACTTGCGTATTTGCGTAGACTTTTTACCAATAAATGTTGAATATTTTATTCTATAAAGTATTTACTTTAAGATTTCTTACTTCTTAACTAATGGATTTATGTTTATTTCGTGCATAAAAATAAAATAAAAAACTTTAATCAAGCGGTCAAAGATGAGATCCCGATTCTGGTGAATGGCTATTTGCTAGTTCTTTTTAGTCATTTTTTGACAGCTGTCAAAACTAAATTCGTATAAAGCTTTGCACAGATATGTTATTCTTTACCGCCTGAATGCGCTCGTTTTCGAAATTATTAAACTTTTGTACTCGCTGGAGACACTGTACAGCCCTATTTATTAGATTTCATTACGACGCCTCTACGAAGTTCTTTTAAAATTGTTATCAATAAACATTTTTCCTCGCTAATTTTACTAAACGAGGTTTGTGTCTAAAAAGGTAAGAATTTTGATAAACTATTACAGAAAACAATGAAATCTATTACTTTTTGGTCTGAAACCAACATCAGCTGTGATAAGCTTCGTACGTAAAATCATTTGACACAAAAAAAAAAAAAGAGAAATTATCTGGCACAATTCCGAAATGTCTTCCAAGAGACTGCTGAAATATGAACCTGCTATCATTATAGGTTGATAGAACTTTGTGTTTTTGAAGTTCTCACATTTCAATTTTGTAATTTTAGCTATGTAACTTCAAAAATAAAATAAAAAAGTTCTATGGCCACTACAAACACAGGTTACAGGTTTCAGGCAAGGTAAATAAGGGAATTTATAATTGTCCTTTTTTTTGGCTCCTGTTTAACCAATTGATATCCAAGCAGCTCTAAAGCAACGTTGATTAAGTTCGAAAAATGTTTATAAATCACATTTTTCTGCGTAAGGGCATTTTAGAGGGTGCGTAAAGATAAGCAGACTCTACGGTGAGTTTATAAATAAGGCTGATAATGATAAGACCTTGCATAAGGTTTATGTATTTTGTTTGCAACTTTGCACTTGGTCGCTATAACTACTATGAACGTATTATATAATAACACAGCCACACCCACACCCACGTTAAGTAAGTAGGGATATAATAAAAATAATAAGCACTCAATATGCTCTTCCCTCAAATTAATTTATGTCGATTTCCATTGGGATTTCGAGATTTTGCTCTCAGATTTCAGATTTTTCGTGCCCAATAGAACATAAAACGAGATTTTTCTCCTTTGCCTTTGTGGTGGTGCGTGATTTAAAAGTCAGCTGTTCTAAATTGTAATTTTTGTTTATAAGAATCCATTCAATTTATGCTAATATACATTACAGAGGCCAAATGTATTTTTTTCTCTATTTTTCACAGACTTCTCGTCTAAAAACGTAAGTAAACACACTTTAAAGTTTGACAAACGACAATTGTTTTGGTGTTAGTGCAAATAGGTGTGAGTCTCGCTCGGATATCGAGATTCGCAAAATTGCTCTGACTCTCAAAAAAAAGTGCTTTTTCTGTCCCAATGGAAAACGACATTAATAAATTTTTTTAATGTCTGAAATCAGAATACAACAACTGACGATATCGCCTCAGCCTTAACAGTTCGAAAAAGCTTCTGTGATTTATTCATCGGCCGCTAGTTGCCGCCACCTACCAACAGAAAGATGTTGCTGAACGAAAACCGTCATCTGTCAAGGGAAAATTTTCCAAGTTTTTTTTTTACACAGTTGACAAAGTGAAAAAATTTCTTTCCATCTTCGCAGTTTTTTAATTTAAATTTTTATCATTGTTTGCATTATATAGTTTGCAAAAATCATTGCTAAAAAGGAAACCCTTGTGCCTGTATTGTCCAATTGTTTATTTTGTAAGTGCAATATGCTCAAAAAAGTGGATTTAATTTTGCATCTGAAGCGAAAGCAGTGAACGTCATTAGTTTTGCTTTTTTTTTTTGTCATTTCTCTTCTGGATAATTTTTCTTATTTGCTTCTAAATTGAAGCGGAATTGGAAATGTTTGCTACTGAAATTCTAATTTGTGATTGCCTCGTTATTAATTAAAGATTTGCGTAAGATAATCGTAGGGATATCATATTTGGGACAACTCTCTGTGAAGAGGAAAAGGGCGACGAATATTTCGTGACTTCTTCTCCCCCCAGTTTCTGGCCCATGGTTCGGTCAGTGTTCTATATATATATATATACCGAGACATTACTTTGGTAAGTTGTTTTCACATTAAATTTTGTTAAGAAAGAAACAAGTCTATTGCCAATTGCCACCGAAAAAACCAGTTCTATTGTAAACCAATGCTTTGCTGATCCGTCCGCTTCCCGTGCTTCTCCACTTTTTCACCATTGTCAATCCGTGCTCTTGTGCCACGACTATTGTTGCCTGCACCTTTCAATTAACTTGAATTTGCTAATTGGTGCATGAACACACGAAGATACTTCTTTTAGCTTAATTTTTTCATTTTGCTGTCTGTAAGTTTTGTGTTGGAAAAAGAAAGTGCAGTTAAATCTCTAACGTAGACAGAGCGTAGACGATTGAGTCATTAACTAATTGTTTTGCAATTGTCTGTCGGTGTATTATCGTTTTTGCACTTTAAAGTATTGCCTATAGTCAAGACCCTAATTGTCATCGGCTTCTTACGTCTTCAACAAAATTTTCTATACGACTAGAGTCTGCGGAAAAACTGGTGGGGAAGCAAACGCTCGTTTTGCTATTTTAAGTAACGTTGTTTGATTGAATTTAACATTAGCAAGGGCTATGTGTAGGTATTTATGAACTCCTCTAGCAGGTGTATTGTTGATATTTTTATTTATGACTGCTGTAGTCGGCATGTTGTCTTTACTTCTAGATATACTTCATATCTGTGTTAAGATAGACGAAAATAAGTCCAATTATGTCATGAAACTTCCTTCAAACTTTGGACCAGCTAAATTGGGTAGATCGATCAGAAATCGCGCAAATGTTCATGTTGGTTTCAGTGATTATAGTTCTTTGGTCTCTAGGAATCCTTAAAGCGTAAGCAACTTGGTGAAACACTGATCCGTACAAAGAAACTCTTGCAGCAATGTACATAACACCTGGGCGCTGATGATTCGATCTTACGTCACGTTTGTGATCGTTTCTTTCTGAACTTTGAAGCACTCCGAAAGAAAAGCTTACTGTTAATGAAGCAACAAATGCCAGTGTATGCGTAGGTATATCCAGCACAGCAGTCTGCATGTTCTGAAGGTATGTGACCTTTATAACAATAGCACCTCATCATAATTGGAATTAAAATTGCAAATTTAAAAAGTCCAAATCCGGAATTATGGCGCAGTTGTGGTATTTATTTATTTTTAGCAAATATTCTTCTATAGCGGCACCAAAATATCATTCAACTTTACTTGCACATAAGTTGTGCCTGTAAACTTCTATTGGCAAATTATTGTTACAGTTGATTGCAAATATACTGCAACTATAACAGGGAATTTATGCAAATTTATTTTTCCATACTCGATAGAGCAGTTTGATGATCTTTGCTGTTTTTGGTTAGATGAGAGTTGTGTGAATGACATATTTCCCAGTTTTTCCAAAAACATTTTCAATATTTTTGTTGCAGATACATTTATCGTTTTGCTTCTTAAACTCTGTGGGAAAATGATTTGAAAAATGGCTTCCGGAGATCTTTCTTTAACAAGCAACAGCAGTCAAGAAGGTATGTTGTGCTCCGCGATGTCATCAAAATCGAATCTAAACAAATTTCTGTGTTGTCTTTTGCAGAGAGCCCCGAATATGTTGGCGGCTATGACCGCACCATTCGACCCTCCTCAAACAGCAGTGGCAGTACGACGGCCGCCAATCTTGCCAACAACAATCCAAATGCTAAGAAGCCCTTCGATCTAATTAAACAGCAATATGAGATGGAACTGAACAACCTTCGACATCAACACAAGGATACTCTTCGTCGCTGCGAAGAAATGGCTTCCCAATTGGCCTTCTACCAGGAGCAATATATGGCAGCGATGAATCAGTTGGAGTCCTCGTCGAAAGATCGCAATAAATTCACTGATATCGCTGCGGAAAACGCGCACCTAACGCAGCAGAATATAATGTTAGAGCGGAAATTGCTGCAGCTAATTGAGTCTGTCAAGCAGAAGGAGAGCGAAAACGGGAATCCGCCCTCTGGGTCGTTCTATTGCGATTATAGTGAAATTGGCAGCAAGAAATGCGAAGGTGGTTGCGTAGAGACTGAAAAACTACTCGAAGAGTTGCAACTTTCCAAGGAGCGGTATGCCGACTTGTCCAAGGATCGAAATATAATTTCTGCGGAAAGGGAGAAGTTCAAAAAGCATCTCAGCTCTGTCATAAATGAGTTGGATAATATAAAGAAGGAGCGGAACTACTATAGAGAAGCACGCGAGACTTTCAGTATTCAGCGGGATCAGCTGGAAAAGGAAGTGGAGAAGTTGAAAGCGCTGTTGGCATCAAAGGCAAATGAACTGTTGATGACAACGATGCACAGGAACCGAGTAGAAGAAGAGCTGAATCAGATACTTTCCGAGAAGGACAATGTCTTGCAGGAGACGCAGAAAATGAGCGATGATTTGGCTGCGGTTAAAAAGGAACTGGATCAAGTTGAAATCCAAAGAAAAAAGGACAAGAGCGAGATAAAGACTCTTCAGCAAACAAACTCTGAACTTATGCACAACATAGACGATCTCAATATAAAGCTGAAGAAGCGAGAGCTGCTCAAGTCGAGGGAGTCGTCGTGGAGCAAGGAATTCTCGGACAGCAAAGATGACTTCAAGGAGATTGAGAAGCTGCGGAAATGCCTGGAGAAGGCCCATTCTGAGGTTGAAAAGTCTATTCAGGAGACAGATATTGCGAAGCGGCACCGCGACTGGGCGATCTCTGAGCGCGAGAAAATCGTTCAAGAACGGGACTCGGTGAAGACACTCTGTGATAACCTGCGAAAGGAGCGGGATAAGGCAATAAGCGATTTGCTATCAGCGATCCGTGATAGTGAAAAGATAAAGAAACAGAAAGACGAAGCACAAAGAGAAATCGATGGCCTCAAGGAACAGATTGAGAACTCGCAGTCGCACGATTCGCGTCGCAGTTTCCGATTAAGCACCTACGATGCTGACGATATGATTGAAATTGAACTGTGTAACTATCATCAAGATGGCGATGTGGGAATCATACTGGATGACACCAACAATCGACAGCTTGTATGTGGGGTGACGAACACATCACCTGCCTTTGGACATCTAAAGATCAATGATGTCATTGTAAAAGTAAACAATTTGGATTGTCAATCGATGACAAAACGGATGGTGTTAGATGAGATAAGGTCCAGTGCGCCAAGGTGTACGCTGTTGGTGTCGCGCACCCGCCAAAGTAAGCGTCACTTTTACACAGCTCACTTAAACCTACAGGAGAACCATAATCATGGCTTGAACCTCGACACGGGAGTTTTCATCTCGAAGATTGATCAGAATTCGTTGGCTGCATTCGAGCCCGAACTGGATGTGGGAGATCGAGTGCTCAGCATCAACAACAAGTCAATGGAGGGTGTGCAGAACGTCAAAGACGTAATGAATTTGCTGAATGACCATCGGAATGATTCGATTACCATATTTGCTTTGAAGAACGTCCAAGATGTCAGCTATCCGGAGGCACACCGTCGCATGACCACCACATCCGCTCAAACAGACTCAAACGACTCAATGCACAAAGTAACGAGTGCGAAGCATCCCTCGAAAATTGCAGAAATGCTGAGTAAGTTCCGCGAGAAGATGCACATCTCCAAGCCGGGCGCTGATTTCAGTCAGGAAAATGACGCTCTGGCCGCCCTGGACTCTGTGCTTAGTGAAAGCTCTGAGAAGAGCAAGGAAAATCTCTTCAAACGCAGCAAACGCAATAGCAAGAAGGAGAAGGAGACCTCAAAGAGTATGGGCACCTGGCCTCGCACTAACATCCTCAATACATCACAGGAGAACCCCACTGGCACTATAGTGCAGCACAGAAAAAAAGAACGTCCGCCTCTTTCACTGTTTACCGCAGCTCCCATCAATGTTGACAAAGAGGGGCCAGAGAAAATTGGCGGGTCAGGCAGTTCCAGCACTTTGTTGTCGTCGAAAAATAACCCCAATCGTAACTCGAATCCGATACCTGCGTCCAGTCTTTTTCAGTCTAGCGGTAGTGCAACAACCAACGGCTATCCCTATCGCCATTCAGTTTACGGAACTGCTCTAGAGTCTGAACCGATCATCCTGGAACAATCCAAGCCGGTTAACATCCGCAGTCCCCCTCTATTTACGGCAAACATTCAATTCAAGACTTACGATCTGATGGGAAAGTACACCACTCACACCAATCAGCGGCAGCATCACGCGAACCATTATCAGAATCGATATAGCTTGAACTTAACCCCGTTGGAACCAAGCATGCTGTATAAGACCACTGGCCAGACGGCACAACAGCAAGTTACCCCGGCAGCTATTACGATTGGCACCAAACAGCAGCAGCTCTTCGAAATGATCAAAAGTCCACCGCCGCAACCGCCTCTATTCAGTCACCCGCAGTCCAGCAATACTGCGTTCGCACGCAATAGCGCACAACAAAACTCGCTCGACATGATATCTCTCAAGTCACAGAACTCTATCGATTCGATTCTTTCGCAGAAGAGCCCACCAATCAGTGAATATGCGAATTTTCCAAAGCGCCCGGCGGCCCCGACAGCCGGAATGCAATCAAAAAACGTCGCCAAGTACCCTAGCGACAGCGAAAGCATAGCGTCTGGAGTAGCTAACCATCCTGGATCGAATACAGGGGGAACGTTGCTTTTCCATCGAGATCAGATGAACAGTGGAAATGGTAACAGTCATGTGCCGCAGCATCGCCATACGCAGTTGTTTCCCACTTTTACCTCGAACAGCTCCCATATGCACCCCATTCAGATGCCCCATTCCCATCACCCGCACAAGATACGTCACTCGAGTCCACTCACACTGCCACACTCAATGGAACCACAGCATTTAGCGCATTCATCAGCGGACAAGTTCGATATGGACTATGGCAGTCCCCCACCGCTGCCTCATCACGCGTACATCTCTTCCGTCGACTATCCCTACAATCGGGGAGGGCGCAGCATCCACCCGACTCGCGATCACGACGATATGCCCTCGGTGTACTCGCAAGTATACGAGGGCGGCACTTTCCCACGGAAAAAGGATCACCAACGTTTGCGCATCCCCTCCAATCACAGTGTAGCGAGTAAAGGAAGTGGCGTCAAGAACAGCACCGGCTCGATTGACCATCACGGTGGCAGCGAGCGAGGCTCACCCATGCCACAGGTACACGTCGAGGTGCTTAGTCACGGAGGAAGCAAACGGAACTCCAATGTGCCGTCGGATTTTCTTTGCCCTGGAGACCTGAGAAGAGTCACGATTGAGAAGAGCGACAAATCCCTGGGAATCACCATCCAGTGTAACAACAATGGTGGCGGGATCTTCGTCTCGACAGTAGCCGAAAAGAGCATTGCTACTCGTGCTGGTCTTCAGGTGGGCGATCAACTCTTAGAAGTTTGCGGACTCAACATGCGCTCGGCTACCAATGACATTGCGGCCAATGTGCTGCGCCAATGCGGAAACTCGATCACAATGCTTGTGCAGTATAACCCAGAAAGTAAGTATTGTAAAGAAACACTCATAGAGTGTCTTTATTTTCTAGAATTTCTTTCTGCAGAATACGATGGCGGAAACAATCTCGAGCCGGAAAGTGTTAACCATTCTGGTTCACCAACGCCGCGTAACTCGCCACGGCCGCCGGCTCGTTCATTGATGGCCTCCTCGCCAATAACCACATCGAGTGCGCTGACCAACAGTAGTATTATGCCTCCGTCCAATTCGCTGATCTCGACTCCTATTAAGGATCAAAGTTTTGCCGATAGTTTGGAGAATCAATCAGATGTGAGCAGCCAAGACATCCCTACAACGGTCTACGAAGAGGAAGCACGATACGTGACACTGCACATGGATAAGTCAAAAAACCTCGGAATTAAGCTCTTTGGCGGCAACAAAGTTGGAATCTTTGTTCATGATGTCACCACGGGATCGCCCTCTGATCGAGCTGGCATCCGCAAGGGCGATCAGATTCTTGAATACAACGGAGTCGACCTTAGGTGTGTGACTGCTGAGCAGGCCGCCAACGAGATATCAAAGCTCACCGAGACAGTGACGATGTTGGTGCAGAATAAGTTACAAAGTCGGTTTGAGACACTTGTTAGGTTAAGTCACGTGTTTGACAACGTTTTTTGTATAATTTCAGTATTGAAGCAGATCAAGGATAGGTCGGGGGACTCATTTTATATTCGTGTGGGGTTTGACCGAACAGGTGACTTGAATGAGGGCGAACTAAAATTTGTCAAGGATGAGGTTCTCTACGTAGACAACACAGTATTCGGTGGCACGTTCGGCCTGTGGAGAGCTTGGAAACTGGACGCCAAGGGACATCGCAAGGAGTGCGGCATAATTCCAAGTCAATCAAAGTGAGTTTTTTTTTTTCCTTTCATTTGCCATACACGAACGACTTACTGATTAAATTAATGTTCAGAGTTGAAGAGGAACTCCGCTCTGGTGAAAATGTCGACTGCGATGGCGCGACTACGCGTCGTGGCAGCACATCAGCACGAAGGTCTTTCTTTCGTCGGAAAAAGCATCAGCGCAGTTCGTCCCGAGACTCCACTGAAATAGCCAGCTTCAGCAACACACAGCTAAGCTTCTTTCCCGATTCCGGAATGCTGAACGATGATGGTGGCATTCTTAGTTATCAACGTGTCGAGCGATTGGACTGTGAGTGGTGTTTGTTAACTTGTACGTTGTCTATATGTCTTATGTTTGTTTTCAGCTCCAATTCGCCGTCCAGTGCTAATAATTGGCCCGCTTTCTGAATGCGTCATGGATCGTTTGACAATCGATTTTGTTAATCTTTTCAAGTCGTGTCAGGTTACAACTATGGACTGCTCGCAAGAAGCCATGGAAGAAGGACTGCAGGAGAACATATTCGTCGATTATCGAAGGCGAGGCAATAAATTCGAATGCACGACTGTGGAGTCGATAAATAATTCTTATAAGAATGTAAGTTTTACAGTTATTACTTCTTTTTGTTTCCAAATTTGAAACCAAACTTGCGTTTTCAAACTGATCTGGCAGGTTTGCCTTTTTTTACATTATTTGTCGTGCTAATTTGGTTAATGGCTGTGTAACAACAAGTTTCTTTAATATCGTGCTATTTTGGCGTTTGCGGAAATTTCAAAGCTAGTTACTGTAGGTCTAGTTCGGACCTAAGTGTTTAGCTAAGTCTCTCCCTTACCCTTATTAGGCGATTTTAGTGAGAGGTAGAAAAACCTCGTTCCTCTTCAGTGCATCTCTAGAAAGATGTTTGCAAAATCGATTCTTTTTAAATTCCTTCTTGTTCCCAAACGCTTGGAACTTGGATGCAATCTTACTGTGTCATCCGATATACAGTACGATCAAGACATATCCTACATTTAGATGTGGGCTACAAACTTGAAATTTGTAACGATTGGAGGTGTCGAACTGCCGCTCCCGCAAACATGCAATACGTAATACTTTTTGTCTAGTTGAATTCGGCAACAAAACAGGGAACTTGGAAATAGTGCATATTACTTGCTTACTCTTCTATCAATTCTTATGCTTCTTCGCTTTCTACATCAGGACCGTCGTCACTGTATTCTGGACATATCCATATCAGCTGTTGAACGCCTACAGCGCTTACAAATCTACCCCATTGTGCTTCTACTGCGATTTAAGTCGGCAAAGCAAATACGGGAAATCAAAGATCCGCGCTATGGCACAGATAAAATATCTGCCAAAGCTGCAAAAGAGATGTACGAGCGGGCTCTAAAACTCGAATCAGACTACAAACAGTACATATCTGGTAAGTCGAATACCTCCACCTAAACAAACTGCGCTAAATTTTGAAATCCTTCCCTCTTGCAGCTGTCATACCCGGAGTAAGCATCAAACACATGTGCACGCAAATCAAGGACTCTGTCGACAAGGAACAAGATAAGCTCCTTTGGGTACCGGTCTCCAATGCTTAGACAGTTGCTACTAGTTTTCACTTATATTTATATCTTGCATGCTAAAAACACTTCCTGCCTTGCCTAATTTTATTTTGTACTTGTCCACATGTTGCACACATAATTCTTAGGTACAGCGCTGTGCCTATAATCTTAAGAGTATGTATTTTACAGTAACTACATATAATTGTATTTCTCTTGTCCTAATTGGTGAGTATTTTTTTTTTTTTTTTTTCGTCTGTCTTTTTATCAATTTTTATGCAATTATTATTAAAGTGCCTTTTACTAAAGCTGACTGGTATGCAATACATTTAATAGTTTTCGTATGCTCTAAGCATTCTTCACAAAAAAATACAAAAAATCTTCCAATTTTTTGAAAAAAAAAAAAAGAGAAATAAAATTTTGTAAAAAAAAAACAAATTTTAGAAAAAAATATATTTATTGCCTTAAATTTTTTATAAAAAATATTAACAATCGTATTTTTACATCAAAAGAAAACGAATACAAAGAAGAATAACGAATAAACATATTAAAGAAAATAAATGCCTTAGAAACAATTTATCTATCACTAGCCTTACATTTTAATATTTTTATTTTATACAATTTCTATATTTTTTTATAATTATATATATATATATACGTTTCGTTTGAATTGTTTGTCTTTTATTTGATATTTCAAAGAATATATTTTAAGTATACAGTATCGTATTAAATTTACACAACAAAATATATGAAAACAAATAAAACAAAACAAAAAATACACAATAGATATTCATGCAATAAAAAATATATATTCACTTGTTAAACGGATTTATATTATATAAATGATATAATTTAATAAATTTTTATCATTTTATAGAAGCTCAAATCGAGTTGGATGTCTTATTTGTTTATATTTATCTCCCTTGCGAATGAGTGTGGTAAATGCTTAACATTTTTGGTCGTATTATGAAAAAAAATCGTTTGCATACTATTGAATGGGCTTAAATGACGCTTCCGTTGTCGAAACTAGATCACTCAGGTCCAACGAATGTCAGATTAATATGGTATTCGATTGGGCGCTCTCAGGGCAGTTTTTATGTTCGTTTGGTACAACAAAAAAAGCAATATTTTTCAGATTTCAGAGCACTTTTGCGAATCTAGATATTTTTTTCAAATTTAGCAATACAAGTGCGCTTGAGTTTGACAACAACTGGTGGAGGGCGTTTAGGTTTTCGTGAATTTGTTCTAAAGCAAAGAAAGGCATTGCATCGGGTGAATCTATTTTTGTAAATTATTTATGTATAAATAATTAAAAATCAGTCGGGATGCAAATTTCGAATGTTTTAATTTAAAATTTAAGCAGTCAATTAAAAACGCTTTGAAAAGTGTTGAAGGCTACACATATTCGAATCCCACGAATATTATCACAAAAAAGAGCAAGTGACGTTTTTATATTCGATTAGCCACACGAAATCTGAAATCTGAGAGCGAATCTGAAGAAGCCCAAACGAATACCACATAAAACTTGAGCGTTATCACGTTGGCAACTTTTAAGACGACCGTCGTCAAATATTTATTCATGTAAAAAAAAAAAAAAAAAACAGTTCATCGTTCATGTGACTTAGGCCAAAATCTTCTCCAAATCTAGTACAAAATATAGAATGTTTCATTCGCTTAAGTTCCGGAAATGTCGTCAGTCGTCCAGACGATTACTAAAGGGGACATTTTCCGCTTCTTCGGTTACAAGTTTATAAACACAATCACCCCTATCGAGGTATCCGTTCGGAAAAAAATCCCGCCAAAAGTCAAATCCGATCGGAACTCAAATTGCATTCGAAGTATTCGTTTCGGAACAAAATAAATGAAGCATTCATTTCACATTCGGGTCTATCACCGTCGTATTCGGAACTTTGCTACGAACCCCGAAAGAACTCACAGAATCCCGTCGTAGGGTAAATTTTTTGCTTTCGAAATTCGTAGAACGTGGTATATTCAGTGATACCACTTTCTACGAATTTCAAAATTCGACGGATTCTGTTACAGTTCTTTCGGGGTTCGTAGCAAAATTCGGAATACGACGGATTCCGTGATAGACCCGATTAAAATATTCCGCAGCAATTAGTTGTCGGAGAGCTTCGGAAAAAATGTGTCGTGTGGCTGTGAAAAGTAAGTGGTATAACGCGGTTCCACGCAATGCGACGGTGCGCTATATGTCATCGGAGAATTTTTTTCCGAAAGTTGTATCGGAACGGATACCTCGAATGGAATTTCTCCGATTTCGTACAAATCGGAGAAAATTCCGTTCCGAACGGATACCTCGATAGGGGTGAATAAAGCGTACGTGAACAGGGGTTTTGAATTACCGCATCCGTGATCGAGTATTAAGTGACTGAATTTGTTATTGTTTTGCTTGTAAAATCCACAAAATTCAGTGACGTATGGCTCGTTCACGGATGCGGTAATTCGGCTCCAGAATTTAGTATAAGTTTGTAAGATTTCGTTAGATTTCGTACATTTTGCATATACCTACTATAATATGCTACTAAATAAATTGAGCTTAAAATTAGTGAATTAGTATATTATATATTTGAGTAAAATATATGGCCAGATAAGATATAAATTCTTGCTAAAATACAAATTTACAAAAGACTTGTTACAACTACAACTAACAATTATTAAACTAGCATTCCAACATATGAAACAAGTCGCTGAAGACCTGCGTTCATCATTATGCACAGCCATACAGCTGTGGTTGGAAATGTAGCATATTTTTAAGGTACTTTCGCTCATTTCGAATAAAACTATTTACAATACACACAACTATCTATGCGTCTGGTTGTTTCGACTAGGATAACAATAAATAAATATTATAGAACAATAAATTTATCTAAATACAAAAACTCTTCAACAACAAATCACATATATAAATCTTATTGTCCACAAACTAAGGGCTATACCTTTAGTCGCGATCTCACCAATTGCGTCACTCAAATCAATTCAGTGCTGCCATCTCATTAATATTCTCTCATTTAAGCTTTAATCGTACATATCGAACTCATCTCGGGGTCGGTACCAATCTTCTGACGCGTGCTCATAAGCTGCCTTACGGACCTCGGCTTCAGCTATCTCAGCTGGGTGTCGATAGTCTGCCTCTGATCGGGGACTTCTCGACGTCGCCCGGAAATCCGATGGAATGTCGTAGCATTTGCAAATGCAACATGATGGGAACCGAAACCAATCCGAAAAGATGCCTCGGCACTCGTTGTGTGGATCGTAGGCGAGGAGGCGGTGTAGGCGGTACTGCTGTTCACATCGACAGCCATCACGACAGTACATTTGTTTGTTCTCGTGAGTACACTTCTCCCAATGTACATACTGCTCAAATGGGTAGAGATTTAATAGAGCCAGCACCTCGCCACGAGTGTTATTGGCCCAAAATGGAGCAACGACTTCCTCTTTTACAGGACAGGCATTTCTGGAATGAAAACTTGACATAGAAAGGGAATACCTACATTGATCACAATATACACTTACATTCCCCTCAGATTTGCAGTTGGCATAGGATCTTTTTGGAGGGTGTCTTGAAAGAGCTGTCCATCTCGAAGGACCGGCTTGGTAGCGATGGTTGCAACAATATGTTTCTTGGCTTCAGTAACCTTCACCGTTGGCTCAGTGGGGGAGTTGTTGTAAAGGTGGTGGAGGCTGTTGCTGCTGCTGTTGATATTGCTGCTTGTGGCGGCCTTTAGAGGGGTCGTCCCCCCGACCCGTATTTTAGTCATATTCGCAATTAGACTGATTGTCGCAGAAAGTCTGTCTACATCAGTTGGCTGAACAACTGTAGTTGCAACAGCAGGTTCTGCATTTTTCGTGATTTGAGGAGATAGCTTCAGAGTTGTGGAAATAGTTACTGATTCTGTGATATTGTTCAGTCCCAGATTTGGTGATTCCACAATTTTGATGTTGTCACCAATAGTAGCTGAATTTGGTGAAGTCGGCTCATAGACACTGTTCAAGTCGACATTCTGGTCAGTATCTTCATCAACATCGTCATCGTCCAGCTCAACATCATCCAATTTTGATGTGGATCTCTTCGGCGCTACTGTCGTTGGCGCTGTGATCCTCCGAGTCGGGTTTCTCTCCGTTGTAGTTGGACTCAGGATTTCAGTGGATGTGGTCGTTGCATCGGTTGCCGTGATCGGATCAGCCGTAGTTGATGCTTCTGTAGTCGTTGTACTTGTCGTTGTCGTCGTCGACGCTGTTGTCGTTGTACTACTGCTCGTCGCTGTAGACGAAACAGGCCTAAAGTGTGGTTCCTTCAACACTTCATTTTGCCTAGAATTATCAAAATGATTTTGCATAACTTTCGTCTTTCGGAATCCATCGCGAGAGTATCTCGCAGCAGTTTGAACTACATCCTCAATATCGATGTCATTATTCTGGATTTCCGTTCGCAATATGGAAATATGCCTCACGTCGCCATACATTCGCTTCATTAGTCCCTGATTCTCGTGAACAAACCTTCGTACAGCGTGCCATGGATATGCTGCTCCTGGCAAATGGCAATATGCCTGATGTGACAGATCACATGGTATCGTGGCCACCAGTTGAGCTCGTCCACGTCTTGACATCTTATTCGGACTGCATGAGTTGGCCGAATCGAAGCCAAATGCCACTGATCGATGAACTGTGACAGCGAAAAGCAAGAGGAACAGGAAATGCCCCTATAAAAAGAAGAGAAAACAAGGTTTTTATTTTTTTGGATTTAGTTTCAGTTGCAGTACAATGAATGAATAGCAAAGAGAAAGTTGCAGTCGCTACAAAATGCAAATAGCGCAATGGCCGTGGGAGAATGCAAAAAATAACAGTTTTTTTTTTAGGTTTTCCTACTATAATTTTAAAGATTTCCAGGTGATAGGTACCTACTCAACAAAATTAATAAATCAAGAAAAATGAAACCGAAAATATTCCGAATAACTTTTACTATCGTTTGCCAAATGTAAGGTGAGTCCAATAAAAAATGAAGAAGAACAACAGAAAGAAAATGATCGGCTATTTCTTGTTAACCGGAAAGAGGTAATGGATGGGTTCGCGTTTTGTTTTCTTTTTTCGATTTGGTGAACTTTCAGCAGGTACTTTCGCATTTCCCAATAAAAGTAGAAGGTATAGTATTAATTTTTTTGTTTCATTGGCAGTTGTAGTTTTTCCGCATGTATGCCTTCAAGATTTCACTTACCTTTCGCAATGCGAGTTGGTTTTTTGTGAACCCGTTGTGATGAAATGGTCAGTTGGCTTGATTGGAAATGCTTTCTTTTTTGATGATGGGTACGTGGATAGACAGATTACCTTCGATGAGACAAATAAATCACGATTTTTCCGGCCAACATTGTATTTGCAATCAAATGAAAACTTTTCTTTTACTGATTTTTAAAATTTGTCATGAGAGTTGTTATCAGTTTTACTTAAGTTCTACCGACCAGACATAAACAAACTCAATGAAATGTACAAACATTTTATGCTCGCTTGTTCATAAAAATATTCTTAAGGCTCGTGAACCACCCATACATCTCCACAAAATATATTATAAAGGGTTTTCCAATAAGAGGTGTTATTTCGGTATTCAAAGAAAAATGCAATTTTTTGAGATAAATGATCGGATGTTTATTTCATAATAAAGAGGCAGAGGCAGTATGCCGTTAATAATGAAAAACAACATCAGCCAAATGGCCACCACGAGTACGCATACAGGACCATATCGTTTTCATGAAATTTTCCATAACCAAATCGCAAAGTGGCTGCCCTATGTCCTCGATAGCCTCACGAATTTTATCTTTGAGGTCTTGAATCGACGCTGGGCTGTTGGCGTAGATCTTATCTTTCACGTGGCCCCAAAAGAAGAATTGTGATAACCTCTTCGAGAGATAACACGGTCCGGAAACTTTTCCCGTAAAAGATCAATGGTTTCGTTTCTTGAGTGGCACGTAGAGCCGTCTTGTTGAAAGTAAACGTTGTCCAGATCCATATCATCATCCAACACTCTATTTTAAAATATTTTGAACGTCGTTTATATCTTTTGCCACATTTACCTTAATTTTACACCTAATCCCGATATCTTAACATCAAATCAAAGCCCCAACGATAAAGAGCCAATGCGTCATTCTCTTTCATAATATTGATTAGCATCAACCCTACATAATCTTTAACGCATCTTTATCTCAGCCCAACCCATCTTTTTCCAAAACAGTTACCTAACATCGCTTTTAGCTCTTTTCCTCTTTGCAATTCTTGTTCAACACTTTCCAAAGTATAGCTACCTCAAAAGAAAAAGCAATAAACTGATTGCCCATCTTATATGCTACATCTTTTGAATGCAGCCATTTGGGAAATATATATATACGCGTCGCGACAAACAACATCACCACCGCAGCGTCAGCATCTAAGCAACATCTAACCATCAGAGTCAAGGAAGTATCAAGGTGCAACAAAATACCTTATAGCCGGTACTACAACTATATACCCAAGAGATTAGCTTGCGTCCAGATCACGATACATAATACATAAACTGAAATGGAAAGTTTCCGGAAACTTTTGGTGATTT
This sequence comes from Cheilosia urbana, assembly GCA_946477585.1. NCBI lineage: Eukaryota > Metazoa > Arthropoda > Insecta > Diptera > Syrphidae > Cheilosia > Cheilosia urbana. Next base: position 155,759,329 of record OX297854.1, read on the forward strand.
TCGTTGATTTTTATCGACCATCAGCCGGCGCACACACTGCCGTTGTGGTATTCGGCGGGGACTTTAGTGAAAGCCGATAAGCGTTTTGTTGTTTGGTGCCTTTCCAACGTCACTTTAACTTGTTCCATTCGAGGTGCGAGGTAAGATCATGCGTAGCGCAGCAACGATGATGGATGTCAGATTGTCAGTATTTCGTTTTGTTTTTGTCGTGAGGAAACCACAAAAAATCTGTAAGTTTAACAAAATTCAATCAACTTTTGATTTCAGTCACTTTGCAACCATCGGACTTGTGCCTTGGGTGAATCTAAATAATGTAGGTATCTGCGTATGTAATTAACAATTACAAGTGTATGATTAAATTATTGTTACGATCTTTTGATCAACGACCTTAAGCTGGTCTTTAGGTACCTATTTAGATTTTCTTTCCGATGACAACGGAGAAAGGGTGTGCCAGTGATCGATCGGTAGCTCTGGCGTATTCATTCAAATACATCGATGGAATATAGGTTAAGTAAAAGTCTTTCTTCGATTGCGCGGCGGCGTTTGGTTTGGGCTCTTCTGGTTTCTGTTTTATTTTTGCAGTTTCACATCTACTTATACATACTTGAGTTTACTTTTGAGTTGCAATTTGCGCTGGGTGTTGTGCGATGAAAGAAATTAAAGGTGAATGCGGTTTGATGTTTTATAAATTAAATGTCATGTAAACCAAACCATGAGAAAGGGAAATTATTTTTAAACTAATGTAGGAGGGATTCAGTAATATAGGTAGGTAAGTGGGTCGCCAATCCGTTTTTTATATAAGAATGTGTAAGTCTGTTTCAAATCACGCATAGGAAAGAAGAAATATATTACTCAAATGGCACTTAGTTCACTCAACTCAACACAGTCTATAACGGAAAAAATATATTTCTAGAAATCAGTCAATTTTGTTAGAAAGGGTAAAAAATTTAAATAATACGAAAATCGATCGAAAGTCCCTACCAGTACGGTTTTAAGCCCGGTAATTCCACAACCGACCAAATATTCATGCTACGGCAGATCCTGGAGAAAACCCAAGAAGTCCAGATCGATACTCTCCATCTTTTCATCGATTTTAAGGCCGCATACGACAGCATTAGACGAGCTATACAGAGGCATGTCTAGTTTTGGCATCCCTGCCAAACTTGTCAGATTGTGCAGAATGACGATTGAGAATTCTCGCCGCTCCATAAAGGTCGGAAACAATCTCACCGAGATCTTTCATGTCAAAAAAGGACTTAGACAAGGTGATGCGCTGTCGTGTGACTTCTTCAACATAATACTTGAGAAAATTGTGCGAAACTCGCAAGCCAACACCAGGGGCACAATCTTCAAAATGTCTGTGCAACTACTTGCATACGTTGACGACATTGGCAGAACACAACGAGCTGTCACTGGTGCGTTTGCAACTACAGAAGCGGCAAAAATGGGCTTAGTAGTAAATGAGGGCAAACAAAAAAATACATGCTGTCAACAAGAAGGGACATACAACATCGACGAATCAGATAGAACGTCACGATAGACAGTAACGGCAAAATTCCTTTTCCTTTTTGCGTAATATACGTTTGAATTTCTTCGTCAGATATTGATTTCAATAACGGAGGATCTGTAATGTCAAGCTGCCAGTCAACAAGATCCACATAGGTTGATGCCTTAAGATTTAATTTGGGAAGCTGGAAAAAGCGAACTCTATTGGTTTGAACGCTGCGAGCTTTCAAAATGCGTCGTGCGACCACTTCGCGTCGAGGCTGTTGAGAATCAGTCAGCATTGCTAGCAATAGGTTTTTAGAGTGAGCGAAGTATCCATTTCTTTGAATTACTGGATCGACTATGGATTTCAGATCTTCTGGCAAATATCTGGTGGCAGACAGTTATAATTTTGAGGTAGTTAGGGACTTTGTCTACCTCGACTCCGCTATAAATTCAACGACATCACATTAGAAACCAAGCGAAGACACTTGCCAACCGCTATTTTTTTGGTCTAAGAAGGCAACTGAGAAGTAAAGCCTGGTCAAGAAACACTAAGGAGACTCTATATAAGACCCTCATTATCCCAGCCCTACTCTATGGCGCAGAAGCATGAACGTTATTAAAGGCGGATGATTTTCGGTCCCGTTTGCGTTGACGGGATTTGGAGAAGGAGATTTAACAGCGAACTATACGAGCTGTACAGCGACCTGGTCAGAAAAGTGCGCATCAGTCGACTAAGATGGCAAGGAAGAGTCTCCGACTACCCGGAGGGATAACGCAGTAGAGGAAGACCTTGCCTTAGGAAGCGCGCACAGGTAGAAGGGAACCTCAATCAACTTGGACTGAAAAATTGTTAGAGGATAGCTTAAGCTTAATCACAGCTACTCTGTAAATAACCACTAGAACTCAATCGGTAGATCGTGGATATAAAGGCGGATTATATATCATAGATTATATAGAAATAACAGCCGGAGTTGCATAAAGGCGTTGCTTGTTTTAAAGAGTAGCTGCATTAGATGACAAGCATGGAACTCGTCAGTTAAGAAAAGCACGTTGACCGATAATTACATTTAGATTTTAAGGACTTTCCAGAAGTAAATCTTAACAAAACTCCCCGCATCGACAAGTAAATAAAATAGGTGGGATTAAGTATCCCCAGAATGCCAAAAAGAAACTAATCTTATGTTAAGCTACATGTTGCGCTTATTAACTAATCTACCATCTTCCTAAGATCCTCACACTTACAAGTGCTCTCAATAGCCATATCGCTAATCTGCACAGTATGCTAATAAATAAGAGGAATGACAAAGCTACATAATCGACCCATTTCACCTGCCACTGCCAGTTATGGTTAAAGCCATCCCGAGAGTATTATGTCAGTCAATCAGTCAGCGGTTCGTCACTCAAGACATAAGTACCCAGGCATATAATAAAATCACACAAAGTAAACAATAATTTATTTACCTGGCTGTGAAGACTTGTGCATGACATGTCGCTTATAAAACATTTGTCCATGCACGTATATGAAGAGATGTTCACTCTTTTCTTGTGTCATCTCATCCGCATCGTATAGCAGGTTTATCGCAAGCTGTCTGCACCTTAGTTTTTTTTTTCTATGCCAATTATAGTAACTTTCTTCTTAAATGTTTGCACTTGTTGCTCAACTCTCAAACAAGTGACAGAGTAGACACGTTTTATTTGTACCTGCTGTTGGACACTACAGATTTGGTAGAGAATTGAGCTTTGCGCATTATGTCTTCATCTTCTTATGTTCGACAAGAGGCTATAAAAAGAAATCACCAGTTGGCGGTATGCTACTTTAGGCATAATCTGTAGAATTTATTATCGATGCTCCGCAGAATATAATGTGACATGATGATGATGTGATAATGGAACCAGTCGGGTAAAAAGCATTTCAATAAAATTGAGAACAGAGCTCGCTGTACAACTCTTTTGTTTTTGGGGATGACTTACTTTTCTTTTCACAATGAGTAACCGCTAAAAGTGGTAACACTTATCACCTCCCAAATACATAATCAAACGAGCACCAAAATTTCGAAAAAATAATTTCACTTATCTCCAAGGATGGTAACGAAAACAACAAAAATAACATTTACAACCTCAAATACGAGCCCATTCGAAATGAATGAACTCAAACGCGTATTTCTATAATATTCGCATATGTGTTAGACCGTGTATGGCAACAAAATCACTGTGTGTGCGCTAGTGATTATTATTATTATTGCGTCTCTAATTCCGTTGCTCTGGCTGATGTTTATATATGCAAAAAGTGAAATTGGAATACACTTTTCTTTGCACTAAGTGCCGTCTTATTTGATAGGGGCCATTTTTTCATTTCTGGTTTGTTTAATTACGTTTAACGAATTTCCACTTATAGAACAATGGGTGTAGATTGGATCACCTAAATTTTCAGGTGCTGCATTAGAAAGTTGCCCAAAATCGAAATGTATTTAGCTAATACGCTAAAAGGAGGTCAATGAATGAAAATGAAAACAAAGTTGAAATGATAGGTATGAACGGGACTGTCAAATTACTGATTGAATTAGTTTTATTATTTTCTAAGAAAGCAATTAGTGCGTTGTTTGAAATATTCAGGCTACTCACAGATTTGTTGACATTATAATAGGCTATCGGCTTCACTTGAGAAGAATACGAAATGAAATGAAACGTTTAGGCAATAAGGTTTACCCTATGTTAACTTGAGTTTCCTTTACTTTGTAGATTTTGTTATGGAACTCAATGGTTGGGGGTGTTGTGTTCTTCCTCAATCTAGCAATGCGGCAGTTTGTTTTCTAATTCTCGGATGTAAATTGTTCTGGGAATATCGGAGAGGTGGTATAAACTAGTTTCTAATACATAAACACATTTCTCATGACATTTTTGTGTGTATGAAAGTAATTTGAATGCAAACAAAACATATAAGAAGTTACCCCTTGAAAAGGTATTCAAAACAAGCAAAATACAATTTGAAAGGTCTATGTTCTGTCAGTTCAAAAACTAGCGAGTAATTCCTCACATTTAACTTGCGGGGACAGGGGATGCGTCACTGTGTTTTATCATTGCATACATTTTATCATTGCATATGTTTCTATCATTGCATACATTTATAAGCTGGGGCATATTTATTTCAGCTTTTTGTTGATGTGAAATGAAATTGTGTTTTAACATTGCATTCATTTTATCATTGCATACGTTTTTATCATTGCATACATTTATGAGCTGGGGCATATTAATTTCAGCTTTTTGTTGATGTGAAATAAAATTTCTCCATTTCGTCCTTGCACCGTACTCAGAAGAGATTTCAAGAATTCTGCAGGGAGACTATCATCTTTTAGCAATGATCATAAGCGGAAACTTCAATATCAATTTTGCAACTCCAGAAGCTCAACCATTTATTGATTTTATGCAAGATAAATTTAATCTTTTAATGAACTCCAACCGGAAAATTTCAACAACACGATATGGAACAACCATCGATGCTGTCTTCCAGCGTAATCTAGATAGATTACAGTCTCGAATGTTCATATCTTACTTCAGCTACAACAATCCGATTGTATCTATTCTACCGAAGCTAGCACAAAACGAATAAAGTATTGTTATTTCATAATATATCAAGAATACGGTTATTACAATTTCCTCTTTTCTCAATGACGTGTATCGAGCCACACACATACCGCACGCACGGTGTTTACACATACACATATTTCGGGACTGTCGGATACAGTAGCACCAATTTTTTTTTCATACGCTTTCCTTCAACTTTTACCATTTCAATTTTCATCCACCTTTTTCATTTTCAGAAAACAAACAACGTTAATTTTGGAAAATCAAGTTGCTTGAGTACTTCTATAAACTGAGTTTACTTATCCAGGGTTTCCAATGTTTCGTCCAATTCCACCCGATTTGCTATTTTATTTTTCCATTAAAAAAACATTTTAAATAAAACAACTTTCAATAATAACGTTTGCAGGAGGCAAGTAATTTTATATTCTATATGGTTACCTATAGTTCGTGCTTTAGCCACCGGGGTTAAGCTTCAGAAGTTTTCTTATCATGAAAATAATTTCCTCAAAATCATTGACTTTCGAAAAAACTTAACTAGGAGCACAGCGGCGGGATTTGCGACAGAAAGACGTTTCCTTCAAGTTTCAACACACTAATATAATAATGCAAGGATAATTTGGACATTTAATATTTGTATTAAACAAGTTGGCCAATGGCCACACAATCAATTAAACTATTCGTTTGCAGATAAACTTTGAGCAATACATGAAAACCCAGTTCGCACATGAACTCTTTTGTTTTCAATTTCTTTAGACAGCAGCTTGTATTATTCATTCGTAGATTCATAAATAATTTGCTTACTAACCTTCAATTTATTAGGGAACTTTAGTCTCCTCTCCATGTTTTCATGTCGCATATTAAATGTATTCCTTCTTAAATGTTGTGTTCATTGATTGAAACTTTTCCCATTCACCTTATTTTTCTCTTTCTAATTTCTTTGCACATTTAACTTTCACACGTGAATTTCTTTTAGAAATGCACCGGGTACACCATTATACAAGCACTGATTACATTTTTGATTTTATTGTAATTTTCCCTTTCGAAATCGAAAAAAAAAAACACGAAAAAATCACTTCAACGGTTAAACGGTTTTGATTTTGGTTCGATTTTATTTATAGGTTTATTTATTTTTTTGCCAAAAAAACGACAAAGAATTAATAATTAAAATAATTCACAACTCCCGATGGTTGATAGCAGAGAAGAACACTCATATGAAGTGCAAGAAAAGTAAGAAAAACTTTTTCTTATTATTAGTCGTCCCGTCATCACCAACGTCGCACATTTGACTGTGACGAAGAAGAAAAAGTGAGCCCCGGAATAGTGAGACAAAGCTTAGTAGGTCAGTAGTGGTCTTCTCCTCGCTCACCAGCTGCTGCTGCTCGGCGATTGCAACTTATACTGCTATTATACTTGACGCGGCGATACGACGACACGAAGAGTGTGTGATATTGAGGTGGTAAGGCGCGCAACCATCTCGCAACTGAAAACTTGAAATTCGATTTTGTTCATATGACGGTAATGCAACCGCACCAATCTTGGTGGTAAGTGGTGATGGTGGTGGTGGTGGTGGTCTTGAGTACCATCCGAAGCGAGAGAGAGACTGATTGTCACTGTCTGCCGGTCTTGCTTAGCGTCAGTACAGACAGACGAGGTACAGCGCCTCATAACTATAGTTAGGTATAGTTTCAAACTCTTAAGTAGGAAGGCGCTCCTTTGTGGTATTGAAGAAAGCTGCCATTACCCAGCCAGACCTATACCGTAGAAGAAAGCAAGTCTTGCATTTATTTTCCTTCCTCTCTCGCTCATCTGTCTGTCGCGCCGCTTCGGAGTCGACTTTGTCTCAAAGAAAGGTGCGCGCGATGGTAAGATATGGTAAATACACATGAAATCACGAATAATTGCCTTTTTAGCCATACTCGGCAGTGAGGGAAAACATATGATACACCGACATGGCCAGTCGACCACATGTGGCGTATGTCACGATGGTGGATGGATGGAACAAATGTGGATGGTAAATATATATAATTTGATTTCAACCAGCGTAATGTTGCGAAATTAAAAAGCAAACAGTATGAGTGAAAAACAACAAACAAAACAAATATGAAATTAATAAAATCTGATTCAACTGAATCACTGACTGCCGTTGGACTTGGCGTTGGCTGCGTGATTATTGTATAGTAGATGGGGCGAAAGATTATTATAGTGATTTGCTTCTTTTTCGCCGCACAATACTTTTGGAATGGAAATACTGTGGTAAAGTGAAAGTGTAAAATGCGTTTAGGAATTTAATGTTGAAATTCATTAGCAATAATAACTATGTAAGAGGGGGTATTATTATTTTTTTTTTACTTTCAGTTGAGCGACATATGAGGCAAACGAAAAAATAGTGTTTTTCCATACTATTGGTGTAGTGTGCAACTGCCAACTGAAAATATATGTGGGATTGTAGGTACATACAACGATACAACTATTGTGCATGAGAAGATTTGGTATGTATCTTACTTGCTATAGCCTTTAATCTCCACATTAAAATTATTATAAAACACGAGTGGATAATACCGCCATTGTGAGTTCGAAAACTGGTTATAAGTAACAGCAGCATTAGTCCCCAGTAAGAAATCTTTTAAAGTGGTACGATAACTACGGTGTTTGGTCAAAGAGACATATACCTAAGTCCAGTTTTAGCGAAAATGAGTTGAGTATGAGTATGCAGAACTATTCAGAAAAAAAAAAAAAAAAAAACATTTTCGTTTGGTCTCAACAGTATAAGTTTCAGCATCTGAATCCAAAGTAAGTTAGTGGTCTTAAATACACATTCCAAGTATTTAAAAAAAATTTTGCTCAAAAGGACATTTCTCCGCACATGTGATGTTTTGACCCAGCAGAAGCTTATCACGTTTTCTATTGGGACAGAAAAAGCACTTTTTCCAGTTTCAGAGCAGTTTTTCTGCTCTCGAAATCAGCTGGCTGTCAGATTTCATGTTCCATTGGCCACAAAAAAAAACTTTTTTTAAGAGTCAGAGCAATTTTGCGAATCTCGATATCTGAGCGAGATTTACACCTATATGCACTAACCTTTGAAGTGTGTTTACTTAGGTTTTTAGACGAGAAGTTTGTGAAAAATAGAGAAAAAATTACATTTGGCCGTGCAATGGATATTAGCATAAATTGAAAGGATTCTTATAAACCCAAATTACAATTTAAGAACAGCTGACTTTTAAATCACGCTCCACCACAAATGCAAAGGAATAAAAATCTCGTTTTATGTTCCATTGGGCACGAAAAATCTGAAATCTGAGAGTAAAATCTGAAAACGACATAAAACAATTTCAAATAATAACGTGGTCTACACAACATATAACTCAATTGTTGCTACACGTTTATTGTAAACGAATTTTGTTCGCCTTGTTTTATTAATATTCTTGCTTTAGCAAAGTAGTCGTGACAATATTATGCATTTATTGTTTTGGTGCGCAGTTGACTGTCAGAATGTATGAAACATTAAAAGTTTATATATATTTTTTTGTTTTAAATATAGAAACTTCGGGTAATTTGATATGAGCATTTGTTTTCTAACAATTACTCGTAATTTTTGTGACACAGCTCTTGCTGAACTATTCGTTATAGCTTTTTGATGCATTGCGCAGACCACCATTGTCGGGTCTCTTTTCGTCTCTCTACCACTATAAATCTTACCCAGAGAGACTTTCTGAATTTCTCCAGAGTACCCAAGTCAGTGTTACATCATTTTTAGATGAGCACTTATTCCAATGCCAATGATGTTGTGATGTTTGTTTATTCCATGCATCTGATCACCGCCTGATTGTCCAGTGCTATACGGATATTTCTTCCCACCCCCTGACTCTCAAGCAAGTAGTCCAACGCATGCAGCAATGCAATCATCTCAGCCTGGTATACAGAAGTGTAATTCCCGAGGCTAGCGTGACGGGCTAGTTCCAGCTCTGCTGAATAGATACCGGCACCCGCTCCGTCATCCATCATGGATCCATCAGGGATTTTCAGGAAGTAATCCCTTCTCAATACGATTTTTGTGATTCCTTTCCATAATACGCACCCTTGCTATCCCGTCCATAGGCATGTTCAGCTCCTTAATCTCGTTTTTGACAAGTTCCAGGATCTTCCTATGTCCATAGATGGTATCACGATTGTGCCATTTCGCATCTCGATTCGCAAATCGTAGTATAACAACCCCTTTCACATAATAGCTTGTATCTACTAGTACTGCTATAAGACTTATAAAAACGCAAAAGTATACATAAATGTAACCAGATTTTCAGCATTAAAACCTTCTGCCCTATCTATTGGAGTTCCGGTTGGACTTCCTGATGCTAATTTCTGATTTGTGCCTTTTATATCACTTTACCCAATTTCAACCATATCACACTAGCCGCATTTAGCTTTTGAAGAAATCAAGAGATTTTTTTTAAATATACTTCATTAAATTAAAAACTCACCCAATATACATATTGGCAGCTCTATTCACGCACACAAACAAAATTTTATAATTAAGTTTTTAATTCTACCCCGATTTTGGCTAAACTATAAAAAAAGGTCAACTTTAGCGCTGAAACAATTCCGATCCATTGACGTTAAACACATTCAACGCGATCGCTATTAAACCTGCAGCACGTTACCACTTCCAAGCTTGTTATGTGGACAAGAAAATTCCTGTCGAGAATCGATTATTTCGGAAAATATACTGGTATATCACATTACCAGACCATATCACAATACCGGAAGTTACTCTACTATTCCTGTTTTTTTTGGTTCTTTTTTTCTTGTTAAACTTGAATAAATACCTTTGGTTTTTTTTAGAACTTGTAACTAAATTTACCTTCAATCTGAATCTTATCTCAATTCGCTGAGTAAACAAATTATCGTTTGGTCAAAACAACATAATCTCCATTAAAACCTCTATTTGTTTTTAGTATTTATTTGGTTATTGAACATATAATATTTTATATTATTACTGCGTTGCAATATTATACTTTAACATGTTAAACTGGATTTAGAAGAAAATTTTGAACTTTAAAACACATTTATCTCAAAAATACGATTTATGACTTGTGTCGTTTTGAACAAACTCCATAGTATTGATAAGGAGATTTTCATTTTAAGGATTAATTTTGATTATTATATAAAGTCATGAATTTGGCCTACGAGCGGACTTCGAAAATTATAAAAACTCTTCGCTTCTGCTTCCTTATTTTAGCACAATCGATTTACATTTTTAAAAGCGGAGTTTCTAAGTGCGATAAATAGATAGATGTGTCTCCAGTTCCTTCTTACGCTGATTCAAAAATTGAGAAAGACTTTAACTTATATAGTAAATCGAGTACAATCTCTACCATCCAATTTTTAGTTTTTCCTTTTTAGCAAGAGGTTTCTTTGACTCACTAAAGTGTGCATCAAACTCTAAGAAACTCCCTAGTACATAATATAATCTTGAAAGAACCAGAGTTAAGAGATGTAAGGAATAAATAAAATATTTAATATTTACACTATACATATATGCATCCATTAGACTAAGCCTTGATTAAGGCATTGAACATAAACATATATTTATACCAAGCCACACAAAACAAGTATTGGATAAAAAACAAAGTCAGTACGCGAACGAAACTTTCTTGTACCCAAAGGTGCAGACTATTTACACCGCATATAGAACTTAATGAACTACTTATTTCCAAGCCACCTCGAATGTGCAGCCAAACAAAAAGAAACCTCCTCCTATCCACTCAGCGACAATCTTATGAAGAACAAACAACTTAAAGAAGATGATTTACCTACTTTAACCATAGCAAGATGAGTTGTAAGTGGTAATGGAAGCATCAACAGTAGTTGAAACTGAGGAGCGCAATGTACCCTTATCCAGATTCACCTTTCAGACCGACAACGATTGTATATCTACAAGCCAGCAAGTTGATCCTAAACTCGTAAAATGTATCTTCCATGCAGTATCAGCGTGTCGTCTTCTTCGTGGTCTTTGTCGGCTGTAAACCATTCCCACATAAGAGTCCAATGGTGAAAGACTTTCTTTTGCACAGTTCCCATGAATGACGATATAGCGTAGGTATAGCAATAAGCGCAACGACGATGATGACGACAATGATCGACGATCGGTGCAGAATCGTGAAGAAAAATAGTTTTTTTTTTTTTTCTTATTTTATTACAACACCTCTGTTGAAAGGAATATCATGAGCGCGATAGTTCCATTTACCAAAACTTATAATGCTCAATGGAAGCGTCCAATGGTGGTCTACTGGCGGAGGTACATTAAATGGTGGATGGAGCCCAGTCTCTTATTTGCATTTGCGTATATAGCGATGATACCACCTGAGCGTATGCACACCTGGAGCTGGGAACCAGCATTCAGGAGATAGAAAAACCGACGGTGGCGTCGCCCCGCGTGGCATATAGACATAGTGCGTATGGGTGTAATTCCAGCGTGTCAAAATGCTTAATACCGTGTTCTATTCAAATGAATCAGCTGAGATGCTATATTGCCACACTGGATGGGGGGTCGTCATCAATGACGGTAACTATGAAATACAACGACCATACGAGCACGACGACGAAGGAGAGGACCGTGATATGGGTATCTTCTCCATGGTTGACGATGAGGACCACGGTAATTTGCAAAGATACTATGAATGGCAGCGGTATACGGACTTAAGGTGTTATGTGTGATAGGTTAGACGTAGACTTATGAGACATTTATTATGGGAAAATTAATTTTCTGTTAAGCAACTCTGTTTGGAAGTATCTGTGCATGGTTTGGATTATGGGATGGGACCGGGCGTGATAAGCAACAGAACTTGTTGATGGAAAAGAGGAAATGAATACGTATTGGATGGGTTCAAGTAACTTCATCGCCAGGCTATTAGTTTGGGTAGGTTGGGGAAATTGATTAGTGTTTGGTGTGTAAAGAGAAATAAAAGCGCAGAAATGCAGTTTAAACTTTAGTAGTGTTTTAAAGACAAAACTTATATCATCTGTTCTCATTTAGTTCTGCCGGGTGGTTTTGAGCAAATCGCTAAACAATGGCATTAAAAGAAATAAGTTTTTCTTAGTTGTATTGCAATTTAAAAGCCAGAAAATTATTTGTTTTATTGTTAAACGAATCAAGAACGAAATAGAGACTGCATAATGGTGTGAACGCACGACTAAACTATTGTGTCCAGAAGCATACGTGGTCAAAGACTGCTCACAGGCCTAAGCTCGATTACTTCCATGGGCTTCTCATTTTTGTTGTCTGTTTGCTTTTTGAAGATGGACGGGTAGCTGGATACCACACAAATAACAGCGGTGTTAAACGCTCGTTAAATTATAAGTCCAACTGGCTGAGCAATGAGAAAACCGGCAAAAAATAATTTATTTTGCTTTTCTTTGCTTGGTCGTAGTGGCCTCTGTCCTAGCGTGTAATTAAATAAATCAATCAAATATTCCACTTGTTTAGACCCGCTAGTCTCATTGAATTTGCATTAAGATTACACTCAGTATAAATCAAAACTAAAAACTCATCACTCAAAGACGTTGCATTCCAGTTTGAGAACACCGAAGCCAGTAGAAGAAACTACATACCCACCCTCTGGCTCTGGCAGCTTCCCGTTCGCACTGTTGTCCTTTGCGGAATGCACATACTCCTGAAGTTATGAATGAAAAGTCTAAGCGAAACGTGAGTTATTCTCCGTTTTCTATGCCAAAGTGTTTCATTGTTTATGTTGCAAACACCCATCAACGGCACCGGTGCGAGGTGAAAGTAGAACGTCAGATTCTGGAGGAGGTGTCGTTACCTATAAGTAGCTAGTTTACAACCACACGCACTGGCATTTGCTATGCGAAGTCGCTCTGACACGACCAGACTTCTATGTCTGATATCCTAGACGCTCGGCATATAGCTGGTTCGCAGTTTGCTGATTAGATTGTACACTTCGACTGGACCGATATTAAGTAATTAAATTTACTTTAGTGTCCAATTATGTACGTCAGAAAATGCACTGCACCGTGTGTAAATGTGGAACACAGTTATTGAATGTCGCATTAACGATGACACGGTGTTGACAATGTCATCTGCGTTACATCATGTGCGTGTGTCTGGTCGATTGCTCCACTTCGGAAATTGTGCAGAAATTGCAAATTTGCATGTTTACGACTCTTTTGGACCCCACTCCGGCGGTGGAGCGTGTTCCTATTCTTTTGGCGGGGATTTCACTTGCGTTATCTTGGTGTTAAGCATCTTTTTAGTGATTCATCCGGTATTCTGGTCAGACAGAGAGTCGGCTCAGTTGTCGTTGCTGCTGTTTCTGGATTTATAGTTTGTTGTGGGTTTGAGTGCGGAGCTGTGTAATGCATTTCGCAGGAAAGTATTTCCTTTGCGGGCTTTTTTAATGAATGTAATTAATAATTTAGTGACATATTTAAGGGGGCTCTCGTCGATGTAGGAGGAAATGATTTAATAAATTTGTTAAGGAAGCAATCTCCAGTTGGAGATCAGATTAAGCACAAGTCCCAGCCCAACGTAACGGAATATGTTACCCTAAATAACAGAAGATATATCTTATATCTATAAAACAAAGTTGCATCCGTAAGACCGCCCATAACTCGAGAACGGCTCGCCCGATTTGAGCTATCTTTTCTTTGTTGTTTTTGTCTCCCCCTATGGAAGGTTAATACGGCGAGAAAATTGGAAAATTAGTAAAAATAAACGGGCTTTTTTTTAATTTTGTTCGCAACATAGGTATAGTGAGATTGTATTTGTCAATAACTCTACATGAAATTAATTTTCTTTACGAAAGAAATTTGTGTTAATTTACAGATGGATTTTTCCGGTAATTTGAGAAATATTGACTACATATTTATTCATAGTTAATTATTCAATTTATTTGTAATAATTTGATATTGAATATTTCGGCAATTAGTGAAATTTTATTTTTACTATAGTTCAAGTCTTTCGTGCTTCATCTTTTAGTGCTGTATCGTTTAATTTTAGTCGACGAAGTATTATTAGCGACAACTACAAGTTTTTTCATTAGACCTGTTTTTTTTTTAGCTTCGATCTCAGCAAAGCAAAGTAAAGCAGAATCTTCAGCACGCAATTAATTTAACGTCGAATTTAAGAACAAACGCTTTTTCTCGACACTCAAGCAGCTAAAACTCTGCACTGTCAAAACAGAGAACTTCGCTAATGTCGTATTCGATTGGGCTTCTTCAGGTTCGCTCTCAGATTTCAGATTTCGTGTGTCTAATCGAAAATAAAAACGTCACTTGCTCTTTTTTGAGTTGATATTCGTGCGGGTCGAATATGTGTAGCCTTCGATACTTTTCTACCCGATTTCTATTCACTGGTTCAATTTTAAATTGAAACATTCGAAATTTGCATCCCGATTGACCCCCTGATTTCTAAATACCTGCATAAATAAATTACAAAAATAGATTCACCAGATGAAATGCCTTTTTTGCAGTAAAAAACTTCAAGAAATCGTAAATGAATTCCACCAGCTGTCAAACACAAACGCACTTCTTATATTGGTAAAAATGTGAAGAAAATCTGAGAAAAATCCGGATTCGCAAAAGTGCTCTGAAATCTGAAAAAAAAAAAAAGGAGATTTTTCCGTATCAAAGGAACATAAAAAGTGCTCTGAGAGCAAAAAAGTGCTTCCTTAGCACGGACAAAGCCGGGCGGGAACAGCTAGTTTGATATAAATTTCAACGCACGGCAGAGGGCCTTCTGTGTAATTTGTTCTCACCGATTTCGTCGGCTGAGTTCTATCTTGTCCAATGTCCATTTTTCAAATTTTTGGGAAATCGATTTTCAAAGTTTAGGTTCAAAGCTTTTATTCAATTAACTAGATTTCTGTTCTGAAGTAATTTTTTTGTGAAAGCTCAAACAATTTTATATTTAATAGTTAAAATATTTTTGTATTTAAAGTTTCTTCTAATTAATTAAAAATAAAAATGTATCACCAAGTCATTTTGGATATTGGACAATGATGTATGGGATGAGTAAAAGTTAGTTAAAATGTTGGATATTGAACAAAAAGAAGTTAAATTCAACAAGATAGAAAATAAAGAAAACGTAATAAAGAAACCAGTGTTGCAAATAGTAATATTGAACAAAAAGTCTTCCAACTTAACTTTAAAAAAAGTTAAATTATTCATTTCTTTATAAGAAACTAGCTGACCCGGCGAACTCCGTTCCGCCCAAATTCGTTATAATGTAATGAAAATAATATTTCCAAGCATGCACAGCGCATGCTACTTTATGTAATTCCATCAATTCAAATTCTTTATTCAAAAGTTATATTAAATACAATATAAATAACTGAAGTATAGCAATGACGATGTATTTCAATCAAACCGCAATCATTGACGTGTCGGCCACCCTTACACTTTTGCAATAAATTGGTTTGCTCACACGTGAGAATGTCACATACAATTGACCATGTGGAAAACATGGGAATTCAAGATTGATGCTACAAATATCCAGCGATTATTCTTCCGACTTATTTTTTGTCATAGACGCTTAAATACCAATGACAAATCATTCTGAACAAGCGTAGTCCGCGATATGACAATGTTTACCTTTTAATTTTCCCCTCAAAATCGTCCTTGCATGACGTTTGATTTTAGATTCTTGACAATCATGTCAAACGCGATCCGATACAAAATGTCGATGCATTTAGATTGCTCAACAAAATTATAATTGAGTCGACTTTTAATTTCAAATTGTGAAGCGGTAGGTCCGGAACATCCGAATTAGAAAATTAAAAATTTTAAATAATTTTTCTTGTATTGGAAGTGACACTACTACCCGTTTCCTATCCATTCTATTTTTTCCAAAGTGCGGTTCCTTTATCAGTATTGAAGACAAATGTGCGATCTTCTAAGTTCATTTTCTCTATCGCCGTTTTAAACATTGTAATGAAAGCGTTGATTGCATTATAATGGTTGCAATTTTCGAATGATGTTTTTTGTCACTCCTGTTTGCCCTCTGTAACGCCTATTGACTTTATCATCCCCCGACAAAATGAAGTACACCTGCTAATATTGGTGTACGTCCTCATTTACTGGTAAGAAGCTACCCATCCGATAGTAAATCTGTTAATCCGAATAATGGTGGCACACATTTAACATCGCTCCAATATCGAAAAGCAGTTCTCATTACTTGCACTCTCAATTTTCTTGCCTGTTGATCTGATCTTTCCTCTGCTAATTCGGGCTCGGGAGACGATAAGTACTCAATTCCTTCCATTAAACTGTTAGAAAAGTTATGTAAGTATGGATAACAAAATTATGATCAAAATAAAACCAGACTTTATACTAAAGACATATTTGAGGAGCACTTAGTCTCTTTGGGGTCCATTTTAAAATTACCGACGTGACGCGTGTTTTCCCTATGCCGACGAGATCAAAACTGAATGATTGATACCAACTACTATCTGATTTATTGCATTTGATATTGAACCAGATAGAACGGCAACTTAGTATTGGATAGGTATTCAACAAAAAATACAGGAAATTGGATATCCGCCAAAATAGAAATAATTGATTATTCAAGCCTACTGGACAAAATATCCACTTTAGTGGATATTGAACAAAATATAAAAAATAAAGCGTTTCTCTTTATCGCGTGTTGAATCTTGTCCAATATACTACAAAAATTTTTTTTAAAGGTTTATTGAACAATCAATACATTCAAAGTTCTAAGAAAAGTGGTTTATTGAACAAAATAGATCTCTATAACTTGAAAACTAAAAGAAATAGAACAAAATGGATTTCACCAAACGAAAGAGGGTCCCCAAATTAGTAAGACTGCGTACTTAACTCAATTTCACAAAAAATGGTCTATTGGACAAGATAGAACTCAGCCGACGATTTGTTTTGCAATATTTAAAAGAGAAATAATTTTTCTGGGTGCGATTCGACCAATTTAGGTACAAAGTTACATTTATCTATTCTGATATTTTACATGTCAAATGTCATTTATAAAAAAGAAAAATACGGAGCTAGTATTGTAGTGGTAGGTACCTACATCAATTGTTGTCTTGCGCATGTTCTTGACAAAAAATATATAGAAAAACAGAAAGTTTAATTTTTTGTTGGTATCCTTGTAATTGTTAACTAGTACATAAAGATTTGTATGATATCTATTTCTTTTATTTATTTCATTTTGTTTACAATTTCATCGACAACGCACCTTTACAAAACCTACAGTTTGAGAAACTATGAGGCGAGTGACAACAAATGACAACAAGCGAAGACAGCTGATGTAACGTCATTTAATATAAAACGAACGTCTACAAATCGGCAGAATTTACACAAAATAAATTTTCAGAAATAATGGATTTGGATAGTGAAAGGGTGTTAAAGTTGATTTTCCCTGATGGTGTTCCAGGTATTACACGTTTTTTTTCAACTTAAATAAGACATTGATTATTTTCTTTTCTTTCAAGAAAACTTGCAAGACAATCCCGAACTAGTGGCATATCTAAACAAACTAGGCACGTACAAGATAGGTCAACTCAAGAAGGAGCAGTCACGATTACAAGATGAAAATAAAAGTATCGTCGAACAAACTCAGGACCTGGCTATATCCAATTACAAAACATTCATTCACACGTCGGAATGTTCACGTTCGATTTTCTCAGAATTCCAAAACGCAGAGATACAAGTGGACAAGCTGATTGGCAAGCTGCCGGACTTTAGTGAAAAATGTGAACATTTCTTGAGTGAAGCTAGCGAAATCAATGAGAATCGTCGATTGAATACTATAACGCTGAAGAAAAACGCACAACTGCTGGAAATTCTTGAGTTACCCCAGCTAATGGAGCGATGCATACGCGAGGGACGCTATGAAGAGGCATTAGAACTGGCTAGTTATGTGCAGAAGTTGGGACAAAATCAGGGCAATATAGCTGTTATTAATGTGAGTAATGAGCTTGTGATATTATATGCAGTAAAATATGAAACATGCTACTTTAGAGTATCGTCGTTGCCGTTGAGTCCCTGTGGCATATAATGCTGGCACAGCTAGTGGCACAACTGAGGACTGACCTTCAGTTGCCAAAATGTTTGCAGATTGTGGGCTATCTAAGGCGTATGCAGGCGTTTGGTAATAACGAGTTGAAGCTAAAATTCCTTCAAGCAAGAGATACATGGTTGACCAACTCTTTGAATGCGATTCCAAAGGATGATGGTATGTATACCATTTCACGGGTAGGTGGCGCGTTGTGTGTCTGCAACTGGTTGTAGTACTGGATGCACATGACTGTACTCGCCGTAGTTAATGTTACAACCATACACACTCATCCCAAACAAATATACCTATATTTTTGTATTTTATTATTCTGATACAGCACAACAACATCTGACCAAAACGATTGAATTAACGCGAATAAATCTGTTCAACATCATAACGCAGTATCGGGCGATCTTTCCCGATGAAGATTCCAGCGCTGGTATGAAATCATTACCTTCCACGTTGTCTAGTGACGGTGGACGGCTTTTCCAGTCCTGGCTGCATCGAAAGGTTAGTTTGATATACTCATAAAATTCCAATTGAGATGATTGTGCTGATTCTTATGACTCTTTTTTTTCTTCAGATAAACAACTTTTTGCAGACTCTAGAGGCTGACCTGTTGCAGGGAGTCAACTCTTTCGACAATGTTCTCGGCCAATGCATGTACTTTGGCCTCTCATTCAGTCGCGTTGGCGCTGACTTTCGTGCTCTTATGGCGCCAATTTTCATTCGAGTCATCAAGCAGAACTTCTCAAACGCTATTTCAGCCGTTAATAAAAACTTTGAACGCGATCTAGAGAGGTATACACTAATCAACAAAACAAGTTCCAGTATTCACAATCGAAGAATCGAACAGGATCTGATGAATCCTCCAGAGACACTTTTAGACTTTCATCCTCTCGCAGCGCTGTGCAATGGATACCTAAATGTTCTGAATGAGCTGCGCCTTTGTGCTCCGATAGGCATTGCTAATGATGTCACCATGAATGTTCAGTCATCTCTAGAATTTGTCGCTAGAAAAATTCTCTCCTTCTACCGCCAGGAACAACAGGCTTTTTCCGGCAGTGAGAGAGAGAATTTTGTGAAACTTTGTTCTTGTTTTGCTTACGATTTGCTTCCGTACATTCAGAGATGTATTCATGTGATCTTTCCTCAGGCTACGCTTACAGCTGCCTTAGGTATCAACTTAATAACACTCGAGAACGAAGGTATTACATTCTTGAAACAAAAGCTGATTTTGGAACCGCTGAAACATTTGTTGCCAAATAAAGTTGATGTTTCGTTAATTCAGGACAAACCGAAGCAGGTTGAGCCTACTTCTACTACAATTAAACAGGAGGATTAAGAAGTGATAAGTTAATAAAGTTTCTTAATAAACATATAATACATATATGTACATATTAAATATGCTTTTATTCGCTTATTTAAACAAAATTTAAAGGAGTTCCAAAAGAGGTACCATTTAAATGGTAACAATGTTATTAAAAATAAAGTCGAACAACTGTACCAATACCTATTCAACAAAATTTGACGCCCATGAAAAGACAGCTATAACGATAACCCCAGCTTTTCGTAATACTGGGGACGTTCGGATTCATAGTTTATGTAAAACGTCAACTAGATTGGTCGTGACTAGGAATCCGAACGCGTTGACTGAGCAAGTTGAATTGTTTTTGTATTCTCGCGGTCAGCGTTGCCTTTGTTTGATTTGCCCTTTTCTATTCGGAAAAGACCCCTCATAATTTTTTCAAAAATTGATATTTTCAAATCAGTACATTTAAAATGTAACACGGTTGCCTATCACAACTATATTACACTATTATGCGAACTAATGGTTGTTAAATATCGTTCGAAAATTCGAAATTTGCAGAGTACGTTTAGAAATGGCACCCTTTTCTCTCACTGGCCCTTTTTTCGACACCTCAGAATTCTGCCACGGCCACTCTGTTTATTTTAAATCTGACTCTTCGAAATGTCAACTGAGTATGCAGGCAGGATTTTCCTGACTAGATTTGTCGGCTTCCCCTCCATAAACGTCAACTGCAAAAACTAATCACGTGACCACTCTGGGCCAATCAAAACTGAATGACATCTAGTCAGACAGCTTGTCAACTTACTAAACTATGAATCCGAACGTCCCCACTAACATCTTTGTCAAACGACAGTTTATCCACCCTCGAAATTTTTACTTGCGATAGAATTTCTCTTCGCCTCATCGTCTCCAACCGCTGTCCATCTGCTAATTTATCTGGATAATTGCGAAATGGGGAGGTTTATTACTGAGCCCGGCAAGTTGATGTATTCTTTCCATTTTCCGATTTAAGGCAAAGGCAGCACCAATGTTTCTTCTTTAATTATAATTCATAAATTATCGTATGAATGTGGGTGCGTGATTTGTGGGGAGATGAAATACCACCATTGACCATATATGTATGAGTTTACGATTCATTAAGGGATTTATCGTTTTGCAAGGAGAAAGCCATGAAGAACGAGCGAGTTTCATGGTTAGAGTTGTGTACTTAGGTATATAGTTTTAGTTTTCCTCCCTGAAATGGCCATGAGAAAAATATTTTCTTTTGGCGGACATTTTACTTTGGGCGATTTTGCTTATGAATAACTTATGTATTTAGAAAAGTTGACGAACTTAATTAAAAAAAAAAAAAAATATTGCCCATGAACCTTGGGCAGAATTAGGGGATAAAATGCGAGAAGGTAGGAGCTGTTTTCAATCCATGGGAACCAGATTGGTATTCAGTAAATATCAACCACCTTAGTCTATACATTCTAGTGGAGATAATCGGCCCTAACTAGGTACCTAATCTCCGGAACCGAAAATTCTCCGATTTTATACGATTTAGAGGATTTTTGCTGCGAGGTGCTCTTCGGAACAACTGTTCGGAGAATTGTTCCGACATTTTGTAACGCATACCGGCGAATCATGTTGAAGTGCGATGAAGCGCATTTTTTTGTTAAATTTTTGACAGCTATATAGGTTCCGATATGCGAGAAACAGATTAACACGGCGACAGCAACAGCAACAGCGAATTTAGGATTAGCTTTATCGTTGACGTCGCTGTCGATGTTGCTGTGCTAATGTGTTCAAAGTAATTAAAATACTTTGGTTATAAAAAGTTGTCAAAGTTGTATTCCTGTTGTTGTGTTAAACTGCATTTACACTATCACGCACGCGCATTTTTGCACGAGACGGGACAGTGAGATCCGTTTGTCCGCAGTCAATGCTAATAAAGACGTAGGAATAAGATCACAAATCAGATGCCTAAGGTGTCATGGATGTACTACCCATAATTATAGATACGTAAAGCGGAAGTTCCGGCAACCAACATTTCTGCAATCACATGAACACATTTCTATTTCCGATTTAAAATATGTGAAATGAGAGTGTTAATTAGTTTCAGTAAATTAAACCAACAATTCATCAATCATTTATACGAAATAAATAAATAATTGTACCTTCATCACTTCCGGAAGCCATTTTGTTTTAAAGGAAAATGAAATTTCGTAAGCCATCGCTATAAAAATATCAACATGCATAGCTTTCCCATAATTCCTACCACGTAAACAAGATGGCCGACCAAAAAACGTATCACGTTTTTTTGCGTGTTAGGTAATGCTGTCCCTTTCAGTCAGACGGCTGTTTAGTATTGGGCATTCCTTTAATTTTCCGTGATAGGAATGTGTGACCGTGTAAATGCACTATTAATCTCTCGCAATATACTCGTACACAAATTTGTACCGGAGTTTGTTTACGATTTCGAGTGTGGTGCGGTGAGCCATCGCAATAGTTTATTTCTCTTTCGAAGTCGGACACCTCGAATGGAATTTGAGCCTCCGAAAGAGTAGGTGTTGCGGAGAATTTTCCGTTCCGACGGATACCTTTCTAGGGACGAATTAAACCAAAACAGTGCAAAATTTCTAAGCCTAGTGTCGTTTTCAATTGGCACCACCAAAAATCTTTTTCAGATCTCACATATAACGCTGCTCATGGATCTACTTTTGTAAATGGATTAGTGCGTTACTTGACCACAATATCAGCTGTTCAAATTGCATTCGTTTTTGGCAAAATCACAAATGGATATCGACGTGAAAAATGTTTTTCCTCTTGTAGATACAAATGAAGTACCTATTATTTTTGGTGATTTGTAATCTTCAGATGACGAGGGAGACGATGAAGATAATAATTCTTCCGAAATCATGTCCATAGCTATTTATGTACCTATTTCGTTATTTTCGTTTTCACGAAATTATATTGGTAGGTATGTGTAGATCTGAAAAAATATCGAGATCAGCGAAAAGTGATCGGAATCGAAAAAAATTGGTGCGACTGTATCCAACAGTCCCGACATATGTATATGTATACACCGTGGGTGCGGTATGTGTGTGGCTTGATACACTTCATTGAGAAAAGAGGGAATTGTAATAACCGTATTCTTGATATATTATGAAATAACAAAAACATGCTTTATTTCACATCAACAAAAAGCTGAAATTAATATGCCGCAGCTCATAAATGTATGCAATGATAAAAACTTTTTTTTTTTTTTTTAAATCATTTTTATTAATTTTTTTTTGTTTTTTTTTAACTTACATACTAGACAAAAACGATTAAATCTAATTTAAAACTAACATTTTTCTTATTATAGCTTACTGGCTCTTAGCGAGCGCTCTAAACTTAACAATATCCTTAAAATTATTGCCTTTCGGCCTTAAATCTATCCATATCTATGATTTGTTTTGTTTTTTAATTTCCAAGAAACTTTAGAAAACTTGGATACTTTATTATTTGTTTTATTAAAACTACTTAAATCTACCTAAGCTACTTAACCTACATAACCTATAATCAGGGTGGTGAGCAATCTTCAATCTTCAAATCTGATCGCGTCCTTGGTTGCCTGTCGGCCGCCAACAGGGGTTCATCCGCGCCGCCGAGCCTCGATCGAGGCCATAATCGTCGGTCAAGTCTCGGAAGCACTCTTTCAAGCTGGCTAGCCCGGCCCCTCCCAAAGACACCCTACTCTAAACCTAAATCTAATAACTTATATCTAGCTTAAAACTAAGAAGGAATGCTACAAAAGTAGCGCACCGGCCCGGGAGAGCGTATCAACTCTCACGTCTTCGTCAAGCCACCAAAATTCGATGTACTGCTTTACCGTATCGACCCTGTCCCATTCCGCAATTGCGGTACTAAAACGGAGGAGCTCCTGAGCATTGGCGGCGTACCCGTCGTGGATGAGCCGCTTATCCCTCGCTCCGCGGTGGCTGTGGTACAATACCGGCACACCATCTTTTGTCTGGACTAACCCTTTTATATCTACATGAAGAAACGCCTCTGGCGGGATAAAGCCAGACCGAAGCGTAGGTACTCTCGTGGTACATTAAATTGGGGTAGTAAGCCCCTGATACCTTAATAAGGAAATTGTCAATCCTATTCAGTCGGGCCCCATTGTATAAGGTCCTGTTGGGATAGTATTTTATGTACTGGGATTCAGGAGTTCTAAACAACCCTAGACAGGCCCTGAGGCATTGCCTCTCAAACACCCGAATCTTTTCCATATAGGACGGCGCTATATTGAACCACATGGGACAGCCATAAGCGATGATAGGCCTTATAAGGGCCACGTAGCAAATGACCTTCACCCTGGAGTCAAGTTGACTGCTGCGAAACAGTCTCCTTGTCAGAGTGTAGGCCCTCTTAGCCCCAGCAAGACAAGCATCTATATGTTTGTCAAAATACAGATACTGGTCGAGCCGGATAAAATGATAAAAACGTATGCAATGATAAAATGTATGCAATGATAAAACACAGTGACGCATTTTCTGTCCCTGCAGGTTAAATGTGTGGAATTACTCCACCAGATTACAACAACTCGCGCTTAGATGTTTACACATCAAAAAGATTGGTGTTTCTGCCTAATGGAACGTGAAAAGTGATTTAGATCAAAAAAATAGATTGATTTTTGGTCAAAATGGAAAACGACATAACCCTATCTGGAAATTTAACACCCAGTAACACTTTGTTTCATTGTATTGCTGGACGGCGATTTCTCGTTGTCATAAAAAGACCTTTACAACCAATTCTAGACGATATGGTATAAAGATACCAACATTTAAAGCATTCTTCCAGCAGACAAGCCACGACAAGTCTCACCCTATACAGCTGCCCAGAATACATATAGTCACAAAACTCAATTAAAACATAATCCAACTTTAATTTCCCTAAACTCAAATAATTCGACACGCAAAATATCCTTTTAATCCCTTTTTCTTTTATACTTTGCCATTGCCACACCACATCTTCCCTTGCGGTATACGCAAGCTCTTGAACATTTTCTAAAGAAACCCAATCCCAGACTGTGGACAAACAAAAAGTCACTACTCCTCGTTTTACTTGGCTTTGATGATTACAACATCCTTCGCTCACTCTTAAGTGTTTTGCTGTCTACAGCTCCTCCATCCACCTGCTTGGAATTTTCTACCAGCAACCAGTTATTAATGAAAACTTCAACGCCAAAATAGAAGAGTGTCTGCTACAAAATTCATAAGGTTGATCCTTTATCTTCCAATTCCATCATAATGCTGGCAAGAATAAGAACATCTTAATATCGGACGGGTATAGAACAATTAAATGGCGCAGCATGAATCTCCCTTTGCCTCTCTGCCCTGCTCGGTAGTCTCCCCAACTTTATTTCCATTCGTATCTGTTGTCCTTGTCGAGACAAAAAGTGTCAAATAAAAGCCACCACAGAGAACTTACTCGCTTCAAGTGGATGATGGTGGAATCAACCATACCAACTCTGTTTTAGGCATTTTAATGTATAAGATGAAGAAAGGATATACCTATAATGTAGACTGTAGAGTATACGAAGGAGAAGACTCTTTCAAATATGACGATTCATTTAGTGAAATTACGAGACACATAGATAAAGGGGTTCGCAATTTATGCGAACGTTTCTCTCTGTAGAATATCCTTCAGTTTAAAAGGATGTTAATCAAATAATAGGCACATGCCGTTGAACGTGCGTGCAAGCAAGATGGCAGAGTGACAAGTTTCTCTCTAGGTACTATACCTATACTCGACACGTAGATGACATAACTTCGCCTTGCTGTATAATTGTGAAATGGAATGCTGAAAACTGGGAATGTTTACCTTTTGACAAGGTATATCGCCAGGACGATGTTCTCATCAACTGAATGTTAGGAGATTTATACAAAAATGACAGAATTCTGTTGATACAGTGGGATAAAGAAAAAGAAATTGTGGTAGTTGTTTGGAACTTGGAAGGTTCGAAAAACAAGTAGCTAATAAAGTTTAAAGCATTTTTGACAGATTTTATTTTTTAAATTTTACCGAGTGTACTTGATTATTGGTAGGTAATGGAGAGTCGGAATTTTGACCTCTTATGTCGTTTTCCATTGGTTTCACTCGGGGATCCACTCATTCTGTAATCCAATGGAACAAGAAAACTGCTTCTGATTGAATCCACAAATACCAAAAAATATTCTAAGGTAGCTGTCAGCTGACTTATATTAAATACATAAATTATACTTGTGTGAGCGCTTCTTCAATGGATTCTGACTTCAAATCGAGAAGCGAAATTCTCTTCTCAGAATCTGCCAATGGAACGGTCTCAGAGGTCATTTTTTCGATCCCAGACTCTCCTGGACGCTTCTTTTTGCCCAATGGAAAACGACATTAAAAATGTCCAAACTAAATTGGGTAACCATAGGTAGGCAATGAGACGAACTATCGACTAATAGCAGGCAAATTATGAGGAGGATTATCCAGGATTCAGGTAGTTAGAAGCAACTTAAGTGCCACGAATTTGTGTCTCAGCTTATCAATCCATAAACGACAGAATTAATACTGAAGACAGATATTTACCATCCTTCTATTGGTTTAAAAGGTTCTATTTCTACAGCTGCATATTAAGCCAAAATGTCTCCAACTTTGAAACAACTACAAACGAAAACAAAACAAATCATTCCTTCCCACTGTAGACATCTTTGTCGCCATCGGAATGAGCATGCACACCCACAGTGCTGCGCCACACTGAAAGGGTTGATTCGTGATAATACATTTTCAAATTACAATCTTCACATTAAGGACATAATTTTATCTTGAAACCAGCAATGGAGAACAGAAAGGTGTGACATAAAGTTCAACTGGAATTTTTACACGTTCTTATAGAAGTAAGAAGACGTTGAATCCAAAGGGGATAGGCATCAGGATATATACCTCCGCTTTCGCTTTTCATTGTAGAAACTTTAATTTGGAATTTTCCAGCGCTTAGAAATTTTAATAATAATTTAGAAAACGCATTACCATGCCTTCGTATCTTCATAATTGTATTAGTTTTTCTTTCTTGTCGCTGGATGTAGCCGTGAACTTTGCGTAGTAATTGAAGCAGCATTGCTATTGCCACTGACTTTAGTCAGGTGAAATAATTTGTATTGAAGAGCTAGCAGATATAATGAAAATATTCTCAAAAAAAGTACACTACGTAACGCGCGTAATGGTTTCTGTGGAAGAATTTAAGCAATTATTCTCATTCATTTAGCAGGGTGCTGCGGAGTTATTTAAGAGGTGTTAATAATTGGTGAATGGAGTAGGTATATGAGATTGTGGCGTACAGGTCCATTGCATGTCTTTTTTAAGTTGCAAAGTAGAAACTAAACGAGTGATGTGTTTATATTTTTTGAAGTCCATATGAAGCTAGTATGGCTCTGCGCAACCACTTCTAATATTGAAAGCCATGTAAAGAAAAGTATTTTTCGTGGTAAGTTATAGCTCATATTATACCTATGGTTAAAGGTTTAAGCCACTAGTTGGGCTAGAAACAAAAAAAGTGCTCATACGCCTCCGACATTATAGGTGAACAAACATTGCCAACTATTGTCTAATGCACTCGACATTAGAATCAATACTCTGAACATTCTGAAATACAGAAAACCAGAGATAAATTAAAATGAGATTTCAAAAGAAATCAAATGAATATTTTAGGAGTAGGGTAAGGTCGGGAGGTTTTGACACGTTAACGAACATTTGGAAATACCTTCAAATTCCAGTACAATTTCAAATTTTCAAAATTTACATAAGTTACAACATCATTTCAGCATTATAACGGGTGATTTTTTAGCTGGTTTGGTTTTGGCAACACTGGTTTTGACAGCTGACGTGTGTTTAGTACCTTGTGTCACTGTCAAACAGCTTCAGTTTGGTTTGCAATTTAACCATGGATCGTCTTACAAATGAACAACGCTTGCAAATTATTGAATTTTACTATCAAAATTCGTGCTCGGTTCGAAATGTTCATCGCGCGCTGCTTCCATTTTATGATCGGCATTCTCGACCTTCTGAGCAGTCTATTCGGAAGATTGTGACCAAATTTCGCACCAAATTTACTTTGTTGGACATTAAACCACCAACACGTTTACGTACTGTGCGTAGTGAAGAAAATATTGCGGCCGTATCAGCTAGTGTGACAGAAGACCGCGAAATGTCGATTCGGCGCCGTTCCCAGCAGTTAGGCCTTTGTTACAGCACTACGTGGAAAATTTTGCGGAAGGATTTGTGCGTAAAGCCTTTTAAGATACAGCTTGTGCAAGAACTAAAGCCAGCCGACCTACCACAACGCCGAATTTTTGGTGAATGGGCTCTTGGAAAGCTGGCCGAGGATCCGGTTTTTTATCGAAAAATTGTGTTCAGCGATGAGGCTCATTTTTGGTTGAATGGGTACGTAAATAAGCAAAATTGCCGCATTTGGAGTGAAGATCAGCCAGAAGCATTGCAACAGCTACCAATGCATCCCGAAAAAGCCACTGTTTGGTGCGGTTTATGGGCCGGCGGCATTATTGGGCCATATTTCTTCAAAGATGATGCGAATCGCAGCGTTACTGTCAATGGTGAACGCTACCGAGCGATGATAACAAACTTTTTTTTGCCCGAAATGGAAGTTCTTGACTTGCATGATATGTGGTTTCAACAAGACGGTGCCACATGCCACACAGCACGCGAAACAATGGCGCAATTGCGAGGCGAGTTTGGTGAACAGTTAATTTCACGTTTCGGGCCGGTCAATTGGCCGCCTAGATCGTGCGATTTGACACCATTAGATTATTTTTTGTGGGTGTATGTCAAGGCTAATGTGTATAGGGACAAGCCCGCTTCGATTGACGCACTGGAAGCCAACATCCATGCATTCATTCGTGAGATACCGGCCGATATGTGTGAAAGAGTATGCCAAAATTGGACTCAGCGGATGGACTACCTGAGACGCAGCCGCGGTCAACATTTGCATGAAATTATCTTTAAACATTAAATTGCAAGGTTCAAACTATCGATTCAAATAAATATTTCATTCATTTTTTCGAATTTTTTGTGTTTTTTTTTTAAAAAAAGTTCTAAACCTCTTAAAAAATCACCCAAGCATTAATCGTTAATCGATATAAAAATTTTAACAGAGTTCTAAGGTTTTTTCCAAACCATTAAAAAGTGTCAATTTTCAATTTTAATTTTTCACTTCAAAGTGTTTTGGCTTTCTATTTTTTCAGTCTGAATATTAAAGTTGTAGCTACCTACGTTTTATGGTTTAATATCTACCAAATTTTCGGGCAGCACTGCTTATCGACTCTGTTTTGTTTTGGATGTCTTTAATGGTATTCTCAACACTTGTTTCATCGATGTTGCGGTGGGAATTTTTTTTTCTTGTAAATATTTCGCATTTTAATACTCAAAAGAGTAAGAATTTGTTTTACCACACAAATTTGTATTTTGTCTCATAAATTAGGATTTGTCACTTTGTCAATTCCTCCTTCAGGAAAAATATCAAATCCTCCTTTTTGATTACTTTTGGGACTAATACAAACATTTTTTTTTTGTAATGGTGTTTAGCATAAACTAATATTAATTAGTGATTCTAAAACGAACGAAGATGCACTATATTGTACTTTCAATGTCAACAGCTACATGATTATTACAGTTGGATTGCTTACCATAATAGTTAAATTAAATGGGCACAAAAATAAAAAATACGTCCACTTCGCTTACCTCCTGGACGAGACCACAGTGATTGTTTATTTATCACTAAAACCAATCGTTACTAACTCCGTTTTCTCATCTTTTAAAGTGCTGCCAAGGTCTTAGTTTCTCAGAAAAGTGCTGATGTCAAAAATTCAGAAGATGTTAAATCTAATGTGGCAAGAGAAAGCATTCCGACTCCTGTAGGAAATTATAGTTTTAAATACAGTTTTAAGTCCGTTTTAGTACCCACGTTACGTTCTTTTAAATATGTAGTCCGGAGCGGGTAGAGTACCTAACTGAGTTCCACCTTATGTTTGTGGGTTCTATTAGTTCATCGTACTGCTGAAACGAATATAGGTATTTCGTTTGAAGCCAGTCTGAGGTCGCCCCGACAATCTTCTAACTGGAAGCGCAAAAATATAAAATCCTCAGCCAGCGATTTAATCTGAAATCATCTCCATCTGACGGGTGCGCATAGTTGAGAAATATCATCACAGAGGCTATAATTTTTCGGCCTATGCTTCAGTCTAAAGTCAAAGTATTCCCATTTCCAGCATCAGACATGCCACTCACCACGGCACTTAAAATAATTTACCATCCACCAATTGAGTAAACCCAATTTGGTATGGGTCCAAAGCTGGCCGCCTTCATAACAAAAGCCTACATATAGCTCCCCCCCATACAACTATACACAGCTCAATCCGATCTGCTTCGTCCAGTGTATCCAATTGAACTCGCTCTAAAATGGCTGCCATTCATTTTGGACGCCTTCGACAGCCACAGAACGCGCGTATTTTTCCCGTTCAATTGGTGCAGCGCGCGAATTCGTTACAAACAATCGCACATTAATCATTCGGTTTGCCAGCGCAACAAACACAAGAGTGGACATAGAAATCCTTGCAACATCAGCGGCCGCACTGCCTCCCTCCGCCCCACCGCTATATATGGTCTATGACCACCGCCAAAGGACCATTTTAAACGCCGCCGCACATGTATATCTATACAGCTGTAGTCCGGCTTGATCCATTCCGAATCCTCCTATCCATAAAAGCTCACAGAGAATTAGAATAAATTCGCGAAAGCGGGTTTTTGACAATAATTGCGAAGAGTGAATTGCAACACTATATACCATCAAACTGGTGTATAGTGGCTGATGCACCACTCCATTTGGAATGCCTCACCATAAGGGACCTTGGCTGTATTCTAGAACGTATCGTATACCGATTGATGGACATTCCCATCAAAAAGAGCCAAAGCAATCGAACACGACGCATTTGCCTTGCCATTTATGGAGAGCGCGGCAAAGCCACCGCACACACCGTGAACGCAAACAATACTGGGGCGCCCCCAATACTCGTCCACTCATCTTCGTCCTGATGCCGATGCCGAGTAGTCCATCTATCGCAGAGGAATTCGCGATTAAATGCGAACTAGATTGTGGGCAATAGTTTGTGTACACAAAGTGCGTATCGCGTTGGTCTACTGCAACTCGTATATGTAGGAGCATCTCCTGCCTATACATAAGCATAAGCCTTGGGAATGATTTTTCGGCCTGCTGAACTCAGTCCAAATTTGATTTGTAAACCTTTCGCAGATCCGATTGAATTGCTAAATAAACGGAGGATTTTTGTTTTGATTGTGTTTGTGAGTCTCCACCACATTTTGCATTCGCATCAGTTTGCAATGAAATATATTTTTTTTTTGTGTTTGCTGAAATCCCTTTCAAAATGGTTTCCAAAGTTTTAGAGACGAAATTCGACCTCTGCATGCACTACAGTGACTGTGACGGTAACCTAAGCTCATCTTCTTAGCTGCGAGAAAATTGCAATTGAAAAATAAACGGAAATGAAGGACGCGCAGAGTAAATACAATGTTGAGGAAGAGAGGAGAAAAAACAAAAAAAAAAAAAGTCTTAAAAGGAAAATCTTGTGCAATTTTTCCACAAGCACTTGAGGAAGATTGCAATTATTTTTCACTTTCAGCTTCTTGCTGGATCCTTCCCATTTTGATTGTCCCCTCTGCAGTTGACTCATGGACTTGAGTGCAGCACTTCGTTATTATTTTTTAATTAATTTTTAAAATGCCATCCTCGAGTGGGTGGAGCGTGCAAATGATGGGAAATTGTATACGATTGAGATTCCTTTGACCATTTGTCTTGCAAAGTGATTTTTATTTTATTTAAAATGTGTACATACCACCAAATGGATTCTTACATCCGACTCTTGGGTTGATAAAAAAGCTAAATGAAGTCATCGTGGGAACTTGTGTACCTACATACATGTTGTAGGTATATAAATATAAAAATATCTAAAAATGAAAATCCATACATTTAAGTGTTGCAATAGGTACTAGGCGAAAGACGCGGTCAAATCCTGGCAAACTTTTTTGTCCAAGGTTTCTCATTCACTGTATATTGCGTAATACACATTACAAGCATAGTTCTTGGATTATTGTAGAACTAGCTGTGCCCGCAACTTCGTACGCGGCGTGAGACTGTGTTATTTCCAATAAAAGAGATTTGACCGTTTTCTCAACGGCATATTTGTTTAAAATCAACAGTCAAGCTAAACAAAGCGGTGAACATTGTAAATGTGAAACAGTTAATCAAACAAATCTATTTACCTAAAACACCAATTTAAGAAAATTAAATTCAACAGCGTTAGTACTAAAGTTTCACTTCCTAACTGTAGGTACAACGTAGGTTATATCAAAACAACCACTAAAACAAAAGCCTCAACGGAAATTTGTATCTACACCAACAATAAATAAATCAAACAACATAATTCACCTATGTCGTTATTACTTCTTGAATTCTTTAATTCTTTACTGTAGGTATCAACGTATGTACTATTACAACCATTAAAACAAAAACCATGAACTCAATTTCTATATACTTACACCACCTCCACCATACGTCCACTACCACACCACACGTCATCAGCCATCTGCGCATTTCCTCAGAAACACATTGTCGCTGTTTTTTTTTTTCATATGAACGTGCTTGTGCGATGTGCGCCACCAAACCACCCCAAAGCAGAACAACGATCAAGAACCACGGCTGCTGTGACTGTGATATTCGATTTTAGAAAATAAATTTATTTTTTTCGTGTTTTATGTCGTAGCTCAGCTTCTAGAGAACATAGAAAGCTGATTGATGGCTTGAAATAACTATAAAAGTGTTGGCTCTCCTAATTATTTTGTTTTGTTTGCATTGATTAAGAATTATTTGAGTAATGGCGAGTTAAAGGCAGTAAAGTCAGAAAAAAAAACAAATTTTTGTCAAAAACGCTCCAAAAAAAAATTCATGGCAATGAAAGGGAATAGCCTATAAGTTGCAAAAAATCTTAAGGAACATTTTAAAAAAAGTTTCATTAAAATCTGTGCAGTAGTTTTCACGCCATTAGGTAACAAAAAAATTGCCGACAGTTTTATTATAAGTATAGATAAGGTTTCCATTTTTACCTACGGAAATTCTTCGAGTCTGTAAAACAGAAGTGATTTTAGTATCTTCCGAAATCTGAAATTAAAATTTATTTCCAACACATTTTTTTTTAACCCAACTAAAAGTTTATATACAAAAAACTGTAGGTCCCTTCTTTTCGTCATAAAAACGAAAACTTACGCAAAATGAATGATTGTGGAAAACTGGAGTCTAGACTATGGTCCTATACGACGGTGGGGTCTGTCCCACCGACTTCTTAATGCACAAATCTAGGTACGAAAACAAATTTTTCAGCATTATTTTGATTAAATATTTCATTAAAAAGCAAGTAGGCAATCATTTTATTTTGTTTTCTTAATATAAGGGGTCATTCATTTTTCGGTTTCGAAAGTAAAGCTAAATAAAACATACACAGCTATACATTTTTGATGAACATTTTATTTCATTATAAAGTTTGTACTTTGCTATAAAGTGTGAAAAGCAATATCATTCAAATGGCCGCTTTGATGGAAAGATTCGCAGCATTCGAACACACTTTTTCGCATATTTCGGGCCGTATCCATTACAACATTACTCAGCCATAGCTTGAGTAATGTTGGTTTTTAACGCTTAACTAACTCATAGAAAAAAATCTAACGGTGTCAGATCGCATGATCTTGATGGCCAATTGACGTCGCCAAAACGTGAAATTACGCGACCAGGAAACTTCTCAAGCAATAAAGCCATAATTATTGGTCGTGTTGTGTGGCTTGTTGCTCTGTCTTGTTGGAACCACATATCGTCGAAGTCATGATCTTCAATCGCTGGCCAAAGAAAAAATCGGATGGAATTTTGAACCTAAAAATAACACAGAAAATAATAAAAATCATGTTTTTTTAAGCAATGGATTTTATTTTTATTGAACATTAAAGTAAAAACAAAAAAATATCAACAGTAACTAGAGTGGGTGAATTTTTTTGACGTTTGAGGTCCACCATAGATAAGACATAAAGCCTTCACCACACATCTTATTTAATTAGCCCATGTATCAAAGGGCATGGTAGTACCCAGCCGAGTTCTGGCACTACACCCTTTTTTACACGAACAAACTCAGGCGATTTTCGACCCCCCTCTATCTTCAGTTTCAATGAATTCAGAAACTTCAAATTCGGAATATATGCTAAGCTGATCAAGCACAAGCGCCCCAGTAAAGTATTTAGCATTTGTGGTTCCTGAAATATAGGGCTTCAAAAATCACAAAAACCATAACTGAATGACTGACAGATCATCAAAATTATGGAGTACTTCCCGACATCGTGGAATCTTGTAATTTTGCAGAACGATATGTCTTGTGGCGCAAGGAAAGGAATAAATCAAAAATTTGAGGTTTCTCTATAAGGAACGTGGTATCCACCCACTTTCTACTCAGTCAATGTCAATTATGATAATGAAATTTGATTGATCGGTAGAGTTCGAAAATCTAAGATTTTTTATTCGACGTGTCTGCCTATTGCCATTTGGATAATATACATACAACTTAAAAGTTAATGACTTTTCTAAGATCTTATTTTTATTACGCCAAATTCGAAAGGTTTTAAAAACTTGATCAGTGAACCCACCAAATTTTAGTCAGTAGGTAATGATTAAATAATACAATTTCTCTCTTAATTTGTACATATTTCAGTAGGTATTGTTCTGCTTTAAATATTTCGTATTAATCCTTAATGAAGTAAGAACTTGGAGTACTTTTAGATCTCGGTACTTTTCACGGTTTTTTTTTTAACTCTCTGGCTCTTTTTTTAACATTTATGTTTTTGGTCTGATCTTCTTATCTTATCCCCACGTACCGTAGGTACCCAATAGACATACATTGCACTCGCACATTATCCGCTCACATTTCAAATTTCATATGCGTGGGAAAGTGGTGGGAAACATCTTAAGCTTCGATGCACTGTATATCAGCTTAATGTATACAAATGAATAAAATTCCAGAGCAAATATTGAAAAATACTAAAATCAAAAAAAAAAAAAAAAAAAAAAAACAGCATCTGGCATTTTTCTTTTTTTAAAAAATGATTTGAAGTCTTCGAAAATGCTAGATCTAGCAATAAAAATGCCACAATGCCACCACTGCTTACGACAACAGTAACGCTTCCACTCTTTTAAAATTTCTTCACAGTTTTACCGATTGCTTGCGTAGTCGGTCGATTATGACGACCATAATCATCGCGTAATGCGCGAAAAGTGGCTACGTTTGAATCACCTCTTTTGTAGTAAGTTTTAACTATTTTAACGCGTTGTTCGATTGTTAACTCCATTACCTATATCAAATGGCAAATATTTCACTAATATTATAACACTTCAAATGACAGCTAAGTTTGACAGGTGTCAAATGCCAGCGCTACCAACTTGAAACCACGAAATGAGTGACCCTTATTAAGAAGTAAAATTAATTTACAATTTAATTTACTAGCTACAGAGGCTTTTGACTGTTAAAAACGTGCAGAAAAAATACAAAATATTAGCAGAAAAAAACAAAAAAACAACAACAAGAGAACTGCAAGTATATGTCTTAGGGCCGTTTTATTCACTCGAAGTTGAACACAACTTGGGGATTTTTATATATCAAACTCCCCAAGTTGTGTTCAACTTCGAGTGAATAAAACGGCCCTAAATGTCTACATTACAAATGAAAGTTCATCTGATGGAGGTCTGACAATTTACATACCTAGTATGTATATTGTATACAAATGCCCCATAGCATATTGATTGTCGTGACTCTCTCTATAGGCACAACGCCAGACCACCCAGAGCTTCGGAAACTAATAAATCTCACCAAAAGCCAATACAAGGCACATCGTAATGGCATAATGTCTGTCTGCCCGTCCATCCTGATCATCTAATATAAATATCTTTACTGTCAATATTACTACGACTATGCCCAATGCCACCACCCGCTCTATTTGAATTTCCATTCGTGTGTATTAGTATAGTACCTATAGTATAAACAAGCAACAGTCCGTCTACCGGGCATGAACAACAAGGCCGAAAGGACATAATATCATCCTGCCAGAACAGGCAAGAGAAAACTTTACACACCAATGTCAAACACCACATCATCATATTGTAGGTACTACGAAGACCAACTCGGACTATCCCCTCACCAAGTCCATATGTATACGTCTGGCAAAATGATATCGAATTAGTTGTCGTGCAGAGATGGGGATGGGTTCTTGGCTGTAGGTGCCAAACAGCAGGATGTCAATATAACCGAGAGCAAATAAAAAATACAAAAAAAAAGAGACACAAAATCCAGATTAGCGGGTGGGTGAAGAGAAGAATATGCGAGCATGTCACACGGTCTTTCAATGCGATCCACCATCAGGACATAATAAAATTTTCATTAAAATTGACAAACAACATAAATTACGCAAAATCCCTTAAACTGCTTTGAAAACAAATTGAATGCCACCCCAGCACCAACATCCCTCAACCAGTCGGAGGATTCGATGGAATTCTTGTACGTCTATAATATGTACAGTGTGTGCAGTATAGGTACAGGACCACCCACTGCTGTGTCAACGCAGTAATCTAGAAGTTTTTACATTATCCATTTATCGACGCGTCGTCTCCCCCCACCAACCGGGATAAATTTAATAAGAGAACACCCAGCGTAACACAATGTTTGCACTGGGATATTATATTCAGCGATATAATTCGCCATTTGAGAGACACAACACTGGGACAGGACCTATATGCAACGATTACTTGCCAGGTTGACCCAATTTTATAGGATTGATGGGATATCAACATTTTCGTTCGTTCGCTTTGCTTTATTGGTTTTAAGCGTGAGCGGGTTTATTGTCGAGCAGAGGGATTGTCACCAATAGCAATAGCCTGTTTATTACATTTGTTGTTAACATTTACAGATTTGTTTGCAATAATTGGGCCGCTCACTGACCATTCGTCCAAGAGCTGGTGTTTTTCTGTCAAAATCACAGTTTGGTGCGTTAATTATTTAGTTGGAACATTTCTAGGTATGCGACGAATATCTGACGAAATTGAAGAGTTAGCCTGGGTTATCACTCCAGTTTGATAAAACCGCACACACAGGGCAAGCTATACAATAGACAGTAAGCAAAAACCGTTTTCGACCTCATTAGTTACTCATTTTGGGTATTCATAATAGACCGCAAGATCATAGGGATCTTACTTCAGGATTTTTACGACGAGTGGGTTCACATCTGTGAAGGGCATCCAATAAGACGGGAAAGTTTAAAAAAGTTTTTGAAAAATACTGCCGAATTAGTCTTTAGGCTTACATGAAAACCTACCTTCGCGACGAAGGCTTGGGCTTACTGAACACGCTTTTCACTGTAGGGCTTATATTAATTGGACATCAGTGTTGCATACATATCTAAACTAAAAAAGGAAAACGTTATTGAGCTCCAATTACTGCCTTTAATAAGCTTCAATTAAATTTTTTGTTAGGTTTAAGGTAGGTAGGTACCTAATAAGAAATGCGAAGTCTCCTTTTTCTCTGAAGATCTCACGCATGCCATACATCTGTCTCATAGGTATTATTAGTTTTAAACATCCTACAAAGGTATTGCGATTTTTTCAAACAAAAGCCTTTCATTATTCGCCAAGCATTAGGTTAGGTATATATACCTCAGATTCAAAGGATAAACCCGATAAGGTATCTAATCAGGATTGAAATTGAAATAACAAACTGTCATAATTGACTTTTAACAATAGCACACACAGCGGCAATCCGGCGACCATCAATTCTGGACCGCAAAATCCACAGCGACCTCTCACTTTTAGCCTCAAACTTGTGGTAAACCATTCAATTGCGATGCGAAAACTCTTCTCCATTCCATTGGCAAGAACACACACACAGGCACACAACCAGTCTATTCGAATTCTCCTAGCCAGGGATTTTTTTCTACAATCTCGTCCACCCAAATCCCCATTCAATCACTCCAGCTCCGACTGCATATTGTGTGCACGCAAAATGTTGACAAAGAACTCCGAGTCCGTGGTTTATTTGAAATCAACTTCGGCACGGCACTGCAATTTTCCTCCTTTCGCATCGCTTCGTTATACTGTCACCGCTCATTCCCACTATCACCGCACCATGTGCCAAGACTCCAAGACACACTATACAATGTCTGTTGGCCATTATGACATCGCATTGCAAAAAGACGACTCCCGACGTGGATTGTGGATAGTTGGCATTTTTTTTTTCGCGGAAAGGATATATTTTTTTTTTACTTTATTATAGCGCGCATTGTGCTTTCGACCAATAACCATCGAGTTGCATACAGAAGACACTGGTTACATAGACATCCTGGCAGATCGCCATTGGTCGCAGCGTAACTCAAGCATTATTACCATCGCTGGGAATAGAAAAGATGTCCCACCTGCATATATGGAGAAGGCGACTTTCTCTCTGCATCGATTTAATGTCAATGTAGGACTCGTAAAAAAAAAAAAAAAAAATACACAGTGCCCTGGTCCTTGCTTTATTTTTTAATTCAACGAAGACTAAATAAAAAATTGCTTTCACACACATATTGATACACACGTTCACGTAGCTATATTACAATTTACCTGACCACCCTGACCGCATAGAGAATAAAGGACAAAACAGCGCGGACATATTACACTCACACATATATAAATTCGAATGTACCAACATCGATAAAATAAGGACCAAGGAAAAATAAAAGTTGTCCTTTCATATATCAATACATATTTTCTTTGGTCATCCTTGCTGAACCATAATATTGGTCAAGGGATGTCTTATTTCAAGCCAAGCGGACGAACGGGAAAAAAAAAGAAAAAAAAAATTGAGAGGACTATCGGGAGAGCAGTATAGTCTTGGTCATCCTTTATCGGTTTGGCAAGCCCATATCACCCACCCACCTAACTCATTCGACGACGACGTATAGATAAAGGATAAAAGCGACGAGGCGAAGAATAATGTTTAATGTGAGACACTGAATAGAGGAGCAATTTTTTTTCGCACATTTCCCGCCATCCTTTCTAAGGATAAAATGGAAGATATCGATTTTTTCTTTTTTGTGTACACTTCTGTATTTTAACCAATAACTCACACCTTTAGAAAGTTCGTCCCCTTTTGGAGGAAATGAAGGCGCAAGTGAATGGTAGTGCCATCCTTGTGCATGATGCATTCTGTTAGGAGCGCTATGCGGTCATCATTTCGGTGTTGGGAATAAACTTTGCGAAACGTTTTACCTATCAGCAGTGGCTATAATCAGTTGTGGTGTAATCGCGGTTAAGGGGCACTTAATGTGTAGCAGGTAGAATTTGAATACGACAAGTACAGCTGTGTAGGTCTAGGTGTATGTATTATAAACTTATGTCTTTTCAAGATCGAGGCTGTGAAGTGGTAGGAAAAACTTTACCGAAAGCATCTTCAGGCTCTAACCGAAAGTTGCAATTCGCAAGTTGCATCAAACGTTTGATGCCCCAGCCCTTGGTGTGTATCTAATGATAATGACCAACAAAAATCCACCATCAAATCCACCAACAAAATCCAATGTGCGAGCATAAAGACGTAAGCCAATGTAGTAGGTTTTGAATTAAATAACAATAAAACAGGCACAAAACTCAGTTACCCTGTGACAGATAGTACAAAACAACAAGTCAACAAATCTAACTACCTAAAGCTAAGAGTACACGTGTCTTTTTTCGTGGCAAATTTTGACATGCTGACATCACAATAATTCGCTCTTTCTGTTGCGAGCGCAGTATATCATTAAACAAAATGCAGTAGATTGAATCTTTCCGCAGTAGATTTTGTATTATACAAAAAACAAAGATCAATTGCTTAAAGCTATACAAATAATCACTTTAATATTTTTTTTATAAACGTTCCATTAATTAAATTAACATTTTGGAAAACTCTGAAAGCCCAGGAAAGTCTGAGCTCAGACTCAGGCAACCGTTGCTGACATTATTCTATATTATATCCCTATAAAAAAATTACATTTTCATGAGTATTTACGTTAAGTTTGTTCCGTAGTTTATTTTTTAAATGGCTTACAATCGAAAACTTTCGCTCTGCAGCAGCACTTCTATGGTCAGAACAATTTTAACTTTTTTGTGTGTGGTTATCAATAAATATTTACCAGTTTTTTTTTAAATAATTTTCTTCTTGTAAAATAAGGGTTTTCCACACTCACACGATACGCGATACCTATACGAATTCAAATTTCAAATAACTTCTCAGAGTCAAAATCCCGTTAGTTTAGCAGAAAACGAGAAAATAATTGAAATATAGACAGAGAATCAATCAAGTTCGGAAAGATTAATCAAAAGTTGGCATGGTTCTGAAAAACAAGATTCTGGAGATTCAGGTAATTGTTGGTTTGTTTCATGATCCATGATATCCTGAATGAAAGCAGCCAAGGTCAACTCATTTCAAAAGAGAATGTGGTCAAGTTCACAATAAGTTGGTTTCGTTTAGACGTTCTTAGCAGCGGTTATTTTGAATGACAGTTTCGCAGTGGCGTAGCGTGGGTGGAGCCGCCCGGGGCAGACTCAATTTATGCCGCCCCCATAATTTTTTCACACACTAAAAAATACCTTCCTTTCTGGAATCGAAAAACGGTACTTTTGAAATTTCGAAATATCTCGAAAACAAAAATTTATTTCTATATGGTAATATGGTCATTTCTACCTGAATAGAGGTCTCAGTTTTTGTCATATTATCGTAGGGTTACCATCATCATTCGGTTTTTCTTTGTTTGCCTTTAGTCGTTAAATATTTCCTTTATTTTGCAATAGTGAATTTTAAATTCGGTTTTTTATTCCTTAAATTTTTCAATTATTGCGCGATTACTAATTGGCGTTCTTATCCTTCGTATTTTTTTTGAAATGATTTTTGATCATTTCGCTAAAATCATTTGGCAATTTGTTGGTGTTCTTGTCAAGTAATTCAACGAAATATTGTTTCGACGTTTTACTATTTCCCAGAAACGTACCATACCCATTACCATATAATAGATTTTTGAAAATAAGTTTTTTTTTTTTAATTTCGTTTTCTTTAGTTTCTAAGAAAATGCGGTAACGGTTTTGACCAGAATGAGTAGTTACAGTAAAATTTATGTTTCCAAAATTATTGTGGCCTTAATTTTAAATTCGAATCACCGAAAACGTTAATTTTAAAAACTGCTTATATCTCGAAAGTGTAGGCGCAGTGGCTTAGTGGTTAGTATGTTGGACTACTAAGCGAGGGGTCCAGGTTTGAGTCCCGCAAAAAACCCAAATTCTAACTTATGGTTTTTCTCACTGCGCCACCTCTCGCAAATGTCTGACAAACATCCGAGAGTATGACTGTCTTGAAAGAGCTTTTTATATAGCCGTTTGGAATCGGCATTAAATTGAAGATCCCTTCCATTCTTTCTAAAAATGAAAAAACTCACACAAAACGAATGGTTGCGAGAAGCTAGGCCTAGGGTCCCTCCGACCTGTTACGCCAACTATTTATTTATTTTATTATATCTTGAAAACCCCAATTTTAAATTCGATAAGACCCTAAAAACCCTAAAAAGTATTGCTTACATCCCGAACAATAACTTATAATTAGTCAGTTTTCAGCTAAATACATAGTTAGGCAATAGTATTATTCAAGCAACATTGCAAATTTGGTACGTTTTTTTTTGCGTAATTTTTCAAAAACCTCTCTAAAGATTTTGTTCAAAATACATATTAAAGATAATATAGGTATTTTAAATAAGATCCCCTACTTAGTTTTTCTCAAAAAATTCGACTAAATCAATTTAATTTATTTATTAATTATTTCTGATAAATTACTACCCAAAAGCCGATCTGTGTTCATATATTTTTTTTAAAACTCAGCACTTCATTAAAAATGTAATAGCAGCTAGGCAAAACTTTTGTTTTGCAAATATTGCACACTTTTTCTTCTTTTTTTTCGTTTACGCCCCCACACACGTCCATCGGGATATTCAGTTTATAACGTCTAATGCAAATTCAAGAACAAATCTCTGAATGCTTAGATATACTAGTACATATATGTAAGGACATCGATCTATCACCAACACTACTTGCAATCGAAAAACAGAAACTCCTACTACGCCTGTCCTCGTACTCAAACAACTTGTAAACCGTAAGAGCTTATAAAATAGTACAGTAGGCGCTTATAGCTCTCTAACCAGAACTTGCCAAAATGATATTAGTATATATATATATAAATTATTTATTTAAAAAAAAACATAAACTGCTCCAAATTGCCGCCCCTGGCAAAGTGCCGCCCGGGGCCTGTGCCCCCCTTGCCCCCCTCCCCCCCTTGCTACGCCACTGCAGTTTCGTACAGCTGTACAAGAGAAGAGTTTATCAAACAAAAAAAGTGCAGTAGATTGGATTTAGTGGCAGCAGATTTTTTTTTGCGAAAAGTGCATAAGATCTACCTACTTTTATTGCAGCAAAGTGGCAGCGCTGGTCGTGTGTTTCTCGTGAGAGTACGCTGAAACAGCCAGTGAGACCAGATGCTTGACAGGTGATCACACGTAGTGACACATAGTCTTCTTAGCTAAAGAGCCTGTTAGATAAGCTTATCAGTGAACTTATATAATTTATTAGTATTGTTCTGATTTCTTGAAAACAGTTGAATTTTGATGTCTGCTGTTTTCCTGTTAGGTAGTGAACCTTTCACTTCTACATCTCCAATTATCTCGGACTAGGTCATATCACAAAATTATAAATGTAGGATCTTTGTACCAATAGCAGAATTAATATCCACTAAAATCCAGACCGATTCCAGTCAAATTCAAACACTAACACATCCGAAGAAATGGGTACTTGTTGGCAGTGCTGTCGAAAGTACTGCAAAAGCAATATTTTTATTGCTTTCGGGCGCTGCGTACTGCCGTACTGCTCACTTTTGTTTTGTACTGCATTTTCCTCTTTGTGTTGCCCTTTGTATTATTGTATCGAAGAAAATAGTACAGATGGCATCAATTTTTATGTTCTCATTCACAATCCACATCAACCTTCACAATCTAACTCTACAAACAAAGAAAAAATCTGGAGGAAACACATTGCGAACTTTATTTTTGTGAATCATGCGATACAGTAAAATGTATTTGAAGATATTCCTCCCTGTCCAGCTACAATCAGTTATTGCTATACAATAAAATTCTAATACCGGTATGGACCTAAGAGCTCCAGCATTACCAAGCCAAACAAATTTCTAGAAAATGAAGGTCTTTTAAAATACATTACAAAGGAATATAATCAATGCTGATCTACATAGATATCTATATATTAAAATGGTTTAGAAAGAAGTTTACCAAGTTAATTAAGTGCACAGCAGTAGGCTTCTTAACCACGTTAGCTTAGAAATAAGCGAATTATTAAATACAGTCAATGTAATCAGGAGATTAAGGCGGATAACATTTTTTGATCTAAAAAAATTAGCTAAGGCAGAGAAATTTCGATATATATTTTCTAACAAAAAAGTTCAGAAATTCGACAAACGAAGGATTTTTCCTTTAACATTTATCAAATAATTCGTAAATATTTGGTCGATTATTCGAACGGCTAGGTGCAATCTAATTCGGTATGGAAAAAAGTCAGTGCTCTCGGGAGGTATTTTAGGTCAATTTAGAGTCCCTCCCTATTGCAGAAGCATCTCC
The DNA here is from genome assembly GCA_946477585.1 of Cheilosia urbana. NCBI lineage: Eukaryota > Metazoa > Arthropoda > Insecta > Diptera > Syrphidae > Cheilosia > Cheilosia urbana. The sequence continues at coordinate 155,802,594 of OX297854.1, forward strand.
CGCGTACCTTCTATTTTCAATTCCTGTGAACCTCCAGACACAAAAAAAATGTTTTTTTTTCTATTCATGACAATTTCAATAGTTTTAAATTTGGTAAATAATATCCCTGAATTCTTTTTGAGTGAATGCTTATCAAAAAGGTCATCAATGTCATCATATTCTTGTTCACCTAACTTAATCGTACTATTATGTAATAAGTTCGAAAAACGTAGTATTCTCTTAAAGAAACATTTGAATAAATTTCCAAACCGTCATTCTCCGAATCCTTTTTAGACTGAAATGTCAAAAATTTAATGCAACGGACAATAAAAACCAAGTGAAACAGCTGTGGAGAGATTTTAGTATCGCCAACTAACTCAGTTTTTGAAACGCCATTTTTTCAATATATTTGACGGTAAAGCTACCTATCCTAATCATATGTTGAAATTGTAACAAACATATTACTCTCAGTATATGTGAGGTAATTCTTTTGATTTTGGTATCAATAGGGTTTTACGATGCTCGTCATGTAGCAATTTCACGTTGAAAAAAATGTTGGATATCTGCCTCGTTGTGCTTGTATGCGAATATTTCAATATATTTTTAAAAATTTGTTTGGGCGTACTGCTTTTGTCTTAAAATTATTGAAACAAATATTGAATCTAATGCTTTGGTTGTTTCTAAAACGACAACACGCTTGTTGGTAATGGTAGAAAAGAATATAAGTTGGTGTGGGGAAGTGAGTAAAGATTGAATATACTTTCGTTTATTTTTTATTTTTTTTTCAAGAAAAATTCCAAGATCTATGTTGACATATCGTGCTTTAAAAAAAAGAAGCAAAATAGACGTAGCAAACTATTATTTCATTAAGTAAAATTAGCTAACGAGTTCTTTTACCACGTTTTTTTTTCAGTAAAATAACTCGTCGGATAAAATCACTTATAAGTACTAGAAAACTAATGAGAATTAAAGTGCTAGATTCTTTCAGAAATCAGAACACTATGAACTAACGTATGAGTGCGCATAACAACGTTCTTTTAAGGACGACAAATTTTCTATGTATTGCGATATTTTACATAAAAATTCAATTTTATTTCCAAATTTATTTTTTGCCTGGGTAAAATCTAAAAACGCGCGATTTTATACAATGATTTTCGGGATTTTGTATTCGGGATTTTGGGTCTCGGGCATTTGTAGTCGGTGCTTCGGGATTTCATGGGTAACCCCTTCTGGGATGCTTTTATTGTAAGTAGGGAGGAAGTGTATAACTATAACGAGGCGGCGGTAAGGACCGGATTTATTAAAAATTGTCGATCGGACGCCCAACTCTCTTGATCTCGTTAAAGCGTTCAGAAACTAATATTCAGCTAAACAACTTCACTAAGTAATTTTACTATGATTGTATGTACCTACTTTTACAAAATCCCATCTAGAGGGGTGTCTGCTGCCCTTCTTCTAAGCGCCCTGTTTAGTGGACAGTTGCAAAATCACATTCTTTTAGTAATCAATAAGCATACTACACAGATACGGGTACTCGTACTCGTACTATGCTATTTTCTAAATCCATCCATCCCCCGTCAAGGAATGACAAGCAAACCTACTCTTCCTATCCAACGTATCGCAACCGCATCAAGGACTATCGCAATTACATATTCAATATATGAATTTTGTAACAAAATGGACATGGCCGAGATTACAGAGAATAATATATGATGTCCAAACTTGAATTTCAATGGGACATGCATACTCGATTACATATCCACAGTCGTTGTTGTCGTCCATTTGTGCATTTAAGGACGCACAAAAAGGTTAGAAACACTCACCCATGGACAACAACTGTACAACGCACAACCCTCCCAGGCTTTTAGTTGGAAAATGTTTTGCAAAATTCAACTGGGATTTGGCAACAATCTAAACAACAGGATACGGTGGACACACTCGACTAATACACATTGGCAGTCTCGTCCGTTATGTTAAAAAAGATGAAGCAGAACCTAATGCATTGCGGACAAGAGCGTATGTGTGTGTGTCTGTTGAGAGAATGAAGCATTATTACCTTTGACTGGCCTCAAAATTGGGTTTTGAGACAACAAACATTTGCTGTCTCCGAAGGAGCCCAAGGATATTTCCGAACACAAAATCATATTATCCGCATTTTAGTATGCAATGGAATGATATAGTCGCCGCTTGCCTTATTAAATATTCATTTCGAAAATGTCCAGTGTCCACCCAATCTATGCGCAATGGGGTAGGTATACTATATGTGGGCAAAGGGTGAACATTTGCAGACACACTCAAACTCATATCCTTATAGTTGATTATAAGTTGGAATTTCGAATAGAACGACAACGCTCGGCGACGAATGAATTAGGCCAAATCAAGGAGTCAAGTCAAGATAGTTTGAAGGCTATAAAGTTATTGTTGCCATGTCTTGTAATGTTAACTTATTTAACAATTGTATGCACACATACATTGTATATATCCTGTACAGAAGAAGAAGCAGAACACTAAGGCATACACATATTGGAAGATTTCTTGTATGGTCATCGTCATTCAATGTTGAATGAAAATGACCGAGCGTTTTTATGAAAAATTTATTTCCCCTATACACCAGAAGGGATTCTTTTCGTTTTTTCTTTGCAATTTCCTTTAAATCATCCTTACTCCAGGGACAACGATGGGTCATGTTTTGATTTTGATGTTGTCCTCTATATATAGACATGTAGTATTGATTCATGTCAATAAAAGTTCTTTGGACGCTTTTTTCTTTCTTGTTTCTTTTTTCAATTTGGCAAATCAATTTAATTTTTAGAAGAATATGTCCCTTCGAAGGATTTGCACTTAAAGAAGTTTCATGCTACTTTTTTTTTCGTGTCGTTGTTGTTGTGTCCTTATTCGATGTTTGGTGGATGTTGTATTGGACATTGGAGAGTGCGGTGTGAGAAAATAAAGTGAAAAATGAACAGAACAGAAAATGCGTAGAGGCTAGAGGGATGTGTGTGTAAAAAGTTTATGTGTTCGATATTCCCCGAGGACACCATTAAACTCATATTTACACCAAATACAAATGTTTCCAAGTTGTCGTTTGGGGAGTGATGAAGATGACCTTTTTATTCAATTTCCTAAGAAGAGTTTTTTTTTTCCCAGTGAGTGTTGTAAATATTTTATTGGAATTAAATTGGTGACGATGTCCTTTAGGTGTATGAAGTATGATGTGTAGGTAGTGTTTGCTCTTCGGGTAGGGAACATTTTTTTTATTTTGATCAGCAGCTTGGTATATATATAATGGATACATTTACTTGGAATGTGAACTCAATACATTAACAGTACTAAATACTGAGAACTGGCAGTTGATATTTTAGGTAGTACCTAATCGAAGAGTTGGCTAATTTTGACCAAAATTCTACAAACTCCTTAAATCGTTACAGCGACATCTCATGACAAGATAGTACTGTTCGTATTTTATATTCCTACAGCTCTATTCTTCATTAAAAATGTTATAGAGTTCGAATGTAATTTCAATACTCACTAAACAAGATTTGTGGGTAGTGCTTTTTGACCCCGTTCTTGTGTTCTCTAAGCTCTACGGTTTTTGTGAATATATTTATACTCTTTTTAATATAATTTGCAGGCAAAATATTAGTTGAACTAATTTTGCCCATAAAAAATATATTTTCAATATATTTTATTTTATATAGGTATTTAATAAGATTTAAAAATAAACACTTATTTGATTTTTAACGGCTAACTTTGACCAGTGGTGTAAAATATTGACTGGGTGGTCAAAGTTAGACACATGCCATTTCAAATATTTGCCACTCTTATTTACCCCTTTCTTACACAGAATCTACCGCAGAGTTGGCTACGACTGACCGCGGGTGTTACTTTGACCGAAATTCTACAAACTCTGATTTATTTATAATATAAGATTTCGGTCAATGCTAGAATTAAGGTAGTGAAACTTTGACCCCCTGTTTTTTACCCTAAAATATTAGTTAAAAATTACAAACTAATATTTTAAAACATAATTTTATTAAAGACAGCGCCTAGTATTAATAACATAAATGTAGTAACATATAAGATACACAAATTTTACAACTATTTCAAAATCAAAATCAGTCAGTGTCAGCCAAGTTTACGGTAAGAAAAGTTGCGAGCTCAAATTTTGTTTTGTGATTTGATAATTAAAAAAAATTAGTAATGCTTTTCGAGAGATTTAGAATTTAAAGCATTTTATCTTTTAGATTTGAAAGTTATTTTTCCATAAGGAATAAAAGACTATTCGTGTTTGGTTTAACGCTCGTGAAATTTTATTTGTCTTCTCTTCTAAGATTACCAATATTGCCGCAAAAGAGGTGCTCATGCCAGCTGTTCGCCTGTTCGCATTCATCCTAAAGCTGAAAGGCTCTTCTTGGGGTTTATTACATAAATAGGATATTGACCAGAGTGTCTGCTTGAACGATTTCGGTCTTCCGGTGTTTTTAGTCATCTTGAACCTGGTAGTTTGGAATTTTAGATCGCCTTGGCTAGTGAAAAATTGAAACCTAAACAATTTGAGCTACATTTTGGATTATTTTAAGTTAATTTATCTTTGCGATTTTTTTCTTCACCTTCATTTTGCCTCCCTATTTTCTCATTAATCAATTCGTGTCGTTTCGCTTACGGATAGGGTAATTTAACACATACATTCCAAAAATTCTGCCCGCCAAACGAGTGGGACTATGAAAGCTTGAATTAAACATTTAAATAAAAACGCGAATATGATAGGTAATGACAAAACTAACGGTATCGGGTCTATATGCACCTATGCATTCCATTTCCTATCAAATATGGTCAGGATGACAAACAGGGGAAGGAAAAACAAGAGAGACGTTCAGCGCCAAATGTTTTTAAATTCGTAAAATTCAACATAAGGAGGGGATTGCAGGCTGGCACTTTGTTACAATGAATACATTGAATCTTTGTAACAAAGCAATACAAAATCAGTGTTCCTCTTGCCAACTTTGCTATTCTACATCTCCTTTAATACCTTCTACTTATTTCGGAGCGTCATGTTTTCTAAATTGAAAAAAAATAACAATAATAATAAACACTTCCTTGTTTGCCCATATCCTTCAGTCACGTCTAGTGGCAGAACAGGCAGAGCAACTCCAACTTATTAGTACGCGTATTTTCTTTCTTCCAATTATTATATTTTTTTTTTCGTTAGCCCCTGTTTATTTGCGAAGTGTAAAAAGGCAAATTGCGTCCTCCATCTTTTTTTCAGCTGCTAATTTCAATTTAATTTTAATTTTTCCAGTTGTAAAGATACAAAGGACTCTTTTCTTTGAATTGTTTGCAATCTTTTAGTGGACACGACCAAGGGCGGCAAAAAACAAAATCCTTATCAAATCGAAAAAGAACATTGCAGGCGCAGGCCAGAGAACCAGGACACAAGAAAAAAAAAAACAAATAAAATAGCGAAATCGTTTTTAATTGCATTTTCTGCTTGAAGTGAACTAATTAATTTGTTATTGCTCCGCCTCTTCCTTACATTACAAAAAAAAAAAACAAGTGAATGAAAAAAAGAATCACTTCATCTTCATTCCTTCGGGCGGTGCAGATAAATAAATGTAATTATTTCAGTCCTCTCAAAAGCTCACAGGCGAATAAGAAAAATGACAATTTGTCTGAGAGTAACACAAAGGACTTGGGACAGAAGAGAAAAAAAAAAAGAAATACACAAAATCCTACTGTATCGTAGCCAATAATATAAAAATAAAGGACCTTCATAATTTTCAGCGCAAGATTAAAACAATTGCAGTGGATTAAAATTGACAGACATTTTTATGTGTCGTCGCTCGTCCCTTTTAACTTTCCTTTTACTTTTTGTAGCTACATTACGACGATTTTTTTCAAAAGTTTTTTTTTTCTTTATTTTTTTGCCTGGTACAGGACGTTTTTTTTACACATAAAGTCAAAAGAAAATAACAGCAACAACAGCACTCAAGGGCAGTCTTCGTGTGTAATTAAATCGAATGAAAATGTCCTGTGGATTAAATTAATTTTCATTTGCATAAGAATTATATGTATTTGTTAGTACTCCCTGCTCGTCCAATTCTCGTTGGATATTCAAATGTCCTTCTACATTAGTTGAAATGAATGGCAGGCGACTAATTATTATTTTTTCTTCGTTTAAGCTCGCCTAATGCCATTTGTGACGAGGGGTTGGACTTATTTTAGAATCGCGCGATGAACACGGGTGTACAATGTACGTACATTTATATTTGTTTAAGTGCAAAAAAAAAGAAGAAATAATTAGGACAACTCGGGTCTTATTTTTAAAACTCATATATTTCTTAATTAATTCAGTTTGACGGAATAATTATCCTCTTCTATTGCTAGCCGAAAGTAGGTTCCTATGTTTTGAGTTCGGTGGACAAAAGGTTCAGTTCGAATCAGACCTAGTTCCAGAATTATACGAATTACATTGAAAAAACATTTTTTTCTGATTTATTACAGTATTTAACAAAAACTAAAAAAAAACGTTACCTAGTTAAAAAAAAAAAAAACGTCTGGATCTGTTCGTTTACATACGTCCAATCGTGCTTGAACTATTTCAAAGGCTTTAGTTCTAATGCAACTAATATTATTAAGATAGATTCTTGAAAATATTTTATTTAGGATCGAGTTTCTAAAAATTCAAAGTGGAAGTTTCCATAAGTATAATTTATAATATTTATACATTTTTTTTGCACAATTTTAGTTATATAATAAATTAGCTTTACAGTTCTTAGATTAACGTTAACAATGAATTATTATATTAAAGAAATATTTTTATAAGGTTTTTGTGGAGTATACGTCTAGCCAAAAATTCAAAATTTAGGTATTTTTCGTGCAGCAAATGTTGTCTATTACGGCAATGTTGTAGAGGTACGATAGCAGTGGCGTATCGTGCCTTGGCGGTGCCCCATATATAAATTTGTTTGGGGGCCCTTAGGAAGGGTAAAGATTTCTCACAAAAGAAAAGCAAATGTGTTGCTGACAGCAGTTACGCAACCCAACACATCCACTGTTTTTCGAAACTCGCTTCTTCTTCGGAATACTTTTGAGAAGGGAGATTGTTATTTACTTTGGCTGTCAGAATTTATTGGTTATCAGGACAGGAACAAACCACAACGGAAACGAAGTACTAGTCTTTTAGGTAAAATATAAAAAAAATATAAAAATATATATATACTAGCTGACCCGGCAAACTTCGTTCCGCCCAAATTTGTTAATGTAATGAAAATAATAATTCCGAGCATGTACAATGCCCTTGCTAATTTATGTAATTCGGCCAATTAAAATGCTTCATTCAAAAGTTATATTAAATGCAATAGAAATAAATGACGAAAAGCAATGTTGATTTGTTTCAATCAAACCGTAACGATTTTGACGTTTCGGCCAACCTTCCGCTTTTCACTAAATTTACCATGTGAGAAACATGGTAATTCAAGATTGATACTACAAATGCACAAACATCCATCGATTATACTTGCAACAAATTATTTATCATAGTGAAAGCGAGACGCACATGAAATCTAAGTCGCTTATATACGAATGGTAAATCGTTCTGAATAAGCGGAATCTGCGGAATGAGAGTGTTTGCCTTTGGATTTTCCACTCAAAATCGTCACTTGCATGGCATTTGAGTTGGGATCCCTTACCACCAAATCAAACGCGTTCTGTTACAAAGTCTCGGTGTATTGAGGTTGCGCAGCAAAATTATAACTGAGTCGACTTTCAATTGTATAGATGTAAGCCCGGAACATCCAAAGAATTCAAAAATTCAACTAATCCCCATAAAGTTTTGTTTTCACGACAAAAAGTAGCATATTTCCTTCCTTGGGCCCATGCGAATTTAAACCAAAAATCATAAAAATTGAAGAATCGGTTCCCGAGCTATGAGTGCGCACATACGGACGTCAGTCTTTTTTATATGTAGCTGTACCCACCCGGATTTGCTCATACCTTTCGTATTAAGGCCTGCTCACATTTAGCAAAGTCCTTTATTTGGACAATGTCCATTAATAATTTTAATGCTTCCACAACCCGTTCTCCTATCCCGCTTATGTTTTGCAAAGTACCATCTATAGGGTCCGAAACTATAGTATATTTCGGTAGAGCTGTTTCGGAGATCGGCAACAGCGCCACCTAAAAAAAAAAAAATAGTTGGCGCAACAGGTCCGGAGAGACCCTAGGCCTAGCTTCTCACAACCATTCGTTTTGTGTGAGTTTTCATTTTTTGGAACGAATGGAAGGGATCTACAATTTTATGCCGACTCCAAACGGCTAATTGAGAAGCTCTTTCAAGACAGTCATACTCTCGGATGTTTGTCAGACGTTCGCGAGTGGTGGCGCAGTGAAAAAATAACCCTCAGTTGGAATTCAGGTTTTTGCGGGATTCGAACCCCGACCCCTAGCATAGTAGTCCAACACACTAACCACTAAGCCACTGCGCCTACCTAACCCAACAGCGCCACCTATCAGGTCCAAAAGTATCCTAGCCTTCAAGTGGGAACGAAGAATATACATCCACGAAATTTCATTGAAATCGGTTGAGCAGTTTCGGAGATCGACAACAACGCCACCTATCGGGTCCAAAAATTTATCTTTTAAGACTATACCTAAAATACACCAATACGAACAAAACAAAAGAAGAATCATAAAATTTGGCCCAGTAAGAACATTTTCCTCGGTTTTGTTATTTGTGCCGGAAATCGAATGGAAATTTTATTTACCTATTTAAAATTGATTAAAAACTAATTTGGAGTTTTCGTCAAAAAATTGTACAGCTAAATGAAATATGAATTACGGAAATTCAAAAAAGCGTAAACAACCAACGCCAACTATATTACTACAATTAAATTTAGTGTTGTTGATACAAAATTGATGTGCAGGGAAATCTAACTTGTCGTAAATATCTCCCAGCGCCACCTATCGGGTCCAAATTTTGGCAAAAGCTTTCTATTTTTTTAAGTGTTATATGGTGTAAATTTGAGCCAAATCGGTCCATTAATAAGAATTTTCAAAAAAGCGACCCTAGCGCCCCCTATAGGGTCTAAAATAAACATAAACCATCCGGAGCACCACACAAACATATGGTGTGAATATAAGGGGGAAAGCTTCAGTGGTTCAGCCGTTATCGTCGGTCATACATACGCACGAACGTTTTTATATATTTAAATATATATAAAAAACTAGCTGACCCGGCAAACTTCGTTCCGCCCAAATTTGTTAATGTAGGTAATGAAAATAATAATTCCGAGCATGCACAATGCGCTTGCTAATTTATGTAATTCGGCCAATTGAAATGCTTCATTCAAAAGTTATATTAAATGCAATAGAAATAAATGACGTATAGCAATGTTGGTTTGTTTCAATCAAAACGCAATGATTTTGACGTTTCGGACAACCTTCCGCTTTTCACTAAATTGACCATGTGAGAAACATGGTAATTCAAGATTGATACTACAAATGCACAAACATCCATCGATTATACTTGCAACAAATTATTTGTCACAGTGAAAGCGAGACGCACAGGAAATTTAAGTCGCTTAAATACGAATGGCAAATCGTTCTAAATAAGCGGAATCTGCGGAATGAGAGTGTTTGTTTTTGGATATTCCACTCAAAATCGTCACTTGCATGACATTTGGTTTGGGATCCTTCACCACCAAATCAAACGCGTTATGTTACAAAGTCTCGGTGTATTGAGGTTGCGCATCAAAATTATAACTGAGCCGACTTTCAATTGTATAGATGTAAGCCCGGAACATCCAAAGAATTCAAAAATTCAACTAATCCCCATAAAGTTTTGTTTCCACGGCAAAAAGTAGTATGTGTCCTTCCTTGGGCCGCTGCGAATTTAAACCAAAAATCATAAAAATTGAGGGATTGGTTCCCGAGTTATGAGTGCGCACAGTCAGTCAGTCAGTCTTTTTTATATGTAGCTGTACCCACCCGGCTTTGCTCATACATTTCGTATTAAGTTCTGCTCACATTTAGCAAAGTCCCTTATTTGGACAATGTCCATTAATCGTTTCAATGCTTCCACAACCCGTTCTCCTATCCCGCTTATGTTTTGCAAAATATCATCTATAGGGTCCGAAACAATAGTATATGTATTTCAATCTCAATCCACAAATTTCAATCAACTCGGTAGAGCTGTTTCGAAAATCGGCAACAGCGCCACCTATCAGGTCCAAAAGTATCCTATCCTTCAAGTGGGAACGAAGAATATACATCCACAAAATTTCATTGAAATCGGTTGAGCAGGACCTATCGGGTCCAAAAGATTATCTTTTAAGACTGCCTAAGCATGAAATACACCAACACGAACAAAACAAAAGAAGAATCATACAATTTGGCCCAGTAAGAACATTTTTCGTGGTTATGTTATTTGTGCCGGAATTCGAATGGAAATGTTACTTATTTATTTAAATTTGATTAAAAACTAATTTGGAGTTTTCGTCGAACAATTGTACAGCTAAATGATATATGAATTACTGAAATGTAAAATTCAAAAAAGTATAGACAACCAACGCCAATTATATTATTACAATTTAATGTTTTTGATACAAAATTGATATGCAGGGAAATCTTACTTGTCGTAAATATCTCCCAGCGCCACCTATCGGGTCCAAATTTTGGCAAAAGCTTTCTATTTTCTTAAGTGTTATATGGTGTAAATTTGAGCCAAACCGGTCCATAAATAATAATTTTCAAAAAAGCGACCCCAGCGCCCCCTATAGGGTCTAAAATAAACATAAACCATCCGGAGCACCAAACAAACATATGGTGTGAATATAAGGGGGATAGCTTCATTGGTTCAGCCGTTATCGTCGGTCATACATACGCACGAACGTTTTTATATATTAAGATATAAATAAATATAAAAAAAAATGTCTTTATAAATAAATATTTTAGTTTGTCCTGCTGTAGGAATACTCAGAAAAATAACGCCTGATAACAAAATGTTTGCATAAAATTAAAAGAAATATTTATTTCATCATAATTATATATCTGTCACTTTTTCCAACATTTTTACATACCTTTGCCTTTTTTTCGGCAAACTGATTTATTAAATCACTTATAGCCACGGTTGCCACATTGGTCATTTGTGACCAAATTTGGTCATTTTGTTCTATCTTGGTCACATGGTCATTTCTTATTCCATTTGGTCATTTTTTACGAAATGAATAAAAAAACTCGACTTTAATTTCTATGCAATGCGCTTCTTTTTTTTGTCTGATGTAAATGCTGCATTAATGTGTGCATGTACGATCACTGAATGAATTCAATTCCTTCATTTGACAATTTATTGGCAGAAATACGAAACAACTGCTACTTAGATTTGATCTCAGTAATAATGATTTGAGAAACTTATCCATAACTAGCGGAACTGACAAACTTCGTCGCGCCCAAAATAGATTTTTTGATTTAAATAATTTCGAGCATCTAACCTTTGCGATCGATTGCAGTTGTATTTTAATTGATGATTGATTAAATGACACACACTGAAACTTCAAAAACATTTAAACTACACGGTTACTAACCTATCGATGGATTGATCATTACTTTTTTTGTAAGTGTTATCCATCCTCTTCATTGCAGAGCATGAGTGGATTGCAATGCGTCGTATGAGCTATGGTTCACGAATCCCTACGCAGGAGCTCGAAGTTGTTTTCGATAATCTCACCGGAATCACTGAAACTATGCTGACGACGAAAAACATTCCCAATACAGCACTGAATGACGAAGCATGAAAGACTTAAATATATATCTTCACGAGTTCGATGAAAAAAAAAAAAAAAAAAAGTAACATAATAACTCACTGACAGCTGTATGCATGTATGCGCATGAATGACATCAGCACACAGTAAACATACAGCACACGCGCACGTTGACCAATTTTGTTCAAACTTTAGATAAACCAATAACCCGGCCATGCAAATAAACCCAAAAAATTTGACCGAATTCGGTTTGACCGTTCGTGAGTTATAAAGTCACAACGCTTTTGCAACTCTCTTTAATATAGAGAGAGAAGAGAAGAGAAGAGAAGAGATAACTCCAAAAGGTGTTTGGTTGGATTCCGAAATTTCAAATTTAATTAATAGTTTTCTTACTTGGTTCAGGGTAATCAGGAAGATGTAGTGACGGAGTGGAGAATGCTAAGATTTTCAAATGATCATAATCTTGACGATAAAATTGACACATGCGAATTTTGGGCAAAAGTCGGTTTTCTTAAAAATGCTTTGAAAGAGTATTGTTTCGAAAATTTAGCGGAGCAACGTTCGACATCAAGACCTTCCGTCACCGATGAAGTATCTGAACGAATTGGTAAGCTTGGGAAACTAATAGACCCCCAAATATATCCACAAAAAGTGGGTTACAAAAATTGATCAGCTTTCATCTATTAACTGCTGGGATGATAAAGCTACCATATACCACATGAAAAACCGTCTTGTTGGGTTGGCTAAGGTATGGTATTCAAATTTACCAGATTACGATTTATCTTGGGAAGATTGGAAAATTCTTTTAATAAAATCTTTCCCAAATCACATCGACTTTTCGTTTACATTAAGAAATCTGGTCAACAGATATAATTATGCAGCCCATGGTATAATAAGGTACTTTGTGAATTTATTTGTACCTATTTTTCTTTTTTTATTTTTTGTTTATTATTAATAGGTAGGTAATTAAAAAAAATGTTGGTCATTTTTAGGTACATTTGGTCATTTTTATTTCCAATTTTGGACACAAAATTTATTTTCAAGTGGCAACCGTGTATAGCTGATGATGACTTTAGTTTAGTTTGGCAACCTATTCAATTCAATGCAACACTTTTCTCTTTTGTTCGTTTTAGCTTTAGTTACTTATGTCTTATCCTTTCCTTATCTCTTAATGCGACGGCGGCGGTAGCATATGACGGTTTTTTGTTTGTTTATTGTCCAAAACAGGAAGAAAAATAACTCAAATTATTATTTTGTTGCCAATATTTGAACGAACACTTTACGCGGGAAGAAAAGAAATTGTTTTTTTTTTTACTTTTGTCATTTCTGAAATAAAAAAAAAGAAAAGTTTTTATTAATTTTTGCTTACGCACGTTGGGGGGCCCGTATAATTGATACGGTAGATACGGTGGTAGCTACGCCATTGTAGGATATTCTAAGACCTAGTAGTAGTAGCCATTAAATATATAAATATCCACGTTTAAAACAAAAATGTCCCTTTTCAGTGTTGGATAGGACCATTTTAAAATTCATTTTATATCTTAAAAAAATCAGCGATAAATAAGTGAAAAATAAGTGTTGTTAACAGAAGCCTGTTAAAATAATCACAAATTTACTTTCAAGTGAAAGCGAATTCGTAATTTATCCTGAGCGAAATGGCGGTTAAACAAAACTAATCATATTTGTTTTATTTATATATACAAGTATATAATTATGTAAATATATATCGCAGTTTCATTGCTTGCTCAAACTTGCTCCAGGTTTGAATCTACGTCCCTTATGCCTTTTGAACACAATTTTCCCAAATAATTCAATTCAAATTCACGGTTCAATTTAATTTCCAAATGAGTATACTCTTTTAATAAACTCTCGTTGATATGATAGTCAATCATAAAAAATCGAATTTCTAACCCAAAGTAGGTACAATAGATATATCACAATGTAAGCACTCCCCTTCAGCCAAACGAAATAAAAACCCCTTAATGTAATCCGCCTCGTGAAATTTTATGCTAACAACATAAAATCACAAACTCAATAAGCAAAAAAAAAAAAAAAACTTGAAAATCTTTTTAAAACGATATCCACCCGTGTCATCCCGACCAATAATCGTATCCTGTCATAGATGCTACTCCATAGTATCATATAAAACTTCCTTTTCTCATCGAATCGAGCGCGCCAGTATGATAAAAGGAACGGATCCCTTCCCCCATTCCAATCTGAATTTGACTCAATTTCAATTCCCAGATTCGATATATATGCTTTTTAGGAAAAAAAAAAAAAAAAAAAAAAAAAAAAAAAATAGATCCCATAGAAATGCAAAATGGCCCAAGGATACGTTATTGTTGTCAGAGATTTTGATACGTTATTGGCGCCTTCCTGTTCGCTGAGTAAAAGTAATTCTATTTTATGGATACATACTCATAGAGTCATACCATATCCACCCAGCTATGGTTTGGGACTATCATATGCAATTTCGTTGTTAACAAAATACGTTCTTCACTCCTATTTTTGTAAGTAGCATAAAAAAGCCATAGGCATATCCTAAAATCGTCTTCTCGTAGTGTTAGTATTCAGGGGCTTTGCTATTGCAAAACTTTGACTGTCTGAAGAGTCCTCGAAATGATGTTATTCGCTTATACCTACTTACATTAAATGACGGGAGAATCTATACAATTTCATGTACATATATAGTATTTACGTTTTGGCTCTTGGTGTAAAATTTCTTTTAAAACAAATTATATTGTTTATGTATTCTTTCGCCAATTCTTAACATTTTTCCAATCTAAGCTAGCAATACTTTATCCAAGTGCTGGCCACAAATGTGGTTTTCTGTGCAAGAACAAAAAAATGAGGTAAAATCAGTCAACCCCAAGATAATCACGGTGAGCATTTCAAAGACAGATGTCCAGTTTGGTCAGTCGAATAATTTATACAACTGTGGAGTGTCCTTTAAAAAATAGAAAAAAATCAGTATTTTTTTTTATTTCAAAAAAGGCGACCAAAAGGAATCAAATTGCTGGAGAAGCAATTTTTTTATTCTCACGTCGCACAGGTTAGTCTGGTCTCCCTTCTGTATAGGTATTGTCGATATTGGAGGCACCTACGTATAACATTCCCTCGTCACGTTCTTTCAGGACGTATAATGTATACGGTACGGGAGTATCAAAAGGAAAAATTCCACCGACGGAAAAAGAAAGCATAAGAAATGATGGTAGTGGTGGTGATCGAATAGAAACTAAAACAAAAAGAAGGACCTCATTTTTTGCTATCGATTTCTGGTCGGTAGGGGGTGGTTATATTTTTCTCTTCGCGCTGTGACCAAATGGGAATTTTAGCATTTTATTTTTGGAATTTTTTGCTTGTACCGTCCAGTCCTGGCCAATATTTCTTCGTGTCATCGTCTGCTTCTTGTGGGGCGATACAAAACAAAAAGGAACTAACCACCCTTCTCCATGCGAAAAATCTCTCTCGACTGGAGAGTAATTTTTCCATTCATGCAGTGGCATGTAATCCTCTGTCTAGGGATAGCCAGTAAAAGGATGAACTGGACAGTTTCTGTATTGGGCTCGGGGATTTCGCGAAATGTCTTCTAATGTATAGTGAACGAAAAGTAGCATTGTTGTGGAGGGAGTTGCCGTTTGAATTTTGTCTGTCCTTTATAATATCACAATAATAAAAATACGGTTATGGGTTTTCTTCCTTCGCGCTTTGGAGAAATACTATCTCAGCCAGATTCCCATCTCTAAGGCGTTCATAAGGTTGCCAGAAACTGCTGGTGAAAAACACATATAAACTAAGTACAAATTGAATTTAATTGGTTAGGATCAGCCTCGCTTCAGTTGGAAATTATAAAAGAAAAAATATGAATTTATATAAAACTGAATGGGAAAATTGTATACCCGCAAAAATCTAACTATTGGACCGATTTATAAATTTCTTTATTGTATTAAATAAATAATTACAGGTTTTAGACTACTTTGGTTCTAAAAATACAGCATTTCCCATTTAAAAAAAATTATGTTTTTGCACATTTAAGCGCCTAGCAAAGCAATTTATAAATGCTGGCTTCTGTAGTGTTGAACTATTTCTATTTTTGCATATTTTCGTTTTTTATTAAACGAAAATGGAGTTCGAAACAGAGAATTATTTTATATCTTAGATTAAACTTTTACTGTCGGATGAGAGATGTTGTTCTCTCCTGTTTCTAAAAAAAATTTAAAATAAGTTGGCACAGTGGCAAAATCTCAAGATTATCTTTATTGTACATGGAAACTAACTTGAAACCCCGCGCTCAATAGGAAGTCCAACACACTAACCACTGCGTCCACCATCTCAAATTTTACAAACTTCGAAAAAAGTTCGCCAAGAGGGACAAGTATTTTTTTTAAACATCCCATACTACCCATTTTATACTGAATTCGATACTCGGCAAAATCAATTTGATGATATATGACATGCATTGTAAAAAAGGATTCACAAACCCTCTTTACGCCCAATCAATATAAATATAAAAAAAAATGTAATAAATCGACGGGTACCCTTTTCATCCACAAAACAGTTTTATGAGAATTCAAAAAAAAAAAAAAAAAATTATAGCTTTCAAATCGCCATACATATAGTATATACCGTAACGCATAATAAGGACAATGGTCACCCAAGGGCTGAATAAAAAAAATGCTACCCCAACGACACGACTCGGACTCCTTCAAATGCTATATCTGGCTTTTATTTAAAATGCGAAAAAATACATAAATAAAAAAAAGGGTGACCATTCGATTAAATCCTTTACTCAGCGAAAGGACAAGGCAGGAGGACATGCTGGAGTGGTTGGGGGTCCACCAAGGCACTACCCATGGGGATGAAAAATTGCAGGATATTTATAACTGTCAAAGGTGGGCAAAACGAATGAAGAAGGACCAAGCGTGCAGCAGAAACTCCATAGAAAAAAAAAACACACACATAAATGTTTCAACGCTGGGGTGGGCGGTAGGTTTTTCTTCGTCGTTTTTCCCCAGCAGCATACAGTTCCGAGGTTTCAATTTTCTCGTTCCCGTTTGACATTTTATTAATATCGAGAATACGTTGGTCGAGTTGTGTGCTGTTTTTATGGCTGTGTCCCTCTACGTTTGTTTTTTTCTGTTGCTTTCCTCATATTCTCTCTTGAATTACATCCGGATACAGTTTATATTCGACCCACCACCAACAACCCATCATCCGCCACCCAACAGTCAGACGTTCTAGTATATCCTGGATCCTTATATAAATGCATACCTAAGCACCAAACCACGATAAGAGAAAAGAAAAATATACAATAAAGGAAATGAAATAAAAAAAAACGAAAAAAAAAAAAAAATACAGGAAATAACAGAAAACGAAAACGAAATCCTTATTAATCCTTGGAGTGAAGGTGGAGGTGGAGTGGACATAACGAAATATTATTGGTCGATGGCCACCACGTTCTCGCGTGTTGTACTAGTACACCTTCTTATTCTTCTTCTACTTTCGGATGAGAGATGTTGTACTCGTTCAACACAGTGACGGGGGTGCTGGCTGCTGGCGCTGATCATTGCGCAATATCCTTGAAAATATTTTATATGAGCATTTTTATTATATTTGTGTTTGTTTCTTGCTCTAGCTTGGCACCATAAGAGAATATTATGTTTTCCTTGTGTCGATGTTGTTCATAATGAAAAGCATAAACCACCCCGTGTCGGTTGTGTTATCTGTATCTGGCATGTGAGGGTGGTTCTGGGTCCTGTTCCCGCAGCGCTATCTGTGGGAAATATGATGTCATACTTTTATTAGTTTAGTGTCTTTTCTATATACCAGAGTGGAGTCAGAACGCATGCTTGTGTATGAGTCATTGTCATAAAGAGGCGAACATTGGGTGGGTGGTCGACCTGCGTTGTTGTATGTATTATGTTTCAGTTCCCTTTTCACTGGCCACTCTTCAAAAAAGGACATCTCCGTTCTCCGTTTCAATTCCACAGACAAGGGGGACAAGACAATGGTTATGGTTATTGTTATCGGGTGAAATTAAAGTGCGCCCATTGTAAGGACACGAACTTTATGCGAAGGGTGCTTTTATGGTGGGGTGGGTGGTTGTAATAATATCCTGTTTTTAAGGGGTTGTTCAGTGGTTGCGTGTGCGGAGGTAGAGAGTTTTCGTTATACGTTATGGATTATGATATTTTTCATAACTTTATTGGGCGTGGTTTTGGATTTTGGTTGGCTAAGGAGTTATTGATGCAACATTAGGTTACTGCTAACAAAATGGTGAACTTTTATATTTTGGGCATAAGAGGTCTTGAACAAGCAGTAGGTATAAGAATGCACCACTAGATATACGTAGAAAAATACTTACCTATAGGTACATAAACTTAACACGATCACCCATCTTCGACTCCCTATTTCAGTTTTAGTCTACTAGTCTCTATTGATTAAGGGAATCAGTTCAAGGCATGTTAAATCTCGATGGGAAGTATGCCGTCAGGTATCTCGTGGCAACTTATTAGGCTAACTTCTGTGTAGGTAAGCTGAAGTCGTTTATTTCGCATCAATAAGAGGTTTCCTTATGGAAAATAACGAGCTATTTGTATTACAAGACGCGGGTATGTAGGTATATGACATGATTGCTCAATTACCAAAGTGTTCAATGCAACAATGAAAGTCTAATATTCTCTGTAACCTTCACCCAGCTCTCCCCTCTTGATTCAAATCTGTTTGCCACACATACGAGCCTGGGTGTATAGGTATATAACATACAGCTCTCCACTTCAATACCCTACTTGACTTTAATTCAATCCCTTTTAACATTCCCCACATTCACTGAGTAAATTTTAATTGCGCAGCAATCATAAAAACACGTCCTTAGTAGGTACTCTGTACATTGCGAATTTTACGAAAAAAAATAAATAAATAAAGAATTTGCAATTCATCCCCAAACAGGCAAAAACATTTATTGGAATTTTTTCTTCATTTTTAATTTACCAAAAAATTGGCCCAATTAAAGTCTGAACGTATGAGCCCTTCATGAGGATGTGAGTTGGGCAGCGACCATTAGGTATATGCGGACATTCGCCAACTCCAACCAACCCCCACGTTACCGCATAACTTTCAAAGGAGTTAAAATGTTTTACGGTTGAGAGAAACTCTCAACAATTCAAGAGCTGCTTGTTATACAAACCCTTATAGAGGAACGTAGTACACAGGCTATTTGCATATTGTGGATACCGTCGTATGAATACGAAGGGCTGTGTTACCACTTACATAGTATTTTAGATTTTGTTAAAGGTTCGTATAGGTACATTTTGGTTAAGCTTCGTTTATACAAAGCCTTATATTTGTGTGTATTTTTAGCATCTGTGGTCACTCATTTAATGCAGATAATTGTAAACATGAGTCGAATTATGATTGTAAATAAATAATTTTGCAAATGACTTTTGCTGTTATGAAAAGTGGCAGTACTGGCGAAATTTGTATAAAGGAAAATGTTTCTGAAGAATATGAATAAAAAAATATATTTATGGGCATTTTTTACAAGTACCTACACACTCATGGGCAACATTACGAATCCAGCAGACGCTTAAAAAGCAAAAGTACGTACGAAAAATGTTCGTAGTCCGCTTTGGTATATCTACACCCTGCTCTGACCCGGCACTCTGAGTGGGAGAAAAAGGAGCCGTATACCAAAAAATAAATAGAAGAGCATACATATAAGGGCATAAATAAAATCCTACTTCGCATTATTATCCAATTAACGAAATTTATGCATTGCACAGCACAAGTGAATACGTATAGCGATATTCTGGTGTGGCTCTCCATTCGGGGTTATCATTTATCCGTTGCCGGGGTGGTACAATTGTGCGAGTCCCCCCCCCCAATAATGATATTAGATCCTTTTTGCTTCTGCTGTGCATAAAATAATTCCCAAAAGGGGGAGCACAAATTCCAATTCCAAACCCCGTCTGAGTAAGCATTTTTGCTTTTACGTCTCCAGTCCAGCCAATGGAAGCTACCGGGGAAAAGGACAATAATAAAAATACCGAACAACGCCAATATCGGGATGTAGTTGAATGTTTAATTTGTATTGGTAATTAATAGAATTTGCGTATCGAATTTGTAATTAGGTATAGAGCGATGACTGTGCTCTTTTTTTTTTCTTCACTTATTGTTCTTATTCTTTTGGCAAAAGATAATGCGAATAAAAATAAACGAGGGTTTTGGAAGGACTACAGCAATAGGGGAGAAAATGCCTTGATTAATCCCAGATTCGCAGCAAATTTAGACTTAATCCTTGCCGTGAAGAAAAGAAGTTAAAATTGTGCATCCTTATACAAACTTAACAAGAAAAATATGCAAATTCTTTTTTTTTTTTTCACGAGGATAAGACGGTTTTTTTCCCTATGTAAATGCTATACTTGCGCCATCTTTTAAAAACAGAATTAAGAAGAGTAAAATGATATCCCTGTAGGACATTATTTTCAGATACTAATCCAGATCACCTTTTCTTCTTTTTTTTTCTGCTGTTGTGCTTGGCAATCTCTAGGATACCCGTTCCATAGCTTCATGGATTGTGACATTTTTATTTGAATTTTTGTTTTCGCTTTTGCTGGAAAAAAAAACTTGAGGGGTATGGGAGCGATTAAAAATTCACCCTTTAGAAAAATAAGCGGGATAATTACAGAAAATAAGGGCGGGAAGGCGAAAAAGAAATTAAATCCAACCCATTGAGGGAGACACAAAGTAACTGAAATAGTGTTCAGAGAGTGCGAAGTAAGTTTAACTAAATGTCTCATTATAAAAGTAGTCGGAATATTTTAGAAACTTTTGTAGATAAGTACTCTTTGTTCTACTATTTTTATTTTATGATTATTGCAACAGATGAACATAGATTTAGTTCAATGAATTTGAGGTGGATTCGCAGTTGATAATGCTACATTAACTTGATTTTTTACATTTCATTTTATTTTACCTTTTATTGTTTTAGCAATAGTAATAATTCATTTATTAAAATGGTAGTCGGCGCCAATTGAAACGGCCTTATAAGGCGTTTTTCTTATTTAACTCAGAGCAGAACCTGGATTGTTATACAATAATAGTAATTAATTAAAAAAAAAACAAACAAGAAACCCGACTGACTGTAAAAAAGATCTCATTGACATTTGTGTGACAATTTTTTTCAATTCAAAATTATTTATGTTTATTTGTTTAGACTGTGACACTCCGGGAAATAATAACAATTTTATGATGCCTCACTCTTCAAAAACGGTCAAGCCGTATGGGCTACATTGCGTCACGTAGGAACGTACATAGGATACGTGCGAAACACATTACCCTCCCTGTGTCCAATCGGGTAAAGCTCGTGTTTCTTTTTTCGTTCAGAGCATGATCAGAGCGAGCTCTATGAGCTCAAAATAAATGGACTGAGCAGGCCGAGTAAAAAGCTGATTACACAATACACATATAGATATACACTTTCAGTGACATGTAACAGAAAAAAAGCAGGAAAAACAAAAAAACATCAGAATGATCTGAGCACGCTCATAATGCTCGAGCTTAGTTCAGTACTCAGCTTTGAACTAAAAAAGAAAAAAATGCCTTTATGCACAACTACAAGGCTGTTACAAGCTTCGCAAAATACTACTATATACGAAATACACACAAAAACTAGGTATACAAACCTATTACTTACCTTCTTAGGTGGTGTTACAGTCCGCATGGACCTTGGCCTCAATCTGCCATATCGTCGTCGAACAACCAAAACCTCGTATCTACAATTTACAAGGTTTTCAGGAGACTCAAAAAACTTACTAAATCCTAAACCATTTGCTTTAAAAATCTGATTTTTATTTTATTAAAGTAAACACTATTTTTAATAGAAAAAAAAACTAAAAAAAAAAGATTCAAAAAATCTAGGCGTAACAAATTATTATAGGAACTCAAATAACTTTAACCCAAAAACGACAAAAATGCAGATACGAGGTTTTGACTGTTCGACGACGATATTTCTTATGTGAAAGCACGTTTTTCGGACCAACTTAAATTTTCTCCTGATGACGTATACGTCGTAGCTTTTTCAAAACTGTTTTCAGTAGGAAATACTAGGTTTCAATTTTTAAAAAGCCGAAAAAGGAAGGTTAGGAATTATAGATCCATAGAAATAACAATACAAAACTGTATAACCTGTGAGGTTGTGTACCTTCAGGTTCGGTCTTAAGTACCTAACTTTTTTATTCACAGTTTCATTGCGCATAAGATGCTGCTGATCCATTAAGGAAACATAATTTCAAGGGGGACATACCATCGGTGTCATCCGAACGATTTATTGGATAGAAATTTTTTGTCTCTGGCTTATTGGAAGACCCGACTTATCTGTTGTAGCAAAAATAAAAAATAAAAAATCATCAAAGGCGTCACTATTATTGGCACTGTCTTTTTCAGCCCAATCAAAGAAGCGACATTTTAGATGATAACCGCACATTTTTTGGCTTTAGAGCTTTATAACCTTAGGGGGGGCAATATTTCAAAATGTAGTTATTCAAGTATTTTTTTCAAATCTTTTATACCAATATATCTATAATTCTTTTGGGGTGAAACTCAATGACGATATAACTGGATAACCACTGGGTCGATTTTTATGATTCTTATTTTGTTTTGTTCGTATTGTTGTATTTCAGGTTTAGGCAGTCTTAAAAGATAGTGTGGTAACTTCGACACCCTGTGGAGTCTGGCATCTTATCGGCTGTCATCTACTGACAGCTGTCATGGGATCCGACATGGTTTTTGGAGAAGAGCTGTTGAACAGCGAAAAAGAATTTTGAATTGAGAAATAATAAAAAGAACTAAACGTTTATAATTTATCTATCTTTATTTAATTAAGGTTGCAACATTTTGGCGACGAGGAAACACAGCAACATGGCATTTAATGAGAGCGTGATGGCAAATGTAAATAATACGGCGGCACATGCTTTTGGGAAACTGGAGCAATTTCAACCAACAATGGCGTGGAACAATTATAAGGAGCGAATGGAGTTTTATTTCGAAGCAAATGGTATAACAAATGAAATTTCCATGAGAGCCATATTTCTATCCTGCGTTGGAGAGACAACTTATGAAATAATTCGATCTTTGCTGACTCCACTAACCCCAAAAGATGTGTCGTTTAACGAAATCGTGGAGAAATTAGATCGTCATTTCCACCCAAAGCCAAATGAGATTGTGCAGTGTTTTACCTTCCATAAGCGAAGCCAAAAAAGTGAAGAGACGATTGCGGATTTTGTGAAGGATTTAAGAAAATTGTCGGAGCACTGCAATTTCGTGGAGCTAGACAATATGTTGAGAGATCAGATTGTGTGCGGAGTGGCGGATGAATCGCTGCAGAAGCGTCTGTTCAGCGAACCAAAATTGGATTTTAAGCGAGCGTATGAAATTGCAATAGCCCATGAAGCGGCTCATCGACACGTAATGGATGTACGGGGAAACATAGAGGTTATGGCGGTATCGTCAAAGAAACGACCAGGAAACTTACGTTGTTATCGCTGTGATGGAAATCATTTTGCAGATAAATGTTTTTTCAAGGAGAAAAATTGTGATTTTTGTCACATGAAGGGACATTCGAGTCGAGCATGTTTTAAAAAAAGGACAGCTGTACGTCAACAGCAAGCTGTCCATGTAGTAGAGGAAAAGGAAGAGGAAAAAGAGACTTTATCGGCTATTCCAAACTACTTTTTTGAACTAAATGTTATTCAAACACCGTCCACACAGCAGATTTTGACAAAAGTCTCAATAAACGGCGTGGAGGAATTTTTTGAGGTTGATTCGGGGGCAGCGTGTACAATAATTTCCGAGATCACGTGGAATCGCATTAATCGTGAAAGTAAGCAGCTGGAACCTTCCACAGTAATCTTGCAGACTTGGTCAAAAGAGAGATTGCAGGTCCTGGGATCGGCTATGGTGAATATTAATTACAATAATAAAGACAGATATTTGCCGGTTCTTGTTATTGCAGGTGGTGGGAGATGCTTGCTGGGCAGAGATTGGTTTCCGGCTCTGGGAATCACGGTGCAGGGGGTGTGTGCGTTGGAGTTGGAAGTAGAGGGGGTGAGAGTGTTGAGGAAGTACCAGAACATATTTAGCGATCATTTGGGCGCGTACAACGGGCCGCCGATTTCGATTGAAGTATTACCTGGAGCTACACCTATTTTTCTGAAACATAGGCAATGCCCTATTGCATGGAAACCAGCTGTTGAAAAGGAAATTGCTAAATTAATCGAGCAAAAAATATTGGAACCGGTTCTGTTTTCTAGATGGGCTACGCCGATCGTACCAGTATCCAAGGCCGACGGGTCTATTAGAATCTGCGGCGATTACCGAAGTACCGTTAACGCTGTTATTAAGAAAAATTCCTATCCGCTTCCTCTGTTTTCAGAGGTAATGGCTGCGATTGCGGGTAGTCAGATATTTACAAAGTTAGACTTACAACAAGCATATCAGCAGCTAGTAGTGGATGATTTCTCCGCCGAATTATTAACGCTTAACACCCATAAAGGGTTGTATAGGGTCCGAAGGTTACCTTTTGGCATATCGGCCGCACCTGGATTTTTTCAAAAATGTATGGATACACTACTAGCCGGTATAAATGGCGTCAAAGCATATCTCGACGATATCATAATTTCGGGGAAAGATGAAGCGGATCATACTCGTAATTTAGAAGCAGTTCTAGAGAAACTGTCGCGAGCGAACTTGACGGTAAATAAGTCAAAGTGTCTTTTTGCGAGATGAGAAATGGATTTCTTAGGTTTCCATATCAGTGGTAAGGGTATCTCACCGAACAAAGAGAAAGTCAGGGCCATTCAACAAGCGGCCGTTCCGGAAAATAAACAGATGTTGCAGTCATTCCTGGGACTGTTGAATTTTTACAATTCATTCTTACCCCGGAAGGCCACAGTTGCTGAGAAACTACATCGTCTGTTAGACAAGAATGTCAAATGGGAATGGACGAAGGAGCATCAAAGAGTTTTCAATGAACTCAAGGCTCTGCTCGATTCCGAAACCCTGCTGATACACTATGATGTCGCTAAGCCACTGTTTCTGTCGTGTGATGCCTCCCCTTATGGGGTTGGGGCGATTTTGTCCCATAGGATTGGGAGCGCGGGTTTGGAACGCCCGATCGCTTTCGCTTCGCGCACTTTAGGAGTTCACGAGCGCAATTACGCCCAGCTGGACAAGGAAGCGTTGGCCATTATATTTGGGATGAAACATTTCCATCAGTATGTCGCTGGAAGAGAAGTCTATACTATTCTCACCGATCATAAACCGCTGCTAGGGATTTTTAATAGGAAGAAGCAGATTCCGCAAATGGTGTCACCCCGCATGCTACGTTGGTGTTTATTGTTATCGGCTTATGATTACCAGATAGAGTATCGGCCGGGGTCGAAGAATATCAACGCTGATTGTTTAAGCCGACTGCCACAACATTCAAAAATTGATGCGGAAAAGGGGCCTTCGGATATCCTAATGCTTGAAAAGAGTAATAATGCTCCTGTAAAAGCCGAGCAGATTGCTGCTGAAACGATGAAAGATCCAACAATGTCACGCGTATTAAGATGCCTGCTGCATGGTTGGCCGCAAGATTTAGAGAAAGCCGAAGAATTTATACCGTATGTGCGACGTAAAGCGGAACTATCGACTCACAAGGGCTGCTTGTTGTGGGGAAGTAGGTTAATCGTGCCACCCAAATACCAAACACAAATCCTGGATCTCCTACATGGGTATCATACGGGAATAAGCTTGATGAAGGCGTATGCTCGGAGTTACGTATGGTGGCCCAAACTTGATCAACAAATTGAGCTTAAGGTGCAAAGATGTGCTCAGTGTCAAACAACACAACGCAACTTGCCTTCGGCACCACGCCAATTCATTCAGCCATGCGAAAAGCCGTGGAACACGTTACATATTGACTTTGCTGGCCCTTTTCAGGGGTACACCTTTTTAGTGTTGGTAGACTCTATGTCTAAATGGCTAGAAGTAAAAATAGTACGGAGTACATCGTCGGCTGAAGTTAAGAATAAGCTACGGGAAATTATAGCGACGCACGGCCAACCTCAGCGGATTATTTCCGATAATGGAACCGCTTTTGTGTCAGCCGAAATGCAACAATTTTATATTGCCAATGGCATTAAATACAACACAACAGCACCTTATCACCCTTCCAGCAACGGCCAAGCGGAACGTATGGTACAGTATTTGAAGACGTCTTTGAGAACTATGACCGAAGGGGATATGCAAACTAAAATTCAACGTATTTTATTTAAGCAGCATACAACTCCGAACACCACCACTGGTAAGACCCCAGCGGAGCTCCTAATGGGTCGGCGACTTCGCACGGTACTAGACATCGTTCATCCTGATGATGGGCAGTTAACTCCCATTGCGTCTGAGGAAAGTCAACACGTAAGGAGGTTTGAAGTGGGAGATTTGGTTTATTTCCGGAATTATTCATCAGGCCCTTTATGGCTGGACGCTGGAGGGTACGATAATTGAAATCACCGGTCCAGTATCATATGTTGTGAAATCTGTAGACGATAAGGTAGGACGTCGACATGTGGACCAGATCAAACGCCGCGTTGCAGGGGACAAGCCATTTTTAATGGAGATCCCTGCGGTCAAGGAACCAGTGGAATTTTCGGCAGAAGAAACGTCACCACACATTTTACCCCCCTCTGCAACATCAGCCGACACGATTCCCGAATCTCGAACTGGACAGGCACAAACGTCAATACTGGAAGAGAAGGACGACGCACAGCCCGCTGCCAATGCATCCATCCCCACCACCTTGCCAAGATCCGAGAGTGACAGGATCACCCGCTACGGAAGACTGGTAAAACCACCCCAACGTTATGGAACGAATTAAAAAAGGGAGGAATGTGGTAACTTCGACACCCTGTGGAGTCTGGCATCTTATCGGCTGTCATCTACTGACAGCTGTCATGGGATCCGACATGGTTTTTGGAGAAGAGCTGTTGAACAGCGAAAAAGAATTTTGAATTGAGAAATAATAAAAAGAACTAAACGTTTATAATTTATCTATCTTTATTTAATTAAGGTTGCAACAGATAGGATACTTTTTAATGCGATAGGTGGCGTTGGTGTAGATCTATGAAACCAATCAACCGATTTTAATGAAATATTGTGGATGTAGGTGTATATGGTTGGTTCCGGCTTGAAAAATATGATACTTTTAGACATGATAGGTGGCGCTGTTGTCGATCTCTGGAACAATTCAACCGATTGTGTATGATTGGTTCTAGCTTGAAAGATATGATTGGTACTTTTCGACCCGATAGTCGAATTTCTAATTTCATCCAAAAAGTTATTTTAAAAGAGTAGGTAAGTTAATCTTCTGACAGTTTTTTTTTGGAAAACGTATAACTCCTACCAACTTCCAATCGTACAATACCTACAAAGAAGATACAAACAAAATACAACTCCCCGGTTTGAAAATAAAATGGCATCCACTTTAGTAACGATAATGGCGTCCAGTTGACATTATTTTGCCCCCTTCAACAAACGTGCAGATATCTAACATAGACAACGACCGAAACTCATTTCGGGTATTAATATTTTTGTCATATACACACATGTACCATACTCCCGAGCCCATGGACTCTTCTTGAAGGCACCATCCACAGCGCAGCATACAACTACGAGTAGGTATACTCGAAATCGACCCAACTCCCATTGCCAAAAAAAGGGATGCTCCAGCTATGCTATACACACAATTGAACGTTAGATGAATTCTCTATTCTGATGCGTGCACAGCATTTATGCCAATAACAATAACACATTCGTTGCCACATACTCATCCGCATGATGCCCCCAAACAGAATATAAAAAGGACACCCCATGAGACGACGATTTGTGTGTTTTGTTGCTATCTCCCTCTAAAGTATCGAACGGATATATTTTGTCGCCACAGTGGAGGGTGGACATATAACCCCACAGTCACAGCTTCAACCGTTCGTTGCTAGGATACCAATTATAATGATAATCCCCCCAATGTCTGTATATTGCCATCAAAATATTCCATTCAGTTTTACCACAAGCTTGACTCTCCACGTTGCCCATTCTTCGGGCAGATTGTCCTTCGGGTGAAAATGAAACACAAACACTCATATTCCAGTATCCAACAATCTCACTGCCCACACACGGGACACAGGCCAGGCACAGGGTAACTATCTACTCTGTATTTGTTTCAAATCGCTCGCAATCGGTTTCTAATGTCCACTCAAAGGGGGAGGGAGCGACGGGGGCATATAAGCTTCTAATATCCTTTTCGCATGTGTAGAGACAGAAAATCCCTCGAAAGGATGACCCATGTTATGAGTGTGTGCTCTGGCTGGCTGAATATCCACACAAAGCTCATAAATATTACTTTTTGAAGTCCCAACCCTGAAGGCTGGGCGGCCGGGGGAGCACTTGTAGACGCACATGACCGCTCTCTTGATTGCCTTCAACCCGAAATGCACACGGTCTGGCCAAAAACGAGGGTGGTGTCGTGTACCCTTTCTGTTTTGTTTCTACTGATGCCACACGTGTACTGTACAAGAGCCGCTCTGCCATTTCGAAAGCGTGTTCGCACAGGCAGCGAAAAATGGAAATCTGTTCCACAAAACAATACACGCAGAATATGTAAGTTTTTGCCGATATTCCATTGAATGATTTGGTAGATATATATAATATACAGATGTAGGTAGGTGCTGTAATGATATAGAGTAGCGATAAACAAGATTAGACAGTTTGCTGCAAAAGACAATAACCTGTTAGCCCCATTGCAATCAATTAAACAGCGGGTATTAGCCTTTTATAAACATTTTTGGGTTCTTTCGGTGTATGTAAAGGATTGCCACATTCATACGGATACGCATATATACAGTATACACGGGACCAATTTGGATCACCGTTTACTTTATTTCATTCGCATTTGTCTGAGATCCTTTGTGGTAGTTTGGTAGGGTAATGGAATTTAATTTCTGATTAATCGTTCTAACAGGGATTCATTTTTTTTTTTTTTCGTACAAAACCTACCTATGGTGGAATACAGTTTTTTTTTTCCTGCCCAGATTTGGAGGTTTTGGAGTCTTTCGGCAAAGTCAAAGAAACCAACCCTCGTATAATAAAATTTCGAATTGAAATAAAAGCGCTTGAGCAAGTTTTTTTTTTTGCACCTTTGCAGTAGTGCAGAACGAGTGTGTGGGTTTGTGCCTGATAAAAGGAATGTCCTTTTTGAATACGAAATTGTAAATATATCCCTTTCCTTTCGAGTGTGGTAGTTTTATGGTTGAGAGGGAGATGTTGTTTTATTTTATTGTAATTGGCTCAGGCACTTAATAAATACGTGTGCACAATGCGCCCCTGTATTGGATTTTAACTTGAAAAATAACCTGCGTCGATTTTATGCATATAAGCTCAGAAAGCCAATAAAGGTTTTTTGTTTCTTGGCCAACTGTTAAATGCTGATAAGGATAACGATAAAGTGGACTTTGTGTTAACTATAATTAACAAAACAGTAGGTCGTTATAATTTAGTCACGCACTAAAATAATGCTTGAGTCTATTTTTATCTGACTATAATTTTGCGGGAATATTCTTAGCATCTAAAGTAATATAGCTTAATTTTACAGTAACGTCTGATTATAAAGAACGTAAGGGAGACCAATAACATTGTTTCGCTATAAAACCGAGAAGTGATGGGCTGAACCAACAAACAAAATAGTAACGTCCAACCACGTTTGATCTGAAATTGTTGCATTTTGGAAATTTGTTATTTAGGAATTTTAAAAGATGCACAAGCACATAGTTCTACATTTCTAGAGTATGGTCGGAAATATTTGGGTACCTAATTTAAAATATCAATTTATCCAATTCTCGGGAAAGTCTTAAAAGAGGGCAAACATCTGAACGGCGGCAATTGCATTTGGTGAAATTGGAAAGTAAAAATTGCATATTTAGCTCTTCAATTCCTTGGGGGCAGTGCACAGATTATAATATTGCGTCTTTATAACCGAACAATTATTTTTGTTTGACATACAAAAATAACTCTACATATACGCGAGAGAAAGATAAACGGGTTCATTCTTTAAAGAACTTTGATTGAGAATGATTGAATTTTTTTTTTTTTTTTTATCATGAGCTTGATTTATATGGTCTTTACTGTATTTGTAAATCAAGAGGACTCTTGCTTTCAATGACATATGATGTATACTCTTTAATTCCAGCCTAAGGGTCGTGACAATATCACGCACCTGTTTCGATTCACCAGTTCATTTCAAAAAGTCACCAACTTGTAAATTTAATAACACCATCCATCATAACTTCCAGCTACCACACCCTATTTTTGTTAAACACAGTTATCAACGATCTACTCAGATTTCCAATTTGTCAAAAATTAAATTCAAAACAGATGGATTGCCGGGCGCGACAGCTTCTCCTCTCAACCAATCCACACAGATTTGGAAAATTAACTCACTCACTGGCTTTAAAGTGACAACACGAATCATATGTCATCGTTATTAACACCAATATGAATCCGCATTTTCCATCACAATAAACCCATATGGCTAATGCGTAAATTCACTTAAAATCAACCCCAAGCGTGCTAGCGCACCCCTTCCGCATGACAGGACGACGAAGTCAACCTGTTCCACCCAAACAACCGAACGAGGGCATAATTTTCAAATTATATTTAAAATAATTGGAAAATTACTCTTGTCTTACACACACATATACCTACCCCTCGGGTAAAGAGTTTCAATTTTTCGCATTGAAAAATTAAATCAACACCCACCCTTTTGTTGGGTGACATAGACAATAAAAATTCTTTATTATGATTTCGCATATACCACAATGGATGGTTGACGGTATTTTCCGAAAACCAAATTATTCAATTTTAAAATGTTTCCCTTTTCGCAAGAGGGGGTGGCGTGCAACCCTTAAATTTAAAACAATTCCCAAATGACTTCCGTTGATGGTGGGTTATTATTTTATTAAAATGACGACATCAAATTGAATTTTCATATTGTTTCGGTTCAGACTGTGTAAAGTAAACAAAAAAAAATCACCTTTAGGGGGATGCTATATGTAGAGCCAACGAGTGTTAAAAATCCTTTCTCTTTGTCACTTAAAATGTGATTCATGTCAGTCAATATATGCAACCAAAATCGTCAAAGAATATTCTGCCTCGTGCATATAATATTCAATGAGCGGGGGTGAAATTCACCCCAAGTCCGACTGTACTGTAACTAAAAACAATATTTTATTTACATATACTCGTATGCCCTATCCTGGTGTGTTGGCGTAGAGTTTTATTCACACTTGAGCAGTGAAATTCATAAGGGATAAGTGTATTTCATTTTATGAATTAACATGCGTAGCATATTATTGATGCTGAACCAGGGAGGGGAGACAGCGCAGTGCATGCAAACGAATATGTGTATTAGATGCCGCAGGGTGGAAAACGAAGGGGTGACGAACATAAACAAGTGGCATCTGTCAAATGAACTAAGTGTGAAATTATCCTTACAAGTTATTATATTGCTCGGAATATTTACAGATTCCCTTTTTTTGCATTTCGCCTGCTGAGGGATGAATTGCTGTGTCGGTTAAGTGGTAGGTGTATATAAAGTCCTGCTGGGGCTAGGTGGTGGATTAAGAAGTTGGAAGCTGAGTCAGTGGGTGGTGAGCGGATGAATGGGATGTTTATATCGACTTTGGAGGGTGGAAAATATGCGAGAAAGGTTAATTCGTTTCACCTAAGGTAATAAATGATTATGTCCTTTATGGAATTTCAAACGATGGATTTGCGCATTCGGGGTAGGGAATTTCAAAGCGGATTTATTTTTTTTTTGTTTCGTTTTTTTTTTTAATTTAAAATAAATCCTCGATAGAAAAGAATGACAGTGAAGGTTGGTTTTTAATTTGAAACATGATGCGGTAAACTTTACTCAAACAGAAAGAACTTGCAGATTAATCACAATTTTACAATCTAACTTCTAGCCCAACAAATTCGGACGGTAGCCACAACAGAATTTTAATGCTAGCATAGCCAGTGGGCTAAAAATATGACCTACATACTGAACTATCATTAATTTGTAAGCTTTCGCGACGCCCATAAATCGAACGCACGAGACAAATGGGCTTCAATACTATTGGTGACATTGATTCTGCAAACAGAATATAATCACATGCATGTAGAATTGTAGATACTCCTAGCACAAAAAAAAAAAAAGTCTGCGGGATGCCAAAATTTTATTTTATGACAATTTTAAATAAATTTGAATGGTATTTGTAGCTGTCCTTCTGAGGAATACCCATGTTTTCTTTGCAATCTCCGATTTTCTAACATGTCAACTCACACACTTATTTTTCTTTAATTCCTTGAATTTGTTTTAAGATGAAAAACTCAAAACCACTTTCTTCAATTATGTACAACTTTTTTTCTAACCAATAAAAATTCTACTAAAATGGGGAAAGTGTAGACTTTATTTTGACAGGTAGGTATTTTAAATACCTAGCGTTTACATGGGGAAAAAATACTAAATAAATTGAATCAAATTCAATAAAAGTATTAACATTTCAATATTTATACTTCAGAATTACATTCCAATATCTAACACAACTCATAAAAAGAAAGGACAGGCTTACTAGCCATTTTCTTCTATTTTATCGATAATATTAGCGTCATTTTTGTGAGTTAATATTTGCTCATATCTTGTTGATTTTAACTGGAAAACAAAATCAAATTATTTATAAGTAGTATATCTAATTTAATTAACTTTGCATACACCCAAACTCGCAACTACCCTTCCCCCTAAACAGAGACACCAAGCCGGGGGGTTGCAGGGGGGTAGCATGCCCCATACATTTTCCACTGTTTATGAATTGTAGGCTTACATATAAATATCGTCGCAGGTTAAGAGAACTTATTTCCCACAAAAAAGTGAAGTTTTTTCTCACTTTCAATGGGAAATAATTTCACATAAAATAAGTGAATTTATTTCCCACTCGAGATGAAGTTGTTTCCCATGTGAAGTTATTTCACTGCACCCTGATTTAATCGTTCCTCAGCGTCTTTAAC
This sequence comes from Cheilosia urbana, assembly GCA_946477585.1. Lineage (NCBI taxonomy): Eukaryota > Metazoa > Arthropoda > Insecta > Diptera > Syrphidae > Cheilosia > Cheilosia urbana. The sequence goes on from OX297854.1 coordinate 155,835,464, forward strand.
AGCCAAATATTGAATTATTGGCAATTTTATTAGACAAAAAATAAAAATAATATGGAAAACATTTCTCAGCGTTTCGCTTGGATTCGTATGTGAAAGTTAGTCTTTTTTTGCTCTTTTTGATTTTTTGCCACTGACCTTACTTACTCGGAGTAGGTCAACACACTAACCACTCAAATGTGACTCTTTCCACTCCGGCCGAGCTCCGAATTGGGGATTTCTCCTGAAGTTTTTCTGAAAACAACATTAGGAAAAAAAAAAAAAAAAAAAAAATGAAAGCCAAATTTATCAATTAAATTCCAAGCTCAGTCTAAAACTAATTCAACTCGAATAGTAGTAAAAGTGACAACAAACATTTCAAATCGATTAAGTAAACTACCTTTCAACAGAACACTGTCACCAATTTAAAATGTGTCAGTGCAACAATTAAAAAAATACAGAAAAACCAAAATCATTTCATATTTGTAATCACAAGCGAACGCGCAATCATAAAAAACTTGTTTTCTCCATGTTTATGCCATCGAGTGGCACGTTCCAAGTCCAATTCCAATTTCAATTCCATGTGGACTTGGTCCAGAATCTATAAACGCTTGCATTTTACTGCAACGAAATAAAAATGCCACTGACCATATAAACGTATCATGCGACACAAACGACATAACCATTATGAGTGCAAACGACTTCTCCCCCAGTCCCCTCCCCGTCATCGTTTGGTGTTGCGCTCCATCATCAATTCAAAAACGGTTCCACATATAGGTACCCTCGTAAAAAAAAAAACGATAAATTTATGTGCTTACACTTTCGAACGCGAGTTAAGTATCCATAGCAAAACATATTGAGAAAAAAGATAACATTATTTGTATTCAATGATATCTTTAGTCTCTAGTACAGTCTTGCACACAACGCTACAATGATAACATATGTAAAAGAGATAATATCGTTTGTATACAATGTTGGAATATTATCTCTTCTTCATTATCAAGCAAGACGATTGTACGCTTGGGTCTCCTTGTAGATAGATAAGAAAAGTATATAAATACGACTGTATGATGAATTTATCAATAGTCTTATTGTAACTACATAGTAGCCTTAAGCTCCTTTTAGAATTAGTAAAAAGTATTTCAATAATAAAGGACATAGTTCCAAATAAATATTGTTTAATTTTAAAAGTAAGAAACAAGTGTTTTAATTGGCGATCCTGCCAGGAGGTTAAATATACTTTTTAACTTCAATCGAGCGGACCTCGGGAACAAGTAGTGAAATCTAGTATAAACAGAACACTCGCGTTACCGGTTACAAGAATTACCTAGCATAGCAGGTACAAATATAGCTTCTTCGTACGAAGCAGCAAAGCAATTCAGTGAAAGTGTATATGTGGAGAAAAAAAACACACAAATTCGACGACAACAGACACGAGTTCAAAATGGAACAACTCGCAGTATTAATGGCAAGATTAGAAGCTTTAGAAACCAGGAGCAACACAGTAACACAAACCCTAGAGCACACACGCACAGAGAATGCAAGGTTAGCAGCAATAATAACTAACCAAAATCAAATAAACACTAATTTAGAAACAAAACTGAATGAAGTAAAATCTGGATTAGGCATAGTACCAAACATACCTGTGCTAGAGGAAATAAGAACCACATATACAGATGGTAGTGAAATACAGTTAGACGCATTTAAAAGCCTACCTATTTTCAACGGCGATCAATCAAATTATCGGTCGTGGCGCGAAGAAGCATCCAGATTAATGGACAGCATTAAAAACTTCAAAACACACAGTAAGTACGCAGCAGCATTGACTATAGTGAAAAGTAAAATACAGGGTGCAGCCGCGAATGTGTTAACTAATTATAACACAATTTTTAATTTTGAGGCGATACGTAACAGATTAGATTATACGTACTCTAATCAAGAACCTCTATACGTGCTACAAGACATGATGAAAGCCATCACGCAAAAAAGAAGCACACTGTCTGAATACCACGACGAGATAAATAAAAATCTCAATTTAATAATATCAAAAATCACTATGTCAGGTGATCCGCCGAATATAATCGACAGACTAATTAAAAATGCTAACGACGACGCAGTTCGTATATTCATTGATGGTATGAGTGACAACTTTACAAGAGGATCATTATATTCAGCTACAATAAATGATCTAGAACACGCATTCGCAATTGCTCGCAGAATAGAACATGATAATGTGCACAGGCATTTACATCTCACTCAAGATAAGCACCACAAAAATATGCCACATGAACGCAGAAACGAAAGAAGACCAAATTATTCGAGCCAAACAACGAATTATCAACCCCAGAAGCAATACGATAATATGCAGCAACACAATCAAGGACCACAGCCGATGGAGATAAACTCGAGACAAATTGTACATGCACAGCGACAAAATTGGAATCAATACAAACCCGATGTATATAATCCACCAGCGAAACGTGAACACAGCGGGAGTTTCAACACACACAACAGACCGCAACGATCTTATCAGCAGAACTTCAAGCAGCAGAGAGTAAATAACTCCCGACAACAACGCAGAGACGATGTCAGCAGTACATATGCAGAAGCAGATGAAACGGAATGTATGGTAAATAATAACATAAGAATAGATCATTTAAACTAGTAGACGGGTTGCCCTGCTTAAATTTAACTAGTACTATTTCTAAGAAAATTTATAAAATTCTTATTGATACTGGTGCAACCCATAATTACATTAATAGAAAATGCGATTCTAGCAAAAAAATTAAAATTAAACCTATAAAAATAAAAACAATGCATGGTTATTCTATGGTAGATACAAAGAAAGTAGTTAGGATATTAAAGAAAAATATAACATTTTTTGAATTAGAGGATATTCAGTCTTTTGATATGATATTAGGATATGAAGGACTTAAAGTTCTAAACGCGGAAATAAATTTCAGTAATATGACTCTAACTACCATAAGCAGTGTCGAATCTATTCAGAAAATTAATTACATAATTGGGGAAAATAATATTTATAAAGCAGACATAGATAGACTGATGAAGATTAATAACAGCATAGGACCGTTACCCTTTACAGATACTATAGAAGCAAGCATTAGGACGACCAATGATAATCCGGTTTATGTTAAACAATATCCATATCCCATAGCAGATAACGAATTCGTAAACAAAGAAATACAGAAACTCTTACATGACGATATAATAGAAAAAAGCCATAGTCCTTATAACAGTCCCATATGGACAGTACCTAAAAAAGGTTTGGACGAAAAAGGAAAACCAAAACGGCGCATGGTTGTTGATTTCCAAAAACTTAACGCTCACACTGTAACAGACAGATACCCCATTCCGGATGTCAACATGACAATTCAAAATTTAGGTAAAGCCAAGTACTTTACAACATTAGATTTGGAGTCAGGTTTCCACCAAATTAAAATCAAAACAGATGATAAAGAAAAAACAGCTTTTGCTATAAATGGCGCAAAATATCATTTTAAACGAATGCCTTTCGGGCTCAAAAATGCACCAAGCATATTTCAGAGATGCGTGGACGACATTTTGAGAGACTTTGTAGGTAAATTCGTACACGTTTACATTGATGACGTATTGATATATTCTTCATCTGAGGAAGAACATATACAGCACATAAGTCAAGTATTCGACGTACTCAATAAAGCCACATTAAAAATATCTGATGAGAAAAGTAAGTTTTTTCAAGAAGAAGTAGAATACTTAGGTCACATAATCAGACATGGTAGAATCACTACGAACCCTGAGAAAATAGCAGCTATAGAAAATTTTCCAGTCCCACAAACGGTAAAGGATTTGAGAGGATTTTTAGGTCTTACAGGTTACTATCGTAAGTTTATAAAAGGATACGCAAGCATAGCCAAGCCCCTGACATTATATTTACGAGGAGATAACGGTAAAGTAAACAAAAAACAAAGTAAAAATATTAAGTTAAATCTGAATGATTCAGCATTAGAAGCGATTAGAATTTTAAAAAATTATTTGAAAGAACAAGTCGAACTTTTTCAACCGGATTATAGTAAACCATTCGAGCTTACTACTGATGCATCCAACATAGCTATTGGAGCCGTACTAAGTCAGAATAAGCAACCTATACACTTCTTGTCAAGAACACTGAGTAAGACAGAAGAGAACTATAGCACAAACGAGAAAGAGCTATTAGCGATCATATGGTCCTTACAAAAACTCAGAAACTACATATATGGTATAGCAGACTTAACCATATATACCGATCACCAGAGCCTTATATATTCTGTATCAGAAAAAAATCCCAACACAAAGCTGAAACGTTGGAAGGGAATCATTGAAGACTTTGGAGCAAAATTAGTTTATAAACCAGGAAACCTAAATCTTGTAGCTGACGCATTATCACGTCAACGCATAAATACTTCTACCATAGAAACAGCACATTCAGCTGAAAGTTCTTCTAATGATATAATAAAAACTGTGAATCAGCCTTTTAATGCATACACTGCACAGTTCGAACTTATTGAAGATATAACAAATAATATCGAAACACAAATCTATTTTAGTAACAAAATAAGACTCATAATAAAGTTTAAGGACAAAGACTCTTTACTAAGGCAGATGAAAGAAGTTATACAACCCCAAAAGATTGTAGCTTTGCATACGAAATTTGAAAACATATACAAATATGGTGAAAACATAAAAAAAGAATTCCCACTAGTAAGATTTATATTCACACCAAGAAAACTTCAAGACGTGACAAATTTGGAGGAACAACTAAAACTTGTAAGGGTAACTCACGAAAGAGCACACCGAGGGTTACGTAACAATATACAAGAAATCTCAGAGAAATATTACTGGCCCGATCTAAATAAACAAGCAAAGAGTTTCAACAGAAAATGCATAGCATGTCTATTTGGAAAATATGAAAGAAAACCTATCAGAGAACCTCTGAATAATTCAGAAATACCAACACATGTGGGAACACACATTCATATGGACATATACTTCAACGACAAGTATACTTTCCTTGTAACAGTAGATAAGTATTCTAAATATACAATCCTTCGGGAAATCGAAACTCGAAACAGACTGTACGACGTTATGGAAGAGGTCTTATCTAATTATTTCCCAAAATGTGAACGACTCATGACAGATAACGAGAAGGGATTCAAAACAGAAATGGTGAACCAAATGTGTTTGAAATACAACATAACTAAAGTAGAAACTCCAGTATACAGATCGACAGCGAACGGTCAGGTAGAACGTGTAAACGGTACAATAACTGAACTGTCTAGAATATTCACAATTCAGAATAAAACAAGACTTATCGAAGAAATATTTAGAACAGTGCGTGAATTAAATAATTCTATACACTCAGTTACCGGTTTGAAACCTAGAGACATTTTCTTTAATCAAAATAAATATAGCAATAGTGAAATTATAATAAATAAACTAAACTCAGCATCCAAAAAAGTGATCGAACGTCTAAATAAAGGAACTCGACACAGAGAGTATAAAAAAGGAGATAAGATAATGGTAAGAATCACAGGTCTTAGAAAGAAATCTAACGCCAGATACATAACAAGAATAGTAGAAGAAGATAAAGGAGACACTGTAATCTCTAAAGAAGGAATAAAAATTCACAAGGATAACATAAAGAATTATCATTTTTCAGATGACGAAAATATTAATATTCCTAACATTACTAGGAATTGTACAGAGTCAAGAAGGGCAAGGAAACGTTCAAATAACTGAGTTACTAAACAAGAAGTTTATACTTACGCAAACAGATGACGTGTATTTATTCAAAGAACAAACTTATTTGTTACATGCCACCAACCTGACTTCGATATTTCAACCTTACGTAAATATCGTAACTAGTAAATATCAACCTACACAAGAAGAAAAAATTTGGTTAAGTAAAATTAAGAATTTAGCAGACCAATTACAAGAACATACTAGGCATACTAGATCAATTAACTTTTTAGGAACAGCTTTCAAATATGTGTTTGGTAATCCTGACCATTATGACTTAGTTAACATAGAAACGAGTATAAATAATCTCATAGAAAACAATAATAAACAAAAAACTATAAATTCTAGATTTGAACAAATTTTGCAACAATTCGAAGGTCAGAGCCTTAAAGAACATTTAGTAATAGAACAAGTGTACGAACAATTATTATTATTGACCAGAACAATTAATGCAGCAAAAAATAATGAATATTTATCAGAAAGCCTAGACTTAGATGACATTAAAAATATTATTCAACATGAAATAATTCAAGTACCCATAATAAATATACTTGAGTACTCTAAAATATTATTAGCTAGAACTGATGAATTCTTCATCACAATATATAAATATCCAGTTCTAATTAAATCATGTAAATTGTATAAAGTAACACCTTTAAATTCAAAACATGGAAAAATCATTACAGATAAAACAATTGCCTTATGTAACCAAACTTATTTAAGAACAAGAAATTGTCAAAATCATCTAAGTAAAAACATTTGTGAAATTAACTTTGAAGAAGAAAATTGTCTTATTCCACTTTTAAAGAATATAACTTCAAAATGCAACATTAAACAAGAATACGATTACGACTTAGAAATTGAATCCGGTGTTATGTTATTAAGCGGTAAGCATAAGTTAAATAATCAAACAATTAATGGTATAAACTTAGTTACTTATGAAAATACTATAAATCTAGACGATAAAATATACAAAAACATGCATAAGCAAATTAAAGAAGTTATATTAAGAAATCATAATTCAGAGTCTTACATCGACCAAATAATTAAAGAAGATACAATGTACAAATTCGATAACATAGATACTTTAAAAAAACTAATTATTCCTTTTGAAGAAAAACCGATATTATCAACTATATACACAATTGTAACACTGATTGTTATTCTAGCATTTACGTACGTAATGATAAAAACTATACAATGTATAACAGATCGTCAAAAACAAAAAAAGATTGACGCATATAACAAAACTTATGAAAGAGAAATGTTAAAAATAGCGTCGAAAAATCGGGACGATTTCGTTTAACAAGGGGGGGAGTTAAGTATCCATAGCAAAACATATTGAGAAAAAAGATAACATTATTTGTATTCAATGATATCTTTAGTCTCTAGTACAGTCTTGCACACAACGCTACAATGATAACATATGTAAAAGAGATAATATCGTTTGTATACAATGTTGGAATATTATCTCTTCTTCATTATCAAGCAAGACGATTGTACGCTTGGGTCTCCTTGTAGATAGATAAGAAAAGTATATAAATACGACTGTATGATGAATTTATCAATAGTCTTATTGTAACTACATAGTAGCCTTAAGCTCCTTTTAGAATTAGTAAAAAGTATTTCAATAATAAAGGACATAGTTCCAAATAAATATTGTTTAATTTTAAAAGTAAGAAACAAGTGTTTTAATTCGCGCGACCGTAATGCATTAAATCATTTCGCTTCCATAATTTGAAAAGAACATTTTCCGTGAAAACTATTAAATTATTATCTATGGTTCCACCTGAAGCAGGTACACCAGCAGGCAGCTAGGCAGCAACTCAGACCTCAGACATATATCTAACCAGACCTAGTGCCAAATTCTGGGAACTTGACGATTACACTCCGATATCTATGTCGTATGTCGTGTTGTGTCGTGCGGATATGTGTCCCCCCACCCTCCTGCCCAAAGTGACGACAAGATATCTGAACGACATACCAACGACTCATTAAAAATATTAACTACTCGCGCTTTTATAAATATTCATTAGAGGTGAAATTAAACATTTTTGTTTCATATATGTAGGTACTGTATTTTTTTTTTTTTTGTTATGAACTATATTCTTTTTCATGGGATATCAATGACAGTGAAGTGCAGTTGCGTGTAAGAGGTAGTGCAGCGTGACACTGGTGACACTGGTGGAAATGGTAAGCAGTGGCCAAAGGTTATGGGTGGGACGAATATATGAAGAGTTCATGTGCTATAGTGGCGATTGGAGTTTTCAATTGTCAAGCGACATTGCATAGGTCTATTGGCCTAAAGCTATAGGCAGATTTGACGTTCCCATAATGTATACGAGTAGCAGTGAGGACTGAGGAGCGTGGTATCAAAGTGTGTTTCTCATCCGTGCAATACCAAGTGGGCGAGAAGCTGGGCAATAAGGGCTCTTTAAAAGTGTGCTTTGCGTGAGCTCTTTTAACGATGAAGTTCATTTGTGACTTTGACCATGTATATCAAGAGATGTTTCGATTAAAAACGTTGATTTTGGACTCTGAGTAATTGCTTGACAGCGTTCCAAACCAAAACAACCAGAGTTCAATATCATGGCAAGGTATATTAAAAGGAATGCTTTAGCATGCTTATTGTACAAGTTACAACGCCTTGCATGCTTGGGCCTTTCCGGCGCAGTGCGAACTTTTCTTAAAGCTGCTATATAGAAACTTAAATAGGACTACGACCCCACCACATACGCATATACAAAAAGTTCACAGTACACAGTTCATCAAGCTTGGCACAAGGGGAAGATATAAACGTTAATGACCATCCAGAGCTAATGACCCTTATCTTGGAACTTCCGGAACTTGACATGATCTGCGCGGTAACTTACCGACTCTCAAAAACATCATGCTTCAACAGAAAATTCTAAACGGAAATCACCAAAAGAGAATCATGGGTTAGAAATAATCCACCTAACTGCTAAAATGGCCTAAGGTGTTATACGGATGATTCCAAAATGAACTCGGGCTTGGGAGCTGGCATACATGGGCCAAACCGCAATGTATCAATACCTAGGGGGAAAAGCCCAAGTGTATTTCAGGCAGAGCTCCATGCCAGTAAGGAATGGACGAACTTCATCAATTTTCCAGGTATAAAGGTGCAAATATCCATATATTCACAGAGATTCAGCTCAATAATCATTGTCTCAAAATCAGTCATGCACTGCTTAATGCTTATGCCATCCAAACTCTTGATTCCAGAATACGAGGGTATTGAAGGAAACGAAAAAGGCGACGAACTTGCTAGGAAAGGGTCAGAGACACCTTTTATAGGACCATATCCTTTCTGCGCCATCACAGCATTTTACTCGACTATAAAAAGTGGGGAATACAACATTTGTATCAAACAGTGGGAAGAAATCCCAGGCCTCTAACAGGCCAAAAAAAAAAAAAAAAAAAATCTAAACTTAAGAAGGCACGATATCGAATAGCTTGTAGGCTACCTAACATGTTACCACGGTTTGCGGTACCACCTAAACAAAATGTACATAGTCAAGTCCCCGGAGTGCCGGATATGTCTTGAAGAAGACGAAACACCTGAGCACATCATGTGTGATTGCCCAGCTCTATCCAGTACTAGATGGAAATTTTTCTTCCGTGAATTACTAAGTCCTGAAGAACTGAAGAAGTCCTCTGCTGGAAACATTACGTATCCGCTACATTAGGGAAGTTGGAACTCTGCTGGCCTAAATTTATTTTCTGGCAATCTCGGCACAACAGATCACAATTAGCTCGACGTCTCTTTTTGTCGCATTGGCAAGTCAGAAACTAAAAAAAATAAATATATATAGCATATACCTACAGTAGATAGACCCTAGGGAGACCGCTTGGATAAACAACTTTCCATATTTTGCCACAAAATACAAGCAGCAAAAGTGTTACGCGCATCTAGCAATGTCAAAGGACACCATTGTTTGAGTCAAACTGGGTAGGAGTTTTAGGTAAACACAGGCCTTCTTGATCAAGCTTTCAAAGAGCTCTAGATCCCTGAATCTAGAGCTCAAATAGTTGGCACAACAGGCACAACAACTATTCGTTTTGTGTGCGTTTTTTTTTTAAAGATCACTTGTTTTTATTTCGAGCGAAGTTGCATACTCGCGGTTGTTCATTTAATTTATCTCTTAAATGACTACCGATGGAGATAGCCGAGTTTAGCTATATAAATTCAGCCAGATAATAAGATATTATAAAGTATATCTAGTATTATCTCGGAAAACTGAGCCCTTGCTCGTTGTAGCCCAAAGCATCGTTAGGTTGAAAAAGTTTGTATAAACGAATTGGGAATTGTTTCTTTTTTTTACCTTACTATAACTCGATCAACCTTGCAATAGGAAGACATGTTTCATTAATAATCCAGGTCTGCAGATCTATACTACTTAACGAGACTTTGGTAGCGACCACCTAACTATGAAATAAGGCAGTCTTTTTTGAGCAAACGGACTAAATTTCACGAGAATTCTTCAAGTCTACCCAATTTTTATCACAAAAGAGTCCATACCCGAGTTAATTATACAAAATATATCCAAAATGACAGTTTTCATGGTGATCGAGCAACGCCAAACCTAGACTTCATACCATAGAGTCATTTAAATAAAATGTTGCACTCTCCAAGCGTTATGAGCATTCCAATGAATGTCGCCAGGTACATTCCATATTCTGTGATATCTAGTGCCATGTTATACGTGCAGCCAGCAAACCTTCTCCAATTTCCATTTGCGACACGCGCACGGCACTGCATCAGTTAAGTCAATCGTCGAAACCAAATTAGCGCGTTAATAGTACTAAAATCGCCATTAATTAATTATAGAGTAGATATAGCATTTTGGACGAGCGCTCGTACTCGTATACACTCGGTGCGCTTATATTCCCAACGCTTATTAAGTGTTTGCTTGCTCTATGCCATAAATCCATATTCTACACGCAGCGAGGACACCAAATACGGAACGAATAGCATTTCGAACGCACATTGCAAGTAGCGATAAATCATGCACGATGACGGGCAACAGGTATTCATGTTAAATTTCCATAATAATAAACAAATTTTTATGCAATCAACATTTTTATTTGTTGCTGCCATATTCTGCGAATGCAGTTGACACAGTAACTGGTGGCTGCATTGGGACTCGTCGATGCCAAAGTATACTGCTGCTGCTGCTGGTCGGTGTGTGTTGTGTATGGCGTGATCCGAAATGGTGATCAATAAAATTCAGATCAATATCAACAGTGGGATACCGTGTGTCTGTTCAGTATGTGAGTTTATGATGAATGCACGACACGATGATGGATGTTAGAGATGCCTTAACTCGCAGCGAATAGGCCACTTGACCGATTGGAGAAACATGTCAACTTGTTTTCAGTCATCGATGACATATCACACAGGTGCAATTTATACTCGGTGGATAATGAGAAGTGGAACAGTTTTTTTTAAAATGGTTGTGAATTGAATTGAATTGTTTAATAGAAATGGTGCGCATTTGGATAGACTCAGAATTCTTTTAATAACAGGCCCGGAAAATACGGAAAGTATGCTCCAAGTTCATGTTACATGGCTAAGTATCTCTTTTGGATATAGAATTAAAGAAGTAAATGGTTAAAGTCTGCTGTCATTTTTAGCTCCACACTGTAGATTAATTATTTGCATGGCTATAGGAAGAAATCAGAAACATGTTTCAAGCGAAGGTCTGAAAATATATTTAACATTTCTCTAGAATGCGGGCAAATTTTACTCAAAGGTTTTACTTATCCCTAAAAGACTTAACTTGTTAGGTATAGGTTCCTACCAAAAATCATTTTAGAAGTGACCTGTCGATTCCTTACTCAAAACTTTGGGGCACCCCTTTCCTGCAGAGATAATCCGCCGTACTAATAACAAATTTTTGTCTCGATTTTAAGTTTACGGAAGCTCACAACTGCGAAATTTCTATGAAAAATATAGCGACTGTGAACTGCTAAAATTTAGAGCCGAAATTAAAAATGTTTATTGGTAAGGCCCAATATGTTGAGGATCGATCACGGCACTCTACATAAAAACTAATAAACGGGTAAGTAGAGTCCACAAACCAAGTTACTATTACTAAAGGGTGGGTCAGCTAGTGGTTTATTTTTAAATTATAAGTTGTTGACACTGACAGCTGTTTCCCGCTCGAAATCTTGACATAAAGTAAGTATCATACCTCCGCGAAACGAAATGTGTCACTTTACGCTTAAACAACTTTGGGAAATATTGAAAACTTATTTCCAAAGTGAGTGATGTGCAGCTAAAACAGTGCGTTTTTTGAAAAGAAGTTTTTGCCGAAATCAAGCTTTCACCGCGTCTGCTGTACGCAAATTTGTGCAAAAAGTTCATGAGACTAGTATGCTAGTGGACGACACTCATGGTCACTCACCGCCGTCGTACGGTGAGGAGACGAAAATGTGGCTGCTGTAGCAGAGAGTGTGAGACAAATTTTTTTCTTCAAAAATGAGGCTGGGTACAACGTTTCGGTCTACGGTGGGCGTTACAGAGTCATGTAAACTGACTTTTTTTTTTACTGAAATTAAAGACATGGATTTGGACGACCTCTGGGTCATGCAGGATGGCGCGTCATGCCACACAGCTCATGCCAAAATCGACCATTTGCGCACCAAATTCCCAAATCGTGTTATCAGCCATCTTGGCGATGCCAATTGGAGCTGCGATTTGACCCCTTTGGACTTTTTTTTTTTTGTGGGGAATCGTGAGTGACCGATGTTAAGCCAACAATTCGGTAACGTTTTAAACACTTGAGGCCAATATCATCCAACAAATCCGTGAGCTACAGCCCGAATCCATCAACAAGGTCCTGGGAAATTTGAGTGACAGAATGCGCTACTGAGAAGCCACTTTACCGACGTTCTGTTCCATAATAAATGGGAATGTTTGTTTTTACTCCTAAAGCCATACCTATGGACACATTTAAATTTTGTGCATTTTATTGCACTATAAACCTGTATATTATGAGAGTCATACTCATACAGGGTGGAATTATATACAAACGGAGGAGCCAACACAATAGATCTCTTCCGGTCGCAGTGTACAGGGCCTATCACCTACAAACGGAGGAAGCCGTTAGAAAAAAAAAATCAGAAGAACCAGGAACTATACTATAGTTTTACAGGGAACAGATGATAAGTGATGGCAGTAAACTGGCCATGGCATCCTGATCAGTGTTGCCACTAAAAAAAGTGAGACCGAATGACCGGTCAGAATGGCAATACTGATCCTGTTTCCAAAAGATCCGAACTAGCTTTAGTTTAGATGTGGTGATATATGTGACATAGTTGGTCTGGGATTCCAATACACTGTCTAGTATAACATGTTCCAAACATTGTCCTATTGGAGACTACGGCTTGTCGACTAGTACTTTCACATAACTTCATGTTGCCTCTCAAGCGGACGTGCATTTGCTTTATAACCACACAGAAGACAACTCATCCGTGTGTCTAATAATGCTGAAGGAGAAAATAAACACAAATACAATGTATCCACGATGCATATAGGTACGCAAAAATGCAGTTGTTCCTGTTTTTTAATGATCGCAATCATTCAGAGCATTATTGCACATCCATAAGCCATAACCCCATTTGTTTACTGGCGATGTGCGCAAAACTCTCTTGTAAGCCGATTGCGCGCATGTCCAACTTGAGAGACTTTTCTCCATACCAATACCATCCACTGTTCGCTAGCTAAAAGAAGGCCAATATCTGTGCCATAATTATTATGATTCGTGCAATTCACATAATATTATATAAAAATTAATTATAAATGCGTAGCACATAAATCTTTGCGTGCACCACATCATCGCGAGTGGTATTCCCCACAGCTCCGATTTACGTAACAATATTTCTGTACGACTCTGCTCCATATAGGGCCAGGCAAGATCTCTGCGCTTGCTGTCCATCATAAAAACGCCGGGCTTTGCCATAAAAATTCGAATGCAATATGCGTGCGTGTGGAGCAATCATATACAATTGACGTGAGATGCTGATATTGACGACACGGTTGCGATACACAGATCGATCATGCAGAATATGTGATCGTGCGTATTTTCGCCTTTTTGCGAAAAAAATGTGTAAAAAATATTTTATGAAGTATGTAACCCTGTATGACCATATCGCTTGAGAGCCATCGGAATCTTGTTCATTCGCAATGGGGTTAGATGTTAGAAGCTGTGATGGACGTGTGTTTGTATTGTCAAGTCGATGTCTCCTTTATACTCACTAACACGTCAGGTTGGTGTAAGTATGTAATATGCCAAGTCATACCTGCATTCGCCGGAAGTTAGGATTATGAATGAAATGTCAGTATGAAACCTATACATGTTAACAGGCGTTTTGTCATGTAAATCGTCTGTCAGAGAGACGTCGCAGTTGTAATGCCTCGGATTAAATGCATAATTCACCTCCTCATCTGGTGCTGCAACGGCGGCGGCAGCCGGCGGAGCGTGAATAACAGTTGCAAACAAAACGAATAATAAATTGAAAATCATTATTTTATTGCACCTATGCAATGCGCTTATAGAGTGTTTATGCTTCGCTGGCGATATCGACGAGGGATGGGTGCAAAAAGTGAACAAATCTCGCCCATCTGTACACCGCGCGCGACGTTTTCGGCATAGCTCGACGTGGGTGCGGTTGGCGAATTAAGTGATTCAATGACTGCTTCTGACACGATTCAACAAGGTGAAATTTATCTATTACAGTGTTTTGATTTGTGTTTAGTTGTTTGAAGAGGAAGAACATATGGCCATACAGATGGTTGCTATAAAACATTTATAGCTCAGTCAATATTATAATTTGCCTGGGTTTACCTGGTTCAGCTTTCGGTTTGTGTACACCTTGTACGGGGGAGTAAATGATGATTTAGTCATTGGAGCAAGTAAGGGCAAACCCAAAACCCTTACAAGTATTCACTGTAGTAAAACGAACGCTGGAATCAGATGTTACCTACACAAGGAAAGGAGACATTGTTCACAACTCTACGTTTGAGGATTTAAATTCACCCAGGAATAGCAGAAAGGGTTTGCAGATTCTTAAAGCGTATTAAAGTCAGTTGTTCTCTATAAGCACCACAACTACCCCACGGATAAAAACGCAGTCAATCATAATCGAGTGTGTGTGACATTTTAGCATACGTGGACATAAAAATTCACTCAGCGCCATCAATCTATTTCAAAAATACTAAAAAAGTACTTTACCATTTTCTATGCCAAAAAATCACTCAAAAAAAAAAAAACTACATCATTCCGTCGTCGACGAACACCGACACATATGGGATACAATATCGCTCACATATGACTGCGCCACGGCGCCTTGGGACAGAGACGCCAGCCAACATATGAATGCCCTTAACGATACGTTACATGTGTTGGTAGTTCATCATTGATGACGACGATGATGAGGATAATGTGACAGCAGCACGTGAGGGGTGCCAATATTTTACCTCGCAAATTTTCAATTCTCCTCCTTTTCCTTTGCACAACGTCAACGTCAAAATCACAGGGATAAGTGGCACTACATTAGACTAATCCAGAGGAAAATAGAAGAGCCACCACGGAATAAAGGATATCCCCGGCAAAACCTTACGTTTGGATTCAAAAAATAAATATCCAAACTATAAAGAAAGAAATTCAGGAGTGCATCCCTGGGGATGAATATATTACAGCGTTGTGTCAAAATATCTAAAAAAAAAAAAAAGAAAGCTGAAAACAAAACCGAAATCGAAACAGTAGCGCGAGTTTCCGTATCTTGCTTGGTTACAATTGTAGAAATGAATATCCTTGAGAATTTCATTGTCACTTAGAATGGGGTCCGATTTTATTAAAAACAAAAAAAAAAAAACCTCCTCCAGTAGTATCCACACAGGACGATCAAATTGGATAGATGAAAAGACCTGGTGCTGATGGAATTGAAAAGGAAACACAGATTCATAACGTGGAGTACGCCACCAAGGATGTTGGTGATTGATCGATGAGCAAGTGGATTTGGAATGTTTTCTTCGTTTTTTAGAAAGTTTTTTTTTTTTTTCTTTCTTTTTTTCTTAGTCCCGCGTGACAGACTTTGGGGGAAGAAAGATAATATGACGACATCGGTTAGTCAATTTGGTAGATATACACAGACCCTTATTGCGGCTGTGTTCGTATTTATGGGCTGTCAACTGGCCTTATAAGATATTTATTAGGACGAGCCTGACGGCTGCATGCGTGCGTTGGAAACCACAGGACGGTATTGATGCGTGGTATATATAAAAGTCAAAAAAAGCACCACTAAAAGGGTTATGGTTTTTCGTTCAAAAAAAAAAAAATCAACTTCGAATTGAGTTGATGAAACATTCAGGAGGTCAATTGTGGGTTCTAGGGAATTGATGATGAACGACACGTGTATGCGATGAATGATTGATTTACTCCAAAAAATGGAAATGATGTTGAGAATAATTTGTGGAACCTACCCAAGAGCGATACGAAATGCAGAATAAAGTAAAGAATCGCGTAGAAAAGGTTTAGAGCGAGTCGAGAAACTATCAAATAACCCCTTTAACAACATTCTAGGAGCAATTGTATGGAACATTCAAGAGTTACAGTTTCTTAAAGTTCATCCAAGATAGAACTATGAATAAGTTGTATATATGGTGATGATATTTAAATTATTCAAAACGCGTGAAGGGCTATTAGTGGCCGTGATCCGTGAACTTTGTCGTTTTGAGAGAAAGATTCTTCGGGTGATATTCGGTCCAGCTTGATTCGATGGAGTGGGTAGGCGCACTCCACGAGTCACTGAGTCATCTTCTACTCTGAGTGACAATAGCAGAGGAAAACCGCACAATATCTGGAAGTTATCCCGTGAGCAATATGACCAATTCAATATTTGAAATCGTTCTAAGTTCAGCAATAGGGCACGTTTTTTTTTCTTTGTAGTTTTCAGAAAAAATGAGATATATTTCACAAAAATAACAGTAAATAAAGTGTGTGCTTGGAAAGTTGATTGCAATTGCAAGCTTCCTGAATTCGTTGAATGGCTGCGTTCACTGTCAAAAAAGTATTGCAATTGTAATTGACTTGTTCACACCAAGTTTCGTCTGCTTTGATTTTATTTTAATATTTTAATTCATAAAAAAATGCTTTCATGATTTGAAAAAAGAGGCCAACAATAGAAAAGATCCTGTTTTAAATTTATTTACTTAGCTCAGCCACTGGAAAGAGCACAAGGATTAATAATAGCCAGGGACGGACTAGGAGGCAGTGGCGCCCGAGGCGGTAACGCAAGCTCAAACCCCTTAAACAATTTTAAAAAAAACACACGAACAAAAATTTGATTTAAAGGTCCTTTCGAGCTTTTATTGCATAGAATGTTTCGATTGAATCACTAAAATCAATGGCGAAAAATTATAGTCATCGTGTATTGGGCGAGATTAGTAGATACCAACTAACAGCACTCTAACTTTAAAGCCTAATTTGTTAGTCCATTATAAACGCTTTGTAACCTACCTACAACTAGTAGGTACCAACCGTAGAGCGGGAGCGACGCAATTTTTTGTCAAAGAGACCCAAGAATTGAGAAACCAAACACAGTTTGGGGAATTCTCTTTAAAGAAATCTGAAAACTCTTCATCATCAAAAGCTTCATAAGTATGTGTTCGGGTTTTTTTTTTTTTTGTTCTTGTGTACATTTCTTTAAAAATCTTAAAAAAATAAATTTTGCAATAAAAATGACAAATGGGACATGGGAGATGGTTGAGAGTCCATACTAAGGGATAAGGTGTCCTTTTGGTGATTTTAATAATAGCTCCGCTAATTATTTTTTGTTGTGTTTCTTATTGTCAGGAGAAGAATCTTATGAAAGAAAAAATTAAGAAAATTGCGCGGAAAATTAGAAAATTTATGAATACTTAACCACCATATTAAATTATTTCTAAGGTAACCATAGCGCTTTTACAATTCAAACTTTTTTGATGTAACCTTATGGCGTTTGGCATAACATTGACAGAATGCGTGCTGCAAATATCGTCAAAGAGGATGTAAACAAAATGAATATCGTTTAAAACAGATGCTTCGATCGGAGTTATTTTGATAAAATACATATAAAATAATGAATTTATTATTTCTAGCAAAAACTGAATCTTTTAGTGCACATCGTCGGAAAATCCTCAACATGTGGCGTTGTAGGCGTATGTCGTTTTTCAGTTCAATTAAATTTTCTTTAATAATAATCTTCTTAATTTATACCTATAATTCTTTCGGAATGAAACTCGATGATGATGATATAACTCGATAACCACTGGGTCAATTTTTATGATTCTTTTGTTTTGTTCGTATTATATTGTCAGGTTAACGCAAAGTTAAAAAAAAAGATAGGATTTTTGACCCGTATGGCGTTTTTGTCGATATCCGAAACAGCTCTATCAAGTTGATTGAAGTTTTGTAGATGGATATGGTTGCTTCCAGTTTTAAATTTCGGATAGTTTTTGACCCTATGAAAAAACACAAGCGGGATAAGAAAACGGATTGTGGCACGTCCCATTCAAAAATAAAATCAAACTCTATTTCTAAAGTTGTATTACCTACTAAAATTATTAATGGACATTGTCCAAATAAATCAATTTGCGAAATGTGAGCAAGGTTTAATACGAAAGGTACGGGCAAAGCCGGGTGGGTACAGTTACATATAAAAGAGACTGACGTCCGTATGTGCACTCATAACTCGGGGACGGATCGTTCGATTGTTATAATTTTTGGTTGGAAGGAGGGGCATAATGCTACCTTTTGTTGTAAAAAAAAACTTTATACTCTATAGTTGAATTTTTAAATTCTTTGGATGTTCCGGGCTTATCTCTTCATAATTTGGATTTGAAAGTCGGCTCAATTAAAATTTTGCTGCGCAACATCAATGTACCGAAACTTTGTAATGGATCGCATTTGATTTATAGTGAAGCATCTCACATCAAATATCATGCAAATAATGATTTTGAGGGGAAAGTTCAAAGGCAAACACTCTTATTCCGCAGATTTCGCTTATTCAGAACGTTTTACCATTCGTGCGACTTCAATTTCCTGTTCGTCTCGCTTTCACTATGATAAATAATTTATTGCAAGGATAATCGATGGATGTTTGCGCATTTGTGGCATCAATCTTGATATCCCATGTTTCTCACATTGTCAATTTAGTGAAAAGGCAGAAGGTTGGCCGACACGTCAAAATCATTGATTGAAACAAATCAACATTGCTATTCATCATTTATTTATATTGCATTTAATAAAACTTTTGAATAAAGAATTTTAATTGGCCGAATTACATAAATTAGAAAGTGCATTGTGCATGCTCGGAATTATTATTTTCATTCCATTAACAAATTTAGGCGGACCGAAGTTTGCCGGGTCAGCTAGTCTACTATAAACATTTTTATTATAACTCTTAATTTATTTAATATATAAAAACAGAAACTGGATTCCATTAAAAAACTAAGGGGACTAAATTCAAGCACAAGATGACGAGATGAGTCATTATGACAGTCAATATTACCGTTTACTCCCAAAATGCTAAGAATTCACTGTTTCTTATTCTCAAGCTTGATTTAAGAGAAAACAAGTCTCATCGGCGCTGCAGATCGAACATTCGAATTTATTAAAAACTACTAATTAAACGGCGCACAATAAGTATTCCGAACAAATGAAACAAAAATAGTTTTGGCCAACACTGTAAGCATATGGGACAAAAATGAAGAACGAATGAGCATCAGACGATTTAAATCGTTAAAATTTCGATTTTCACTTAGTTTTAAGTATTTTTAAACATGAAACCGTTTATCAAGCATTATCCAGAATGGCTCCCAACCCCACGTATGCGATCCCTACACCTCTCGCTCTCCATCTCAATTTTTATTCCAAGCCCATTCATTTTCATATCTTTGCTGATCTAAGTCTTAAATGAAGACCGCCGCACATAATCCTTCCGAATTAGGCCTCCTCCGATATCAGTTGACTGTCTGAAACTGAATTCTAATTTACTTGCAACAATGCCGCAACGACACCAAAAAGAAATCCGAGCTAAGTATACAAAGCAAGAAACAACAGACAAATGCAAAACAATTATATAAGGAAGAAGAAGGAACTCTCCAGGGAAACAGAAATCGAACAGTGGAGGTGGACCGGGTGGCAAGCCGGAGGGGAAGAAAAAAAAAACGAAAGAAAACGAAACGTTATAAATAATGAGTTGCACTTAATCAAATGATAACCACCCACCCCACCACGATGATTTAGGGGCGCAATAAACGTAAATTAATTACGAGGACGGCTTACGGAGATTAATTATTTTGCGCCGTTTCGCATAAGCTCTGTGTTGTTATTGTGTTTCGGTTCTTCGTCTTCTTTTTGTTTTTCGTTTTTTTTTTGTTTGCGTGGATATACCGGTGTTGCTGGGGAGCGTGTTCCAACGTCTACAATGACAACGACGACCACGACGACGTTGGTGGCGGCTATTTAATGTATTTCAATTGCACATTACATTGGTTTGCTCGTCCAGTTTTTCCAGCGGTGTGTGCGGTGTGACAGAGCGGCCAGGTGAGGCTACCCCTCCCACCAGAAACCAGATGAAATAGAAGATAATGACTCTTGCCTTACAGTTTATACGTGTGACTGTACAATGGACATCCTGGTATCGTATAGGTAGTGTGGCTGTGCAAGGTGTATTTGGTTGGGAAAGACGATTTTTTGCCACAATTGAGTGACTGTAAGATATGGCTTCAAAAAGTATATATACATATACGTATACGCTTCCAAGCATGCAATCCAAAAGCTGACCTTTTAAATAAACCATCCAAATCCGCAGATAAAAACACTTCAAAAGCGCTTAATCGCTTGATAGATTGTGGCCTTCGCAGAGGATATTTTTTTGTTTGCGTTAACCGCATTCTACCAACTAAGGTCCTTCGACCAAATGCTTTCCAACGATAGAAATTATTTTTTGCATGAGTTTAAATGGTAATCGCTGGATATACTGCCACGTCTGACCAGTCTTTTCATACGCGAGGATACAGGTCTTCAGTGTTATAAATGTTCATCCTTTATTTTACTTTTATTTTTCTCTTTCCATATCCTTGCTTTTATATTATCATGCACAAGAGCACACATAGACATACTCAAACGCACGCCTTTGAGCTTATTTCATTGCACATGAGAGGTGAAAACAGAAAAATAACGAATATCCTGCCTAAGGTGAGTTGAGCTTCCTTAGCGCAACATACAAGAGGAAAAATCTGATGGAAATTGTACCAAGGACTAAGGAGGAACAAAATGTTCTCCCATCCAAAATACGGACGGTGTGGTGGTAAGGTTTCACTATATAGTAGTCTAAGGTGAGGTGCACTAGAATTAATGTGTTGGGGAGGAAATCAAAAGAAAAACTTTTAATTAATTTTGCAATAAATTCAAAAGAATAAATTGCTTTTTTTCCTTCAGTCTATTTTTATTTCGCTTTTCGGTTTGACTTTAAATCATTGTTCTTTTGTTTTGTATATAGTCTTTCTGTTTGGTTGGTGGAGAAGTTGCACGAAAAAGAATTAAATCTGAAGGAAACAGGTCGAAGAAAGCTAGAACAAATGAACAGCATTACACCACTTGAAATATAGATTGTCGGATGTGGGAAGTGGACCTGGGATATGAAGTTTGTAGTAGATTTAGCTGGACAAATCTTTCCCCGTTCATCATTCTTTATTTATTTAACTTTGGTCTCAATAAAACGAAGTAAAGTATAATTTTCAGCTTGCAATTTCAACAACTACTACTTGGTTCATACTTACTTACTTACTTAGGTGGCGCTACAGTCCGGGGTGGACCTGGGCCTCAACCAATACGCCTCTCCAGTTAGCGCGATCTTTGGCTAACTGCCTCCAGTTGCGCACTCCAAGTTGGTTGAGGTCCCCTTCCACTTGCGCGCGCCACCTAAGGCGAGGTCTTCCTCTACTGCGTTGTCCCTCCGGGTTAGAATCGAAGACTCTTCGGGCCGGAGCGTTGGTGTCCATTCGCTCTACATGTCCCAGCCATCTTAGACGACTGATGCGTACTTTTCTGACTAGGTCGATGTCGCTGTACAGCTCGTAGAGTTCGCTGTTAAATCTTCTCCTCCAAAACCCGTCAACGCAAACGGGACCAAAAATCACTCGAAGAATTTTGCGTTCGAAACGACCAAGGAGATCTTCATCCGCCTTTGATAGCGCCCATGCTTCTGCACCATAAAGCAGGACTGGGATGATGAGGGTCTTATACAGAGTTTCCTTAGTATTTCTCGACAAGGCCTTACTTATCAGTTGCCGTCTTAGGCCAAAGAAACAGCGGTTGGCAAGTGTGATTCTTCGTTTGATTTCTGATGTGATGTCGTTATCAGAGTTTATAGCGGAGCCGAGGTAGACAAAGTCCCTAACTACCTCAAAGTTATAGCTGTCTATCGTGACGTTCTGCCCGATTCGTCGATGTCGTGTGTCCCTTCTTGTTGACAGCATATATTTTGTTTTACCCTCATTCACCACTAAACCCATTTTTGCCGCTTCTGCACTAATACTTGCAAACGCACCAGTGACAGCTCGCTGTGTTGTACCAACAATGTCAATGTCGTCAGCGTATGCAAGCAGTTGCACAGACTTATAGAAAATTGTGCCTCTGGTGTTGGCTTGTGAGTTTCGCACAATCTTCTCAAGAATGATGTTGAAGAAGTCACATGACAGCGCATCACCTTGTCTAAATCCTTTTTTGACATCAAAGGTCTCGGTGAGATTGTTTCCGACCTTTACGGAGCAGCGAGCGTTCTCCATCGTCATTCTGCACAATCTGACAAGCTTGGCAGGGATGCCAAAACTAGACATGGCTCTGTATAGCTCGTCTCTATAAACGCTGTCATATGCGGCCTTAAAATCGACAAAAAGATGGTGAGTATCGATCTGGTATTCTTGGGTTTTTTCCAGGATCTGCCGTAGTGTGAATATTTGATCGGTCGTGGACTTACCGGGCCTAAAACCGCACTGATAGGGACCTATCAGATCGTTGACGAATGGTTTCAGGCGTTCACACAATACAGCAGACATGATCTTATACGCAGTGTTCAGGATACTGATGCCTCTGTAGTTGGCGCAGTTTAGAGGGTCTCCTTTCTTGTGGATCGGGCAAACAATGCTGAGGTTCCATTCATCAGGCATACATTCCTCTAACCAAATCTTGGAGATGAGTTGGTGTATGCACTCTACCAAGTCATCTCCGGCTGCCTTGAAGAGCTCGGCAGGTAAGCCGTCTGGACCAGCAGCCTTGTTGGATTTAAGCTTAGATATTGCTATCCTCACTTCATTTTGGTCAGGTGGACGGAAATCTTGGCTGTCATCGTCCAGGTTGAATGGATCGTTCTGCCTAACAGCGGAATTTGTGTCGTCTTCGCCGTTTAGCAGTCTGCAGAAATGGTTTTTCCATGTCCTCAGCACCGACTGTGACTCTACTACAAGGTTTCCTTGCTCGTCTCTACAGGTCTCCGTTCGGGTCTTGTTGGCATGGCACGTTCTTTTTACCTTTTGGTAAAACTTCCGAACATTGTTCCTGGAGTAACACCTCTCTATATCCTCGATCGCGCGCTTCTCATGCTCTCTCTTTTTTCTCCGGAGAAGCCGATGTTCTTCCCTCCTTTTTTGCTCGTAGAGCTGACGAGCTGCTCTCGTCCTTCTATGCAGCGACGCTTCGTATGCACTTTGTTTTGCTGCATGTGCTTGCCGGCACTCTTCGTCAAACCAGGGGTTTCGGGGGGGTGGACTGGTGAAACCGAGCACATCAGTTGCGGCGTTTTTGATGGCTTCTTGGCATCGGCGCCACTGGTCTTCGGCACTTGATGCTGGCAGCATAGGACTTCTCGATAGGTTGAGGGATACGCGATCGGCAAAGGTTCTGGCGGTTTGTTGCGTTTGTAGTCGTCCAACGTTAAATCTCCTCACAGTATTTTCTCGTTGTTGTGGCGTCTTGGATATCCGCATCCGTACCTTGGCTACAACAAGGTAGTGGTCCGAGTCTATGTTGGCCGCTCGGAAAGTTCGGACATCTAGAATACTGGAGGAGTGCCTTGCGTCGATCGCAACGTGATCAATTTGGTTGACGGTTTGATGATCAGGTGACCGCCATGTTCCTTTGTGTATATTGAGGTGAGGAAACCGTGAGCTAGCTATGGTAACATTACGTCCCGCAGCAAAATCAATCAGCCTAAGTCCGTTTCCAGACGTGGTGTCGTGTAGGCTGTGTTTTCCGATTGTGCTACCAAAGATGTCCTCCTTTCCTATTTTGGCGTTAAAATCACCCAAAACGATTTTAACGTCATGCTTAGGACATTGCTCATATGTTTTGTCGAGGAGCTCGTAGAAACACTCTTTGGTAGCCTCGTCTTTATCTTCTGTGGGGGCGTGAGCGCACATCAGGCTGATGTTGGCGAATTTAGCCTTGATGCGGATAGTTGTAAGGCGTTCACTAACGTGTCGAAAGCTCAAGACTTCTTGCCTAAGTCTGCCGCTTACAACAAATCCGCATCCAAATAGACGCTGCTTTTGTTCTCTGTAGCAGTCACCGTAGTAAATGTCACAGTTTTTCATCCTCCTTTTGCCCGGCCCATCCCACCGCACTTCCTGGATGGCGGTGATACCTGCTTTGTAGCAGTCTAGGGCCTCCGCTAGTTGTTCGGCTGCACGCGGTCTGTTCAGAGTTCGAACATTCCACGTGCAGATCCGAACGTCATTGTCCTTTTTTCGTTTTGCAGGGTCGTCAACAGTGAATCCGTCCTTATCCGAGGCTTTTGGTTGCTTCGCAACAATTATTTTTTTTTCCGTGGTAGGGTCGTTAACCCCACGCACAACCCCCAACCTGGAGGACCAGGCCCTTTCTGTAGCCCCTTGGGCAAAAGGAGCCGGAATATTCCGGAGTTAGTAACCCGCTGCGGGGATGTGAGAGCTGCCGTTGACCCATTAAGGGCTCTTCCGCCACCATCTCTATTTCAACACCCTGACTAGTGCTGAAAAATCCTCAATGACCTCAGCTCCAAATACGTCAAAGTAGCTCATTGAGGTATCTGCCATGTTGACTGTTGACGCCACCGTTGATTCAACCATGTGAATTCATCCGCCGTACGTCCTCTTTCTACTTGGTTCATACCAAGTCAAAATGAAATAACAGGAGCAGTTGAGTATGATTTTTTTAGTAGATTGCTTTCAGCGTTTACCACTGTCAGCAAGAGGAAACTAAGAGAACCTTTGACCAAATTAAAAGTCCAGAAACACAACAAAATATACCACTCTATACCACTTTATAAGAAACTAGCTGACCCGGCGTACTCCGTTCCGCCCAAATTCGTTAATGTAATGAAAATAATATTTCCAAGCCTGCACAGCGCATGCTACTTTATGGAATTCCATCAATTCAAATTCTTTACTCAAAAGTTATATTAAATACAATAGAAATAACTGAAGTATAGCAATGTCGATGTATTTCAATCAAACCGCAATCATTGATGTGTCGGCCACCCTTCCCCTTTTGTAATAAATTGGTTTGCTCACACGTGAGAACGCCACATACAATTGACCATGTGAAAAACATGGGAATTCAAGATTGATGCTACAAATATCCAGCGATTATCCTTGCGACTTATTTTTTGTCATAGACGCTTAAATGCCAATGACAAATCGTTCTGAATAAGCGGAGTCCGCGATATGATAATGTTTGCCTTTTAATTTTCCCCTCAAAATCGTCCTTGCATGACATTTGATTTGAGATTCTTCACAATCATGTGCATTTGGTTGCTCAACAAAATTATAATTGAGTCGGCTTTTAATTTCAAATTGTGAAGCGGTAGGTCCGGAACATCCGAATTAGAAAATTAAAAATTTTAAATAATTTTTCTTGTATTGGAAGTGATACCACCCGTTCCCTATCCATTCTATTTTTTCCAAAGTGCGGTTCCTTAATCAGGATTGAAGACAAATCTGCGATCTTCTAAGTTCATTTTCTCTATCGCCGTTTTAAACATTGCAATGAAAGCGTTGATTGCATTACATAATGGTTGCAATTGTCGAATAATGTTTCCTGTCACACCTGTTTGCCCTCTGTAACGCCTATTGACTTGATTATCCCCCGACAAAATGAAGTACACCTGCGAATATTGGTGTACGTCCTCATTTACTGGTAAGAAGGCACCCATCCGATGGTAAATCTGTTAATCCGAATAATGGTGGCAAACAATTAAAGTCATCGCTCCAATATCGAAAATCGCATCACCGCCATAGTTCGAATGACGACAACGACGATCGTCTTGCCACTCCGATTTGAACTTGTTCCCATCTTTTGCACATAGTAGGTACGTAGTTTTCTAATTAATTTTTGATATAGAAAAATATTAAAAAATAATGTAGCCTATCGCAATACTCTATCCCGTAGCTTTCTATTAGGGAGAGAATTTTTGAAATCGGTTCTGTAGTTCCGGAGATTAGCTCCCACAAACAAACATTACCTCTTTATATAATAGTGTGATGTGAAGTGTGATGTGATGTGATGTGATATGACGTGATGTGATGTGCCTAGAAATGTTTTCGTGCGTATTGGTCTATACATCATTTTGCTTGGCTTTACATTGCTGAGAAAGGTCTTTTAAGTGTCGAGTTATCATCCTCGTTTAATCATTATCGATGTGCCCCATGTGACCGCCTTCAAATATGCGAGGAACAGCTTTTAAAGAGAACACCAAGTCAGTCAAACGAAATATATCTAAGCAATAAGCTTATGTTGAATATTGCCGCATTTAACATTTAAAGAATGTTCTACTCAAACGGACCTAACCTGGTAATCTGTAAACAGGTACGACGTTATCGTCTTGAGAGAGTGACAATATTTTCTGGTAGCGGAAAAATCTCAAAGGTGTTCCCTTAATTTAGCTGTATCAGTATCTATATGTATCAGTATCTATCTGTATCAGTATCTAACCCAGGTTAGAGATCGAAAGTCCTTAAATTTCAAACTGATTGCTACGTTGCTAAAACCATAAACTACATTATAATAGATCTCCAGTTGTACTTTCCAGTAACAACAGGGACGCTACAAAAGTAGAGCGACAGGGACAGCAAAGGACGCCGAATTTCTTGCCGCTCTTTTGACATTTCTCTTCAGTATTTCATGATGGAAAGATATACGAGCCAACAACGAGTCGAAATTATTAAAATTTACTACCGAAATTCGGAGTCAGTGGCCTCAACGTTAAGAGCGCTACGTCCAATTTATGGTCGTCATAATCGTCCTAGCAGATCCACAATTGAGCGTCTAGTGGACCAATTTAAATCCACAGGCACAGTACAAAATGTTCCCGTGCCAGTGAGACAAAGAAGTGCCCGTAGTGTCGAGAATATTGCTGCCGCTGAGGCTTCAGTTGAAGAAAGCCCAAATGTGTCTCTCACACGTTGTTCTCAAGCGTTGGGCATCACTGTGACGTCGTTGTGGCGGATTTTGCAAAAAGATCTTGTCCTACATCCTTACAAGATTAAATTGACGCAAGAACTGAAACCGCTTGACCACCAGAAGCGTCGTATGTTCGTGAATTGGGCTGAGCAACTTGAAAATGATTCGGATTTTCATCGAAAAGTCATCTTCAGCGATGAGGCTCATTTCTGGCTGAATGGCTTCGTCAATAAACAAAATATGCGGTATTGGTCAGGCAGCAATCCACACGTACTCCATGAGCCATCATTGCATCCCGAAAAAATTACGGTTTGGTGTGGTTTATGGGCCGGCGGCGTCATTGGGCCGTACTTTTTCCGTGATGATCAAGACCGGCACGTTACTGTGAATGGGAATCGCTACCGTTCAATGATAACCGAATATTTTTGGCCCCAATTGGATGATATGGACTTGGAGGACATGTGGTTCCAACAGGACGGCGCCACAAGCCACACAGCGAATGTCACAATCAATTTATTGGAAACCAAGTTTGGAGAACGTGTTATCTCACGAAATGGTCCAGTCGCTTGGCCGCATCGGTCGTGCGATTTGACGCTGTTAGACTATTTTCTGTGGGGCTACGTCAAGTCTATGGTCTATGCGAACAAGCCAGCGACGATTGATGAACTTCGTGCGAATATCGAACGTGAAATTGCAGCAGTATCGGCCGAAAACCGTCGAAAATTGGGTTCAGCGTCTGGACTTCTGCAAGCGTGCCCTTGATGGCCCTGCAAAAGAAATCGAGTTTCATACATAATGGCATCAAACTTTCTTTCACAGGAATAAAAAAATTCATTGATATCCAAAACCGTTTTTGTTTTATTTAAAAAAAACTTTTGTAGCGCTCTTATTGAAAAACCCGATACAAGCTGCCAACAAATGGAAAAGTTGATAAATCTTTAGCTTTCTCAGTTAGAGTTTCAAGCAGTCGTAATTTAAACAAAGAGTTGTGGAACCACTGACTCATTAGTCGTTACATATCAGGGCAGGGCATAGTATTCTTATACAAAATTTGGAGCGATTCTTTGAATAATAATTACTAGAGTTCGCCCAGTGGTAGAAATTCTACCATTATAGTTACCTCGCTTATATACAAAATATTGGACAACAAAATTAAATACAGCATTGCATCTCTGCACAATATTTCAATTAAGACTAATTCACACCGAGCCGAAAATCTGGCTTTCTCGAAAACACTAAAAAACTTTATTGAAAACAGAAGTTTTTCCATACATATTTCAGTTTTCAAAACGAGTAGTTTAAAGTCGTTTTCCACGAAAACGACTTCCAACCGTTGCGTTGTTGAAACGAACACAACTTTTGCAACATTCAGACCTAACAAATGTCACAACTCACAACTTAAAATAATTTTCCACACTAATTGATGGGCTTATATTATTTTTAAATGCTCTGAATTGATTTTATTTGTTAATGCAATCGAAATTTGTTAACAAAATAGTTAACACAGAAGTTTCACGACTATAGTGTCTCAGAGCTGACTGAAATGTCAAACGAAAACTGGTTATTGTTCGGTGTGAATAGTTTCGAGTTTTCGACTAAAACACGGTTTTTGCTGCGGTGTGAAAAGGGTATAACTTAAATCTTTCAATTAAAACAACTAAAAATCAAGCGAATATATCATGTTTAAAGAAATGAAAGTTGTTCTTAAATATTTCCCTTCGCCTATATAAGATTGGTTCCTCAAGTAATTTTGCGTCTTTTTCGAGTTCGCAACTTTGGGTAGCTGCTCTTCGGATCCGTAAATAGTTTCCTTCACATCCCCATATTTATTACGATTTCGTGAAGTGTTTTTATCTTCTTAAGTCGAGGCTATATCCTATGACTATAACACTTGCCATTTTCTCAAATTTAAAAGAAAATTAACCTTCCTAAAGATCGACAAATATGTAGGATCATAGTTTCCATAAATGCATGAGATTCTGAATATCTTACTAAATTGGAATTCCAGATTTGTCCGGCTTATAACTTCTGCAAATATTTTTTAGATCCCCCCCTCCATCCATTAAAATATCGACGTTCCTACTGCAGCCAATTACAATTTTCACAACTCATCGAACCTCCTTCAGGAGCAGAGCAGGGGAGTGTTGAACTAACATTCCAAAGTGAAACCAAAATGTACCATCAGTCAGGCACACCAACAGAAACGACTTATAACACAAGTTAGCGGCAGCGGCCAAATTGAAGCTAATGAAATACAAGAAATAGCGGTTGCCTTAGGATGGGATCATGAAATGGTTGGGTGCTGGTGATGGGGTGTTTCACAATTTCGAAAAACCGAAATCCATAATTCATTCAATGTGCGAGCGGGGGTGGTGATGAACATTGAAAAATTCCCTTGCATATCGTCTGGTAACTTTGAGCTTGAACTTTGCCACCCTCATCATCCCCCAAAAGTTCATCTACTAGGAGGGGACGCTCCTGGCACGTTATGATAATGATAATAACGATGATCAAGTAAAACAGCGGTACTGAGCTGTGTCTGTTTTGTGAGTTCTTTTCTTTTTTTCTGACATATTTTGTATAGTTAATGGGAGAATCCATCCACCCAATTGGTGTTTTCCGTAAACTTGATAAATTGGGGTCGAATCATCGTTGTTTCCTGGTTCCTTGGGATAGGAAGTAGCGAGAAGCTAATATTGAAGCTTTTGGTAATCATTATTCAAAAATTGCCTTCTCCTTCTTCCTTCTTTTTTTGGAAAAGAAATTGTGTTTTTGTATAGGACGTATGGCAATGAAGGCGGAGATATGGTAGACGGAAGCTCATAAATTAATGACATGGGGATTAGGCTATTGAAGTAAGGTGGGGGGGCAGCTATAGGCGGTGGCTGTTGAGAGAGTTGGTATGAAATTAAATTATGCCAATCGATTGAACTCGATTTGTATTGCTAATGGAATTAGTTACAATTAAAGGAAATTTTTGAGGGATCTGTGCTGTGCGTAGGTAAAAATAGGAAGATTGTGTACATAAGAACGCTGTCACAGAGGAGTATTTCATTGACCATTTATTTACTTTTCTGAGCTGAGGTCAATATTGTGTAACGACTAAGGAGAAGAGCAGATACATGTAAAAGTTTTTGATTTGAATAATAGGATTTCAAGTGTCGACTTCAAACTTTACTTTAAACAGCAAAGTTGAAAATAGGAAAATAGAGCAATACGTGACAAAATGAATACTCCGATGAAATATCCAATTTTGTGTAGATTTCTTTCAGATTATTATTTACAAAAGGTGGTGCAAAATTAATCACCCAATCGTAAGATGATATAATTTTTGCAAATGGCGTCGTAGGTACGTCAATTTTTTTTTTTTTTTTACAGACAAAAAACGGGGGAAAAAAAAGCATCTCCCGTTTTGGCGGTTTAACATGGCCAGCAAAGATCGCCTGAATTAACTATCCTAAACTTCTTTCTTTGGGGCTACTTGAAGTCGCGGGATTATGCTAATAATTCTCAGAAATTCGCAGCCCTTAAGGAGAATATTCGACAGGAATGCGAACACTGGAAATCTTGGGGAAAGTCATGGAAAATGCGATAAAACAAGCACAATAGTTTATAACGCTGTCGGCAGCCACTTGATGTGCATCATCTATTCCACTTAACAGACAAAATTTTCAAGGTACAAATAAGGATTTCTTTCACTCAAAATCTTTTTCTTTTTTTTTTCTAGTAAAAAAAGTAATTCAAAGCAAAATTGGATGATTAGTTCCGCGCCACCCTTTATAAATCCAAAAGGAGAGTACCTACATTCGTCATCGCCACTTTTTGTGGAAAGACATCACTCGTCCCAAAGAATACAACAGCTTATGTTCTTCGTCAAAGTCAAAGATCCAAAATACACTAATTGCTCAATTACACAATCACTGTATATATTATCTACTCGATTATTATCGCCTATCACTTTATTTCAATTTTGGAAAAAAACAAATCTGCTCCGTACGTCGCATTATTGTTAAATTCCTTCCCCCTTATTAATAAAAAAATGTGCACAAGTAAGTTAATTAGCAATCGTCAGATAGCATACAAAAATTGGACATAACTGCTGAGTAACAAATTGATAACTTTTACACAGTGTTTATCGATACGGGGGTTTATATCTACTCCACTTTACAAATCCTTTATTCAATTCCCTTCAATTTTAATAAAAAAAAAACTTAAATTTACTTTAAAAAAGTATTTAAAAAAAGTTTTAAACCGCTTTCATGAATTAAAGATTCACATTTCAAATAAACAATTCGCATCAAACTTCACTTTAAACACAAAATTGGTTAAAATTTTCTTAAGTTTATTATTGTTTTCCTTTTCATTAGCTGTCAAAAAGGTGATACGTCCGGTTTGGTTCCTGTCTGTTTTTTCTGAAAAATTTAGCCAAATACGTGAAAGAATTATTACAAACGTGATGAAAAGATATTTTAAAGAATGTGATAAAGGTAGGAAAAATTATAATTTAATAAACATAACGTTGCGCACCATTTATGATTTTTTTTTTCCAAAAAGCTCTAAACAATAAATATTTGCAAAAAAAATATTAAAAAATTAAAAATTGAAGTTCTATTTTTTGTTTTTTACTTAAACCCACACTTATGAATTTCGAGACATTAATGTAATTATTTAAAAATGTAAAAGTCAAATAAAAGTTATCATAAAATGAACTGATGTAATCTTGCAACCAGCCAACAAAAAACATAAATGTAGTCGCAGTAGCTTAGTGGTTAGTGTGTTGGACTGCTATGCGGGAGTCCCAGGTTCGAATCCCGCAAAAAAAAAACCCAATTCCGACTTAGGGTTTTTTTCCGCTGCGCTACCTCTCGCGAACGTCTGACAAACATCCGAGAGTATAAATGTCTTGTAAGAGCTTCTCAATTAGCCGTTTGGAGTCGGCATAAAACTGTAGATCCCTTCCATTCGTTCCAAAAATGAAAAACTCACACAAAACGAATGGTTGTGAGAAGCTAGGCCTAGGGTCTCTCCAGACCTGTTGCGCCAACTATTTATTTTTTTTTAGTAAATTACTAACAAGCCTTTATTTTAATAAAAAAAAATATTATTAGATCTTAAAACATGTTTTATACATAAACTAGCGACCCGCCCCGGCTTTGGACGTAGGATTCAGCCTGCGTTTGCAATGTAAGCGGAAAAAATGTAATTATTTACGAGATCACATTAGAAACCCCAAAAATAACAGTTTTTCTCCACTATTAAATATATGTTATTATACATATAAACCTTCCTCTTCAATCACTCTATCTATTAAAAAAAAAACGCATCAAAATCCGTTGCGTAGTTTTAAAGATTTAAGCATACATAGGGACATAGGGACAGAGAAAGCGACTTTGCTTTATACTATGTATAGTGATAAATAAATAAATAGTTGGCGCAACAGGTGACCCTAGGCCTAGCTTCTCACAACCATTCGTTTTGTGTGAGTTTTTCATTTTTGGAAAGATTGGAAGGGATCTACAATTTTATGCCGACTCCAAACGGCTAATTGAGAAGCTCTTTGAAGACAGTTTTACTCTCGGATGTTTGTCAGACGTTCGCGAGAGGTGGAGCAGTGGAAAAAAACCTAAGTTGGAATTTGGGCTTTTTCGGGATTCAACACACTAACCACTAAGCCACTGCGCCTACATGTTTTATACATAAAACTAATAAATATATCTACCAATAAAACTATGATTTTGCAATGTACTTCCCTTTTATTCAATTTACTTCACTTGTTGGGTCAAATCTACTTCGCTTCTTTTTTTCTTTTTTTGAAGTGGTAACGCAGACTGTGCTTATTCTCACTAGGTACGATGTACTCGCACCGTGCAGTGGTGCACTTCCACACAATGCTCTCAGAAATCATTAAAAATAATAAATGAAGCCATTACGACAAATTTATCGACCGACAGATTGCGAGAATGGGTCGCGTTTTGTCTCCTCATTATACGGCAGTGTATAGTGTTTAGTGTTGGCTGCTTTTCAATTGCCACATCTGGACTTGGGCCCATATGTCTGTTCTTCACAGCCTCATAACGTGTCATAAGACAATGGTATTCGTTTGCACAAATTTTCTATTTCCATGTTCAAAATTGTTTCGGCGCCAAGTGGAGCATTCACTCTTGTCAAATGCTATAACTGTAAGTGTGGTTCGTTTTGACGAGTGCTGATATTTGCATCAATGCCATACAATAACAGCAACAACAACGAGAAGGAGGAAAGTTTGCATTGCACCCCGTTGAGCACTGATAGATTCCACATCGATCATAAAAATATTTACGATCGATGCTAATTAATAAATTACTCGTTAGATTCAGATAAATCACATGAAATCACGGAGCGTACAATAAAACAGCAGCATTCACTACAGCGAGCATGGAAATAGTATTATTATCAGTTTTGTTGGTAGGTAGGTATAGTGAGGTATGTGTGTGCGAGTGGGGCTCGCTCTGCCAGTTATGATCGACGAATCTGATGAATACCGCACATTGCCACGTCTGTCTCGGAGCCTGGATGATGGAGGTGGTTGGGTCCCTGGCACGGCGGCACATGTGCACACTCATATCGGGAATGTGGGTTCAAGTTTGCGCATTCGCGCGCCCGTTTATTTGGAATTATTTCTTTCAATATTTACGATGATCGTAAAGAGGACAACTGCTTTTCATTCTTTGTGCCATATTTGGCCGATTACAATATATTGTATGGATTTTTTTTTATTTTTTTTGTATTCTCTCTCTCCGCTGGGACTGATTGATTTACATCGAATCGGTGAGTTTATAATGATGAAATGAAAAATTAATATCGATGGGTGACGGTGGAGGCTGCGGCCGGCAGTCAGGGCAACGCAAGGTTTATCGTCACATCTCGCGCGGTCTGTTTATGGTGCCGCATTGCCAACAGCCCGCATGGTGTGCGATTTATGGCACCTTGCATTGAAAGTCGTACATCAAAAATAATCTCTTTGGTGAATTTTTGCTGCCAGCGTTGTGGAGAAGTCGTTGCAATGACCTTGATAATGTGATGTATCGATTGTGTGTATATTGTGTTTGTGTGGTTTCTTTAATCTAAAAGAAGAAGTAAGAGTTGGCTTATTCGAAATATTCAATTTGAGTTGATATTTTTTTTGCGGGGATTGTAGTTTTTAGACATACGAGTTCTGAAAAATTGATATCGGTATAGAAGAATATACATTCGGTTGAGAAATATTTTTGATGTTTCAGTTGTTGATTGTAGCCGGAAGTTCCTTATCCTCTTTTCGGAGATCGACATTAGCTAAAAGCGTCGTGGACTCCACTCCAGGGCATATAAAGAAGTCTTGTGGACCAGCTACTTGGTGAAAAAAAAAAAAAAAAAAACCGTTAACGTACAAGCATAGTTCCGTGAGGCTCTATATTCTATAATTTATTGAAGTTGTTGTTCCGGGAATCCTGGATGTGTCCTGTAGATGTATAGCTGTAGGTCAATAAATGGGAAAACCAGCTGCTATTGCGATCCTATTTCGAAAACTGTCAAAATGATTAAAATTAATTTGTGAATACATAAATAAAATAAATAGTTGGCGCAACAGGTCCGGAGGGACCCTAGGCCTAGCTTCTCACAACCATTCGTTTTGTGTGAGTTTTTCATTTTTGGAACGAATGTAAGGGATCTACAGTTTTATGCCGACTCCAAACGGCTAATCGAGAAGCTCTTTCAAGACATTTATACTCTCGGATCTTTGTCAGACGTTCGCGAGAGGTAGCGCAGTGGAAAAAAAACATAAGTTGGAACTTTGGCTTTTGCGGGATTCGAACCTGAGACACACTAACACTAAGCCACTGCGAATTTTTGAATAAACATTTTTAATAAAAAAGTTAATTTAAAACCCCCCCAAAAAAAAACCGACTGACTGTAAAAAAGATTTAAAAAGATTAAAACAAGACACTTTCAAGTATAACTATATATATGTATATAACTATTGGCAGTCGGAGGCTACGCATATTTTTGTAAGATTGTGTAGGTAGTCTCCGATTGAAATGAAACGAATTTGAAAAATAAAAGCTATTTCATTCAGGTTTTGGTTGTTTTTCTGGATTTATTTAGAAAACGAAAAAAATATTTTCGTTTCGTTTTAGAAAAAAGTAGCAACATAGGTTCTTCTTTAACGTTTCTTATTTTTTACTTCTACAGTTTTAACCCTGAACCAAAAATAACAATTGGGGTTTCAAAAAAATTAGCTTCGGGGAAAAGTAACGATTCTTAATATATTTTCGCTTTCGTGTGATTTCCTTCGTTTTTTGGAATGCGATTTTGTTTTTTTTCGCTTAAGCCCACCCCAGCATTTCGTTGTTTTTGGAGAATAATGCTAACAAAGTTCGCTTTCAAATCGTCGTCAGTCACCAACAATCACCTCCACACTCACATTCACCGCTTCATTACTCGATCAGTGCAATCAAATCAATTCTTCGCCGCATAAACCACTGTTCAGCGCATTTCATATCTCACCCCTCTTTCCCGACATAAGCGAAACTTTTTCAAGGCAACCGAACGACTTCACTTCAAGAAACGAAACAAAAGAAGGAGGTCGGTACATTTCCTCATATCCTTCTGTATATACTGTGGTCCATTAACGTCCGTAGGAACTCATTAATCTAACCGCCCCAAAGGGCTGTGGATTTTCTTGTAAACAACCAACTTCTTATCCTTTTCATTTTACTTCCTGTCCCTCTGTGTACGGAATGCTAATCCTAGCATCGCAAGGTGTTAATCCTTTTCGCCCAATCAACAAAAATGAAAATAATTCAATTTTGTAGAAGTTTCATCTCGAGCCCTATACAGTATACACGTCGTCGTAGCACAGAAACGCCCTTCGGCATTTAGTAAAACTTTATCTTAATTCTTTTGCAGCAATCGATTGGAAAAGTTCACCCTTTCTATACCGTGTAGCAACCTCTCTGTTAGACCGCTTCAAAGAAAATTCCATGCTCGCTTTTCTGAACTTTTTCTTTTCCGGGAACTTGTTTCCAAAGAAGCCAGGAAGACACTTGAAGATCTAATATTTTCTAACAAGGGTAGGTGATAAGTGGTGGCGCTGAGGGGCAATGGGGTTTGGCATTCAGAGTGTTCGCTCTATACCATCAGACTGTGCGGTAAGTCAATATCGGGTGGAAAAAGATTTTCCAATTATAAATCAATTTTCGATTAAAATTACTTTGGTTGCACACTCCTCAGTGTGGGTGGGGGTGGTGGTGGTGGTGATGATGGTTTGCGGTTTGAACACCCGCACGCGCCCACTCCACGCCAAAAGATCGCTTTATATTGTCTGGGGACGGTGTGTGGGACTGTCGCGAACTCGTTCGCGATAGTGTCGCATTGCGCGTGATGCGGATACGGATTGGGATGTGGATTCCCATCATCATCAGCCCGGAAATCATATACAAAACATAGTCTCACCCACCCACCCACTGGAGTTTTTCCCCGCAAAAGGAAAAAGTTAAATTGTGCGGTGTAGTGTTCGGGCGTCTTAAGAAATTAGTTTTCAAAGAAACTGCAAGGGTGTGGCAAAACGAAACGCAAGGCTGCACTCTGACGAGTTTTCATGCGGTGCAGTTGAAACGGGAAACAGGGGTATGGCTGCAGAGGCTTTACTTTTGTCCTACTGCAATGATTTTTTTTTCCGATGATGAATTTCCATTGAAAGTCCCAGCCACAAGACGAGTTCTTTATTCGACTATGCCAGCACTGAAGGTATGGCTGCGATGGTTTATTTGATTAAGGGGAAGCTCCTAACAAGATGATATTAAAATTGAATTAACGACGATGCGACATCATGATCTGTGTGTGGACAGGTAGTATATCGTAAAAGCCAAAACATAAACAGCACTATCCAGGGGGAGTCTCAGCGATGAGAAATCAATGATCCCTGTCGTGGGTCCATAAAACTCGGTTTATAATTTTTTTTTTAATATTGCGCGCCTTAAAGTGTATCCAGGGAAAGTTATAAAAATTACACAAACATATACACATGAGGATAAAAGCAAAATGTTTCACGTTTTAATTAATAATTAAAGATGCGATGATCTTCGCCTGGCGCTGCGGTGGAAATCGAGATGGATAGGTGGACATCCGCCGTGACCGGATGGATATGTATATTTTTGTGTTAACGACAGGACACAAGATATAATCAGATGAGTTCAGGGCTGGAGTTTTATTAGGTATGCCTTTGCAGCAGTGCAGATACTAGTAGGTTAAGGACTCTGGCGAAAATCGATACCAATATGATTATGCATCGTTTCTTTAGGTTTACTGCAATGTGGACAACAGAATTTTGTAATTAGTCTTTTTATCCAAAGAGTTCATCATTCAAAAGTGTTTGCATTTCATTCGAACCTCGTTTTGGTTCTCCGTATATACCTTTCCAATTTTTCTAAATGCTTGATAGGAGTAGTACGAGTAAGAAGTCCAAATAAGTCTCTTTTTGAACCATAATGCAATTTGGTACCTACAGCTTTTAACTTTCCCAGATAACGTAGTAAGAGAAAGATATTGTTTTCGTACAAAATTTCGAACTCGAGATGTTAATCAATTCTGACATTACGATCATAGAGGAACTAAAAAAAGTGCCTCACAAAATTTGGTACGTATGTCCGTCTGTCCATATACTCCCAAGGCCTACAGACTAAATGGCTGCCCTATTTGGTTCAAAGCTCGGATTTGGAGTTTGTGGGCCTACAGTTCGGGAACGTTTTTTTTAATGGTACTTCCAATATAAAATTAATCTTCGACTCCACCCCAGAGGGACGACGCAGTCAAAGGAAGACCTCGCCTTAGGTGGAGAGTACAAGTAGAACACGACCTCAATCAACTTGGAGTGTGCAACTGGAGGCAGCTAGCTGAGGAACGAGCTATTTGGAGAGTCATGTTGATTGGGGCCCAGGGTCACCCCTAACTGTAAGTATG
The DNA here is from genome assembly GCA_946477585.1 of Cheilosia urbana. NCBI lineage: Eukaryota > Metazoa > Arthropoda > Insecta > Diptera > Syrphidae > Cheilosia > Cheilosia urbana. Next base: position 155,873,701 of record OX297854.1, read on the forward strand.
TAATTAAGTACTAGTTTGATTTGTTCGAAAACGCCTAAAACGATTTCAACCAAAATTGACATTTAAGCTTAGTTCGGTGAGCTTAACATGACTGCATGCTCAGTTTTTGGCTAAAAAAAAAAAACAAAAATGAATAATTTAAAATTTGGACATACAATCTCGAAAACGGTCCATACGATTGTAATAAAAATTAATTTCTAATAATACGTAATATGGAAATTTATATCTATAACTTTTATAACTAAGTATAGGTAATGGATTTTCGAAAAAAATATTTTTTTTTTTTATTTAGCTTCCTTTAGCTGACCTGCAAACGGCAATAACGATTTTGACCAAAATGCAAATCTAGATTAAAATTGATGTTTTCAAAATTATTGCGTCCGTAATTTGCATTTCGAAGCACCTTTTTAATTACTGCTTATATCTCGAAAACCCCATTTTTGATTTCGATAAAGCTTTAAAAACCAAGTAATGCTTACATCCAAAACAATAGGTTGCAATCGGTTTTCAGCTAAATATTTAAGCAATAGTATTTTTCCAGCTAAACATTTGTTACTATTTTGCGTGCCAAATTTTACAAATACCGCTCTAAAACTTTTGATCAAAATACATATTAAAGATAGTATCTTACTTACTTCAGGTGGCGCTACAGTCCGGGGTGGACCTGGGTCTTCCTTAGTCAGTATATCAGTATCAGTATCAGTATTCTAAATAAGATCCTGTTTTTAGTTTTTCCTAAAACAACTCGAATAAATCCATTTTTGTAATTATTTCTCAAAAATGACTTCCCAAATCCCGATTTGTAAAACCCAGCACTGTGCTGCCAATACAAAAATGCAATTACAACTACAAAAAAAACTTATTTTTAGTCAGTATTTCCCACATTTCCTTTTTTTGCTTGCAACCATACTGAATATGCATATGCATTCCAACCTCCCAGCCTTACACAATCAGAAACTCCCACTTCATTTACAACCCCACACACGTCCATCAGCATATTCGGTTTATATCTGTTAATGCATATTCAAAAATATTATCTCTAAAATTTTACATATATATTTATGTAAAGATATCGTACTAATACGATCGCTTAAGCCAGCGTTACTAATATATTCCAGTCAGAACCTCCTGCTGCTTTTTACTACTTTGCTTTATACTCAAAAATCTTGTAGAGTGTAAGAGTTTTAAAATAGTACGGTAGGCTCTTACAACTCTGTAACCATAACTTGCGACAATAGCCTGTTACTGAGAGCTTCGACTTAGAAAAACTCACATTGTTATTTGATATATACTACCGTATCAGATGAATAACGCAAAAGTGGCTTTTATTTAACACTATTGCTATATTATGTATTTGTTGAACCGTTTCTGGTATCTAGCATCGATTCTCAGACTTTTAACTACATATCTACCTGTCGAGTAAAATAAGAAAGCAACCAACCAAACTTTTAATGAACGAGAAAGTCGTGCACTTTATTTCCCTCTCCATCTTTATCTACTTATGTAAATATCTCTTTCTCTCTCAGTCAGTAGTAGAACAACATTGGAAAATATTGCATAGGTTATTAAAAATAAATAAATATTTGGAACTACATAAAGCACCCTCCGTGAGGCTTCTAATTTCTTCGCTATTTTTATGACATGTCACATTCATTTCAGAACTCCAAGCGTCATTGCCCCTACTTCCGTCGCTAAGGAAGTACAAAAATCAAATGCTTTCTTGCCCCCGTACTCCGTCTCTCAACCATTCGTTTGATTGACATATAGTAAAAATATGTATACTTTTTCTCTTTACCTTAGAAAGCAAATTGAATACTTTGTTCACTCAAAGGAATTCTATAAGCACCACACGTACATACTTAAATTTGCTGAAATAGTTAAAGTGACCATTTCCGCCCCATCAAAAAAGCAAACGCTAAACCTCTTCCTTTCCATCTAATTGTGGCAATTATAATTGCTCTCAAGAAAGAATAAAAATTATTTTTTATGACGAAAACGATGAAAATAATTACGAAAAAACGAATTTTTAATGAGTTACGACGGCTTCTTCCTGCTACCATGGCTTAGTGTGGTTATAATTGGCCACTTTGGGCACCACAACCACAGAAACGATATCATACATATGCAAACGACAATCAAATGGCTCCTTGCGACGACCATAATTGCACGACATATATTATCCAGTCCAGGCAATGGAATGGTACCTACCTGCGTTGATCTGAAGAACGTCGGATATCGCTTTTATGGGATGATTATCTTTATCGTTGCGACGCCAGCCGCGCGCCGGTTGATACATTCATAAGCGAATTTATGAGTGGTAGCGACGCGAAAGGATATACAGTCGATGGTATGGACTGGCTAAGTGATTATTAAAATTGCATATTGCTGTGTCGTGTGTACTTTTGTCGGTTTTAACAACTTGATTAGCACACAGCCAATTAAGATTGTGCGGAATTAAATGGTCAATAGTCCGGTTTGTTTTTGATTATCCTGCGATGTAGCTATACATCGTAAGATAACATTTTCATCTATTTATTTACGGACGCAGTGCTACTCAGTAAAAAAGTATCCGATCTGAAGATGTAACTTCATTCGTATTTGACATATACATGGAAAGGAATTGGGGACGTTCGGATATCGGATCCCTAGTTTAGTAAGTCTGACTGCTGACTGATTAGATGTAGGTACTTCAGTTTTTATTGGCCCAGAATAGTCACGTGAAAACTTCTTGCAGTTGACGTGTATGGAGGAAAATGCTGCCTGCATAGACGAATAGTGCATATTCGGTTGACATTTCGAAGAGTCAAATTTAAAATAAACACAGCGATCTCTGCAGCTTTCGAAAAAGTCCAAAAAGGGCCGTTGAGAGAAAAAGGTGGCATTTTTGAAGCTGCTCTGCACAATTTAGAATTTTGGCACAATATTGAACAAATATACTAGTTCGCATAACACTTTAATAGTGTTCTGATGGGCGACCGTGTTACATTTTAAACGTAGGTATTTCTTTGGAAATAATATTTTTTTAAAAATCTGCCAAGCGCCTTTTCCGAATAAAAGGCAAAATAGAGAAAAAAAAGTTCAAAATGTAGACTTAGGTAAGTCGAACAACGGAAACGCAGACCACGGGAATACGAACATAATTCGAGTCGCCTAGTCAACATGTTCCGATACCTAGTCCGAACTAATCCTTTTTTACGTTTTACATTAACTAGGTATCCGAAAGTCCTCCCCATTGTTTCCAAAATAGATAAACAAATAAAATTAATCAGCAATATAAAGCGGCGCAGGGTCATAAGTCCACAAGGCAAAAGTCCAATAGTTCCCGATTAACTTATCTCTTCTAAATTAAAAGTGAATAAGGCAAGTAGTACCGACAACACGACAACGAAAAAAGTGATACATTGAATATTTAATATTCGTGTGTAAGCCTTCTTCTTCTTTTTTTTTGTTCCTATGCGGATTTGTACTGGAATCACATTAAAACTATTCACTCAGTCCTTAGTCGGTTTGGATTGCTCAGAAAAGATGGAGCAACATCTGGTTTGCATTTTATAGTAATCGATATACATATATAAAAGGTCCAGCGATATAAAATACTCTATCAAACCTAAACACCCTATTTCACATGTTATCAACTGGCCATCAGATAAAATCAATCAAACTTTACATTTGCTACAATTTTCTCATACTCGCATCTCATACCACCCCAATTATGGAAATGCAAATGAATGGGTTGAACATAAAAATCTAAAAGCATCCGCCATATCGCCCTCTCAGTCAATTTTATTAATCGTGCCTATCCACATATATTTAAAAAAAAAATGTAATTCACTTTACTTCGTCTGTAACTGAATAATTGTGAATAAATAAAAAAAATATGTTCCAGCATATGCGGGTCCGCCAGTTACCAGTAGATACCCACTACCCAGTACCCACTCACAGTGTTGCACTCAACTTTGGCAAATTAAATGAAATGTGCGCTGTCGAACATATTTTTTATGCCATTTAACTTTTTCACATTAAACTGATTAAATTGATTAATTTACTGTATTGCTGCTCTTGGGTAGGTATAGTGTGGTAGTTTTATACAGACCGATTGACTGTATGCGGCCTGCAAAGGGTTGTATATTTTGCAATTTTAAAAGAGTCGAACGATCTTCTTCCTTCCTTGTTTTTTTTTTTTTTTTTGTTTGGCTACAAATGGATGGATTCGCGAAAAGGGTTGCGCGAGTGATTGACAAAATAAACATTATACTGCCTGTCGCCTGGTTTGCTGTGAAATGTATGACGGATTACTTATACCTACTAGGATTCTGATCAGAGATAGTAACAAACATTACACATTCGTCATCCTTTGATGGCTTGTGAAGGGGGTGACATTACAAAGTGTGATTGTTTTTTTTTTTTTTTGGGTTTCTTTGTTCAAATATATGTAATAAGTAAAATGGAAATCGTGTCATCTTCACATATCCCTCTTTTTTCGCCTGACAGGAGACAATGCACGGGGATGAGAAGATGCGGATATCTATAAGCTGGTAACTCGGAGGTAGGAAAGGTATATCTATTTTAACGGCAGAATGTCGCAGTTGGAAAGGGTTGTTATTAATAAAAAGATTGACAGGGACAGGGATTTCCAAACATTTTGTCATTTTTTTCGCTTTTCCTTTGGGAAAGTGCTCATCCAATTCTAATGAACTTTTTTTAGAGGCTTTTTGATAGTGTTTGAGCAAAAACTAATAAGATACCTATGTCGATAAAAATCGGATATATGGACGGAGGAATATTTAAAAAGCAACATCTGCTTGGTTGTTATTCTGAAGTCTGGGCAGAATTGGTCTACAGAAAAAAAGTGTTTGAGAGTCTAATCCAACACATAATCTAATTCACCTTGTTTACACTCCCAACTCTCATTTGACATACCTTTGTTTCTAATGAACCAATAAAATATCCCAACAACAGATCTCACTCTCCACAGATCGAGTACAAACTATATTAGGTTGACTCCATCACAAGCGACATTGTTGCTGTTGTTTGGCCTTACTCCGCGATTGCACAAAGCCGCTTTATTTGATGTGAAATCATAATCATATTTATTGGACAAAAAGTGCACCCTCTCCAAATGTTTATATGACCACTTAAATCACTTAACATTCCACGAACGATGAAGACCTGTACAATTTGTCCTGGCGCTATAGTCGTCTTCTCTGCTTTTTTTTTTTTTTGCAAATGTTCATGTTCCACGGATCTTCAATCTGACTGACGCCTGTCTGTCAGAACCCACCCAAAATGTCATAAAATCATAATCGAATACATTTCGAAACATCCGCTAGCCTTCTCCCCCATCTCATCTCCGAACCATCCCTATACAGTCTCTCTGATTCAAATAAATTTGACCACCAAAGAACCGAAATATATTCCCGTGGCCGCTTCTAATACGCGAAATTATGCGACTGAATCCGCTCCGCGCACACACAAATTTTACCAACTCCACACAAAAAGTATCTTCTCAGAAATAAATCAATCAATTAACTCGCGCTGCCGTTTCTTTGACGCACGACCGTCATGAATACCTGAACACAGTTGAAATGACGACGTCGATGATGATGATGATGATGATGACGTCGTCGCCATCATGCTGCGGCAGGTTAACAAAAAATGTCAACCTCCTTCCACGAGTACGAACTTCGAGCGCTTTTCTAGTTAATCGTGTTCATTTGGTAATTAAAATTTCGGCTAATATCACCGGAATGAGGGATTCTGAATGAGACGACCATGTGACCACGATGGAGCCGTATGGAATTTCAAGAATTCCCCCTCGGTTTTTGTGTCAGACACAGAAGAGTTTGGACAGCATCCGAGGGGGCCATCATATTAAATTGTGATGATGATGATTGCAACCAGCGCGACAAAAACGGGCATAACTTATTATCAATCAACGTGGACACGGAACTGCCATTGCAATGCCACAGCAGCAGATTCGGGCAGCGGATCATTTTTGTTGACTCTCTTTCGCATTTGGTGGGCGCCATTCATCTCCATAATAAATTCGTCAAAATGCCTTCAGCGGGAAGGGATATAGCTAAGGCTGTGTTGTTGTCCCGGTGGCGTCAGTTTTTGTCTTGCATTGCGCATTTTTGAATGTTGAACCATTTGACATTCCCAATGGCAGGTATCTACCTAAAAAAAAACTCAATGTTCTGGTATTCCAATGGTAGTTGGAAATCAATGCAAAACTATTTAGTGAAAGGATAATGCATTGGCTGATAATTGTATTAGGAAGAGGGCCTTCTAACTAAACGCTCAACTGAACATTGCAACAATTCCGGAAGACATTTACATAATTTTCCACACCCATCGAGACGCAAGTACACTCATTCAATTGAAGTCTGTCGCGCAAATTGCAAGAGATACTCCAGTGACACTCCAATAAGCACATGTACAGTCCGCTCAAGAGACTCTTACGCATTATTACCTCCTTCCTTTCTTGGTGGCTGCATGCTGGATGCTGCAATGCTTACATTGAATTCTGCACTTGAGAGCCCACTCTTGACAAAGTCCCATCGATGATGGTGTGAAAACAGTGTGTGTGCGAATTTTGCAAAAAAAAAAAATCTCGACTTCATTTCGAGTGCAAGTCCTCAAAAATGCACACAGTCAATATTACCACCAGCACAGCCAGAACCGGCGACAAGACACCCAAATGCATCGCTACTGGGCCCGAGAACAATTCAACTATAAATGTCGAGTGTCCTTGAATTTTTATGCAATGAAAATCAATTTTTCAACATTTTTTGGTTGGTAATTGTGTAAGGACACTTGATTTCGCTTAATTTACTTCGAACATAAACTCATTTACTTGAATGGGGGGGAAATATATGCGGTATCCTGCTGTGGTAGTGGACGCACTTAATTAAATGGAAATTTCTACTTTTTTTTTTCGTTATTTTGAAAGGAGACCACAACTACAGTGGTGTGGTGGGCTTTGGTGGTTTCTTAGAATCTTTTCCAAAGGAATGAATAAATATTTGATTTTTACACGCACCCTTAAAAATTAAGGATATTTTTCCATTCGGAATTATAAAGAAAGTTGTTTTCGTTTTCGGGTGAAAAAGGACGCGGTTTTGTGTTCGGTTCGTTAAACTTTTTGACTTTTGTTAGAACAGAAGTATGGCAGATTTTTGTGGCAATGGTTGAGTGGTTTTTTGAAAATTACTTTAAAACTAAAAACTGAGTCCTTGTCATGCGATTTAGATAATTCTGTTAGTATGTATGGCAATCATCAAATAATATTCACTTTTGCGTTATTCATCTGATATGGCAGTATGTATATATAAAAAGGTGAGTTTTGAAAATTTGAGGCGCTCAGTAACAGGCAATTGTCGCCAGTTCTGGTTAGAGATCCTATCTGCTATACTATTTTATAAGCTCTTACACTGTACAAGATTTTTGATTACGAGGGCGTAATAGGAGTTTCTGATTTTTGATCCGATCAGATCTGTAATGAATTAATGACGCTGGTTTAAGTTGTCAATGATTGCAAGTAGAGTTCGTGATAGATCCATATACATATGTGGATATGAGAAGAATTCCTAGATTTGTTTTTTAATTTTGAATTTGCATAAGTAGCTATAAACTGAATGTCCTGATGGACGTTTGTGCGGGTGCTAATGAAGTGAAATTTTCTGATTGTGTAAACTCCAAGTGATTGGAATTATTTTAGCATATTCAATATGGTTAAAAAAAAGAAGAAAAGAAGTGAGTAATATCTGCTGAAAATAAGTCTTGCGTTGCTGTTATTAATTAATGGCTGTTGCAAATTTGAATTTTAAAGTGCGGTATTGAGTTTCAAAAATATTTATATGGACAGAGATCGGCTTTTGGGTAGCCATTTTTGAGAAATAATAAAAAAATAGGATTTATTCGAATTTTTGGAGAAAAACTAAGTACTCGATCTCATTTAGAATACTGATATTATCTTTAATATGTAATTTGATCAAAATCGTTAGAGCGGGTTTTGTAAAATTTGGCAGAGAAAACAGTACCAAATATTGCAATGTTTAGTTTGAAAAATACTTTTTGTTAACTATATAGCTAAAAACCGATTATAAGTTATTGTTCGCGATATAAGTATTACATGGTTTTTAAAGTTTTATCGAAGTCAAAAATGGGGTTTTCGAGATATGAGCAGTTTTTAAAATAAGCGTTGTCGGTGATTGGAATTGAAAATTAAGGACGCAACTGAACATCAATATTATACTCTAAGTTTGCATTTTGGTCAAAATCGTTAAAGCCATTTTCTGGTAAACCAAGGAAAACTAAATTTTAAAAAAATTACTTTTTTCAAAATCTCGATTTGACGATAATACAGAGAAAAACTGAACTGCCATTAAGTTGGAAATGACCATATTACCTTAGAAATTTTCGAGATACATATGTCCAAATTTCAAAAGTACCGTTACGCGAATTTTTAGCCAAAAACTGGGTATGCAGTCATAGTAGCCTCACCTACTTAAGCTCAAATATCAAATTTGGTTGAAACTGTTGAAGCCTTTTTTGAACAAATCAAACAAACGACCCCAAACTGTAAGTTCACAAGCTCCAAATCCGAAGATTGAACGAAATCCGGGCAGCCGTTTAGGCTGTGGTCCTGCGAAACGACGGATAGACAGACAGACGGATAGACGAACAGACCGGACAAATAAGCACCAAACAGTTGCGCTTCGTCAGTGGCAGTGGGAACTAATTATCCCCATTACCCAAATCAATACATGTTAATGGGTTTAAAATTTGAGGGAATAATCCTGTTCGGGAATATGATTGTTGCGCAATTAAGAAATCGTATAATTTCGAAGATCGAGGAAGAAAGCCTTTCCACGAAAACGCGTTAAATTTCTTCATGGCTTCCTTTCTGTCTGGCCTCGCCCCATTGTTCCAGTCGCAGTCCAATTTAGCCTTTTTCTCTATTTTCGTTTATTACCACTGTTTATTGATTTCCATTAGTGGAGAGGAGAAATTCGTTTCACCCCTTCGTCAGAGCAACCAAAACAAATATCGGTGCGTTGATCGCATCGTGAAAGAATTTTTTTTTTTTTTATTGAAATATTTTCAATGGGTAAACAGCGAACATAAACCGACCACTTTTTGGCCATAAACAGTCAGTCACTATCACTATCTACGCGAGTCTGTGCTCTGATGAAAGCGGGCGATCAATTCAGAATTCAACCCATCCATCCGTCCAGTGCTTGTTAATCTTTACGACTTCATTGGAAAACCGCACCACGATCGGAGATTTATTAGAAATGAAATTCAATATTTCCATTTCCATACGCATGCACATATAGTGATCGTGGCGGCCGGTGCGGCGGCATGGGCATCACCATTATGTTGGACACCTGAATATCGGGACCTGCAGGTGGACCATGCCGAACGATGAGTTAAAATGTCGTCAGATGCATTGTGGTGCGATCCACTATTTTATGGCTCCAATATCTATCTGCTTAGTTGGGATGCATCCGATTCGAATGTGAAGAGATGCGCTACCATGTTTGGTGCGCGGCTCTGTTTGCTTTGTGTAAAGTTGTTAAATGGGATTCTGGGAAATGGTTTTTTTTTCGTCCGATGTGTTTGTGCGTGTGCTTTTAGTGCGCTCTATCATAGTTTTACGTCTCTGGGACTGTGTTTGTTTTGGGGTCTTTGTGAAAATACGCAAATGAAAATTTGTTTCCTTTGATTGGACTGGATGTGCTCTCGTTCGGCAACGCAAACGATGTGTGGAGTCTCTAATCCGATGATATAGTGGTGCATCGTTGATTTTATGTATGATTACAATGGGTCAGCAAATTGGTAGCGATACATTATGGCATCAGATGGTTCGAGGTGCGAGGGGCGAACGCTCTGTGAATTTATTGATACGAGTATTGTGAGCCTGATGATGTTTATGTGTGCGCATGGGGGTTCAAAGTGCGTTCGCTAACAATTATGCATGACTTTGTAAATTGGCACTGAGTGCTTTGTGTTGGTTCGAGTACAGGGTGTTGCCAAATCGACAAAATCGGCACCGCACAATTTTTTCTATACAATGTTCATGGTTGGCACTTATGCTTTGACAGTAGAATGTTACTGAAAACAGAAAATAAAATTTATGTAAGCTTAGCATAGGGTTTAATCGAGATATTAGAGCCACTTAAGATTTAGTCACGCACAGGTCACACACGAATGTTGAATGACATTGCGAGGAATGACTAATCTGTTGGTTGAAGTCGAAGTCGATTTTTGTATTATTTTTAGTATACCTACAGGGTGGTTTTTGTTTTCGCTGCATTTCCATAAAAAAAAAGAAAAGAAGATTCGCGATTATTTTAAGTTTTTTAACTGTTATCGGCAGCGGGAAACTTGATGAATTTTTAATGTCGATTAAAGTGTGTTGGACTGCTATGCGGGGGTCTCAGGTTCGAATCCCGCGAAAACCCAATTCTGACTTAGGGTTTTTTTCCGCTGCGCTACCTCTCGCGAACGTCTGACAAACATCCGAGAGTATAAATGTCTTGAAAAAGCTTCTCAATTAGCCGTTTGGAGTCGGCATAAAATTGTAGATCCCTTCCATTCCTTCCAAAAATGAGAAACTCGCACAAAACGAATGGTTGTGAGAAGCTAGGCCTAGGTTCTCTCCGGACCTGTTGCGCCAACTATTTTTTTTTTTTTTTTTTAATGGCCCCTCAATGGTAAGAAAGTGGACTCATTCCTTTCTGTCAGCCAGCTCAAATTGACCCTCTTCCCACAGCAGAATCTTTCACTTCTCTTTCTGCATCAACATACAGGAAACAGTAGAATAAAAGCATACTGCCATTGCGTCACCCTGTTCGATTCTAATCAACAATTCCAACTGCCTGCAACGCAATCTATCTGGACTTATGTCAGAAATGCCAATATTCGATTATGCTTACCGGGTTTAACCCTCCGAAAAACGCCCCCCATCCGATACACAAAGTTCATTGGTATATCCATATGTATCCTTCATCCTGCTGTCGACTGTTGTTTTAACCCCGTCCCATCCTCTTACATATGGATGCACTGAAAAGCGCAGTGTACATCTACCTTGTGTCAAAATTGCCTTTACAACCTCCATCTTTATCATGCGACTGGGGCCGTATATATCCGGCGTACGGATCTGTATACGCAAATTTCGCATTCGCAATAATCCCCAAATGTTCATCGGTCGGAGGGAGAGAACAGAGAAGTGGTGTGCTCATATGCGTGCATATCGGGATGTATCTCATCCTTGTACAAAATGCAATCATACAGTTACAAGTTATGCTGCACTAATTTTGCTCTCCTCTGTGCCGGAGTGCATCGTCAGAGCTGCTGATTGAAAGCGTAAAATGGGAACAGAAGCGGACAAAGCCAAATGGAGGAGGTAACGAGAAGTTGGGCTGAGGTATGTAGAAATTCTAAATTTTGATTGCATGCTCGTCACACACACAATGCGAGAGCGTAAATTAGGATTTCAAGTGACATTTCGAATATTTACGGCATCCTGAGTGCAGTTAGATTGCAAAATGGGCAAAACGCTATAATGCCAACAGCTATTCCATGGTCAGGTGGAAGGGTGGATGTAAAATGAATTAAGCTGGCTGCAGGAAGTTGGGATGGCCAGGGTTAGGGTTCGGGTGCGGACTCCCCGAAAAATTGCATTGATTTTGGCCTTTGGGTATATTTTGTTGAACATTTTGCGTTTGTGGATTAGGTGTGTTAAATTGGTTATTTATTTATATATTTTTTTTCTGTTCCGTTTTGGAAGGTGAACTATAGCGATAGTGACTAGTGCTATATATGTTGGCAAGGGTTACATATATCCATATGCATTACAATCCATAGGGGCAACCTTAATAATTCAAAAGTGTTTTAGATGGTTTTGTTTGAAAATGAAATTGGATATTTACATATTTATTTGAAGCACTCAATGGAATGTTTGTTACCAAAGGGAAGTGTTTGGTTAGAAATGATAAACACGACTCAATATTTTATTAGAAGTCGTAACGAGTGGGGGTACCTATCAATAGATGATTGATGGACATTTGGTGTTGGGTTAGTGTAGATGTAAATGCACACCAGTCAACCGAAATTCGTATCGAATTAATAGTGTTCCGATTGGATGGTGATAAGTACATAGTTGCAAAATTTAGTCTTTCTTAGGGTCACCAAGTAAGTTAAAAGATATTCTTTGTCTCAATTCGAACTGCTAAAGTCAACAGTGTTTAATTAGATGTGAGTTACGCCACTGGTGTTACTTGGAAATGCATTGTTTGTCAATTACTACCGTGCAGCAGCGTCGCGTGAATTATTTAGATGGGTGTGCAAATTCTTTAAAATCATATATTTTTTTAGAAATAGGTATCAATTAATTGCCTGAAAACACGTTCCATTTATTGTTTTCTCAATTATTGTTCTGCTGTTTTTGATAACTTTGTTTTACCACAATAAAATATAGAAAAATAAAACTTTCGCATACAAAATCAAAAGCACCGCACGAAACTGCAACCCCAATCCCACTTAAACGAAAAGCAAAGTTCAACCATTTATTCGTCGGCTTTCGTGCACAGCTTTTGTTTGCACGAGTATCGATGTAATACATTGTATATTTGACTTATGGTTATGACGCTTTACGGAAAAAGAACAGAACAGATGCAAAAGAAAATGAATACAGTCCGTGCACAGAAAACTTTCGCACGAGTTCACTACAAGTTCATCAAAGTAAAGCGATTTATGTACGGCGGCGTGCTGGTGACGAATGACGATGGGGATGAATACTGGAGAAATCTTGTAGGGATATAGTTTGGAGTTGGATGAATTTATTTGATGAAATCAACAGAATGGTGCACAGCGAGTTTTTGTACGAGTTCATTTTTTTCTTTTCTTTTTTTTTTCTCAGCGATGAAGGAATTTTGAGAGAAGAATTATGAAGGATGAATATGAATAGGTATGGTATGATGTGGGCTGTAGCTGTTGGCTGTGTTATGGAGGTTTTATGGATTATGGAATTGTGCATATCATTATTTGTGTGTGTTATTATTATTAAAGTGTTTGATGAGGGATTTTTTTCCGTTAGATCAGGGTGTGCAATGCACACCTTGCACACCCTGACGAGACGCCACTGCTACCGTGCTAGTTCAATCTGCCAAGGCATTCTAATTTCTAACGTTAGAAGCGGGTATGTATCGTGAGTTTTTTTCCATTTCTGTTTTTGTTTGTCATCAGAAAAAAAGGATCCAGAAACCAGATACTTATGTGCTATTTGGTTGAGCACTTTTTTGCTCAAGGTCTTTTTTTTGGTACAAAACAAAGCAACATTTTTTAGATAAAGCACTTTTGCGAATCTTGATTTTTTTTCAGATTTGTTTTCGTTTTTCTACTGCAAAGACATTGATAGGATCTTTGAGCCCGAGAGCAGACAGTCCTTAGGTCAGAACCGACAGACAGAACGGTGACATCATCAGCGTAAGCTTGTGTATAGGTTCCAGGAAGATTGAGAAGCGTTAGCAGGGAGTCAACTACCATACACCATAAAAGGGGCATCGGGTGAATCTATTTTTGGAACTTATTTAGGTATGTATAGGGTCTTTCATTAAGGACTTGACGCAACTTTTTTTAATCAAAATGCAAACTACTTCAGATATCTAAAAAAAAAAATATTGCCTTGAACAAAACATTTATGAATAGAATTAGTTTTCGTTCATTTGTCCACCACGGGAATGTATGCAGCGGTCGATACGGTTGAACCCAATTTTCGATGACTCGGCGGCATCTTTCGACCGCTAGGGCTATTTCTCATTCAATATTGGCTCTGAGCTCCTCTAACGTCGCCAGCCGGCTTATTGGCATATACCAATGATTTAATGTAGCCCCATAAAAAAAGGGTCTAGAGGCATTAAATCACACGATCTCGGCGGCCAATCGACGAGTCCGTTTTTACAGATAACATACGTCCACCGAACTAAGACTTCAATAAATCGATTGTTGCACCCGCTGCATGGCTTGTGGCACCGTCTTGTTGAAACCACATATCATACTAATATCCAATTCATGCAATTGCTCCAAGATATAAAACGTCTCTGTAGCGAATTTACCGTAACGTGAGGATCATTTTCGTTGACAAATGCAAACGGCCAAATAACGCCAACGGTATGAAAACCGCACCAAACAATAACTTTTAGCGGATAAATTGATGTTTCATGTAGCAGATGAGGATTCTCACGTGTCCAGTAATGCATATTTTGCTTTTTAACGAAAACATTCAACTAAAAATGCGCTTCATCGCTGAAGATTGAAAGTTGATGTTAACAACGCCTGTAACGTTGCGATTTTAGTTATTTGTAAACATTGTTCCTTCTTGTACTTTACCATGAAGAAATCTACTAAATATTTTGTAAAGATCGGTAATCGGTTTAAGGTTGCGTTCATATTGAAAGTTTAAAGTCGCTAATGAAACCCCATTTATATGTATTTAAAAATCAATCGTTACGCAAATTTCAAAAGTTTTAATATAAAATTTAACCAGTGAATGGAAAACGAGTAGAATAGTTGAAAGTTACACATATGCGAATCACATGAATACCAATATCAATATTCATACAAAAAGGAGCAAGTGACGTTTTTATGCTCGATAAGACACATGAAATCTGAAATCTGAGAGCGAATCTGAAGAAGCCCAATCAGTACCACATTATTTACTTCATAAGTTATGTAAGAAAACGATTTAAGTTCGTCGAACTGCTATCGCTCTGAGGTGTTTCTTATAATGTGCTTATTCGGCTCGAATTAAGATTTTTAATGATGTACCAACTATTCCTGCTCATGTTCCAAATAAAAAATATAATGTTCCAATATCTTTATGATTAGTAGAAAATAATCATTGTTGCATTGTGACCCTTTTACTCGATATTTTGTGATTTTTCGAGCAAAAACTGACTCCGATTCAAGTCAAAAGCCAACGATCGTAGGAGGCGAAACACATTTTTGGGAGACAAACAAAATGTTCGTATATTTGATGACTTAGGCCCGTTTTCTGATACTACTCATAGCAATTTAAATTCTTTTTAAATACCTTGTGGGCTACCTTTTCTATGTCAAAAACTGTCAGATAAGATTTTAAGTGGAACTTAAATCGTTAAGAGTAGTATCAAGAAATGGGCCTCACGGGCCTTAAACACTATTTACTCCATAAAAATATTAATAACTTAATTACTTTCATGATTTAAGGGTATTTTTTTTTGATTCAAACATTCATAATCACTTTTCCCCCAGTTTCCACTGGGGCCTGCCGAAAGAAGTGCTCAAGCTCTCCCAACCCTCACTGATCACCAACATTAGATTTGCATTTCTTACCATATAAGCAGCACGAGTTTGAATGGCGTCCAAGTTTTGTCCTCAATTTATTTTCCAAAAAAATTCCACACATACGTTTAGCTACTCGACCAACCCTTTAGTGTTATGTTAATGAATGATAATATCCAGGGCCGCCATTTACGTCATTTCTACCACTCATTGACAAGGCTAACCCTTATTTCTACCCAAATTCATAGAAAATTACTTAGACGTGATAAAATATTCACCCAAATCTAAACAAAAAACTATTCCAGGCCAAAGAAATAAATACAAACACCTATTACATCTTGGTATAAGGAAAAAAAGAACCATCAGTAATTCTTAATCTTTATTGATATTTGTTTTACCATTTGTATGCAATCACAAAAATAAAAACGACCTTCCATTGAGCATTCCAAGTCCAGGCCCGTTGAACTAATTTTCTACATAACATAAACACATTACACACCACCGCTTATTTTAACAAATTTCTCCTTGCACATCCGCTTGCAATAAAATTTTGATTATTATCCTTGGGCCAATAAAAAAAATCCCATAAAAACAGCATATTTTCCAAAATTGGTCATAAAGTCTGCACAAAGCAATGAGTGTTCGAAACAATACCGCCAAAAGCAAACAAACCAACCCTCAGAATCTCCTACCTGTATTTTGTGTTAGGAAGGCGTAACTCCTTTCGCACTAATTTACAACTGCGTCGACGCAGGTAATAGATATACTCACAGTAACCGCACAATCGGCCGTCCGCACATAGACCGTCAGTATAGATTTTGCAAAGGATATTCGGCGACGATTTTGTGCAAATCTGTTAGCTGAGCCGCATGAAAAGATCAGGTAGCCTAGCGGAAAATCCGATTGTCCAGGATCCTTTTCTCAGACACTCCGAATGACAAATGAATCGTTGGGTTTCGAGGCGAACACAATGGGCTGGATACTATTAGAACAATTAAGTCAAATATTTTGCGAACCAATTAAGTGGAGGACTCGTTAGAGGTTCCCTCTGGCTAACTGAGATCATGTATACATGTGTCTGTTCCTTTTGAAAAATGATGTCGACCGAAAGGAAGGAGGCATATTTTGATGGCAATACGCAGATTTAGAGCTATTACCCTTTTGTCCCGCAGCACGTTATTTCAGGCCTTTGTCGAATATCTGACCATTCTGGGTATTTTGTTCTGAAATCCTTTCGACATGCATGAGCGCATGCACATTGTAATATGCAAATATTTACTGAGATCATTTATCAAAACATTCCAAGGTTATTCGGATAAAGGAATATTCATATCTAAGGGCGCGTCCAGCTGAGTGGAAAGAGTTATCCTGCAAACACTGAAAGGATGTGAATTGTTCGCAGTATGAAAATGTATTTCATTGCTTTTCTTAATTGCCGCCAAAAAGAAGTGTAATTTGAATACGGCCATTAGCCTTCGAAGTTGTGAAAAATCCTTTAAAATCATTTTGCGCATGTCGATTTTGTTTACGTTCTTCAGGGTATGACATGTGTTTCTTTTAGATATTGCACCATGTTTTTGAAAGAAGAAATCACCGTCCTTGGAAATATCGTTAAATTGGTCGTTTTATAGGTAAGGATTGCATTTTTCGGCTTCGATCAGAAGAATATACCAACGTTTCACCAATCTGTTACAACTGTCAGTAAAGACTGCATCCCTTAAGAGAAAGCGAACATCCTGTTGAATACAGCACATGTAGGTATTTTTCTAAAAGGTTAAAGAAAACATCCAAAGGGTGCTGCATACTATTAAGACTACGCGTAGCTTGCTGATATGCGAGGATCTTGATAAGTTCAGCATCGAAAATCCTCCCTCTCTTATAGATGGACCAATACTGGATTTGAAGGAGTCCTTGTACAACATTGAAATGCAGAGCGAACGATAAGGCAATTTTTAAATGTCATATAGATACAAGGTGTCAAAGACACATGCCACAGCAATAATTCCTGTTTTTTTATTGCTGGAACCGTCCATCGTTTATCCACCTGATTTGTCTTCCTGCTTCTATCCCAAGCAATTGACAAGTAATGACAAAAATATGTCCTCTTGTCACCAGAGTACTGTATACACGTACGCAGTATACTTAGGCGCCAGACCAGACCATGGCACCTTGCACAATCAATTTACAAATCTACAAAAAGGACGAAAACTATAACAGAAAAAAAAAAAAAAAAAAAAATGAAAATTACGATAAGACAGCAAGTACAAAACCATACAACTTCGCAAATAACCGATCGATGGCGCTCCTTTTTTGTCGTATTCATGTGTTTTTAGAGGTCCTTTTTAGTTAGTTCATTCATAGGTTTGTTGGTCAACAACAATTTATTATTAAATTATTGCCGACACATAAATAAAATTTTATCAAGCCAATGGCGCCTGTATTGATAGGTACAAGAATAAAAAAATGTCATGTCATTTCCTAGACGCATATATATACCTACGATCCCATACACATGAAGTGAAGTTAAAATTACACAGGTATTCTCATTTCTTTAGCAATAGATTTTGTCCGTTCTTGGTTTCTCGGCGCCGCCGTTTTAATTCATTGACGAAGACGATCGCCTTCGATTAGAAAGGATATTTTCAAACATTCAGGATATAGGTAATTATTATTGCGGGCATACAGGAGGTTCTCGTTCAAGCGCACGTAAGGTTACGAATGTGAAAGGGCAATGTAATGATAATGAATTTATTACAACGCTACTAGTTTTTGACAGTTTGGAAATTTAACCCAACTCTGTATATCCTTTTCAAGTTCTTCCATTTTTATACGCATAGTTTGTGCACATAATGTTAGGACACCTTTTATAAGACACTCCAAACATCTTTTGGACACAACTCAATAGGAAGTGCATAGAATCACATTTACTATAGGTAGGAAGGACGGTAACCTTAAATTCCAGTTGGCCAATTGCATTTTTTTGATTTATAATTTTTGCCGAGCGTAACAGCAAGTATTCAGTTAAAAATGTTGAATTTTTGTTTTCTATTATAGCTCCTTTTTGTTTCACTATATTTTGGAGGTTGGAGGTATCATTTGGTCCCAATTTCATAATCGATAGTAACGAATAGGGCGTAACGAAGATCATAATTCGAGCTTGTTATTTCGGAAGTTTGATCCTTTTTATTGTTGTTCGATTATTAAATGAGTTAAATGTTCGAACGGCACACAATGTGTAGATTAAATTACCATCACGTTCGGTTGTCAATAATAAACTCAACATAAAGTATGTCGTGGGTATTTTTATTCAAAGTACGATTTTATTTTATTTTCAAGAAAAGAAATACGAACGTAAACAAAAGAAGCGACGCTGTTATTAATATTTTAGATGAATACTGAGGAAAATTACTTTTATTTCAATTTTTGTCATAGTCAACGAGTTTTTAAGTTCGAGTTATTTTCAAAAAGTATACAAAAAGTTGTAGTCCCCTTTAAGTATTTAAAAATTGGTTCTATTGCGTTAACATCATACGCAGACTGATTGTCCAAATGCCTCGACACAACCCCTAGAGCAGTGCTTCCCAAACTATTTTGGGCAAGAGACCCCTTTTCCAAAATGAACTGAAACCTTAGACCCCTATAGCGAAATTACTTTAAAAGCTCGATCTCTTGTTTTGTTCCTATTGAAACAAAATACTTACCAATTTAAAAACTTTTCGCTTGGTTAGTTGAGTAAATTTGACATAATTTTCTCATCAAAATTTATCAAAATAAATAGACAGAAAATTCAGTAAGTATCAAGTGTACCTAATTAATCATTATTAAAATAAATTAAGTAAAAATGCTTAAGTAGGCAGGAATTGTTTATTGAAAAAAACATTAAAATAGTAAAGTAAAAAAGAAAAGATAAAAAAATCAATATGATGGATGAACCTGGTGACTTTCTACCAATCTAGTTAGATCCGGTTCAATATTGGTGAGTTGCAACCTTAAATCCCCGCGTTCGTTGATTTTCAAACAGTTTCTTTGCTTTGTCAAAATATTTGTAACCACACTAAAACCTTTTTCGACTAAGTATGTATGATGATGGAAAAGCGATAAGGTATTTTTCAGCAATTTTCCACAATACATGATACTGTGTTTCAATAGGTCTGTTCCTTTACTTTTGTAGTAAGAATGGAAAAGACTGTCAAAATGGCAGTGGTGGGGATAAATTCTCTCACAGAGAGAGACGCTTACGAAAAAGTTAAGGAACGCTTTTGTAGTAATTTATGAAAAATGGCAGATACAGAAATCAAATATTCAAAAAATTGTACGAAAAGTCGTTAAAATGTCTGATAAACTCGAGGAATTTCTTAATTTACTAAGAAAATTAGTTCTATCATTTATTTTTAACTTTATTTTAATGAATCTGAGCATGTGGAGAGTTTGTTCTGATTGAACTACAAGCATTCGAGAAAGGAAAAAGCGACACTGATTTAAGAATTACATGGAAGAGATTGTACATTGTTACAGTAACGAAGAATTTCGACGCCAATATCGACATGAATCTTAAAGAGAACATTCAATTTTATTTTGCCGCCTGTTGATACCATTCTAATAAGCAAGAAGTCAAAAAATAATCAACGCATATTTCAAATGGGACAACAAATTTCAAATCAGCTGTTAGTTGTAAGGTGACTGACAGCTTTTTCACTTCTTAAACCAAGAAATTTGTTGAGTAAAAATTCGTAAGATTCTTAGTGGAGGGGTAATATATTGCTCTCTCGAGGACGCTCTCTTTTACGAATTTTTCGAGTTAAGGAACGACATTGAGTAAAAATTCGTAAGAATTAGTAAAAATTCGTAAGATTTAAAAGTAAAGGAACAGACCTAATGTTGCGTTGCAACAAGAACTTTTAACAGCCTTGGTTGAAATTCTGTTTAAGCTCCTCGTCTGTGCTAATGGTAATCAATCATCATCATTGCGTTTGGCGTTTATTTCAAATATTTTGCGGCTGACACAAAAATGGAAGAAAAACTAATAGAATTTTCAACGAAAATATTATTTCAGCTAATCGGCAAAGGTATAAAAACTTCCTGTAGGACTGTTAAACCGATAAATGCAATACAATTTTGCGAATTTTGTTGAATTTCTCAATTTTCATTTTCAACGAATTTAATTACAAACAAAAACAAATCAGCTGCTTAGTCGGCGAATGATAGAAGCTGATGCATGCATGTCGAACAAATTTCTGCACATGTGTTTTGGGCATAAAACGTTTTTTAGTAGGTACACAACTTATACAGTATTCTGAATGTTTATAATAAGACCTTCTGTTAATTAATAGGGGTCGATTTTTAGACCTCGTCGACCCCCAAAATCAGTTTTCGTTTATGTTGACCCCTATAAAACCGGTATCGACCCCAAGGGGTCGATATCGACCACTTTGGGAAACCCTGCCCTAGAGCATACGAAATGTTTGGAAGTGTTGCCACTGGCAAGTACATAAGGCTCCCTACACCCTCTCGGTGCCGACATGAGTGTCTAACGATGCAAGTTCCGATGCCTCCGCGGGTGAGCACATTTGATGACAATCTTACATATTGAACTACTGCAGCAAACGCTGCGAATAGCTGGATTATTTAATATGAATTGAGGCATCGCTTCTGTGTTCAATTGGAGGTTACAGACAAAATTCTGTATCAGACACCTTAACCTCAAAAAATGTTTGCGCAGTGGAACCGTGCTGGGTCCATGACCTGTTGAGTCAAATCAAATAAAAGGGTTTTACTTGCTTATGGTTAGTTATTTGTATATATATAATATATTTATAGATTTCGAGAGATATTCGAATCAGACCACCATTGCGGGTCTCTTTTCGTCTCTCTACCACTGTAAATCTTACACAGATAGACTCTCTGGATTTCTCCAGAGTTCTTCCCTGGGTTCGATTCCTAGTGTTTATGCTATCAACTGTTTATAGGAGATCTGTTTCATCGAATGGGTCTTGACCCAATTCTTCGCCGGACATTGACACAGTATATTGCCGCTGTCTCAGATTCCTCCAGGCATAGTTTACAGGTACCCCCAAAGGCCTACCTGCGTTCGCCCCTGGCGATAAATATGGCGAATGGGAATGGGAATGGGAACAGAGTCCCGTTTATTAGGCACCAGAATACCTAGTGCTAGACATGAACGAACATTAAGATTTTATTGAATTGCAATCGACCAACTTATTCTCCATTAATGCAACAAAAACTACAGTTTTTCCTTGGAGTTATGAAACACAGTTTTTGAAACAGAAAAAGTGAGTGACGCAACACGTCCCGGGGTACTAGGCCTATCTTTTACGAAGTGGAAAAACATTCTTACAACGAGTGAAAGGGGCGCACTCTAGCTTGTTTGTTAGATATTGGCGATAAATATGGTGAATGGGGAAAAAATTCCAGCAGTTGAACAGAGTCCTGTTTATTAGGCACAAAAATGTCAAACATACGCTGAGTGCTGTGGCATCCACAAATCGATAGCATTTGTGTCATTCCTTATACTACAACCAAATTTTGGGTGACAAAGTGCCTGCATTAATGGCATATTCTATATTCGACCGCAACCACTAAACTCCGCTAAAGCCACTATAAATCATTCACAAGATTTCTATAGTTAAAATTCACATAAAAACAGCCGAACGAGCGCATTTATGAACCAATTAACTCAAACTTTGTCGAGGGGGTGATGACAAATTGTGCATCACGAGCGGCACGCGTCGCTACATTATTTTTGGAGAATATTTTCCAGTTTGTATAAACAGAAAATATAATAACTGTCGGCAGGCAAGCTGTTCCAAAAATACCAAAACATAATTTGATCATAACCCAGAAATGCATTCATATACTATATGCATACAGTGACGTCCTGCGCACTGCAATTCAAAGTGTCTCGCTTTGTGGAATTTTAAAAATAGGATCCACCCTGTCAAAGTGAACTGGATCGTTGGAAAATGTTTTCCTTGACCTTGTTGACTGAAGTTCAATTGAGGGAGCGTCGATGAGTACAATGACATTGGATTCCATAAATCGTTCATGACAGCCAGCATCCTGAGTTGGGGGTGATGCCTCTAAGGTGAGCAGACAGTGAATATGCGCTTTCTATTCTCTGCATATACAAAAGGGAGGAAGTTTCAATTTAAAATTTTTATTTCAGTCATTTGTTGAAGTCGAATCACAAAATGGGGACGATATGCAATTAGTTACGTGGGTACACGTGTTGTGGTATTAATAATAATAAATGGAAACTTCCTTTTAGTTGCGTGACGTGAGGCTGAGGTCTATGACTTTATGACCGAAGATAGAGATCGTGACAGCGGCTTGTTGTGAATCGTGATTGAAAATCCATTGGAGATGAATTATTTCCGCGAATGAAAACCTACCTATACAGAAAAAAATCCACCCCATCCCCATAGCTCCTCCATCCCCAGTCATAACCTTAATTCAATTACTTGTGTAAAAGTACATGTCTCCCAGTTACTCGCGTGTACTAAGCCCCAAGTGTATATACATAATACGTATGAACATACGAGTGGCGCCATTCGTCGCACCATCGCACTTTTAATAGAAAAAAAAAAAAAAAAACATGGCACCCATTATGGCTTTTCATATCCTGCGAATTTACATTTAATTCACTCATCTCATGTATGCTGTTCGTGGCTCCTGCTGCTCCTCTACACGCAGCGTTGTTGTCTGCCGTGAATGGATGACATTGACAAGGATTCGTGTTTGAGGAGTCTCATGATGACGATAATGATGCCGATGGGGGATGAGTTCTCAAATGAATATGGGGGATGAATAAACAACGCGCCATATTAAGCATGATAAATTTACGTTATGGGTTTTTCTTTTCAATTTTTGTTTCTTTTGTATCTGCAGTTGAGTTTTTCTACTTTTTTTTTTTTTAAAGAGGGTGTCATTTTCTCCCCCTTCGGGATACTTAGAATCCCCGCTTGTGTGCACACATTGGTACACCAGCACTTCCGTTCATCGGATCGGCATTAGGTGTGTGGGGAAGCGTTTATTTTTGAAGATTTTGTTACAAATATTGCTAAAAAAAAAAACAACAACAAAAACATTAGGGAACAAAAAAGTAAAATCAAGAGGAAAATTTATTTCACCCTTGGGGAGTTGTATTACTTTTTTATAGTCAACGCATTTTGTCATTGAACGAATGTGTACCTATATGCGGAGCTCTGCTTGAATTCGGTATCGATTTGTATTTGTATTTATTCAACTGTTTTGTAAGCCTTGTTTATGACTGTTGTGGGATGAGATTTTGTTACCAATCGGTGCTCGGATCGAATGGTTTCATTGGAAAAGTTGGTTTGTTTAAAGGTAGCTATAACTCGAGTGAGTTGGTGTTGGTAAAGAGCTGTTAACTTTCTGGCAGTGTAAAGGCGCTTTTCACAAGACGTGGTGCTTATCTCCTAAAAGGGTCCTTTGGATCTATACGGCAATGGTCAGACCACTCCTCTTATACGCGTCGGTTGTATGGTGGAACATGCTTTCACGGAAACGTGTTACTGCCTCTTTTGCCAGACTTCAAAGAACGGTTTGTCTTGGCTGCACAGGGGCCTTCCCCAGCACACCGGGCTCCGCTCTAGACGCTATGATGAACCCCCCCCCCCCCCCCTTGATATTTTTATCATCGGGTGTACGCTGAAAACCATCTCTCGGTTAAAGAGAGGTGGCTTTTGGTACCACGCGCATTGGAGTTTTGAAGAACTTGTGCGAGGATTATCCTTTGACCCCGGTCTTATGGATATGCCCTCTGATGCAATGACTCCAGAAATCCTACTGCGACAAAACCACCACGTTAACTTTCCTCAGGCAATGGAATGGCTTAGGCCAGATTTTGCACCAGGGAAAGAATGCCATCGTATTTTTACGGATGGCTCCAGAACCAGACCCCTGTCCTTCGTGGAAAGCGAAAACATTAGACTTCACTACCCTTTAGGAGACCATGCGTCTGTCTTCCAAGCGGAGATTTTCGCTATCCTTATGGCTTTGCGCTATATTGTGACAGACAAGTAAAAGGCTAGGAGTATATATGCGTTTGCGCGACAGCCCAGCTGCATTAAAAGCGCTGCATAACTCTCTTACCTCGTCTAAATTAGTGCTAGAACTCAAGCTTTCTCTGAACTTGGTCGGAAGGCTAAATACAGTGTATCTTGTTTGGGTCCCAGGTCACACTGGTATCCATGGAAATGAGATAGCTGATGATCTATCAGAGGAAGAATTCTTAGGACCTAAACTTGCGTTGGGTCAGCCAACATCGGTGGTTAAGTCATCCATTGATACTTGGGTTTCTCGCGAACACGAGTGTCGGTGGCGTGGCTGTGCTGGGTGTGGACAGACCAAACGACTGCGTCCGGACATCTGCAAACGGTCGGCGGCCTTCCTTCTGTCTCTCAGGAGAAGCGACTGTAGACTGCTTGTGGGCATCCTTTCGGGACACCAAAATTTTTCCAAGCACTTCAATGTTTTGGGCTTGATCGTCTCCACCATCTGTCCTGTCTGTGGAAAGGATGACGATACAGCGGAGAACTTCTTCTGTAGCTTACTGCCTTTGCTCGCATCAGGTTGCGGATCTTTGGGGCTGACGTGGTGAGTGCCGATCATCTAAGCTCTTCATCACTGAAGCTCCTTCTCACATTTCTTCGGAAGGCGGGAAAACTCAGTACATAAATGTAAGGTGTCTGTTTGGCAGTACAATGGACCAGTAGTTGTGTCTGCGTGCTCCATCGGATAGTAACAACCTCCGACAAAAAAAAAGGTGCTGGTTGCATGTCTGATAAAGCATCAAAGGGGAATAAATGTCTTGTACTAGTTATCTCCACCTAACCTACATATTCGACCTCCTCATCCAGTCTTTGCCTAATTTTGGGTCACTTTTTCAGCATAGCAGTAGTAGTAAAACGTTTAAATTTTTGCTGAAATGTGAGAACTTACGAAAATGATATATAGGTACCTAAACAGTCGTTTGTCGGGTAATTTGCAAATATTAATTAATTTGTTAGTATATATCAGTGACGTAAGTTAGTTTCCTGATTACTGATCGAGGGTCCAATATCGACCGATCTACTCACTTATGTCGATGCTCTGAGTCCATAATCTAAAGACCACCAATAGCAATGATGTCAAAGCTCGTTGCTTCATAATAAGTATAGGTACATTCAGCGGTTCTTCTTACTGGGTAGATGTAAAAGAAATTCATATCTCGCCGGAAACGTCTATCCTCAATTTGAATATTAATCCACCGCCTCCCCTTGTCAACATCCGTTGAACAACTTTAATATAAATCACAGGCCAAAATTATGGAAATCCATGCGACAAAATATAACACATCCCGAAGAAGCTATAGTATCACCATCCATGTCACTCCCTATATCAATTTTTCTATTTGCAAAAGTACTTTTCTGTCATTGCGCCACCCAGCCGCCCATTAACTACGCATTAATGCACGCAATCAATGCAAAGACACCATATATATATACCACCACCCTCAAGGGGCTTGAGCGCAATCTCGCAATCAACCAATATTTACATTACGCAAGGAATGTGACAAATAAAAACATAACGCCTTCCGGCACGTGACCTCATGTTGTATCCTTTCTTTTTTAGAATTTTATTAATAACCATCATCTAAGGATAATCATCTATTGAATTTGAGTCACCAGGATATGCTTGTGTGCCTATAGAAACGAACGAATTATTTCAACCCCTCGGTCTATTATTATGTTAACACATTGTCGACATCAGTAGCTGTGTGTACAGTGGTACGCGCAACAGGATCAACCCCCCGAATTATGAAATTATTTTCCATAAGTCCCCGTCCTTTTGTGTTCGGTTGTCGAAACAGTGTCACCGATGACAAGAAGTCAGGCGGTATATGACGGCATGAAGGTCCTTGCTTCGAATATTATGTGCCACGTGTCGCTATTTAGGACCCATTACTCGGCGACATGCCTTCGTTGCTGTTGCCCATAGAGTACAGAGAGTGAGGGGAGTTTTACTGGCCGCTTATGATTTTTGTGTGTTATGACGAAATGTTTATTCGTCATATCCTGTTGGAGTTGGAATAATGATGCTAATATCCGGAGCGGGGACTCCATCAGCTGGATTGATGATGGATTCAGAATCTGACTGTCAGATATTTTATGACCGAATGTGTGCTGGTGGGTTTATGACCTCAGTGCATTCGGCTTCATCATGGAACTTGGTTTTATGTTGGGATTTCTTCCGTCGGTTTGGGTGATTTTAACATGATATGTTGATTGTTGATGGGGGACATTTTGTAAGGAACTGCATTCCATTGCAATTGGTTTGTTTCCTTTCGAAATTCATCCAAAATTCTCTCTGCAGCCGATGATATCTGTCCAAAAGCCTGCCTATACGTACCTACATTCATCACCCACAACCGGATACTCATCAAAGGAAAATTACCGATCGAAACAGGACTCCATTATAAATTATACAATTTTCTTGGGTATGCACGTTCGTACCTAATCGCCACCGACACTCATTCCAACCGGAACACTAAATCCATTTAAAACGAAAACTCGACTACAGCTCTAGGACCGAAAAAGGATGTGCACAGGACCCGCATAACAATTTATCATCGCACTTTATTGATATTATTGTATTCAGTTTTGGTATTCCATTTGTGGCACCTCTAACATGGACATTTTATGATCGTTCCTTTGAAAGTAAACAACACGAAAATTAAAAGCGCTACTGCATCAAAGGATGATCCCCTGTTGCCACCAGGCATAAATAAGCGAGTGCGCATGTGCATCTATAATTTATTCGCTTTTAATATTTTCCGCCGATCCGTGAGATCTCCTGCAACCATCCTCGGTGAGATTCTTCCAAAATGGTTTATGTGTAAGAACCGCTGGAAGCGCTGGCCGAATATTTTCAAAAAAGGGTTAATTACTGTACTGTTCACAACGCTGGCTGCGAAGTTAGACATTATTGCCGCATATCGCGCACGCACATCGGGGGCAATTAAATGTGGGATACCTTCCAAAACGAACAAGATTAGGCTTTGCTGCTGCTCGCTCTTGTACAAACACAAAATCGTTGTTTGAATATTTTGATGGGATTTTTATGATTTTTAACTGCCATCCCCGGGTGTTGTATGATGAATTTTAATATTTTTCCATGTTCCAGTGTGGGATGATATATATAGGTCCCCTTACTCGTTTATTTTTCTCTTTGGTTTATTTGTTTAGTGTTTTATTGGGGTTCGGCGTTTTCGAAAATTGTTCAAAATTTGTTTAACCGTATATCGTAGCTAAGCCATATTTTTTTTATATTTTAGCATCAGAAGGCTACTGGACTAAGCAACTTTACTGTTACTCAGTTACCTTCTCAGGGACTCTACCTTTTCCATGACAAAACTGCGACCAATTTGAAGCCCTCCCAGGGAAACTGTTCAACTTTTGGAGTGGACATGAGCAATTTAGTTTTGTGAGCTTGTAATTTTCATTAATAAAGCGATCTCTCATGTGTACCTAAAGTGGCCCATAGACATCACACTTGTGCGCACACCGGTGTACTGACACCGGTGTGGCATTCCGCCACACACGCCACACCAAATCATACACACTTTAGTTAAGCAAGTGGTCTCAACCAGGAAAGTTTAAACCATTTTCTTTATATTTCTGCAGCAAGGTTTCCCATGTTTCTTTTTTTTTATCGCGGTTTTTATATTCACTTGACTTTATTTGCCAGAGCTCCGGAAACTCTGTACACATCTAAAGGGTTTTTCAATAAGAGGTGTTATTGTGAACGGATATGGTCCTGTATGCGTGCTCGTGGTGGCCATTTGACTGATGTTGTCTTTCATTGTTATTAACGGCATACCTTCCTCTTTATTATAAAATAAACATCCGATCATTTATCTCAAAAAATGGCAGTTTTCTTTGAATACCAAAATAACACCTCTTATTGGAAAACCCTTTACAAAGGATCGCCAAAATTCGCAATCACGAATTGCCATTCCAAAAAACGGCCGAATGCCGACGTTCCTCGCATATCAACGATTCGGATGCAACTGAGAACTGAAAGTGCGCGTGCATCCCCACACACATCACACCGATCGAGACACCGACACCAAAAATCAAAAAGTTTTGATTTTTACTCGCACCGTGTGTGACACCAAAAATCGGTGTGCACACCAGCCCACAGACGGCACACATTTCCGCACACCGCACACCGGTGTGCGCACAAGTGTGATGTCTATGGGCTACTCAATAGATCCGAATTTCAACGGCTTAAGTAATAAGCTTTTTTAAGACAGTGAAGTAGAGGAAGGCACATAGAATGATTGTGAGACGTTCGCAAGAGGTGGAAAAAGCCTTGAAAAGTATTTTTTTCTTTTTCTGAAGCTGAACCAGAGACTCGTAATAATCTAGACAACGTTTTTTTTTATATTATTGCTATCCATTGATCCTCGACAGAACGAGACGTTGGAACAACTCGGTGGACATGGAAAAACACTGTCAATTTTACACTGCAAACCGATAATCAATCAAATTGCTTAAACAGCTAGGTAAAGATAGGAATACCCATGTAGGTATATCTACTAACAGTTAAATACTTACCTAAGGCAGGAAGAAATGCGGATTCAGGACCGAAATCCTTTCGCCCTATTAGTCTCATGTCTTTTATTGTTAAAAGCATGGAAAAACTAGTTGACAGACATAATATAAGAGATAAAGTCCAGAACGATTTTCTGCTCAGCAAGTCTCAACATGCCTATCAACCGGATAAATCCACCGAGTCAGCAATTAATGACTTACTACCCAAAGTTAAATCCTCCATCAATAGTAAGGAAATTTGTCTCGTCACTTTCCCTGATATTGAACGAGCCTTTAACTAAACATCTTTTGAGTCTACCAACCGGGCTCTCAACAATATGAATCTATCTCCTTTTATTGGAAGATAGATAGTGTCAATGCTGAATGGTAGAATAATTCAGATCCGCATGAGTGATGTGGAAATCTCGACACTCAGAACTAGAGGGCGGCTTTAGGCGGTGTCCTCTCGCTCCTCCAATGATCCCTTGTCATTGAAGATTTACTTCTGTCCATGGCAAATCAATAATACACGTGGTAAAATCATATTCTCAGACAGTCAAGCAGCTCTCAAAAACTCTTGAATCAACTGTCATAAAATCAAAGCTAGTTTTGGAAACATCATCCACGAACTTGCAAAAAAAAAAAAACCTAAGCATTCTTCACTGGTTCCCAGCCCATACAGCGGATTTGATCGTAATGAAACGGCAGACTCATTAGCTAAGGACGGATCAATAACTCCACTCACAGGACCTGACCACTTCTGTGGTGTCAGCAAAAAACTTTTCAAAAATCTTGCTGTGAGACTGGCTCCTTCGAATCCAATGAAGTCTTAAAAAACGTAAACACCTGGACAGAACTGTACCAAACAATTCTTTCCCCAATTATGCCCCAGAAAATCTAAACTCCTAATCAACCTGGATAAAAATAACCTGAGAATCCTAACAGGAATATATGTTCATTGGCCAAAACATCTTCACCGCATCGGCCTCTCACCGGACCCTATACATGCAGACTTTCCCTGGAGAGCGACGAATCCTCTACTCACATACTCATGGAATGCTCGGCCCTCCTTCGTCTCAGGAAAAACATCCTTGGCTCTAGCTCTAGGACCACATCAGGTAAGGCAAAGGCACAACAAGCTCCTTTAGAAGAGGCCATAGTGTCAGAGCCCCAGGAAGGCTCCCTATTTTAAGATCTGTCTATCTGCTTTCGAACTGCATTACATGCTGTATCACAATCCACGATACTCTTAAATTTAAGAAACTGAGGTAACACATTAGTTACCTATAGGTACTTAGGTATCTATACCCTATTCACCGAAAACTAGGTTTTCGCGAAAACACTCGAAAACTTCACCGAACACAGAAGTTTTCCCTACATATTCCAGTTTTCAGAACGATCTGTTTAAGTCTTAAGTCACAACTCACAACTTAAAATCATTTTCCACGCTTAATTGATGGGTTAATATTATTTGTTCGGCGCAGTGGCTTAGTGGATAGAGTTTTTTTTTCCACTGCGCTACCTCTCGCGAACGTCTGACAAACAACCGAGAGTATAAATGTCTTGAAAGAGCTCCTCAATTAGCCGTTTGGAATCGGCATAAAATTGTAGATCCCTTCCATTCGTTCCAAAAATGGGAAACTCACACAAAACGAATGGTTGTGAGAACCTATAGGCCTAGGGTCCCTCTGGACCTGTTGCGCCAACTATTTATTTATTTTAATATTATTTTGAATTTGAACTCATTTTATTTGTTAATTAAATTCTATCGAAATTTCTAACCAAAATAGTTATAATAGCTGATTGAAACGTGAAACGAAAACTAGTTGATGTTCGGTGTGAATGCATCGAAGAGTTTTCGACGAAAACACGGTTTTGGTTGCGGTGTGAATAGAGCATTACTGTTCGGGATATACATTTATTTAACGCATAATGCTTTTAATTTAAAGCTAAATTGTGTCATCAGAATTTAAATAATAATATTGTGGATAAGCCATAGGCTTTGATTTGAAACTTGTCGAATGACTCTACACTTTTGGTAGTATAAAATAAATTTACTTACTTACTTACTTACTTAAGGTGGCGCTACAGTCCGGTGTGGACCAGGGCCTCAACCAATACGCCTCTCCAGCAAGCGCAATCTTTGGCTAACTGCCTCCAGTTGCGCACTCCAAGTTGGTTGAGGTCCCCTTCCACTTGCGCGCGCCACCTAAGGCGAGGTCTTCCTCTACTGCGTTGTCCCTCCGGGTTGGAATCGAAGATTCTCCGGGCCGGAGCGTTGGTGTCCATTCGCTCTACATGTCCTAACCATCTTAGACGACTAATGCGTACTTTTCCGACCAGGTCGATGTCGCTGTACAGCTCGTAGAGTTCGCTGTTAAGTC
This sequence comes from Cheilosia urbana, assembly GCA_946477585.1. NCBI lineage: Eukaryota > Metazoa > Arthropoda > Insecta > Diptera > Syrphidae > Cheilosia > Cheilosia urbana. The sequence continues at coordinate 155,905,031 of OX297854.1, forward strand.
TTCTCCTCCAAAGCCCGTCAACGCAAAAGGGTAGAGGTAGACAAAGTCCCTAACTACCTAAAAGTTATAGCTGTCTATAGTGACGTTCTGTCCGATTCCTCGATGTTGTGTGTCCCTTCTTGTTGACAGCATATATTTTGTTTTACCCTCATTCACCACTAAACCCATTTTTGCCGCTTCTGTACTAATACTAGCAAACGCTCCAGTAACAGCTCGCTGTGTTCTGTCAACAATGTCAATGTCGTCAGCGTATGCAAGTAGTTGCACAGACTTATGGAAAATTGTGCCTCTGGTGTTGGCTTGTGAGTTTCACACAATTTTCTCAAGAATGATGTTGAAGAAGTCACATGACAGAGCGTCACCTTGTCTAAATCCTTTTTTGACATCAAAGGTCTCGGTGAGATTTTTTTCGACCTTTACGCGGCGAGCGTTCTCCATCGTCATTCTGCACAATCTGACAAGTTTGGCAGGGATGCCAAAAATAGACATGGCTCTGTATAGCTCGTCTCATATAAATGCTGTCATATGCGGCCTTAAAATCGATAAAAAGGCGGTGAGTATCGATCAGGACTTCTTGGGTTTTCTCCAGGATCTGCCGTAGTGTGAATATTTGATCGGCCGTGGACTTACCGGGCCTAAAACCGCACTGATAGGGACCTATCAGATCGTTGAGTAATGGTTTCAGGCATTCACACAGTACAGCAGACATGATCTTATACGCAGTGCTTAGGAGACTGATGCCTCTATAGGTAGTTGGCGCAGATTAGAGAGTCTCCTTTCTTGTGTATAAAATAAGCAATGTCAATAAATCATAAATCCCTCACGTATGAAAACCAAAATATTAGGTATAACGTTGTAAGAAAATTAGGTACCTATACCGTGCGTTTTTTCCTTAAACTATTTTTCATTTTCAATTTGATCTCAACGGAAAATTGATTCGCATGTGCAAAGTTCTCAAAATACAGTTTTTGAACAAAACAGCTAGCATCATCCAAAAGTTCTTAGATCTAATTGGGTTCTGCGTTTTTCGCGATGATCACTGATAGCTGATAAAATTCTCTTGTTGGATTAGACATAATTATGTTGGTATAGGCATGTAGGTACCTAAGTTGACAAGCAACTAATGCCTACCTAGGTAGGTACCTACTTAAGAACCTATCTCGTTACTAGTACCTATATGTTCCATAAACTGTCTCTTTCTAAACAAGAAACTATACAGTTTTTGCGTGAAAGTCATTCGGAATACCTATAGATAGGTACCTATCAAATCAACTGCTATGTAACGACTCGTCTACGAGTATATAGAAATACATACCTACATGAATACTCCCCCAAGCAAAACCGCAGATTACTGACACATTCTGATTTTTCTGCAATCAATCAGACACCCATCATCTACCTACCTACTCAAAACACCAACAACATACCTTCATAGGCACCTACCTCTACCTGCATTTGTACAGCCCAGCTAGGTATAAGCCAAAATCCCACTAAAAGCAATTATCCACTCTTTCCTATCATCACACTTGATAACAATCATCCTAACCTTTATCTCAACAAACAGAAATCAGCAGAAGGAAATTTCACTTTTCCACCTGAGGCGGCCATTCACAGCCGCCCAACACAACACCCCAACCCACTACGTACCTATAGTCCTTGTGCACAAACTTCAACCCCCCCAAGTGCGTCCTCAATGGACCTCACTCTTATTCGGCCAATATCTCTTCAATGAGAACGAACAATTTTCTTTTCCCTCTGTTTTCCATTTTTTTTTTTTTGCTCGCCACCTGAGTTTTCTTATTCTCATTTATCAAGGAAAAATATATACTTGCCATGCCAGAATCGAATAGAAAAAAATTGAGATAAATACAAATTTATGACCACGCCCAGAAAATAAAAATTCACCTTTCGCTCCACAATACAACAGCAAAATATTTTTCTTTCTTTCACCCTAGTCCCCCAGTCCGTACACAGGATGAACCACATAAGGGATATTCTACACATAATGCGCGCTGGAAAAAACGACCCCTACTCCGAGAGTGCACGAAAGAAAATATTCTAAGGGTGCTTTCACCCCAGCCACCCACTGCACATATACTTTTTCCACAGCCACACCACATTATAAAAATGGTCTTCTTTTTCTTATTCAACTCTGTGAGAAAGAGCGAAGCAACTACAGACAGAGACAGCAGGCAAAATAACAACAAAAACAAGACGAATAGGAGAAAAATTATTAATACAACAATCGAGTACCGTTACAACCCACCCCCTGTAAGAATTTTCATAATCTCATCGCAAAAAACGTAATAACTGTGATAGAGGACAGCTAGTGCTTGAAAGACGAGTGCAAAAGTGACACGACAAGATGTTTCTCTTCGAAACCAAGAAGGAACAAATAAACAATAAAAAAAATTAACTTTAATGCAATCCAGAAACAGAACGGACACGGTACGGATTCGACGAACCTCTCGTGCCATGAGAGAGTTTGTGCCTCGTGCACCCCAAGAATAACAAAAAATCTAAGAACCAACAAAAGCAATCCAACATAAGGTGAATAGCACTCCTAAAGAAGTCAAAGTGGGGATGTGTAGGAAATAAGAAAAAACACACAATTGAGGGGAACCCTCTGTTGAATGGGCGAGAGTGTGCGAGAGTGTGGTTATTATATCGCTCCGCCTAACCTTGTCATAACCTTATAAAAATTCATCTTTTCATATTATCTTTTATGAGCAGAAAGAAAGAGAGAAGGTTGGCTTAAGGTGTCCCCTGAGAGAGAGGGAGGAAAGTGGTCTGCTGGCCTGAGAAAATGCAAAGTTGTTTGACTTGCGCACCTGAAACGAGACAAACTGACTGAATTGAGTGGAACTCTAGCAGACGGAAAGAGAGGATAGAACTCGCTGGAGATGTTCGAATTTAGTTCGAAACTGATAGCAAAATAAATGGCAGCTGGTGAGTTTGTTTAGTCTGATCGTTGATGGATGAAGTTGTGGCGGTTTGAGGAAGCTGTTGGTGTCGGGTATTCTCTGTTTTAGGTCTCTGCAAAGTTTGATGCAATCTTTTATGTTTATTATAAGAAAAGATAGTTTTATTTACCATCCTACGTGCACTAGAAAATCGTGATATGGGGCATCTTGGATATGAATGGATTTCTACTCAAGTGTTCCCGACGGCATTTGCATTTGAGCGGTGGACATGGGCAGTGATTTGTGATGGCTTTCGTAGGTGAAATGAACTTTAAGGGCAGTTACCTATCTAAAATACAGATAAATTAAAAAATAGGCGGTATTTATTATCCCCGCATGATCCATATAGGTACCTAGATCATTTATTTTCATGGTTTACAACAACAGTTGGATTTCCTATTATTGTTGTAAACCAAGGAAATAAATAATCTATCTATGGATCATGTGATAAAGGATACACATAATTTATTAATGCCTAGGTATACCTGGGTCCCTACCAGAGCAATTGTGCTCATAAGTACCTATATCTCGTCGAAGTTTCCCTATCTAGGCTCCAGGATCTGGACAGCGCATGATTAAATAGTTTAATCCGTGGCCTTATGTGACGTGACATAAGTCCAAATTCGAAAATTTGAAGGCACCGAGGTACCTTACTTAAGCATAATACCTACACATACCTATAATACAAATATATAAAAATTATATTATAGGTACCTACCTACTTATACCTACACCTACCTAACTTTCTTCTTCTTTTTTTTAGATTTGAGTAGTACAAAATTATTTCATGTTAAAAGATTCTTGTGCAAATTCGCGCGATGTGTCTAATACTAGTCGGCAAAAGTATTTTGACAGAAATGCAATTCGCTTTTCAAGGCGCATAATTCCTAACAGCTATCTACCTATATATACGGATTAAGTGTCTACAATTTGCACCCAGAAATTTCATATGGAGTGACTTTGAGACCCATGGCTGGATAGCTCAGGCTTATTTGTGGTTAAAGTCCGATTTTTTGACTGGCAAAAGTATTTTTCCCAAATTTCCAAAGTTTGTTGGGCGAAAAATACTGTTATCGCTTAGATTTAAAATAGGTAGGTAGGTATGATAAATTTATTGTGTACATGTACATTTTGATTAAGATATGGAGAAAAAGACGGAGTTAAATAGTGAATGATCGAGTTGCTTTTGTCGCAAAAGACGATTGTGGTCTTCCTGTTAAAAAAGGGGAACAATTTAATTTGTCTAAGCAAACTGTAAATATCCAAATCAATAATCACAAAAGAACAATCTCTGTGCAAAATTTACCTACCTCCCTACCAAAGTTCTACCGATGAAAGGTAAAAGGATGTAAGGTAAATTTGCGGAAGTTTGTTAAGAATCCAAGTTTATCTGCTAAAATTCTCGAGCTTAAGATAAAAAAAATATGCCTTGCTAAACTCGATTTGGATACATATCCTGTAAGAAAAACACCTACCGTTTATAGCTAGGTACGAAAACAAAATAAAGATGCTACAATTCGCCCGAGTGTTTAAAAATAAACCCATATAAGGTTTGGACCAGTTAGAATTGTTTGTACCTAATGTTTTAAGGCTGTAGGTATGCCGTCCAACGGTTGAGCATACCTATTTGCTTCCAATAGATGGAACGATGATCCAGCACAAACTTTAACCAATTACGAATTTCCATCTGAAGTGTAATCGGGCGGTCATTTATTCTCCAACTCTCCTTTTCACAAAAGATCAATGGTGATTTAACTTCTAGGGGATATTGAACAGAAAAACACAACTGGCCACCCCGAGGCGCAGATTTAATTTTATTGAATGTATGTATGATGTTGCATTAATAAAGGAAAAATAATTGTTTTTCTGTAACGGAGCAGAAAGGTGATCCTTTTTGTAGTACGAGTATATAAAAGGGGTTGAGTTCGATATCCCGCTTTTTGTAATGCCGATTCTTAAAATCCCGCTTTTTATAATCCCGCTTTTTTAAAATCCCGCTTTTTAAAATCCCGCCTCTTATAATCCCGTTTCTTATTATCCCGCTTTTACAATCAAAAGTATTTGTTTTGTTTTAAAAAATCGCGCGATTTTTTAAAATAAAACAACTACTTTTGATTGTAAAAGCGCGATAGTAAGAAAATTAAAATAAATTAAGCAATGAGTGTTTTTTAAAATGCAGTTTATTTTAACATTTATCATTTTTATAGGAAGTAACAAAATAAGAAATAAATAATATCAAAATAAATTTGTAAGTAATAAATATGACAATCTTCAATAATTAAAAAATAAAAATAAAGTAATGTTATTTGATATTCTACACAATATAAATTGGCGCAAACTCCAATTATTGTTACAGCAGTAAATGATAAGGGTGAAACCGTTAGCAAGAGGTAGGTTTTTATGTGCATTATATACCATTTTCGCAATACGTAAAAACAATGTAGAATACGTAAGCAAAAACAAATATGTGTTTATAGTAAAAACTAAAAACATTCGGATGCATTTTCTTTTTGGTCGAGCATTTTTAATATTTTTAAATACATAATAATATAATAAAAAAGCGCATATAACCAACATCTATTTTTTTTCGATAACAATGTTTTGTAAAAAAAAACGGGATTAGCGGGAATAGGCGGGATTTTAAAAAGCGGGATTATAATAGATCGGGATTTTGAACAAGCGGGATTTTAGAAGACGGGATTTAAAAAAAACAGTATTTTAAAACTTTTTGAAAAGCGGGATTCCGATACGCTCCCGTATATAATAGAGCTTTCGGATGACGTTCCTGGAAAAATGCTGTAAAAACCCTTCGAAACGGTTCCAAGTAAATGACAAAATTTTATTGAGGCTAAAGCAGATACATCTATATTTTTTAATAAAATAATTTTATTCTGTTCCTTAGCTCCTTCGTAAATAACAAACTAGGTACCTCTTTAGAATTTAACTAACCGAATTATGGGTATTAATCTAGAAACTTGGTTGCTAACAACTGATAAATTGTTTTTTTTTTTTTTTAACAGTAGATACCTAGGTAAGGGTTTAACCGTTTTTTTCACAGTAGTTTGTTTTAGAGACTTTTTTTAACCGAGCAAAACGTATGGCCAAAGACCAAAGTGAAATAATAATTATTGAACTTGTACGTGTAGAACCTATATATCTAAATGCGTAAGTTTTTTTTTTTGCGATGGAAGGTGGAAGGTGGTCCGAGGCGTCTATTTGTAGTGCCTGATTCCTACCGGCTTAAACCACCTCCCTTCCCGAACCGGCCGATTTGGGGTAGGAATAAAGACTTAGCTTTCTCTTTCATTCGCTTTGCGTTGACGCTCTAAACGCCTGAGGTCGCTGAGTACTCGAACCGCCATGTCACTTGCAATGATCCAGTTTTCACTATTCTGAAGCATGAAATTTACGATACCTATTATCAGGACTTGGCCAGTCCCCAAATTTGTCCCGTAGCGCGATTATCTCGGTTTCGTATCGTGGGCAATGAAAAAAATACATGTTTCACGTTTTGGAAAGGGTTTCGCAATGTGGACAGCTTGGGATGGTTTCATATTCATGGCCGCGTTTAAAGAGATATTCTCTGTAAAAACCATGATGACCCGTATAGAACTGAGTCAGATAGAACTTTTTTTCGCCATGAACACGATTAATCCATGCATCGAGCACTGGTATGAGACGATGTGTCCATCTCCTTTTAACGATTCGTTCCATTGTTGTTGTCAAACATTTCTTTCGTATTTTCTCTTTTCGTCGCCTACTCGGCCATTTCTGACACGTTCGGTAGTAAGTGAGTTTTAACGGATTTAGGTATGTAGGTATACCTTGTGTTAGGCTCGCTTGGTCATAGATAGGGTCCCTTTTACTTTAACGTTATCAAGGTATGACAATGTACAGTTTCCACAGATTTCATAAGAGCGTCAATCTATCTATACTTAGCCGGCAACATAGTAGTGGTACCTACGAACATGTGCTCTGGGACCAGCTTCCAAGAACTATTATTTTGCGGGAGTTTATACTTTTGGGAAGAATGGATAAGGAACTAAATTGTAATTAAAATGCAATCCAATTGGCTATCTTAAGAGCGGGTGTCTCTCGCAGCCTTAAAAAGGAAGGAAAATATTTTTGGGGTTCCTACACAAAATATTTTGATCATTTACTATTTAAGCAGGTAGGTACATACTAAATATTCTTCAGTTCAAAGATCAAGCTTTTACCAATGTAATGTTTTCGACGCTTAGGTACCTAATACCTACTTATGTATATTACAAAATTATATAGGTGCCTACCTTCGTTCCTAAACCCTTACAAGTACCTAACTACTTAGACCTACGAAAAAATGACGAAATCTCACTAAAGTGCCCAGTATTATTTTGTAGGACTGGATTATATCCAGGATACCTACGTAGGGTGTAACGAATTTTATAAAATATATAGGTAAGTTAGGTGACCCAAATAAGGCCGCCTAAAAGAAAATTACTAAATTGATAGTAGCATAAGCCTTAGTTCAGTTATATCTATGTATATAAAAACACAACGTTTATTTGTTAAAACCCAACTTGAAATATATTTTCAAGACATTTTTAAAAACATTACCTACCTTGGGCCTTATTACGAACACCTGTTCCGAATAAGGCCCATACATAAATTTGTTCAGTTACTTTGGTTATTCCACGAAAATAAAACAACGTAGTTTATTATTAATGATATTATTTATTAATACAAATCAAAAAATTAACACAGCGTTCTTGACTAGAAAGAAAACCTAATATACTCGCCTTTGACATTTTATCTAAAAACAACCCAAACAAAATTTAATCTTTCATATTCCTAATAAGGCCTGTTAATATTTTCGGTGGGCGTTTTTAGGAACATGAAACATTTTTCTTTACAAACGTTTTAACGAAAATCTACTCAAAGAATTAAAATAATACTTAAACCATACTAAACCTTAGTTTTATATTTAGTGTAAAAACTAGACTTACCCGAATTATTATTCGCAATAAAATCAATTACAAAAACACTTTCTTATAAAAAGCGCTTGCGTGCACATTTACTAACTTATATCGTCTGTAAGAAAAATCACGATTGCGTCGGACGGAAAATTCTATCGATTTTAGTGTAGAAATATGTCGGTTATGCAAACTTTTGCACACTGGGCCTTATTAGGTTAGGGGCCTTATTTGGACCACCTAGGTACCTTATATACCTATATGTTTCGGCACAACAAAAAAAAAAAAAAAAACATCCAGATATATACCTATGATGACGTAGCTCCTGGATGTGAATGACCGCACCTAACACCAAGCTTTAAAAGCTTAAAGACGGAGTTACTTTCGCTGTAAGACAAACATGATTGATTTTTTCGATTTCGTTTACTCTGATTCAAATTGTTCGTCCCGAAGGTACCTACCTACAAGTTGGGACACAATGACAACCTATACGTACCTATGCTTTGGTCAAAATGGTTAAATGAGAAAGAACTCACCCTCTCAGAGCCCGAATGATAGATGGATAATGAATTTTATATAAAGTAGGTATTGGTAGGTCTAGGAAGGTAGGGTGTGAATTCCGACCAAAAATCAAGGCAAGGCAAGTCAACAGTAGTCATAATATCAGCTATCGCTGAGCTCTTACCTTATAATTACCTGCCTGTACCATAGACGTTCTTCAAAGTTCTAAGAATTCCGATAAGAGAGATATTTACCATTTACGACAGCTTGCTGAAGTCTGACTGGGCAGGATATCTTTGAAAAATAAGGTACCTACCTCCCAATTATGCAAAAAAGAACCAAAATTTGTCAAAACTGACTTTGTTGCTTAACAAAAGTTATAAGTACGTAATCTGAACAAAGTGGGATGGGGTAGGTACCTATACCTAGGTAGATAAGCCCAGTGTTTACCTAGGCATTATAAACAAAATATCATGCTATATCAAAACAGATTACACTAGCCATGGTTTTTACTCAAAGGGATAACACATTTTCTCTGTGTAAATCCATTGTACAATATCCAATCATACGATACAGCATTGCATACACCTCGTAACTTTTCTTCAGCACAAGCACGAAGCAAGCACTCAAGACTCAAGCAGCGGCCATATTTCGAAATCCTCTCTTTCGTTTCGAAAACCCCAGCGTGTATAAGAGTTCCCCAACCACCACAAAACTCACCTCTCTCTTACAAAATAAAAACAATCACCAAATAGCCAATCCAATTGGAAGTCAGAAAAGGACACAACCAACTTTGCAACCAGTTCTTCCACTTCAAACATTCTGTGTAAATGGTTGACTGGGAAAGGTGAAAAAGGAAACAAAACAAGCAACCCAAGAGAGCACCGCACTTTGAGTTTGAGTCGTAGTCGAAGAGGAAATAAAGAAATACCTAACAGAGTTATGATGAAAATCATAGCTGGGTTTTTTGTTTCATCTTTATATTGTGCTTGGTCGGTGGAGTGGTGCACGCTGGTGGTGTTGGTAGGTAGCGCGGTTAATATGCATATGACAGCAGGTCTGCCATCTCTTTCTTGATTCCGGTTTATGTTATTGGTGTTTTTTTTTTATAGGCACTCCTTTGCGAGAGTATGTATGAGAATTATGAATTTCATTTGTTTTTTTTTTTTGTTCGTCAAAAAGAAAGTGGTGGGGATAAATATGGGCTTGACTTTTCTTCTTGCCCTCTTTTTTTTTTTTAGTCTTGCTGTTGCCGTCGGCGTTGGGTTATTCGCGATTGGATTCGCCGTGATTATCAGTTGGAAGGGGGTGGGGTCGAGTTGAACTTATGACAGCTGTCATCTTCTTATTGTTGTCTCACCTAATACGACTCCTTTTGGGTGGATAAAGGCTGACAGGAACTGACTGAATATGCAATCATAATTTCAAAAATATTTCACTCACTCTATGCAAAAAAAAGTATTTACCTCCAACACCCTATGTCTCACTCACTCTAAGCCATTTCGGATCTCATCACCAGTTGGTCGTCGCTCGCTCATAATTCCACGTTCAGGTGCAAGAGAGACACAGCATTTGCCGATGAAAGACAAAGCATTCGAACTGCCATTGCCCGAAAGGGAGAGAAGGAAAAAAAAATTGTTAATGGAAAAAGAAACACAAAGAGTTGCCCACCAGAGCGAAAGAGAGCCTCGCGACAAAAATAAAAAAGAAACCAAAATTGAGTGATTTTTCCTGTCGTCGTACTGTTGTTGTGTCAGTGCTATTTTGACGCGCGTTCCGACCATATCCATATCACGGAGAGTGCCGCGTTCGCTCACATCGTAATCGCAACCGAATTAGATTCGTAAAAAAAACAAAAAAACGTTTTATCAAACCAAGAAATTTCGTTTCGTGTTATCCGGATATCTAGATACAATATCTCATTTTTTTCGATATTTTTTTTCTTGTACCTAAAATCTAATATGATTTTACTGGTCAGCTGGAGACCATAACGTGGCCGAAACACACACCAACTCCGTACGTGGGGAGGGAGGCGCAGTGTGCAAAGTATATGCCTATGTGATGTACACGTACATATGTGTATCCAGGTACATGTTTCAATTATTATGACGATGATGAGCACCTAGAGTTATTATTCGTTTATTCGAAAATAATGATGACAGTTGATGACGGCAACCTGCAGTGTAAACACACATCCCATAGGTAGTTGATGTGATTAAAAAAAAAAATATTCTCGTGTTTATTTTGTTGTTTTGTGAAAAAAATATCTACATATAGGTATTCCTATTAACTCATGTATGCAATCCGTCGCGTATGCTAACAAGAAAAAAAGGATTATTTTCGTGAATCTATTTCATAACAAATACCTTATAAAAATGAAATTAAATAAAGTGTGAATATAACAGTGGATTTCCAAGTGACAAAAAGTTATGGAACGTGAATTAAGGCTCCAAATATCGAGATGATACTTCGAATGCAGTAAACGGACGGATACGGACACGCTGAACGTGCGCCAAGAAGTGCGGGTTTTGGTTTTGTTCATTTTTTTCTTCGGTATCGTCCGCGTGTTGAATTTTTCTTTTGTTCGCATTTTTTTGTTTCTTTATTTAAATGAAAAATAATTTCATATCTTTATTGGGTGAAATGCGAAGTGATTTCAAAGATAATACAGATACTATCAATAAAATGATACAATTTGGAACTGTTAAATATGGAATTGTTAAACAGCTTAAGGACCGATCGAGATCTGAACGAGGTGAGTGATGAAAATGTTCGTTAGGAAAATGGCAAAATCTGGTGAATGACTGGGTCTACGTACCAAAGGTTCTATACTACACTATAGGTTTACACCTAACTCGCTAGGACATGGCATCTTGTGCCTGTCGGTGTCTACTGAAATAGTTTGCTTGTTCAAGATTGTGTTTGTTGCCACAGATAAGGCATTTGTTTTCCTGTTGGAGGACCACTACTGAGTTGTTACTCAAATTCAGGCTCAGAAACATTATTCAGATACAGTGACAACGATTTTAGTGAACTTGCCAACTGGACACAAATGGAAATTAAATTTGGACATAGACATACCTATAGGTGTATGAATATCTTTCGTCCTGTTGTGACAGTTTCCATATGCAGACCTATAGGACACTCCGTGATTCAGTTTTTTTTTTTTTTGCAAATGTAAGGCTAGGTAAGCCGCTGAATGAAAAAAAAAAAAAAAAAACAAAATGTAAACTAGGTCAATGACCAGAATCGATGGCATTAATTTTCTTACAATGCATTTTTGATGTTCACATATTTTCATTTCTTATAAAAGAAAAGAAAGTGGGTACTCAAAATCAAAACAGTTCGCGCATAAAGTGGTACTGCCTACTACCAAGACCTCTACCTACCAATTACTTATGTGTCCAGCAGCTGTCACTTTTTTGAGAACTTAATTTCCGTAGAATAGCTTACTATTCCACCTAATGTAGTTGTTAACCAGTCCTTATTACTTACTTAGAGCTAGGTTAGGTTGAGTGGGGTTGTGAGATTGTCACAAAAGATCCAGGCAATATAGCTTGCCCATCGCCATCCCAAGGTAGGTAGGAAGGTAACTAAACAGCACAAAGTCTTAACATGTTTCATGGTTTGTGGCTTTATTTCGTACGATGAGGTCAACCTTACCTTTAGCTTAGAGAAATGAGTCTGTTCTAAATCTTCTTACATTAGTACAGTATTGGAACTTAACAGGTATGTTCTAGTACACAAGGCGGACACATAAAGTGTTTATTAAAAGAGCTTAAAGGCGACAAATCGCAACAAACATACATCTAGCTAATTATGCACTAATGAAATGAATGAATTTTCATTCCTGTTACCTTCCTATACATATTTGTAAATGTAGATAAATTTAAATCAAAGAACTAAATATATTGCGTCTTCTTAAGTAACAACAACAAATATTATTTTCGGCTTTAAATTTACACCAGCTTGTACATAGGTACCTCTACCTATCTACTAAATTTCTTGGAAAATAACTGTTGTGCAGTATGCACTCCTTAAATTTAAAGTTGAAGCTAAAATTGGTTATTAAAAGGAGTTCTGTGATACTCGTATATATTGAAAGAATTCTCTCTTCTTATGATTTTTAAATTCCCACCGTTATACCTCGGTAGCACACAGAAAATGTTATGTACCTACATTTTTGGTATAATTAATGGACACATGTAAGAAAAGAATTAAATAGCATACAGACGACTATTGTGAAGTGTATGAGCAGATCACAATCTAAGGAGATAGTTAGTTGTCCAGAAGATTTAGATTATGGCTTATGCCAAACTGTTTACAATATTTATTATCTAATAACTTACCCAACACTGTAACTAATTTTGGAAAAGAAAATCGCTTTTGAAAGAAATTTGTTGATCTATTTTTATTTTTAACGTATTTCTTAAATTTTATTAACAAACCGATTGTCAAAAGTTTGGCAAATATTCCCATTTAGGCATTGAACCTAAAATTGAGTTTTCCTGAAAACACTTCTTAACGGTGAAATTTCGCTGAAAAAACTGAAAACGCAAGATTACAAAAATGCGAGAATAGCTTTTCAAACATTCGATCAGAAAAACTACTGTGAGGTAGTGCTGCATATCTACTTTCCTTTTAAATGATTTTTGTCGTGTCCTTGCAGCCTAAATCTTTAGCCTGGGTAGAGTTATGTTAAAGACCGATAAAAATGCGCCCTTCAATTTCTGCCCGAAGGGCTTTAATTTCCTTTAATTTAATTTAGTTCAAATTCTTTTATTTTTTACGCTTAACTTACGTTTAGTGCTTCCTATCTATTAAAATAAATTCACTTTGCATTTTACATTCTACAATTAGATTAAATTATTATACCGCATATGGCAGTTCAAAAAAAAAAAACGAAAAGCCGCCTAAAAGCTGGTGGGGTTAAACCTCCTTCTTAAGCTGTCAGACCGGTGACCCACTGACTTGTTATTTTATGTCATTGCCAGCCTCGGCAACAATGTTTGTTTTACAACTTAGAAGTTCATTATCCTTGCAGTGTGCAACATGAATTATATGTTGTTTTTCTTCCATTTTAAAATCCACTGCAGGGATACATCGCAACCTGGTTCTTATCGGATATTTGCTTAAAAACATGTTCAAATTAATCCTGTTTGATGGTATATGATATAACCACTTCACAGCCAGTTTTACATCTGGTTAAAACGTTAAACAAAATCCTATACGTTCAGTTTCCACGAATTTTTAAAAACAACCTTCTCGAAGCTATTGTTTATATACTGTAGCAACAAGGAAAAACAGCATAAGCAATTTTTAGCTACCTTTCAGGAGCGTAGATTAAAGGTTTGACTTTAGATATCGGAAGACGACTTATGCGTTTTTTTCCTGGTTCATAACCCAGCATAACCGTAACAGGTATTTGGATGAAAAAAATATTTAAAATTTTAGAAATTTAGAAATAAACAGGGTACGGTCTAAGGTGCGTCGATTGTATCATTAATTCAATTTTGACATAAGTCGACTTATGCTAGGTATCTTTCCTTGTTGCCAGGCTTATGTATTGGCCATATCTACGTGGTTATGTTTTCTTAGATTAAGATTATCGTGCAGACCTCTCTTAAAGGCAAATGTATTAAATTATTAAAAACACATTTTTGTTATTTGTTTTATTTTTCCTCGATCTTATAACATTATAATTTCGTAGATATAAAAAAATAAATGAATATACTTATGTTCCCATAAACTCAGTTGCCATTATTTATGATTTTTTGTTTACTCAAGAAAATTATTTTGTTGCTCACTTCTCCGAAGATAAATAGATTAATAAACCGCTTAAGTCGACTTTAGACAAAAATGTTATGTTGCAATATTAAAAAACAAAAAAATAAAAAATTGAAAGTGTTGAAAAGAGCTCGATTCAAGCCCTCTATGAGAGTCTGTAGTTAGTTTTTCCTTAAATGATTGATATCTGAAATACGATGCCAATTAATGTATATCAAGCGGATAATTCAGCTCAAATTTGTTCTGGCATTTTAAAATTTCAAATTTGTATGTTCAAAAGATAAATTGAACGTTGAAAAACACTAAATTTAATATTTTTCGTAACCAATGCAATGCGTTTTGAAAAGCAGAGCCAACAAAAACACGGTAAAAGCAATCGATTAGCGTTCCGTTATCGTTTGCAAAAAAAAAATCTATTCGTCTGAACGCACTCATAGAACTCACTTATGACTTTTCAACTAAAAATGCATACGACTTTTCTAACATTAGAACTGAAGCTATTTCATTTGATTTTTGACGTTTTCAATCAGTATACCTAGTCTGGAAAATCATTCTGCAAAGAAAAGGCTACCCAAATTCATTTTTAGCACCCCAGGGTAGATCTAGAAACACAAAAGGAAGAACTGTTTCGAAATGCCTGTAATTGTATGATTACCGGTTACTATGTTGGACAACATACAGGACATAAGTATGTAATCAAACCAGGTAAGTCAAACTTTAGTAACAGACTTCCTTGAAACCCCTTGAAATCTATTTTGCTTTCCCAAATGCAATTCTGGGAAAAGGATCTTATTAAATGTTTGGAATTAAAGCCAGTAGAACCTATACAAACTTTTAAAGAGCTTGGTTAATAGACTTTCGTTTTTTGATTATCCATCAATTGTAGACAAGGTCAGGGACTTTAATGCTATATTCGATTAGGCTCCTTACCACCTAGGAGTATCAACTTAGGTAAGGTCGTTCTCTACCCTTTCATGTTACAGTTGAAGATTCTACTTTACATTTCTCAGCCATACCGTATAGCCGATTTAATTGAACATTCTTGTCACTACAGTCAGGAAAGGTTCTGGTTCTTGACCAGCTAAATATCGAATGAACTGTTCTTTAAGTTTTTCCAACACAAAAAATAGACAACTCATTTCAATGTGCTCAGCAAAATATATTTGCATCCGTAACCGGTCAAAAGCATTTGAATTCGAATTCAAACCGATTCTGTCGACCTTATAATTTTAAGCATATCTACGTAGGTAGGTATTGGTAGGTTTCTCAGTAAAAAGAAATAATATCCACGATGAAGTAGATATTGACACTTTGCCAGAACTATTTGGACGGCACTTTTATCCATATCTAACTATCAACGGACGCTAAATATGATTCATAACAGGTATCTTGCTTATATAGTTATTTTATTTTGCTCTTTTCTTATACGTGTCTCTTGTTAAATGTATGTATATCTAAGCAAATTCAAAAATACCCCATGTGGAGGCATACACCATCTGACACTCAATTCATATGATGCTATTTTCAAAAATGTTCACAGTTCTGTTTGTGATGTCGATGATCTCCCTAGTATCTCCTTCAGACCTTTCTCTCCCAAAACAAGATTCATCCTACACATGATACATCTTCTTTAATATGCCGACGGTATTTCATAAAAACTCAACCCCACATCTATATTGCCGTCAAAACCATCCAAATAATTACCAAACTTAAAGAGAAATTCATTCAAAACGTCGAGTCCCTTAAGATCACTCAAGTCCTTTTATCACATCCCTTCCATCTGCTTAATCGCTTCGATTAGTAACCGCATACGCAAATACCCGAGCGGTCGCGGTAGATCCCATTTCCCTGCCAATTAAGCGTATTTGGTAGCTCTTTCGTGAAAAATTCTCCGACTCCTGATAAAAATCCTTCCCATTCCCAATTAATCGGCTAATTTAACATGTCCAGCATATCTACAAAGGAAATAATAATATTAATAAGACACCGCCATAAGACTCCATCTTCTTTCTGTACAAATGCAAAGTGACCAGTAACTCCGGTGGCTTAATTAGTATCGCGATGCGGTCGCCTTTGTTATCAAATCTTCACCATCTTTCTTTTTACATCATCCCCATCTTGTCGTCGTCGTCATCGTTGTCGTTGTCGAAGACGAAGAAGAACAACATTTTAATATTAATAATTAATATTCCATTTTAAAAAATTTTGAATTCCCAATGAGCCGCAGCCCGACACACCAAACGAATCTCCAAGAATTGGAAGGTCAACGAAAATTAATGGCGATCGAAAATGCTTTCATAGTGATAAACCGAGTGAAATTAAGCCCACAAAACGAGAAGATCATAACAAAAGGAATCACAAACACTGACAGATATATATTTTTCACTTCTGTGCGATGTGTCGTGGAATGGAAGGTACGAATGTGTCCCTAATTATGAATAAATTAGTCCAAATTGTCTGAAGGCATGGTGGATGCATAAGAGTCCAGGTCTAGTTTTGAAAAATCTCTTTCAATATTGAATATTCATCTCGCAGATGCATATGCGACAAATGAATGGAGATGCACTCCAATCTTAGCACTTCCACTTAGTATAATATGGAGACGAACGAGTTGTGTCTTTGTTGTGTGTGTGTCCACCAATGAAGCCGATCATGACGATGATGACGGTAGCAAAGATGAGATACATTCAACGTTGGAGGCAATTTACATTTAAATTAATCAATAAATAATTTCTATATAGTTTCTGGTTTCTCTCTACTGAATACCTCTTTTATTTACCTACCTCTACCTATACCTGTGGATGGATGGAGCCACTTAAACGGCGACATTTTTGAATTTTTGATCAGTTGTAGTTCTGAGAGAGAAATTATTATGCTTGTTGGCTATAACCGCTTCGTACGGTTGATTAGTTTCACTGGATATTTTTTTTGAAAAAATAAATGTTTTACCATTAAGGGTCCACTTAAAGCGATAGGCAAATGAGTGCAGACGAATGCGACTGAAAATAGAATGTTCGGTTGTTGTTTGTTTAAAATTCATAAATATTAATCATAAAAATTAGGTTTTGAGTGACGAAATATGTGGAACAACTCAACAGCTTTTGATATTTATAGATTATGGACACGATGGAGTTAGAGGAAATTATCTTCGGGATGGATTTCGAACTGTCCAACAGTGAGTCAAAAGATGGCGAGTAGGAAATATCAGTAGAATCTTGTTGATCGAACGAAGTGCTTTTCAACAATCGAACGAATTGCTGTTTAACAATCACACGTGGATTATCATTTTCCCAAATGCGGCATTTCTGCTTGTTAACGAGTCCACTGAGATAATTCGGTACATTAACGGTATTGAACGTCAATTATGTCTCAGGGTCATTGAAAATATTGACCATCGGATAGAGGTATACCACCGAAGTCGTGGCGAGCATTTGATCGATATTTTGTTTTATACATAATTATCCTAGATCCTTCTATCATCCTTCTATCCTTCTACCTCTGAAAACTTTTTGTTTTACTTACAATTAACATCGTGCGTTTTCGTTGGACCACCCTTGATAATATACTGCGGCCAGTCAAAAAAATCTGAAGGGAGTCAAGGTTGTACCAGATCAGTGATTTGGAAGCCCTGTCCAAAAACTGAAAAAAATTCTTTGGTAGATCAGTTGTATCTAGAAATTTATGTGGAACAGTGCCTCGTGGAGTAGTCGCAGTGGCTTAGTGTAAGTGTGTTGGACTATTTAGTGAGGGGTCTCAGGTTCGAATCCCGCAAAAACCCAAATTCCGACTTAGGGCTTTTTTTACACAGCGCTACCTCTTGCGAACGTCTGACAAATATCCGAGAGTATAATTGTCTTGCAACAGCTTCTCAATTAGCCGTTTGGAGTCGACATAAAATTGTATATCCCTTCCATTCGTTCCAAAAATGAAAAACTCACACAAAACGAATGGTTTGGAGAAGCTAGGCCTAGGGTCCCTCCGGACCTGTTGCGCCAACTATTTATTTATTTAAGTGCCTCGTGGATTAGTGTAAGAATATTTTTTTTTTATGTCAGACCATTGTCTGCTTAGTGAGAGATCAATATAGTTCAGTATAAGATCAGGCTTAGATCGATCTGGATCAGTGGTCGATCGGTATTCGTTTGGTGGTAAATTAGGACTGTCAGAAACAGCGGCAACACTTTTAATTTGTATGCTTATCGCAACTGTAATTTAGAGCCACAATACATTAAGATCAATTATTGTAAAGCCACAGATCAGTGAGAGATCAGTCAGATCACCCAACTGGGCGAAATAAATTCTCAAAAGTAAGTGCTAATATAAAAGGGCAACGACAATACCAGATGCTTGGACTATCAGTATAAGATCAGTCCCAAATCTGTGTCTCATCACTAGGAGCTCAGCAGAAGATCAACCAACTCTGGAATAGATAAGTCCTCGATAAGATTAAGATTAGTGTAAGATCAGAGGCACAGCAATATTCTGATGCTTAGAAGATCAGTAGTTTAAGGTTTCTGCAAAATCGGCATCAGTTGGTGTTTAGTGCTATGGTAGATCATTTTAGAGGTAATCACAACGAAGGTATGCCTCGGTTTTGAATATACATTTAGGTGACAGCTTGTTAGCCGATTTCTTCAAAATACATTTGTTACAGTGGTGATCGTCAACTTGGGTTTTTTTCACATCTAATTCGTTTGTTTTAACGGGCTGATCAGTTTCTTATAAGAGGCTCGATTCTGAATGCTCACTTGCATGTTTGTTGTTTTATTCTGATTTTTTTCGTATGGAAGTTCTGATATGTAAAGCTAACGAAGGCATAGCAGATAGAAGATAGAACTACCAATTCGTCATCCGAATAGAAAGCAATAAAGACAACACTAGGGCTCGAGCTAACCAAAATACTAACTAAGTGATTTTTGTAAGTATTCCAATACTTTTTTTTAATGTGTCCATTTTGTCGAACTACTGAATAGGAAAATGTGGCCCAAAATCAACATTGAGTAAATACAAACTGATTATTCAATGACCTCTTCTAAATCTGGAGCGTAGGTACAGAAAAAAAAAATGAAGGCAAGAACCCACCTTACCTCGTTGACCTTAACTTATACTTTATTTTATTTTTCTTGATTTCCATTGAGAAAATAAAACTTTTAATTATGATAAATATTCAGGAACATTTTCTTTGTTATTCTTCACTCGTATGCAAATTTTTCAACTACCTACTTTTAGCCGTACTTCTTAGTAGCTATATACGTTTTTAATTTCATGGGCACATACACTGGTTTATTCAAAAATTCATTATCACGAATAAAACACTCAGCGCGCACAACACGAAATTTAACGCATGAATATGAAAATACGGTTTCCCTTTTTTTTTACAAAACATTTAACTTATTATTTCGCTTAATGTAGATACCTACAATCAAGTAAAAAAATAACTAAAATTCGAATTGCAAATATCGTGCGCGATACATACTCACGCAGAATGGGTTTATGGGTAGGTATGAGACAATGTCACCCTTTTTATTACCCATTTTTTGTATTTGTTTATTCCTTTTTAGATACTGCTCTATTACATACATATCGTGGGTTAAATTATTCCAATGTTGACCTCAGATTGGGTGCTATGCCGCGATTCGAAAAAAAAAAAAAAAAAAAAAAAAAATATTTTCCGTTGTTAACCCGATTGTTCCTCATCCAAACACATCCAGGGTGGTGTACGTGTACGGCGCACATCATGTGTCTCCTGTTTCTATCTAAATACGTGTTGTTTATACCCACAATTTTGAAATAGCAATTAATTCAAATTTTATTCGTATACCTATATCTGTTTTGTATTTCCCAGTAGATAAATGTGTTAACTACCAGTGGATTCTCATACTCCATCATCTATCGCATGAAAGATATAAATCGCAGTTTATTTAGGATTTCCATAATTCACATGAGATATACAAGTTCAATTAATTCCACCAGCTACATATATATATCACTGTTGTAGTATACAGCGAACAATATTCAGAAAAAGTGTTCTGATCTATTTTTCGCACTCCAGGTGTATGGTTGGAAGAACGATGATTTCTATTCATGAAACAATTTGGTATAAATGCTATTGGATTGGCTTTTTATTTTGTTTATAAAGAGCGGTTTTTCCTACGGAAGGAAATGTGTGAATTATGAAATGAATTATTATGTAGAGGATGATGATCCGAAAACTTAATATACACATCCACGATCCACCCCACTAGACTTCATTTTAAATAGCTCTTTTTCTTTGTTTATGAAAGTAGCAGATAAAGAGCGGTTTTTCCTACGGAAGGAAATGTGTGAATTATGAAATGAATTATAACGTAGAGGATGATGATCCGAAAACTTAATATACACATCCACGATCCACCCCACTAGACTACATTTTAAATAGCTCTTTTTCTTTGTTTATGAAAGTAGCAGATAAAGAGCGGTTTTTCCTACGGAAGGAAATGTGTGAATTATGAAATGAATTATAACGTAGAGGATGATGATCGGAAAGTTTAATGCAGGCATACACGATCCACCCAATTACAATGCATTTTAAATTGCTCTTTTATTTTGTTTATGAAAGTAGCAGATAAAGAGCGGTTTTTCCTACGGAAGGAAATGTGTGAATTATGAAATATTATAATGTAGAGGATGACTAGGATGCGTTTTAAACTGCTCTCATATCGATTGGTAATTTGCTTCCAGAAAATGTTAGATTAAAAAAAAAAAAGATTTTCCTGTGCATGGTCGAGATCAGTAAACGTTTTCATAAAAGTGATAGGACTGTAACAGTAAGAAGTTTCTTCCGTCTCGTTCTTCTGGTTAAAACATTCGACATTGCATTTGATTGTTGTTGAAGACTGTTCCTTTACCCAATGAGTAAGATGTTAGTTAGAGAAGATAACCCTTAAAATTTAAAAGATTCTATATTTTTTAAACGAGGTTTGGTGACTGTAAGCAAGTTCAAATCAATTCAATTCAATTCAAGTGCCGGCCATTATTAGACCCCTTTGGTGTTTTATGTGAATTTAGAAAAGCGTTTCCCGTGTCCCGCAAAAACCCAAATTCCAACTTAGGGTTTTTTCCACTGCGCTACCTCTCGCGAACGTCTGACAAACATCCGAGAGTATAACTGTCTTGAAAGAGCTTCTCAATTAGCCGTTTGGAGTCGGCATAAAATTGTAGATCCCTTCCATTCGTTCCAAAAATGAAAAACGCACACAAAACGAATGGTTGTGAGAAGCTAGGCCTAGGGTCCCTCCGGACCTGTTGCGCCAACTATTTATTTATTTAAAAGCGTTTCCTACTACTTATTGAGTTTGACCTTTTAATTCAGCTAATCGCTAAAGTGATTACAAATAATATACGTAAAGCTCCTAAATTGGGTTTATTGGTTGTTTTCCTGTTTCCCCTCTGCTTTACGAAAATCAAACATTTTTTTATGAGATTTTTGAACAACAGAAGGTACCAACTATAGAAACGTGCTTCTCGCTTCAAAATCATTGTGGATGATTATTTCTAATGGAATGGCACAATTTATTAAAAAAAAAAAGCTATGAATTCATAAATCTCTTCCCAATTAATAATATGAACCATTTCACTCCTATTTGTTTATATACAAACAATTCTGAATCACAAAGCATACATCGAGAGAAATCATTTAATCTACAATAACAAACCGTTTTTCCGTTCTGTACACTCATTTCATTTATTATTTAAATCTTCTCTGCGTAAATCAATTTTGATGATACCATCTCCTCTGCTCATCTCCTCCATCCATTAAGTGTATAGCGCGCATTGCATGCTGCCATTATCATCATGGTTTGCCGCCATTCAACAACAGTCAAATGAGCGATGGATACACGGAAAAATATAAGGAACCTCACCTCATAAAAATTGATTAACCAAACGACAAGCGCGCATACTCACAAGATTAAAAAAAACTCGGCTGTCATCGAGTTTTTGGATTTTCTGTTGTTTTTTTTTTTTTTTTGAGATGCCAATACTACGTCTTCTCATCGTTCTGTGTGGGTGCATATTAAATCGCCGGGAATTTGTTGTATATTTTCTTACAAGCGATATATTTATATTTTCTATATACACATAGAGGTATATTTCTTCTCATCTCTGAAACGAATGTAAGAGAAGATTAAATGGCAATTCGATGAATTGTATACGTTTTGTATAGTCCTGTAGTCCGCATCTTTCGAAGTGATTTACATTTGTCAAGTCAAAAGTCTGGCGACATTTGTTTGTCATTTTTTTTTTTTTTTTTGGCTATATTACTGTCCATGTCGCTTGAGGGGATTACTTTCATCGAGATTTACTTTGGTTTGGGATTAATTATACATAAATTTACAGCGGCAAGCAGAAATTATCATTTCGCCTGACATAAAGCAAAAGTCCCAGTTTGGGGTTATTACTTGACGTCCTTAAGATGAGATAACGCGTGTAAGTATAGGGCAATTTTTCGTTTGTTTTATTGGCGATAATTAAAAGTTTATTTCTTACACCGTAACTCTTAAGCAACGAAAATACGAACTCGATAAATTAGTGGTGAAGGGGGATGTTTTTTTTTTTCGTTGCTTAAGCAAGAACTTGTTTATGATGTGGTTCGAAATATTTGCCACCGGAATAAAAAGCTGTGAAATTGTTGGAAAAATTATAACTAAAAGACATTTAAGAATAAATGCGCGATTTTGGACTTTCGCTGTACCTATACCTAAAGTCGTATATCCCCAAATAATATTTACATCTACATATATAGCACATAAAGGGAACCATCCGATAACATCATCATTTTCCTTACCATATATTTCTGCGGCATTGAATGAATTTCTTCGTAAGACTAATTAAAAAAAAAACTTTATAATGACCCCAATCCAATTAGGAATCGTTTAAATAACAATGGGGAGCACGAACTTCTGCTTTCTTCCCACTCTAATAATAATTTTATGGTTTTCCGCATCGTTAACTTTTGATCCCATCCAAATAGTTATCTGATGTTATATTTCTTTTTAAACTATCGATAATTGTTTTATTACAGTTGGGTAAGTTTTTTTTTTTTTTTGTACGACAACTTTTTGTGTAGAATAAAATTCAGTTCAAAAATTCAAAGATCTTATTCGTGTCACAAGGGAAACAACAAATTTTGGTCTTTGAGTGGACAGAAAAAATTAAAAGCAGCCAGGGAAGCGTAGCAATAACAAGTGTTAAATGTTCTGGATTTCAATATTTCATGTCAGAAATTTAAGAATACCTAAACGTCAGCGTTTTATTATTTACAACAAGGACGATACCGATACCCTCATAAATATGCACATTGCTCCAATGAACCTCTTCTAAATATTCGCATTTTGTTCTTCTTAGTGGGTTTTGACGAATCGCCAATAAATCTTCCATCGGCATTTATTTTAAATGTCGTAATTACCTAATTTTTTCAATAAACTCATAAACTGCTGCCATTTTTATCAGCGCTTGGCGATCTAATTCTGTCGCAATAAGGAAAAGCAGCATAAGTAATTTGTAGCTACTTTTCAGGGGCTTAGGTTAAAGGTTTGAATTTAGATTTGGGAAGACATGCGTTTTTTTCCTGGTTCATAACCCAGGAACCGCAATATATATCTATTTGAATGAAAACAATATTTAAAACTAAGAAACAGGGTGCGGCTTACGGTGCGTCCGATCATAACATTAACTCAATTTTGACACAAGTCGACTTATGCTGTTTTTCTTTGATGCCTCAGAATTAGGTCCTATAGCAACATCTCTCTATAAGGTATAGTAAAGTTGGCCATATAATTAGATAAACCGAAAATTCGACTCCCATTCAGCTTAGCCTTTAGCTTCAATTCATTTGTATGTGGAAAATCCTCATCCGAACTTCTCTTCCATTTTTGGAAGGCTTCTGAACGAGTGTTTTTGGATATTCGAAAGTTCTTCTAGTCTTATGTCATTATGGATAACATCTTCCTCAATTTTGGACATTCACCCGAAAGATATCACTATACAATAACTTAATTTTTAGTGGCACTTAAAAACAACTTTTAACCACTTTATTATAAAAGCAGCAAACTTGTAAGACTTCGACCGCCTACAGATTGGTAAACATTAAACCGTTCAAATTCCCATTTAGATGAGGTAAAACTCATACTAACCCAAATACCCATCTGCGTATTACAATAATTGCAAAACTAGTTCAGAAATGTTAATCCAATATCAAAGGTTTCAATCAAATTTTTATGACTTAGTATCCAATTTCATTCGGCAAAAAAAAAAAACATCCCCACAACAAAACAAGTCACGAAGATTGCGCATAACATATTATTAATAAATCTCTATCTGATTTATTTCCAATAGCACTTAGGGTATTTTCTCTTTGTTTTGCATGTGTATATGCCTTTAGCATTATTTGTATGCATAATAATTTAAATATTTAATTTATTTTTATGAATGACAATTCAAAGATAATAAAACACAACGCTAATGTATTTCGAAAATAGAATTTGTATAATAATCATAAAAAATAATCGACAAAAATCAAAAAAAAGAAAATAATAATAATAATAATAATAATACCAAAGCTAAACAATTTGATGATCCGTCGGAGTCGTCTTCTATAAAATTTATTGCCCACAAATGAAAAAAAAAAAAAAAATAAATAATGATACGATCTTTTTAAGCATATAAGAGACATTTGTGTGCAAAAACTGTAGCTATGAACATTTTTGTTCAAATAAATAATATTTAACAATGATAAAACAAATTTGCATTTCTTTTTTCGTGTCACTTCGTTCAGCTTCAAAAACAGAAGAGAAAAAAAATATTTTTATGATACTTTGATGATCAACAATCGATGATTAGGAGAGATTTGCTAAAATAAGAAAAAACAACAACGACCACGTATAATCGAATAAAGCCATAATGAATTCGATTAATTTATATTAACACTCTATAATGCGCATAATGAAGATTAGTCTTTGGTATTTTGTGCTTCCTTTCCTCTGTTTTTCGAAGTTAATTAAATTTTATCACCTGGCAAGCATTAGATTGTAAAATGCAAATTCGATTATGGCAGGGTCGTGTAGAGAAATGCAGGGCCTGGGCTATGGGGCTATACTGTGTTTTCTTTATGATATATGGTGGGTTCATACTTCTTCTATATACTGCTTTCTGAAAATATGTATAGTCTAACTATAACAAGTGTTATAACAAGTGTTTCTAACGCATAGCTAAGGCCAACTATTTACATTTTTGCAATGGCACACAGTAAGGGCGGTATGTTATGCTATGAAAAATTCAAATCACCAAACCACAGGGCAACGATTACTCCATTTAACAAAAGCAATAAGCAATAGATGCAATAAGCTAAACTATTTTTGAACTCCAGAAACTCAATAAATAAAGTGTTAAAGAGATTCCAGTTGAGACAGCATCTAGCCCCCAGGTTTGTAAATAGGCCTATGTATTTTATTAGATTTAAGAAAATAGCTATTTCCTCAAAAAGACGAGACAATACTGATTCGGACTGCTCATTAGTGCATTAAAGTTCGTAGACGATTTCAATAAAACGAAAACTGCAACCACATGATACCGTATGTATATGCGATATAAAGGTAATAGACAGTTAAAGCTTATTGTAAAATTCGTAATAAGATTTTGTCCTTTGCGATAATAAAATGCACATCCACGTTATAATATTTTATTTAAATTCAAGCTTAACCGAACGATTTAAAGGTTGACAATGGAATGACAAAATTGTCACAATTGAAGTAAGCAAGAAAGAAATGACTGTACTATAGTGAATTCAATGTTTGGTGGAAATCTACGGTATAGACATCGTATCAAGTTTTACATACATACGTACATACATAGTTGGCTCAACAGGTCCGGAGGGACCCTAGGCCTCAAATTTTACATAAAGGAAGTATATTTTACTAGGCGGAAAGTCAATATTCAATGTGGTTGAAATGAAATAGTTGGCGAAAAAGGTCCGAAAGGACCCTAGGCCTAGCTTCTCACAACCATTCGTTTTGTGTGAGTATTTCATTTTTGGAATGAATGGAAGGGATCTACAATTTTATGCCGACTCCAAACGGCTAATTTATAAGCTCTTTCAAGACAGTCATACTCTCGGATGTTTGTCAGACGTTCGCGAGAGGTGGCGCAGTGGAAAAAACCCTAAGTTGGAATTTGAGTCAATGTGCTTACCTGATTATATAAACGATTATATTTTTGGCGGCAACATTTACACTGGTATACAAAGACAAAGTCAGCTGTGTTTCCCACTACTAACGCAGTAGCATCTCAAAACTTCACTTGGAGATATAAACTTGAGTTCAGTTTTATTAATTTGCAATTGTAGTACACAGTTTATTGGACAATAATTTGCTTTTAGGAGCACCCGCTAAAAGTGTTTCATGCTCGCCTGCCATGTAGTCTTCTCTCAACAAAATAAGAATCGTAAGTTTTAAAACCGACTTATAATGAATAAATTTAGTGGCCTCTTTTGCCACCTTCCTCGTTCATCAGCTGCATCGATTACGATGTTTACATCCCAACCAACACTTGCTGGAGCACAATCGATTGGAAGCTCATCACACAATCGTGTGCCCAGGCGGGTGTGTTCAACTTTGACTTTTGAACACGACTTCGAAATTAGTTGAAACATATCTATCCTCACCCCATATACCTGATGTGACAATATTTTTCTACCATAAGTACGAGTACGTGTAGCTGTTACCATATTATACAAGTGAACAAGATTTTTCTCTACACGTCGATATAAGCGAAGGAATAAACTCTAAACAACCCGAATACCGGGTGCGAACAATTCAACACTCTAACGCTTTTCGAATCTTGATATCAAAAATTGAGATCAAAATCACAATTTGAATGGTGTTAGAATGTGAGTAATTTTTGCACCGCCAGAGTAGGTACCTATATTTCATATCGCTTGCATAAACACTCACACACCCAAGGCGTGGTATAATCCATCTAATTGTGTATAATAAAATCCCCTGATTAAGACATCTCGAATAGGTATATGGTATATACAAAAAATAAAAAGATACACAGCTACACAAACGGTAAGAAAATAAAATAAATCCATTTGCATTATGTATCTATTGTTCCACAATTGTATATTGCAAACAAAAACAACAAGAGATAGATGTATCTTAGATGAGGAATAAACGCATGGTTTATTGTTGTGCATTTTTCATTAAGATTTGCTTCTATTTTATATCCCAAAGGGGGCGCAGCGAGACCTGCAGGCAGAGGCAGCTCTCTAAGATACGCGCGAATCTGTGTGTAGAGTAAATTGCACATTGCTGTTGAAATCCGAACCGAGCAACAGCAATAATAGATTTTAATGGTGCGATCAAAATTTTTAATGAACTTCCATTATATTTTTTTTCTTTTCTGTTTGCAACTTGTTGTTGTTTTATTGTTGCACGATGCGTTGCGCTCCTCTCTGGTCGTTGTTGCATTTTTCAAGGCAAACCGATGAGCTTGCAGCTTCTGCACATTGTGGACTGACCACATATGTATGCCGTGTGTGTTTGTTTCCGATCTACTGACCAAGAAATATAGTGATAGATACAGTTTTTATCCCAACAGATACACATAGGCCATAACCGGCTGAATGGCGGTGGCTGCAGGTACTTGTACCAGCAACATGCACAACTCATAGAGAAGAGGTGTTTGGTCTTTTTTTTTCTATTTGTTTGACTGATGAGGGGCGTTGCAGGGTGTGGTGTGTTGAAAGCGGGATGTGTGTGGTTAGAAGAAAACACGTGCCATCGTGTCCCATTGTTGTTTAGGAATGGGTGAACAGAACAAAGTAGTAATAAGTGATCTTCACCTAAAGATGGTATAAGTGATCTTGTTGTGGAGTTTTGTTTGTGCGTGTTTTTTTCTTTTTTTGTCCAATATTGGAGTTGCAGAATGTTGGGAATGTACTGAAGATGATTTAATGCCATTTGCAGGGTGAGGATCGTGGTTTGCAGCTTTGTATTTCCTTTTTTCCCAAGAATATTTGCCAGAAATAGAATTTGACAATTTGACTGTTCGGCTTTAAGCTTTATATATGCTTTTCTATATTTTTGTTGTATAGTACCAAGTAATAGATCAGTTGGTGGATCGGAAAGATTAGCTTTTGACTTGTTGACTCAATCTAATACCCTCCGGGAACTGTACAGGCCGACCCTTCGCTCATTCATCAATTTAGTTTTGTCCTTCAGATTTCCGAACCATACTAAGCTCTAGCTATTTATTTCCGTTTCAGATCTAACCAGTGACCAAGAGGAGAATGGCTCATGTTCTCCAATCGCCGATTGCAAATCAAATAGTCCTGACATTCAAATGCAATCACAACACTCGCCCGCAGCTGCTGATGCTGAAGAAGAAACCATTGCTAGTGCAAGTGTTGCTTTTAATTTAGCCGACACACGAACCATGTTAGATAATCATCATCACATGCATAGCCTGAACCATTTTAGTCATTTAAGTAGTAATCACAGTGTAAACCATCACCTAGAGGATCACAACCATAATAGCAGCCTAATGTCACCGCTGGATAGGGATGATATTCACCAGCCTCGCCAGCAATCGGATGCCATGGGAGGGCTAAAAGGAGAACAGCATACATATCTGCAGGAGATCGAAAGGATAAATAGTAAATTACCCTCCCCAACACCGCCCGATTTGGAGATCAATAATCAACCCTTGGACAGGAGATCACCAGTTGGTGGAGAGACAATGGAAGAACAACAGTGCGACGAGGAGACTGACGAGAGGGAGCAGGTTGAGGAAGATCAGGATAGTGAACGAACGGGTGCGTGTGAAGCCGAACGAGAAACCACAGCCGCAGATGAAGATGAACGGCCCACTGAAGAAGACTGTGCAGATGAGGAGAATCGTCCGGTGTCGTCACCACCAGCGAGCAGTCCTCCCCTGCAAATGCCACAGTTCCCAGCACCAGGTCCAGTCACACTGGAGGCGATACAGAATATGCAAATGGCAATCGCCCAGTTCGCAGCGAAAACCATTGCGAATGGCAATGCAGGAGCGGATAATGAGGCGGCCATGAAGCAATTGGCGTTCCTGCAGCAGACTTTGTTTAATCTGCAGCAACAGCAGCTATTCCAGATTCAGCTGATTCAACAGCTGCAGTCGCAGTTAGCCATGAACCAGGGAAAGAACGAGAACGAGTGTGACGAGGAGAACGAGGAGTCAGAACGACAGCGGGAACAAGACGGCGAACAGGGTCTGGATCAAGATCCCGATCAAGATGAGGAGCTTGAAGAAGGCGAGCTTAAGGTAAAGCGTGAGAGACT
The DNA here is from genome assembly GCA_946477585.1 of Cheilosia urbana. Taxonomy (NCBI): domain Eukaryota; kingdom Metazoa; phylum Arthropoda; class Insecta; order Diptera; family Syrphidae; genus Cheilosia; species Cheilosia urbana. The sequence continues at coordinate 155,934,587 of OX297854.1, forward strand.
GGAGGATGATGTTCGATGTCAGGATGAGGATATGCGGGCACCAGCAGAGTCGAATAATAACGAGTCGTTGAAAAGGAAACGCGAACAGTACGAGGAGTACAGTAGAAACTCATCCCTGCAGATGCTGGCAAGCATGAAACAGGACGAAAATATGCCTCTGCCTTTTGGCTCAGATCTAGCGTCGAGCATAATCACAAATCATGACGAGCCTCCGTCGCTAGATGAACCGAACTCGCTGGAAATGCTCCAGCGACGGGCGCAGGAAGTACTCGATTCTGCCTCTCAAGGCATCCTTGCAAACAATCTGGCTGATGAGTTCGCCTTTGGCAAGGACGGCAAGACAGCGGACGGTAAGAGTCGCAACGAGCCATTCTTCAAACACCGCTGTCGATATTGTGGCAAGGTGTTTGGTTCGGACTCAGCTTTGCAAATTCATATTCGGTCGCATACTGGAGAGCGACCGTTCAAGTGCAATGTCTGCGGCAGCCGCTTCACCACCAAAGGCAACCTGAAGGTGCACTTTCAGCGGCATGCGCACAAGTTTCCCCATATCGCCATGAACGCAACACCCATTCCTGAGCACCTAGACAAGTTCCATCCACCACTGCTGGAGCAAATGTCACCGGACAGTTCGCCCACCCACCAGCCACAGATGCCGCAACAAATGCCGCCGGTTTCATTGCCTCTACCATTCCCACCGAATGCAGCAGGATTCCCCGGACTACCTGGTCTATATCGTCCTCCATTGGATATCCTGAAGTCACTTGGGCCGTATCCAAATCCATTCTTTCCCTCTCTGCCGCATTTGCCCCCAGCCATGGCGGCGGCTCTAAAGCGCGACCAAGAATTGCCAACTGACCTCCGTAAGCCATCGGCACCCAGTTCACCGGAGCGGGTGAAAGAACCTGAACCTGTGGAGAAGGCGAACACTAGAAGCACTACCCCCACCACTGAAGAGCCGCTGAGTTTGAAAATCAAACAAGAAGCAGATCCCGAGGAGAACGAGCTGTCACGGGGAAGTATTCACATGACACCACCAACACCGCCTCCACCTGCAGTACCTATTCAGTCGCCGCTGACGATACAAGCGGCACCTATCACCCCGACAATATCCGTGCGCCCGCTAGCTCCACCATCACCGCCGATGCCCTTAAAGTCCGCTCTGCCTCCGGTCGTTCAGCCACAGCAGCCAGCGATACATCCTCAGCCATCGCCTGGACCAATGCCGCCGCAGAATGTCGAACTTCTACCAACTCCGGGACACCTACCACCGTCGTTTCATCGTGACGATTTCTTCGCCGACCGGTTTCCACTGAACTTCACGAAAACTTCACCCGATCGTAGATCGCCGATCCAAAGTCCAGCAAGTATTCCCCGTTCGCCATTCTTCGGAGTAAAGCACGAAATGGCGCTGCTGCCGCGACCACACAGCAACGACAACTCGTGGGAGAACTTCATTGAGGTGTCCAACACGTCGGAGACTCTAAAACTGAAAGAGATGATGAAGAACAAGAAGCTAACCGATCCCAACCAATGTGTGGTATGTGACCGAGTGCTGTCGTGCAAAAGTGCCCTGCAAATGCACTATCGCACGCATACCGGCGAGCGGCCTTTTAAGTGTCGAATTTGTGGGCGAGCGTTCACCACCAAAGGAAACCTTAAGACGCACATGGCTGTTCACAAAATTCGCCCTCCGATGAGGAACTTCCATCAGTGTCCCGTGTGTCACAAAAAGTACTCCAACGCATTAGTTTTGCAGCAACATATCCGCTTGCATACGGGTGAGCCCACCGACTTGACGCCAGAACAGATTCAGGCAGCGGAAATCCGTGATCCACCACCTTCAATGATGCCCGGCGCATTTCTCAATCCTTTCGCTTTTCACTTCGGTGCAATGGGCCCTGGTGGTCCTCACAATGGTGCTATGGGTTCGGAGTCTTCGCTCGGCGACATGGATGACAACATGGATTGCAGTGACGATTTCGACGACGACATATCCTCGGAACATATGTCCTCGAACCACGATGACTCCGTAGATCGACCGAAATCAGGAGATGACATGAAGGGAATGCTGTTCGAACAGAAGTTAAAAATCGAGGCAAGTGCCAGCTCCGCGCCCACAAGCCCCGCCGAAAACGCCCTATCTGCCAAAGCTCCCCCTTCGCCAGCTGACAGCTCAGAACAGCAAGGTGCTTTAGACCTAACACCGCGATCACAACAATCAGCCCCACCGACAAAGATAGCTACACCGCCCACACCTCCCCAAGCGAGCCCTCATCATCACCCGCAACAACCGCAACAACCGCAACATCTCCCGCCGCAGCAGCACAGCCCGGTGGCGCCAAGTCATCCCAACATGTTCCTTCACCATCAGCAACATCTGCACCAGCAATTGCAACACCATCACCAGCAACAGCAGAACCAGCAACATCTCCACCAACAGCGTCAGCACCAAGAAGCTCAACACCATGCGCAACAGCAGCAGCAGCAACAGCAACACCATCAGCTGCAACCCCCGCCTCCACCCCAGCCAAATCTAGTTACCGCTCGACCACCATTCGGAATGTTTCCCAACATCCCGCTGTTTCCGCCGGCGACAACGCAAAACATGTGCACCGCAATGAACACAATCGCCCAGTCAGTGATGCCGGCGGCGCCCTTCAATCCACTAGCACTTTCGGGTGAGTTGTGAGTTTCCAACTTTTTTTTCAATTAAAAAAATACAAAACCAAATTAAACATAAAAATAAATAAAACCAAAATATTAACTAAATTCATTTTTATTTTCACAAATTTAAAATTTGTTTATTTATTTTTGTGTAAGAGCCCAGCAGCTAGGAAAGCAATTTTGAAAATGTAATTTTTTTTCTATTTGTTCTTGCAGGCGTCAGAGGGAGCACAACCTGCGGTATCTGCTTCAAAACATTCCCATGCCATTCGGCTTTAGAAATCCACTATAGAAGTCATACCAAAGAGCGACCGTTCAAATGCTCGATCTGTGATCGTGGTTTCACAACTAAGGTGGGTCTTTGCTTTTTTTCTTTTGTTTTTTTTTTTTTTTTTTTTTATTTCCAAGAAATTCTACCAGATTTTTGGAAATATTTTGCATTCAACCGGTAGCAGCAGCCAATTAAGCCAACTAACAATAATTTGTTTGTTTTCTTGTTTATTTGCAGGGCAATCTCAAACAACATATGTTAACGCATAAGATTCGAGACATGGAACAGGAGACATTCAGGAACAGAGCTGTCAAGTATGTAAGTTGTATATCATATTTATTTTGGTTTTTCTCCTCTTCTTTTGCGGGGCATTTCTGTCATCAGTTTTGTACGTTTGGCATTGAAAAATACTTGATAAAACGGTCCTAATTCAATGCTGCACTGGACATTCATTTTTGGTTAAGGAAACTGTTGCAAATACATAAGTAGCATATTCTGTTGAAAAGATCAGCAGAATTAAAAGAAATAGGAGTGTCACATTAACATTTTGCTTGCGAAACTGACAGTAACCTAATTTCGTTGACAGACCAGGCGCACTTGGAAAGCACATAAATCCCTGCGTGTAAAACATAAAATGTGTTCTGCGAAATTTATTTTTTTGAATAGGTACGTTTTTAAGTATACAACATAACAAAAAACGGGTCTTTTTGTCAAAAATGAAACATCTATTTTTATCTGACAAAATAGAAATTAAAATGCGATTCTTTCATCTAAAGGCGGGTATACGATTTGTAAAGTATAATTTGTTCGAATACGTTTCAAGAGATAATAAATCTTTATCAATAATGAAATGGAATCCGTTTTATATTTCACACCTCTACCTACTCGGCTGTAGGAAATAAGGCCCCAAAGGAGAAAATGAAATAATAAGGCCCCAACAAATTATACAGGAAACAACAACAACGACTTTTAATAAAATTTGGGGTGTTATTTCCTTTTTTGGGGCCTTATTTCCCAATGAAAATTGGTCTCATGAAATAAGACCCCAAAGGAAGAAATGAAGTAAGTCCCCAAAACTAATTTTGTATTATTAATTGTTACCCTTCCGACATGGAATACGTATGGGGGGCATGCAATTTGTTTTTTTTTTTTTTTTTCTTTGATACCGAGGGTAGGTGAAAGTCTTCCAGATACACTATGAGAATCGAAAGATTGTTAGATACTGCAACTAAAATATAACTTATCAAGTAATTTTTCCATCATGAAATAACAACTTTTGACAGGCTACTTTCCAATGAAAGATCCTGCATGTTCCGCAATTTAGACGCGGTTAATCTTATCTTGCCAAGTCGAACGGTTTCGTTCTTTGTAGTCGGCGCAATAAATTGCTCTCGTCCAAAATTTGTCGGACTGTATTGTTGACATGTCCGATTAGTCGGTTTCTCGCGGAGCTTCTAGTTTCAGCTTCAATTGTTGGAATTCCGAGATCCCTGTGGATATCGTCGTTCCTAATATACCATGGTGCTTGTACAATTTCTTTAAACACTTTATATAGAAGAGATTGTAGAATATTGATTTGTTTTCTTGGTACAACCCCAAAGTTGTATATACCGTAGATCCACACCCGCTTTAGCACTTGTTTGTATAGAAGCAGTTTGTTTTCGGTACTGAGCTGGGAATATTTTCCAAGTAGCCAGTACATTTCACTAAAATGTGATATCGAGTTCTTGCGAATTCCATTCCATTTCAGCTTTGCGTCGATTGTCTTTTCCAGGTATTTGGCCTCGTTTGCAAAGGGTATTCGAGCCAAGTTTAGACAAATTGGCAAGTCATTAGTTTTCTTATACGTGAAATTCACGTGAACAGATTTAGTTTCGTTGAGGGCGATCCGCCAGTCCCTCGTCCATTCATTTACCTTATTCAGTGCGATTTATAGTTTTGCAGTCGTTTCTTCAATTGTATTACCTACTGCTAGGATGCGGTGTCGTCGACGAATGTAGAGAGAGTAGTGCCATCTTCTCTTGGTATATCGCGAGTACATTACAGATAGAGAAGGGGCCCAAGGACACTTCCTTGCGGCACGCCGGCCTAAATTTCCTTAAGCTCAGAGTTTTCGGTTCCATGTCTAACACGGAAGAGTCTATTCCCGAGATATGATTCCAGAATATCATATAGGCGTACGGGAAGAACTTGTCGTAAGTTAAATTTTAAGCCGTCATGGCACACCTTATCAAAGGCTTGTGAGACGACAAGGAGTAAGCTTGAGCACATAGTTTTTTCTCATATGCTTTCTCGATTACGTCAGTAGTTCAATGCACTTGGTCAATCGTCGCTTGGTTCTGAACCCGAACTGGTGGTCAGGGATAAGATTATCGTATTCTATAACCGGTTGTAGGCTAGTAAAATTCTCTCGAAAACTTTGGATATGACTGGAAAAAGGGAAATTGGCCTAAGGGACTTTACTTTATCTGACGGTTTTCCTGGTCTTAAAACCATTATGGCCTCCGCAACTTTCCGTTGGCCCGGCACGTGTTTTAGTCTGTGCGCAGAATTTATAAAAATTTGAAAAGCAAATGACGCATCACATTCAGCAACAAAATGTGCCTACTAAGAAAGAGAGAGAGAGAGCAATAAATATTGTTAATTATAGTAAATTAAACAGCGCGCTATATCTACTATTGTTTATACTACGTGATGAGAATTTAAACTCCTTTGACATGCTACTAATGTTTTGAAAATGTGCGCTCTTGACTATTTTTTTTCTCTGTTCACATAAACATTATACTAAGACTAACCACCAACATTTTTGTTTTATTTTTGTTTTCATTTTAGATGAGCGGCTGGAAAGAAGAATACGAGTAATTTCCATTGAACACAGAAAACAGCCAAAATGTGGAATGCCTGATAGCCGAATATTCCTTCGCTGTCGCACATTGTTATCTCAAAGTTTCTGTCACCACACAATGATCTCATTAACAAAAAACTCCTCGACTCTTAGAAGAAACAACACACTCTACTAAATGACAGCAGGTAATAATAACAATAATTGCTGGAAACATTCTCTAAAAAAAAAAAAACACAAAAAAAAATCTCCAAGATTATTGGATGTATCCCAAGAAAAACAATCGTTTCAAACAGAAAACAAGTAAAGATAAACAAAGAACTAATTCCTCATAAACTACACAGCGTTAATCCAACTGAAAATATCTCGTTAATACTGGTTTCATAAGAACGCTCCAAATATCTAAAAACAGCCAGGAGCTGACAGAATATATTTGTAATAATTTATTTCGTTGCTATTTCTCATTTTTTCATTGACTTCGCAACGTAGAAGCAAACACAACTTTACTGTTCTCAATAATCCTGTTTATGAGTGAATTATTTGATTTTGTCTTTGTCTTGTGTTTATGACCTACAATTTTTGACAAACAAAATACGAAACTCTCTAACAAATAGACAAGCGAAAACTATTAAATGAAACGTATCCAAAGATGCATGCAATGTGTGATTTAAAAAAAAAAAAAAAAAACAATATTTAAACGCCAGACAAGAGACTGATTTCGTTTCATTTAACATTAGAAAAAAAAAAACGTTTATAAACTACAAAGTAAACGGAAGAAATTTCTCTGCAAATAAAAATCAAAATTCGAATTTACCAAATAAAATTCATCACTGTCGTGTCGCTTGAAGTGAAATTTTTGTCTATATCAAAAATAAAGTGCAATAAAAATAAATTTATATATAAAATAATTTCGGCGAACGTGAAACAAAACAAATTAGATACTGTGTAAAAATGTAAAATATGAAAAACTATTCCCTCACTTTCTCTCTGATCAAAAAAAAAAGTAGAATTGATACTTTTTTTTCACACCGCTGTACTGCTTTTGTAAATAAATTAAAAATTGATATTTTGTCGATGTAATATAAAAAGAAGCACACAAATACACGAATGAAATGAGAGTAAAATGAAAAGCTTAAAAATAAAACTTTAAATAAATGCGAAACAATTTAAATATAAACAAATTTTGTGATACTATCCATTATACATATTATAAATGTTAAATACAAGAAATATAGATATATATATATATGTAAAACAAAATCAAATTAATTTATTTATCGTAATACAAAAATTTTATTTTAAAATGAGGAAAATACTGTAGTAAAAAAATAAACAATTGCACGGTGTAATAAAAAATAAAGTAAATTCAATAAATTAAGGCTTAGTTGTAGGTAAATAAAATATCAATCAAATACAAAATTTCTCCCTTTTATAAGTTAAAGAAAAAACTACAAAAAAAGCTTAAAAAATATTTTGTGATGTTTTCCTTTAATTTACTTGTTTTAAGTTTGTATTCTCTCATCAATTGTAAATATGTTTCGTTTATTTATAGAATTAGTGTCTAAAAATTAAATAAGTTTTATTAAAATAATGTAGATGTTAATGTATAGTATATGGATGCATATGTTTAAAAAAAAAAACAACTCTTGTCAAGTAAATTGACGCTAGAAATAGTGAGTAATATGGTAATATACAAATTAAAACTAAAAACAAAAATAATGTAATAAATTATTACAAACCAAAAAATATAAAAACAATTACATGGAATTGAAAAGGCTGGCTTTTTTATTTTACTTTTGAAAATGACCGACAAGGTAATTTGCAAAATTTCAGCGGCTCTAGGAGTCTTGGTTTCTACCTGAAATTACATCCGAGGTCCGAGCATAACATTATAGAGGTAAGCTTAAAGGTAAGATTGGACGTGTCATTTCATATGACAAATTTTGACATTCTGACGTCACAAAAATTCGCTCTTTCTATTGTCACTCGTTTGTCTCTCGTGAGAGTACGCTGCAACAGCCGGCGTGACCAGACGCTTAACAGCCGATCACACATCGTGACATATTTAGGACGAATGTTAACGTCATAATGACGTCGGCATGTGAAAATTTGCCATGAAAAATGACACGTGTAAACTTATCTTAAGAACATGAAAAAAGTAACCACTCGTACGGAGTTGATAGTTTGGTGTCTTTTAGAATTTTCATCGACTATTACCTACTGTATCCATGGCCGCTGGCTTCGAAAAACTTGAGTCTTACAAAGCACCCACATGAAACTTCACACCACTAAATTACTAACTCAATCTAAATTCAGTTTCGTCTTATTTAAAACTTTTGCGTAACTGTCACCGCCGCTTTGTTTATTAACAATTTATTTAATTCTCTTGAAAAGGCAGACTTTTACCAATTTCAATTCCTTTGTCAAAATTTGAAGAATTCGCGGGCAAATTTGAAAGAAAACTACCTAACTGACAAGGCTTTGATTTCCGTCTTCTTCAGTGGTTGCAACTTCAACGTCAAGTTGAAGGCAGGGAAGTTAAAATAAATTACGTTTTACTCACCGAAATCTATCCGATCGTTTTTTTTTTATTTCAGTCGCAAATCTTAAATGCCAAAGCGCGCTAGCAAGAATTTTGTAAAACGAATGTGCGTTCAGAGGGTGGAGTATGACAGACTAAAAGTTCTGGCAGGCTAAAAGTTGTGGCTAAAAAACAAAATTCAGAGTAGAATTCAAATTTCAAGTCTACTCCTTTTTTTCTTGTATCGATAATTTTTATGTGCGAATTGAAAAAGGCTCCCCATAAATATAAGTAAATCAACAATATATCAAAGTAAAAAAACAACCTAAATACGGCTAAAAGACCCTTGATTAATATTTCTTCTCCAAAAAATGTAAAGAAATTAAAAGTTGCTCTACAAACAAAAATGGTATTTGTCATTTCCACACTGAATTAATTAATTTGCATTGAAAAAACATTATACAGCTCTTTAAAAGTTGTGTGTGATAAACATTAGCGGATCTGTACCATTTCAACTATGAACGGCTACGGCATACCAACTCTATGACTTCCAATCGAACAAATCGAAAGAAACGCGCGTGATAGTAGAAAGTAGGTCTACTCAGGCTTCGCGTTGAACTTTACGATATTTATGATCTAAAGTCGATTCAACGCCTGAAGTTCTATTTTGTGTGGCAGTGTATGAATGCTTTGTTTCTACATAATTATGTCAACGCATGCTCGCGTCAACGTGGCAATGTGAATTTGGCATTTTTACGTGCGTAAACTTGGCACCCTAATCTTTTTTTCTTTTTTTTTAATTTTTATAGTTTCGGGTGGCTAAGCAAGAGTTCTAGTTTCTAGAGTTCTTGCTCGAGAAACGCAGCAAAAAATCCTCAAACAATTTATTTCTAAACCCAAACACAGAAAAGTTTAAAAATTAAAAAATTACAATTTTTTTCCGGCACTGCGAAGACTTCTGATTAGAAATCCATGGGTCACGCACCCTGAGTCCTCATTACAAAAATATAAATTAACCTCTCGAACTTATTTCTGCGGATTTTTGAATTTTGCCTTCCAAAACTTGTTCCACCTATTTGGGTCTATTTGGTGACAACACTCACAAAATCTCGGCAATGACTGAACGCATTCCAATATCAAATTCTTGTAACTGAAATTCATTCATCATAATATCATCATTCTAAACAAATATTTGTTTATATTCCTCCACACCTCTGGCTTTAATAAAAATTCACTACACTTGTTTATAATAACTACCCCACACATAAAAAAAAAAAAAAACATGACAAATGATCTGAGACATGACTTGCACGATCTGACACTCCTCTCTCACCGAACGGAAGCAATTAGCCGGATATGAGACGCAGTCGTCAGAAATGTCATCGTTTAGGGATAACCGGTGGCAGTGGTTGAAAAATGTTTCCACACTTCTTCCGTTATTCGTTTGGGGGTGACAAATTATAATTTTATTGAATGAAGGGTTTGTTTCCCGTTTCTTTTTAGACAAACTACTTGTAAAAAATATATGCCCTTTCATCATGTGTGTGATCGTAGGGGTGCCGCACATATCTCTTGGCTTGGTTATATTATATTCGCTACGGCTGTTATGACGGCCAACTGACAGAAGGCACTATATGCACGTGACTGTTTTAAAAGGGGACACGCTGTCTTCATGCACTCTGTAGCATCGTGTAACATGTCATACAATATTTCATGTTCAACATTTTTGTTGTTGTCTACATTTTTTGTTCAATTGGAAGCGAATTGGGTTGTTCGAATGGTTAAAAAGTTGACGTTGTGATACTTTTTGGCCTTGTCATCCCTTAAATTGAATAATTTCACGTTTGGAGAAATTTCTGTTTATACATTTAAGAATGTTAATTGTGTGCATAGCACAGACACAAAAACGAGGGTGATTTGTTTAAGCGGGGAGGGAGATGATTTTTGGCTGATTTATGTTGGATAGGTGTTTAGTATTATGTGTACCTAATCATGTGCGTACAAACCTTGCTGAGGTAGAGAAGAATGCGGAAATCCAGAACGCTCTCGTCAAAAGGGTTTTGCTCTTAAAATACATTTCTGTAAGTGTCGGCAGAAGTCAAGTCGAGAAGATCTTAAAGAGTACCTACCTATGATGAGGGTATTTCTGAATTATTGGCGCAACAAGCCAAAAGTTACAAAAAATCTGGAAAAATTATAAAATATGACATATCGGCATCGTTTAATTTTTCTCTGATTTACGAACTTGATATAAAAAAAATGTCATGGAAGTGGAAAAATGCCTAGTATGAAAATTTGTACCGCGAAATGTCAAAACTGACTTCGAACTTTCCACGTGAAAATATCACTAGGCAGTACGCAGTTCGATTGAAAAATAGTTTCTTCAAAGACTGATTTGGCAGACACTTGGCTTTTATTGTCGTCGCATTAAATTTCTGACATTTCAGCGTGAAAAATAATTTATGGGACAGCGTGGAATTTATTTGAATTTCTGATGTTTCCCTAGGAAAAGTGTACATATATCAAAACATTTTAAGATTAGTTTTTTTCAATTCAGTAAGGTATATTATGCAAATAGGAATTTTGCCAGACTTTGAGCAGTCAAACAACGGCTACTATATAAAATAAAATAAATCGAACTTAACTTACTAAAGTACTAATAATACTTTAACTAATTTTCCTGGCCAAACGCAGTGGATTTCCATACTAAAATTATTTTAGTTGAATATTCCTTTTTTTTTATATTAAAACAAGGTTACATGTGTGATACATGCACAATGCGCTCAATCCGAAAAAGTAAGGCAGCATTTACAAAAAGTTACCAAAACCAGATAAAAATTACCAAAAATCACCACAAGATCCGAATCTGGGACCAGTGTTGTTAGCACTCTCTTTTCATTTATCCCACGAAGCGTGGTAATTTTTTCCTTTTTTTCCTTTTCACCGCACTCAAATTCCCTTTTAAAAACCCAGTACTATACTTTTTTGCCTCAAAATCCAGTTTTTAAAAGTAAAATTTGTATTACAAGGAAAGAAAAGCACGGTTAATTAACCTTTAGTATAAAAATCACATTTTGTAACATTATTACGATAATTTTTTGGTACTACAAAATTTTGACAAAAGACAATTTATATGGGCAGTTTTTTATGTACATTTAGTGTGTTGATAATCATGGTGAAATGTAAAAGTTTTAATGAAATTTCAGTAAAAATTTATAGTTTGAATGTTTTTTGTTAGATTCCTCAACAAAATCCCACGATTTGGTGCTCGGAAAATCCCACAAAAAGAGATAAATCCCACGATATAACAACACTGCCTGGGACCCCTCGCTTTGCAGTCCAACATGCTAACCACTAAACCACCGCGGCGATTCGGAATCTGAATCAAAATACGCCGAAAAGAAACACATGGTTTGAGAAATGTAGGTTCTACTGCAAATGATCTAAAAATTCAACGAAACGACAGCTTCCACTTAGTTTTTGTTATTGGTTTTCCAGTTTTAATTCAAAATTGCTTAGGATCAGATGGCATCGCCGGCATCCACCATTTTATTTTCGCCACTGTTTCTCCAAGCATAAATATTCACATACTCATGCGTCCGTATACCCTTTTGTTAATCTGTCAGCATAATTCGCATAAATTTTAGTTAACAAAAGAAAAAGAATTAAAACTAAATAAGATCAAAATTGTGTTTTTAGCCAGTTTGTATCGATTTCTAATCTTGATATATGTGTAATAAATTTGAATACCAATTTTTGGCACAGTTATTGTCATCGTGTTGCAATATTATTTAGGAAATTTATTTATGAACCCTGCTAAAAGCACGTCTATATTATGAAGGATCCATTAAGACTTGTAAAGGCAAACAATCGAATAAATAATGAAATACCCAAAAACCTATTCAAATTGATTATGCAAATATGAGCGGTTCAGTAATTATACGCACACCCAATTCCAATTCAATGAGTGCACTGAACTGGCTGAAAATAGCAGCAGGTTTTTGTGTTTTTTTTTTTAAGCTAAATTTGTATGTGCTCGTGAAAATCGCTTTGAAAAATCGCAACATTACAATCAAATTTCAATAATTTATCCTAATCTGCAATTTAGCAACTGACACCTCATAATAAATTGTTACACACCTAAACATGAAAGGATTTTTGCATAATTCCACCATTAATCCTGGTGCACACGCCATGCATGCACTGGGTGTATTCAACGTCCTGCTTTTTGCAGGAACGCGGACATCAGAGAGTCATGCAATGAAACACAACATTGTAATCTCAACTTATCCTTTGCACCCGTTACCATGAATCCTTGGAGATATCTGCTGACGTGGGTCGTTTTTTTTTTTGTTTGTTCATGTTCATGCAAAGCAATATCTAGTATTATCCTTAATGTCTGTAGATTGTATCCGTTTATTCGTTTGCTTTGGTTGAATAGCTCGTGCGGGGGTGTTACTTTCGATGATCCTTTGCAAAAATGTACATTAATGTAAATGTCTTAAGGGCGCATTCACGTATGTTTGTCCAATATTTTCTCCGGCTAATTTTCACCAAAATCTGTATGGAACTATGTATAAGGAGAAGACAATGTCTCGGCGCCTTTGTTAACACTTCTTATATTCATGCTGAAGCAAGTCCTTGGTATTATCGTGAGTTATGACTACACGCGTCCAAAGATATCATCCTTTTGTCTGCAAATGTGGTTTTTAGTTCGCCCTTATTAGATGTGTATTGGTTGGCAGGATTAAACAGACTCAGTAGCGGATGTGTTATCATGTCTTCACGATGGCACGTGTGCAGTCCTTTGTGTTGCATTAAATTAGCCGTACAATTGACAACGTAGCAAAATATTGTGACGTAAGGAATTGGGGTCGAAGATATCATACAGATTATGAGAGGGATACGAAGGCGTGAGTCCTGTTTGCTTTCGTTTGATTAATAGCAAAAACTGGTTCCAGGGGATTTGGTGTGGGTGTTGAGCTTATTAATACTTTACTCACAGTAAATATGTGCCTGAATTGAATTGACGCCGGTATTATTTTAATCACTGAATCGATCAGATATGGGGGTGGCACCATTGGAAAGAGATGGTGCCGATTGAAGTGGAAGGCGCACGACTAACTAAGAAAACAATATTCTAGCACTTACAGGAATGTGTATTCGCTTGAACACCATTGATGTCAATTGAAGTGGAATATATACAATAAGTGAAAGGGATTAGCATCCGAAGCTTTTAGCTATCCGTGGTGTCCGACAAATTATTTGCTAAAAAACAATTAAAAGAACGTGGGCCAAATAAAATGAACAAAACTACATTTTTTCCATGTATTTTAGCTCTATTAGTAAGAGCAAATATTCCCAATAATTATGGAACACAACATTGTTCAAGCCTGCCTCGGCTGGCTTTGCAGTAGCTTAACGGTTGCTTGGATGATATTGACCTTATGTGCTTATGAATCGTTTCCGGATTGTTGGCATAACATCCTTCACTGTTCCCCACAAAAAAAAAAAAAGAAAAGTGGCATGGACTGTGTGCCATGGCGCGCCATCCTGCATGAACCAGAGGTCGACAAAATCCATGCCTTCAAATTCAGTAAAAAAAAAAAAAGTTCCGGTAACATGGCTCTGTAATGCCTGGCGTTGATCGAAACGTTGTTCCCAGCCTCATTTTCGAAGAAAAATGGTCCTACGGCTACAGCAGCCACATTCTCTTACGCACAATAAAACGAAGGGAACCATGAGTGCTATCCACTAGCATACTGGTCTGACGAACTTTTTGCACAAATTTGCGAATAGCAGGCGCGGTGGGTACTTCATTTCGGCCAAGGCTTATTTTCAAAAAACGCACTGCTTAGGCTACACAGCACTCACTTTGGAAATAACTTTTCAATATTTTCCAACGTTGTTCAAGAGTAAAACGACTCATTTCGGTCCGCGGAGGTATGATACTGAATTTCTGTCAAAATTTCGAACAGGAAAGACCTGTCAGTGTCAAAATAACCTATGATTTAAAAGGAAACCACAGATGGCCTACCCTTTATGTAGTATGAATCGTCTACTTCAATTATAGCCGAACGTTGGATCATACCTTTAACTCTGAAGCAAGCTGGTCGAGTCGTCACCCTGTCGTACACTCTTTCTGGCTTCAAAAAAAGTTTCAGTAGCGTTATTATTAATCTTAATGAAAGCAGAGTACTCCAAAAAAAAAAACAGTCCACACCGATGGTAAGACGATTACAATCTTTGGGTGTCTATATACGATGGTGACCTTACAAGTTGATAAAGACAGACAGGATTCCGATGTAATTTCGAATCAGAGTCAGACTTTTTAAATTCTCCCCGTACTTGAATAAGTTTGCCAGACTGCTCCGATCTGGCGTTTGCAGTTTTGAAAGTATTTTGAGTAGATGCTGATAATTGATTAAAACATGATGTAGTATGAAAAATAAATCAAAATCATAGATTATGGAGGATCTGAGCCACCGCGTAGCCAGGAATGTCACTGTCGAAGTCATCAATCAGCCCCATATTGAGCAAACTTTGCAATTACCGCACTTCAAAGTCCTCAATCCGCCTATATCTTTATAAAGTGCAAATAATTGCATACACTGATTTCAATTTAATTACACAGCAAAACCGATTGCACACTTGCTCCAAAGGAGTGGTACTGACACCCATATCTTGCCAAATAAAAAGGAAACCCCAACTCAACTCAGCCGTGTAAAAATAATCAAATAATTCGCCGCAGCTCACTTAGGTCTGATTACACAATTCACTCAAATGACACTCGACCGTTGCACATGAGTAGCAAATGTTTTCGCCCATAAACGGCGCCCCAACAAAAAGAACTAACATACAGAAAGAGAAAAATCTCTTCAACAACATAGTGTTAAGTTGTTACTGCATTAAAATGCAAAAAAAGAAGAACCACAAGAAAACCCAATTCATTTGCAATCTCTCTAAAGGGGAAAACCAATCAAAAAATCGTATCGCATGTCTGGGCCAATTTCACTCGTTCAGATACAATAATTCGCCAATTACCATCCATCCACATCCACACCACCCACCCAACGGGTGAGTTAACCCCCACCATTGTCCCGTTTATGGGCCAAAAACAGCTGTGCTACACCCGAAGAACGATAGTTGATTTGAAATTGACGTGTGATCGTGCACACACGTACGAGAGTGCAAAACAATCGAAGGCGGACATTAAACATTAAACATTCGCTAAAAATGGTTAAAAGAATATAATACACTGCAAAATATCGCGAACACATTATGGAACAGGTGTTTGTGTGTTGCGCCGCATGTCAATTCGGGCTGTATGGGGGAGCTGTACGGGCTAGCTAACAGTGTTTCACAATATGGAGATATGTAATTATTATAAAGTGAGCCGATTTGTGGTCGCGCTCTAATTGCCGTGACCATGTAGTGCGCATGCAAATTGTCCCTTCGAATTAGGACTGCAAGTCCTGATGCGAAGTGACGTTGGAGATGAGGCATGTTCGAGTTCTTAAAAAGACATGAAACTGACAGAATTTAATTTAATTTTGAAAGGTATGCGAACCAAAAAAAAACTCAACAACGAAGCGAAAAGGCTCGGTAAAAGAAATTCTTGAGTCTGTTGATGAGAGCGCTTAGATTGCTGGCGGAGGTATATAAAAAAGCCCGTTGATTGTTACTCTATTCTGGATCTAAATATACTAAATGTCTTCATAAAAGTTTTATTCACAAATAATCACATCCCCCTTAATTACAAGGAACTCAAAAAGTGGGCTCACCTACAACCCTGTAATCTGTAAACGCATCAGCTACGGCTAAACGCCTGGATTAATTTTCATCAAACTTAGTTTTTAACTACCTCAAATTAACAGCCCGAAAAGGGAACTGAATTCCAAAGTTAGCTCTTAATATATGACCGGTATTTTCTAGAAAACAATTATGGCTAAAGCAGCAAGTTTTGAGCGATCCGGTCGTACACATTTTTTTGTTTTTTGTATGAACTGACAGAACTATTGCTTTAGATGTTGATTATTCTTAAAACTAGTTTCATTAAAAATACGCTTTTTGAAAGAATTTAAGTGCATAGTTACTACCGTAGTTATTTGTAGAAAGGCAGACTTCTTCGTGCCTTCTTGGAAATCGTCAATACGTTTTTTGTTCTGCCTGTTCGCCTTAAACTTTGAGTGTGACTATGGTAGGACGTTTTCAAATCTACAGCAATATTTTGCTTATATTTTCCATGTCATTCTCGCCTTAAGTTGTAACTAATAAAAAATTGTAACTGCGAGTAGATACATCAGATAGGTACCTACCAGCCATACACTCGCTCAAAAGCACACTATCATCGCGCAGCGCTTTTTTCGATTATAAATATGTCCATCATGCGGTGGCATACAGATTCCGATATGCAAATGCCTGCATGAGCCCGGCCAAACAGACAACCGGTTTGTTGTGGCAAATATTCTAATGGCCCATTGTCCAGTCACTTCACCTGAAGCTACATAATTTCTGGTATAGTTCCGGCAAATCATTCTGCCGCGAAGAAG
The DNA here is from genome assembly GCA_946477585.1 of Cheilosia urbana. NCBI lineage: Eukaryota > Metazoa > Arthropoda > Insecta > Diptera > Syrphidae > Cheilosia > Cheilosia urbana. The sequence goes on from OX297854.1 coordinate 155,951,440, forward strand.
AAACAGTCTCTCGTCGCCGTCGTCGGTTCGATCTTGTGTAGTACTATATAACAACGACAACGCGAATGTGAAAGCTAACGCGCAAGGACTACGCGAGTATAGGTATATCTATCCATACTAACAGCATACACACAAACAAGCAACGCGCAGCGATGCTGGGGCATTCTAGTTAATTTTCCATCTCATATCAACCAAACAAACAATTCCGAAAGTCAGTCAATCAGAACCTGTCTGACCATCCGTCAAAGTTGCACATCACCATATCACCTCCGCGAAATTATCCTCCGCGCGAATCTATTTTTTCCTGTAAGTTGCCGCGCAGCCAAATATTGTAGCGCGCGCGGCGGAACATCGCTCTCTGTGAGGACATCGCGAGCGTAGGTTAGGCACCTATCCACAGCACCGCACCAATTGCATTGCAGAGCAGCAGATGGATGTGCACTGGGATGAACGGGCTCTGCGAATGAAGATGGATAGTTGAATGGAGCTGGAGGAAGAGATGCTGATGACGTTACATACCGAATGGCGGTGAATATGCTTCAATTGCGCTTCCACCGCGCTTGCGATGTGTGTTGTGGGATTTGCTGATTTGCCATGATGCGAAATTATCGGAGATCCTTTGGAGGGGTGGGGAGCCATCATTAAATTGCTTCCCAGGGACCGGGAAGGCGGCCGTCGGTGGGTAGGTAATCACTTCCCATCAACCCGTGCATATTCTAGCAATTATCTTCACAAGCTTGAACGTATTCTGTTGGATTGGACGAAGCGGGGAGCAGAGATAACTCCCCCGATTTGTTGTCTAAATCTGTGTTTTTTTTTTTTACCCCCGTCTGCTTGTGCCATCGCCATGGACATCGGACTAGCACTAGATAGGTATACTCCTTGTGGGTGAAGCGCAGACTAATTCGATGGTGAAGCGATTTTTGAAAATTACTCGTACTCCGCGCGGTGATTTGCTGAAAACTGTTTCTCAGCAATTATTCAGTGCTGCATAAAATGGCAGGACAGCCCGATGCGATGGATGGATGCGAGCGCATGACGCAGCAATTTTAAATGTCACTACGGGTGGTTGCTGTCAGAGGGTGGGCCAATTATTAAACATGCGGTCAAGTTGTTGTGCTCATGAAATTTCCCTATCTGCGACGCATTTCTCGTTAAAGCCACATTCTCAGAACTGCGTCCGATGGCCCAGGCCCAAGTATAATGTTTCTAGACCATAAAACACAAATCAAAAGCAAATAAAATATTTCATAGATATTCCCAGTAAACAACCCTATCGCACCACTATCGGCGAAGATCTCTTTCATATAAATTAAGATCGAATGAGTCGTAAATCAAATTCCATGATGACACGACGTCATATCTCTGTCCGATCCATCCGCGTGTATGGTAAAAGGCCATCAGCATCAACCGGTGGCTGCGGCAGCAACAGCATGGCACCGTTTACTCTGTAACAACATCGTAAGGCGGTAGCATTCACCGAAAAACAATCGCACGCGGGCTCACGGTGGTGCTTCGGTAGCTCCATCGCATTCACCGGAATGAATTGCTGACGGACATTGTTCTGGCTCAGCGTTTTCATCTCCTTGCCGAACCTGATATTGATTTAAATGGGCCGATTGAGTCGATGGGGGGTGCCACAGTGCCAGTGCCAGTGAAGCAGTGATCATGTGTGAATGCGATTGCGATGGGTTTTATATTTTTTTATAATATTTTTATAGACGGTGTGTTTTCGGTTTGTGGTGAGGTTTCTTAAAGAATTTCGAATTATAAAGATTTTCTGAAAGCGATAACGTTGATGTTTTAGTTGGAACTGACTATTGAGTGTGTTAAATGGGCCTTCTCAATTCATTTGAATTCGATAGGGGAATTTAGTATCTCATTAATGAAGCTGTTTGCGGGAACTCTATAAGCGTTTACTGCTGAAAGTTTTAACAATTTTGCCAAGTGGGCGATCCCAAGTACCTACTAGTACATAAGTATGTGTTTGATAAACCCCGGAGATGTGCGGCGTATGAATATGTGTATGTTGTATGCGTAGTTGACTATGCTTTGAAGTGGTTTTCCAAATATTCAAGTCTACCATACTAAACTTTCCACAACGCGGTTTGACCGCGAGAATGCTTGCATGAGAAATTAATTTAAAAGACTGAAGTACCTGTTAAGTGCAGAGAGCATGCATTATCAGAAATTTTGTATACAAGCTCGGTCACCGAATAAAAAAAAAAACGGTCATAGCTTTCTCTGTCGCATTATATTCGTTGGCAATTTTTGTTTTCTTTTTATCATTTTTTAACTCTGACATTATAATTCGGGCGGGATTGTCGTTCATAAATAACGACCAAAACTGGCTTCACTGTAATTCCACTCGTTTCAATAGCACTCCCCCGAAGTAGGCACCTTATCAGACATTTTTGCATTTTAATTCAACTCTTCCTCTCTGTGTCAATTGGTTTTGCAATCACTATGCAAAATGTCAAATAAATAAATTGGTACAAAGAAAATACCGTAGCCAAACTGAGACCCAAAAACCAAGAAGCGCTCGAATCCAAATTAAGCGGGACAGTGTTGCTCAGCATATGCCTTGTGACACAAGAAGAATACGCCATACGAGACGTGTACCATAACTCCATCACAAGTCATCAAAAGTTAACCGTCGGTCGGTCGCACAGATATCTGCAGCACTGTGTGAGATACATTTTAGTGCGCGAATAATTTGCGCTTATTGTGCGCACAATGGCACTTTCTCATTATGGCCCAGGAAGGCAATATAAACACTGTCAAGATACAGATACAACTTAAACTGTCTTGTGTTGGATTAATTTTGTTTTCTTTTATTGAAGTTTTTATTTAGCGGTTTTCGCTGTGTGACAAATCGAAATCGTGATTTTCATAAAATTTATTTTTATGGCATAAAGTGGGCTATATTGACGACACTGACTGTGCGCGCAACAATTTCACAAACAGATACGAAAATCGTAAGCAATTTCGAATATACCTGCACCATATCGGGCCCGGGGGGTTTGGGGAGATTTACAAACGCAGATAAACTCGTAGATAGATACAAAACTTGTACAGTTCACTCGGATTGGTTGAGATTTTTACCTAAAATGCATAAAAATGTTAACGATTGCGTTATTTGTTGCCGAGCACGACGTTTTGCTGCGCACAGTGTTTCCAGTGTTTTCGGTGATTTATGGTGGTTTTCAGTTTGTAATACCGATGAACCGCGCGCGTCAGGGGTGGGGTTGTGTGTGATTTGTTTAATTCATTGTCTGTCAAAAATTGGAGTCCTCCCGCCGGTGACGCCAAACGAAAGACCACCTCCTGACCCGGCATACGAAAAAAGAACTCTTAGCACGCGTGTGAGATCGGAAACCCAAGATCCAGGTTATCAGTCTTAATACAATTTTTGTTGGTTAATTGTCTTGAAAACCTATTTAACATTTAATTCATCCATTATGTGCGATACGCATCTAGATGGTGACGCGTTTTACGAGAGCACTCTTCCTGACCATATCTGGAATGGTTAAAATGCTGTTGCTGCTTAGCTGGCTGAAAACCGTCCGGATACCTACCGTTAAGAATCAGAGTGTTATTAGTATTTTCGAAAATTGTGTGTACATTTTGCTTTCTGTTAATTATTTTCATTGCGCGTCTATTCGAGGTCGTAAATCTTATGGCGTGGCGGCGCGGCGTCAGGCGCAGCGCGAGAGTGTTGTTCCACAGCTAGACAAACACTTTGTGTGCCTTGTGTCGACGATATTCGGAGAGTGGTATAATTAACCCTTTGGAAATGCGAGTTTAATGAGTGAATTAAAGTTTAATTAGAAATTAATTCAAATGCAAGTGTGTTTTGTTTTGAAATGAGTGCGCTTGGGTTTTGTTTGGAGGCGAGTGTTTGTCCGAAAACAAATCGTTTCTACACTTTATGGTTGCGTTTATTGATCTTTGTTTTTTTTTTTTTTTAATTTTTCGTATCGCTATACCTATATACGGTTGGTTGTGTGCAACCAATCAAAGATATGAGTTTATGGTGCAATGGTCATTTTGAAGTTGGGAAATTCGATGGTGGTCTTGTCGGCTCCATTTTGTGGCTACGGTTTTACGCAAGTTTTACAGTGCAATAGGCGAATGGATTCGTTAAAATACTATAGTTGAATAAAATCGTTTCCTATATCGTTAAATTTTATTAAGATAGTTAGGCGGTACAGACAGCCGTGCATTCTGCTTTTAAAGATTTTCAGTGTTTATTCTAACTCTTACATATTGGGGACTACGAAAATTGTAAATAACGAAATTATACATAAAAAGGGTATTCTTCTTTTTCTAGTGCAGTTCTTCGTACTCAAAAATAGAGTCACAACTTGACAGTAGATTTTGTGTGACTTTTTTGTGGAACTCTTCACGAACAGCATAATGAGCACAACAGCCAACCCCCTTGTTTGAAAGTGTATCTCCAATTCTTATAAGTAAACTTCAACTGGTTTTGAAAATCACTTAAATTTGCGGTTCGGAATAGACACAGAGGAGAGCACTACACCTATACACACAGCTACCGAGCTATATGGACATACCAGAACACTCTGCATTTGATATATGTATTTGCAAAGGTGCAAAACTAAAATTCTATAAATTAAAGCTTGAAGTAGAACTTTCCTCTTGTACATAAATCACAGATCTTCAACATAAATTTATGGCTGCCTTTTGCGCTTCAGGATGGGAACAAAACCTGAAGGGTTATATACCCGTAAAGGATACATCTGATGGTGCTTGTGTGAAAAATCCATCCACCCTATTGCAGCTAAAGTTTTTACCGTAAGTTATAAGATTGTGTGTATGTTTTCGATTGCATATCGATGTGAACATATTCAGAGCATATGTATACATTATCCATTGCAAGGATATTTATTATGTGTGTGCATGAAAAGTTACTTCTTCTGAGTAACTAAAGTTCGTACGAAGTTATTTATGAATGTGCATGATTGTGATGGAATTTCTGGCTGGGGGTGGGTAATGCGAAATGGCAAACGTTGCAAATTTGGAGGAAGGCCATTTAATCCACTAGAGGGATTAAATATTTTGCAAAAGGAGTTACAAAATTTATATTCATTTTCAAAGGCCACAGTTAGCAGAAATATAATGATTAACTTCGACTTTTTCAGTGGAACTATACTGACAGGTGTTCCACACAACCTGCAGAGTTTTGAAAATCTGCTGGACTTTCATGGCCTGACTACACTTATACGGGCCAATAAAAACTGCTGGATGGTCTTAGGAGTAAAGTCTGATTTCACAGATAGGGACATATATTTTTGAAACTTCTCATAAGCAGGTCCCGTCTATCATGTAGATAAAGGAAAATGTTGTTTTTGGGAAGGGACCAAAATCATACATTCCCACAAAATTGTAACATCTTTCGGCGTGACATCTCTGAACAAATAAATTTACTTCAAGCCAAAGAATTCAACAGAAGTACCAGGGAACCCAAACCCAATCGAAAAGAAATAGGTTTTCGTATGAAATTATTTACTCGTTAATGAGCCTTAAGGTTTCTATGCATTGGAACCTAGGTAACCATGTGGTAATTTTATTCCTAAACCAGACCTTCAAATATAATAACATTTTAAGATTTTCAGCGCTAGCGGTATCCGTCGGAACAGAAAATTCACCTCCACATATACCTACTCCCTTGGAGGGTCAAATTGGATTCGAGGTGCCGACTTCGGGAGAAAAATAAACACTTACGATTGCGCACCGCAACGCACTTCAATTCGTAAACAAATTCCGCAACCAATTTCTGTCGGAGGATATCGGAATCTAGCTGTCAAAAATTTAACAACAAAATTCACTTCATCGCATTTCCATGTACTTCGCCAGTAGGTGCTACGTGCTACAAAACGTCGGCAGAACTCTCCGAACAGTTGTTTCGAGAAATACCTCGCAGAAAAAATCCTTCGAATCGTATAAAATCGGAGAATTTTCTGTTCTGACAGATTCCTCGCTAGGCCGATTTTTATTAAGTAACTCAAAGCCGAAATATGTCTGTGAGTTATTGAAAAAATGTAAGAAATTTAACGCATTAAATAAATAACAAGAATGAATACATTTATTAATAAATTGTAGTTTACTGAGTGGGGAAGCGAGGAGTAACAACGATTCTCGCTTGTTTGGGGGTTACTCTGACAATTTCTGTTGGGAAATTATGTCGAATTTCAGTTTTGTGAATTATTGTTTGAGAGAAACAACAAACAACTCGCAGACAAAGTCACTTTTTGGTAGGAATGATAGCTATTTCGAACTACATCAGGCTCCTTTGAAGTGATTGTTTGAATAGTTTTGAATTTTGACAGTCAGTTCTCCGTATATAATTCCGCTTGGAAAGACATTTATGTTTTTCCCCTGTCAGGAAATGAACTTGCATTTCCACTTTTCTCCAATTGACCAAGTGACTTCCACTTGCGCCAACTGAGCGAAGAGTAAAAGCCCGACAACTGGTGATTAGAACGGAGGGGAAGACCTACTTCTGGGCGTTGTTGTTGCTACGAGGTGTTTATTTGTCAATTGTCGTTTTCTCGGGTCTTCTTCGCCTATTAAATTGTAGTCTGTTTAATTGTTTAAGGAAGTATTATGTAAAATATGTGGCCCAAGCTTTTGTCGAAATGGCGCTCACTGTTTTTTTTTTTTCTTCACGGCAACGCTGAATTGCTTACTTCACTTTGTTTACGTAGATCCGTCAGCTCCCTCATAAATTGAAGGAAATAAAAACTCAGTGCCAGTGTGGTGTGCCCTCAATAAATTGCACATAATTCTTCAAAGCACAAAAAAAAAAAAAAAAAAAAACAATAAGTCTATCACCAACCCTTATGATTGCACTCCAATGCCGTTCAGTCGCATACACCTACATAGTGGGTTGCCCAAAAATGTCTCCCGTTGCAATTTCTATCCACGGACAGCATAGCCCAAATCCATACATATATGAATGTCCTTTGGAATCCATTTCGCATCATTTCATTTCCTCGATTGCAATCGCTTTTTCACATGAAGTTCCTGTCAAAAGTTGCTGAATGGATTTTTGCCAATTTCTCTGCATTTTTTCTCTGTTTTTTTTTTTTTTTTGTATTTGCCTTTCTGTGAATGTCCCTCAACCGGAATTCACAAAGGCTCCACCAGTTATGACTATGTGTATGGCCGAATCAGTTTCCCATCCAACCCCCCCAGGAAATGAATTAAAAATGACAAAAAATGCGGGACTCTTTTCGAATGCATCTACTATGGGTATGCCGTATGCATGTGTGCAACTTAAAACGATTTCAGGATTTATGAGAGAGAATGCGTCAACAACCAGAATCAAAAAAAAAAAAAAAAAAAACGCACACACACAAAGTGTCACTGTTGCAATTTTAATAAAATGTCACAATTTACTTGCAAACGATTTCGGTTACGGGATTCGTTATGCTTGATATATGCTTGACATTATCGCTTGCGGGATGAAAATTGAATCATTACCCCAAACAAAAAAAAAACGATTTTCCTCATGCGCGCCTACCTCAAGCACATCGCAGATAACAGCCATAGCCATGCCGAAAGACGGCTTGTTGTCGTGCGGCTTTTGCAGGCAAAGCAATAACTCGCAACTGGACTTCTTTAATTCAGTTTAAAGTCGAACTTTGCAAGCCTTAATCAATGGGAGAGATGACTGCGGTCCACCGCACGCCACTCTTGGTAAAAGGATCTCTCATCTCTGTCTTGCTCGTGATAGCTTGCTGAACTGAAATGCACTTCAATTCCAATAACTTATTGATAAGCGAATAACACACAGATTCGCTTTGGGTCGGTTTTTACGATCGTGTTTGTCGTCATTGTGGTAGGCCGATCCACGCCGCCGTATACCCCTCCTCCTAAATGGGATGCAAATATTTACGACCCCGATGAAGGATGTGGAATCGCTTCCTTGTATTTAACACGTTGACCTTTCGCGGCGACCGCGCTCTGTTACCTGGATCAGAGATGAGAGAAAGGTGCAGCAACTACTGCTGATGCTGACCACATCCAGGCCAACGTGAGCTTGAAATATGTCTGCGAGGTCGGTGTTCATTTGCTAATTTGCCAGCTCTACTTTAGCAGTGGACCGACACTGGACATGGACACATCTTTGGGATGGTAGCATTCTGTATTATCAGTTTCGTTGAAGTTAGCTAAAACATCGGGCGCACAAGTATAAACTGGGATGCGAAACGAAGATATTGGGAGTGGAAGCGGCCGGCGCAAAGTGCCAATCTGTTGGGCAGTGGTTTATGAGGCCATTATGAGGGTTTACACGAAAGCGATGTATGCAGATGTACAAAGCTATGCGCGTGAATATTTCAAAGCGCAAAAGTGTGGAAATATTGTCCAATTGAAGGGCGCTGTCGATTGCGGGGATTGCTTTTTTTAAATTGCACTCTTGCGTGGCTCGACTTTGAGGGCTTTATCTTGTTTGGATGAGCGTCAATGTAGTACTAAGAAGTTCAATGTTGCAATCGTAAATTGGTTGTGGTGAACAGATATACTTGTATATTTGTTGAGGTCATTTTTAATTGGGCTTAGTTTTTCGACCATCAGCATTCAACACTTTGTTGGGGTCGTAACCACTACTATTTTACAGTTTAAATTGGAATAACCTCACTTCACCTAGACTTCCTTCACAGCACTTACCTTCTTGATAGAGATAATATGCTTACTTCGCGTCTTCTTATTGCCAGCGGATATTATAACTACATATATTATAAGCCGAAACGAACTTTCGACACAAACGCCATGGGTGTGGTTTCGCATTTGTTACGGGGCCATACATTTGTACCTGAAAAAGAAAAAAAAAATATCAGTACAATCTATGTAAACAAAAATTTCCATTGGAGTTTGCCTGCGGAAATTTACATGAAATGTGCATCTTGCTAGGCAAACTCCAATATCAAAATACTCCACGTACCTGATTGTTTATTTACCCCACTCACCTGTAATAAGAAAATAAAAATTGAATTAGTATTTGGTAGTTAACAAAATAAAATTCTTACCAGAAATATATCCATACGATGTCCACACGTTTTTTGTTGTTTTGACGTTTTGCATTTGCAAATTTTGTCAAGTTTTGTCCCTTCCTTTTGGTGGCTGTTTCGTTCCAATTCCGTCCGTACCGTTTCGCGCAGCTCTGTCTGTTGCACTTTGTCTAGGTGATCGTTACATTTTATTTTATTTTTTTATGTATTTATTTATTACTTCTATGTATAGTTGTGATTGAGTGTAGGTATTTATTATAAATTTAGGTAGAATGACAGAGGTAAGGACTGATTTGACGAATATGACAAAAAGAAAGATGGACAAAACTCTCTTAAGCTAGATTTTGAATCTCTCTCACAAGAAGATGAGGGGAAATAGTAATAAGGACACAAATACAAAAGCAAGAATATTAACTGAGGGAAATAGACGAAAATAGTGAAAGTGAGCAATTAGGATATGTTAGCAAAACAAAGATAGCGATAACGAAGACTTTAAAAAACAAAGGGAGGGGAAATACTTGCAACAGAGTTTGCGTTTTCTTTTGTCCGACGAGCCCACAATCAGTCATCTGTTCAGAGAGTGCGGTCAATGCCCTATAGCAGGAACATTTTGTTAAATATCGCACAGTTGCGAACAAAAAAAAAATCCCCGCGAGTGTAAATCTGGAATTATCCATTAGACAGATAAAATAAAAAGCCTAGACCCAGTAGGAGGTGGAATTGGAGGTAGAATACGCAAAAAGACTTTGCTAGAGATAAACGATAGACGCGGATTTTAACGTCTCCAACATCGTGACTGGCATCTTAGCTCCCGTTGTTCGGCTTGGACATTATTAGTCCCAAGCCAAACGGACCCAAACGAGCGTCACAAAGAGCTAGCGGTCTCCTAGCGGTCTCCTCCACTGTTGCCGGTCGGATACGGGTACCGGAACCCCTCGGTGTCGGCAAAATTGGCCAGGGAAAACATTCCCTCCAATAAAAGACAACAAAGAAACAACGAAACCAACAAAAATCGAACAAGAACCACGAGGACGCAAACTCCTCCAACGGAAAATAGTTGCGGAGGCAAGGTGCTCCGCCCCAGCACAAAAACAAACAGCAGCAGCAGCAGCAGCAGCAAATTTTTTTTTCTTGTGAAGTGCCATTTTTTTTATATAGTTTTCTTAGCTTTTATTAGATTTTTGAATTGCTTTTTTGAATTATAATTAGAGTAAGGTTAGGGATTAAGGCTAGGCGTATAGTTAATTTTAGTTTTAGTGCATTTCTGCCTTTAGCATTTTGTTCGCGGGTAGTTTAAGCCATATTTGGAAAAGGAAAAAAACAACGTTTCTTCTTGTGCTGCCGGCAGGACAACGGGGGACGAAAATTAAAAACGTGAGTACATTTTTTTATATATTTGATTGAATTTTAGTATTTAGTATATAGTGTTAAGTGCAGAATTTCCTTTTTTTTGTAGATTTAAGTTTTGAATTTCCCTTTTTCTTTTGCGTTTTATTAGTTTTTTATTTTTTCGTTTTTTTTTATCTTAGTTTAGTTTAAATTAAAGCATACTCAGGAGTATAAATAAATTGGCACTATCTCTTCCTGTGGTGGTCAGATTTTTTTTTATTTTTGAGATAGTTCATTTGCAATAATGTGCGGTTGAGTTCTCTGAGCATTTGGTGTGTGGAGTAGTGGGAAGGCCGTCCTTCTATGGTTCAACGATGACATGACGCGACTCTCACTAACTGTGACGACATGACGGGACGACTTACTTCACTCGTTTCTCTGATTTAGGTTGTGACTGGCGGATACATCGAGGGGCTATCACTCACAACATCGGCCGGAGTGATAGCAATTGGACTATGTCGCTGAACATAAGGGTGGGCTGGCCATTCCGTGCCATCAACATCTGGCGAGTCTCAGGTTCATGATGAACCTTTACCCTGGAGAGACAAAGGGAAGGAAAGTAGCGTTTCGGGTCAGATCAGGCTAGTTTTAAGTTAGTTTAGAGGTAGTATAGGGCCTAGTTTAAGTGTTAGGTTAGATTAGGTATAGATTAGGATAGTTAGGATTAGTTGCGCGGTTCTTTCCCGTCCTCTCTCAGGGGTATTGGCATAAGTCCTTGGAGCATTTTTGCTTCTTTTCTTTCTTTTTCTCTTCTGTCCTATCTTTGGAGTCCGTCCGCAGTCTAAGTAGAGTAGCTTTCTTTCTCTTTCCTTTTTTTATTTCTCTTTTTTTTTCCTGGCATGGACAAAAGTTTGTTGAGCAGGTGGTATGTGGCAAGGGGGCAAGAACACCCCCCGTCCGACGAGCTTTAGCCGAGCAACCACAAGCATGCCGCGCCCTCCTTGCCCATATCGAAGTTGCCCCTGTGGCTCGACCCTGGCTCACAACAATGGCGCCCAACGTTTTTTACCGGCTAGACCGATTGCGACTCCAAGGGGATGATTTTCAATAAGAAAGTCATTGCCTTGGACTTGCAATAGTCTTCGCGATTTTAGTTTTCAATTTTCAATTTTTTTACTTTTCTATCAAATCAAATCTTCAAGGACTGTTTGAACTCCTCTTCCTAAAGCAGATTGAAGGCGGCTATCCAATCACTGGGCGAGAAGCCAAGCGATCTCGTGAGGTAGCCTAAAGTCTGTGGAAGGTTGAAGAGAAAATCTTGGGTCTATGATATGCTGATGACTGCTTGCCTATCCTCAGACGTGTAGTCAAGGGATGAGTGAGGCAGCCGGAGGTATATATTAGATCCGAGATCAAGGTCAAGGTGGAAAGATTAATCACTGACTGCTATCCGTAGGTAGAGGGTCTTCAACCCGACCCAATGTGAGGCGTCGGGATTAATCTAGAAGCTTTGGTCGTGTTGGAGTAAATACTCGATACTCTGCTATCCCTGTATTTGGTATTCCTAGATAACAGGTTGTGGCAGAGCGGAGAGGATTTACTTCAGCACTCGTCATGGATCTGAGACACCAGTCACAATTCGTCTTTTCTGAGAAGCGATTATACGATTTGGGACGGTACAGACTAACTGACAGTAACCATAGATAGGTTTTGCGGAAAACCCGAACACAAACCCACACACCAATGCACTATTATAAAATAAAACCCATAAAATTTGAGTTTTTTTCACAAAAATATATCTGAAACTACAAATAGTTTTTAGGAAGTAAGCCCTTATTGAAATTCAACCCTTTTTATTCTATCTTTACTTTATATTGTTTTTTTTTAATCAAACATTTCTGAATTCTCATACAACCTGAAATATAATTCAATTTAAATTGAAAAATTAAAGAAAATTTTCTTCCATCAAAATGGAAAACCGATCAGGGGGTCACGGGTCAAACCACCAAACGACCTTGAATTGGGAACCCTCTTCAGGCCGCCCACCTTTGGCCAATAGTACCTCCCGAAATAGGGAGGGAAGCAAAACAACTCCTGCTACAACATCGACTGGATACGACTTGACGGACTTGACCATGTACTCGCATGATTTCATTCATTTCAGTACAGACGACAGCCCACAACAACGAACTGGAAAAGACTCGACATCTTCGACAAACAAGAAAATAGCGGTCCCAAAATCGGTGATCCTGGAAGAATCGGAGTTGGAGCAACATGCCCACCCCAAAGACGGGAACAAAATTCTAGGACACCGGCCGCTATTGGCAGAATCTTCGACTCAACAAAGAGTCCAAATGCCACGACAGAACGCAATGACAAAACGGCAAACAACGACGACTTTTGACGAACAGGAAGCAGGAGCCGTTGGGGGAGTTTTACGAAACCAAACCAACTCCAACAGAGACGACGTATACGTACAAGGACAGAACCAAGTAGAGGACGAAGAACGTACGATACACAATTTAGTCGCCAGTGCTGCACAAGAGAGCCCAGGGGAAGTCATGGCTGCCTTCGCCGGCAGCATGAAAATGATGATGGTCACCTTCGAGAAAAACATGACGGCCATCAATCAAAGAATCGGCAACCTGGAACTCTCGATGGCAGCACGGCCGACCGACTGTCTTCACGACACGACTAGGCAACAACAACCACCACAACCTTCGAATGTTTTCTCGCGGCCAGAACAGCCGTTTTTCAGAGACCCTGGGCGAAAATTCGAGACGCCAGTCCACAAATGGGGAGTTAAATTCGATGGGACTTCAAAGTCCATGTCTGTTGAAAGTTTTATCTTTCGAGTCGAAACACTCCAACGTCAAAGTGGCTTATCAGAAAGTCAGCTATTTTCACAATTCCACCACCTCGTGTCAGGCCAAGCAGAGCGATGGCTCTGGCAATACTTAGAAGAAAACCAGGCAGATGAAGGGCTCAACTATTACGACCTAAAAAAGGAATTAGTTAGGCAATTTGGACAAAATAGGAGGGACCACGAAATTTTGAGATCGATCATGGACCGTAGGCAGCAACCCCATGAGACCTTCGACGAATTCTACAGCGACGTACGAGCGATGACACTACAAATGACTAACAGACCTCACGAACGAGACTTAGTCGACATATTACGACAAAACATAAAAGACAGAGTAGCTATGCTCATATTTGGATGCTCCATCAGGACCATCCAAGATCTTAGGGAGGAAGCCAGAAGAGCAGAACGACACCTGACGACTAGGGACCAAAAATACAGACGAACTGTTTCGGAAGTCGACGATTTCCTAGGGAATAATCCCTATCACGACCAGCAAGAGGACAAAGAAGACGATGACGTGGAGATTGCTGCTCTCCAACCGACCAGAACAAACAGACCGACAACCTACAATCGAGCGGACAAGACGCACCGACCAGACTATAACAAGACTTCTAAAGCAGACGCTACAAGAACGCCCACGGCGATTCAACCGACGTGCCCGTCAAATTTTCATGCCCTGACCTGCTTTAGTTGTGGTCAGGGTAACATTAGTTTCCAATGCGAAAAATGTCAGGGAAACATGAAGATCAGCGGAACATCCGGGAGCAACCCGCTGATGGGACCATCTCTCCCGGAAAATTCAGATCTCCTCAACGGATTCAGATCTTGAAAAGAGATCCAGCATTGAGCGAACATCCTTCCATAAAACAACTCCCACAAAAGAAGAGCCTCCATCAAAGGCTATTATTTTATAACGAAGCTAGAAAGCGAATTTTTGGAGAGGAAGTGACGCGGACAATAGAAATGACTAGGAATTATAAGAAGATCAAAAAGCTTAGGGAACATTGTGCAATTAATAGACGACGAATGAAAAACATTATATCTTCGGTAATAACCATAACGGACGACAATAGGCCCTACGCAAAGGTTAAGATAGAGGACGAAGAGCTCCTGGGCCTATTGGATAGTGGAGCTTCGATAAGCTGTCTTGGAAAAGGAGCCTTAGAATTCCTTGACAAACATAATATAAAGATTAAAAAAATGACTACAGATATTAAAACAGCTGACGGAAACCACCAACGAATACTAGGACGTTACAAGACGCTAGTCTCATGGGGGGGTAAGTCTCATCAATTAGAGCTTTACGTGGTGCCCAGTCTACAGCAGGTGTTATATTTAGGCGTAGATTTTTGGAGAACTTTTAAGGTCGCTCCGAACATCATAGACGAACTGGACGTCCCATCGCCGACGGAAGAACGAACACCGGTCCAAGCACTCTCACCAACACAACAACATCAACTCGAGCAAATCAAGCAATTGTTTCCCTCATTCGCAACGATGGGATTGGGTAAGACCAACCTCGAAGAGCATATCATCGAGGTGGAAGACGAGAAAATTCCCATTAAACAAAGGCATTATCCAATCTCACCAGCGATTCAGAAGCTCTTATATGACGAGTTAGATCGGATGATTTCACTAGGAGTCATCGAGGAGAGCAATAGCGCTTGGAGCTCACCGGTGGTGTTGGTGAGAAAACCCGGCAAGAATAGACTGTGCTTGGACTCTAGGAAGGTAAACGCGGTAACAAAAAAGGACGCATATCCCCTTCCACACATTGAGGGACTTTTGAGTAGGCTTCAGGACACTAAATATATTTCAGGCATCGATCTCAAAGACGCGTTCTGGCAGATTCCTCTGGAGCGCAAATCAAGGGAGAAGACAGCTTTCACAGTCCCTGGGCGGCCTTTGTATCAATTTACCGTGATGCCGTTCGGCCTGTGTAATGCCGCTCAGAGAATGTGTCGGCTGATGGACAAGGTCATACCCGCTCGTTTGAGAGAGTATGTCTTTGTCTATCTCGATGACCTCTTGGTTTGCTCTCCAGATTTTGAATCACACGCCAGATCGCTAGCCGAAGTAGCAAGCTGTCTTAGAAATGCGGGGCTCACAATAAATGTAGAGAAGAGTAAGTTTTGTTACCGCGAAATTAAGTATCTTGGGTATATCGTCGGCGATGGTTGCTTACGAACTGACCCGAACAAGGTATCGGCGGTCGAGGACTTTCCGGTCCCTAAGACTCCCAAGCAACTCCGGCGGTTTCTGGGAATGACAGGCTGGTACAGGCGATTTATACCAAACTTCTCAGGCCTATCTTCGCCAATGACCGACTGCCTTAAAAAAGGACTGACTTTCAAAATGACTGAGGAAGCGCTTAACGCGTTCGAAAAGCTTAAGGCGACTTTGGTGTCAGCACCCATTCTAACAAATCCAGATTTCACGAAACGCTTCTACATACAATGTGACGCATCGACAATGGGAGTAGGAAGTGTGTTGTTCCAAATGGATGCGGAAAATAATGAAAGGCCCATAGCATTCATGTCCCAGAAGCTGAATTCCGCCCAGCGAAATTACAGTGTGACGGAACTTGAGTGCTATGCGGCCGTTCTGTCCGTCAAAAAGTTCAGGGCCTACGTTGAAGGACTACCTTTCACGATCATAACTGACCATGCCAGCTTAAAGTGGCTCATGACGCAGAAGGATCTGTCTGGTCGTTTGGCCAGATGGAGCCTGAAGCTTCAGGGTTTCGACTTTAATATCGAGCATCGGAAAGGTGTCCAGAACGTGGTCCCTGACACACTCTCTCGCGTCCATATGGAGGAACTCAACCCCGAAACCGACATACTACAGGTGGACCTTGGCTCAGCGTTCTTTTCTTCGGAAGAGTATGATGAGCTAAGGAAAACCGTGACAGACAGACAAGACGAACTTCCCGACATTTGCGTTTCGGATGGATTTGTATATAAACGGACAGACATACGAACAGGCGACGCTATACAAGAAGATAGAGCCTGGAAACTCTGGATTCCAAAGGAGTTGCGTGGGAGCCTTGTAGAATCCACCCACAATTCGCCTTCAGCAGGACATGGAGGCATCCACAAAACTTTAGCCAAATTGAGGCAATTTTATTTCTGGCCCGGCATGGCTACTGACGTACAAAATTTTGTTAAAAACTGTGATATATGTAAGTGCAATAAGCCTCTCAACGTGATATCTCGACCGCCGATGGGACAACAGACTATTACGGAGCGACCTTTTCAGCGCCTATATATAGATTTTTTAGGACCCTACCCTCGGACAAGAAACGGACATACGCATATTTTTATAGTACTTGACCACTTTAGTAAATTTGTATTTCTAAAACCTATTAGGAAAGCAACGGCAGCTGAGGTAGTTAAATACTTAGAAGAAAATGTGTTTCATGTCTTTGGTGTACCAGAATTTATCCACTCAGACAATGGTAAACAATTCATCTCAGAATTGTTCGCCAGCTTTTTAGAGAAGTACGGAGTCAAACATGTTCGCACCGCGTTCTACTCGCCTCAGGCGAACGCGTCGGAACGAGTTAATAGGTCGGTCCTAGCCAAGATCAGGTCCTACCTGAAAGATGACCAAAAGAACTGGGACCGACATGTTAGCGACGCAGCGTTTTCTTTGAGGAGTGTGGTGCACGATGCGATCATGTTTGAACCCTATTATGCGGTGTTCGGCACTCATATGATTCAGCACGCAGGTGCTTACGATATAATACGACGACTGGATAACATCAAAGACATGAACGCAGATATAGTAAGTAAGAATGACAAACTTCAACTGATAAGGGATAAAATTTTCGAGAATCTAGGGATAGCTCACGAAAAAGCAGCAAAAACTTATAATACGCGAAGTAGGGACGTGCAATATAAAGTCGGTCAAATCATATACCGACGAAACTTTAAACAAAGTAATCAAGTGGATAACTACAACGCGAAATTAGGA
This sequence comes from Cheilosia urbana, assembly GCA_946477585.1. NCBI lineage: Eukaryota > Metazoa > Arthropoda > Insecta > Diptera > Syrphidae > Cheilosia > Cheilosia urbana. Next base: position 155,968,648 of record OX297854.1, read on the forward strand.
CCGAAATTTATACGAGGAATTATCCTCAAAACTATTGGCAACTCGCTTTACGAAGTAGGTAATGTTAATGGAGAAAAGGCAGGTGTATACCATGCCAAAGATCTACATTCGTAGGGAAAAATCTTGACGCACTCACGTCTGTCGTTGCCTACTAGATTAGCTGTGATATTTACACTTTGTTATGTCCTTTATGTTATTTATTTATTTATTTATCAGAGTTATTTATTTATCTAGTTATTAAGCAGAGTTTATTTATTTATTTATCAGAGTTTATATATTTATTTAGTCATTAAGCAGAATTTATTTATTTATTTATTATAGTCTATTTACTTATTTATCATTTAGAATAGTTATTTATGTATTTGTTTATCAGTTGTTACTTGTTGTCACAGTGCATTACCCCCTTTTCCCCTATATATCTGTGATAAACACACTTCACCATTAATTAAAGACACAATCATCTGATTCACAACTGAAGAGTAAACACACTTTATTATACGTAGCTAAGATTATATAACACACACCAAGTACTTGCCCATTTTATTGCAGCGGCACGAACGTAAAATGTTTTCAGGGTCGTGAGCCCTTACCCCACGTTGGTATTTCAGCCAGGGTCGCGAAATCACACATGCCAAATTGAATTAGAAAACCTTTCAGCAATATCCAAAGGTTATAACGACCCCTATTTTTACGAGGCCGTTTGCCTCCCGACCACTCAGCAAACGTCGTCGAGCCTGTTACGGGGCCATACATTTGTACCTGAAAAAGAAAAAAAAAATATCAGTACAATCTATGTAAACAAAAATTTCCATTGGAGTTTGCCTGCGGAAATTTACATGAAATGTGCATCTTGCTAGGCAAACTCCAATATCAAAATACTCCACGTACCTGATTGTTTATTTACCCCACTCACCTGTAATAAGAAAATAAAAATTGAATTAGTATTTGGTAGTTAACAAAATAAAATTCTTACCAGAAATATATCCATACGATGTCCACACGTTTTTTGTTGTTTTGACGTTTTGCATTTGCAAATTTTGTCAAGTTTTGTCCCTTCCTTTTGGTGGCTGTTTCGTTCCAATTCCGTCCGTACCGTTTCGCGCAGCTCTGTCTGTTGCACTTTGTCTAGGTGATCGTTACATTTTATTTTATTTTTTTATGTATTTATTTATTACTTCTATGTATAGTTGTGATTGAGTGTAGGTATTTATTATAAATTTAGGTAGAATGACAGAGGTAAGGACTGATTTGACGAATATGACAAAAAGAAAGATGGACAAAACTCTCTTAAGCTAGATTTTGAATCTCTCTCACAAGAAGATGAGGGGAAATAGTAATAAGGACACAAATACAAAAGCAAGAATATTAACTGAGGGAAATAGACGAAAATAGTGAAAGTGAGCAATTAGGATATGTTAGCAAAACAAAGATAGCGATAACGAAGACTTTAAAAAACAAAGGGAGGGGAAATACTTGCAACAGAGTTTGCGTTTTCTTTTGTCCGACGAGCCCACAATCAGTCATCTGTTCAGAGAGTGCGGTCAATGCCCTATAGCAGGAACATTTTGTTAAATATCGCACAGTTGCGAACAAAAAAAAAATCCCCGCGAGTGTAAATCTGGAATTATCCATTAGACAGATAAAATAAAAAGCCTAGACCCAGTAGGAGGTGGAATTGGAGGTAGAATACGCAAAAAGACTTTGCTAGAGATAAACGATAGACGCGGATTTTAACGTCTCCAACATCGTGACTGGCATCTTAGCTCCCGTTGTTCGGCTTGGACATTATTAGTCCCAAGCCAAACGGACCCAAACGAGCGTCACAAAGAGCTAGCGGTCTCCTAGCGGTCTCCTCCACTGTTGCCGGTCGGATACGGGTACCGGAACCCCTCGGTGTCGGCAAAATTGGCCAGGGAAAACATTCCCTCCAATAAAAGACAACAAAGAAACAACGAAACCAACAAAAATCGAACAAGAACCACGAGGACGCAAACTCCTCCAACGGAAAATAGTTGCGGAGGCAAGGTGCTCCGCCCCAGCACAAAAACAAACAGCAGCAGCAGCAGCAGCAGCAAATTTTTTTTTCTTGTGAAGTGCCATTTTTTTTATATAGTTTTCTTAGCTTTTATTAGATTTTTGAATTGCTTTTTTGAATTATAATTAGAGTAAGGTTAGGGATTAAGGCTAGGCGTATAGTTAATTTTAGTTTTAGTGCATTTCTGCCTTTAGCATTTTGTTCGCGGGTAGTTTAAGCCATATTTGGAAAAGGAAAAAAACAACGTTTCTTCTTGTGCTGCCGGCAGGACAACGGGGGACGAAAATTAAAAACGTGAGTACATTTTTTTATATATTTGATTGAATTTTAGTATTTAGTATATAGTGTTAAGTGCAGAATTTCCTTTTTTTTGTAGATTTAAGTTTTGAATTTCCCTTTTTCTTTTGCGTTTTATTAGTTTTTTATTTTTTCGTTTTTTTTTATCTTAGTTTAGTTTAAATTAAAGCATACTCAGGAGTATAAATAAATTGGCACTATCTCTTCCTGTGGTGGTCAGATTTTTTTTTATTTTTGAGATAGTTCATTTGCAATAATGTGCGGTTGAGTTCTCTGAGCATTTGGTGTGTGGAGTAGTGGGAAGGCCGTCCTTCTATGGTTCAACGATGACATGACGCGACTCTCACTAACTGTGACGACATGACGGGACGACTTACTTCACTCGTTTCTCTGATTTAGGTTGTGACTGGCGGATACATCGAGGGGCTATCACTCACAACATCGGCCGGAGTGATAGCAATTGGACTATGTCGCTGAACATAAGGGTGGGCTGGCCATTCCGTGCCATCAACATCTGGCGAGTCTCAGGTTCATGATGAACCTTTACCCTGGAGAGACAAAGGGAAGGAAAGTAGCGTTTCGGGTCAGATCAGGCTAGTTTTAAGTTAGTTTAGAGGTAGTATAGGGCCTAGTTTAAGTGTTAGGTTAGATTAGGTATAGATTAGGATAGTTAGGATTAGTTGCGCGGTTCTTTCCCGTCCTCTCTCAGGGGTATTGGCATAAGTCCTTGGAGCATTTTTGCTTCTTTTCTTTCTTTTTCTCTTCTGTCCTATCTTTGGAGTCCGTCCGCAGTCTAAGTAGAGTAGCTTTCTTTCTCTTTCCTTTTTTTATTTCTCTTTTTTTTTCCTGGCATGGACAAAAGTTTGTTGAGCAGGTGGTATGTGGCAAGGGGGCAAGAACACCCCCCGTCCGACGAGCTTTAGCCGAGCAACCACAAGCATGCCGCGCCCTCCTTGCCCATATCGAAGTTGCCCCTGTGGCTCGACCCTGGCTCACAACACATTGCCACCCGCATATGTTGGCTTCATCAGGAGCAGTGACTCAATCACATTCCCCCATCAGTTGCACAGAGTTACCTACCCAAGTTGCCATGCACAAAATTAATTCAATTTTTTTAACATTTATAAATCTTTCATCATAACAATGTTGAAAGCGCAACGAATGCGAATTTATTCCTCGCGTCTGCGGTAATAAATCTCACCGCACTGTGAGACCAAACTTGTATAGGTAGTCCAAATAGAAACACACTGCCACAGTCGCTGCGCTGCCATGGTGTCGTAGGTTAAGCCCAATGAAGCCTTTGCGGCCATTGCTGTTTGCAATTTTGACTGCTGCAAGTCATAACTCATGGAAAAGATCACAGCCGACTAAACTGTGGGGCCTCCACTCATTCATTCATAGAATAGGACGGCGAGGTATATGAGAAAATGTTTAACAATAAGCAAAAGGCTTCAAGTGCACTCGCGCGAGTGTGTATAGTGTAGGTTCCTTTTTAGCGCACCAGTGAGACAAACATCTATGAGCCTGTGCATCGGATCCGTACAGATACATAATTAATTACAGCGTTTTAATTTCTGTAATTAGTCACGATTTTGCATTTTGCTGTGGCACTTGGCTGTGAGTGTGTGTGTGGTTGGCGGCGGCAGCGGCGACGCGACGTTTCTTGCTCGACATCTATTTGATCCAATGTGCAACTGGATGTATCCTGGAGCCAACATACAGTTGATATCAAATTCAAAGAACACCAGCAGCAGCACAGCCAGTAGCAGTGGGAGTTACCTAGCCTGCGACTTGCTCCGCTGTATCTCGTACTCGTATATGTAAATTGAGAAGGCGCTTAAATTCTGTTCCCGCCTCCGCTCGGGTTCGAGTGTCAAAGAGTTAAGATTCGTAAATGCAATTATTTTATGCATCGGTCAGTATAGCAGTACCCAAACGGATTTTATTTTCTTTTTCTTGTTTTTGTCTCTTTTGAGGAGTTTCAAGATTTTGTATTTTTTTTTTTCTAACTGCTACCCGAGAACTGTATCTAAGTCATATGATTTCAAAAGTCTACATAATGGCGAACTAGAGGAGAGAAGCGGACGATTTGGATCGCTCTGTTTGAAAATGTTTCCCCTATTGAGGCGCGAGATTGTCATCTAATTCGAAGAGTGGAGCTGCACTGAATTATATGTTAAAATCACTCATTAACAAGAAATTTGTATCTATGCAAATTGGTTGAGACTTGTGAGCGCCTGATCGGAGAGAAGGCATTCTTTAATGACCGAATTTGTTACGGGGGTTATCGGAAAAATTTATATATTTACACTAATTAGTGGTGATCTCTGTCGAGGGATCACAGCATGGTATTGCTCAACGAGCGTGTCGTGTATATGTTTGGTGTTGGAACGATATACTTTTCCAGTTTCCCACTACGGTAATACTGATACTGCATATACTGCATTAAGTAGTGTTTCCAAAGTGATGGTCGTCTTGGAACGGATGCTATAGAAAAGTTGCGTTTTAAGTTAAACTAAGTCCTAAATGTAGGTGCCTATCGTTGTTGCAAAACAGAATAATTTCTTTGACAGACTCTATAGATTTTCGTAAGGGGCTGTCCAAGTATTACGTAAGCACTATGGGGGGCAATGGACACAAAATCCCAGTCGTGTCTAGATGTTTTCAAATTTAATTTTAATAGACGCAGTAGATATAGTAGGTACCGAGGACAGACAGACAGGGACCCATCCACCTGTCGCCCGGTGAGATACCACCACATCATGCTATAGGCTCCGTGAAGTAGTCTTGACTACGCCATGATGCAACTTCCTGAGATAAAGAATTCCGGAGGTTAACTAGTCTCCCATTCGGATCTCCGGGGGGGACTATCTCAGGGGGTTCAACATGCAAATAATCATCCACAAGACTTGCATGACGTCAGACAACAACGACCACAAAGACAAAAGAGACTAAACACTAACAGAAGAAAGCTAGCAACAGATTTCTGCAACATTCGAGGTCTAGGACTCAACAATGTCAACGTCAGCTGTATGCACCAGCATCTGCAAGAAAGAAAGCCAGACGTCCTAGTTTTAACAGAGACTCAAATAAACTCAACAACTGATTACACATATCTTCAATGTCCAGAATACGAACTACATCCTCGTTTTCGATATAAGGGGGGACTATGTGTGTTTGCCCGAGAAGATCTGGCGTGTGTAAGAAGACTTCGCCATTTGCTGCAATTTCACTCAGATCGTTGATGAGCCCACGCGAATTCCAGACAATCCAACAAATTACGGAAACACTCTCCTCGATCTGTTTCTCACAACAGAGCCTTAGGGAATTCGGATCATGCTCTAATATCTGCTATCCTCTCTATACCGATACCAATAGGAGCAAAAAATGATCGTTATCGTTCGATTTGGAATTATAGTAAATCTAACTGGGACGAGCTGCGTAATTTCTTCGCTTCGTTGCCATGGGCTGATATGTGCTTTAGAGATACTGATGTAAATATGTGCGCAGAAGCCGTGACCGAAATTATTTTACTCGGTATGGAACTTTATATTCCACATTGCATCAAAAAATTAGCTTCAAATAAACCGTGGTTTAACAAAGAATGCAAGCGAGCTACCGCAGCGAAAAACAAGGCTTTCCGTGAATGGCGGTCCAACCCTTCAGAACTAAAAAGATCTGAATTTACAATTCTTCGCAATAGATGCAACCTAATTCTTGAATCGGTGAAGACAACTTACAGCGAAAGAGTCACTAACAAGGTGATTGGATGTCCTAGCGGCTCACGCGCATTCTGGTCCATGGCAAAGGCAATCAGTAATAACTTTAGTTGCTCTTCCTTTCCAACTCTAGTAAAAGAACTTGGATCGATCCAAGTTGTTGTAGATGGTGTGTCATCCAATTCGTTTGCTATAAATGCAGAAGTGCCCCAAGGATCTATTCTTTCTCCAACTCTATTTCTTCTCCACATCAACGATTTGCTAGAATCGACAAATAATAATATCTACAGCTTTGCAGATGACAGCACTCTTATATCCTCCATCTCGAACAATGGGCCTGTGAATACGGCTACATCACACAGTCAGAGACGTGAACAAATTAATTCTCTAAATGATGATCTGGACAAAATCTTGAAGTGGGGAAAGGACAATTTGGTTGTTTAATGCAAACAAGACACAGTTCACAACATTTTCCAGAAAAAATGCTTCAACAGTTCCTCAGATCCAAATGGATGACCATCCAATCCATCACAAGGACTCAATGCACCTTCTAGGAGTCACAGTCAATTCAGGAATCACATGGCAGAACCACATATCCTATATCGCAAAATCGGCGTCCGCAAAGTTGAGCTACCTATTTAGAGCAAAGAGGTACTTTAGCCCCAAGCAACTTCTCCTTCTCTACAAAGCCCAGGTAAGACCAGGCTTGGAATATTGTTCCCATATATGGAGCTCGGCCCCAAAACATTCACTAAACCTGCTTGATAGCATACAGAGACGAGCAGTTCGACTCATTGGAGACCCTACACTCACATCGAATCTACAACCGTTGGTGCACAGAAGACAAGTCGCTGACCTATGCTTGTTCTATAGGTACTTCCATGGTAGATGTTCTGAGGAACTCAAAGACATTATCCCTCGAAATGCAACTTTTGGGCGCAAAACAAGACAGGCTGCTAATGCTCATGACCATACAGTACACTTGACAACCGCGAGGACATCAACTTTCCAAAACTCCTTCTGTTACAGGACAAGCAAACTTTGGAACTCGCTTCCTGGGGATATATTTCCAGAAGACTTCAATTTGCAGCAATTTAAGTATGCAGAGCAAACATACATCTGCAGGCATCTCGGGGCGCTGTTGAAGTGTTATAGGTTCGCCTTTCCCGGGAGAAGTATATAAAAAAAAAAAAAAAAAAAAAAAAAAGGATTAGAAACCTAATCCCCATTTATGTCTAATGTTATTTTCGTTTGCAAAAATCAGTTATTACAGTCTTATCCATATACATTTTTTTATAATTGCTCCAAATATAAAAACAGCAAGTCTCGCGGTTCAAATTTCCTTCCCAGTTCACCCACCCTACCCCAAAATGCCTATAGCTAGTTTTGGATTCCCCTTATTGTTCTATTATATTCGTAAGGTTTTCTTCTTTTTTTTGGCCTCCTTCGAGCTTTGTTTGTCGGTAATTAATATACTAGTGGCATAGCAAAAGGAGCAGAGAAAATCTTCCATCAAAATTGCTGCCTTAATGAGCCCGATGCTTGCGCCTGTGGGAAAAGTCTTGTGGAAGTGTAGTATTAAACGGCGCATAACCCAATTTCCTTAATGGTTATTAGGCATTTTCTTTCCTTCGTCCTAATTGAGACGATGCTCATTAAGTGGATTCCATGGGTGGTAAATGATTGCTCATACTTCTCAACCTAAAGCTCGGTTGAATATTCTCGAATATCCCTTTTTCTGTCCTCCTGTCGATGGATCATAAATAATTTAGTGAATCTATAAAGTTCATACCTACATCCACCCCGCAATCATATGCTGCGCCGCAGGATACTCGCATATTCGTGGTCGGGAACAGTCGCATCTGGTCAAATATACAGTCAGCCACTTCACAATAAAAACGAGATGACAAGAAATCCTATTTACAGTACCTACACTCTTTCTATTAATATAGGTAGTACAAGGACTTGTTGACAGGCGGGAAAATTAAAATGGAGAGATTTACGGACAAAAAACAGAATTGCTTAAAAAATATCATCCCCGGATGACTGGTGTAAAAAAAAAAAATTTTAAAACATCGAGAGGAGGAAGAGTTTTCGAAAAATCAGAACAACTCGAACAAAGTGACAAGATAATAAATAAATAGATAGTCCTTCCGCTGGGATGTTGCGCGACTGCGGAACACATGAGGTACGATCTGTAAATTTGGCTCGGATTTGTCAAATCACAGGGGTTGCTGCAATTCGATTGAGGATTTGTGAGCCAGAGACGTAGATAAAGGAAAATTATAGAATGCCTGTCATATGTGTATCCTTTTGTAAAGGATGTACGTATATACATTTTTTTTTTGTTGGTTGAAATTAATTGAATTGAACTGCGAAAAGGATTAGAGTTGAGGATTTTTCTGGTGTCTCTGTTTGTCAGAGACAGTTTTCGAGGGGAGAAACTTTATGTACATCAGGGATTCTATCAGCCGTAGCTTCACAAAAGGATTCGATGACAAATATGAGATTCGACATATGTGTAAACATGGTGCGGTGTAATTGGAGTGCAAATTTGTGGATTTTTCTCTTTCATGGGGACACGATTCCTGGTGGGTTTCTGTCAGACTTTGAGATCCTAATATTTGCGGGGATTGCGGCAGTGATTTATATTTAAGATTTTCTCCTTTATGGTGTTTGGGGTGTATGTGTTGCTTAATGTAGAGAAATTATGCCCCTGGAAGCACTTCTCTTAAATCTACTTAGATATATGTAAAAATGAGCGCAAAGGTGAATGTTCCAAAAATTGGTACCAGGATATATCTAATAAGCGGGCTCGGTGCAATGTGGGCTGTATTGTACAACGGTATATGGTAGCCATGGCTGTCTAAGCTAACTTAGGACAGAAAGTCTTAAAATACTTTGGAGGACATCATCTAGGTACCTTAAAAAGAGGACAAAATGCAAATAAAAACTTGGTCCATGAACTCAAATAAAAATATATTTAATTTTTAAAATAACGTAAATTAAAATGCAAAAAACAGATAATTTACATTTAATAGGCACATTTTATGAAGTGTGTACATGTTTATCATACTTTTAGGTCTTTTTATACTCGCATTTATCTTCAGATTGATTTTTTTTGTAAGATTTCATCATTGTTATTAAACATAGGTCATAAAATGACTAAGTGTAATGACTAAGTGTAATTAAATGAAAATTTCGGGTGATAGTCTAATTCTCCCCTTTGTTCATTGTGACTTTATTAATTCAGACTACGATCATATTTTTTAATTTCAAAATTACTTGTTGGGGGAAAAAAGAGGACAATTTCTTAAAACGTTGAAGGCTGTTCCGTGCCGCCGGGGTTAAAAAGAGGGCATATCCTCCAAAATCAGGACGCATGGCAACTCTATACAACGGGGTGTGCCGCTTTCCATACAACGCCATATCCAGACCCTCAAGTCAGCTTTCAAAAAGATTCTGGCACTAAAAGCATGGGTATTCTGCCAAATTTAACGGACAGATACTGGTGCATTCTATGAACACGCCAAAGCCATTCAAACCATATTCCAATCATACTTCCAAAGAAATAACACAATTTCGCATCGCTAATCACTTGAATAATTCATAAACGAGATCGCCCTCAAATTCGTTCCCGAAATCTACATATTGTATTCATCATCGTACAGGAAATACCATATCCATAATCAGATCGTGTATCTGTAGCTGTTGTATTTGTATCTTTCTCTCCATATCTCCTCGTTCGCTAAATTCCCCAACCAGTCAGTCATAATTCAAAAACAAAAGCACGCTCATTGTCCGTTTCGCATTCAAATGATTGCGAGTTATGACCGCTGCGTGAAAAGGCGCAATTCGAGACCCCGCACCAAGCGCTCGCTCGCTGTGTATGCAAAGAGGCTATAAATACCCCCAGGCCCTCTATTATTATTAGGTCGACCTGTCAAAACTAACATACTTTATTTGACGTCCGAATCGATGGATGTCTTGTACTGGATCATGCCAATGATGAATCTAAAAAAAAAAAACGAATTATGATGACCATCGCGAGCCCAACGTGTACGTGCAAAAAGACACAAAAGGGGTGGCCCCCATTCATGAGATATTTATTGAACGATATTTGCGTCATATTTTGTTACAATTGAAGTTATTGCCTCTATTCGGAATGGGGGTGATCTAAGATTGGCACAGAGGTACGATGACGCGCGGGGAAGGACTGGTGCACCTGAACCGCACCCATCCGCGGCTGACCGCACGATAAATTTGCATAACATAAGCGGAATTATTAGTTATTCATGTGAATTGGTGTGTTTGTGATGCGCAACATGGTGTGTGATGACTGATGATAGATAATATATAGACACAGATACGAGTGACTCCGGGTGGCCGTCGTCTATACGCGCGCTTGGGTCTATCTCACTATTAAGTCAATACACACGTGTAATCTCCCATTTACAGCAGTCGCATTCGGATCGTATTCGATAATTAACACTGCTAGTGTCTGCATACTTATTAGGTGTCCGTGGTGGTGGTCAGAAACGCGAACGAATTCATCCGATGACAGCGGATTTATGCATATTATTTAGGTTTTTGTTTTATCGCGACAGACAGTATATAGTTGTAGCAGTCATAGTGCGGTGATGGGTGGTATCCTGGATGGATATACAGATACACGCCATACAGAAATATAGAATCCCAGCAAGTGCCAATGCGACCAGACGCAGACGGGACTGATGGTCTGGACAGTGGACTGTGGACAGTGGACAGTGGACACTGTGACTATCTAAGCGCTTCGTTATCGTGGAGTGTAATCTGGGAATTTAACACAAAATGAATTCAGAAATCCGTCATAAATTGCAAAGGAAGGTGGGCATTAATATGGCATATGCGACACGAAGTAGCTCAAGTGTACACTCGAGTGTGGATTAGGTCTTGTTAGAGGAGCACATACGAGGATGTACCTACTTATTGGAGATTAACAAGGTGGTGTTCTTTTTTGTCCTGCCAAATGGTGGAGCGGGTTTTAAGCTGCCAGACACTTTGGCTGATCCGAAGGCTGAACCCACCAGATACTTTGCATGATGGAGTGCGAGGTTTTACACTGCCAGACACTTTGACTGATCCGAGGGCTGAACCTACCACGTACTTAGGTTTGATATGAGGCTTTCAACTGTTAAGGCTTATTCCTATCCACCCTTTATGCGGTCGAGTTTAAGCCACAATGCCTGATACATACCTACCCCGCTGCAGAAGGACAGGTTTGCTAGTCAATAACAAGTGAAAGCGTAACCAGGGTCTTCTAAGTAAGCACTATACCCCTCACCTTAGTGAATTGAATTGGCTAGAGGTATCAGATATCTGGAAAAGTAGTTGAAACACAACACATTATGCGGATTGTGGCTATCTGAGGTCAAATAGTAGGTATTTTGTTGCTACATATCAGAGGGTCTCCCTCAATGACCGCAAAATCCACATACCGCATTTAAATTTAATTTCATCTGCCTTGTCTTTTGGTTCATTTTATTATTATGAAGTAATCATTTTTGACAGCATGCTGGCCAGTGGCCTAAGCATTATCTCCTTGACGTATCTACTGATCCCTTGACTGATATTCTGTTTGGGAGTTCTGAAAGAGATGCCTTTGTATATCATAGTATTTTCAAACAAATTATCCCATAGTTGCGATAGCTTTGTGGTTAGTAGGGGACATAACTATGTTGTGGAAGTTCGTTGTCCATATTGAAGAGCTATGGCTTAAGCTTCCGAAATAAAGTTGGTTTCATTTTCAAGAAAGCCTTCTTGGCTGTAATATAGTCGAATAATTTTTTGTTTTATTTTTATTTTATTTTCATGACTAGAGAATTAAAATTTGCACGAATCTCCTTCACCGTTTGCCCTGAACTTAAATGTATTAAGTTCAAGAGACTAGATCATTAAAAAAAAAAAAGAGTTGAACTGAATTCAGACAAAAACGCACGAACAAGAAACCCACCCCTTCCATCGGCAGTCATATAGCTACACGACTCTACATATCCACGGTTCATTCTAATTGTAAATTACTGTTTACTTCTATTCTTACACATCTACTAACGACGCGACTTCAATTCGTAAGCTACTTATCGCCACAATAAAACTCACTATTCTCCGCAGCACCTTTTCTTTTCGTTCTTGCACTCCACTTTCTGTGCCGCACGTAATTTATCATTCCCCATCTATCTAGCGGTCTTACTCACTCAAGGATATTCATAAATAAAGCCATAACAAATAGTGGTTGTGCAGACTAGATCGTAACGCAAGATGTCTCGATTCTATTCATGCATGCAATTTTGATTACCTCTGGTCATCGAACATGAAAAAGAACGTGCGATACGACTATTATATTCCAATGGTATATACACTCCCACAGCCGCCACAGTGCTCTGCACCACTACACCACCCCAACCCACCCCCTTTCTCATAATCAAAACGAACTGCCAAAACCATTATCATAAAAAAATCACACACACACACGGCACAGAACGTGCTTTATGAATATATCACTAGCAAACCCAACCGCAAAGAATATAAAAAAGAAAAAAATCATTCTCATCCAGATTTTATTCGCTTCTAGGATTTTTACGAAGACACTTGCTTGTGTGATATTTTTACGATGATATTTCCATTTTACTCGTCCCATACAACTTGATGGGATCTCACCCAAGAGAGTTGTGAATATTGCTTCTGTTTTATACTGCACAGTGTTGTGTATCGTCCAAGGATACACTCAACACTCAAGTCCGCTGCACAAAACGACAACACGAAAAGGACAAGCATTTATTTTGAAAGTATGAAAATTGTTATGTACATTTCGTGACCCAGCCTCGATGGGTGGAAGATCAACAGAAAATGATTGGATGCCCAGCCAATTTTTGCAGTGACAGCGTAAAAGGTTATGAGATTTCCTATCCAAGGAAAGTGGCAAAATAGTTCTAAAAAAAAAAAAAAATCAAATCCTTCATCTACACCAAATAGATACAAAACTGACATTGAAACTGTAGCGGAAAACTAAAGAGCATATACCCATAACATTTCTGTGTAAAGCAACCGGCAGTGGTAGCAGCTTGCAAGGAATATATTTGTTTTGGTATTTGTTGTGCTACTCTATGATTAATGATATCTAACACGCATGTTAGAGAGCCATAGGAGCCATGACCATGAGCCATCACCGCCACCATTCCAGAGCATGGCAGCACCTATCCATAAAAGACAAATTACTTCTTCGGGTGCAAAGAGAAGCGGTTGATGTGGTGCCTCTCATATGCATGTATGCTGGCATACTCCGTGTGGCCGTTCAGTGGTATGGAAGATCGGATTACTATAGCACAACTTTGTTTCGAATCCCAAATGAAGTCATCTTAGTGTTCTGTGTGTCAATTTATCATTCACATGCATGTAAAGACAAATGGTAAAAATATTACATGATCTGAAGTCGATGGTCTGGCCATGGCCATTACTATGTATGTCCATTTATGCCGAGGAGAGACGCAAGATGAGTGTATTTGCTGAAATTAAATTGATTTTGCGTCACGCAAAAATGTGGCAAACTGATCCCGGATATGAATCTTTTCTCACGCAGCAGAGGAGTGGAATTTATCTTTGACTATTATGTAACACAACTGGCTATCATTCGTCGTTTAAAAATGATTCGATTCTCTGTTCTCTGTTTAAAAAAGGGTTTTTTAACCACCTTTTTCGTTTCAACGTTTGTTGTTAATTTACTCTGGTGACTGGTAGCTATTCTAAAAATGGAGAATTTTGGAAATAGGAAACAGTGTTTCCACTTATGACGGAGACCTTTATCAGTCAGGTGCAAACTTTTAGTCGAGCATTGACTTGTCCTAAATGTAAACCCTTACGCTGCCCTGGTCGCCGTTATATTTGTCCAACGCCAACATGAGTGCGTTTCGTTTGGATGATAAAATAAGTACTTCGAAGTATGATACTTGGAGAAAAATTTGTAGAGGACCCTAGTCTGTTGAACTATAATTTTGTATACTAAATCGGATAATTCTAAATTCTGACAACGACATCACATCAGAAATCAAGCGAAGAATTACACTTGCCAACCGCTGTTTCTTTGGCCTAAGAAGGCAACTGAGAAATAAGGCCTTGTCAGAAAACACTAAGGAGACTCTATATAAGACCCTCATCATCCCAGTCCTACTCCATGGCGACGCTGCCAAAGTCGAATGAAGATCTCCTCAGTCGTTTTGAAAGCAAAATTCTTCGGGTGATTTTCGGTTCCGGATTTGGAGAAGGAGATTTAACAGCGAACTCTACGAGCTGTACAGCATCATCGAAACGGTCAGAAGAGTACGCATTAGTCGTCTAAGATGGTTAGGACTTGTAGAGCGAATGGACACCAATGCTCCGGCCCGAAGAGTCTTCGACTCCAACCTGAAGGGACAACGCAGTAGAGGAAGACCTCGCCTTAGGTGGCGCGCACAAGTATGGAAGGGGTCCTCAACCAACTAGGAGTGCGTAACTGGAGGCAGTTAGCAAAAGATCGCGCTAACTGGAGAGTCGTATTGGTTGAGGCCCAGGTTCACCCCGGACTGTAGCGCCATCTAAGGAAGTAAGTAAGTAAATCGGATAATGTCTACCAATTACTAGTATAGGTACATTGAATTAATGAAGAACGCATTAATTAACTCGTAATTGGTAGACTTCTCCTATTTTAAGTCAGCGTGGTTCTCGTATTTAGCGCGATATTGATACTGACTTAGGCCTAGATAGGTGTGTAAAAAGATCGAAATCGTCCGAGCTACTAACAATTTAGTTAAGTCCTTGACATACATAATTCGTTGAACTAGAAAAACTCTAATGATGGTGCTCTGAGTCGAATTTTTACAGCCTGCTATATTTATTCAATATAGCAGTGCAGTGGCTTAGTGGTTAGTGTGATGCGAGGGGTCCGAGGTTCGAATCCTGCAAAAACCTAAATTTCAACTTAGGGTTTTTTGCACTGCGCCACCTCTCGCGAACGTCTGACAAACATCCGAGAGTATAACTGTCTTGAAAGAGCTTCTCAATTAGCCGTTTGGAGTCGACATAAAATTGTAGATCCCTTCCTTTCGTTCCAAAAACGAAAAACTCGCACAAAACGAATGATTGTGAAAAGCTAGGCCTAGGGTCCCTCCGGACCTGTTGCGCCAACTATTATTTATTCAAATCTCAAAGAGGCAACACTTTTGATTGTTTTAGGGTTTCAACCCTGCTGATTGCGAAAGAGGATGCACAACCACTTCAGACTTTGTCGACCACCGCCTCCATCGACTGCGTCTGTCAAATTTTAAGCTCTCTACCTCTCTAAGTGGTTGGGGCAATTTACCACAGCAAATATACGACTTGCTCAATTCTCACTACCTTAATCTTCGCACCAATAGCATAGAAGTCTTTCTGCTTAAGGATTCCCTAACCTAAATCAAACCATTTTCAAATAAGAAATGCAATGTCTTGCGCCGACTAATCATTTTTTGTATGCGTTGGGTGGTTATCAAAGTTTCGAAGTTTTGCGCATAGAGGAAAACAAAAAGACAGAAGTGTTTTGTTTGTGTTTTGTCTGTCGTCTAATCATAGATCTTCCTCAAAAGGAAGAAGGGAATCACACATCCTTGATAGCTTGTCGTAATCAAGAAGTTACACTTCAAGTTAGCATATTCTAACATAATGTTAAGTCCGTGTTCATACCCAGACAGCGAGAATATCATAAAACGAAACCTATTATTTTCGCGAGTGATTTTTTATCATCACCCCCCGGACCAACATACAAATAGTCTTCTGCTTCATACAACTTATGTATCTTAGTTCGATAAGGATGAAGAGAATTATTAAAAAAAAAAAAAAACGTATTGTTTATAAACACCGAATCTGGAGTTTGTTACGTGTGAACTTTGGTCCGCGCCGTTCATCGTTTTGAACATTCCCCAAACCCATCGTCTTTCTATCAACATCGGATACATCTGAGATACGTGCAGAAAGATGAGGTAAACACTCATCCAACACAACGCCATTCCGTGGCGCATTAGTATTTTTTTTTTTATGCTATACTTCTTTCTATTTTTTTTTTTTTCATCTCCTCTCTAAAGACCACTTGAAGGCGTTCTTTGCTAGGCCGGTGAATACAGAAGGTTGAAGGTGCCCGTAAAATGCTGTGCTGTTGTGTCTACAAATCTTTTTTCAGTAAATTTGATTTGTTTACAATTGGGCGCGAGGTGTTTTATCCTCGCTACTAGTTCTTGTTGTTATTGTAGTGGTAGTGGTGGTGGCTGATCTGTATAGCTCGCATGCTCAACACGACTTATATAGCTTATATGTTATATCCATAAGAATATAAAATATGATTGTGTTGATTTATGATTAGTAAACCGATTTTGTGTTGAAACAACTTCATAACACGAGATCATCGAGACCAAGAGAAGACATTGGGAAAAACACAGCAAAGAAGCGGCACAAGAAAATGAAGACGGACGGATATGTTGACGGATGAAATTGGCACCTGGTTATCTTAACGGGGTAACGTAGCATTTGAGTAGGGTGTTTGGTATCCAAGGAGAGTGTGTTGTGTAATTGAGATTGCTGCTTGAGTTTACGAGTATATAGACGATGGTGCATGGAATTTTTGTATATGCAGTAAATATAATTACTCTAATAATGAGGATGCATTCGAGACTAAGGTGAGAGGTGAATGGAGTCATAATTCAAGGCTCTGGGATTTACATTTTCTTTTTCTGTTTGTAGTTTATGAGCGGATATTAAATTCATGCTGTGCCAATGTACTTGAACGGGGTTCAAAGATATTTTCGGTGGTGTGAACACCAGATTGCAGGATGTTTGATTTAATATAATTGTATAAACTTAGAATTACTTTTGAACGTATGTATAAAAATATAATACGCTTGGGCGAAAGATGTCATATTCCTTCGAATGGAATGGAAATAAATGAGAAAAATTATTATTTGCGACTGAGTTATATGATGAAAATACGAAGAAAACTGAAAGCCTTAGAATCTTCTGAGTCAATAAATTTCAAAGTGAATTTCTTAAGTGGTGCTGAAACTATGCAATTTTAATAGCAGAAAATAATCCAGCATAAATGACTGAAGCTTTAAGGAAAATATCATGTGGAAAGCTGGTCTTCTTCATTTAGAATTGGAATCAACTCAGGTTAAAGGGAAAATTGCCTCGTTAAAAAGTGTTAACCTTGAATTTTCCTTTTAAAATTCATTGCGAAGAACGGACTTAGCCGCTAGTCTTACCTTTTAAACTTTTAAAAGAGCTTCACTAAAAGAATTCCAGAAAAGAGAACTGAAATATCTCTGAATCTGTATAAACTCGGCTTAAATCGGGTGCATAGGCCATGAGCAGAACGGAATACTGCCCAATAGGTTAAGGTACATAGAAGTGACAAAATCCGTCATCAAAATCCGTGCGGCTTTTGAGCCTTCATTAAAATCAGATGAAGCTATGTATAGTTCTTATCTAAGGTATCTTTAAATTGAAATGTTAAAAATGCTCTTGGGACTCAAATGCAGATTAGGGTTGTTCCAAAAACGAAATGGAACTGCAATAGTTCTATAATCAGATCCATGGTTATTAAATAGGGCACAATGGAACGCTGGTATGCTCGAGTCTATCCCCTCTTTAGCTTGGATATTTTTGAACACCACCAAATTGAAGTGTCCTCACCAAAGTTAAAACATATCTTCCTGAAGATTAAGTATTTAGCTTCTTCTTTTTTTTTTTTTTTTTTTTTTTTGATTCTACAAACAACAGTAACCAAAAGATTCCAATTAAGTTTCTATAAAGTTTAGATGTGATCAAATGAAATTATTTTAGAAATCTATATATACAAAACATCCGTAAGACCGCTAATAACTCGAGAACGGATAGTGCGATTTGAGTTGTCTTATTTTCTTGTGTTGCCTTCTCCTGTGCTACGCCCAAAAAAGTACCTATATACGGCGAAAAAATTGCAAAATTTAAAAGGGAATCTGTAAAAAGCGTCAAAATTAATTGTTCTTACATTTCGTACGGGGATTTTTTTTTTCATCGTGATACACAGTGAATATCACTGTATGTAACTATTTGTAAAAAATTCTGTTCGATAAAAAAAACATTTTTTCGGGTGGAATCGTGAATGCTTCAAATTATTTTAGGCAAAAAATCAATTTTGGGAGGGACAAAGTTCGCAGGGCCCGCTAGTTAATTATGAAAAGAAGTTATTGAAAAATAATGAAATGAAAATGAAAGAAAGAAAAAAATTGAATTAAATTACAAAAATAAATATACCTTATATCTTATTTCTTAATAAAAAAATAAAAAGGGTTATTTATCGTATTAGTGCCAGCCAAATAAGCAAAGAGAGAATCGGCGAAACCACCCACAAAACAAAGTCAAAGATGCCTGAAATGATCCTTCAAAACAATTCTTTGATGGATTCCATTAGCAAACATTTCATTACACAATTAAATCTCAGTCCAAGAAAAAAAAAAAATCTGGCGTACTAGCGACTGAGCATGATCAGTGTCTTCAGCCCTTGTAGAGAAAAACCTGCAAGTGCGTTGCGGTCTCAACCTATTCGCAGCCGAAAGCCCCCCTAAAATGTATTCCTTAGAGATACCAAAGTGAAGCCATAAAAGAACATTTCTCGAAACCGTCTCGCCATTAGACGATTTTTAGGCTTAACCAACGCTTTGAGTCATCATTAGACGGCACTTCATACTGACACTTGTCAAAGCAATGCATCTGAACGTTTTTTTTTTTCATATCCCAGCTCACTGGCTCACCTTCGCAAACAAACCAAACTCCTCCCGACCATTATGTTCGGTTTCTTTCTCAACATATTGCGTTAATGTACACCATGACTAGCTACGACTATGATCTCAAGCCCTTTCTTCACGAAGAACACACTACACCCATTCGAGAAGAAGAAGTAAACATCACCGCACAGCAATTGAAGAATTCAATAGAGCGCGGCGCCTCGCTCGCTTACACAACCGAACCGAAACCGAAACCGAAACCAAAACTCCATAGAATCACACTCGAAGAAGAACTCTCAGTGCAAAGGACTGCTCGTCCTCGTGTTCGCCCCAAACCCTCTTCTATGGTGGCTCCTTAAACCAGCCCAAGTTGGAATCTTCTCCGATTTTATGCTACACTCTCTGTGTGTGTAATAATTTTAATTCCTTCTGTCGATGTCCAATGTTGTGTTGTCACGATATCAAAGCATTTTAATTGGCCGATTTATAGATTTAATTACGTATTCATGCGAAACATCGAAACCGTGATTCGTAAAAATACACATTTTTTCCCTACTCGTCTCGTCTTGTCTCCGAGGCTGGGCTGCTTTTGTAAAATTGATTTCGGATTCGGATTCGCGGGAGGACGATCCTCCGACGGAGGGTGGAGGGAGCCACACACCATGGTGTGGTACTGGCACTGAGAATCATCATCGTCATCATCACCATCATCGCCACCAGCATCAACATCATCGAAAATCATGATTCTTCATCGAGGGTCTGTTATAGTCTGTTCGCTGCGCTGCTATACCTATGGCCTGTGCTGTTCTTGGTCGTCTGGATAATTTTTTGTGAGTATTTCTTTGTTTCTTTTTACTATGTGTGTATCTTGATTTTTATCAAGGATTCGAGTGTGCACTGCAAGGAGTAGAAATAACAGAAAAAAATGTCCATCCATTAGGCACTAAGCACCCTCAAATATTGTTTCTGATGTCCTGTGCGCCAGAGTATGGCGGTCCGGCTCGTTCCACATCTATAAATCATCGTAATAGAATTTTATGATCCTCGCACTCACACGGAAAGTAATGGATTTTTATAGCACATATGTTTCAAGGAGTGGACCTGGTCGTTGGTCGTCTTTTTTGTTGCTGTGGTTCTAATGTGTCTGTCCCCCTTTCCACAGCAGCAGAAATCATGGGGCCATAAGTCATCTATCCTACTACTTACGTGTGCGGTAGTGGGTGGGTGGGTTTGGAAGAGATCTCGGTGGTGGATTTGATTCCTTGAGCATTTTGATAAAGTTGCAAAGTTATTAGATGGCTTCGCTTACGTTGGGTCTTTTGTATACCGGCAGGACAGAAGGGCAGAAAAAAAAAAAACGATTATTGCCTGGTATCCGGAAGTATCTGACGCGTTATATTATCAATAACAAATGACCGAATTATTAGAAATTAATAATGGATTCAATGGCGAAATTTATGGTTATGACTTTGTTGAGCATAATATTGGCAATAAGATATCTAAGAGAGGATGGATAGATGTGCAGTCTGAAGTGGTGCTGCTGTGCTTATCATCTTCACTAAGCTCTGATGTGTGTCGGATATCGGTGTAGGAATAACTTGAAATATCGAGTCGAAAATTGTGCATCGTAGACTTATATTGACTCGGTGCTCTGGGTGTGACGTTCGAGTTAGGTAAGTCTGCAATAGCAACTCGGCACAGGCCTGGAGAAACGTTGAAACTGTAAGAATTGTGTAACGCTAAGGAGGGTGGAAGAAAGTTGCATACTCCTTGATCCAAAAAGGGGATGTTTGTTAAGCAAGCCAACAGCATCATCAACGGCATTTTCAAGACCAAAAAAGCTGTGAATTTGATCTAATTGAGGCGCAGCAACAGCACGCCAACCTCATCATCTTCGACGGTTTAGTGACCGAAATAAACGCAATACCATTGATCCCTTCGGGGGGCTCTACTTTGAATTCTAACTATGGTTATGGTGGGCTGTCATACGCTAAGTCCGGCACTTGGTACAGAGAGGTGTTAAATTGAGCACAGATGGGGCTGTACCATTGAGACAAATAGTGCTCCAGAATGCGAGATATTTCCGTTTTTGTATAATCAAGCTCAATTACCACGCTTACCCTTAGATCTTTGTTCGGACCATGTCTGCAGTAACCTTTACGTAAAAGCAAAGATGTCATGGGAACCGGGCGTTGACAAATGAACCAGAAAATTCCACCACAAAGCGATACTATACCCAACTAGGAGTCATAATTCACTCGTCGTTTTGGTGCTAATATTAAACAAATCCATAGGACAGCCTCCCTTATTAAAATATCAGCGTATAGCAACAACAAAATGTTTGGTAATATGAATTTGAAAAAATTAAATCACCGTGAAATTTATAATAAATTTAAGTGTGCAATATCCTTGCGCGTAAATCCTTCGAAATTACAAAATTACAAATCCTATTTGCATACATTTGTTCCGCAGTTTTCTTCATATGCAACCCGAATGGTGTTGTGTGAAATGCACACGCAGCAAACCCATAAAAAGGCAATAGAAAATAAAGGATACACAACACAATCATACAGGATTGGGCAATGGCAACCCGTTGTCATTCGACAAATGATGATGATGATGTAATTCTCTTCGCGTGACCAATTAATTTGATTGTGAAATGGAATTAAAATCCAATACAAAGAGTACACAATGTTTCAAGGATAATACACGCCATCGAAAAGGGAATCAGAGAAAGAGGGTCCTTCTCAGCATTGATGTGTCGGATATATGCGATATATGCTATAGACATAGCAGCGCAGCGAATGCTTATTCAAATTTGAAATTCCTTGTCACAAGGATTGCCGGATGGTTTATAATAAAGGGATGATTGCGCGAATTCAAATTGCAAGTTAAATGATTTGAAAAATTACCATCAACCATTGAATTATTAAAAAGGAAACCCTCTCGCTCTCTCTTCTCAAGCTGTATATAAATAGCCGCTTTTCTCAAGGATTTGAGCGCATTTTCGATAATTACATCCGCATTCGGAGTCCTTGGAGAAAATTTAGCTGGTTCGTTGCGGTCTTATCGCTATCTCCAACGGGTGGGGCAGGGAAAACAAAGACACGAAAACTTTTCGTTCCGTTGACTGACTCTTTGGCTGTGTGTGCTAAGAAAACCTGGAACCAACTTCAAAAACTATCAACTGAACAGAATACTATCCTAATTAATCCTTTTGCTTCGGGTGTAAAAAAGAGTCGGGCGGTAGAACCTAGAATGGTGTCCGTTCGAAGGTACATAGTCACAGCAATCACCGGTGCTCTTCTGTGTATATATATATACGAATCCTTGACTAGAACTTATTTAGTTTTCATATAATAGGCATTCATTTTGTGTGTTGGATGGAGTTTTCCAATTAAACTTTATCCTTTTCCCTTTAATTTACCGGTTACATGCTTTGTCGCCCTTGTGGGTTGGGTGCGAGGCGCGCTGTAGAAAAATCACAAAAAATAAAGAAAACAAATTAAGATTCATGATTTTTGGGAAAACTTTAGACGGTTGAAGATTTATGTGGGCGTGGTTTCAACGGCGGTATCTGCAAATGCAGATGAATTTGACGCATTCCGGTTGCAGCTCATTCGTAGGTATACGAAGGTGCTTCTCATGCACTTATGTAATCGATTCCAAGTTTCAATTAAAATGAAATCCCCTGATAAAAAGTGCTAAGTTTCAACGAAACCCCTTAAACCTATTAAGCCTGAGAAAATGTTCTCCTCACAAGCACCCTGAGTCGCTGTGGAAAACATCTCGCCAACATTGAAATGGAATTCCTCGAGTAGGTATCGCATTTTAACCGCAACAATTATAAAATGATGACAATGCGCAATATAAAACATAACCACGCCAAATTGACAAAGCGCAAACTGCAGAGAGACAGAGCGAAAACGTGCAAATCCAACCGTATGGACGAACAGACACATAGGTAGAGCGTAGAGGGCTGCATCTGCAACACCTGAGAGGAGATGTATCCCTAAATATTTTGCAAACACACACAACATATTGGCCCATTCCAATTGACGACATTGGCGGCGACAGGCGAAACAACATCGATGACTACGTACGAGTATACAGAGCGAACGCTCCAACAACGCTGAGTACAACGCGACGACGACACTATGGCGGCAGAATTTCAAAATTAACTTCAGGAACACGGGAGTGTGACAAGGCTCTGGCAAATGGAACTGCAGATCAATTGAATTCCTTGATTCCATTTGGCCTGTGTATACAGAAACAGATCTCTCAGTATTTAGTCCAAGGATATCGCTGTTTCTTTTATTTTTCCTCTTTGCGCGCCTCATTCTTTGGCCAGTCGATGATGGGTCTCCGCAAATGAATGGAGTTCCTATGCAACGCTGCCGATCGTGGGAGTTACAGGAACCAAATTGCAAGAGATATCTTATTAAAAACTTTGATTGTTGCCTCTGTAGCACCACTGAGCTGGTCGCAGGCTGTGTACTGTAGATACAAAAAGTAAGTTAGTATCTCCATCGATTTGTCCACAGTGGCGGATGGAAATCGAAGAGGATTCAAGAGGTACGCCCTTGTTGGCACTGGCCGTTGCCAGCGCGGAGGAGATAGCTCTTCGAAGTGAATTAATTTTGCAATATGTATTATAGCCCCAGATGGGTGTGTGTGATGTTTTTTTTTTCTTTATTGTATTCTGCTTCTTTGTCTACCGAATTTTATTCGAAATTGCAGTGACGATAAGCAGAGGAAACACGATGACGATCGGCATGATCTGCATGGGAAGATCTGGAGCATGAGGGACTATGCTATAGCAAACAGAAAAAATGTCTGCCGTTCGCACTTGAAATCTTAAGGAGAAAAAATGCAAGTATTTGTTTGAGATCATTGATAATAATACTCTTAAAGGACCCAAGGATCGCTTCTACTGCCAACTGTGCAGGGAAAGAGGCTGCGTAATTTTCCTATGTATACAATATGTTCTTGTCATACAGTCGTTCTTACGACTTGGCAAAAAGTCTCCATTCGAAGTTAGCTAGTGACTTTAACTTTCTCGATTACGTAGTAGGAGAAAGATATTGTGTTCGTACAAAATTTCATACCCGAGATGTTAATCAATACTGACATTTCGATGATAGAGGAACTCAAAAAAGTGGGTCGCAGAACTACGTCCCTCTGTCTGTCTGTCCGTGCTTCCACAGGCCTACAGCCTAAACGACTGCCCGGATATCGGTCACACTTCAGATTTAGAGTTTGTGGGCTTTCAGTTCGGGCCGATTTTTTTTTTTTTTTTTCTTGTGCAAGGTAACCTCAATATTAATGGTACATTCGCATATAAAATGTACATACCAGTTTGATTTGTTCGAAATGGCTCTAACGATTTCAATCAAAATTGATAATTATAAGCTTAAGTAGGTGGGGTTACCAAGGCTGCATACGCATTTTTTGGCTAAAAATTCTAATAACGGTATTTTGGAAATTTCGACATAGGTATCTCGAAAACGGTCAACACGATTGTGACAAAAATTAATTTCTAAGTTAATATTGTCATATCTAACTTAATTAAAAACTCAGTTTTTGTCGGTATTACCGTAAAATATTTTCTTTAGTTTACTTTCTTAAAAACAGCAATAACGATTTTGATCAAAATACAAACATAGAGTAAAATTGATATTCTCAAAATTATTGCGTTCCTAATTTTCAATTCGATTCCCCGAAACCGTTAGTTTCAAAAACTGCTTCCTATCTCAAAAACCCCATTTTCGACTTCGATAAAACTTTAAAAATCAATTAATACTTACATCCCCAACATGATTATAATCCGTTTTCAGCTAAAAAGTTAACCAATAGTATATTTTTAATGATTTTGATTGAAATACGTATTAATGATAATATCAGTATTCTAAATAAGATTCCGTACTTATTTTAATAAGTCAGTTTTTAAAATTTTTTTCTTTAAAAATTACTACCCAAAAGTCGATCTGTGTTTATATACTTATAGGTAGGTATGTTTCAAACTCAATACCGCACTTTAAAATAAAAATAGCAATATGTATTAAAAATACAATAACGACAACGCAAAACTTATTTTTTTTTAGCAAAATATTACCCACTCCTTCTTTTTTTCAACCATTTTGCGTATGCACCCTAAAATAATTATAACCTCACTTCATTTGCTGGGGTTGCAAAACACTTCCATAGGGATATTCAGCTTATAACTGCTACTGCAAATTCAAAAAACCAAAATCTCTCGATATATCACGAACAGTATTTGCAATCATTGATAACTTAAACCAGAGTAGGTACTTTTACCAGTCAAAAAATAATCATGCTGTAACAGATAAAAAACAGAAACCCGTGTTACGCTTGTCCTCGTATTCAAAAACTTGTCAAGTGTAAGAGCTTAAAAAATAGTACAATAGGCGCTTATAACTCTCGGGCCAGAAATTGCGACAATTGCCTGTTACTGAGAACTGCAACTTTTAAAAACTCACATTGTTATATGAATAAACCAAAGGTGAATTTTATCGAACACTACCTATATCATTTTCTATATTTCATGAACCGTTTCTTTTATCTTGCATTTCTTCTTAGATCTTTACATATACCTACCTAAAAAACTAAGAAAACATCCAAACAAACTTTCTATGAACGAGAAAGTTTCGTCCGACCCAGTCGTACACTTGATTTTTTATTTGTTTTGTAAATCAATACTTACAACACTAAAATAGGACAAAACAAAACGAAACACGTGTCAACATAAAGGGGTAAATCAACTGTGATATTTTGCCCCAAATGTAAATAAAGAGTCATGACAGTAAGAATTATTTAAACAAAAGTCGAATCCCTCCAAACATCTAGGTGTCATCGATTAATTTGCTTCTAAAGACTCCTAGGATCATGAGATTTAATCAAGATTGCATTCCACATTCCAACGCTTTAATTTTTCAATCTAACTAAGTAGCAGTCAACTGTGTACAGTCGATGGTCGGTATGCATGCCACTTTACTAATTTTCTAATTCACATTTGATGCCGAAATCCTGCCCTCGCTGAGAGGCGATCATCCATCAACAAAAGTTTTATGACATAACTAATTCATTCCGATTTAATGACAGAATGATAGACTGTGCCCATATAAATTCCATGACTCAATGGTGCAACAGTCAGGAGACAGGAATCCAATAAAATTGTGTTCGTATTTCGAAGACAAATGGTGTGCTGCTGCACATAGCGCCGCACGCATCGAGACTCCCATCGATAAGACTCAATAATAAATAATTATTTCCGTCATATGTCCTTGAGCACACGAAGATCCTGCAAAGCAGAGTCCATTCCTTGGCTATAAAATCACCTCGAATGGTATGAGAGAAGGAATCCTTGGAAAACCTATAAATTTCCTCTTTTTTTTCCATTTAAACTATCGTCACCAGTTTGGGTGATGATGATGCTTGATTGGTGTTAACAATTTTCGTCGTGTGTACATCTTTTACCTGAGTTATAACTATTTTTTGGAGACCTAACTCTTATCAGCAACCACAGTTGGTGAAATAATTTATTTCTGTGGCTCACATGAAGCAAGTGACATCGTGATCCCAGGCGCATATGACCTTCTGGCATTGTTTATGTTTGTTTTTATTTTAACTTACGAAAAGGATGTCTTTTTGGATTTTATTTCTTTTTGATAAAGTAAATTTGTGCCTTTAAAAATGCTTGGTGTCTTTAAAAATATTTTAACGACTTTTTAAGAAACAGCATAGGTAGATGAGCAGTTGAACTTGATTGACTGGCTGACGAGTTGACCATTGGTGGCTGGAGTTTGACTATAAACGAGTCATTTAAGGTGAAATTTATTTCCAGCGCCGGTTGGGTATTGTTTTATTTCTTGATAAGCCACATCTAATGAGAAGGGAAAGAATGGAATGGTGTACCTATAATTCTAATGTGAGACCTGGTGAGGTGGTTATGATCATATCGGCGGTGCTTGTGCATTAGCACTTTGGAAATTGTTTTCTAGAAGATTTTCCACAAATACTGCGCCAGGATAATTGGGTTGATTATACTAATCGAACTTGTTTCCACTTTATTTCTCTTCATAACAATTTATTTATTTTATTAAAAATATGTATAAAATATGAAAAATTAGTTTTCAAAATTATACAAACAATTTTAAATTTAAATAATATACATATCGAATAGTTAGTGTCCTATATATTTAAAAAAAAAATAGAGATGATGTCACATAAAAAGCACAACAGTTTTGAGGGGAAAACTATGAACCATGAAATGTGCGCAATGTCCAGTTCGTATTTCAACTCTTTTGTTTTCACAACATTTTTCAACAATTTCAAGTCTGCTGGCGTTATGAATGAGTACATAAGCAAAAGGTTTTGCCTTCGGTTTTAAGTTGTTTCAAACTTTCGAAATTTTCGGCTTGAGATCTTTCTGATTTGCCCATTCACACCTCATAATTACCCAAATATTGATTCCCACTCCCTGCCAGTGCTACGGGCATGTAACCTATAGGTTTGCTGATCTAAACCAATTATATGCATATCCCAATGTAACTAGATCTACACTGTGCATGTAAAATTTCACTTTCCCATTTTCATAATCACATCCATTGTACAATTACTCTCAACGTCTCTCAAATCAATTTTAAATGCAACAATTACCCTGTCCCGGTACAGTTTGAAGTGCACAAAAAGTTTCACACTTGACTGGAGACCAACCCACGATGAAAATGTCCAAACCTTTCCGTCAGCCCCACCGTATACGGGCCTGAAATAAAATATTTTCTTTTGTCGAAAACCACCTATATCATCCACCCACCCACATTGCATTAAATTAATTATTTTCTATCGTTTCCATTTCCTGCGCTGCCAGTCGCGCAATCAATCGGCTGCGTTTATTTGAATTTATTTTTAAAAACTTTGTATTTATTATACCCCTTGTCCGGGCAACCGTGTGGCCGTGTAACCTACTGGCAAATTATTCATCGGCATTATCATCGCATCTAGAGCCAGAACACTGTGTTTACGGGCCGCTTAGTGAATCGGATAATTTTTCCTGATATCTGGATATAATAATAAACAGACCATTGATTGGGGGCTTGGAGTGGCCATTTGGTTGACTGAACGCGGCGGCAGTGTCTTTCTCCATACCGGGGAACACACGAGTTTGATCGGTGAGCACTCACTTGTTGATTCGTGCTTTGACAGTGGGAACTGCGGCACTTGTTCACCGCCGATTAAGCACTTCCGAAAAAATATGGAAAATTGCTAAATAGAAAAAAAAAAAAAATCAAGTTGACTGACGATTTTATGGTCAATTGGTAAAGGAAATGATTTTTTTTTTGTTATTGTTTGTTCTGGGAATATGATTGGTGACAAAAAACTGATTTCATTTAGGTATTGGGACGATGCAATCATTGCGTGGGCCTGGGCATAGGGGAATGAATTTTGGTCGTGTAGTTCATGCGAGAATTATTTTTGGAATTGTTTGAGCGGATGAGGTCCTTCATTTCGATTTCTTTCTATAAACTATTCCAGATAATACACAAAAATATGCAGTGGAATCCGTAGTTAGCAAAATAAATATAAAACCAC
The DNA here is from genome assembly GCA_946477585.1 of Cheilosia urbana. Lineage (NCBI taxonomy): Eukaryota > Metazoa > Arthropoda > Insecta > Diptera > Syrphidae > Cheilosia > Cheilosia urbana. The sequence continues at coordinate 155,997,111 of OX297854.1, forward strand.
AACTTAAATAAATAAATAGTTGGCCCAACAGGTCCGTAGGGTCACTAGGCCTAGCTTCTCGCAGTCATTCGTTTTGTGTGAGTTTTCATTTTTGGAACGAATGGAAGGGATTTACAATTTTATGCCGACTCCAAACGGCTAATTGAGAAGCTCTTTCAAGGCTGTTATACTCTCGGATGTTTATCAGACGTTCGCGAGAGGTAGACCTGTGGAAAAAGCCCTTAGTTGGAATTTGGGTTCTTGTAGAACCTCGACCCCTCGCTTAGTAGTCCAACACATTAACCACTAAGCCACTGCGCCTATAAACCACAACTTGAAGGATCTAAAAGTGCTTTGTCTAGACTTTCTCTAGATTTTTATAACTTAAAAATAAATCCAACATGATTTCCCTCGGTATATGCAAGCCCTTTGTGCGTTAGCCAAGCCAGGACCACTTAAGTACCCCCAACTCGATTTTGCTTGGCAATAATTACCACCTAACCAAATACCTAATTAATTCCTTTACATGATTGGAAGCAAAGTTAGATAGCTAGCAACACCAGTGGCTCTGCAAAATATGTCCATTTCGATCTATGAACCCTTCCCAATCGTAACTACGACTCTTTACACAGCCAAGACCCTTATATGACCCGCAGCCCTCCCAAATTGAAGTAAAAGAAGAAACGAATATCTCCTGATTATTCGTGCTCATGTTCGTCGCCATTTAAAATAGCAGCAATAGCGCAGAAAAAAAAAAACAACAGCAACTAGCAAACAAAAATAAAACCAAACAAAATGTACCTCGAGCCATTTAACGAATTGCGATTGCGCAGGACGTCGGTGCGCATCGAGCAGAAATACAACCGCAACAACCCAACCGGGTGCAAGCGCCTCATTTCAACTGTTTTCACACAAATTCCGACTTGAGAACTCCCAATCACAGGAGCAGCAATGCCATGCACCTATCTAGAATACTAGTGCTAGAATCCGCCGAACACAAGCTACTGTATGTGCGGGTCTGGGCTTGGGCTGATGAGACAGACGACTGGAACTGCTTATTGCATTTTTTTTTTCGCTGTTGTTTTTGTCTTGGGCTTGCGTCCATTTGCCCCCACGGAGTGTGGTACACTAGTCCCCCGAAAACACATATCACTCGAGAGCCATTTACAGGCAGCAACGAAGGTTTATTACCAAAAGGATTACCCACTGAATACACGAAGGAAGAGCAACAACAAGGGAACAACCATCCCGATGAAAGACGAAATAAAGATGCGACCAACACTTCCAATTGCAATTGATGCGCTAGTTGCTCTCCGGCTAGTGCTAGATGCTACCGGTTGGTGGTGGTGGTGATGGTGGTGGCGACTTTATGGACGAAAAAGAAGATGAACAGAACATTTTGTGGGCAGCAGCGACACGACGATCTTCTTCGTTGTCGTCATCTTGGTCGCTGTTGCCGATTGCCGCCTCGCCGACGACGATTGTCTTGTCGTTTTGTGTTCAAATGAATTTCACTCCTTGTTGCACGACGATAGTTTTGTAATAGTTCAGTTTGTCCGAGCTGTTTGTTTTCTGTCCATCGGACAAGACTCAATTTTGCTAATTTTTGTAATTTCTGTTCCAGCGCGGAGGCAAGAGATGCGCAGAGGGCTGGCGGACGCAAGCAGCGGCAACCAGTAGCACACTATGTGTTGTGTTCAGGATCAGGATCCGATCATCGGTTCCCTTTGCTTCACCCTTTTGTGCGAGAGTGTAATGTCTGCTAGTTTGCTATTTTCAGTGTTTCTGGGATTTTTGTAATTTTCTGGAATTCCCAAGGACTGTTGTTGCTGGTTGGCTGAGCATTGAGTCTCATCGACTGTGCATATAGTGGGAACGAAAATGGATGCGGCCGAAGCATTGCACAAAAGGTGACTGCTGTAACACACAGTCGCGCAATTGCGCAGAACTTGCTGCGAGAAATGTCACTGATGACACTATACACATGCAGAAAATATTTTACATAATTATTGGCCACTGGCTGTGAGGAATGTTAAATGCTTCACGTTGGGAGATGGAAATCATATTGTATGTCGCTTGCCCCTCTAAGTGTTGAAGTGAGCGATATAACAGCTCTAAGCGCGTACTGTTCGACTGGGGAGTACTGTTTACTATTTATTCCAAAAATACAACTCTACTACTTTGGAAAGAAATTCAGATTGAGTTCCGAATTTGTTCGTGTTGAAATTGGTTCGTCATACGTCGCAGTTAACTCCTTCCTTCTGTCTTCAAATGTGTTTACTTAGGACTTGGTCTCAGTCCGCTCCATACTGCCGCAACTGTTTAAACCTTCTGCCAATCTTATCGTTTCCCAAGTAGCTACACTAAATCAAGCTCACAGGCCACCTAGAAACGTCCTCCGTCCTCGCTTCATTGATGATGCCTTTCACTACGTTTTCCATCCTAAATTAAATCTTCCATCTCTGCTTGCCATTTCCAGTTCAGTTCAGTTCCAAACGTAATAACATCAGCAACGCTCGAATTTTAGTGGCAATTTTAACAATCATCGTCGTAATCATGGCTGTGAAAAAAAACCGATCGTGTTCTAATTGCCTCAAGAGGAATATCACCACCAGCACCGACGCCACATGTAGTCTACTTTGCATACACTACACACAGTGTACATATGCACAGATTGCACACCCCCCTATCTCCATGGGCTCCCGCACCCCACAAGTTATCTACGTCCGTCGCGTCGTTTGGTTTTCTCTGCATCTCGAGTGTCATTAGCGCAGTCATAATCATCAGATCCATAAACACTTGAGGCAGCAGCAAAAGCAGTATCGCCAGATGGCTGTACAGCCAACAGTTCTGGAGAGGTGCCACTGATGGTGGTCTCCAGCCTCAGGACAGGAGACGTTAACAGATCGTCAGCAGCGCAGCGCGCGTGCGGTATTCTCACGCATTCTCTGGTGCGATTATGAATTATGTTTCGTCGGTGTCTGAACGAAATTCAACGCCATATGCATAAAGCGTAATAATTGTCAAAGACGTCTTGACACTTTTTGTCTGGTGTCAACTTAATGAGATGAAAATCGCGTTTTGACGGCACAATGAAGATTAGCTGCTGGGGGACATGAAATATGATGAATTGTCGGTGATTACTGACAGAGGATGTTTAATGACATATCTATACCAAGTGTTCCTGTTCATTTATAAATCACCCGTAAGACACAGCGCCATAATTCCGAAATCCTTTGAGTATAAGCTATGCCCATTCGTATTGTTTTAGTGCACCTTTGAGCAAATCCCTTTTCTATATCATATTCCAATCAGCAAAGGTAATAAAAACAACTGGCCACTTCACTGGAACGAGCTTTTTTTTACGAAACGGAAGGAATATTCCCTTCCCTCATATCCTCTATCGGACAATAATTTAAGTGCCAGTGTACCAAGCAAGGATATGTGTATTATATATAGAAGAGATATCGACTTGACGGGGGTATTTGTTCCAAAAGATACAGACGAAGAACGAAGTTCAATAACTTTTATGACTATATTTCAGGATCCTTGGGGATTCGGTAGCAAGGGTCAAGGAACAGTTTCTGTTGTAGGGTGGTGGTGGTAGATAGCTGGCCAGTTGAATATTTTCTCAGTTTCAGCAGTTTTTCGGTCTGGTGCATGGGTCAGGTGTAGGGGGGGTAATAATTTTGTCTAAATCAAAAATAATTCGTTGGGAAATAATTTCTTGCATGACATTTTCTGATCCCAGGGGTGGTCGTAAAAATATGTGCATTGCCTTGTTTCTTGAATATATTTCAGTGATTTCTAGATCTGGATGGAGGCCGGTGTTGGATGGGTTTAATGGGACGGATGAAGAATTGGATTTTAGATTAGAAGAGGGCATCTGTGACAGAGCACTATGGAGATTTGGTTTTCTTCAAAGTCGGTATAGGAGCAGCACAGGACAACACTGGCATGTCTACTTCAAGTTGAATGTTTTTAACAGGTATACAGCTACGTAAAGTACTTGTGTGAATTTGCATGACTAAGTGCTTCAAACTGTTGCATACATTTTTGTGTCCAAGAAATTTTTATTAAATTTGATAGAATAGAGAGACCCTCATAGGTTTACGAGGGCCAATATTTCAAATGCAACATATTTGTGAAATTTAAAGCTTTAATTAAAACGTCTATTTGAACCTAAATTCGAAAAATGATTTACTTTCGATAGCTATTACCTTGTTTTTTTCAGCTTATTCGCTACCACTATCATCACTCTTCACTCAAAAATAGTTCAGTCCTGGTGAATATTCCTAACCGACAATCTGAGCAGCATTCATGTGGAAGATTATTCAGTAGGAACTTAATCGAGCATTGAACATTGACTGATATATGCTTACCTACTTCGCATGTGATATGTGAAATACAAATGACGCCGCAAATAGCACGGCATTCAAAGGATTCCAATGTTTAAAAAATATTTGTGGGGCACGTGTGTTATCAATTCTTCAAAATGTCCGTTATTTACAAACATTTTTTTCGTTTCATCAAAATGTTTTTAATACTGATAATATGTAATTTTTTTGGCTAACAAACATTTTGCATAAATTTTGCCAATTTTACAAACATTGGTTCGAACGGAACCTTCTCGTTCATCAAAAATTTGGTTTCTTTTTTTGATCGTTTTCTTATTTTATTATGTAAGTAGGTAAAAATCTGAGAAGCGATGCGAGATAAAAGAAACGGTTCATGTCCGAATAGTGTTAAATAAAATCCATTTTTGGGTTAATCATCTGACTCGACAGTATAATCTATACTTATAATAAAACTGTAGGCAATTTTTCTGTTACCTAATGGCGTGAAAACTACTGCACAGATTTCGATGAAACTTTTTTTGAAATGTTTCTTAAGATTCTGTGCAACATATAGGCTATTCCTTTCATTGCCATGCCTATTTTTTGGAGCGTTTTTGACCAAAATGTGTTTTTTTTTTCGACTTTACTGCCTTCAACTCGCCATTACTCAAATAATTCTTTATCAATGCAAACAAAACAAAATACTTAGGAGAGCCAACACTTTTATAGATATTTCAAGCCATCAATTAGCTTTCTATATCCTCTAGAAGCTGAGCTACAACTTAAAATCTAACATTAAAAAAATAAAATTATTTTCTGAAATCGAATATTATCATCCGCCGCGGTTCTTGATCGTTGTTCTGCTTTGGGGTGGTTTTTGGTGGCGCACATCGCACAAGCAAGTTCATATGAAAAAAAAAACAACCACAACGTGTTTCTGAGGAAATGCCCTGATGGCTGATGACGTGTGGTGTGGTGGGGGACGTATGGTGGAGGTGGTGTATATAGAAATTGAGTTCAAGGTTTTTGTTTTAATGGTTGTTATAGTACCTACGTTGATACTTACAGTAAAGAATTGAAAAATTCAAGAAGTAAAGACGATATAGGTGACTTATGTTGTTTGATTTATTTATTGTTGGTGTAGATACAAATTTCTGTTAAGGCTTTTGTTTAAGTGGTTGTTTTGATATTACCTACGTGGTACCTACAGTAAGGAAGTGAAACTTCAGTACTTACGCTGTTGAATTTAATTTTCTTAAATTGGTGTTTTAGGTAAATAGATTTGTTTGATTTATTGTTTCACATTGACAATGTTCACCGCTTTTTTTTAGCTAGACTGTTGATATTAAACAAATATGCCGTTGAGAAAACGGTCAAATTTCTTTTATTGGAAATTACACAGTCTCTCGCCGCGTACGAAGTAGCGGGCACAGCTAGTATCAAATAACAATAGGGCGTATTCTGCGGAGTCTTTTATTCTGTTAAGAATCATAAAAGGTCTCAACCATGAAATAACTATATTTTATAAATCGTATTCTGGGTTTTGAACTTTTATGGTTAGGTATGGAATTTCGAAAATTGAATTCTGTAACTAACCTTTCAAAACAAACAGCTTTGTTTTTATTTTTTGTATATATCTATGTAGTAAGTGGGCACCTGATCAAATTTTTGCAAGCGATTTTTCCACGCGGAATACCAATAATTCTAGAGACCGTAAACGATTTTTGACAGTTCGAACTTTTGTATTCATAACAAAATAACAGAATAAATTGATAAACATTTTTGCCGAATATGCCTGTGTGTGCGTTTTTAAAAGTTGAAGTTCTCATTAGCAGACATTTGTCGCAACTTCTAATTAAAGTGTTTTCAGCGCCTACTGTAAATTCTATTTTTAAATAAAATGTGACAGATTTTTTAAGTCAAAATGACATTTCGATACTATTCCACCTCTATACAGGCACTAAACAATGGTCGCAATGGTCTAAAGCTGAACCCCGGAAAAACTAAAGCCATACCAATATCCAAATATCAACCAGATATTTCCGATTTTCCTCCTATTTTTATAAATTCCTGCCAAGTTGAATATGTTAACCAGGCAAATAATCTGGGAATTATCTTTAACAATAAGCTGACCTGGGATGTTCACATAAATTCAATAATTAATAAAATATATGCATCGCTACGTGGTTTATCTATTACAAAAACAATTTCACCTACCCAAGTCAAACTTAAATTGGTAAAGGCACTAGTTATACCCATAATTTCATATGGCTGTGAGCTGTTTGCCGATCCTGACTCATACTCGCTTCAAAAACTGAAGGTTGCTTTCAACTCAATTGCCCGTTATGTTTTTAATCGTCGTAGATTTGATCATATTTCATCTGAAGCTCGTCTAATCCTTGGATGTAACTTGGAGACTTTTTTCAAATATCGTTGCTGTACCTTACTCTTCAAAACTATTCATGTGAAGGAACCTATCTATTTGTTTGATAAAATTAATTTCTGTTCATCAAATCGCTACATAGTCTTACGTCCTGCTACATTTACCTGCTTGACATCACGCAGGCAATTTTTCATTTATGATGTCAAACTCTGGAATGGTCTACCCATTCCTGTGAAGTCCTTAATCGAACGCCGTAAATTTCTAACAGTTTGTTTCGAGCACCTCTCCAGTTTGAACTGATTTAACTTTCATGTTTTAAAAAGTCATTTTGCTTTTCCTCTTCCTTGGTTGCGCTTTTATTTTGTTGCTTTAAATTTAATTTTACTCTATTTATTTATATATATGTATTTTCTTTTATTCTAATTAATTTTAACTAAGCATTCTTGCCATTAAATGTTTTATATTGTCATTTATATCCTGTACTAGTTATAAGTTTATCTTGATGTACAGCGTTTCTGAATTAAATAAATATCAAATATCAAAATAAAAATATCAAATATCAAATATCAAATAAACAACCTTCAAACGCGTTAAGCTCATACACGCTCTATAAAAAGTTTTTTTTTTTGTGTTTTTTTTTAAACGGTTTTTGCGCTTAGAGACATTTTAAAGAGTGCATAATTTTATACACTCTCTATAATATCAATAATGGTTGGATAAAAGAAGATGTGGGAAATATTTGCATTTTTACTGGCCGTATGGTGTCGAGTTTTACAAAAATATACGAAGACAGATCGGGATTTTCGGGTAATAATTTTTGAGAAATAAATAATTTAAAAAAAAAAAAAAAAAAAAAAAAAACGATTTATTCGAACTTTTTGAGAAAAACTGAGTAAGGTAGGTAATCCAAATAAGGCCCATAACCTAATAAAGCCCAATGTGCAAAAGTTGGCATAACCGACAAGCAACAGGAATTATATTTTAAATGTGCTTCTGACCACCTATGTCTACACTAAAATCGATAGAATTTTCCGTCCGACGCAATCGTGTTTTTTCTTACAGACGATACAAGTTAGTGAATGTGCACGCACGCGCTCTTTATAAGAAAGAGTTTTTTGTAGTTGATTTTATTGCGAACATTAATTCGGGTAAGTCTAGTTTTTACACTAAATACACTAAATATACCACATTAAGTATTATTTTAATTCTTTGACTAGATTTTCGTTTAAATGTTTGTAAAGAAAAGTTTTTCATGTTCCTAAAAATGCCTTATTAGGAATATGAAAGATTACATTTTTTTTGGGTTGTTTTTAGATAAAATATCAAAGGCGAGTATATAAGGGAACAGAAAGCGTACAGAATAGTCGTCAGATGATATGGACATGGCCTTGAAGCTTATTAAACGTGTTTTTTTAAATCTTTTTTATTTTTTATTTTTCTTTCTAGTCAAGATTTTTTAATTTGTATTAATAAATAATATCATTAATAATAAACTACGTTGTTTTATTTGTTTTATGACAAAATACTTCTTATTTTCGTGGAATAACCAAAGCAACTGAACAAATTTATGTATGGGCCTTATTCGGAACAGCAGTTCGTAATAAGGCCCAAGGTAAGGTTTTTAAAAATGTATTGAAAATATATTTCAAATTGGGTTTTAACAAATAAACGTTGTGTTTGCATATAGATAACTGAACTAAGGCTTATGCTAATATATCAATTTAGTAATTTTCTTTTAGGCGTTTGCAAGTTATCAAGGGAAAACTACAAGGTGGGCCTTATTTGGGTCACCTACCTTATACCAACTTATTTAGAATAATTCTTTAATTTTTAATAAATATGTTTTGGTTTTTGTAAAATTTGGCAGACAAAACAGTAACAAATATTACAATCATGTTGAGTTTGAAAAATAGGTACTATAGCTTAACTATTTAGCTGAAACCTGAGCATTAGATATAGTTCGGAAATTGGAAAATGGTGTTTACGAGATATGACCAATTTTTAAAATTATCGTTTTCGGTGATTCGAATTGAAAATTAAGGGCGCAATAATTTTGCGAACATAAATTTTACTTAAGAATACATTTTGGTTAAAATCGTTAGTGCCGTTTTCAGGTAAACAACTTTTTTTAATTGTAATATAATACAGGGAAAAAATTATTTAGCTATTAAGTTAGTAATGACCGTATTACCCTAGAAATTAATTTTTGTTACAATCGTGTAGACCGTTTTCGAGATATGTCCAAATTTCAAAAGCACAGTTGTTCTATTTTTTAGCGGAAAAATGAGAATGCAGTCATGTTAATCTCACCTACTTAATTTCAGTTGGGGCAATACCCCCACATATTTGGCTTAATACAAGCTAAAACTAACATTGAGGCTTAAATTAACTACTTAAAACTAAGACATGAAAAGCCTTAAAACTTAGACTTAAAGATAAGGAGAGTGGTGAAGGAGATCAAGTTTGAGGTGGGCAGAGCTGCGGTTGAAATCGAAAATTGAAAGGTTGGAATTAACCTTTCGCAGCATACGGGAGATTGGTTCATTGGAGTCATATGAGGTACGGTGGTTTGATGGGTAAAAGAGTCGAGGGCAACATAAATTACGGGGGTTTGTGTTGAAGACAATAGAGTTGTAAAGAGACGCGCAATCGACGGAGCTTAAGAGAAGACGATAAATGAAAAGTATGTTCGCAGCATCTCTGCGTTCCTCAAGGGTATTCAGGTTAATGAAATTGAGCCGGTCTGTGTACGGTGGCAAGATAAAAGGATCGTCCCAAGGCAGACCTCGGAGGGCAAATCGAATAAAGCGACGTTGGACGCTCTCAATTCTGTGAGCATGAACTCGATGAAAGACCACACTTGACTAGCGTATTCAAGAAGGGGACGAACTAAGGTGATATAGAGAGATCTAGTCACGTAAGGGTCGGAGTATACGAATTATTTCGTCAATATGCGAACGAAAATTTAGCTCCCTGTCGTACAATATGCCAAGATCGCAAAGAGAATGAACGAGAGAGATTGGTTGACCGTGGAGAAGGTAAAGTCGGGGAGGGGGCTTAAGCTTAAGCTTAAATGTCAATCGTTAGAGCCGTTTTCAAACAAATCAAACTGGTACACAAATTTTGTATGGGAAGTACCATTAATATTGAGGTTAACGTATACAAAAAAAAAAAACGGCTCCGAACTTTAGGCCCCCAAACTCCAAACCCGAAGTTTGAACGAAATCCGGGCAGCCGTTTAGGCTATAGGCCGTGGGATAGACGGACAGTCAGACAGATGCACAAAATTTTGCGACCCACTTTTTTAGTTCCTCTATCATCGTAATGTCAGAATTGATTAACATCTCTTCCTACGGTATCGAGAAAGTTAAAAAAACAAAGGGCTTTAAATGACCGAACCGCGAATTAACGAATCCACGTAGTAAGATGATCCAATGGCAAAAGTTATTATTCGCAGAAAATTTGCTGCAAGGAAAGTATATCAGTCTTATTTGTGGCCACATCTATTAAATATTGATTTTCATAAATATAAATTTGATAAATGTGGCTATATAGAGTTTGCCATTGATGGTTATGCTTTTTCCATTCCCATTTTGGAAGAAACACCGTACGACGACTATTCCATAAGCCGTACCTACTTCACTCAGCGAATTTTACTGAATACAAGACTTGCGTATTGTTCTCACAAAACGGCGAGTTTGTTTGTTAAAAAATAAATTCAATAAAATTTTTTGTCCGAAACTAAAATCACTTCTTCCCAATACTTAGTGTGCAGTTACAAAACTCCTGGCATAATCTGTGATTGATTGGCCTCAGCTACTAAGTCGTATTACTTTCAAAGGACGTACGTTCAAATCCCAATACAAAATTCTTCAAGTCGACGTGCGAAAAGCCTTATATTTTGTATGTATTTTCGAAATGGTTGGGATGCGCCAAACGATCCAAGGTAAAACAGAAAAATGTACTCATTATTTTGACACTTAGAAATAAAAATATAATGTACTGGAAACCGATAAATCTCTATTGAAAACTCTAGGACATACTGCGGCTGCATACATTCCTCCTCCTGTCGTGATTGCTATTAATTATTAGTGAATAAAATCTGCCAACAACTTTTCGCCTGACCGCGATAATATAGTCCTACAAGTGTGCAAACTAGTGTCTCGGTTTGCACTCCATTATAAATATTACCATTCATTTTTTATAGGTAATGCGCCTCGACTTGAATGTAAAGTGTCCGCTTAATGATTTATAATTTGTTTAAATAATAAAATTAACATGTGAACTCACTTATTACTTTGAATTGAATTTCATAAATAAACATGTTTATGATCACTATAACGTTGATAATTTTTCCGTTGACAGAATTTCAATGTATACCCAGAGAGACTGGTGAAGTATTTTTATTCAATAATTTATTATGTTATGTTTTGTATGCCGAGGTGTGACCTTGTCATATATGGCAACAAGTTGAATATGAATTGCGATTTTATCAAATTGACAGATGATGCGGGCGAGCGTATATATTGACTGACAAATGTTAATCGACTGACTACTGACGAAGTACAGAGAAAGTTAGCATATAGAAAGTTGTCATGTATGACTTGTATGTTGAGTAGCAGGTACATGGTACACCCTACATATATACCTGAGATCTTCTTCACTGACGTAAAATTCAATCGGATTTCTGTCAACGGTGAAATATTTATATCGTGACAGTTTATAGACATTTCATTGTTGTGCACCCCTTTTGCTCTCAATGTTACTGTAAAAAGATCCTCGTTTTACTTAGAAAACTCAAGTAAATGAAGTCATATACCCCTGGCGTTCACTTTATATCCGTTTATCATCATCATCGTCGTCCCTCATTGTTATCATCGTGGCGCTTTTGTGCTATCGAAATCAAAAGGAATTGCTCGCAATGAATAGTAGGCCGAAATAATCACTCCCTAGTGCGCTACCCCTTTTTATAGCTCTGCTATCCTTTTAGTCATTTCCGGCCCTTTGGCTTTCCTTTTGAGATATAGTTGTTATGATTTTATTGAAATGCTGTGAGCTTCAATTAATTTGCTGTTTTGTTTGGAGCCCTTGCTTTCGATGGAAAGGAATTATTAAATGGGCTGGAAGATATTTAACCTTTTGTCCGGACGTAGGACGTAGGAGTGATGTAATAATTCAAAATGAAAGGGGTTGTGCTTTGCTGAGTCCATAATTACAATTGCGAGAGGCAAGGGACATTACGTTTGATGGGAAGGTTGGAAGGTTGTGCGAATTTGCTCGCGAAAGTCAATGGTCAAATGGAATTTGTTCTGCAAATTCACATCTGCCGTGGATATTAAGTTGTTGTTCTACAAGGGCTTTGTGTAATTAATACGTTGTATAATTTGGTATTGAAATTGAAATGCGAAAAAAAAAATAGTACATGCGGATAAAATTGCATGGACATGGATATCGTCATAAACATTCGCATTTGCATTTTAGGGACAAGGGGCTTTTTGTCAGCAACAAATGGTTCAACAAAAACTGAACCGCGACCTAAGGCAATACAATTAGCAAACAAATGAATTATTTCTCGATGGCATTATGCAAACCACCGATTTCTGTTTATCCTATGTCAAAGGTCTGCAATAATTTTATAGATTTTGATGAAAGAAATGACCTATAGAGGCATCTTGGAATGTCTATTGCCTACTATAAGCCGCCGGCCGTTTTGAGACTGAAAATTATTTATTTTATGGAAATAGAATTCTTCCAATTAAAGGTCATTGACCGCCAAAATATGCATACCTTTTATCGTTAAAAACTTGTCCTTTTATTATTTCAATGAGTTGTGCAATTGGCGATGAATTAGGAGTCCGATACACATCCCATATCACCCACAAACATGTCATCGGACAAGCCCTCCTCTGATTTATGGCACAGCTCCAAATTATCGCAATACGTTTATTTTATTATGGCAAATATGAGTGGAATTTAAAAGGGGGAAAAAAACCTATTCCCTGCCAGAGACAATTTTCTCACACACGACGCATTTCGGTTCTCAGCACGTATTCAATTTTTTTTTTTTTTTTCCGGTGGATCAACCCCCAATCCCAATTCAACACCCTGCGCGTGGGCTCACTACAGCCGATCATATTCATATCATACACGATCCACCGATAGTGTACCGATCATTAAAGAACGTGATTAAAATCTAACCATAACTATCGTGCAAGAATCTCCCCTTCCTCCGCCACCACCCCCCAAACGACGAAGACGAAGGCGACGACATCGACACCATAGCTCAGCTCACACCTCACACCTTTTACGTGTGGATAATCAACAAAAACGAAAGCAAAGAGGCGAACTGTCAAAAGGGTGCCATAAAGTTATGCGTCGATCGGACAAGTGGTCTTGTGTGGATTGTGTTGCTGTAATAAAATTGTTGTTGTTTCGTGAGGATATTGCGTGGATTATTGATGAAGATCACATTAATTACTCGCGTATTAGAGGAGGTGATGGATCAATGTGGCGGTCAATGTGCTGTTGTCATGAATTTCAAATGAAGTCCCTAAAGGTTGTTGCTTGTCGCCGGTTTAATGTTGTCTTCACTTTTTTTTATGGTGGCTTTGGCGAGAATTTAAATGCAGTTATGATATGAGGCGCCATTAATGTTGGTGTTTATTAGTCGAGTATTATTGTTAGACAGTGAGCCTTATGATTATGGGTTCAAGTCGCCACTACGTGATAGTACGAAAGGGCTAATGGATGTTTAATTATGAGTCGCCAGTTGTTGTGCTTGTTTATTTGCTTGTAAGCGGTGAATGATGATAGTAATGTATGCGTTTCTATAACACGGTTAATAGAGAATAATGCTCAACAAAGTTTCAACAAAATTAAGCACTGTTTCTGTGTTCAGACCGTCGATTTTCGCAAACAAACATCATCGGAGAAGAAATCTGTGTATGTTATAGTCCTTCATTTTCGGACATACAGATCAACAAGAATACAAGAATACGTGCGGAACTGCATGTCGAGCAGTTACTTCTCCGGACGGAGCATTCCATACTTCGATGGTTTGGTCACGTTAAACGCATGGTTCCAACTCGGATCCCAAGACGTGCTATGCAATCCGTGCCATCAGGCAGGCGTCCCCTAGGAAGAACAAGGATGAAATGGTTAGATTAAGTCCGAAATCTCTCCTCTCTCGATTGTCCCTGATGATCTAGAGTCGGAGGTGGAAGACCCTACGAATTTAAAATTGCAAATAAATGAATGAATAAATAAAAATCAACAAAATGCGTTGATGGTTTCGATCTTCATCATGCAATCTATCTAGTCCTTCAATTTTAGTGTATAAAGTGCTGATCAGTGATCAGTGCCACCTTAGAAACACCATGTTTGGCATAAAATTGCATGTCCCTTCCATCGACCCGTAAATAAAATTAAATAAATTAAATATTAAATAAATGTTTGGAGGAGTGATTGTCCTAGGGTCCCATAGGTAGGTAGGTAGGTAGGTAGATAGGAGAGTTTAGATCCAGCCTGTGGAACTCAAAAATGTTAACAGTTCCTTGATGGTACTCTTGGAGACCTCCTCAAGGGAGTCGAAAAGGGTTTACCAAAAGATCGCTGCCTATCTCTAGCTAGTGCCGGACAGGTGCATAGGTAGTGTGAGAGGGTTTTTTCTCGGCAGCGTCATTGCAGCTGCGGCAGTGTGTATTATGTGGGACGCCTAGGCCAGTGGCCCGTGGTTATCGCTGTTATTCTGGCAATATCTTTTCGTGACTTGCTCAGAAGGTGGGTTGTTTTTTCCGTGTTGTAGTTTGGCCACATCTTTCTGGATATGATGCAGTTTGTAAGCCTGCTCCATCTAAGGTTGGCCCTCGATTGGAATTCTGAGGAGATCTTTGCTTTGACCGCTCCGAGCGGAATGTGAACCGGTACCGCAAGAGAACAGTGAAGGGCTGAGCCTTGCCTAGCCAGTTCGTCAGCGTGTTCGTTCCTACTGACGTTGCTGTGACCTGCATCCCAAATCAGGGTAACCTGGAAATGGTCAAGCGAGGCTCTTTGCGGCATTCTAATACCAGTTTTGTGGTTATATTGACTGAGGCGATAGCCTTGATAGCAGCTTGAATATCAGTGAAAATGTCTATCTTTTGCCTCGGAACTAAGTTTGTGTGTAGTATGATTTGACGGCAGGCCGATGGTAAGCAATTCAGCCTGAAAAACAGTTGCCGTATGAACATGTTGCGCCAGCCTTTCATTTTTGTTTACGTTTAAATAATTTGTTTTTAATGACAATATTATAAAGCTGTTGACTTGGGTGGCCCATCCATGCCTTGTTCTACGATCCGTGTAACCCCAGGGGGCCCATAATCCTTAAGGAAAATGCCACGAGTCTGTTTATTATTCTAAATCCATCACGAAATAAAAACTCACGGCAACTATAGCAGAAGTCCACTTCTAGGAATCATCCTAACGAGCGTAAATTTCTTTGTTAGACCTAAATCAATGCAGGCACGTGTAGCCTTTCGCATTTATTGATCAGTGCGCGATAAAATATAATAATATTGTTCTTTTGCTCTCTAGATGGGTATCTATAATCTCTAGAGATCTCACTCCTTAATTAAAATACTTCGTTGGCAGTCTTAATCCATACTTACCTTCAGTATCGCACCCAGAGCTGTCTGGATAGCAAATTCACCTCATCTCCTGCAATAGAGCAATTAATGCGACACCAAGTAAAACAATGAACATCTGACTGAGAGAGAGGGAAAAAAAACTCACTCGTACTTTCCACATGAAAAAGGAAATCATTGACCAATTCCATAGCGTATTACCATAAAGAGTTGTCATAGGTCTTTAAACGCTGCTACTATATCGTTATAACTTGGTCACCGTGTGCGCACTGCTTGGCTTCCTGCCTCAGATTTCTGTCTTTTTGCTTACTCCAGTTATTATATTGCTCCTTCTATGCAGTGGCTGTTGCCGCTTGCCGCTGCTCGCTGTATATAGCTGTAGCTGTAGCACTCGCCGTGCAATCGAGATGTGGAAAATTTCCATGGGGTGATTGTATCTTATGAGAGTCGATGACGGGACTAGAGATGTGGCGGACAAGGACAAGAAGCAGTCAATGCAAGCAAGCACACAGCATGGCCATTGATCAATCAACTTTGGGCATACGCAATTTATTTCTCGTTAAGAACGGGAGCACGCATCTGAAGCTCTATTTGATTTTTTTTTTTTTTTTTTTCTTTCTCCTACTGTCATTCTTTTGAACTGAAATAATGAGCTCTTGTTCTGTCAATAATAATTGATGCATAATTTAATTTGAATGAAGCCATTGTAAAGGGATTGAACTCGGAATATAAGGAATATACCTATTCAAAATGAAAAAATCTGCTAGCGGACAAATGTGGGCGGAAATTGAGGTGAACTTTTAGTTTTTGTGGTATGTTTTCGTAAAAATGTGCGAAGTAAAAAACTGACGAGAAGTCAAGTTAGCTCAAAAAAAGGTTCATAAATGTTTTACAATAACATTTGAAATTGTACAGGCAAACAAATAAATTAATAAATAAATAAATCTATTGTATAAAAGAAAGTTATGTTAGTATCTAATCTTATAACTCAAGAAAGCCTAGACAGATCTCGATGATTCGCAACTATTCGGACTGGTCTCCGGCCAAAAAAGAAGAATATAAGAAAATTCCCGAAAAATCCCCGTAAAAAACAATTACGAAGAAAATTCATTTTCCCATACATTTTGTATGGACCGATTTTGCAACACCATCTTCATGATAGATGACGTTTATATTTATGTTAAATTGTGACAATTTTTTGCGACATTTGTTTGTTGTGGTATGTTCAGGTCAATCAAATATGTGTAAAAATACGTGAGTAAGGGCAATGTTCGAGATTCAGGCTCTTAATAATTAAGATCTGGATGTTTTTTCAATTTTGAATTCCAATGTTTCTAATGTCGTTTTCCATTGGGACCCCCCGAAATCTTTTTCAGATTTCAGATTTTACGCTGCTCATGGAACATGCAACGAGATTGATCTGCTTTTGTAAATTAGTGCTTTATTTGACAAAAATATCTGCTGTTATGGAAATCGGCTTGAAAAATGTTTCCCCTGTTGTAGATACCTACAATCTACAAATGAAGTATTTTAGGTATTTAGGAGGAAGACAATGAAGATAATAATTCCTCCGAAATCATATACATAGCTATTAATTTTTGTATTTCTTTGTTTTGGTTCTCACGAAACTTTGCGTATTTGTCTTGAAAGACAACTTCTTAAAATGACGTAAAACACCTGTGCAAGGTGAATGTACAAGTACATAGTGTTCGTAATAGATCCGACTTTGCTTGCCTCAAATCATCAAATCTCTTACGCTATGTGAGAAACGTCAGGTGACAGCAAACATGAGGGTTGCATTGCTGAACGATCAATCTGCTCCAGATTTTTCGAAGCAATTGCTGACTATCGGTAAACGTGTTCCTGATGTCGACGAATTGAGCGGATTGATTTTATTTCCTTCGAATTTTTGCAATTTTGTCTCATCGCAAGACGAGCATATCAACAAAGTTTTCCCGAACATCATTGCTAGCCACAAAAATAACGAATGGTTGAGTAATCGAGTAATTTTAGCGGGTATAAAAATAAAAGATGACTCAAACTTTCTAATTCAGGATCAGATCCTTGGTAGGCAATTTGCATTCATTCAAATCTATTGGCAACCAACTATCCAACTGAATTTGTACTCTCCTTGGATACTCCTGGCTTACCACCGCATAATTTACAACTAAAGGTTGGCTCGGTAGTCATCATGCTTCGAAATTAAAACCAGCCAAAATTATGCAATGGACGGGTTTAGTGATAAGAAAACTGATGATCAATGTGTTTTAACGAATTAAGTTCTCATTCCGAGGATACCGATGTGCCCCTTCCCCTTGAGTTTAAACTATAATTCAATTTCCGATTTGTCTTGCGTTCACCCATTCACCATGACGATTAACAATTCAATTGAGTGTTTGTGGTCTGAAATTAAAAAAACACATGTTATTGCGCATGGTCAATTGTACGTGGCATATTCACGCGTCGATAAACCATCCACTTTATTTGTTCTTCCGCCTGATAACAAACCGAAAAATATTGTGTATCACAAGTTGCGTCAGTGAAGATAATAAATCCAAATATAAACCAATGCAGCTAAATACATAGCTTCATCAAAGCAATTGCCTTACTGGTAAGCCATTGAAATACTACTTGATTTTTGTACTTTTGTTGAATTTGTATTTCCTAATGAACCATTGAACTTAATTAAAATATTAAACAAAGTTAAGCTAAAAGGTATCATTAAATTCATTGACCGTTAGGCGGTACGGAGTTCGCCAGGTCAGCTATAGTTAAATAAATAAACAATTGTATGCACTAAAACAGAACTTAAAATTGTTTTACAGAAATATAACAGAGCCATAGTAATCATACAGCCCTATTGCGAAGATCAACTATCAATCGGTTGACGATTGACAAATTTATCAATTAAAATTGATGTTGGTATTGCGAAAAACGATTGATAAAAATATAACCTATTGTGAACATAACGCCAAAAAATAAGGTTATTGTGAATGAAAACTCAACTTTGACAGTTCTAAAATATTTTTGATTCGAAAAGAGTGTTTGTTACGATTTTTGCAAGCTATTTAATTAAACAATAATTACGAGTGTTAAATCTGTGAAATTTATTGGAAATCGTGTCATCGGTGGAATCATTTTTTGATGATGACGAAGACGAGACAGAGTATTCGGAATTGGCTGCTATACGGAGGAGTTTGCGAGATACATCTAATCCCTTGGAACTGGAAAACCGAAGGTAGCTAATTTCATTTCCAAGGAATGCTTTTGAGGTGCATTCGTTTATTTTTTGGAAGATATTGGACCCAAACTTAAACCGATTAATTGCAGCTCTGCTTGGTCTTGCGCAGTCAACAGCAAAAACAGTGTCCCTTATTCTAAGTGAACTGCTAAACGCGTTACGGAAAATTACATGTGCCCAAAATGGATAAAATTCATTACACATAGGAAGAAATATCTATATATATATCTAGCCTCTAATAAATAACAACAATAACAAATAAAAACGTTGATGTTTAACATTTTCTTTTAAGAGTCGTCCTTATCAACACCGAAATTGCGATTGATAGAAAAGTTGACAACTACCAATAAAATTGTTCAAGATTGACACTCACAATACCGATTTGTCAACCGACAATTGCTGCACGTTCACAGTCGATCAACACTTAATTGATAATTGATCTTCGCAATACCATTTAAGGAAATTTATTGATAAGTATCAACTATCAATTGATAGTTGATCTTCGCAATAGGGCTGATAGTGTTTATATTGTCTTTGTCCCCTTTTTTTGTTCATAGATTTGGTGAGCTTTTGCTGGATTCTTAAGATCTCTAACGTGAATCTTTTGATATGTTTTTTTTTCAAAATCTGTCCAAAAATCTTTATGTTGTCAAAGTCAGCTGTGTGATTGGATTCTAAGATGTGTTGTGAAAGTTCCGTTGATGTTTTTTTTTCAGCGGTTTTTTTTAGTTTACTGTTGAAATAATAAAAAAAAATCTAAAAGAAACAAAAAGAGGATTTTTGAGTAGAGAAGCGAGGAGTAACAATGTTTCTCGCTTGTTTGGGGGCTACCCTGACAATTTCTGTTGGGAAAATATGTCGAGTTTTAGTTTGTGAATTATTGTTTGAAAAAAACAACTCTTAACAACAACTCGCAGACACAGTCACTTTTTGGTATTTCGAACTACACCACTAATTCATCATCAGGCTCCTTTGAAGTGATTGTTTGAATAGTTTTGAATTCTGACAGTGAATTCTCCGTATATAATTCCATTTGGAAAGATATTTCTGTTTTTCGCCTGTCAGGAAATGAACTTGCATTTCAATTTTTTCCAATTGACCAAGTGACTACCACTTGCGTCAACTGAGCGACGAGTACAAGCCCAACAACTGGTTATTAGAACGGAGGGGAAGACATACCTCTGTGCGTTGTTGTTACTACGAGGTGTTTATTTGTCAATTGTCGTTCTCTCGGGTCTTCTTCGCCTATTCCTCGCTTTTTCCCATAAGCTGTGAAATTTTAACAGACTCATATACATATATCAATTAAAGCTTTGAATGCGAGATTTTTCAAGCGTTTAAAAGACTAACGCATTCAAAATGAAAAAGAAAATTTGTTCCACAATTGGCTGCAAACGCACAGCATTGAAAATCCTATCCAAATCTTTCTCAGTATAAGATCAGCCATTCCTGCCAGCATAGGAATCTAAAAGTCTTAAGCCGTCTTGGTGACATATCGGATTACAATAATTTTTTTTCTCATTTAGCCCGTTTCCATTATTCACTTTGCCGTTCACTCAAACGGAAACCAGACTTAGTTATCCTTCGACTCCTTGCAAACGCAGCCAATTATTACATTTCACAATAGCAATTTAAGCTCATACCTATATCAGCCTGACCCCTATCCTAGACAACCATATCGCTTACGCGGATTAAAATAAACTTTTTACTCCGAGTCCTTTATCTAGCAGCAGTCCCCGTCGCTATAGCCTCCCAAGCGGAATTCTTCCAATATACCATTACCAAGGTCGACTAAATGGTTTTCATAACAGACGCACCCTTGAGTGATGGCTACGCACAGGCCTAGAACAACTTGACTTAAGACCCATAATCATAAGCTGGCATAGAATATCATATTTAAATAATTGCATGGCTTTGGATAGGCAAGAAAGGGGGTTAATAGAGATAACAAGAGGAACGGTTGGCCTGGCACGTGGAAAAGCTCACCATGTCGCAAAGAGGATCCAATTACGAGCGTTTCTGTGTTGTTTTTTTTTATTCCTTAATTACCCATGCCTTGGTATTAATATGAAGTGATGGCTGGATGGTGGGGCGGGTTGTAGGTGATGATGGTAATAGGCTTAGGGCAAGTTTTAAATAATCCTCTTAGACGGGTTAATTATATTGTTGTCGCTGTTTCTTAATTATTATTCCTCTTCTTTGCGACGTTTGGTTTTATATTTCCAAGTTCAGTGCTTGCAAGTTCAAAAGCATTTGTGACACGCAACGTAGAATAAAATACATAATTAGTGCTGTTAATTTAGACTTGCTGTACATAAACATTGTTTGAACTTGGTAAAGGTGCATACAGATTATTGAACTTATTGAAATTTGTGTGCGAAAGGTTTGAACTATCTAACAACTCGAGGGGACATATTAGAGTGACGGTTTGCTCTACAGTGAAGCAGAGATCTAATTGGTTGGAATTGAAATTTACGCTCTTAGCTCTAAGGCCTATATGTACGCAAATGTAAAGTTTCAACAGATTCACCGGAAAAACACTGTCCAAGCTGAAATATCTAGCCACAGACTGGCAACTGTAGCCGGAAAGTACACGCATTTGAATATCAACTCATTCTAGTTTTCAAAAACCCTATGACCCGATTTTCCTTTTGGCATACCTATACGACAGATTAAAAGACCCATGAGTACGAATCGTTTCCTTATCACGTCCGATCTGTCATAAAGACGACTCTCACCTGTTTTATTATCACGGAAGCTGTCAATAAAACCGTTCCCACCACAAAGATTCCTTTCAATAGTCCCGAAAATATATAGGTAATTCATTAATTTATGCATCAACATCAATAATTATGAAAATAATTAGTTTTATGATTTTCCCCATCAGGCAAACAGAAACGTTCGAGCAGTAAGCATTCCACGAAATTTTGTTCCCTTTGATTTATGTCTTCGATAAAAGATTTCTCTCAACTTTTGGAGAACACGATTAAAACCGGATTTTGATTTTTATCTCCAATGACGCTGCATACATTTTTATTGTTTAACTCGAAACGCACATAAAGGACATTCCAGCAACTATCACATGTCACACCTGGTGGTCTTGTAGTCCTCTGTCTCTTGGTATGGACACAATAACGTCGACATGACTTAATTCATGTTTTGTTTTAAGTCAACATTTAGCTTCATGACAAATTAAGAAAATATTTCGCAAATTAATTGGCATATACCTACAAACACGGTATAGTAAAAAGTATAATAAAAGGGATACCATCGGCATAAAAATGCTTCATCGAATCAATAAGGACGACCCCCTAAGATGCAACGCGCCACAGATGATGGACCCGTCATTTTATAGTCACACGGCGACGTGATTCAGTCATCATGAAAATCTGTGGCAATTAATTATTATATTTTTTCAGTCACCACTGCGTTTTCTTACAGACCACATGCCGTTTTTTACGCTTGTCCCAATGTTCAGCACTACCTATACCTATACGAAAGTGTATTTAGTTTTATTGTCTTGCAGACAAAACAGTGACTTTGCACGCTCGGATGCGACAGGGATAATAATAAATAATGAGATACGATATAAAACAAAATTCTCGTAAACTCACCCTTGGTCTGAGTGGAGAGGGGGGCATTGGGAGGTCATTCATAAAGTTAAATATTTTATTTTATTTTTTCCTTGAATATTGCTCCTTACAGAAGGACATGACGTGTCCTGTTGGCTCAGTGGAGTCATCTATTTCAATTATATTTAATATTGCGAAGCATCTATGAGCGGTCATTCGGTAGTAACTCCTATTTCCATTTATCACAAGAGGATGATGATGGGATCCGTTGGATAAGAGGAAAAAGCTTTTTGTGTTTCATATTTCTTTTATGGATTTTTTTTTTTAGTTTTGTTTTGGTGTCATTTCATTTTTACGACAATATAATAGATTTTTATCACTTTTATGTCGTGCGATAATATCAGGCAATTTGTCAAGTGTTTTTAGAGGGCCAATGTGAAAGACGAACTCGAAGGGTCAACGGATATGAGAATTGTAAAAATTAAGAGGAGCTATGCCACTGAAGTAGAAGAACCTAATGACTTGTAAAAATACATGAGGATGATGAAGATGATGTGAAACCATCTTCGACTTAAAATAGGACTGGAAAGAGTGCCAGGCATAATGCTATTAGCATTACAACTACAGAGCAAGTTGCAATGATGCCAATGTTAAGATGTCCTTTACTAGTATGTCATGTTTTCTATCCGAGGTTTCTAGAGAGAGACAGAATAATGTCCTGAAAGTAGACCAATCACCTACCACTTGCGCCAATTGAGTGATCAGCATTAGGCCATAACAGAAAGGTGTCTTGAGTCTTTTTTTTAACAGTTGAAAGCACTTGCCTATATATGTTAACATTGAAACTCTGTGACAAAAGAGCTCCAAAATGTTTAGAACCATGTCGGAGCTTTTGAGATGTTTTTAATTGTAATTTGCATACTTTGAAGGTAGGATGGATGAATTTGAGGATTTAAATAAATCCAATGGATAAATAGAATATTTAAGTCGTGGTATTGGAATTAAAAAATAAACTATAGAAAGATTGAAATTTATAGCTTTTCAGCTTTCAGAACACTATTCCGAAAAAAATGCCTGCTATAGTCCGACCACTAGAGGAATAGATAGCGTTGCCAGAAGGTCAAAATATTTCTGCCCAGATGAATCTGGATCCAAAAGAACAAATAAACCCAACTTTTTGTCATTATTATGTTTAACAAGTTTTATGTACAACTTAAAAATAAATAAATAGTTGGCGCAACAGATCCGTAGAGACCCTAGGCCAAGCTCCTCACAGGCATTCGTTTTGAGTGCGTTTTTTACTTTTGGAACGAATGGAAGGGATCTACAATTTTATGCCGAGTTCAAACGGCTAATTAAGAAGCCAGGCGACTTTTTTTAAATGAAACTGACACTTGCCTTTTTTGAAAGAAGTTAATTTGTTAATGAAAATAGTCCAGAGATATTGACTTTGGAGGATCAATCAATTATGCAACAGCATTTTAAAATAACGCACACACTTATTTCATCCTAGATTGTGCTCAATTTTGAATCTTGAATTTAGTTGTGAACAGAACGAAGAATCTCTACGCTACTTAAAAATAAGTTACTCAGCTTTTCTTATGTTCACCAAATGTCTATAAATTTAATTTTTCTGTGGAAGCTCAGTCTTAGGTTACCAAAAAGGATTTTATAACGAAATACAAATAAAGCAGTAGTTTAAAAACCCCCAGATCTCCCCCTAAGCAATATCTCCCCCAATCGACAAAAAAAAACCTTAAATCTGGGGGAAAAATCCCCAAACTGGCAACGTTGGGTATGGAACATAAAATGTTAAAAACAACCCTGGACACTTGCCTATTAACTTTCAACTTCACATACCTTTAGATGCGCGTAGGCCGCACGTGGCGCCAGTCAGCACTATACTACAGGTATCGTGATTCGTGACTATACATTGCAGGTGTCATATAAATACTCGATGTGCATATGGACTTTCAAACACAAAATTTCAAACGCCAATTAAAAACGAATTTCCACAGTGTAGGTGCTTAGCTGACACTCATAAAAGGATGACTACTGCACCGTGCGTGACATCCATTGAAAAGCCATAAGAATTATCTACCATGACAAATTTGAAACCCATCAAAACTCCAAACGAGAAACGCATAGCCAGAGCTACGCCATGACCGTTCTATCACCGGATTGTCCCATTAACACTTGAACATTTGTCATGCAGAAATTCTCGAAGGAATACCAATTAGCAGGTTGATCATAAATTTTAAACAAAATTATCTCTAGTCCGTCCGCTCGAAAATACAGCGACACCGACTGCCTACCCATCCGCGCAGAGTTGGCAGCATTTCAAAACCTGCTCATTTTCCATGGGCAAATTAATTTGTCCAGCTATAGAAAATATTGTAAATCATAACTAGATGACGCTGTTAATGGGGTAATAATTAATCTCTGGGGTGTGCGCGTTTGCGTTCCATTCGTTTGAGCATAGTTGAGGCAGTTTTGAGTTATTGAAAATTCGTAGACTTCATCCGTCGCCACCTCTGGCGGTATATTAAGAAGCACTTAAGGCGAAATGAGTCTATTAAAATTCCTGCGGTTTCTGTGGCTGCTGCTAGTGTGGAAATATTATTTTTCCTTAACGACATATTAATAAAAGCAGACGTTTGTTATAACGATTTTTGAGAGATACTAATTTTAATTGTGGAAGATATGTAAGTATATATAGTGTCTAAAATGTGATATTAAAAAAAATGAAAATATTTGTAAACATTGGTCTGATGGATGTAGACAAATGTGCGTTGTGTTGGGGAAATATTGGTTTTCATGTGTGGTTTTAAAATGAATATAAAATAATAATTTAATATGACGGCTACGGGAGTCGGAGAGTTAAAAAGATCGATGCAATGTAGCGCTTCTATGTGGGTCATGTTGTCAGACGTATATTGTGTGGCGTCCCCTGTATATTCGACGAAGATAATTTAAATTCTATAAAAATACTAAATTAAAAGTTAATTTTACAAATCGTGTTATTATAAAAAATATTGGAAAAAATGTTGAACACATGCATATACTATAAACTAAATTTAAAAATGTGGGTACCAAACCCGAAAATTTATTTCCTATACCCATAACTTATTGGCAAAGCTTACCCATATCTTGGATGTCATCCCCAAGTCGAGGCTATTGTAGCCAACAAAGAGTTACCATAGGTCTTTAAGACGCGGTTGTTAACGAACTTAATTTGAGTTGGGTATGAACACCGTATACCCATATCCTGTTACCCACCAAGCCTGCTATATGCTTGTTTACAACAACCTTCTATCAGCTGCGTTACCTAGTCGTTATAAGGTACAAGGTACAAGCATTGCTATGCGACTATGATAGCTATTTTCTGTACAGTTCTGCTTAAGGGCTCGTAGAATAAGTGGCAACTGACATGCGGCTATCACAGCTCCGTGTTGGTCCAAACCATCGTCTTATCTTCGCTATGCTATTAGTATCGAAAAAAAAAATAGTGCTGTTCAAACATGTTATTAATTTTACCGGGTAAGAGTTTTTTTTTTTTTTAACCTCGAAAATTTTGTATATGCATTTTAGAAAAGTGGAAAAAAGATACCGATTTTTTTTTTTTTTATATTTTTTATATTGCCTCGTCAACAGATAAGGACGGATATATATGTAGGCATTAACCGGGTTTCAAGAGATATCTGTCTTAATGTGAGCTTTCCAAATTTCTAAGAAGTCAGGCTAAGTATGAATGGCTTATAATGCTTCAAAGAGGCTAAAACATCCACCAAATTTCTTTTATGCAAGTATTAGAATACTTTTACTAGGCTATCTCAGCTTCCCATTTGGATTCACAACTCCCCTATGAGGTTCTGACAGCTCTGTAAATGGGTACTACAAATCTTTTGAGAGGCTGTAACCGCCTCGAATGCATTCGCATTGTGACGAGGAGATATCAACAGGTCTGTATGCGAGTATGATAGCTAACTTGGATGTCTTCAAAAGTTGTTTGTTGGTTACCGCAGCTCTGTTCATGTGCTGTAGGTACCCAGCAGCCACAAAGATAGCAGTTAATGTGCGTATACGTATACAACAGAGGTGGTGCATTTAGTGAGGCTATCGTAAAGCTTAGTAGTTTTCTGAGTGATGCTTTGTCGCAGGGCAAAAGGCTGAGAGAGAGCACTTATTTTTAAAAAGCTTCCCCTGAACTGAGGTATTGCTAAATGGAAAAAAGAGTTAAGAGTTATAGCTGGAATTCCTCCAAATTCCGCAAAAATTAGCTAATCGTCT
Organism: Cheilosia urbana; assembly: GCA_946477585.1. Classification (NCBI taxonomy): domain Eukaryota; kingdom Metazoa; phylum Arthropoda; class Insecta; order Diptera; family Syrphidae; genus Cheilosia; species Cheilosia urbana. The sequence goes on from OX297854.1 coordinate 156,023,534, forward strand.
TAATACGCCATCAATACCAACCTTTCACCATAACTGACAGCCCTATCATCGAAGAGAAAACTCTGATTTGCTCGGCTATACAAATTTAACGAAATTTTTAGAAAATGTGCAACAATTGACAAAAAAAAAACAGTAAAATTAATAAACCAGTGTTGTTCAGATTTTTCCAATCATTATCTATGTAAGTATGTTCATTTTAGAATGGTCGCTGCGAAAATTTCTAAACTATCGAAACTGTCTGTTCCTAGGGAAATTCATATCATACCAGAAACCAAATTACTTATACAAAAAGTTGCAGTTTCCTGGTTCTTTCAGAACTGGAAATATGATTCTTCATAGTTTTTTGGAAAGTCGCCGTTTGTTTTTTGTTCACGCTTTTAGATTGTGGAATAAGTTGCCATTAGACTTCGACGTATGATAAAGGATCAACGAGTAAAAAAAAAAACTTCAAAATTGTTGACAACAACAATTTGCTTGGAAAATAATTAAAATAATTGACAACAACAATTGCTTTTAGAATTCGAAATATTTTTTTTTTATTTGAAGTGTCACTACTTGATTTCTATCCAGTTAATTTTTTTTCAAAGAATATTTCCCCATTCAAACTTTAATTTTCTAATTTTCCGCGCAATTTTCTTAATTTTTTCTTTCATAACATTGTTCTCCTGACAATAACAAACACAACAAAAAAAGAATTAACGAAATCGGTCCAGCCGTTTGTGAGTGATGCTGGGACCAAGGGAAATAGGGGTTCATTTTTATACATATAGATAAACAATACACACCTGTCGCTCTCAAATTTTAATTCCAAGTCTTTTTTTTAATTTGTATTGTTTTTTTTTTTTCTCCTTCCCTATTCATATGTTTATTTATTTGGTGTTTACTGTAAGTAATTTTATGTTTCTATACACAGCAGGTGGTTGGGTGCTGTATGAATAGGGTAGGCACTGATTGGCGTCAACTTGGCGATGCCCAGTCGTTGTAACTGTTCATACACATCAATTGTGCTTATTTTACCTCCGCGTGGTAGCCACCGGGTACTGGTCTTGTCCTTCCGGGCATGACTTGCTAAACTTATAAGCGCGAGTGTTGAACACGAAGAAAATAGCAACACTATAATGCTCTGTCGGAATGACTGCCTGATCGAGTCTCAGAGGTCTTACATGAGCCCCTCAGAAAGAGGACGTACGGCGGATGAATTCACATGGTTGAATCAACGGTGGCGTCAACAGTCAACATGGCAGATACCTCAATGAGCTACTTTGACGTATTTGGAGCTGAGGTCATTGAGGATTTTTCAGCACTAGTCAGGGTGTTGAAATAGAGATGGTGGCGGAAGAGCCCTTAATGGGTCAACGGCAGCTCTCACATCCCCGCAGCGGGTTACTGACTCCGGAATATTCCGGCTCCTTTTGCCCAAGGGGTTACAGAAAGGGCCTGGTCCTCCAGGTTGGGGGTTGTGCGTGGGGTTAACGACCCTACCACGGAAAAAAAAGAATTGCTGCGAAGCAACCAAAAGCCTCGGATAAGGACGGATTCACTGTTGACGACCCTGCAAAACGAAAAAAGGACAATGACGTTCGGATCTGCACGTGGAATGTTCGAACTCTGAACAGACCGCGTGCAGCCGAACAACTAGCGGAGGCCCTAGACTGCTACAAAGCAGGTATCACCGCCATCCAGGAAGTGCGGTGGGATGGGCCGGGCAAAAGGAGGATGAAAAACTGTGACATTTACTACGGTGACTGCTACAGAGAACAAAAGCAGCGTCTATTTGGATGCGGATTTGTTGTAAGCGGCAGACTTAGGCAAGAAGTCTTGAGCTTTCGACACGTTAGTGAACGCCTTACAACTATCCGCATCAAGGCTAAATTCGCCAACATCAGCCTGATATGCGCTCACGCCCCCACAGAAGATAAAGACGATGCTACCAAAGAGTGTTTCTACGAGCTCCTCGACAAAACATATGAGCAATGTCCTAAGCATGACGTTAAAATCGTCTTGGGTGATTTTAACGCCAAAATAGGAAAGGAGGACATCTTTGGTAGCACAATCGGAAAACACAGCCTACACGACACCACTTCTGGAAACGGACTTAGGCTGATTGATTTTGCTGCGGGACGTAATGTTACCATAGCTAGCTCACGGTTTCCTCACCTCAATATACACAAAGGAACATGGCGGTCACCTGATCATCAAACCGTCAACCAAATTGATCACGTTGCGATCGACGCAAGGCACTCCTCCAGTATTCTAGATGTCCGAACTTTCCGAGCGGCCAACATAGACTCGGACCACTACCTTGTTGTAGCCCAGGTACGGATGCGGATATCCCGGACGCCACAACAACGAGAAAATACTGTGAGGAGATTTAAAGTTGGACGACTACAAACGCAACAAACCGCCAGAACCTTTGCCGATCGCGTATCCCTCAACCTCTCGAGAAGTCCTATGCTGCCAGTATCAAGTGCCGAAGACCAGTGGCGCCGATGCCAAGAAGCCATCAAAAACGCCGCAACTGATGTGCTCGGTTTCACCAGTCCACCCCCCCGAAACCCCTGGTTTGACGAAGAGTGCCGGCAAGCACATGCAGCAAAACAAAGTGCCTACGAAGCGTCGCTGCATAGAAGGACGAGAGCAGCTCGTCAGCTCTACGAGCAAAAAAGGAGGGAAGAACATCGGCTTCTCCGGAGAAAAAAAGAGAGAGCATGAGAAGCGCGCGATCGAGGATATAGAGAGGTGTTACTCCAGGAACAATGTTCGGAAGTTTTACCAAAAGGTAAAAAGAACGTGTCATGGCAACAAGACCCGAACGGAGACCTGTAGAGACGAGCAAGGAAACCTTGTAGTAGAGTCACAGTCGGTGCTGAGGACATGGAAAAACCATTTCTGCAGACTGCTAAACGGCGAAGACGACACAAATTCCGCTGTTAGGCAGAACGATCCATTCAACCTGGACGATGACAGCCAAGATTTCCGTCCACCTGACCAAAATGAAGTGAGGATAGCAATATCTAAGCTTAAATCCAACAAGGCTGCTGGTCCAGACGGCTTACCTGCCGAGCTCTTCAAGGCAGCCGGAGATGACTTGGTAGAGTGCATACACCAACTCATCTCCAAGATTTGGTTAGAGGAAAGTATGCCTGATGAATGGAACCTCAGCATTGTTTGCCCGATCCACAAGAAAGGAGACCCTCTAAACTGCGCCAACTACAGAGGCATCAGTCTCCTGAACACTGCGTATAAGATCATGTCTGCTGTATTGTGTGAACGCCTGAAACCATTCGTCAACGATCTGATAGGTCCCTATCAGTGCGGTTTTAGGCCCGGTAAGTCCACGACCGATCAAATATTCACACTACGGCAGATCCTGGAAAAAACCCAAGAATACCAGATCGATACTCACCATCTTTTTATCGATTTTAAGGCCGCGTATGACAGCGTTTATAGAGACGAGCTATACAGAGCCATGTCTAGTTTTGGCATCCCTGCCAAACTTGTCAGATTGTGCAGAAAGACGATGGAGAACGCTCGCTGCTCCGTAAAGGTCGGAAACAATCTCGTCGAGACCTTTGATGTCAAACAAGGATTTAGACAAGGTGATGCGCTGTCATGTGACTTCTTCAACATCATTCTTGAGAAGATTGTGCGAAACTCACAAGCCAACACCAGAGGCACAATTTTCTATAAGTCTGTGCAACTGCTTGCATACGCGGACGACATTGACATTGTTGGCACAACACAGCGAGCTGTAACTGGTGCGTTTGCAAGTATTAGTACAGAAGCGGCAAAAATGGGTTTAGTGGTGAATGAGGGTAAAACAAAATATATGCTGTCAACAAGAAGGGACACACGACATCGACGAATCGGGCAGAACGTCACGATAGACAGCTATAACTTTGAGGTAGTTAGGGACTTTGTCTACCTCGGCTCCGCTATAAACTCTGATAACGACATCACATCAGAAATCAAACGAAGAATCACACTTGCCAACCGCTGTTTCTTTGGCCTAAGACGGCAACTGATAAGTAAGGCCTTGTCGAGAAATACTAAGGAAACTCTGTATAAGACCCTCATCATCCCAGTCCTGCTTTATGGTGCAGAAGCATGGACGCTATCAAAGGCGGATGAAGATCTCCTTGGTCGTTTCGAACGCAAAATTCTTCGAGTGATTTTTGGTCCCGTTTGCGTTGACGGGCTTTGGAGGAGAAGATTTAACAGCGAACTCTACGAGCTGTACAGCGACATCGACCTAGTCAGAAAAGTACGCATCAGTCGTCTAAGATGGCTGGGACATGTAGAGCGAATGGACACCAACGCTCCGGCCCGAAGAGTCTTCGATTCTAACCCGGAGGGACAACGCAGTAGAGGAAGACCTCGCCTTAGGTGGCGCGCGCAAGTGGAAGGGGACCTCAACCAACTTGGAGTGCGCAACTGGAGGCAGTTAGCCAAAGATCGCGCTAACTGGAGAGGCGTATTGGTTGAGGCCCAGGTCCACCCCGGACTGTAGCGCCACCTAAGTAAGTAAGTATACACAGCTAAAAGTATTTTGTATGTTACTGGTACTAGTGCAACAACTTAAAGTTCTTAATTGTACAGAACCACTCTATTTCCATTATATAAAGATAAAATGTATACAGCCAATTTTATCATTTTATTAATACGTGAACATCCGAGCTTTCCGTACGCTTTTTTAGTATTTAATATGAAATGAGGAGAATGCAACTTATGTTATTTGCAAGGTACTGTGCCGTAGATGTGCACAAACCCAAAATCGTGGGTTTATATCGCCATTAAGCCTGGTAAAATTAAGTTATGAATTCCCCATACAAAACAGGTAATTGAAATAATTTTGGTGACAATCAATTTGTCGCCGCCAAATTCCAATAGTAACGTATTCAAATATACCTATATCATCTTAGATTAGAACCTTTTTTCGAAGGAATGCAATTTGCGTACCCCTAAAAGTAAGCAGTTGTGTACCTACTTTATTGTAATTCACGGGCAATATAAATCTTATATAGAATCTCCTTAGTGCTTCTATATAAGACTCTCATCATCCCTGTCCTGCTCTATGGCGCAGAAGCATGGACCCTAGCAAAAACGGATGAGGATCTTCTTGGTCGCTTCGAACGCAAAATTCTTCGAGTGATTTTTGGTCCCGTTTGCGTTGAGGGGATTTGGAGGAGAAGATTTAACAGCGAACTCTACGAGCTGTCGACTAAGATGGTTAGGACATGTAGAGCGAATGGACACCAACGCTCTGGCCCGGAGAGTCTTCGATTCCAACCCGGAGGGACAACGCAATAGAGGAAGACCTCGCCTTAGGTGGCGCGCGCAAGTGGAAGGGGACCTCAACCAACTTGGAGTGCGCAACTGGAGGCAGTTAGCCCAAGATCGCGCTAACTGGAGAGGCGCCACCTTAAGTAAGTAAGTAAGGGCAATATATCTACGAGGTGTTGCCGACGCGACGGTTGGTTTGAATGAAGTACCTACTATGGAAACGAACATTTTTCGATATAACTTTTTTGCTCTAAATTTTAATCTTAAAATTTTAAACATGAGTAAAATTATTTTTAAAGGGGAGTATTTTTTTATACTTCCTATTGATGTCTCTTTTTGCTTATAAAAAAAACACCATGATTATCGAAAATTGTATTACGTTTTTTATTACTACTTACATCTGTTTCGAGGAGGTACTGGTTTGGACCACCTAACAAGCAAAGAAAAATCCAAAAGCGAACGAGGAATGGTCTTTATTTTTGTCTGTGATCGCGGCAAAAGTGATTTTTAACAGTTTTTCAGCTTATGTTTCAAGTTTTTGTTTTACATAGAAAGCGTAGCAATGAGAGTGTTATCTTATAACAATATTAAGCTTTTTACATTTCATGTTACATTATGTATTTTAGGAGATTGTTATAAAGTGCTTTAGGCTTTAACTCAAAATCATAGTTATTTTTGTTGCTGTTGCGAACAACATCCTTATAAAAGGTATGGTCGATTTTCGACCACCAGCGAAACTAGTAAATATAAATATTTCAGACAGGTTCATGTTTATTGGTAACTTTCTTATGCGACATAGAAGACTTGAAAATTTTGTTAATAGGGTTATGGACAAACAATACAAGTGTTGGCAGCTGTCACAAATGCTTTGTTGTATGTCGAAATTTTAAAATTTTACAACGGCAAAATAGTTTCGAGTATTATGATAAATTGACAAATGACAATTTTTTTATTGTAGCTTGCATATATCATCAAGGGGTCCCAGGTTCGAATCCCGCGAAGACCCAAATTCAACCTTAGGGTTTTTTTCCACTGCGCTACCTCTCGCGAACGTCTGACAAACATCCGAGAGTATAACTGTCTTGGAAGAGCTTCTCAATTAGCCGTTTGGAGTCGGCATAAAACTGTAGATCCCTTCCATTCGTTCCAAAAATGAAAAACTCACACAAAATGAATGGTTGTGAGAAGCTAGGCCTAGGGTCCCTCCGGCCTGTTGCGCCAACTATTTATTTATTTATATATCATTAATAGTGACAAAAAAAAAAATCGTCAGAGAACTGATACAATTTGTTAGTTTCATTGTCGTTTTTCAATTTTATTGTTCAGTTTCAAAAATCGTTGATTAAAATAAAATATGACTAAACCACACAAGAAGTCTTGTTTAAAATAGAATGCAATGGTTTACTCATTGTATAAGTATAGTGTCCCTATTAAAATAAATGACTCTCGCCCCTTTTTTCATTATTGGTACCTACCACTACCTTTAAAACTTGACAATAGCTGTTTAGCCTGAAGTAGTCATTCCCAATTCGTGGTAAAACAAATTACTTACTCCCAATAAGATTTTGTACACGTTCAAAACTCGTCAAACTTTCAATGATCGCTGCACATGCGATATTTTGGATTTTATCCTGTATGAGCGACCATCATAGACATTGTAGATACATTTTGATTTACCAATTCATTTATCACCTTTGTTATTTGTAATCAGACAGTAAAAATCATCATCGTCAGTAATGGTGGCTGTGGCTATAAAATAGTTGCCCAGTTGAATATGGGATCGTAACACGAAGTCGCTGCCTGGTAGAGCTTTCGCGGGAGATATACCTTGCAGTCGCAAGTGCACTACCAATTATGGTTGTGTAGGTATCTATACAAACTGCGCAAACTCTCCTTTGATCGTCGCACATAAGGAATAAAAGTTTAATGTCGGAGTTACATTGCTGGATGAGGCCCAGCCAAGAAAACAGTCAATGGTAATGGATTGAAGCGTCTATTTGATGTCAAATCAAACTGTATGTGTGCGAGTTTGGAAGTGCTGAAGTGATAAATTGAATTTGATGAAGATACGCTGCGAATGTTTATACAGAAAGTTATTGTTTGGCTATGGGTCTAGGTGTGGAGATTTGCCAGTGACCACAAATAGGCAAGTAGAGCGTGAGAAAGTGAATTTAAAAACAAAGGACATTTTGCTGGAAAAGTTTATTTTCTAATGCACTCAGCTTTATGGACAGACACTAATGACAGCATGCACGCTCGGCATGGTGTCCGAAAATAGTTGATCTTCAAATCGATGTCATTCGGGTGGATTGGGGACTACGGCGAGCACTTGGTAGGACCTTTGTGATCCTGGTACTGATAAAGTTAGGAGCTCGTTGTTCCAAATCCTTCTACGTAATATCACCTTTGATTTAAACCATGTTAAAAAATCGCTTGTGCGAGCATCGTAATCGGTATGGCACAGAAAAGTGTATGATACGAGAAACTCAGAAAAATGAAAACAACATCCGAGAAAATTGTAGGTCACTTACATTCATTTCAAAAAGAACTATGTTTGGATTTGGTTAAAGAAGGTAAGTTCATTCTTTATTTTTTATGATTCCAGTTAAACCCTCCAAGTACTTCTCGTCAGTAGATAAGTTTCAAAAAAGCTCGTCAGACATAAAATAAACAACAAAAGTGCAGTACAGATACTTAGGTATACTCGACCACCTCTTCCCAAGTATTAAACCCTCTATACCGGATGACTGCGATGATATCCCGAAAATATGAGAAAGCAAACACCAAACAAATTGAATATACAAATTTCCAGTCCATTTGCCGGCGGTGTCCAATAACACTGCGTGCGAAAAATCAATGACCACTTGTAAGAAACCCCATTCCCACCATCCCGATCGATTTCGTATCCGTCCGGTTGAACTCAGATGGTCGGGTTAGTCATTTGTGAAATCAAGAAGCTCATTTGTGCTACCTCAACAATTGTGTCTTTCTCTCTTGACTTTTGGACTTGCATGTGTTGCCGGCGGTTTCCCCCTATCGAGATATGATATGAATTCATACAAGTCATCCCCAATTCAATGCTACTTAGTATATATACGGCCAGAGGCCTACCATACCGTTTGCAAACAAACCGACTTCGAGACACTGTGAACGGATATCAATCAATATTTAAATTGCGTTAACACAAAACAGGGGATGTGATTTGTTGATTATAAGGAAGGCCATTGATACGCGTTCATTAAAATATCTCAATACCTACCGGATAAGCATACACAGGGTATAATATACTCACCACTGGGCAATGAACATATGCACAGGATACACACACTCGGATACATCGTACAACTGGGGGCACATTTGATTGCAAGGATTCAATTGCTCATGTAAACATCTGCATACAGAGACGCATAATTTAATGTAACACAAGTCATAATGTGTATGCGAATGCGAACGAGATACTATGGATCACTTTTAATTTATTTGATCGTCCATGTCCTGTAATTGATGCACTGGACAATTGCCTTTATATAGGAGCACATATCCACGCTAAACTACTGAGTGCAAATGAGGAGCTCGGTAGCGGTCGGGCTGCATCTCATTTTCATCGCTCTGAACCTTTGGGTTAATGAGTTTCCTTTTGTCTCGCTCTTATGATACCTATACTGTTCACTGTTGCAATCACGGACAACAACAGCATTTTGTTTCGATGACAATGATTAACGAGTCAAGTGACCCCTGGAGGAAGAAACAAATTTTCCAATGACAACGTGATTGCAATGAATCCGTATAAATCGCGACTCTTAGGAGGTAAGTGGTCCGAAACACGTTCGGTTTCTTTATATTATGAGTGCGCTTGGGGGCACACATCCGGTATGGGTATGGTGGTTAAATAATTGACAATTCGCTTCGAGTGAAATGTGAGACTATGGGATTTTTCGTATTTCGCTTGTGATTAACTTTATTGATGTGATTCTTCGGTTGGAAGAATATTTTGTGTTGATCAGGCAAGTAGCCAGGGGGCTTGAGGGGCTGAAGCTTAATGTTGTATTGCGGTTTAAAAAAGGGATTTCCTAATAAGCCTCAATGAATGCAAAAAACTATTCAGTTTAACGCTGCCCTTGTCAGTTTTCCTACAAAACAAATTCTTAGATTTCGTTTCAGCAGTCGAAACCACAATAACGCAACGATTAGAAATCGTTTTCGTTGTGTTTTCGTGGAAAACGACTTAAACCGACTCGTTTTGATAACTGAAATATGAATGAGAAACCTTCTGTTTTCAACGAAGTTTCCGAGTGTTTTCGCGAAAACCAGGTTTTCGGCTCGGTGTGAATAGCATATTAGTTTCGAAGGGAAATGAGATCTCAGTATATACTGATGGATCCAAAACCAGAGAGGGTATACAAGGTCAGTTATATACTCCAGCGAGTTGGACCTTAATACAGCCCTGAGACTTCCGGATACATGCAGTATGTTCAAGGCAGAGATTCTGGCCGTATACTCAAAGCTGTGGAGGTACTTGAGATGAGAAGGATATCCAATAAGAATATCGCCATCTACATTGATAGCTAGGCTGTGCTTAAAGCGCTAGTGTCACAAACGACTAAAGCTGAACTAGTTAAGGAATCGCCGCACAATGCTTAAAACATTATGTTCGAGGAAGGAGCGGAACTCCCTCTTAATGCAATGATTGAGGATACCGACCACCTACAATAAAGCAGCCGCAATATGGTCACAAGAACTTCATTGAAACAAACAAAACAACGCCTTGCAATCCAGAAACCTCTTCTACTGAAGCCTATTTTAGAAGACGTTCTACCATCGTTTCAAGCTCTTCTCCCAGGTTTTGCTGCAGCTGAGCGAGTGAACGAAATGAAAGATCGAACATGTTACTTTTTTTTATAATGCAATTTCGTTGTCAGCTGTGAAAGCTGAGTACCTAGTACCTACATTCTTTGGTGCGAAAAAATATCGTCGACTTATCCTTCTACGAAAGTTTTTAAACTGATTGACATATGCTACAAGACTTACTTTAGAGATATAAACAGCTAGTGTTGAGAGAACCCTTTCAACTAAGAAAAGTATTAAAACAGTGTCCCGAAGCGTTATGGGGAATGCAATGAAATATGTTCGTTTAAGTACATGCGATTTTAAAACTAATAAAAATGAATATCATTAACGATCCGATGCGACTGGTTCTATATCATTGCGAAAAGGTAACTTTTTTTTCGTACTTTACCAACAAAATATACCTACTGACTAAAATTTCGCTACATTTTTGAACTTTATCTATACCCTGAACCTATTGAAACTAAGTTTAAGAAAAGTTTAAAATTGTTTTCAGAACAAATTAATGTCAATCGTCAAACTGGATTTGTCACTTGTTTCAGTTTTGCTAGACATGAGAAAAGGTGTGTTCACGACCTAATAAAAAAAATTTAAATTTCGCAATTTTACTAGGTCTCGTGAACACCCCTATAGTTTTCTGTTTTTCTGTTTAAATAATTCCTCTCAAGATTTGGAAGCAAGCCCCCCGGAAACAAAATCCTAGCTACGGCACAGGTGTTGATAATATGACATGGGCGATGGCACAAGATTTGGATTTCATATATTTTTGTTACGTAATGTCGATGTTGGCAGATGAGGGCAAAAGTGGTAAAAATATGGGCGGATACTATGAACCATAGTTCTTGGGGAATTTGAGTTCAGCGCTTCATATGTACTTAAGGCTATTTTGACACAAATGAATAAAAAGATAGATAGGCGGTAGATGTGGGCTTGCATCGCCTCTTGCAAGTGATATGAGGTGAACTGACTGGGCTACCTAGATGCCATATCGATGTACCTAAGTACCCTTAAACACGAAGCAGGGTTTAATAATTCATTTTCCAATCTAGCGAGCTACTTTTGAAAGCGTGAGAACAACGATACATATACATAGAGAGACAGATCTTTGATTTCCACTTTTTACAACAATAGTACGAGATCCAACTGTTTTTGTAAACCATGGAAATCAATGATCTATAAAGATCATGTGAGCATGATAAAAAAGGCCTAATGTTATTAGTCGCAGTGGCGGGCTGCGGCTGTTAGTCGAATTTACATACCCATTGCAATTGCCATTAACGTAGTACTTAAATTGCAAAGAATTTAGGCTTTGATAAACTGCCAGTATAGTAACTGACAGTAGCTTAGAATACCCAACCCATGCATATACGCAACCCACAATTTTGCATATCTTTTCAAAAATACAACCATCCAAATGTAAAGCAAAACAAAATAGGTATACAAAATAAATAACGATAACTTCCTTGCTCTGCCATAAATCTTCAATCGTTTTCGCCAAACACAACTTCACTATATATAAAATTCTCCGCCGACAGTGAGCCTAAAAGTTTTGAGTCCACTCTGCAAATGATCTTGCTCCGTTCTACCAGCCAGTAGCTGGCCAACAATGGAATATCACAAACCCATACCATAAAAACTGACAGCTTTCCCCTTTGCAACAAAAAAAGGTGTTGACACTTTGATTTATCTGACATGCCATCATCTGAGCTTTGCCTCATTCCATTTGGATCATCATCAAGGGGGATCCGCCCGACCAAAAAGACACACCAATCAAGTAATATCTGGAATTTCAATATTGTGTCCAGATAACTGCGATAAAAAAAAATCAAACACAATCCTGAGCGCAGCTGGTCAACAGCAAGATGATACAGTTCGCGGGAAGGCTGCAAAAAAAAAATCCCAACTGGATCATCTACGAGTATAACTGCCCACTTACGCCCAAATATGCTACGATTTTGGGACTCTTGCGCGCTCGCGGTTTTTGTCAATATGCCAATTTAAACATTCCAAATGAAATACAAATCGACCAAATTAATACAGAGTCGCAATGCGACAGGACAATTCTGAGAGAAAAATGCGCGCGTTCAGATCCAGTGCCTGTGGTGCTGCGCGGAGCGATGAAGGCTGCGCGCGCTCACGGCCTACCCAAAGCCGAAGAGATGACGACAAAAGAGAATTAAAATCGTTCTGAATTTTTAATATTTCTCAAAAATATAAACTTTTTTCCAACAGCAGAGCGAAGACAAGAGAACCCGTCTCCATCTGTGGAGTGCGGACTTGTAAACAAACCTATACCAAGACACTGGGAATGGATAGTTTAACCGACTGCAGTGCCCTATAAAGTTAGCTTAAATTATCATGGAATTTCGTAAGAAATCCTAATCGAATCACGCCATCGATCACGCAATACCCCCTTGATGATAACAATACAATTGAAACATTCCCAAAATGCATCGTGTCGTAAACCTCTAAATCAAATCATTGCTAACGATCTTGCTGGCTTATCTCGAGTTCCACACAACCAAGACCAGCAAAAGAGAATAACGAAAGAAAAACCTATCTCGGCAATTCAATCTCTAAATGAAGAACTGTTGCTAATATAACAATAAAAATTACTAGCAGCTACCATGCAAATTTTGGCCGCAGGCTTCTGTGTCTAATTACCTTTCACCTCGAAAAAAGAAAAATAATAAAAAGCCCTCATAATCGGCCATCTCTCAACACATACTTACAACTCATCAACATTATTATGGCGCTTTATAGATGCTGCGAGTTGATTAAACGTTGTTGATCAGCGGTCTGTCGTTTTAGGTTATTTTTGTTGGCCGTCTTGTTTTGGGCTTTTTTTTGTTTTTGTCCCAGAGTACCTACACACTCGGGCTATCTGACGATCGATTAAACGTACCGATACTGCGGCGCTTGTAACGACTCTCGCACACAAGGCAAATACAATTTTCGGCTTCCATTGAATGAAAGATCATACGCGCGCATTCCAGGTATGATGTGTGGTTATCTGTTTCAGTGAGCCGATTACTGTTAGCCGGAATATAAAACACGACAATTAACAGCGTTTACCGGACATTAATCATTTTAATCGCTGACGAATGATCGCTGTTGTGAGTGAACCGCCACTGGTTGTAGTTGGTATATTATTAGTTGGTAAATGTGCCTTGTGCGAATGCGTACATTAAAAGTAAAGGCGAACGCATGCGTGTGTAGTGTTGACATTGCACCAGCAGCAGGTAGGTTATTTGGGGCAGATATACTTTTTTGTTGGCCTATAAATGGAGGTAACGGTTATTTTGATGAGAGTATTTGAATGCAAAGGTATATAAGAAAATAAGTACCTACTATTAGGCTATACACCGTTAATATAAGGATATATTACCATTCAGTCATTATAGCCTACAAAAGAATGGTCTCACTCAGCGTAACCGCTGCAGAATTCCGAAAAGTCGCAAAAGAGAACAAAAGGGGCCATTTTTTTAAGCTATTCTGAAGATTTAGTATTTTTGAACGATACTTAACAAAAATTGGCAACACTATAATAGTATTGTGATAGGCAACTGCGTTGGATTTTAAAGGTTTTTATTTGGAAATAACACCATTTGAAACATTTTTGAAGAACTTTTTTCGACTATAAAAAATGGCCAAACTAGCAAAAAATTGTGGCAGGCTCTCAAAAAAAAAAAGGTGCCAAATAGCAAGTTTAGTCTCGGCGGCTCGGGTGAACCCCTGTTGGCGGCTGTCAGGCGCCCATGGACGCGGAGAGATTGCGCACCACCCTGATTATTGCTAATTTAGGTTTTTTTTTTTTTTTTTTTTAGGTACTGTACATAATGTCACAGTTAATCAATAATGAACAAAATTTGAAAAGCCTATTATTAGAACATGCTGTTTTACATTCCTTTCAATAATTTATTTAAATTGAATTATGAGACATTGAAATCTATCCGATGATTGTACTTATGAAAAACCCTCGTCAGGTTATAGATGGGGCTATTACTACCATAGTTACATCGAGACGTCATTTGGTATAGAAAAATTGTGTTCCTTGTTGTCCTCGGTCTGGTATTGATGTTTACGGAATTGAGAACAGTATAGTTGACGTCACCAGTCAGAACGCAAAACAGGACATTGGATGACTCTCTTCGTTTTTTCAAAGTCTGAAGATACAACAACTTTAATCGACTTATTTCGGGGTTCCAAGGCAAATCACGTAATGCGAAAAGAAGAAAAGAAGAAGAAGGACGGACACCAAACAGGACTACAGTATTCCAAAACAGGTCGGACGAGAGAACAGTATAGAATTTTGAATACATAACATAGGGATCCTTAAATACCTTTGAGAAACGTCCCAATCGGATTCTTGCTTTGCTAACAATGGAATCCAAATGGAGATTGAAGGTGAGCTTTCTGTCAAAGACCACACCAAGATCCTTAAGGCAATCAACACTTTCTACAATCTACAGCTCCCTCATTAACAAAATAAATTGCCGCAGTTGAGTTTTGGCGTCTAGTGAAGTTCATACTTTTACACTTCTTGAGATTAAGCTGCATATAGTTTCTTTTACACCATTCCTGCACAGTGTCAATGCCATGTTGTAAAAGTTAATAGCCTTGTTGGCTACCATATGAATAGATCAGCTTACAGTCATCCGCAAATAGCAAAATCTTTGAATATGGAATAAGAGGACATAAATCGTTGATGAATAACAGGAACAGGAGTGGACCAAAGTGGCTACCTTGAGGGATACCAGAATAGACGCCAATTCTTTTAGACAAACAGTAATTAAATTTCACATTACATAGATATATAAACAAATTCATACTTCAAAATTCACTGCGGCGATCCATTCAAGTTTTTTAACAGGATAACATAATAAACTTTGTCGAATGCTTTACTAAAATCAGCATAAAAAAACATCAGTTTGTAACCCCTTCACCACGTTTTCATTGATAAAAAATTCTATAAATTTAGTTACAGTTGATATTTTGGGACAAAATCCATGTTGCTCATCAGCAAAAATTGTAGGGCAGTGAAATTGCACGTAGTTACAAATAATTTTCTCAAAGAGTTTAGGTATACAAGACAGTTTTGCGATTCCTCTATATTTTTCCATGTAACGTTTATTACCATTTTTATGTAGAGGCATGATAAATAAAGATTTCTACATAACCGGAAAGACTCCACTGGACAGCGACAAGTTGAATAAATATGTTAAAGGTTTACAGATGACATTTACAGACAAATTGACAAATAAACTTGGAACAGGTAAGTAGCTTATGTAGTTTTAAGTAGTTGTAAGCTTAAAAATTAAAAAAAAAAAATCATAGATATAGATAGATTTAGGACCGAAAGGTAATAGTAAGGTATAATAAGATAAATGCGATAGTTTTTAATTAGATTTAATCGTTTTTTTTTTTTTTTTAGTAAAACATATGTATCTATATTAAAGAAATCCTTACTATAATAAAACTGTAGCTTTTTTTCCGGCTGTAATCTGTGAGCAAAGAATAGATTCAAAAAGTACTGCACGAATTTGATTTCGGTTTTCACAGTTGCATAGGAAATTGTTTAGATTTGAACATAGGATATGTTTTACCGTTATTCGCTGTCCGGAAGTGGAAATCTAAGCTGATATCTAAGAAAAGTTGTAATTCTCGGATGCCTTCTAGCTCCTAGCTTCGGAATCACTCATCCAAATGAAATGGGATTTTTTTTAATACAAAGTTCAATTATGTACAAAGATTTTAAGATATAAATCATCTTTGTGCGTTATCCTGAAGTCGAACAATAAGCAATAAACTATAAATTTAATACAATTGAAAAAAGCAAAATTTTCGATTGAAGCTAGATCGTTGGATTTTTCCAGCGTTGAGTGGAGGAAATTTTGTGTGTGTGTGCGGCAAAACCTGTTTCTCTTTCTGTACACTTTCTGCGGTGCGCTTTTTTTTTTTCTCTTTTTTTGTGCACCTTTTGCTTTTGGGCTTTGTGTTGTGATAAACAGATTAATGCGAGAAACAGATTAACACAGCGACAGCAACAGCAACAGCGAATTTATTGAGAGGGATGGGGTATAAATTGTAACAACTGACAATAACAAGTGGAATGTAAATGAGATTAAGAGGGAATAATAGAAGTTAGAAGTTAGTTAGGGATATCAACGTTAGAGCTAATCCTAAATTCGCTGTTGCTGTTGCTTTCAAAGTCGCTGTGTTAATCTGTTTCTCGCATTATTGACAGTTTTTCTTCTCTTTTTTCGGGTAAGGATCTTTTTGTATAACGCTAATTGTTTTGTTTTAAATCTGAGAAGTGGAACTCTGGCGAAGCAAGGCGAGCACGGGTCAGCTAGTAATGAATAAAAATGAATTTAAAATGAAAATGAAATGAGAATGGTCTCAAATGCCTCGATCAGCACTTTAAACATTTATGTGAAGGCAGTTCTTCGCTTAACAACATATTAAATATATAGTTAAGGCAATACATTTTAATATCCTCGACAAACGTTGAGCAGCAGTTGCTTAGACTTCATGACGAGCTGTTCTCGGTCTTAGGTCACTTAGACCAGTTTGCTGATTCTAAGAATTTTATTTTTAATTAAATTCCTTATGGGCTACTTTTTCTATGTCATAAACTATCACATTAGATTTTAAGTGGAACTTCTATCGCTATGCGTACTTTTTTCAAAAATTACAAACATTTTCAAAACTAAGAAAAAAAAAAGTCACAACGTGTGCTTAAATTAAGCAATAATTCTTTGTTAAAAAAAAAAAAAAAAATAGGAATCGTAGGCCCAACTCCTCACATCCATTCGTTTGCGTGAGCTAATTTTTGGGATCTAGAATTTAATGCCGAGTCCAAACTCCAACGGCTAATTGAGAAGCTTTTTCATGACAGTAATACTCCCGGATTTTTTCAGACGCTCGCGAGTGGTGGCACATTGGAAAAAAACCTTAAGATGGAATTTGTAATTTTTTGCGGGGGTCGAACCTTTGAGCCCTCACTTAATAGTGCAACACGCTAACCACTGCACCTACAAAAACATTTTCTGTTTCTTATCTTGAATTTTAGATATTTAAATTAAGACCCACGAATATCTTTATCAAATGAGAGAACATTATTTTTATTATCATTTAAAAGTCTTTGACTTGAGATTTCCTTTTCATTTCCTCTAACCTCTCCGTTGAGTAGACTCTGCTCACTCGCACTCCCGGTAGGCTGTCAAATATCCAAGGAAAAATCTACACAATGATCATTATAAGCTTTTAACTCCCACTCCCACATCCATCTCAGGTATCATGTTGAAAAAATCTTTCCCTTTTCAAGAATTCCCCACGTTGTTGCCCAAAAGCAAACAGAACATCTCCTTATGCCAAAACATCCAGTCGTTGGTGTTCCATAAAGAAAATATCGTTCCTGGATTTTTACTAAGAATATACAAAGGAGGAAAAGAAAAACTCCTTTGGATATGATAGCCGCGTGGCATAATGGCTCTGCATTCATCCATTTCCAACTCCCACTTCGCATGAATACCTACATCACTCCCAAGGCAATTCCAGAGGGCGAACGGCAGCACCGAAAAAAAAATTTAATATTCAACTTGAAGACATTTGAACGACCTTCATAATTTTACACACCATTACACCGATATTAGTTGCCACTGCCAGCCAGCGGGGTTGAATTTCGGCAAAGTGATTGCCTCAGTCTATGGGGTATGGGTTGAAATTTATATCCTGGCATTAGGGGAGCACAGTTTCGTCCTTTGTATTCGCTTAATACATAACGCAGATAAGGAATATTGATGGATTCTATTTTGTATCCAGATTGAATTTCAGATTGCGCGCATCGGGGTGATTGGATGTTTCTTCATCATACCCGTTTGGTGCGAATGATTTTGCCCCAGCATCGGCATGCAAATGTATATAAATGTATCCATCGACGGGCATAAATTGTTAAAGAGAGTGGGTATACAATACGGCATCAGGAAAAATAAAAATCTAAATCTCTCTCACCGTTTCATAAAGAATAGAAGCGGGTCTTTCTCATGTTAACTTTCACATTGTGACGTATTTATGGATATCATGTGCCACAATTCCGCTCCGTCGGCATCCGTCTTTCGTGTCATTGGCCAGGAGTACGAAGGTGACACACACACACACTACAGGTATCGGCGGTAACAAAATCTCTTTTTAGCTACCTATGAGTTGCTTCTTCCGATTCGCGATGACAACAACGATGATGATGACGATGAGGATAATCAAGACGATGAGGATGGGGATGCGAACGAGTACAGCATGTATTGATTTGCATATGGGAAGAAAATGCTTTGGCCGATGACGACAACGACGACGAACCGTCAATTGGTGATATAGATTTCAATGAATGAATGTTGCTTCGGGGGCCTTCACTTCGCGGGGAAGGGGTTGATTAATATACGACTGTTGGTTTTTATATGCAAAATTTCTATCCTCGACTAGAAATCCCAGTGACAATAGGTAGACATAGATGCTAGATGCGATGTGGTTATCCGGTCGAGATGTGAATATGTTGAAGGTGCAAATATGTTTTCACATCACCGAACAAGCGGTGCTTTCTGATGGATGTAGAAATTTACTGCCGCATTTTAAGTTTGCGGGCAAACTGAATACAAGAGTTGTGTGCGATCTAAAAAGTAATTTCGATCGGAGTGCTATTCACTAACATGGAAAAAGATCGGCTTTGAGTTTTAGTTCAAGCTTATGCTGTTTCACCTTCAACTACTATGGCGGCAGCTTATAAAAGCGAATATGAAAGGGACTTGTCATTTAACGACGTCTTGGAATATTTAAACTACCATAGAAGTCACACATTCGCGGGTTGTGACGTATTGCCGAAAAATCATGTATACTGATTTGAATTGGTTCCCTAACTCATAGCACAACTGTGCAACAGAATTGTGTACTGACACCCGGCAGGGAAATACAATTCTACTGAACGAACCTCACATTTTCAAATGTCTATCCCTACTTGTAATTAGTAGGTGGGCCGGAATATCGAAGGAAAAATTGCTCCCCACTATGATTTTCCTAAGTAAACAGTAGTACTTTTCTGAGCTTTGCCGTTACACGGAATATCTTATCTGAACTTTAATCAAATCAGCCGGATAAGCTTCGAAGTCGCACCTTTGAAAACCAAGTCACCTCTCAGACTCATTAACTTCACTCGCACTGCCAGAGTCAAGTCATCTATCACCATGAACAGCGAATGACATGCAGGACATGAGTACAGTAAATACTACTAACAGAAACAAGCTCACCATCCTAGTTCGAATCTAATTTCCATAAAATTTGACGTCGCGGTTGAGTTTGAGCCAATCTCCCTCTCTCTCTGTATCCAGCGAAATAAACTTCAAACCAAAGTGGGTACATACGAACACTTTCAGTCAACGAAATAAATGTCCTTTCGCATAAATCTTTGCGAAATTAAATCTCTCCCCTCAATAAATTCATCAAAAGTCAGCAAAATAAAAAAAAAGAGCTCCAACTAAACCAACTTAACCATTGGCGCATGCGCATTCAGGTCTGTGAATGAATCGCCTCCTCCCGGAGTGCTACAGCTAACCATCGTCCGCTCGTGGAACAGAGGTGTCAACGATAAACTTATTATTAAATAAATACTCTCACAAATGCATTTATAATTCGTTTATCGTGCTAAAATCAACTTTATCACCCAATTCACTGTGATTTCGAATTATTATAGCGCACTCATGGTGGATGGTGCTATGGTTACTGGTTCCACCGCATGTGATATACATACATATAAATACCATGGTCTCGTTGTGGACTGTGGAGTGGCTTAAACGCAAGCGACTTCTCGCAGGCACACCGATTCCGTGGTGGACGACTGACAGGAGGCACAACTAAGAAAAAACATAAAAAATTGTGATATTGAGGACTTGGGCGTAAACACACACGCCACGGGGCTGAATGAAAAGCGCAGATTTGCTTATGAAAGACAAAAATTGTGATGGTTACCATGGTGGAAGCTATGCAGGCAGACTATGTACTGCTGGATGTAGGCGAGTGTTACCCTATGTTTTCAGCGAAAATGAAAACTAGAAAGGGAACATCTAAGAATCAGATTTTTTGTTCGTAAAACTTCTTTTCAACTTTGGAAAATTGCTTGCGTCTTAACTCTTTCTAAATATATACGATGGAAAAGTTATTTATACACTTAAAGCAGGCACAGAGTGGCTTAGTGGTTTGTGTGTTGGACTACTAAGCGAATGTCCGGGGTTCGAATCCCGCAAAAACCCAAATTCCTACTTAGGGTTTTTTCCACTGCGCCACCTCTCGCGAACGTCTGACAAACATCCGAGAGTATAACTGTCTTGAAAAAGCTTCTCAATTAGACGTTTGGAGTCGGCATAACATTGTAGATCCCTTCCATGCGTTTCAAACTTGAAAAACTCACACAAAACGAATGGTTGTGAGAAGCTAGGCCTTGGTTTGGGAGACAAAAAGAGACCCGACAATGGTGGTCTGATTCGAATATCTCTCGAATCTATATACTTTACTTTACTTTATACACTTAAACATAAAGAACCAGTTTTAAACTGTTTTTGAAATCCCTAAAGGATGCATATTTGTCATATTATTCAAACTGAAGCTCGGCCATAGCCACCTAATAAATTTGGTTTCTTATCCCGGTAGATCCTGCGGGTAATTCGCGTCTCAAAAAAACACAAAGTTAAACCATTCGAGATAAGTATTAAGATGTGACGGATAATGGTTTGACATTTTCGAATAAATAATAAACAACAGTAAAGCCCGGATAAGTGCCCCACCTTAAATGCCCCGTTTTGATAGGCACTTATGCGGGTTATGCAGTTATAAATAAAATCCACTTAAGTGCACATAGGCACTTATCTATAAACAAAATAAAAAACATATTTTGTTCTTTATAACAAAAAAACATTTATTTTGTTTAAAAAATAAGAAAACAAATTTATTAAATTTTTATTTTTTATTTTTAAAGCATGAAACAAAAGGAAGCGTTAAAGGAAAAAAGTCTTTGTACCTATTTTTTCATGTGTACCTACTTAAAAGATTTTTTTTTTTTCAGGTAAATTTCAATAAAAGTATATAAAATAAAAGGCAATTATGCGGGAAAGGTAGTTAACCGGAAGGTACTTATAAGATGAGTTTTATATGAAAAAATCCTCAGAATGTTGGTGCTCAAAAAAAAAAAAAAAAGGCTTATAAGGGTTAGGCACTTAAGCGAGAGGCACTTATTCGGGTTTTAGTGTATAACAATTCTACTATAAGTTTAGAGAGAATTAGAGCTTTCCAATCATAAAAATACTGTCTTCATACTTACTTTCGTAAGAATGAATCTCGCAATTCTTAGGGATAAAGAATCCTTCTTCCGATACTGCAAACAATTTGAGGAATAAGGAATCCACCGGTATTTACCACGCACGGACTTGTGCCAATTGCACTACGTTCGCTGATCAACTTAAGTTATTTATTGTACCATCGGACACAATAATCTCAACTTCGACTATTCCTTTTTTGCATACGATACCTTACAGGGGGCGGCACAATTTTCTTAATAACTCGCACTTTCCACCCTACACAGCACGGACTCAGCAGAAGCGCACAACGTTAAGCTATATTATAATTATATAATTATATACAACCGATTCGAAACATTACACTCGAGGCACATCTTCTACTAGGTATGTATAACTTAATCCGAAATACCAAAGCAGAACACGTCCCCAGACTACTGCACGCATGCGCAGCGCAACAGCAACATCAGGCATGCTGCGCACATTTCAATATCATTAACAGACATGCGCAGAGCACTTATCGGAATTGCAAGTGCCACAGATGCATGCGGGATGCATAAACGCTGCGCGAACGATATAAAATGATTGCTTATAAATATTTTCGCCGTTTGGAACCGCGCATCGCCCATCACCATTATTATCAGCAATGTCGTGCCCTCATCGGCCATTATGGCGGATTGCTGCGGCTGTGCACCACAACAGTAGTTATGAGGCGACCAAGAGGGCCCCTCAGATTTTGGGCCAAAATAAAACTGCTCATCCCTTGGACGCGTTCATGTTGCCAAAGGAGCAAATGCGAAATTAAAATGGAAATCTCAGCCAATAAAGCTGAAGAAGTTATTTCGGCCATTAATCAACAACGCCATCGACTTCTATACAGCGGACTGTTGTTATTGCACAAGCATATACACATACACACAGCCGCCCTTCGTCCTTTGCGGCTGCTACATCATCAACATCATCTCTCATGAATCTGTTGTGTGTTGTGTCGTTGTCGGTCGACATCAACTTATGATCATCATTATTGTTGGTTGCGCGCATAACACAGCATAAGGTCCGATGCTCGCCCCTCGTCCTGTCGGCCATACAATTCCGAACAACCTTTATGTATATTTTGCGCAGAATCGAAGAGCGCAAGAGATCTTCTCAGCGAATCACACGGCAGACAATAAAAGCAAAAATTTTACCGAGTATCGCGCATAAAATCGGCCACAATCGGCGTTTGTATATGTCCGTCCGCTGGAGATGGTCATCCTTTTCGGATGCAACCGGGCTCAGATGGCCGACCGACGACCGCAAGACATCGATGGATGGGAGTTAGCCAACCGGCCGGCTTATACGTAGGATGTTGCGCTAAAGTCAAAAGATATGTTGCTACATTATTACACGGGCTTTGTTTTTATGAAAATGTGTGCGCGCGCACTTCAATGAAAGGTACACGGTACCGAAATGATTTTTCGGCTTAGAGTCCTGTCGTGTGAGTGCTTCTTTAGCCACGAATGGGTGTAGCTCTTAGCTCAAGGTTGGGTGAACAGTGAACACTGACCAAGGCGAGGATAACTTGGGGAAGTGATATTGGATATAGTTGAGAATGGAATTATGTATGAAAACATTTACAGTGAATCGACCAACAGATGGTGCGTCGGTAATTCGAAGGAAATGTTTAACATACCACCGAAGGGAGGGGCGGTTTTCATAATAATTCCTGAACGCGTCCATTAGCATGGACAGAATGTCACAACCTGGGCAACATTGCGTTTGTAATGAATTCCATCTACGGTTTACAAAGCTTGCCAAGGATACAAAATAAAAATTGCTTTAAGGGGTCATGAAGTACCAGTCTAATACTATTTTGAATTTAAAGCAATCGAAGGACCACTAAATTGGCTGATAAAAGTGAGGTGCAGGGAATTAAATCCACGGGAATTAACTCCACATGGGATTAAATCCACCGTAGTTTGGAAATAAGTCCACTTAACAAACGAGTACTTGGTTCCCACTTAGATTGGGAAATTATTCCACTTTGATGTCTTAAAAATACAGGTGAGAATTAATTACACTCTCGATTTTCAATTAAAATACGAAACAATGCCAAAAACCTAATAATACTAAACCAAAATGCTTACATAAACAATGGAATATGTTTGGGCGGCATACTACCCAGTGATACCACTTTACTTTAATTGAAGTAGATTTAATTCAATTTTGGAAAATGCTCCCTACTTCGCACTATTGTTTAATTATTTATATCAGAAAACCTATTTAATTCGCTACAGTTTAAATATAAAAACCTTAAATCTGTTTAAAAAAAAAATTGTTTGAAATTGTTTCATCTAAGCCCAGATTCACATTTCAAAAGAGCAACAAAGTACATCAAACTTCACTTTAAACACAAAATTTATTACAATTTTCTGACGTTTTCCTTTCAATTTTCTGTCAAAGAGGTAATACGTTTGGTTTAGTTTTGGTTCTTGTCTGTCTCTTCTGAAAAATTTACCCAAATACGAGGACGCTACTGTCATCAGAAATCGTACAACTAATCGATCACATTCAAAATCTTGATCTGGTCAATACCAATTTTTGTCAAATTGTACCTATGCTAAGATTCAAACCCCAATAATGGAGCAGACTTAAGGCCTTTATTGCCCGACCTGCATTAAAGAGCGAAAGCAATATTAGTCGAAGGCATAGGTTGTGTATGGGTTGTGGTCAATGTACAGACAAGACGATAATAGAAAACCCGCCAATGTGCCTCGGTCTACTGCCGCTACAATCGTAGGATGCTACCACTTTGCATTTTTAAAGATCCTTTCTATGAGAGCAGCTTTTGCTTTGGGTGTTTTACGAAATCTGCGGAAGACTTCCACAGCCAGGAGATGTGTTTGGTGATGCGAAGTATCCTTCATATTCAAATCTTCATAACTACGTCTTGAATAAGCATCTATGTATAGGTATGCATGCATGGTGTTAAATTTAATACTTTTGGGGTTGCATATAAGTCAACGCGGAGAAAATATAGAAATTTAACATTTTGCATGTATTCAAATTAAACAACTAATAGAAAATTTATTAATTTTAATAATGTGTGCTATTAGAAAATACATATGTCTAAAATATTAAATTTAGATAAAGACGGAGATGGGTTTCAATACAAAAGTATTTAGATTGAACCCTTTTCTAATTGAAAAACTAAATAATTTTAATAAATTTGTATTCGATTTAAATAAACCGCAGATTAAAATCTAATACTTTCACCTCAAATTCTACACTTCCATGGTATATTAAAATCTAATTGGTACAATCTTATTATATTTTAATACTTCTTTAGTTTTGATTTAAATATCTAAGGGATATATTTCAACACCGAAAATATTTTATTTTAATATTAATTTCTATTGGTTTTAAATATTACAATACATAAGGAAAATTGTCATACGTAGGCAAATTTCCGTGGTCTTTTATCCGCTTTGAAAATAATATTATAGATGCCTCGATACTTCCTTTTTTAGGTATAGTTTTCTATAAATTCAAATGAATGAGAACTCGTACGTCCGAATTATCTTATTAATTATTCAGTCAATTACTTACTTTTTGGAATGTAATAGCTATATTTCTGAGGCAGTGAACTGGAATCTCTAGACCGCCCTTATCTTCAAAAGCAAAAGCAAATCCACTAGTATAGCATCTCTGAGCTTCACAACTTAAAGAAAAAAAGTAAATAAATGTAAACTCTTACAAGATTGCTTTGAAATTAATGTTACTTACTTTTAAGAATAACTAGGGGTCGCCCCGTGGTCGAAATTCGACCAATTTATTCTATAAGTTAATTTTTGAAGGGGAAGTGAAGGGGAAATATCGGAGGGCTTATAAATAGGCAATCGAAACCATTTTAGGTTTTCCTTAAATTGCGAATAAAAAGTGTACAGTAATGCGGGCTGTCTTCTATTTTATATTACAGGTAGAAAAGGGTGCATAGAATAGATATGCAAAGTTTCATCGTTTGTTCTTCAACAGTTTTAGAGTTATGGGGACCTTAAGTTAGAAGCCAACATTTTGCTTAAATTTCATATAAATCATAAACCGTTAGGCCGATTGGTACAATTTGAATTTTATTAGATTTGTAATGTCGAACACTTTCGAAAATAGAAAATACAAATTAGAAATTTTATCACTTTACTTGCTGCGGTTTCAGAAATAACACGGTTTTAAGGGATTGGGATTTTGTTTTTTCAAATGGTTCTAACTTTCAAACGGTTGAACTACAAACGAAAAGAATTTCACTACAAACAGCTACAAACGATTGTCTATCGAACTGCATTTCACGTTTTTCATTCTAGAAAAAGTGCGAATTAACTTTACGCGGGTGCCATGTTGTTGTTGTTGTAATTTCATGCAATTCGCTTAAATTTACCTGCTTTAATTCATAATTTGTGGATAATTTTTGTATTGTGCACTTCTATGTATTGTCCCCTACCCAAATATATATAGTGTTGGCATATTTATGTGACTTATAATAGGAAAAAAGGGGGGGAAACACGTTTTAGGCAACTCCGTATTAATATATAGATGAGGACCTTGAGTTAGAAGCCAACATTTTGCTTAAATTTCATATAAATCATAAACCGTTTGGCCGATTGGTACAATTTGAATTTTATTGGATTAGTAATGTCGAACACTTTCGAAAATAGCATTTAGAAATTTTATCACTTTGCTAGCTGCGGTTTCAGAAATAACACGGTTTTAAGGGATTGGGATTTTGTTTTTTCAAATGGTTCTAACTTTCAAACGGTTGAACTACAAACGAAAAGAATTTCACTACAAACAGCTACAAACGATTGTCTATCGAACTGCATTTCACGTTTTTCATTCTAGAAAAAGTGCGAATTAACTTTACGCGGGTGCCATGTTGTTGTTGTTGTAATTTCATGCAATTCGCTTAAATTTACCTGCTTTAATTCATAATTTGTGGATAATTTTTGTATTGTGCACTTCTATGTATTGTCCCCTACCCAAATATATATAGTGTTGGCATATTTATGTGACTTATAATAGGAAAAAAGGGGGGAAACACGTTTTAGGCAACTCCGTATTAATATATAGAAGATGTTCTCATTTGATATCAATGTAACTCCCTTTTTAAGCATGAATTTCTCTTGGTTGTGTTTTTAAAATAGTTTTCTTAAAAAAAAAGCCATTATCCAAATTCTTAATCAAGCGACAAAATAATATATTTAAATTCAAAAGTATCTAATACCGTTATATTTAAATCTAATTACTGTGGTTCATTTCTTGTAGTAAAACCAAGTACAAATGTGCAGTTCATGGCTTTTAGTTCATATTAAAATGTAGATGTTATATTTCAGGTCAACTATAACTTAATCGTAATAAATTCTTGATTAAAATATGATTTTAATATAGACCGAGTTATATTGTAAAATAAAAATACTGGATTTTAATCTTTAGAGATTAAAGTTCAGAAAATTCGTATTAAAATGGGAATTTTAATGAAACAATTATTCAATTTGAATATACAAGTATGTATTACAGAAAATTAAAAAAAAAAATGGAAATATTGAAAATCAATTTTTTTTTTGTGTTGTATATATACTGCGGAAGTATTAAAAAACATACTCCCATATTTTTAACCTTGATAGATGTGCACCTGTACTCATAATCAGGTTAATAATTTATTATCCCCATGTAGCCGAAAGCCTTCGCAGCTAGTGCTCAGTCTTTTTTTTTAGCATGTAAATTTATTTATATGGTAAGAAATCATAATAACAATAATAATATCATCACCATTAATGTAAATATGTATTTTGAGCCATCTCGCGCCTCCAACAAAAGTCACCCATGCACAGTCAACCATTTCTCGTTGGAACGAATGAATTAGTACTTGTGTGCTCCTCCTTCTGTTAACTGGCGCAGCGCTATGCTGCTCGCGCAGTTTTCCAATCCCAGTCATCATCGTCATCACATCACATGTATAAAAGATCAAAAGAAACAACAAAAGCTTGATTCTCCTCCGTGTGTATACGACCAGCAAAAATGGTCGGGAATCTCAACTCTCAAGACGACGAGGATGATGCAAAGAAGAAGGAGAGGGTGACCAGACCAGATAAAGTTGGAGGACTGCCTGAAAAGCGATTGTGAATGGCAAAACAAAGCCGCGATATTCATTATTCAGCTGTCATCTTCGATTCCATGGTTATGAGGATTTATGAGTTAGTCGTGTCGGTTACCTGTTTTCATAATGGCGCCGGCCGTCTTGCTGTTATTTTGTGTGTGGGGTGCCTGCATAAAGGTGGAGAATTCAATATTTTTTACCTGACTGTATGGAATGGTAGATGAGATGCTGCATTGCGATTGGCTTGGAGAATATTTGTTTACCTCTTCTTTTTTTAATTGAATTCATATTCTGTCTTATGGTGGAGCAGCGTCATTGTTGGGACGCAAAATGATGCATGAAACATGGAGGCGCTTACATAAATTTAGCATTGTACAACAAAAATATGTGTGAGCTGTGTTTTTGGTCGGAATTTTAACTGCAACTACGAAAGGCGTTGTTTGTTGCTGTTTTCTTCAACTCACTCTTTTGCTTTTTCTTGGATTCGTCATTTACCATAGATAAGCTATGAATTTTCTAGACATTTTAACAGCTTTTTTCATGCAAGTCACCGAAAAGTAGCCGAGTTATTGTCGTCGATCAATGCGTTATGAGTCCGTTATAGGGTGCCCGTTTCTTAAACCCTTACGGACCGCCTTCTGTTCGCCCGAGGTTCATTGAATTCATCAAACAAAAGCGATTAGGTGAGAGGTAAGACTCTGAAGGTCGACTCAGAACAGTTGCGCCATCTTAAAAAATGTAAATAAGGCAACGTAGTGGTAAGTAGATAAGTTTACCCAGCCTACACTTAACACCAGTCGCAAGTACAGCGAAGACCCCCCACACAAAAGTGCACTACATACAACCAGTCTTTCTGCGATCGTTAAATAGATAGCTTTATGTTGCCAGCCATCCTGTGATGCCACTCATTGATGAACTCCCCATCAATCAGACTCACTTGATATGGACTCCTTTTATTTTTAATATTTCATTAGTCCCCGCAGTCTCCACAGTACACCAGGCAACTTCTTATCCGCTACCACATTTCCATCAATCTAATCAGTCGCTCCCGCAATCGATTGTAATCATGTCAAGACTATGCATGGTGGCAGCATCAAAATGCCTGACGATATGATTGAAGTCAAAACCGGCGCATCCCGTCCGCCATCGTTTCTCTACACGTTCACTTGATGCCATTAGTTCATTGTGTCTTCCGATTGTAAAAAAGCCGTTTCGTTCCGCGCTGTTCTCATTAATTCAGATAAATGTACTCGATCGAGGAAATAATTTAGAAAAATCCAGTCGGGAATAAAATATTTATCTTCGCATGAAACAATGACGTTGTCGAGTTTTCTAAAAAAAAAAAAAAATATTCCACCGCTTTTGCCATCTTGCAACAACTAAGGGTGGATGGGGAATCCGGCTCTAGACTAGTTATAAATATATATTTTTGCATTTTCTTTCAACAGTTTTGCTTCTCCTTCTTCCGTTTTGTTTTATTTTTTGCGTGCATAAATATTCACCATTTGCAAATGTATTTCAATTAATGAATATGTATCGGAATAATAGGGACATGGGTCCCCATGGAGTTATCGACTGGTTGAAGTGTGGTCTTGGCATGGCTGCTCTGCCACTCTATATAAACACAGACGAAGATGTGGAGCAGAGACAAAGATTGTAGTTTGCGATTTGAAAAGAAATTCCGTGGGAAATCTACTCGCAGATACTATAATGCAGATGAAAGGAAATGTCAAATTTTTGCTTTAGAATCGTAAAGATATTTAGCCTGAAGTCTCTCTTGCAACTGATTGGTTGGTGAGAAGAGATTGACATCGTATTACGGAGATTCATCACTGGAACGGGTGAATATAGAATTTATGTATATGTTATGTAGATATGGGTGATTTGAAATGCGGGACATGTTGATAAGACTGTCTTTGAAAAGAAGTTGCATGCGTATGGGCCATTTCCCTTTCATTGGCTTGGGGATAGTGGTATCTAACGTCAGGCTTTTAAGGTCTCTGTCAGGCTCAGGCCAGACCTCACGCTTTGTCAGGCTTTTTTCATTTTTTTTTTTTTTTTTATTTATTTACACCGATTTAATTTTAACGTAGAATAAATCATCATAAAAGTTAAATTGTTGCAGATATGGATGCAACTAGATCAATGTTGTTGCTTTCATTTATTTTCGTTTAGTGAAAGAGACATAATAAAGTCATATGCAGCCATTCAATTCCCAATGTCGCGTTGGTTACCTAACAAAAATCACAAAATTAGTATATATTTTAATACTTACCTACTTACGGGCTCCCGACCCGTGAAAAGTCTCTGCCTGAGACACTGCAGCCTCCCATCCTCTACGATCCCGGGCACGCTGCTTCCAGTTGTCCAGACCAAGCGCTCTGGCAGCCGCGATGGCTTGGTCTTTGAAACGGAGGTTCGGTCTTCCTTGTCTTCTCGAACCTGGGGGCTTGGATTCGAAGATCCTCTTAGCCGGAGCATTATTGTCCATTCGCTCGATGTAGCTGAGCCAAGTCGACATGTTTTGGTTTTTTAGAATACATCCACATCTTGGTACAGCTCATAGAGTTCGCGGTTGTATCTTCTCCTCCATTCGCCCTCCTCGCACACAGGACCAAAAATCCGCCGAAGAATTTTTCTTTCAAAGGAGCCCAGTATCAGCTCTCCCTTCTTGCCTATGTTCCAGCACTCGGCGCCATAAAGCAGGACTGGCAAGATAAGGGTCTTTTAGACATTTCATCCTTCGAGTTAGGAGTTTTGAACCCAATTGTTTTGCCAAACCGAAGTAGCAAAGGTTTCCTAGGTTAATTCTTCGCCGGATCTCCACTATGGTGTCATTCGTGGAGTTTATGTTTACTCCGAGGTAGGTGAACTCCTTAACTACCTCGAAATTGTTGCTATCAAAAGTGACGTTTTGTCCTAGCCGCTGGACAGATGCTTGTATGTTTGTTGAAAGCATGTACTTGGTCTTGCCCTCATTTACTTCAAGGCCAACGGATTTTGCCTGTTCTTAAATCGTCGTGAATGCTTCTATCACGGCACGCTGGGAGCGACCGATGATGTCAATATCATCCGCATAGCACAGCAGCTGGACGGACCTGTTGAAGATAGTACCTCCCGTGTTGACACCTGTCCTGCGCACCATCTGTCCCAGTACGAGACTGAAGAAGTCGCACTATCGCGTCTCCTTGCCGAAATCCGGTGCATGTCTGAAATATTTTTTAATAATTAATCAATATTCTGTACTACCAATTCCTTTATACACATAAAGTTATACCAAACAAGAAATTGATTGTTCAGAAGCAAAAAGTGGAAGCTACGCTCACGATCATCGAATTTCGCTCGCAAGAACCTAATACAATGTGTTTTTTTCATGCTTTTTACTCTATGATGAGGCTCTTCTCTCCAAACTGTCCGGCTTTTCGATTTTTTTATGGTAACCCTGCTTGGGAAGCTTTCTGTAGAGATATAAATGCGCACTTTTTGCGCAACAAATTTTGGAAAACACGAATCAGTTGTCGAAGTTGTCGCTGGCTTTATTCGAATTCCGATCAACAAGCTGCGGCCCCTAGGCTAGATAATGGCGTTTCCTCGAAAGAGTTATGCAAACATAAGCAATGTAGCGCAGGGGACACTAATAGATGAATTTACGCAACATTTAAAGCGATTGCTATGTTTGCTAGGGAGATTGATAGGGCAGGAAGAAAATACCAACCCATTCCCTCTGCAAGCAGAGAAAAGCTCGCCTTAGTCATAAAAATTCTTAAGCGAGCTACAAGATCTCCGGCACTAATGATTTACCAGATAGATCTTCTTAGCGGCTTACTTAAGATCAGTCCCAACCGATTTTGCAACAAGCACATCACTGAGTACCATTTGTATGTAGTTTAAGTCAAAACACATCGATACATTTGTGTCTTAAGCCAAATCCTTAAGGTAAACGACTAAAAGATTTCAAGTTGATACAAATCACATTTTCACAGTTTTCGATGTTGGTATACGCACTAGACTGTGACTTTATTTCTTTTTACTATACTTTCTTCTGGTGGATATTGAGGCAGCGCTTATCTGATTTGTTTCAATCAGGTTTGAGGTTAGAGCTGTTAGAAATGCTTAAAAGACTGGTTGTTGCATGGACATCTCTGTTATATAGATAGATAGATAGATATTTAATTTATTTCTTTAAAATCTATTATGAATATACACAGACAAAATAAAAACATCAATGGTACAATGATAATAGATAAGAAAAGAAAAATGAGACATTCTGTATTTTACAAATTGAATAATAGGAAAATAGTGATGAATGCCACTTCAAACAAGATACAAATATGTGGGTGGGGTGACCCAGTAATACAATGTTCAAATACAAATTTAAACAGATGAGAACAAAATAACAGGCAAGTTTTACTGAAGCTAAAATTAAATAATTAAATAGTTGGCGCAACAGGTCCGGAGGGCCCCTGGGTTAGCCTCTCACAACCATTCGTTTTGTGTGCGTTTTCATTTTTGGAACGAATGGAAGGGATCTACAATTTTATGGCGACTCCAAACGGCTAATTGAGAAGCTCTTTCAAGACAGTCATACTCTCGGATGTTTGTCACACGTCCGCGAGAGGTGGCGCAGTAAAAAAAACCTAAAGTTGGAATTGGGTTTTTGCGGAATTCGAATCCCGAACCCTCGCTTAGTAGTCCCATACACTAACCACTAAGCCACTGCGCCTACGAAGCTAAAATTATTCATTGAAAAAAAAAAAAAAAAAACAATACAAAGTAGAAAAACTATAAAAAGTAAAAAGTAGACCAGAATATCAGTAGTTAAACCAAGAAATCGGCAATAAGTGATTCTAAATTACCATAATGAAAGTTAGAGAGGCAGCGTTTTACATTTTTAATAAACAATCCAGATATTGATATAGTCCTGATCGATAGTGGAAGTTTATTAAACAAGCGATAAGAAGAAACAGTATAAAAATTACGAAAGGCAGTGGTACGGAAATTGGGTACAGTTAACGTATTAGAAATGTTTCCACGTAAATTATACGTTGAAATTAGACGAAAATTACGATTACCAGACTTAAAAAAAAAAAACATTTTCAACACTTTGAAACAATATAAATGACGCACGGGAAGAATTCTCAACTCACAAAACAAGGGATAACTAGGATATCTAACAGGTTTACGACATATTTTTCTTAAGACACATATTTTCAAAATAATAAAGGTTGTATTTTATTAAAATAAAAAATTTAAATTTAAAAACATCCACCTGTTCAATTGCAAAACACTGACCACTACATATTATGCTGCTACAAAAAGACGAAGAAGAACAATTTAATACACAATTACAACTCTACAATTTATATCTTTGGCATTCTGAAGCATGGAAATAAACATTGGGTTCCATCTTTGGTATCAAAGACAAACTGTAAAACATAATTTTAGTTTTGGAGCTTATAACTAAATTGTGCTCAGCGAACCATTTTCTCAATGGGTTGAGATCCCAGTTTATATCCGAGATTAAATCTAAAGGACAACTGCAACCATAGGAAAAACCAACATCATCCGCAAAAGCAGTAGGTGTACCTTTAAAGTTCAGTGAAAAAAGTGAGTTAATATAAACTAGAAACAAAATAGGTCCTAAAACTGAACCCTGGGGTACACCTAAGTTAGAGAACCTAATTTCGCTTCTTATGGCGTCAAGCTTCACTCTTTGCGACCTGTTGCCAAGATAAGACCGAAACCACTCCAGTATGAAACCACGAAAACCAGCTTTATCTAATTTCCTCAATAGCAAGCTATGATCAACCATATCGAAGGCTTTGGTAATGTCAATAAACAAACCAGCTGTATATTTTTTACTATCGAGGTTTGACATTATTTGAGAGCAGAACTGTAGCATTGCGTCTTCAGTTGATTTTCCTTTTTGAAATCCAAATTGAAGTGGACTAAAAAATGAATTATTATTTAGGTAATTTACAATTCTACTTTTTATCAGTTTCTCAAAAATTTTACTGAAGACAGGAAGAAGTGAAATTGGCCGATAATTAGAGATTTCCGTAGCGGCACCTTTTTTCAACAGTGGGACAACATCAGCACATTTAAGAGCTTCGGGGAAGACACCAGAAAAAACACAACGGTTAAAAATATCTACTAGAACATTCAGAACAGAATAAACAATTTTTTAACAATGAAATTAGATATACCATCAGCACCACACGAATTTGATTTTTTAAGAGTAGGTACCAATAACTTTTAAAACCTCGAGAGGAGTTATGGGCTGATAAGCAAAACTATTAACTTCAATATCTTCAGTATAACTAAGATTGGATTAACAAAGTGAACATATTGGTGTCATGAGAGATGGCTGTAAGCTTCTGGCTATATCGGTGAAATAGATGTTAAATTCATTAGCAATAGTAAATTTATCAGATACATCGCAATCATTGACTCTAATAACAGCAGGTTTATTAGTGGAGGACCACTTATTTAAAATACTATTCACAATTTTCCATTCGTTTTTTAAATTACCATTTGCAGAATTAAATTGTGAACGATAAAAATTATCCCGACAGATTGGAATTTCCCTTTTCAGATCAGCGCACATCATCACATATTTTCTTTTTAAGCTCAGATTTCTGGGGTACTTATAACATTGGATTCCTAGTTTGTGTTTTCCTCTAACTTTGTTTAATAAGTACATAGAGATCCAGATCTTTAGTCATTTAACCATGCGTTTCGAGGATAAAGAAGAGGAACAGATCGAAATGTGTTTCTTTAGTGATTCCAAAAATATTGAAAGGGAGGTTGAAGCATCATTGCATGCATATACATCTTCCCAAAACTCATACAAAAGATTATTTGATTTACAGATACCAGGCACAGTGGCTTAAATTTTAGTGTGTTGGACTACTAATCGAGGGTACCCAGATTTGAATCCCGCAAAAACCGAAATTCCAACTTGGGATCATCATCCGAGAGTATAACTGTCTTGAAAGAGCTTCTCAACAGTCGTTTAGGATAGGCATAAAATTGTAGATCCCTTCCATTCCTTCCAAAAATGAAAAACTCACACAAAACGAATGGTTGTCAAAAGCTAGGCCTAGGGTCCCTACGACCCTTTGGTCGAAATTGGCGATTAAAATATCGTTAAAATAGGTAAAAGTCTCTCAAAATTTAGTTCACCTATAGCTTCGCTATGAACTATACTTGGACCCAAATTCTCATCATATGATTCCCAAAGACCACTATTAAGGAAGATTTCTTTTAACAAAATAATGTCTCTGTCTTTTGCCCACGTCAAAAAAAAAACTTCTCGGCCAAAAATGATGAAAAAAATTGATACCAATATAATGTTGCGCGCGGAATAAGTGGTGACATTGGCGGCGGCGGCCGGCGTCAGCATCCGTGGATTTCCCATTCCTGTCTTCATAGTCCATACCCACACAACCAATATGCCAGCCTCCTCCTACAGTGTGTCTCGCTTTTCGATATCTTCATACACCATTTAGTCGCATTCATTTGTTACCATTAACTCGGCTTGGTTCTTTATCTGTTCAAAAGGATTTCACTTTGTGTTCTGGGCTCTGCCATACGACCACTCTACACTGCACCCCGTTTACCATTCCTTTGCACAGGGCTAAACAATTGAAGTCAGCAGCAGAAAAATAAGAACCCATCTCTCCTGCACCAGTATACGCAAGCGCACATTATATTCCTCTTATAGGATGGGGCACCTTCACCTTTATATATGTGGTTGTCGTGGTGGTGCTCTCTCTCGCGCGCCGTTTGCCGATCCTCATTTTGTGATAGGTGAGCGTTGCTGTGCGCTTGGGCTGGAATTAGACACGTTTTGTTCCACAAATGTTCCAGCGATAGGCTTCCGCTGGGGCCGCTGCTCAGCTTCATGTATACACTTATCTATTATATGAGTATGCTTGCGGGAGCCTTTACTTTTCTTTATGGGTTATTTTAATGTCGTTAATGCTCATCGTAATTTTTACTATAACCGGGTATAACATTCGTTTCGATCTGCATATCTTCATTTGGGCGAAAAACTTAAGCAAGGACCCCTGACGAATATTTATTTTTAGTTATCAGAGGAAATAATGAGCAGCTTACGTCGACACAGTCCATTGACCGTCGTTTTGACTGTTTACAATTGGAAGACTTGGGATGGTCACAGATTGGTAGACTTAAAGCCTGTAGAACGGGCGACAATTTCGGATCTTTGTCCTATGCCCGTAAATTGCAAGCAAGACTTAAAGCCTTTAGAAAGGGCGACAGTTTCGGATCTTTGTCCTATGCCCGTAAATTGAACAAGCAATTTATTTCTTTAGTTCTTTGATTCACCCGCGATGTTCACAAGTCGGTCGATATTTTCTCTTATACTATAGTTACACACATAAAGATGGATTCGTACGTAAATGCCCTATAGCTACCTCGTAAACATTAAAAATTGATAACGTAAAATGGGGAATGCACACTTTTTACAACTTCAAACCATAAAATTATCCAAATCATCAATTTTACAGACTGGTCCCACCATAAAATACCAATAACCTCACCGCACAAATTAAAACCAAAAAAAAAAAAAAAAAACCAACAGCGGAAGAAAAAGAGTTAAATAAAATTATAAAGGTCCGACCACCCAAAATGCTATTTACATTAGAAATGTAAATTTTCCAGCCATCATTAGAGACGTAATAATTATTTTAATTGGGTTCCCGAAATGCAGCATTGCGTTTATGTAAATGAATGCGGTTTGGTTGTATTAATATTTATAAATTTCACCATCAGCTCCAAGGATGGGGCACCTCCGTGGACACTGGACGTTGCGAGCACTCGCATACAGTATACAATACATACCTATACCTCGGTCGATCCGCGTGCATAAAATAATATTGAATTTAAAATTTAGGCGGGCTTAGAGCGTGCTTGTGACTGTGAATTTATCGTTGATTAAAAATTCCTCTATACACAGAGTGCGCAAGTTGTAATTACAATTCACGTGAATTAAAATTGCCAGTCGTATTATGGTGAACGCAGCGGAATAGTGAAAGATGAGATCGAATAAAAGGTAATAGTGGATAGACGCCATTTGCGACGCGTCCTTATGGGTGACGCCATCTAACCAACTCCTATTCCTGTTGTCGGATCGTCGACTACATACGTTGTACGGAATACGTGCGCTTTAATGTACGAACATCTTGCCCCAAATGGCCTCGCGTTAAAGGCCTCCCAGTTGGGGAGAACCACAGCGCAGGCAATATAGGCATGCTGTGTGTATGACATGAGCAATTTGCATTTCCAACATGCGGGGATTGGTTATTAGCGAGATTTATGGATATCATATTTTGTGGCGGTGTGTTCTAGTTGGTGGCTGTGGGTTGCTCTATATGCCAGTGCGTATAAGAAGATGGACCAAGCGCAGGCTCTGAGTGAGGGAAAAACACTGCCCGTCCTCCACTGAAAAGTGTATGGAGGGCTTTTGGTTTTGCCTTTTGTGGTTGAATGGGCGAAGGAGCAGTCTAGGCGCATAAACAATAAATGGATTTATAAAGGCTTTCTCATGTTGAAAGTAATTATTCTTGATAGGTGAGTATTGCGTATGAATATTCTGTTAGTTTTCATTTCACGTCTATACCAGTGGAGGTTAATGAATCCCAATCGTTTGCCATCAGTGTATAGCAGGTTGTGACATACGAAAGTATGTCATGGGTCAGGACGTTGCTCCATTCATTGCATTGTATATGCATTTTCTGGAGTTTCACTTTAAGTTGCATGTTAGTAATTTATATTTTATAGCAAATCAGATTGGCATCTGTCCTTTGCATAAAGAAAAAGTCATCAATAGGATTAGGTATGGTTGGAATTTTTAAATAAATCTGGGTACACCTGCTAGGGCACGTCTTCTGAACAGCAATGTACCATAATCATAGACTTTTAAGGTGCCTGCCCATTTGAGAGTACTTTCGCAATAGTAAACTCTCGAGAGTTACTCTCGGTTGACTGTCCATTTGAGAGCACTAATTTCGAGTTTTTATTCTCGCGAGTTCTTTGATAACACTTTGAGAGTAGATTCCCTGAGAGTACTC
Source organism: Cheilosia urbana (assembly GCA_946477585.1). Lineage (NCBI taxonomy): Eukaryota > Metazoa > Arthropoda > Insecta > Diptera > Syrphidae > Cheilosia > Cheilosia urbana. The sequence goes on from OX297854.1 coordinate 156,061,222, forward strand.
TCATAACCGTGTCCACTTGATATATTTCATCTGCTAGTTAACAGTTAAAATGTGTTCTTACAAGCAAAAGGTTGCCGCTGCATTAATATTTATTAGCACTGTTCTTAAAAAAGGAATAAAGCAAAATAGCAATGCTGGATTGAACCATAGGTAGATCGTCGTCGTTAACTCGGTGCTCAATAGTTCAGGGATTTTTGCCGTTTGACAACAAGTGAAATAGACTCCTTTGGGCCTACTCTTTTAAAATGGATATCAAATTAAGGGAAGGCATACCAGTACGTGAGCGTGTATTGGGAACACTTAGATTTCTGACATCTGGAAAGTCAGTTGGTATGTATATCATATTAAAAGGCGAAATAAAAGCTCCGTTTAAAATTGTTTATATAATTTTCTATGCGTCTATTAATTTCCTCCGATGTCCACTGTGTTGCCACGTCGACTCTCGACAGCTGCTCGCAAAATACGAAGCATATTAGAATTTTGCGAGTTAATCTCCGATAGTGATCAGAACATGTTTCCACCTGAGTGACATTCAAAAGGCTCGAATCTCGACATTAAAAAGTTAACTCTCCGCGAACTTCTCCCACGACTATGTCCACTTGCGAGTTTACTCTCGATAGTTGCTTGAGAGCTGCTCGCAGCATTTTTACTCTCAAATGGACAGGCACCTTTAGTCACAAAAGAAATGGAATTCAACTGTGGGCAAATTTTACATATTCGTTTCTTTATTTACCTTGAATAGAAACTGCGAATTTTTGCATGCTAAGAGTAGGTACATATGGACTTGTCTACTCGCACTTTGATCGATCTAAATGATTCGCAAGGATATTTAAAATAAATAAATAAATAATTTGCGCAACAGGTCGAGCTTCTCACAACCATTCCTGTTGTATGAGTTTTTTTTTTTATTTTTGGGACGAATGGAAGGCATCTACAATTGTATGCGGAGTCCAAACGGCTCCAACCTTAAGATGGAATTTAGATTTTTTTGGGAATCGAACCAGGGACCCTCGCTTAGTAATTCAACACACTAACCACTAAGCCATTGCGCCTACAATGACATTACTTTTTCAAAAAAAGAAGGAGTGAATCATATCTAAAGACGTGAAAGACTGCGGCAAATGTCTCTTCTTCTTTCTTTTTTTTTTCAAACTTAGGTCTAAAAGCCTCAAGGCCACCAGCATAGCCACCAAATAGTTATTTTCATATTTTAAACATTGAAAAGCGGGATGTCAACTATTGGCAACATACAGGGTGGGCCAAATACAAGTTTCTTTTTAAAAATGCAATAAAATGAAGAAAATTAAATTTTTCCTATGCTTAGTAAGAGCAAACATTCCTATTAATTATGGAACACGAGGTCGTTCAAGTGGCTGCCTCGGCTGGCTTCGCAGTAGCGCATTCTGTCACTCCAATTTTCCAAGATTGTTGGTGGTTTCGGGCTGTAGCTCATGGATTGTTTGCATTATATTGGCCTTAAGTGCTTCAATCGTTTCCGGATTGTTGGCAACAAAAATAGTCCAAAGTGGTCAAATCGCATCGCCAAGACGGCTGATAACACGATTTTAGAATTTGGTACTCGAAAGATCGTTGTGGCATAGATTGTGTGGCATGGTGCGCCATCCTGCATAAACCAGAGGTCGCCCAAATACATGTCTTAAATTTCTGTAAAAAAAAAGTTGGGTAACATGGCTCTGTAATGCCCACCGTTGACCAAAACGTTGTCCCCTGCCTCATTTTCGAGTCTCACACTCTCGGCTACAGCAGCTACATCTTCATCTGTGCGCACCGTATGACGACTAGAACCATAAGTGTTGTTCACTAGTATACCACTCTTATGAACTTTTTGCACAAACTTGCGTACAGCATTCGCGGTGGGTGCTTCATTTTGGTCAAAACTTCTTTTCAAAAAACGTACTCTGAGCTACACAGCACTCACTTTGGAAATAAAATTCAATATTTCCCAATATTTTTCAAGCGTAAAGCGACTCATTTCATTACGCAGAGGTATGATACTGACTTTCTCTCAAAATTTCTAGCGGAAACAGCTGTCAGTGTCAAAATAACCTACGATTCAAAAAGAAACCACTATATATAGCCCACCCTTCATAAGTTACCTTAAAAGAGTTTCGCTCATCCGAAAAGCGACCACAGTTAAAGTCTTTTCATTCTCATTATTAAAGCGACTTTCAGCATATACAGTTTTTGACCCAACAAAAAAATGGACCTCCCATCAGCGTAGTAGTACCAACAACATTTATATAATATGGGAAATGCAATATCCTCACCCGATATTGCAATATATACCTCAAAGGATTGCCGCAACTTCTTCCGCTCCACGCAATATCACTTTGAATACCAGCCCCATATTGAATATCCTCGCTGACCGCATTCGCAACGGTTTCGATGTGTGATTGTGTGCTCACCAAATGCGGTGCGGTCAGCCATTGGACTCCTGTGGCAAACTGGATTTCCCAAAATGAAGATGTAATTCTAAATGCATTTTGCAACAGCCTTTCTATACCGTAATCCAATATATAGAGAGAGGCTTTGGATGCTGTGCACCGCTTTTTTTCGTTCAACCTAATCTGTATTTTCTTTTGAAAAGCCTGCGGTTACAACTGTCCCTATTGTATGATTTGGTATGGTGTGTGAAATAAATTCGCTTCGATTACAATTCAAAAGCCCGCTATAGTCGCACCAAAGCGACTTGTATTCTGTTTGCATTCGAAAAGACATTGTGCGTGTGTTCTGTATATGTATGCCACATTTTCGGCACAACATCGTGCCCTATTGTTCGCCTCGCCGAATGGATGTCACGATATCCAAATATGCAGAGGTGGCCCTGCAATAGAACATCATGTGTGTGTGCAATCGGCGCTAGTAGGCTTTTCTAGCCAGCAGATCAAAGAGGGATTTGCAAAAAGCATTCTCCCTGAGCCCCAATGTCCATCGATTAGGACCAAATTTAACTGTAGCTTCTTGTTCGCAATAAAAACAGATATAGAGAGGAGGTGGTTATCTACGAGTACATACAATTGCCAAACAGTGCGTGCATATGCATACACGTTGTGTGCATGCTATCTGTGAAATGTTGGAGATTGGATGGGCCATGGGTAAGGGTATCCTCTTCCCATAGTGGACAGAGATGACATGGCCTCTTAATTTTCACAACCGCCGCAATAAACATTGCGAAATGGTACACGCGCTTTTTGTGTTCGTGTGTATGGCAGGGTTTTGCACTATTCGAGTATAACTGTTGCAAGAAGGACACTTAGATATTACAGCAATATCTGTGCATAAACAAAGTAGGAGCATATCTGTTGGTCGCGGCATCGGTAGCGCGGTCTCTAAAAAGGAATAGAGCTGACCAGTAGCGCGCATTTGTTTTTTTTTTTTTTTTTTTTTCGTTCTCTAGTTCGGTACAGTGTGGTGTTTTATTGTTTTATAGGATATGGAGAGTGGCTGATGGCACTATACCGTGGGGTCTGCCTTACCTCCTCCATGTAGCATTTTTCTCTTCTTAATGCATTCACCTAATGTTGATGGGAGTGTAACTTATGTTATCCCAATGGAATTGAGTGTATGCAGTATTTTATTTTGCTTCGAATGGGGGACGCCATTGCCATGGGTCTAAGAGGATAGTTTTTGGGCCTTTTTGTTCCGTTGGGGGTTTGCAAATTTACGAGGTTTCAACTGTTGTTGAATAAATTCGCTGTTTGCAGTGTACACGTTTGATGCGCTATACATGGGTAAAGGACTATGGGTGAATCGGTTTCGCTCCTAGTTGTGGAAGGAAAAGCGCTTGTTATAGTGGGAGGGCAATCGTTTAAATCATCTTGAGCTTGAAGTGTGTTTAAGTAAAGATTTTCCATTTAACCAGTGTTCGGTGTAAGGGTTTCTTTTACATGATTGATGTCTCATACCCTGTATTTGAGCTGTTGGTTTGGAAATTGACTAGAACTGGCTTCAAACTCTCGCAATCCTTGTTATTGTGCAGCATATTTGAAATTACATTAACAAATTTACATCCAGCTCAAAATGCACTCCCTATAAGTTTACTTTCCACGCTAGATACTTCGAGTTTCCCTGTTCTTCAAAGTAATAGCAAAGTGTAGACACAATATATCTGTCTTTGAATATTTTAAACAGATCCCCCAGAGAACCCCAAGTAGCAGCAAATATTTTGTAGTATACCTACCCTTACTGAAGAGCTCCTCGATCACAGATTGCCTGCCTCTTGTTCAACAAAACTCTAATCTGCAGAAAGCGGCTTGGTTATCTATCAGACCTCTTCGAGGTAGTTCATGCTTAGGTAGATTATGTCTATTGAAAATAATACTTGATTCCTGTTGTTTGGATAATCACAAGGACCAATAAAATGCGATTACCATATATTGCAATTTTAATTTGGGTCCATCTTAGACCGAACCGTGTGTAAAACTTTTAATTACATACATTCTTCCATCGAGGTCTTTAAAATACCCCACATGCTCACTTTAGCTGAACGGATAATTAACGCAACTCAGCCAGCTAAGTTCTCCTCAAATTCGTCGTCATTAACGACAGCACCTTCAAATTCTCATCTGAATACAGACAAAGTGCATCTGCACTTGACCATGCTGACTACCAAATTCTAAGCATTCGCAGATTGCAGGACTGAAAAGAAAAATCCATCGTCATTTGCACAACTACTGCGTAAGAGTATAGGGTATTGTATCTCCCATCTGCAATATGTATAGAGGTAGACACTCCACCTTGAAGTCCAATGCCAAAATCCATTGCAATGGCCGGTGAGTTGCTTTGGATTTTCGGTGTCCCAGCAGATTGATCGCACACGAATACGAATGCAGAACCAAAGTTGGAGCAACACTCTAGGAGCACATACTCTTAAGGAAACGGTACAGTGCCACAGTGTATCTATATATACCGGCCAAAGCTTCCTTTATGAATTAAGACATGGGAAAAATTTGTAAGACGCTATCGGGAGCCATAATAAACAGTATTCAGCCTCTGCAAATTGACTATTGCTCCCACAGATCGCGAGCTTCTCTTATCCGATGTGTGTGCCCTTGTCCATTGCCAACAGCAACAGCAGCAACAGCAGCAGCATGCCCAGAAGACTCTATAGACACGGCAGCATGCCAACGACGACGACGACCGACGACGGCATCCAAATCCAAACACTGTTCAAGTGCGCACACAAACATCGAACGAGAAATGCCAATAACCAGCCCGATGAAGAACTTCATGTATCTATGCACAATGCACATATATATGTAGGTAGGTACGTGAAGTGCGCGCGGGATCTATGAAAATGCAAAACGCAGGTGGGTCGCGCCAGCAAGGTCGGATTCGATTTACATTCAGAGAGATCGGTCGCCTGGCCCTGCTCCACAGGAAGACGTACAAATAAAACCTGCTAAAAGGAAATTCACCAATAGCCTGGAGGAGAACCGAGGTCTGGCCACCATCATCACCCTAAGGCCACGACACACAGACCAGACCACAGAGATGAACTTGCCGACAAGAGTGAGGCTGCGCAAGAGGCTGCAGCTATATGTTGGTGAAGAGGCGCAAATCTTCAAACTCGCTTTTAATAGAAGCAAATAGCTCGATAAAACAATTAGCGCAGGAGTCGATGGATGAATCAATAGGTATTCGCCGCAAAGCGGCTCTGAAGATAGTTGCATTGTTTGAGTTGGTCCTTTGGTTTAAAAAATTCACTAAGGACCAACATTTTATTAAAGTTCACAAAAGATAGATTTACTTGAAAGAAACCAACACTGTGAATTTTGAAAAGTGTTAGCTGGATGCGGCGAATTGGGAGGTGCGTCTGTACAAATTCTTGGAACGCAATTCAATTACCACAAATCTAATCGTCTGCGTCACAGACAACTTAGCGCCTTCGTTTAATTACGCATAAGTGTCATAAATGCACGCAACGGTGTGGATGCGCTTCGTTAGGCGCGGAAAAATATTAAAAGGACATAAAACTGTTGGTATGGAACACCGCCCGCCAAAGAAGTCATTGCTAAGAGTGCTTTAACTGAATTGCACGTTACCACATGAAAATACGATTCAAACGCATTGCAGTGAGGTGAATGCGTACCACCTGCTCGGAGTTCGGCGCTAATTGGTAGCACATTTCAGTACTGGGGAGCATTTTTTTATTCATTTGTCTGCTCCAATTAGGATTGAACCATGTCCTCAACTAACACATATGTTAGGTACCTAGGTATACCTAATTCGGAAGTAGATTATTTCAGACTTGTTATGATCTCGATATTAATTTTAGTTTGAATGGATCTTTTAAATCACCAGTTTTTTCTGTAATATTTCCGTAAGGTTTACTTATTTACTTACTTACTTACTTACTTACTTACTTACTTACTTAGATGGCGCTACAGTTCGGGGTGAACCTGGGCCTCAACCCTCAATCAACATGCCTCTCCAACTAGCCCGGTCCTTAGCTAGCTGCCTCCGGTTGCGTACTCCAAATTGATTGAGTCGTGTTCTACTTATGCACGCCACCTAAGACGAGGTCTTCCTTGACTGTGTCGTCCCTCTGAGGGGGAGTCGAAGTGGCAGCTCGATGCGTTCTGCCAATAATGTCTATGTCGTCAACGTATGCTAGCAATTGCACAGACTTGAAATAAATTGTGCCACTGTAGTTGACTTGTGACTTCCTTACAATTTTTTCAAGTATTATGTTGAAGAAGTCACATGATAGCGCATCGTCTCTCGGGATCCTTTTTTGAAGTCGATCATTACCAACATTGACGGAGCAGCGAGAGTTCTCCATTGTCATCCTGCATAGACGGACGAGTTTTGTGGGGATTCCCAAACTAGACATGGCTTTGTATAGCTCTATAAATGATATCGTACGCGGCTTTAAAATCAATAAAAAAGTGGTTTATATCGATCTGAAATTCTTGGACTTCTTGAACTTTCCAGGCCTGAAACCACTCTGATAGGGGCCAATCAGGTTGTTTCCGAAAGGTTTCAGGCGTTCACATATTACGGCAAATAAGATCTTGCACGTGATGTTTACAGAAGATACTACTATCCTTACTTCATTTGGGTCAGGTAGATGAGATTGTTGGTCATCATCATCATCAACTTCTTCGCGGCTAAGCAGTATGCAAAAATGTTCCTTCCATATCCTCAGCACTGACTGTGACTCTACTATGAGGTTTCCGTCCGCATGATTAAGTAATGTTTTTCCTTGGATAGTTCTTAAGCAAATTCTCAAAGGAGTTGCTATCAGGGAAAATGTGTTGCCACCGCATCCCAAGTCAGCATCTTCCTCTGCATGTTGATCCCCATTTCGATGAATTATGTGAAATATTAATGTAGCTCACCGCAATCAAAGGAAACAAAAATCCTCCCGTGTCTAGTCGTCGTCGGTCGTTTGAACTCACACGGTTTTGTTGTTCGCCGAATACAGCCCTTATGATCTGACGACGACGGGACAAATTGGCACACTGTCTGGCGAAACTTCTTCGCTCTCCCTATATCTGCATTCTACACCATATATGACACTTTATGAAAATTATTTATCGTCCAAGCCAAAGCGGTTCGCCATCTCGCTGTTTTTGCGTTTTCGAATCAAATATATGAAAATGATACCACGCCGCCACTTATGGTCTGGCCAAATTGCATTTCTTGGGAAAATCGCATTATGTGGAAAATGAGAAAGTAGAGCTCTCCTCCTGTCAGAATACTTTATTGTACTTGCACAGACTGGAGACTGCAGACAAAGAGTTTCCAGATTTTAATTTTACATCGGCCAGACAAAGATGTCGCGGTCTAGAAATAATAATTTCTTTGGATTTGTATGCATATTTTGTGTCTTTAATTTTTATTTTTTTTTATTTTCAGCCCCCAGAAGAGAGCATCTGTTCGAATTGTTAACGAGAAACAGAAGAGCACTGTAGTACGGACCAGATCACAGGGAAGGCACACGGCGTAGACGACGCCGACAACGACGAAGACTATGGACGCGTGTTCAAAACATTTGGGTGGCACAGATTATGTGACAAATCTGCTGAATACTGTGCTGGGTTATGAAACATTGTGCGGTTTCGAGAATGCTTTAGATTCTTGGATGATAATGTTGAGTTCTAAAAGAATGTGGTTTTAATTTCGATGAAAATATTTTACACGATTTGAGGAAGAATCCATGATTCATTAAGAATACATTTTTTGACTCAAGGGAAGCGGAAAGTATATATTTTCCGCAGTGGCTCCAGATGGTTCTTTGTGGGTGGATTCTACCCAAGTAGGTAGACAGCACAAACAAGTTGGCTGGCGAGTGGGCGGAAATTGCTATAGGAGTTGGTCTCAAGGGTAAGCGATCGGCAGTGCAAAAAGACTTGCAGGAGGGACAGGCAAGCAGCTCTTTAAATACTTTTGCAAACGGTCGTAAAAGGGCGCAGTGGTAAAGTTTGAATGTTGTTCTGGACGAGTTAATTAAGGTTTGCTTTCTGAAAAACAGAGATTGCATTTTAAGGATTTTTCGACTGGCGAACATCTTGCAAATATGAAAGAGTGTATACGTCTTCTGAGAACTATTTTTGGCATAACAACGTATCAAAAACTTAAGCTAGAAGATAGGCCTAGGGTCTTGCCAAGAACAAGAGCATCTCCTTTTTATAGTCTTTCTTAAATCTATTCCCTGAGGTCTTTCATTAGGAGTTGATCGGGTTTTATTGCTTTACTACTTGTTGCATCCATCTATCAAAATCTCCTGAATCAGCTCACCTTCTAAGGTTTAGTATCTCCCTTCGGAGGCTCCTATATCGCAGAACGTTTAAAGGTTTAATGATTGAGCTTTGATACTGTTCCATCGAAAACCAGATGTTTCCAAATCTGTGCCTCAAATTTATAGCAGAAATGAAGACAAAAGCTGGTAGATGTTAAGAACACCAAGAAAACGAAGTCATCCTTAAACACGGTGCTTTACCCTAGAGTAAATCTGATACCGAAGGCCCAAAATATCTTATGGATATCAGTACAGTTAGTTAGTAAATATTGCTCTGCAGAGAGAGAACAAATGAATGTCGCCGCACTCCATACATGCCGATACATACATCCTTGGGCCTGCATTCAATTTGTTTCTGCAATTAGACCTAATTTTCACCTGAGCAATTACTCAACATTGTGTGATTCCACAGTCACTGCATCTCGTTGCAAACAAAGTATCCTCACACTTGTTAGATTTCAACTGTTATCCATCCAATTTTAAAATATGTAACTCTCACGGTCACGATCTTCCTTTGACGTTTAACATGACAATCGCTCGTACCGATATTTTTCTGCTCCAGATCCAAATTCTAGAAATCATCCTTCAGCTTCTACACAAGACTTTCGGATAGAGTGTCATCGGGAGAACGAGAAATTTGCGATTTGTTAAAAACGTTCTTGTTTTCTCACTTTTTCGAGTAATTTCCCTCGCACGCTCGGCGAGGTGTTTGCGATGATTAGCCTAAACTAACAGCCACAGCAGAGACAACAACTCGAACCAGCTAACGACGACGACGACGACACGGCATGCATGGCTTTGTACCCAAAGCCTCATCTAACCCACTGTAATGCTAGAGCGGAAAAGCGTCGCACTTGTGTCACGACATTTACTCCAATAGCCCAATCTCCAGGCGGAGATCATCATCATCATCAGCATCGTCATCAGAGCCGCATCTAGGACTAGGCACCGTCGCCGCTTGATATCTTTTGAAGGTTCCCTTCGGCTGTGTGAAGTACACCGCCATTCGTGATCCCCAATCTCTGATATGTGTATTTGTGTGCCGAATTGGCAGACCACAGAGAGGACCGGAACAGATCCAAGGGAGAAACCCCAACTAACAACCTACACAGCGATAGGTGAGGAAAATATTGTTGACTCTTGTGTCCATCGGGTGTCAATACTCACCACAACTGTGGTGGTACACCAAATTGACACTTTGAAGGTTGCTCCTCAGCAACAGCGGCTGCGATGGCAGAGCGGAGACCTCTCGCGTGGATGCATATTCACGTCCATTTAAATTATTCTTGGACCATGGCCAATAAAATAATGAAATAGCGTTGTGCTCAGCTTTCTGCATCTACATCATCTTTCTTTATAAGTTAATTGTCGCCAAGGCGTGACGTGACATTTTTTACGCCAAACTTCTGTGTGCAGTAGGTAGGTATGTCAACGTGTGACTTTCAATTCTGGGTATATATTTATATATATATCCCTCTGACATATCGGACCGGCAGCAGTATAAATTTAATTCGGGACTTTTATTTATGTGCAATGCGGACGAGATGTGAAAGTGCTTTTAATGATCAAATTAATACGTTGCCTGAACATTCTAAAGAGCGCCATTAATTATTTTTTTCGCAAAATAAAATTCAATTTTCTGTCAGAAATTTTATTAAGTGACCGTTATTAGACTGGCAATGTGCAAGCTCGTCCTTATTTTCTTGTCTTGTTTGAGTGCATTTTGGGCTGGGTCGCGTCACTGACCATTAATTGGAAAGTCGCATCTGGTGTGAGTAATTATGAATCAGATGTCCTCTGCCGTAATGAAACATATTTTTCCTTATCTGAGAAGACATTTCTGTTAAGGCTCTTTATTTGAATTTTGCTTTATTTAACCTGCAAGAAGCACTTTGGCCAGGCGTGGTCCTAATTCCAAAGCTTACGACGCGTTTGTTGATGCGTCTTTCGGCACCTTTTTCTCTCGTTTCATGACCCATTTTTCCACGAGCTGAAAGCAGACTAAGCTCCATAATCCCAACGTTTTTTTTTTGTTTTAATGAACTGTTGCGAAAACTGTTCTATACAATTTGCTATGAAATTGTTCAAAGAAGACCTAAAAATTTGAAACACTCTTATCCAATATGTGTATAAGCGTATCAAAATATTCACCCCTAGTGCGAAGATCTACTATCAATTGATAGTTGATACTTATCAATAAATTTCTTTAAATGGTTTTGCGACGATCAATTATCAACTAAGTGTTGATCGACTGTGAACATGCAGCAATTGTCGGTTGAAAAATCAGTATTCAGTATTGTGAATGTCAATCTTGAACAATTTTATTGGCATTTGTCAACTTTTCTATCGCAATTTCGGTGTTGATAAGGACGGCTCTTAAGCGAAAATGTTGAACATTAACGTTTTTAGTTGTTATTGTTGCTATGTTTTAAGGGCTATATATCACATCACATCACATCACATCACATCATATCACACTTTTATATAAAGAGGTAATGTTTGTTTGGGGAAGGTAATCTCCGGAACTACCGAACCGATTTCAAAAATTCGTTTACTAATAGTATTGCGATAGGCTACTTTATTTTTTAACTTTTCCATTTTAGATTTTTTTGATTTTCTGCACTATTTATTTTGACTTTTCAATTTTTTAATGAAAACTGCGTCAAATCTTACTGCTGCTGGGATGGGAACAAGATCAAATCGGAGTGGCAAGATGAGCGTCGTTGCTGACATTCGAACGACTGGCATTTCAGTAGAACGAACAGAAAACTATGTCGGTGATGCGATTTCGATATTGGAGCGATGACTGTAATTGTGTGCCCATACCATTAAAACGCGCTAAAAAAAACTGCTGTGCGAGTGGCAAAGTGAAATTAGCACCTGCGGAGCCATTTGAATCGGAGGATTTTCTAAAGAACATTTGCAGTCGAACTACTGTTTTCGGATGACTTCATTGGGAACAAAAATCATTCAAAAAACAGGTTTAATGAAGCCTTGCAGGGCAATATTTTCTCTTATACATCATGCAAACACACATTTTCTAACAATGGCACGGGATTCTACGCCGCAAAATTCGGATTAACAGATTCAAGGCCAAATTTACCATCGGATAGGTGTCTTCTTGCCAGTAAATGAGGACGTACAGCAATATTCGCAGGTGTACCTCATTTTGTCGGAGGATGATCAAGTCGAGCCTGTACAGAGGGCAAACAGGAGTGACAAAAAACGTCGTTCGACAATTGCAACCATTATAAATGCAATCAAAGCTTTCATTACAATGTTTAAAACGGCGATAGAGAAAAAGAACTTAGAAGATCGCAGATTTGTTTTCAAACCTGATAATAGAACCGCACTTGGAAAAAACAGAATGGATAGGAATCGGGTGGTATCACTTCCAATAGAGAAAATTATTAAAAAAATTTAAGTTTCTTATTCGGATGTTCCGGACCTACCGCTTCGCAATTTGAAATTAAAAGTCGACTCAATTATAATTTTGTTGAGCAACATAAATGCACTGAAACTTTGTATCGGATCGCGTTTGACATGATTGTGAAGAATCTCAAATCAAATGTCATGCAAGGACGATTTTGAGGGGAAAATTGAAAGGCAAACATTGTCATATCTCGGACTCCGCTTATTCAGAACGATTTGTCATTAGCATTTAAGCGTCTATGACAAATAATAAGTCGCAAGGATAATCGCTGGATATTTGTAGCATCAATCTTGAATTCCCATGTTTTTCACATGGTCCAATTGTATGTGGCGTGCTCATCTGTGGGAAAACCACTTTAGTACAAAAGCGGAAGGTTGGCCAGCACCTCGATCATTGCAGTTTTATTGAAATACATTGGTATTGCTATACTTCAGTTATTTCTATTGTGTTTATTATAACTTTTGAATAAAGAATTTGAATTGACGGAATTACATAAAGTAGCATGCGCTGTGCATGCTTGGAAATATTATTTTCATTACATTTATGAATTTGCGCGGAACGGAGTTCGCCGGGTCAACTAGTAAGTATATATATATTTTGCCATTCGTTTTTCTTCCTCGGTGTTATGATTTTTATCCATTTTGGGCACATGTAATTTTCCATAACGCGTTAAGCAGTTCACTTAGAATAAAGGACACTGTTACTGTTGACTGCGCAAGACCAATGTTGAAGTCGGGTCCAATATCTTCCAAAAAATCAACGAATGCACCTAAAGCTTACCTTCGGTTTTCCAGTTCCAAAAGATTAGATGCGACTGGCAAACTCTTCCGTATAGCAGCCAATTCTGCGTACCTACTCTGTCTCGCCTTGGTCATCTCATCATCATCAAAAAAATTTCACTGATGACATATTTTTCAATAAATTTTACAGATTTGTAACACTCGTAATTACTGTTTAATTAAATTGTTTGCGAAAGTTGTAACGATCACTCTTCAAATCAAAAATATTTTAGAACTGTCAAAGTTGAGTTTTCAATAACAATAACTTTATTTTTTGCGTTTCGTTCACAATAGTTTTTTATTTTTATCAATTGTATGTCGCAATACCAGTATCAATTTTAATTGATAAATTTTGTCAATCGTCAACCGATTGATAGTTGATCTTCCCAATAGGGGTGATTATTAAGAACTCACACTTCCATAAAAACCTAGTTTCAGCATCTCTCGAAATATGAACTCTCCCTTAAAAAAATGTTTGCAGTGCAAGAGTTTAGCTTATTTCGCAGTTTTTTGTTTTATTAAGTACCAAATAAAAACAAACGCTTACCCAACCAAAAGAGAATGATTTGTGCGATCTAGTCGTGCACTTTTACTTTTAAGTGGTTAATAGTCTATTGGATAGGTACTTACTTACAGAGTGTCCCATCTATTCCATGTACGAGATAATTAAAAAAAGAATGTTATGCCACATTTAATATGTTAATAATTATTTATTTATTTCTAATTATTAATTTTAAGTCCTAGATTACATATACATATATCATAAATACATCTACAAACTAATCTGTGATTTTAATTATTTTTACAAAACTTAATGCATTATTTTTTATTTATTTTTTGTCCAGTAAATGCCAACGTATTGCTTAGACATCCTTTGATATCTACAGAGACGATATGTGTTAAATCATTCATGTTTCTTCAACTGCTCATCCTTTGACGAATTCATCGTGGTGAAACTCATTTTTAGATAGCGATTGTTGGTTGCTAAAGTGTTGATGGTGATGCGACGGTCCGTTTGTGGGACTTACGTGTGGACTTCTAGAGTGTTTCTCGTCCACGGGTGATTTGGTAATTTGATCTAAATTTGGGAGTGGAGGGAAATTATAGGGTGGTCCAAG